>OX463307.1:3930461-5247961 GCA_949820665.1 Scrobipalpa costella | reverse complement strand
GCCACTAGACCACGGAGGCAGTTATTTAAAAAATATTTACCTAAACTTCAAATAAAATAATAATTTGTTATAATATTCTAACATCATAAATAATTACTTATTCATTTATTAATTTATTTATCATCATTCCCATTTTAAAACCTGGTACATACATACATATAATCACGCCTTTATCCCTTACGGGGTAGGCAGGGCGTTAAACGCCTCGTAAAAGGCGCTTTCGCCACGTCTGACAAAAACTGAGGGCAAGTTTAGATTGTAATGTGTATTGCTAATGTGTAGTGACAGGTTGTCAGCCCATCGCCTAAATTACAATACACTGTAACCCTCGAGTCCCTTTTGCTATCTTCTACAGCATGCCCGGGAGGAAGGGCAGCTGGAACATTCTATGTTTTTCTATCTCTCCCAGTCCAGCATGGAAGGAATTAAAACCTGGTAGATCATTTTAATAATTTGTTTTAAATTATTGTAAGCTGTGTATAGTAGTTATTGGGAATCAGATTCTTAATGTGTTTTACTATGTTTAGATTGTATTTAAGTAGTAATAGTCTTTGTTTAGGTCGTTTACACTCTGCCTACCCCGTTAGGGATAGCGGCGTGATTATATATATGATGTAGTAATAGTCTTTTTTTTTTCTGTTACTGTACCTATTTGAATACAAATAAAATAAATAAAGTAATTTTGCCGTTTTACGCTCTGCCTACCACGTAAGGGAGAAAGGCGTGAATAAAATAAACTGTGCCAATGGTATCAGCATTTTGAACATAAATACTTCTATTTTATTTTGCTGACTTACCCTACACAAGTCCATTTGTCGATTCTCCTCCAAATTGTTTACTTAGCAAAAAGTATCCCTAATTGATTCTTATAGTCTAGACCTAGACCGAAACCAATAAACGATTGGACCTGAATACTTATTTTTCAGTTGTGAATCCAATTTTCAAATACTGCTGCTTGTACATTTATTTACTATTCGATGCTACATACATACATACTCGTACATATAATCACGCCTTTATCCCGAAAGGTCGTTTGACTACCTTTGTTTAGGTATTTACGCACTGCCTTCCCCGTTAGGGATAAAGGCGGGATTATATGTATGTGCTTGTCTTTGAGTTTCGCGAATACAGTCTGGCAGCATCCGATTACAGATTTAGAACCTGTGTCACAGAATATATAATAGTACTAAATACCTGTGTGCCCCAGATTAGGGGCACGTAGAGGTGATAGCATTAAAACCGAATTTCCACTGCACGTGCCAGTGTTGCATAATACCATCCAACTTGTCAACTCCATACAAACATATAGTCACGCTTTTATCTCGTATGGGGTAGGCAGAGCGTAAACGATCTAAACAAAGGTCGTTCCGCCACGTCTGACAAAGCTTTGAGGGTTATTTAAGATATATATTTGTAGGTATATTAGTAGGCTTAGTGACAGGTTGTCAGCTTCATAAGCTCGTATTTATATATTACGAGCTTATGTTTACGGGGTGGGAACCGTTATCGACTTTTGTATGGAAAGGAGCTGCTTAACAGCCCTCTTCTAGGTTAGACCGCACTAGGACGTAGATGCAGCTGCGCGACACTGCGCGACAAAACTATCGTATCTGTATACATACAAACATATAGTCACGCCTTCATCTCTTATGGGGTAGGCAGATCGTAAACGATCTAAACAAAGGTCGTTCCGCCACGTCTGAAAAAGCTTTGAGGGTTATTTCAGATATATTGTAGGTATATTGCTTAGTGACAGGTTGTTAGCTCATCGCCTAAATTACAGGAAACCCTCGGATCCCTTAGCTGGTTTTTCAGGAACGCCCTCATTTAATGTATAAAATATAATAATAAATTTGTTGTAGGATAGGATGGGATCTTCCTCCTAATGATTCACAACGGGCAATGGCAATACAGGCTTGCCTTTGAATAAATCCCGATGAACGATCTCTACAAAGGGTTGGTAGAATACCCAAGGGGCCGGCTTATGACCACCATCTCAAAGAAGTCCGGCGCCAAACAGCTTGCTGTGTTACGTCGGTGCGTGAGAGTTTCAATGCCATAACAGGCATCGTCGACTCTGTCACAGTCATTCCTAACCATAAGAATTGCTCTATAGAAAGAAAAAATAGAAAGAATATATATTTATTCAGTACCAAGTAACAAAAATAAGTACAATAAAGTAAACGATTAAACTATAGCTACAAACCTAGTCGAAAGCATACCCTGCATGCCTTTTTCCCTAATGGGGTAGACAGAGCGTAAACGACCTAAACAAACGTCGTTCCGCCACAACTGACAAAGTTTTGAGGATTATCTAAGATAGATTTGTAGATATATTGCGGTAGTGACAGGTTTTCAGCCTATCTCCTAAATTGCAATATACAGAAACCCTCGGCTGTCTTAGCTGGTTTATACAGCATGCCCGGGAGGAAATGCAGATGACACATTTCATGTTTTTCTCTGGCTCCCAGTCCAGTATGTTTTTTCTAATAGTAATAAATCACCATGTATAGTGTAAAATACTTCCGTGGTGGACTGGGAGTGATAGAAAAACATAGAATGTGCTAGCAGCATCTCCTCCCAGGCATTCTGTAAAAATCAGTTAAGGGTTGGATCCCTTGGATTGGCTGAGAACATGTGACTTCAGCAATATACCTACAAATCTATCTTAAATAACCCTCTAAACTTTGTCAGACGTAGCGGAACGACCTTTGTTTTGGGTCGTTTACGCTCTGCCTACTCCATTAGGGATAAAAGCGTATGTATGTATAGTATAGTTATAACATTAGGATTCTTTTTTTTTTTTTTTTTTTTATATATATAGGCGAGCATTTGTCCGCCATCTCACCTGGTGGAAAGTGACGATGCGGACTATGTTGGAGCATACTCACCTATGTAGTGCCTATTCACTCTCGCCTTGAAAAGGCCCAGGTTATATTGTTCCGGAAACAGATCCGCCGGCAGGGAGTTCCACTCCTTAGCCGTTCGCATTAAGAATGTGGAAGCGAACCGCTTCGTGCGAATTTGTGGTATATCCACGACATAAGGGTGGAACCCCTGTCCACGCCTCGTGCTCCGGAGATGGAAAGGGGAGGGGGGTATAAGGTCATGAAGTGCTAACGCGCACTCCCCGAAATGTATCCTGTAAAATACCGACATGCACGCCACTCTGCGACGGTGCTCAAGGTTCTGTAGTTTTGCCTCAACCAGTGCTGAGTCTCCAATGAGCTTCTTAGCACGTTTCTCGATTGAGTCTAAGGCAGCCAGCTGGTATTTAGCTGAACCGTCCCAAAGGTGGCAGCAGTACTCCATACACGATCGGACTTGAGCTGTGTACAACTGCAATAGCTGTCCCGGTGTGAAGTATCGCCTCACCTTCGAGAGGATACCAAGTTTTTTGGCAGCTGTTGTGGCCAGAGACTCAATGTAACGTCCAAAGTTCAAGTCGGACGTAAGGCTCATACCAAGAAGCTCAAGATGGTCAGAAATCGGTACGGATACATCCCGGAAAGTTGGAGCCAGGTTAAAAGGACTCCGTTTTGTCGAGAATAGACACGCCTGGGTTTTGGATGCGTTGAACTTGACGAGATTGGCATCGCCCCACTCGGATATCACCCTTAGCGATGAGTTCAGACGATCCACTATGGACTCCCGACAAGACTGGATTGTTTCACTGTTGGCCCTTGCACCGGACAGATATCTGTCAACAACCGTGCTGTCATCAGCGTACCCAAAGGTATCGGGTGTCAACATGTCGTTGATATGCAGCAGGAATAAGGTTGCAGACAGGACAGAACCTTGAGGAACTCCGGCATCAATACCCTGTTGTCCGGAGGAGCAGCCTTCTAAGACCACTTGTATGGATCGTTCGCTCAAGAAGTCCGAAATCCAGTTGCAAAGGCCAGCAGGTAACCCGTAGGCGGGAAGCTTGCCAGTAAGGCTAGCGTGCCAGACCCTGTCAAAGGCCTTGGAGATATCCAGAGACACGGCAAGTGCTTCACCATGTCTCTCAATAGCCTCGCTCCATAAGTGAGTGGCATGCACGAGGAGGTCCCCCGTCGATCGCCCTCGGCGGAAGCCGTATTGGCGATCGTTAAGGAGATCATTATCCTCAAGGTATGCCAGGAGCCGATTATTCAGTACACGCTCCATAATCTTGCAGAGTATAGAGGTTACCGATATGGGTCTATAGTTGGCAGGGTCTGCCCGACTACCTTTTTTGGGTACAGGCTGCACATTTGCAAGCTTCCACGATTTGGGGACAACACCAGTCTCAAGTGAGAGGCGGTACAGGCGTGTCAACACCGGAGACAACTCAGGCGCACAGTTACGCAGGACGATTGCAGGGATACCGTCAGGGCCACTTGCTTTATTCACGTCTAGATTTCGCATGGTTTTAAGGACCTCTTTTTGCCGGATGCGTACGGCTGCCATAGAGCAGTCGACACGAGGTAACGGGGGTGGTATTTTACCTGCGGCATCAAGACGCGAACTTTCCGCAAAATAGGAGGCAAAAAGATTGGCTTTCTCCTCCGCAGTATGAGCAAGCGACCCATCAGGTCTCTGCAGAGGCGGTAAAGATGGCTGGCAGAAATTGGTTTCCACTGCTTTCGCAAGCGACCAGAATGCTTTACTGCCAGCCGGATAGGAAGCAAGCTTAGCGCCTACTCGGCCTATGTGGGCGAATCGAGCCCTGCGTAATTCTTTTTTGCTTAACTTGGTGGCTTTGTTATAGTTTTTCTTCAGATCGCGAGTATTCGGAGCTTTGCGTGCACGAGCATCAGCCCAAGCAAGGAATGCCGACTGTTTCTGCGATTCCGCGCAGTTACAGTCAGCATTAAACCACGGGCGAGCTTTGCTACCGGTAGGAACATCAGAGAACGGTATGAAATACTCCATACCCTGACGTATGACTTCTGTAATAGCATCCGCGCAGCTCGACGATTCGCCTGAAGAAAAACAGTCCTGCCAAGGATACGAAGCAAAGAAGTGGCGCATCTCATCCCATTCTGCTGACCTGTATCGCCACACCCGTCTTTTACCACAAGGGCCCTGATCGGGTGGTGAATACACTGATACAGATTTCACCAGACAGTGATCTGAGGTGCCCAATGGGGCAGAAACAGACACAGAGTATCGGTCTGGATCGGTAGTCAGCAGAAGGTCTAAGCAGTTGGCTGTATGAGACTCAATATCCGGGACCCTTGTTGCACAGCTGACAAGCTGGGAGAGATTTAGCGACAATGCAAATTTGCGCGCCTCTCGCCCAGCATGATCGGTCACTAGGTATGGGAACAACCACTCTTTATGATGAGCGTTGAAATCCCCCAGGATGACTAGCTGCGCTGCCGGGTATCTCTGCAGAGCTTCATCAGCACCTTCACTGAGGTGTTCAAACAGTTTGGTTGTCTCCGTGTCTCCACTATGCGAGATTCACGTGTCGAACCCAGTTACAGAGGAACACTCTCGAGGGATGTACTAAATACGCAATATGTTAATGCGTATGAATAATTGAC
The DNA here is from genome assembly GCA_949820665.1 of Scrobipalpa costella. Taxonomy (NCBI): domain Eukaryota; kingdom Metazoa; phylum Arthropoda; class Insecta; order Lepidoptera; family Gelechiidae; genus Scrobipalpa; species Scrobipalpa costella. Next base: position 5,242,445 of record OX463307.1, on the reverse strand, counting down.
ACGTCATGGGTCTAGTATAGTTAATTTCTATGTTTGTTACTACCTGGTGTAATGGACAGCGTCCCGCAAACTGATAGGGGTTGGTCACTCAACGACACTGAACAACTTCCAGACTTGTGGAAAGCCACCGTTGAAGCCGTACGCGTGGCTGACCACTGGTCCAAAATGTTTAGATTTATTTATATTTTTCATCGACACGAAAAAAAGAAGAACAACTTCCATCGCGAAATTCTTTCAGAAAGAGAATAACAATGGCTATTCCATACATAAATGTTCATCTCAATCAGACAATGTGTATGGAAAAGCCTTTATATTTACTACCTGACGTATTCTTACAAACATAATACTAGTATGGAAGAATACAAACGTATTCTTCCATACTGGACTGGGAGAGAAAGAAAAACATAGAATGTTCCAGTTGCCCTTCCTCCCGGGCATGCTGTAAAAGACAGCAAAAGGGATTCGAGGGTTACAGTGTATTTTAATTTAGGCGATGGGCTGACAACCTGTCACTACAGCAATACACATTACAATCTAAAATTGCCCTCAATTTATGTCAGACGTGGCGAAAGCGCCTTTTAGGAGGCGTTTTACGCTCTGCCTACCCCGTAAGGGATAAAGGCGTGATTTTATGAATGTATGTATGTATGTATTTACTACCTGAAATACAACCCAGCTGATAGTTGTTCAGTGTCGTTGACTGATCAACCCCTGTCAGTTTGCGGGACGCTGTCCCTTACACCTGGTATAGTATTTCCAATTCAGTTTTAGAAAATGGTCTTGTCTTTAATTCAAAGATCTTGTGTCTAAAATAAGTTTTACTTATTAGATATGCAATAATGAAACAGTAGTTTTAGTAACTTAACTAATTTGCCAACACACTATATCATTTATATTTGAAACGCGTTTTTAAATAAAAAGACATGAAACTTTGTTTCCCCTTGAGTTGGAAACTACTATACGTAGGTACACTTTATTACAATTTAGTAAATTAAATTCAAATAAAAGACATAACAGTATACCTATTCAGATTTTTTGTATTCCATATCTTCTATAGCTGTGTTCTCTAAATGTTTTAGTAATAATACCACACAAATTTCCCAAAACATAAAAAAAATATCTCGAAAAGGACATTGCATTTTAAAGGAACTTATTTTTACAGCCTGTATATTTTATTAGCCAATGAACTGTCAACAAGTATTGAAGTGTAGATAGAATGTAGCTACACATTTTTGATGGCGTAGGACAGTAGCGAATCACCTACAGGTACGAGTTGCTACGGTGTAGCAAAAGCCATCGAAGATTTTGGCCGGCCGCCTGGCATAAAATGAAAAATTATCGCGGCCACTGATGAAACCTATACCAATTGACAAATTATATTATTATTAAAAAGTATTATTAAAAAGTATTAATTAGGTTGTATTTCTGTCGTTTTCTTATTACCTCCATATTTCGAAGCGGTTACACGCTTCATCGTCACGAGTGGACTTTAAAACGTATAGTTTTCTTATGAAACTTAGGTACTAGCCCTCGCGATACAGGGAATCCTAGTGCGAGGTCTAGCGAAACATTTTATTTAGCCATAAGTTATCAATAAATATTTTTCAATTTCATGATAAATGAGTAAAAATTTGTTTTCGGATTCAGTTCGTCAATAATTTTCCAGAGGTATCAGGTAAATCCTTCCATGCTGGACTGGGAGAGATAGAAAAACATAGCATGTTCCAGCTGCCCTTCCTCCCGGGCATGCTGTAGAAGTCAGCAAAAGGGACTCGAGGGTTACAGTGTATTGTAATTTAGGCGATGGGCTGACAACCTGTCACTATAGCAATACACTTTTCAATCTAAAATTGTCCTCAATTTTTCTCAGACGTGGCGAAAGCGCCTTTTACGAGGCGTTTATCGCTCTGCCTACCCCGTAAGGGATAAAGGCGTGATTTTATGTATGTATGTATGTAAAAAGTATTCCTTGTAAAAACTCAAAAAGTGAAGTTGAACAAAGTTACACGCATTTTTGATGACTTTTTGTGAATATCTTATCTTATCTAGCCATTAGTGTCCCACTGCTGGGCAAAGGCCTCTCTGCGGTCTCTCCACGACTCTCTGTCCTGTTCCTGTTCCGGCCAGTTCTCTAGGAAGGCATATAATTAAAAAAAATGCATGTAACGTTGTTCGGCGTCACATTTCGAGATTTTACCCAGGAATACTTTTGATTTGGAGTAAATATTTTTTTAATTTTTTAAAATTTCCTAACTTATGCAAAAATCTTAATGCTTTTAGCAGACTTTTTATTAGGGCATGTATTTAAGACGCGTGTTCACGTACAACTTTCCATACAAAAGGGGATAACGGTTACTGTTTCCCACCCCGTAAACAAAGAACGGTTCCTATAATTATTTGAAAATTATGTAGATAGAAGTAAGTAGGTACTTAAAAACTAGGTAGGTATGCATGTTTTTATTATTTTGAAATATTACACTCCTAAAAATATATGACCTGTCTTTCATTCCGATTCAAATATTGCGGGGGTCATATCTTTTTATAACCGAACTATTTCCAAAAAAAATAATCCTACCATTTAGGTATATCTATATCATCATTATCTCCCTAGCCTTATCCCGTATCTCACGGGGTCGGCTACCTAATCTAGGGGATTGAACGAGGCTACTGGTTTTTACACTGAGCGACTGCCATCTGACCTCCGCAACCCAGAAGGAAAACCAGACCCAATCCTAGATTAGGTCAGAGTTTTCAAGCCGCCAATGCTTAGCATTGGCCTCTGTCATGGCTTAACGACTAATATCTATGGTATTAAACGATATTAACCGGGACCAACGGCTTAACGTGCCATCCGAAGCACGGAAAAAGCGCCGAATAAACGTACATATGAAATTCGAAAACCGAAAAACACATTGGTACGTGGTGGGATTCGAACCACGACCTCCCGCTCAGGAGGCAGCGGCCCTATCCACTACACCATCGGGCTCTTTTATGTATATTTTTTAGGTATATCTATATCATGTCCAAAAAATATAGGAACCAGACTATGGGCCGTATTAAAAAATTAGCTCTCATGAGTGACAGCGAGTTAAAGTTCGTATCAGTAATGTCATTTCAGTACAAATTGGCCTGTCAAATTCATACTTAATATTGCTCTCAAGTTTGAGATCGCTTCATAAGCTCGTATTTATATATTACGAGCTTTCGTTTACGGGGTGGGAACCGCTATCGCCTTTTGTATGGAAAGGTGCAGCTTAACAGCCCTCTTCTAGGTTAAACTGCAGTAGGACGTAGCTGCAGCTGCGCGACACTGCGCGACATAACGATCGTATCTGTCACAGCTACCATCGTACACTTTATGTATAGTATACAGTCCAAGAAAATAAAAATAACATACATACATACATAAAATCACGCCTTTATCCCTTACGGGGTAGGCAGACCGTAAAACGCCTCCTAAAAGGCGCTTTCGCCACGTCTGACAAAAAATAACTATTTATTATTATTCAATCTAAAACTTTGTCAGACGTGGCAGAACGACCCTTTTTAGGTAGTTTACGCTCTGCCCACCCCATTAGGGATAAAGGCGTGATTATATGTATGTATGTCATACACGAATATCATTAATACATTTCTAAATACATAAGAGAGCAGTCATCATAAAACCTTCATCAATTTCTTAAATTGCATTCTTGAAACCTTTCTGTGCTTTTCATTCAACTCCTCGAAAACCTTTTCAAACTTTTTCCAAGTTCGTAATTTATCTGGTGGGGGGACTTAATCGTGTCTTCCCTTGTCGAGAGAAAGTGGATAATATCTTTTTAACGAACTTAGCTCAGGATAGCAAAATAAGTCCGTTAGTCAGTTATTCCATGCTGGACTGGGAGCGAGGGAAAAACATAGAATGTGCCAGTTGCATTTCCTCCTGGGCATGCTGTAAATACCAGCTAAGGGATACGAGGGTTTCAGAATATTGCAATTCAGGCGATGGGCTGACAACCTGTCACTACAGCAATATACCTACAATCTATCTTAAATAACCCTCAACACTTAGTCAGACGTGATGGAACGACCAGTGTTTCGGTCGTTTACGCGCTGCCTACCCCATTTGGGATAAGGACGTGATTATATTATATGTATTACCAACTGAAAAACTCGTCTTACCTAACAGCGGTGAGGAAACCTAAAACCCCAACTCCGTATCGGACGACCTTGATCTTGTGACGTCATTGGGGGTGGGGGTGGCGGGGGGTATCTACACCTGTTTTATAGCTGTGTTTAGAGGATTTGGTAAGGCTGTTTTATGTCTCCCGATAGTAGTAAAGTTATAGGAGAGCCGGGATGTAAGCACTGGGATGTATTCTGTATCGGTACTGAAGTGAAGGATTGGCATAAAATAGTTTCTTCTCCCATTTGCTCGAAACTTTTGAAAAAATATAACCTACATTCACTCTTTTCGGTTCTCATATTTGCACTATGCCAGCAATTTCTCCAAACGACAAAAAAAAATAACTAAATTAACTTTGTCGTTACGCTTCACGAAGTCTTTAAGTACACACTAGGTTTAGGTGTTTTTTAGTTCACATTATTGATTATTTTAAGGCTGAATGCGCATACATACATACATACATATAATCACGCCCTTATCCCTAACGGGGTAGGCAGAGCGTAAACGACCTGAACAAAGGTCGTTCCGCCACGTCTGACAAAGTTTTGAGGGTTATTTAAGATCGATTTGTACGTATATTGCTATAGTGATAGGTTGTCAGCCCATCGCCTAAATTACAATACACTGTAACCCTCGTATCCCTTTTGCTGACTTCTACAGCATGCCCGGGAGGAAGGGCAGCTGGAACATTCTATGTTTTTCTATCTCTCCCAGTCCAGCATGGAAGAAGGAAGGAACATAGGTCAAAATAAGAATAAAATAACGTTTGACCTTCCATACAAAAATCATGCGCATACAACTTTTTGAATTTACAAAATTGTATGAAAGAATTAATGGAATGTTCACCTGTCAAAGGCGCCACGCAAATCCTAAATGTCAAAATATTATGGAGGAATCGCAATTTTGATGTTTGTTTTTTATGTGAATTGCTACTGTTTCCTCGCAAAATGAGAGAAAAGTGCTATACTTGTCTCAGCCGAAATAGCAATTTAAGGTCTCGCTTGCAATGCAGATTTACTCGACCTTAAATTTTTTTTTTTCGACGTCGTAGTAATGTTCCTCCATATCCCTAGCCTTATCCCGTATCTCACGGGGTCGGCTACCTAATCTAGGGGATGGAACAGGGTACTGGTTTTACACAGAGCGACTGCCATCTGACCTCCGCAACCCAGGGGGGGACCCAATCCTAGATTAGGTCAGAGTTTTCGAGCCGCCAATGCTTAGCAATGGCCTCTGACATGGCTTAACGACTAATCTACGGTAATAAACGATATTAACCGGGACCAACGGCCTAACGTGCCTTCCAAAGCACGGAAAAAGCGCCGAATAAACGTACATATGAAATTCGAAAACCAAAAAACACATCGGTACGTGGTGGGATTCGAACCACGACCTACCGCCTTGGACGAAACAACCTCCCTACCGCTCAGGAGGCAGCGGCCCTATCCACTACACCATCGGGTTCTCTTATGTTATAGAAGTAATGTACCTACTTTTATCTTATTTAGGTAAATGTTGAGTTTTGTTGGCGTTTTCATGCAACGAAGTTTGAGTTAATGCTGTATTGCAATAGTTTTTTTTAGATTTAACTAAATCCTGACTAAAATTATTGTTGTCCTTTTCTGGTCTCTTATAATAGAAAATTACAGGTTTAAACCAAACAGGTGTAAAAAACGTGGCTAAACTAATATAAGTTTAAACTTAATTTTATGTGATACAATGGTAGCAATTCGTAATTGTAAAAAACACAACTTTCACATTCAGTTTTTAAAAACACAACTTTCACTTTCAAAGTTGTGTGTTTTACAACTTCGAATTGCTACCATTGTACCACATAAAATTCATGAAAATCTTCTCTTAGGTCACATTTTTCCACATTTATATCTGACCGACCACAATCCTTAATTAATTTCACTCTGGAGAATATATTGTTAAAAAAGCGTATTCTGGTTTAGTTTCGGCTTAATTGATTGATGACGAGATGTTTTTATAAAACACTAAATTATTATCAAAGAGAGTTATATTCAAACCGTTTTTAATAGATTTTTTCGCAAGGGAATATGATATTTAGCTGCAGTATAAATTTCCCAACGTTACTTCCACGCTGGCCTGGGAACGAGATAAAAACATGGAATGCGCCAGCTGCATTTCCTCCCGGGCATGCTGTAAAACCCAGCTAAGGAATCCGAGGTTTCAGTATATTGTAATTTAGGCGATGGTCACTACAGCGATATACCTACAAATCTGTCTTAAATGACCCTCAAAACTTTGTCAGTCGTGGCGCAATGACCTTTGTTTAGGTCGTTTACGCTCTGCCTACAATACAATACAAAATTCTTTATTGCACAAAGAAACACATACAACAGAATAAAAAGGAACGAACTTGATTGACAGTACAATATAGGTGGCTTTAATCCTAAAGCAGCAATTTCTCCCAGGCAACCTTTGAGTACCCCACCTCATTTAGGATAAAGGCGTGATTATATGTATGTGTCAACTTCCAAATAATGTAGCTTTCAAAATAGTAAATTCATAAACATATTTGTTTACACTTTACCCCAAGTAGGAGCGAATAAGGTCAAATGATTGCGAGTGGGAGAAGCTAAGGTTACTCAAGTTTATGGCAGTCTTCGGGGATTTACCAGACCTTGCCGCCGAATTTACCACGTCCTTGAGGAAAATACTACTTATACAGCTGTCTTTCATTACACTACTAAAGGCATGCATTTATTTCATCTTTAGAATTGAGCCTTGGGCTGACGATCCGGAGGTCTTGGGTTCGATTCCCAGGGTCAATTTATCACTTTGTGAGGTTTTCCCAGTTTGGTTAGAACAATGTAGGCTGAATCACCTGATCGTCTGGAAGAAAAAAGATTCCGTGCTTCGGAGGGCACGTTATGATCGGTACCAGTTGCTGTCTTTATTTATTTATGGTATTAAGATTACTTATTTAATAAACTTACAGTAAAACCAATGCGTGCAGTAAATTAAACAGATACAAAGACAATACAACAAAAAATAAACATAAATTAAATACCCCTTCCTTGACAGTCAGATAAATAAGAAAAACGTTTGATAGTGACACATACATACATATAATCACGCGTTTATCCCTAATGGGGTAGGCAGAGCATAAACGACCTAAACACAGTTCGTTTCGCCACGTCTGACAAAGATTTGAGGGTTGTTTAAGATAGATTTGTAGGTATATTGCTGTAGTGACAGGTTGTCAGCCCAGCGCTTAAATTGCAATTTCTAAAACCCTCGGTTCCCTTAGCTAGGTTTTTACAGCATACCAGGGAGGAAATGCAGCTGGTATATCCTATGTTTTTCTCTCGCTCCCAGTCCAGGAAGGAAGAATTGATAGTGATCGTTACACAAAACCATGTCAGAAGCCTACTAGCCGTGCTATTAGGTGGTTTAAAAACTCTGACACTAGGGTTCATCGTGTCGATCGACTCGAAAGTCTCGCAACCCACACGACAGAAGAAGATCTTAAGAATCGTGTAATCCTTCTGTAATCATACTTACCTTGGTGGACCGATTTCAATTATCTGACGTAGTGGCTGCGCTGCGGAAAGAAGTTAGTACATACATACACATAATCACGCCTTTATCCCGAACGGGGTAGGCAGAGCGTTAACGACCTAAACATAGGTCGTTCCGCCACGTCTGAAAATGTTTTGAGGATTATTTAAGATAGATTTGTAGGTATACTGCTGAAGTTACAGAAGTTCTGAAGTTACAGGGTATCAACCCATCGCCTAAATTGCAATATACATACATAAACCCTCGGATCCCTTAGTTGGTTTTAGCAGCATGCCTGGGAGGAAATTCAGCTAGCACAGTGAATGTTTTTCTTTCGCTCTCAGTCCAGCATGGAAGAAGTAGAAGTTAGTACTTAATATTAATACCTAATAGTCTATTACAAAATAACATCTTCCATGCTGGACTGGGAGCGAAAACATAGAATGTGCCAGCTGCATTACCTCCCGGGCAAGCTGTAAATACCAGCTAAGGGATCCGAGGGTTTCAGGTATATTGCAATTTAGGCGATAGACTGACAATCTGCCGCTACAGCAATATACCTACCAATATATTTTAATAACCCTCAAAACTTTGTCAGACGTGGCGGAATGACCTTAGTTTAGGTCGTTTCCGCTCTGCTTACCCCATTAGGGATAAAAGCGTGAATATATGTATGTATGTACAAAGTGACAAAAGAATTCTCGAATGCTCTCTGTTCAAAAGGCTCCATTTGCCGATTTATTTGGAAGTCGGTAAGTACCTATTTTGATTCCATTGTTTCAAGTTAGAAGCCTTGAAACTGTTTTGATTAGTCTGTTTTGGAAATATTTATAGTTAAGTAGTTAAACATTTTAGAAATGAAATACTGGTAATTTCGTTTCTTGTTTTTTTTTATTCTGACAGAATATAGTACCTATTTGGCTAAAGTAAATCATAAGTAAACATATTAACCATCATCATCTCCCTAGCCTTATCCCGTATCTCACAGGGTCGGCTATCTAATCTAGAGGATTGAACGAGGGTACTGGTTTTTACACAGAGCGACTGCCATCTTACCTCCGCAACCCAGAAGGGAAACCAGACCCAATCCTAGATTAGGTCAGAGTTTTCAAGCCGCCAATACTTAGAACTGGCCTCTGACATGGCTTAACGACTAATATCTACGGTATTAAACTATATTAACCGGGACCAACGGCCTAACGTATTGGTACGTGGTGGGATTCGAACCACGACCTCAGGAGGCAGCGGCCCTGGATCCACTACACCATCGGGCTCTCCATAAACATATTAACCATCGCTTTAATATTAAAGTATGTAATAGCATGGAGTAATCCATTGTACCTCTGTGTGTCTGTCTGTCTGTTTTATTGTGGCTCTTTCACACCTAAACGGCTTTACCGATTTCGATGAAATTGGACAAGACGATAGATAGAAATCTATAGAAAGAAACCTTGAAACGGACATAGCATTTTTACCGCGGATAAATATTTCATGCCCACGGCAAATCTCGTTAAGCCGCGGGTAAGCTAGCATTATTTACCTAAATAATATTTTGTCCCCAAAATCTATTAAATAGGAAGAATAAAATATTTCCAATAGAAAGTTGTCAGATCTTCATAATTGATTTAAAGATTCCCAGGACAACACCCAAAACTTAAGGGTTCGGGTCAAAGGGATTACTAAAGTTTTAAATTTAATTCCAAATTCAATATTGGGAATATCACAATCAAGATTAGTATAAGATCCGTAGGCTGCTTATAAACTGCCGACAAAGGAACAAATTTCAGTTTTTATGATTCAACGTTTTTGAAATCTAAGGGCATTAACACACAGGCGTCGTCACTTACTGCGTGCAAGGTTGCGCAAAGTTCTATGCAACACATAGCTCGGTGTTCATCGAGTTTTCGATGCCTCCCGATAGCTTATGAGATAATTAAATTAAAACGAGAGTTGCAACTCAATAATAAAGTTATTGTTCTGCAGTGGATCCCTTCACATATTGGTCTGAGACATAACGAAAAAGTAGACGAATTAGCTCGACAAGCTGCTAGTAGTGGTACTCCTTTAAAAGTTACCCCATTCTATACAGATTGTTTTCCTGTTGTTAAAAAAATATGTCACGAGAAGTGGAGCGAATATTTTGATCTGAGGAGCCGAGAAAAGGGGATTTGGTATAGAACGATACAATCGGAACCTCCATTGTACTCTTGGATTGACAACTGTTCATTTAGTAGAAAAGAATGCGTTACCATACCGTTCCATTTAACAAGTTCGCTTACATAATGCGCAAGGTACAATCTCCGAATTGCGATATATGTGAGGTAGTGGAGGATGTTTATCATGTTTTAATGGAGTGTGCTCGGAATGACGCGCTGAGAAGACGGTTACTATACAGAAATCATTCCATTGGAGAATGTAATAGTATTTTGTCTTGTCCATTCTCAGATTTAGCTAGGTTGTTATACTTTACGATGACGCCTTATGTAATAGAACTTAAAATAATTGTATTTATAAGTCTGTAATATGTTCGAAGACGTACGGAGCGACATCTTCGTTACTGAAAAAGCTCCTTAATAAAAATAAAAAAAAGGTTGCGCTTAACACGCTTCTAAATGATTTTTGCATTGCCTACATCAAACATGCGTCACCATACGCTCTACGCGCGCGAACTGGCAGAAGGATGCGCCGACGTAGAGTTCTTCGCTACGCACGCGTCGCAGCTTTAGGGCAGCAACACACATGCGTTACTAACTGCGCGCAAGGTTCTGCTCAACACGCTGCTTTTTGCGTTGCCTACATTACACATGCGCCATCTTACACGCGCGCGCGCGTAGCGATGAACTCTACGTCGGCGCATCCCTCTGCAAGTAAGCGCGCGTAGAGCGTTACGTGACGCATGTGTGTTGTAGGCAATGCAAAAAGCATTGTCAGCGTAATGAGCGCAACCTTGCGCGCAGTGAGTGACGCCTCTGTGTTGCTGCATTAACTGATTTTAGGGAGTTTATTTGTGGGCAAATTATCGTGCAATTTAAAGTTTTAGTTAATCATTGTATAATTCTACTTGGAGTATAAAGCACTATATGTTTCACTGATTGACCCTAAACTTCACTATCTCCTTTAAAAACTTCACTTCACTTTCTCCTTGTCAATCGGTCACAATGTACCTACGTACTATTTCAATAGCGAGACAAAATATTTAGAACACCTGTACAAAATACAACATAAGAAGACCATTAGTAGTAAAATAATTCGGTTATACAAACTTAGACCGTTTATTATATCTATACTAGCTGGGCCCGCGATTTTGTACGCCGGGATTGTATGAAAAACAACGTTTTCAGTATGTTCGACACTGCGTGTTTTCCATACAAACTGGGGAACTTACTCAATATGATAATGGTTTGCGTGATTATTTCTAACCTAGGCTGGACACCAGGTAATTAAAAAAACTCAGTAAAATAAAAAGTCCCTTTAATATCGGTTAAAAACGATCAGAGTTCAATTTCCTGCCTAAACCCAAAGTCAGGTGGCGTGATTATTTGGATCGTAACTTTGAGTTTAAGTAATGCTCAGTCAAACAAAAAAAAACAATGTAAATCGGTTAAAAACGACCAAAATTCAAATAGAAAATTGAATTTTGGTCGTTTTTAACCGATCTTAAAGGGACTTTTTATTTGACTGAGATTTTTTAATTACCTGGTGTCTAGCCTAGGTTACAAATAATCACGCATACCATTCTAATATTGAGTAAGTACCCCAGTTTGTATAGAAAACATGCATTCGACACTGCGTGTTTTCCATACAAACCGGGCGTACGAAGTCGAGGGCACAGCTAGGGTGGTAATATATCGCACCTTGAAAATAAAACCGTCACTAAACAAAAAACACTGTTTTTGGGAAATCGCGTTTAAAGTTTTGTAAAAAAGTAAAGTCTCAGAAAACTATTTTAAAAGTATTTATGGGAGTTTCTTTCTGCATTGGCGTTTAACCATTAAACCTTTTTTTAATTTCTAGTGAAATTTTACTGATAAAATGGGGTATATGTAACAAAATCTAAGTTTTTTTAAAAAAAATACCCTTTAGTGTCACTATTCCGATCAACATTTCGTTATAAAATAATTAGTGTCATTTACAATTACCACAATTATTATTTTTGTTCGCCTAATTAGCAGCTTTGTTATAGAATTATAATGTTTTTATTGTTCGTTATTGGATATTATTATTATTAATGAAAAAATATTCTGTGAAAGAGTGTTTATTTCCATAAAAATAACTAATACTAAAGATGATCTGTCTGCAATCAAGAATCATTAACTTAATAATAAACAAAAATTCAAAAATGAACTTACTTCCATGCTGGACAGGGAGGGAGAGAAAAACATAGAATGTGCCAGCTGCATTTCCTCCTGAGCATGCTGTAAAAACCAGCTAAGGGATCTGAGGGTTTCAGTATATTGCAATTTGTGCGATGGGCTGACAACCTGTCACTACAGCAATATACGTACAAAACCATCTTGAATAACCCTCAAAACTTTGTCAGACGTGGCGGAACGACCTTTGTTTAGGTCGTTTACGCTCTGCCTACCCCATTAGGGATAAAGGCGTGATTGTATGTATGTATGTAAAGATAAACTAATAAGACCAAAAACAGAAAGTAATCAAGTACTTTACTCGTTAATAACTCAAAATCTGGTAAATATTTCAAATAGTAAAATAAAAATAATAACACAGTTTTTTTCCGAACTGAGATTTTAGTCAATTTAAATAAAAATCCAGTAAAATAAAGTTTAACTAACAGAAATGCCATAATATTAGAGCTGTGTGTATGGTTTGACCAAAATGACAGTGCCCTCACTACGGCGCTAGAAAAGCATCGTAATATTAAGACGAAGTGACTACCTTGATCTGACCGAAGAAATTAAAAACAGCGGTGTTAAACTTAGGAAACTTACTAGGGCATTTAAAGACAGTTTGTGGGTCAGGAAAGCTTAAAGAATTCAGTGGCTCTCAGATACACAACAACTCCGTGCTTTTTATGAAGAAGTACGAAAACCGATTGGCCGTGGAGTGACCGTGAGAAAAAGTGTGCCACTGAAATCACTCGATGGCACTCAAAACTTACTGCTAAACAAGATATACTGAACCGCTGGGCAGAACATTTCAATACTCTGCTTTATGTTGATCGGTCGGTAGATCTTGACCATATTGCTTCCATTCGATCTTTGCCGGAACACGCAGCACTTGCAGAGCCCCTGACACTAGATGTGGTTGTTAAATCCATCAAAGATCAAAATAGTAAGAAAGCAGTTGGCATTGATAATATTGCCGGAGAACTGTTTAAGTACGGAGGGAAGGACCTACACTCAGTTATCTGGCATCTTTTCGAACGCATTTGGAACGAAGAAACAGTACCACCTGAGTTAAAAATGTCTCGTATACAGACACTGTATAAGAACAAAGGGGACCGTCCCGACTGTAACTCCTACCGGGGTACATCCTTGCTCTCTGGTCCTGGGAAGATATTCGCCAGAGTACTTCTCAACCGCCTATAACCAGTCTCGGAAACGCTACTCCCGGAGACCCAGTTTGGATTTCGTCCGGATAGAGGTACATGTGAGGTCTTTTTTCGATCCACCAATTTCAGGAAAAAAATCGAGTTCAAAGCCAGTCTTTATATTTCGCTTTGTTGACTTCGAGAAGGCCTTTGGCTGTGTGCCTCGGGAAGCTCTCTGGTCTCTACTACTAAATTTGGGACGCCTTGAGAAAGTTGGTTCGTATGATCCGATTCCAGCATGACGATATGGTCTGCTGTGTAACTTGCAACGATGAGCAGTCAGAGTTCTTCACCGTAAGCTGCGGCGTCAAACAAGGTTGCGTGCTTGCACCTGCGTTGTTTGCACTCTACTTTACAGTAGTAGTCGGTAAAGCCCTGAAACCACCTTCTGCTGGCATCAAAATACGCTTTCGGAGTGATGGAGGAATTTTTAACCTGGCTAGATTTAAGGCCAGCACAAAAGTGTCCCATGCGGTTATAACGGAGATCATGTATGCAGACGACTTGTATTTTATTGCCAACACGCCACAAGAGCCTCAATAACTGATATTAAATCTTTATGAGGCTTGTTGTCGTTTTGGTCTCAAAATCAGTGTAGCTAAGACTGAAGTAATGGCAATGAGCAGTCTTGAATGGGGAATTTACAAAGATAATTTGTAGGCATACTGTTCTTAACAAAATAAATACACTATTTTACTTAAAATAATGCTATACCTACCGTTATCATCACTGAAATACCGTTCCTAAACAAAAAAATACACTTTTTCTCTAAATTTCACGCGTTTTATGGTTATGGCACCGACACTACTGTCAAAATGACAGTATTCCAATAAGATGGCGCATGCGTTTCCCAAAAAAGCGTAGTGACACTAGCACTCTCCAGCGAACAATGTTTGCAATAGAACTACCGGTGTCTTCGCATTCTCTAAGTACAAGAGATTTACAACAGATGGCACTCATAACTCAATTTTGCCAAATTTCGTATAGTGACGGTCTTATTTTCAAGGTGCGATATAGTTATTAAGACGCTCCCATGTCTCAATGACCTTGAGTGTTTTGCTTACCTGACACCCCACCCACCCGTTCTTTCCCCTGATGTTTGTTACGTAAAGGAGAATAAACTTGGCCATCTATCGGATTTAGCTTGTACTACTACAACACTCGATGGGTTCTAGTTTGTGATCATCTTCTTTACCACCGGGTATATTTTTGAACCATGTGATCCATAAAATACTTTATAATTAAAAATGCAAATATTACGGGTGTTCTCTTGGTGTTCTACTCATTAAACTAAACAACTTTTCCTAGAAAACATACAACTGTCGAAATAATATGAAAAAAAATACAAATGTGTCGATATATACTTACTATCACACTACTGATTCTAATTTATTATGTACATATTCAATTTTCCAAATTATTATTTTATTAAATAATTATTTATAATAATATTAAATTATTATTTTATATTTTATTCGAAAAAGTTGTACAGTTTCATGAGTAGAACACACCGTTATCATTATTTACACTTTATTCAAAATGATCCTATAAAATACTCCAAGAGCTTGCGAACATTTTAAAGAATTAAATTATTATGTTTTATTGAAATACAGCAAGAATTTTTATTCACTAAGGAAATTTTAAGGGCTTGTTATTGTTGGTGAGATTATGAAGCTGTTTTTTTTTTGGAACGTAAGGTGAAAAAAATTTACTAGACACGATAGATTTTTTTTTCATATTTTGACCTATATTCCATCGAGAAAATTGTTCAGTTTCATTGTCTAAACAAGTCCTTAAAATTTCTTAGGTAAATGATATACCTCGGTTTTTTATGTATGTCTTCTTCTGTCGAGTGGGTATCGAGTCTATCGACCCCATGAACCCTATGTTTGTAAATGTACCGGGTGTAAGGGATTATTATTATTAGGTTTTTTGTGTCTTAACTCTGGTCTTCTGCTATAAGGAATGACATTTTGTAAAGGTAGTATTAAAAGGCGATTAAAATTTGGAAAGATATAATGAAGTACAGAAATATAATCTCTTGAAGTTCAAATCATACATACATATAATCACGCCTTTATCCACAGTGGGGTAGGCAGAGCGTAAACGACGTAAACAAAGGTCGTTCCGCCACGTCTGATTAAGTTCTGAGGGTTATTTAAGATAGATTTGTAGGTATATTTCTGTAGTGACAATACGTCAGCCCATTGCCTAAATTACAATATACTGAAACTCTCGAACACTGGTTTTTACAGCAAGCCCGGGAGGAAATTCAGCTGGCACATCCTATGTTTTTCTCTTGCTCCCCGGCCAGCATAGAAGAAATGATTCTTAAACTATATGACTAGAAATAAATAAATCTACTAAAAATAATAGCTTAGAAGGTATACGAGTAATAATAATAAAGGTCATCAATTAAATATGAAGTTGTGATAAATTTATGATTCTTCTACTGATGTGTGTCGCATTGTGTAGTTTTTCTTCTTTTGTACTAATGGATAACTGAAACAGAAAACAAATATTATAGTGATGGTAAAAAGAACATAATAAATATATAATCTACTGATTATTTCGTATGGATAATTTTGATCTTCCATGCTGGCCTGGGAGCGAGAGAAAAACATAGAATGTGCTGTAAAAACCAGCTAAGGTATCCTCGGGTTTCAGTATATTATAATTTAGGCGATGAGCTGTGACAATAGCGTCATACATCATCATCTCCCTAGCCCTATCCCGTATATCACGGGGTCGGCTACCTAATCTAGGGGATCGAACGAGGGTACTGGTTTTTACACAGAGCGACTGCCATCTCATCTCTGCAACCCAGAAGGGAAACTTAGGATATCTAAAATCACGCTAATAGACTTAGAGGGTAGGCAGGAAATTTAAATTTGGCTGTTTCTTAACCGATTCTTGGTCCTTTTGATACTTTTGTTGGTCCGACGACGTAATGCTATGAACTCTTGTGATTCAAGATATTTGTGCAGAATTTTCGTTTTTAACATTTTGTTAATGGCTGCTGGAAAAAAAAACAATTAAAAATTTATGAGAAAAATAATACAAATTAAATAAAAATTAAAAAAAGTTAATTAGAATCGAATATTGGTAAGGATCGATCTCGTACTACTGCGATTGAAAGCCTCTAGCACTGCCACCGCACTAATGTGGCTGACACTTTGAGTGGCGAAATTATGCATTGGTTTGTAGACAATATGCAATCTTTACGCTGTCAGATACAATAAAACATTCCAATCAAACAACTATCAATATTTTTAGAGAACCAAGATATTTTTGTTATTTCCTAAAAAAACATTGCTGAACCATTTGCTACATTCTACAGTAGCTGACTAATAAAATAGTAGTAAAATAAAACAAAATAATATTATGTTGAAGTAAATACTTACTGTTTTTTTATATTTTCTAAGAATTTTAGAGAAACTCATCAATAATAATCAGTAGATAAAGAATAATTCGCACTAATATTAAACAATGAATATTAAAAGTCTTAAAAACAAAATGTCCAAACAGAACTTACGAAAACTATTTTTGCCTGACAAGAGCGACGCGGGTTCCCCTCGCGAAGGCCGTGGGCCGTCTGCCGCCCGTCGCCCGCGCACGGACCCGCCCTTTGCGAACCTCCCAGAAATCAGATTTTATTTTTTTCCCCAAAACTAATAATCGAAATAAAAAAGCAAGCAGATCACATTTTAGTGTTTATGATTTATAACGTTCAAAATAATTATTATAAATGCAAGTCGTTAAGTGCAAGTAAATAATAAAAGTTTAGTGAATGTTTTAGACACGGAAAGAGGGCCAGAAGAATTCGTATTTCTCATTAATTACTCAATATTTTTAAATAATCTTAAGAGTGTAATGAAGAGCTGAGACCAATCTACAACATATAATTATTTTATATTTTTTATGTAACGATAAAGTATACTTTATAGGCCTTGCAAGCGACCGAAATATCACGAGAGCCCCTTAAGTAATACCTGCCTCCGTAGAGTAGTGGTTCCAGCCATGGGCTTACGATTCGGAGGTCCTGGGTTCGATTCCCAGGGGGGAACACAAAGTTGATATTTGTCAATTTATCACTTCGTGAGGTTTTCCCCAGTTTGATTAGAATTGCAGGCTGAATCACCTGATTGGCCGAAAAGTAAAAGGATTCCACTTCCTAAATAAAATTCCTCCTGATAGTTGTTCAGTGTCGTTGACTGAGCAACCCCTATCAGTTTGCGGGACGCTGTCCCTTACACCTGGTATGAGCTGTCAGTAATCATCTAAGTAAGTAAGTAAGTAAGTAAAAACACTTTATTGTACACAAAAAACAAGAAATACAAAAATAAACTTAAATTAATGTGCACAAAGGCGGTCTTATCGCTGGAAGCGATCTCTTCCAGACAACCTTTGGGTAGAGGAGAATGTAAAGAGAAGAGAGTAGTGCTGAAATATAGGAAATATTTAAATACTTTAAATACAACAAAAATAGAGTAGTGAAAATAAGAATAACTAAAAACTAAAATAAATATATGCTTATCTTTAGAGGTATATGCGTTTATACAATACAAAATTACTATAATAGTATTCATAAAATACATACACAATAATATGGAAATATAAATGCATGTAACAATACAAATAAATACATAAATATATATAAATACATATCAATATATATATATATATATATATAAAATATAACTTGAAAGGACACAAATTACTAGCAAACTGATTTAGACTTTAACAGATAAAATCGGTGTACCTTTTTTTTAAAGGTATCCAGCGAGGTGCAGTGACGTATTTCCGACGGTAAACCATTCCATATTTAAGTGGATTTTATCGTGAAGGATTCCCTATAATAACCCGAAGCCGAAAAAGGAGCTTGAAGAGCGTTATCAGACCTTGAACGAAGCACTCTATCATGATCAGAACCAAGGAATTTAAACCGCTCAGAAAGATAGGTAGGAGTCAGAGGATTGTTTAAAATATTATACACCATCGCAGCTGCATGGGCGTCTCTACGCAGTCTGATCGGCAACCATCCCAGTTGAACACGGAAAGCAGATATGTGATCAAACTTCCGCAAACCGTAAATAAACCTGACACACATATTCTGAAGACGTTGAAGTTTGTCCAACAAGTCCTCATTCAAACCCAAGTAACAGGTGTCAGCATAGTCTAAAATTGGCAGAAGAAGGGTTTGCGCGAGCTCAATTTTTGTCTTCAACGGCAACAAATTCTTCCACTTTCTCAAGGAGCCAGCAGCTGCAAAGATCTTACGGCTTACCTCAGCAACCTGCTGAGACCATGAAAAGGAGCAGTCAAATAAGACACCAAGGTTCTTGACGACATTAGAAAAGGCAAGAACTTCACCATCAAAGACAACAGGCGGGAGGTCATTTAGTTTGAAGCGAGCCAATGGCTTAATCCCCCCCATGACAATTACCTGCGACTTACTAGGGTTGACAGAGAGACCGTGAGAACGACTCCAGACTTGTATGGCATATAAATCGGCGTTAATTCTGTCAATACCAGTGGTAATATCTTGAATAGTGCATTGTGCATAAATCTGCAGGTCATCAGCATAAAGATGGTAATTGCATTTTAATAGAGGTGTAAGAAAATTTATGAAAAGGGAAAAAAGGAGAGGTGACAGAACTCCGCCCTGGGGTACCCCGGCCGTAATGGTACAGAATGAAGATGTTCGGTCATCGGTACGAACACACTGCTTTCGACCGCAAAGGTAACTGCGGAACCATGCAATTGCCGTATCAGAAACATTAAGGGAGCATAACATCGCAAGGAGCATATCAAAATCAACGGTATTGAAAGCATTGCTGAAGTCTAATAAAACGAGTATAGTGACCAGTTGATTCGACATCCCCAGGCGAATGTCATCAGACACCTTAATAAGGGCAGTAGCCGTACTGTGACCAGGGCGAAAGCCAGATTGAAAAGGACTGAGGATGGAGTTAGAATTTAAAAATGCACAGAGTTGTTGGTAGACAAGCCGTTCCAGGACTTTGGATAGGAATGGAAGGATGGAAATAGGACGAAAGTTTACTGGAGAAGAAGGATTGCAAGTCTTAGGAATGGGAATAACTGCGGCTTGTCGCCAACAGTCAGGAAAAGAGCCAATGGAGAGAGAAAAATTGAAAATATGGCAGAGCACAGGGACAATAGTTTTAATAGACAGGAGCGCCATTTTGCGACTGACCCCGTCAATTCCTTCTGCATCAGACTTAATGGCGATGATGTTTTTTTCCACCTCTTGCTCAGATACGGTTCTAAACTGGAAAGATTCATAGGAGGGAGTGACACTGGAGGAAAAAGCTTGCAATGTAGCCTGCTTAATGGATACAGGTATAGCTGAACCGGAAGTAAAGTGGCGATTAAGGGCATCAATGTCAAGGTTGGGAATAGCGGATGTTCTTGTTTTTCCAATACCGAGGGTCCTAAGAAAGGTCCATACTTTTGCAGGGTTACCATTTTCAACAGAAGAGTGGATATAACGCCGCTGTGCATCTCTGCACAACCTGCTACAGCGGTTTCTAAGGTTCCTGTATTTGTCTCGGTTTTCGTCAGAAGGATTGTGCTTGTACCTAGCTTTGGCAGCATTCCGCTTTCGCATTAGATGCTTGAGATCTTCTGTAAGCCGTGGTGCTGGAAGATGTTTTATTCTCACCGGACGAAGAGGAGCGTGAACGTCAAAAAGCTGGATGAGGAGTGAGTTAAAAATATCAAGCTTCTCGTCGATGGAGGGGGCATCAAAGACAGCGTTCCAATTTATCTGACTCAAATCCTTCATAAAATTCCTGTGTTCAATATTCCTGAAATCACGTTGCATGACAACCCGACGTTTGACTTTAGGACATTTTATTTTATACGACACAAATACGAGATCATGATACGAGAATGCATCAGCAGGAAATTGGCCGTGAGAATGAACATGATCAGTGGAAGAAACAATGACAAGATCTAATAATGTTGGGACACAGTTAGGAAAGTGATGTATTGCGGACAAAGGAAGAATTTTAAGATTGGCAGCGTTAATTACAGAATTCAGTTGGGCCTGAAGAGCACTGAGTGCATTCAGGACAAAGTTCTTGAAGGCCTAAAACTCTCCATTCAGAGCAACAACTGTGCCTGGCTGCTTTCGTCCAGCCTGCTTAAGCTCAGCCTGAAACTCTGCGATCTTGTTGGCAACAAATTCTCTTGTGGATGTCATGCAATTAAGTACCTGGCTGCTGTCCATCATAGTGATAGTGATGATGTGTGATGTGCAGATTTTTGGAGAGGCGAAAGGATATTGCAGGCAAGTAGCACTGGGTACACTGTTCAATTAAGCATAAATATTTAATTATTTATGATAGAATATATTTTTAAATAATAAATAACTGAGGAGCTACTAATAGGTGTTGTTATCTCTGCAGCTACCCACAGAGAAAAAAAAATAAAATAAAAATGTGGTCTAAATATGGTGTCAAATGACATTTTATATGAGCTGTCAGCAATTATCTTACGGTGAACGGATTCAGAAAATGTAATTTAAATAAGCTGACAGTTATCAATCATCATATGCAGTACAAACATACTTACGTACATATAATCACGCCTTTATCCCTAATGGGGTAGACAGAGCGTAAACAACCTAAACAAAGGTCGTTCCGCCACGTCTGACAAAAGTTTTGAGGGTTATTTAAGGTAGATTTGTAGGTACATTGCTGTAGTGACACGTTGTCAGCCCATCGCCTACATTACAATATACTGAAACCCTCGGATCCCTTAGCTGGTTTCTACAGCATGCCCTGGAGGAAATGCAGCTGGCACATTCTATGTTTTTCTTTCGCTCCCAGTCCAGCATGGAAGTTATTCTGCACGGGTAATAGTAATCCAGACTTATTGAAGATTTCTATTGTAAACCCTCTTCACAAAAAGGGCCCAAAAACGTGCATCCAAAACTATAGGCCAATAACACTGGTCCCTGTTCTCTCTAAAATTTTTGAAAAGGCAATGAAACTGCGTATGTTAGGATTTATAGACAAATATAAGGTTTTAAAAGGAGAGCAATTCGGATTCCAAGCCAATAAATCTACAACATTAGCAGTTTTTCACCTGATCCGTGAAATTGTAGAGAATGTAAATGCTGGTATACCAATATCTACAATCTTCTTTGACATGACGCGTGCTTTTGATTTCGTTTCACATGATTTATTACTCGCAAAGTTAAACGATCTTGGTATACGGGGACAGGCTCTACAATGGTTATCTTCATATTTATCCAACAGAACACAAGCGGTAGAAATAGAACACTTGAACCACAAATCTGTTTTGTCGTCAAGTAAGTCAGAATATAGAGTTAACGCATGTGGTGTACCGCAGGGAAGTGTCCTGGGTCCTCTTCTTTTCTTGCTCTATATAAACGATCTCCCTGATGTAACAAAACATAAATGCATTTTATTTGCGGATGATATATCGGTAATAATACCTTATAATGACAATCTTAGAAGCTACGAAACAGACATTAACAATACAATAAATTCAATAATTACATGGTTACAGAAAAATAATTTGACAGTTAATTTGGATAAAACAAACTATATGCAATTTGGCACTAACAGACAAAAGAAACAAAATCTAGAAATTGTCTTTAATGGGACTAGGATTAAAGAGGTTAATTTAACTAAGTTTTTAGGCATCTTCATAGATGACAGCTGTAGTTGGCATCGCCATATAGAAACTGTATGTGATAAATTGAATCGGTATGTCCATGTATTAAATAGGCTTCGGTACATATCCGCCATCGAAACAAATCTCACAGCGTATCACGGTTACGTAAGCTCACTTCTAAAGTACGGACTTTTGGTTTGGGGAAACTCGACGCATATCATTAAATTGTTTAGGGCACAGAAAAAATGTGTTCGAACGATATGCGGCAAATCACCCCGTGATTCTTGTAAGCCCTTATTTAAGCAGCTAGGTATAATGCCACTCCCTTGCATGTACACTTTTGAAGTTGCTACTTTTGTAAGAAATAACATTGAATTATTTAAAAAAAACAGGGACGTCCATAACAGGAATGTACGAAATAAGGATACGTTAGTATATAATAGTGTACCACATTTGTCATTTTATTTAAATCAATGTAATGCAATGTGCTTAAGAATTTATAATGCCATTCCAACTGATATCAAACAATTGCCAAGACTTTCATTTGGAAAAAAAATGTTGGAGTGGTTAAAGGAAAAACAATTTTATTCTGTTAGTGAGATTTTTAATGTACCGCAGAATTTATGTAGTAAAAACTAATATCGTATTTATTTTGTAGTACTTGAAATTTTATTATTGATTTTAATTTTTCTGTTGTTGTTAGGATTATTAGTTGTATTACTTAATAGAAGATTTAGAATTAAGTATCTACATTCAAAATTTATGAAAATTTGCATGCCTTACCAAGGTAGAAATATGTGAGACGAATGTAAAATTTTACTATCTTTAATGTACCATATTTTTGTGCAAATAAACTATATTCTTATTCTTATTCTAGTAACACCTCATTGTTGTAAGGGATCCGAAGGTTTCTGTATATTGCAATTTAGGCGACAGGCTGACAACCTGTCACTACAGCAATATATCTACAAATCTATCTTAAACTACCCTCAAAACTTTGACAGACGTGGCGGAACGACCTTTGTTTAGGTCGTTTACGCTCTGCCTACGACATTAGGGATAAAGGCGCATTGTTGCTCGTCTATACAGAACACTAGTCAAGATCTATAAATACGTAGTGTTTACCTCTGCAGAGGTTTACGGCTATTTTTAACAGCTGCACGTAATTTTTCGGTGATGTTGATGAATCTGTGATATGCGCAATGTTTGTGCTTCTGCCAACGATTACGTGTCCGCTTATTTCCACGTGTTTTCTATTTTTAGGCAACTGCTTGGGTATTTTACATTTTCAAATACGTGGGTTGTTCCGTTCATGGAATTGAAAAACTTTCTCAGAAGAAAATACGCCGAAACAAGTAATTTAAAAAGTTCTAAAAGTCCAACTGCGTAGGATAAAAAGTGAGTTTTAAAACTTTAAATCGTTATAGATCTTAAACGGTAGTTAAAAACGAAAAATTATGTACGAAAACTCAAATTGATTCTTAAATACCTATTCAGTGATACCCCACACACTATAGTTCGACGTCTTTATTTTTTCCATTTTATTTGATTGTCGCCTTATTGATTTTTTAACAAAATCCTCAGTGACAGTCGCGTGGTTAAGAAGAATCGATTGACGTAAGAATCATTAAAATCGGCTCACGCGTTTCGTCTCTAGAGCGCCACAGAGGATCAAACATACATACATAGATAGACTGATAAACACATTACCCTTATTTGCGTTGCGCAGTCGGTTAAAAAGATGGTCCTCCTAAAAAGAACCGAATCATTGACAACTTGTTATTGAGGTCTATTTATTGCATATTTGGGAAAAATAATTAGCTCGAAAACGCAATATACTAAGGACGTATATATTCAGTATAAAATAAACGAAAAAGAAACCTCAACATGTACAAAAATCTTTCTAAGTTTAAACAAAGACTTTTAAATTGGAACTGGTAAATTTCATTAAAACTTTTATTTCTAGTACCACTCTACAAACTTATATTAAGATGAATCTTCAAATAAAAGGGGCGGTCGTTAGAAGCTCAAGTAAACAATATTGCCCTTTTATGTGAAAGGGCTATCAAGTAATAGCCTTTTCTGTAAGATAAATAGAAAGCGTACGCAACCAAATTGAATACATGCAAAACCCTTTAGGATAAATCTAGACAGCTTTAAGGTCTTCGCACATTATATTGACATGACTAATTTAACTGC
This sequence comes from Scrobipalpa costella, assembly GCA_949820665.1. Taxonomy (NCBI): domain Eukaryota; kingdom Metazoa; phylum Arthropoda; class Insecta; order Lepidoptera; family Gelechiidae; genus Scrobipalpa; species Scrobipalpa costella. The sequence goes on along the minus strand of OX463307.1, from coordinate 5,218,326 downwards.
GTCCGTGGTCTAGTGGTAAGAGCCTTGGGCTTACGATCCAGAGGTCCTGGGTTCGATTCTAAGGGAGAAAACACAAAGTTGATATTTGTCAATTTATCACTTTGTGAGGTTTTTCCTAGTTTGGTTAGGACATTGCAGGCTGAATCACCTGATTGTCCAAAAAGAAAAAAGATTCCGTACTTCGGAAGGCATGTTAAGCCGTCGGTCCCGGTCGCTGTCTTTGATAGTGGTTGTTACTCAAACCAAGTCAGAGGCCTATTAGCTGTGCTACTAGGCGGTTTAAAAACTCTGACACCAGGGCTTATCCGGTCATTCGACTCGAGAATCCACTCGCTAAGAAGAAGAAGATCGACATGATACAAATTTAACACCGTTTGTTCAATATCAACTTTCACAGGTCATACTTAGGTAAGCAATGCGTGGACTACGCGACTTTGCAACATCTTGTATACTTCTTTGTAATGTTTTCGACGTACTCGATAAAAGAAAAATCATCATCATCTTCAATGTTCAAATACGTGTCCTACCCGCCAAGGAGCATGACATGAACTTACTCTGATTTAGGGCGATTGGTCAAAAAATTATAAATTCCCGCTCAGTGGCGTACTGGAGTGAAATCGGCATTCAGTCAGTGACGGGTTCAATGTGCAATAGCCTTTATACCTCTTTGGCAAATATTCTTGAATATCTTAGAAATGCTTTGCAAATTCTACTCAAAGCACAAACCCTGAATGTGTCCCAGCTTCGAGCGTGTGACCGTATTATTTTCGGCATAAGTCTAGAAGAAGTATTTCAATTTAGCCTACGTCTGTCTAGCTGGACGATTTATTAGAGTCAAAAGATAAGCTGAGGTTCTTTACATTATAAGCTTACTAAAGTATGCAATCTTGTATTAGTTTTAGGGTATAAAGTTTTTTTTATAGAATCTTGCGGACATACATTTTCGTAAACTAATAATCTAAGAAATTACAGCTTCAGTTTTTTGCCCAATAACGCGGCTGACATTTGGGGTTGCTGCATATAGATCTTCAGTTAATACATACTACATACAATATCGCCCTTACCCCTAAACGGGTTGGTAAAATATCTTTAGTTGAATAAGTATTAAGTATTTTACACAAGCAATTTTTAAGGAGCGACTTAAGAAACACTTTCTTGAACTCCCATTGAATACATATTTACTATTCCTTTATATATCATTTGTGAATCTGCCATTCCTTTTCAAATCAACCTGAATAATTTATTTATTTCCTTTCCTCCATAATGTATATAGTATTAGTTTATTATATATGGTATATAGTACTTTATTATCTATTATAATAATTTATGTATATCATATATGTATTTTATGTAGATTTGTCTATATTAATTCGTTTTTAGTAAGATGCACTATCCCGCATTATCTACATTTGATTTCCTCTACCCAAGGTTGCCTGGTAGAAATTGCTACCATAGCAATAAGGCCGCCTTGATTGTACTTTAATTTTTATTTATTTTGTTCTAAATTCCTGTTGTTTTTCTTTTATGTGCAATAAAGAATATATCTATCTATTTTCAAGTTTGTTACTTTTTCTTCCATGCTGGCCCGGGAGCGAGAGAAAAACATAGAATGTGCCAGCTGCATTTCCTCCCGGGTATGCTGTAAAAACCAGCTAAGGGATCCGAGTGTTTCTGTTTATTGCAATTTAGGTGATAGGCTGACAACCTGTCACTGTAGTGACATATATTGCTGTAGCCTACAACCATAACCTACAAATCTATCTTAAATACCTTCAAAACCTTGTCAGGTGTGGCGGAACGACCTTTGTTTAGGTTGATTACGCTCTGCCTACCCCATTAGGGATAAATGCGTGTATATATGTATGTACTTTTTCCGGTATTTACGAGAGATAAAAAGCCTTTGGCATCGTCATGTTCCCATGCATGTGATAAAGAGCTGTCGTACACACACCATCCACCCCTCAGGCCACCATTCGCCGAGTGTGACGTGGCCAGCCGTTCGACCAATCTCTGCCACTATCAGCCTCATTCAAAATTGGAATTTAATTGTGACGTCAATATTTTATGTTCCTTTTTCAAATTAAGTAATGCTTGTCTTAATAAATGTTAATGATTTATTATTTAAAACTATTGAATCTCTGGGTTTGTCTCAACAGTCTCTTTGCCCACAAATTCATCCGGGATGCATACATACATACTATCACGCCTGTATCCTTAATGGGTTAGGCAGAGCGTCAACGTACCAAATAAAGGTCTTTCCGCCTCGTCTGACTAGTTTTGAGGGTTGTTTAAGATAGATCTGTATATATGCTATAGTGACAGGTTGTCAGCCCATCGCCTAACTTACAATATGCTAAAACTCTAGAATCCCTTAGCTGGTTTAACATCATGCCCGGGAGGAGATGCAGCTGGCGCATTCTTTGTTTTTCTATCGCTCCCAGTCTAGCATTGAAGCATCCGGGATGCGGCATACTTATTTCATAAAAAAAACTGATTTAAACCACGGATTTCAATTCCTTATTTGGAAAACTTGTTTGGTTGCGTCGTCGGTTCTTAGTCGGTTGGCTTTTCAGTTTACAGTCCACGCCGATAAGCGGCTTTGAAAGTTTTAATAGACTCTCGCCGGGTGTCGCCGAGCCTTCAGAATTAGAATTGTGGCGTAGAATACTTAACATACATACATACATATAATCACGCCTGTATCCCTAATGGGGTAAGCAGAGCGTAAACGACCTAAACAAAGGTTGTTTCGCCATGTCTGACAAAGTTTTGAGGGTTGTTTAAGATAGATTTGTAGGTATATTATAGTGACAGGTTGTCAGCCTATCGCCTAAATTTCAATATACAAATACCCTCGGATCCCTTAGCTGGTTTTTACAGCATGCCCGGGAGGAAATGCAGCTGGCACATTCTATGTTTTTCTCTCGCTCCCAGTCCAGCATGGAAGTAAACTTAAAGTATTGCATTTTAGAGTAGAACTAGCGTTGTAACGCAAACACATCGTCGCATCTATCAGATGTACTGTGCTGGTACCTTTAAAGTTGTAAAATACTCTAGGTAGATTCTTTGAACAACTTCTTCTTCTTGGCGAGTGGATTGTCAAGTTGAACGACCGCACATTTCCTTAGTGTGCTTGAATTCGCTATAGTAAACCTGTAGTTACGCACACAAGGGCGCGTGTCTATACGCACGCACAACCACAAGTATGGCCGAGGGGTAGTCTTCTTCTTAGCGAGTGGATTCTCGAGTCGAAGTTTTCAAATCGCCTAGTAGCACAGCTATTAGGCCTCTGACATAATTTTGAGTAACGACCACTATCACAGACAGCGACCGGGGCCGACGGCTTAACGTGCCCTCCGAAGCACGGAATCTTTTTTCTATTCGGACAATCAGGTGGTTCTGCCTGCAATGTCCTAACCGAACTGGGGAAAACCTCACAAAGTGATAAATTGTCAAATATCAACTTTGTGTTCCCCCCTGGGAATCGAACCCAGGACCTCCGGATCGTAAGCCCATGGCTCTGACCACTAGACCACGGAGGCAGTTAACAGTGTTTGAACAACTAAGAAACGGGTATAAAATTCTTGCACAATATTGAATTGAAATAGAGTGAGTTATTACGTGTTATGTTTATGACCCTCAACTATTTAATTACTACTTATAATTTAAAATATACTCAACTCTAAAAAAATCACTTCATCAGTTTTTCCATGGAATCCATGTTGAAGAATAAATTATTCATATTAACAAAACCCAACAGATAGATAAAATACAATACTGCTCTATATTTAGAGACACACTGTAATCAAAGTAATACCGTAACTTTATATTTCTGTCTGTAATTCATACTGTGTAATGAACGTTGGTCATGCGAAGCCGTTATGTTTAAAGTAAATAAGCACTTATAGTTTTTTTTATTATGATGATTAAGGTAAGTAGGCTCCTACTATATTTAGTGAACTGTAGCTGTTAATATAAAAATATTTTATCTATAAGAAAACATTAATACTTACTTACAAACAGATATAAAGAAAAAAAAACTGAGAAAACAAAGTAGCAAAATAAAATGTTTGTAATTTGGTTTCGGTCCGGGGGATTTATTTAAGCTATCTAAAAAATCTTCTTAAATTCTGGCCTGGGAGTGAGAGAAAAACATAGAATGTGCCAGCTGCATTTCTTCCCGGGCATGATGTAAAAACCAGCTAAGGGATCAGAGGGTTTTGCTATATTGTAATTCAGGCGATGGGCTGACAACCTGTCACTACAGCAGTATACCTACAAATCTATCTTAAATAACCCTCAACAGTTTGTCAGACGTGGCGGAACGACCTTTGTTTAGGTCGTTTATGCTCTGCCTACCCCATTAGGATGAAGGCGTAATTATATGTATGTATGTATCTAAAAAACTTATTAAAAAAAATATAAATTAAATAAATTTATTATTTTATTTACCTCGAGGAAAAACATCAGTCAAGTGAAACCACGAGGCGAAAAGCTGACAAACAATAATCTTAATGTGCCCCAAAACCGTTTAAATGTGCCCCAAGGCCTCTTAACGAGGTGAATGTACTAGATTCAAGGACAGAAGTAGGCTAACAATGATTTCCACGATAAGGACAACTAACCCTTGGATTATAGCTTGTAAATACCCCTATAATATAGTATATCTGTGGTAAATATAGTACCATAAGTAATAGACGTTTGAAGCCAGGAAACAGTTAAAATTAGAACAGCGTTTTGTCGAAAAGATATGTCACTAAACCTGCTAGTTTATGTAGCTTATTACAATGTGTGACCCACAATACCAGCAACTAACCTAAAAATATTTTTTATCGCTCTCGGTATAGACCAAAATTAAATAAATATACTTATAGCTGGTAAAATTTTACAAGTATTTCAGTCGGCATGAGTTTTGTTTTGGTTACATCGACGGAAACGACGTGTACCAAAATAATATCACATCAGACCGGAAGACAGCTGTTTGTGAATAAAAGCGATCTATTATTGGATTATACTTCTATGCTGGACTAGGAGAGATGGAAAAACATAGAATGTGGAAGCTACCACATAGATTTGCACTTGACTCCAGTCTAGGTAAGGAATAACTTGCGGTATTAAGAAACAAATATTTCATTCGCAAGTCAATGCAAAGCTAGCCTTATTTACTGTACCTAATCCCTATAGACCCTGTCTTAAAGTATTAGGCATTTGGTCATTGCGGGCCGAACCTTCTGACCTTTGCCCTAACGTAAGCCTAGTAGTGTTGTAGGTATAAAATAGTCTAGAAATAAGTAAGTACAGTAGGTAAGTATAGAGTTAGTCTTTATTAACCGATTTTCGGTAAAATCATCCAGTCAGTTTCTTTGAAAAAAGTTTATTAAATTTGCAACAACTTGGTAATCTTACTATGTAAATATTTCTTATTTAAATGGCAAACTTATTTAAATTAAAAATGTATCAAAATAAATTTGACCAAAAGAATAAGCAAAGAATATAGGTAGGTAGAGATCATCATCATCTCCCTAGCCTTATCCTGTATCTAACGGGAACGAGGGTACTGGTTTTTACACAGAGCGACTGCCATCTGACCTCCGCAACCCAGAAGGTAAACCACACCCAATCCTAGATTAGGTCAGAGTTTTCAAGCCGCCAATGCTTAGCACTGACCTCTGATATGGCTTAACGACTAATATCTACGGTATTAAACGATATTAACCAACGGCTTAACGTGCCTTCCGAAGTACGGAAAAAGCGCCGAATAAACATACATATGAAATTCGAAAACCGAAAAACACATGGTACGTGGTGGGATTCGAACCACGACCTCCCAGCTCAGGAGGCAGCGGCCCTATCCACTACACCATCGGGCTCTTCTTTATTACAATAAACTTTTTAAGAACAAAAATGACTAGCCAGAACCATTTTATTCTTCAGCGTGATAGCTAAACCCTTTGGAAGTTGTAAAAACTTTTAAGATTGTGTCATCCTCCGCAGATATTTGCATTTTTACGGCCAAACTCGTCACATAGATAATATTATTATGAGTGCCTTTGCCTCTTGCCTTAGTGAATCTCAAGCTCTCAAGAGTAAATAATATAAAAAGTTTAGCAAGCAAATGAGCCTTGCTGGAATTTATAGGTAGTTTTTTGCTGATGTCTTTTGCAGAATATTTTTTTGTAAAAGTTTTGAAAAACAAGTAATTCTTTACTGTAAGTTCTTGGTTTTTATAACTAAATACTTGACTTTTATTTAGTGCGAGGACTTTGTATTTCTAGGTTAATTGCATCAAACTATATTTGTCGCCTTTTGGCGTCCTTTTGGTTACAATAAATCAAAGTTAAAACGCACCATTTCCTTCCCAAGCTTTCCCAACTTCACCCTACAAAAGGTCTTTATTCGTAAAAATATACTTGACTTTCAGCCAAATTCAGCAAAAAGTTTAATATAAAAGTATTATTTTATTATGCAACCATTCAGGAGTGGGGTTTTTGAACCGCTCGTATCGGAATTCACATACGAAAGATCAACATACGCATGACGTGTGTGATAGAATTTGATTTCGTACACGAATGATTGTCATATGCGATTTGACAAAGATTTGAGGGTTATTTTTAAGATAGATTTGTAGGTATATTGATGTAATGACAGGTTGTTAGACCATCGCCTAAATTGCAATATACTGAAACCCTCGGTTTCCTTAGCTGATTTTTACAGCATGCCCGGGAGGAAATGCAGCTGGCACATGCTGTGTTTTTCCCTCGCTCCCAGTCCGCCATGGAAGAAAGTGTAACCGGTAACTAATTATAATTTGAGATAGAAAGAACCTTCTAGAAACGTAGTTTAGTAACTAGTTACCAGCCATTGGGGTCGCTAAGAAACCTTTCATTCCGCTTGGGCTAAGAATAGTTTGATAATTTACTTGGTTGTAATTGTGAGACTTCCAGCCCAATTGTACACACAATAAGTACTTTGATCGATTTATTACTGAAACAAATACGTTTTGAATAGTTACGAAACAGACTTTTGTTTTCAAAGGTAATTGAAATTGAAGCCTTCGAAATTCAGCATGATAATTTGAACATGGGAGAATGGATCCTACGTAAGCGTATAATATGAGGTGTAAGGGACAGCGTCCCGCAAACTGATAGAGGTTGATCAATCAATTAAACTGGACAACTTTCACTAGGAATTTATTTTAGGAAACGAAAAAAAAATTTCTTTCCCTTATAAAATGACCACCTCGATCAGACAATGTGTATGGAGAAGCCAATTTATTTTTAAATTCCTGAATGAATTTCCTGGTGGTAATTGTTCACTTTCGTTGACTAAGCAACCCCTATCAGTTTGCGGGACGCTCTCTCTTACACCCGGTATAAGGTACCCCACTGGTCCAATAGCCTTCACGATCCAGTTGTCTCCATTTCCCCCTATCTTGTGCCTGCCTCTTGGCTACGTTCCACCACGTCATCCTGGTAACTAGAACTAAAACTTGAGGCGCCTGACTCTGGGATTGTGGCATCTCTTGAGCTATACGGGGGGTGTAAGGGACAGCGTCCCGCAAACTGATAGGGGTTGCTCAGTCAACAGAAATGAACAACTACCAACAAGATTTTTTTTTAGGAAGTGAAAAAATATTTGTTTGTCCATACAAATTGTCTGATCAAGGTAGTCATTTTGTATGGGAAGATTAATTTTATTTTCATCTTCTGAAATAATTTGTTGGTGAAACTTGTTCAGTTTCGTAGACTGAGCAAACACTATCAGTCCCTTACACCCGGTATAAAAATAATAAAAAATAAGATTATTTGCCGTAAAGAGTTTACAACAAGACATTTACATAATATAGGGTAACTTATTTTGTATGTGAAATGTGAGAGGGGTAGATAGAAATTACAATATTCCGAGAAAGTTATTTTTAGAAACATTTCCGTTTTTATAACGACGATTCGGATGTCATTTTAAATATTTTATGGAGATGAGATTTATTGGGAAATGATTATTATAATAAAACAGAAAACAGCAAAAATAATATAGTCACTACATAATATAAAATAAAGTCGCTTTCTCTGTCCCTATATCCCTATGTATAATAAATCTTTAAAACTACGCAACAGATTTTGATGCGGTTTCTTTTAATGGATAGAGTAATTCAAGAGGAAGGTTTATATGTATACATGCATAATATAGAAGAGAAACACTGATAATTTCCGTGCGAAGCCGGGGCGGGTCGCTAGTAAAGTATAAAGTATTGGTTAGGAAGGTAACATTATTTTCATTTATCATGCTCTGAAAGTGCTATTTTGCGCAGGGTGTAGACAAAATTTAACTTTGTGCACTAGGGCAAACCGTATCTAACTCATAAATGCATCTCTTCTGAGGCAAAGAAAGGTAGGCCATGCAGTCAAACACGATAAAATGTTCATAGATAGAACTTGTTATTTTATAATATTTAATTTAAAATATTTAACGTTTGTCTTTTTAATGACATATTAAAACGATATTACAATTTAAATTCAAGTACGATAGTTTATAATTTATTTTTTTATTATAATATATAAAAAAAGTTTTATGGCGGGAATTAATTGTTTTGTAGAATTCTCCTCAATTTTCCTCGGAATCGAAGTGAAAAGCAGAGTTTATAACTTGTGTACAAAACCATTTTTGTCCTCGGCTTAACATCAGCTTTCGCAGATAAAGGGTACAACCCTTTCTTCGTTATATCTTGAATTCTTTTTCTGCGTACGACAATCGTTGAGAGCAGTCGTGTCGCTCCCCGGCCTTATTAAATTCGTATTTCAGTATATTCTACTGTGTGGCATAGTGTTATACACTTAGAGTGCAAATCGCTTTGCGTTATTTAATTTGTGGATAATAATTCATCTCTCTTGGACAATACTGCCATCCTTGTCTCACTACTGTGGGTGTTGTGTTCTTTGCGGGAGTGTGACTTGCTTAGATTAATCAAGGTGGCGTTGGCGCGCTCACAGCGCCACCTTGATTAATCTAAGGTGACTTGTTTACGTTACTGTCTACCGACACCGACCAAAATGAACGAAAGTTCTAGATCAGCCTCCAATCCAGACATGGAAACCTCGAAAACCGATGTCATCGATAATCAGCAGCGTCGCTTTTATAAACGTAGCTATGAAGAAGAAACCATGGAGTGTTTACTTGCTAGGTACAACAGCGGCGTGACGGAGCAGCTATAAGCGTTTCAAGCCGACCTGGAAACCAAACTCACAGGTCAACATGAGGACTTCAAAGCTACCTTAAAAAGCGATCTTGAGTTCATCAAATTGGAGCTGAAACAACTAAATGATAGACAAGTCCAGCTAACCTCCGAACAGTTCAATCTGGCTCAACGTACTGACGTCATCGAAACTAACCTAGAATCCAACACTACTGATGTTTCTCATCTTAAAAATCAGGTGTCTAGTTTACATTCCGACCTTAACACAGTTTTGCAGCGTGATCGACTCCTGAACCTTGAAATATCTGGTATTCCTGATAAAACTAAGGAAAATCTGTCGACGTACGTGATAAACATCTGTAAATTTGTGGGTGTTACAATGACGTCACAGGATATTGAATTCATCACGCGAGCCCAACCTCGCACGAAGAACCCGAACCGGCCAAAAGCAATCATTGTGAAACTTAAAACACGTCTCTTAAGGGACTCGATTCTTTCTGCCGTTCGTTTGAAAAAACAAATTTTCACTTCGGACATCGGTATTTCGTCCCCCGGCGAGCCTACGCAGATTTTCATCAACGAACACCTTACGCCCTCAAATAAACTACTATACCTACAAGCGCGTAAACAGAAGAAGTTGGCCAATTTTGCATTCATCTGGATCCGTGATGGAAAAATCTTTGCAAGAAAAAGTGAAACCTCCCCGGTCATCGCAATCCGATCTACTAGCGACCTGGAGAAAATATCCTGACTCCCTTATTTGTGTACATCTTCTGCGTTAATTTCATGTGTCGCAATCGTAATATTGCACCATAAATATAAAGTTCTTACCTTAAGTTTATGCTACTATTTTATACTTGGTAAATCGGAGCCTTATGTACTATACTCACTTTTATATTTTATATTTCTTTTCCCAAGAAAACATAATATAATATCTTTTATATATAATAGTGTCCAATATTATACTTTTATATTTATTATATGTACCTCCTTCATATGTCTCGTGTATGTATGTATTTATTACAGACGGATACCAAGCCATACCTGTGCACTTAATATTGTTATTATGTTAAACAATGGTGGGTGATGGGGATAGTGGATCAAAGTTGAATATTTTTTACCAAAATGTACAAGGTCTTCGGACCAAACTAGTAAACATCTATAACAATATACTCTCTTGTGATTATGAATTAATATGCATTACCGAAACCTGGCTCCAATCAGATATATCGAACTCTGAAATCTGTGATCCAAGGTACGAAATATTTAGATGTGATCGTGATCTCACTACCACAGCGAAGTCAACAGGAGGCGGTGTCATGATGTGCGTGCTACGTAAACTATGTGCTACGGTAAGGTATGACTGGGCATGGGCGTGCGACGGTGTTGAATCGATTTGTGTAAGTATTCCTGGGGGGAGGGTGGGGTCAAGTGCAGTCCTAAATATTATTTTATTATACTTACCACCTGAGTACGGGTTAACTGCTGATCGTCTGGAGTATGTTCTAAATAATTTTAAGAGATTTTTTGACCTAAATCCAACTGAAAATTACCTACTTCTTGGGGATTTTAATTTACCCTGTATCCAATGGAGTCCTGATAATTATACTCTGAAGCATGTAGGTAGCTCCGAGTTCCAACATGCATCCTTAAACTTTATTGACGAACTGTATTTCCTGGGTTTCTCCCAATATAATTTATTTGTCAACTCATGTAATAATATTCTGGACTTGTGCTTTAGTAACTTAGCGTTAGATGTTTATAACCCAACACCGTTATCAAAATTGGACGTACTCCATCCCGCTCTGCGGATCAGTTTTACAGACTTGGACTTTAAACCTCTTAGAGAGAATAAACAGCCGCATTTCAATTTCTTCAAATGTGATTACAGTAAAATAAATAAATACTTAAATGAAATAAACTGGGATCAGGTTTTAGATAAAATGACTCTTGATGAAGGTGTTGATTCTTTTTATAAAATTATTTATGCTTGTTTCTCACTCTTTGTTCCTATATCTACAACTAATAACTGTTATCCAGTTTGGTATAGTGCTGCATTAATTAAAATTATACATGAAAAATCAAAAAATCGTCGCAAGTGGAAGAAGTCTGGTAACCCCAGAGACAGGGACACGTTTTCATTACTTAGAGCGCGGCAGCATCGCGTCCAGGATCAATGTTTTGAGCGATTCACTGATAATACTGAGAAACTCATAAGATATACTCCCAAAATATTCTGGAAATATGCAAAATCAAAGAGAGGCGGCTCTTGCTACCCTCAACGGTTCACTTCTGAAAATAATAGTTTTACCAATCCACATGACATCTGTACTGCATTTAATGAGTTTTTCGAAAGCGTTTTTGTCAGGTCATCAACGAACACCGCTATTAACGTCGCCGATATTTCTCATCATTCTGGAAGTGATGTATTGTCAAGATTTAATGTAAGCATTGGGGATGTGACTAGGATGTTGCGCAATCTGGACAAATCTAAAGGTTCAGGGTGTGATCGAGTTCCTCCAGTTTTCCTTTATGAATGTGCTGACAGCTTGGCTTATCCTGTATCCTTGCTTTTTCGCCGGTCGCTTAATGAGTGTGTTTTCCCCACTATCTGGAAGCAAGCCCACATAATCCCTATTCATAAAAAGGGTCCAAAATCAAATATTGAAAACTATCGTCCAATTTCGATACTTAATTCTCTTGCAAAACTTTTTGAAAAACTGGTATATAATTTTATATATCCACTAATAAAAAATGGAATTTCTGATATTCAACATGGATTTTTAAGAAACCGTTCCACTGTGTCCAATCTTGCTTGTTTTACAGATTATGTAATCAATAATATGGAGAATGGAGGACAAGTTGATGTGGTCTACACGGACTTCGAAAAAGCATTCGACCGTGTAGACCACAACATACTTTTAAACAAATTGAACTCACTAGGCATACATGGAGATTTGCTCCGATGGGTCACATCATATCTTTCCAATCGTTCGCAAGCTGTTGTCCTGGGAGGATACAGATCCGATTTCATCTCCATTCCTTCTGGGGTCCCCCAGGGGTCCCACCTGGGCCCTCTTTTCTACAACGCTTATATTTACGATACATCTGCTTTATGCTGATGATAAAAAGATATATTTGCCTATCAAATCTGTAAATGACTGTAACTTATTACAAAATGATCTCAATAATTTATACAACTACTATACTCAAAATAAAATAAGTTTAAGTATCGAAAAATGTCAATGTATTAGTTTTACACGTAAACCAAAACCTATTATATATCAATATAACTTCAATAGCGTTGTAGTTGAGAGGACCGTGGTGGTGCGCGATCTGGGAGTCTTGCTTGACTCTAAATTATCTATGAATAATCATATTTATAATATAACAAATCGATCATACAGAAATCTAGGATTTGTAATGAGAACGTGTCAACCTTTCAAGGATGTATTAAGTCTCAAAATCGTATATTACGCTTACGTTAGATGTATTTTAGAATACGCGAGTTCCATTTGGTCACCTTACTACACAATTCACATAAAGCGTATTGAACGAATCCAAAAGAAATTTATTTCACATCTTTATTATAAATCCAAGAAAAAGAAGGATGCCTCGTACGTCTTAAATTGTCACTCAATTAAACTCTTAACTTTGGAGGAACGGAGAATTTCATTGGACATGGGCCTTTTATTTGATATTTTACGCGGACGTCTAGATTGCCCCGACCTCCTCTCTGGCTTGTCACTGAGCGCGCCGACGCGTCGAACCAGACACACTCGTTTGTTTACACCTCCATCTCATAGCACTAATTATGGTCAGAATGCTGTTCTAACACGTATTGTTCGAACTTATAATGATAAATTTGATAGTATTGACCCTTTCGTAGAATCAAAGAACACTTTTAAAAACAAACTATCCGCACTTTTATTGACCAATCAGTAGATTATTTACGATATATTTCTATTAACCACTAAATTAATAGGTTCATTTACTTACACATATTCATGCCAGTTTCCCTTACAGAGTTGGCTAAGCGATAACAGGTTATTATACCGGGTATATCTACTGCCATGTAACTCCGTGATGTAAATAGATCGTTAACCTATTTTCGTTTTATTTACCGGTGGTTGACGGACTGCAGTTTGGGCCGATTTGACATACAAATAACCTGTATATTCACGCCTTTATCCCTAATGGGGAAGGCAGAGCGTAAACGAACTAAACAGGGGTCGTTCCGCCGCTTCTGACAGAGTTTTGAGGGTTGTTTGAGATGGATTTGTGGGTATATTTCTGCAGTAACAGTTTGACTGCCCATCGCCTAAATTGCAATATACTAAAACCCTCGGATCTCTTAGCTGGTTTTTACAGCATACCCGGGAGGAGGTGCAGCTGGCACATTCTATGCATTCGCTTTCTTTCGCTCCCAGTCCTGCATGAATATTATATATAGATGACTTTAACAGCTTTGATCCACTCACTTATTTCTCTTTTGTTTTGCTTTAGTAATGATGGGTACTCATGACATGAAGTAACTTTAATTTATTCATCAACAGTTTATAACTTTCTTTGTTAGTGCCTATCTGATCAAATACTCAACACAGTGTTACAGGCTTGGTATAATTTAGTTTATTTCCGTTTCTTCTAATAGTTTTCTATTTTTTATATTAGTATTTATGTATTATATAATGCTATTTCACTTAAATTATAATTTAATAGTACGATTTTATTTCTATATTTTATAAACATGTATAAATTAAATATGTACTGTATTATAATGTTTATATAGATTATTTACTTTTTTAGTTTTAAACATATATTTGTCCTAGGCTCCGACATGTTATGTTAATAATATTTTAGTTTTTTTGATTAAATCTAGTTGTTCTTCTACCTACCATACTGCTCTCAACACATATATGTAATCTTGAAGTGGATAGCTGTAATTGGCATTCAGTATAATCATATGTTGTAATATTATAATTTTGTAAGATGCTGTTGTTATCCTGAATAAATAAAAAAAAAAAAAAAAAAAAGAAGATAACAGAAATAGTAGACTTACGACAAGTGCACAAAACAAGTAATTTTTGACCGAGATTTTTAGCTGCGAGAGCTGATGTTAAGCCGAGGACAAAAATGGTTTTGTACACAAGTTATAAACTCTGCTTTTCACTTCGATTCCGAGGAAAATTTAGGAGAATTCTACAAAACAATTAATTCCCGCCATAAATCTATTTTTTTATATTATAATAATAAATTAAATTATAAACTATCGGACTTGAATATAAATTGTAATATCGTTTCATTATGTCATTAAAACAGAAACGTTAAATATTTTAAATTAAATATTATAGGGTTGTACCCTTTCTCCGTTATACGTATGAAAACGGAAACGATTCTAAAAATAACTTTCTCAGAATATTCAAATTTCTACCCCTCGCACATCTCGCATACAATTATAACTTTTATTCGCTGACATTATTGGTGACTTTAGATCAGATCACTGAACTTGAGCTGGTTTCCACGTGTTTACGCGTTCTGGAAGAAATAAATAGTACATACATACATATAGCTAAAATATTCGGTACTTACATAAAAAAGTCACACCTTTATCCCTTACGGGGTGCGTAGAGCATAAAACGCCTAGTAAAGACGTCTGATCCACCATGATGACCACGTCTGATAAATATTGAAGGCAATTTTAAATTGTTATGTTATAGAGACATATTGGGTTTGATTCTAGATTTGTCACTTTAAGACTAAAAACATTGGAAAAGGACAGGAGATCTTTTCTCTCCGGTTTTTGATGTATAGTCGGTTGTTTTATGCGTTATCTGTCATTGCATATTATTATGTCGCCATATGATACGGCGGATAAAATTGACAGAAATACTGGGGAAATGTCGCGTCAAAATCTAGCAGACAAAGTCTAAATCCATAGACTATAAATCGCCTGTCCTTTTTCAATTTTATTATTTTATAAGATAGATTTTAATTTTAGTTTTAACCGGTGGTATCTAGTTTCGGGCCCATTGACAGCCCGTCACCTAAATTACAATAAAATGGACCTCGAATCTCTTTTACTGAATTATACAGCATGCTCGGGAGGAAGCTGAAACATTCTGTTTTTCTATTACCTGTCCAGCAGCATGGAAGAAACACATTATTAGGAACTTTAATATAATATAATAATAATTACTTTATTTTCAGATTTTCATCCATAGATTGTTAGTAAAACACAACACATTGAAAAATAATTGTAAGGCACATAAAATAATAATTCACTTTTCCCATACATTTTACTAATGTTCGTACATACATACATACATATAATCACGCCTTTATCTCTAATGGGGTAGGCATAGCATAAACGACATAAACAAAGTCGTTCCACCACGTCCGACAAAGTTTTAAGGTAGATTTGCTGTTGTGACAGGTTGTCAGCCCATCGTCTAAATTGCAAAATACAGAAACCCTCTGATCCCTTAGCTGGTTATTACAGCATACCCGGGAGGAAATGCAGCTGGCACATTCTATGTTTTCCTCTCGCTCCCAGTTCAGCATGGAAGAAAACTAAGGTTCGTGCATACAAAAAATTGGCAGTGGCGCCGAGAAGATAAACATAATTAAATATCTTTAAACAGCTGACGGTGCCTGTAATAAGGGGCACAAAGTTTGCCTCGTTATGGAGTCGTGTTCTGCCCCCGGCTTCATACCAGGGCTGTATCCAGACGAGGAACTCTACGCGAAATTCTAAAAAAAAACAAATTTGTTACAACCTGGAGCAAGTTCTTCCATGCTGGACTGGGAGTGCGAGAAAAACATAAAATGTGCCAGCTGCATTTCCTCCCGGGCATGCTGTAAAAGTCGGCTAAGGGATTCGAGGGTTTCAGTATATTGCAATGTAGGCGATGGGCTGACAACCTGTCACTGCAGGGGTATACCTGCAAATCTATTTTGAGTGGCCCTCAAAACTTTGTCAGATGTGGCAAAGCGACCTTTGTTTGGATCGTTAGCGCTCTGCCTACCCCATTGGTGATAAAGGCGTGATTATATGTATGTATGTATGGAGAGACAAATGGAAGAACTGGAAAGAAGGATTGCTATTACTTGGAATAAATTCTGGGCCCATAAAGAACTACTTAAATCTAAGCAAATAATAAAAATAAAAAATAATCATGGACACAACAATCTTGCCTTGCCTCACTTATGGATTCCAAACGTGGATATTAAACCAGTATACGAGAACAAAAATACAGACTACACAGAGAGCAATGAAAAGAAGCTGTTTAGGCATCAGACTGAGAGACAAACAAAAAATATAGATATACGCAACAAAACAAAAATAACTGATGCTCTACAATTTGTCATGACTATGAAATGGAAGTGGGCTGGACATCTTGCAAGATACTCTGATGATAGATGGACAATAAGAGTAACAAACTGGAATGGACCACTAGGCACTCGAGCAAGAGGTAGACCAAACGCTCGTTGGAAAGACGACATAGTAGCAATCGCAGGAGAACACTGGCATAATACAGCGAAAGATAGAGAGAAATGGAGTTCTTTGGAGGAGGCTTATACCCTAAGGGGGTCTGTACAACAAAATATTGCATGAAACTAGCCTGTTAATTTATCTAATCAATTATATTATCCGTAAATTAATTTTATCAATGCATGTATAATTGTATTATTTCCACTATTTATTGTAAAATGTTGTATAAAATGAAAATAAAGCTTTATTATAATTATGATTATATATGTTGTTACTTCCATGCTGGACTGGGAGAGATAGAAAAACATAGAATGTTCCAGCTGCCCTTCCTCCCGGGCATGCTGTAGAAGACAGCAAAAGGGACTCGAGGGTTACAGTGTATTGTAATTTAGGCGATGGGCTGACAACCTGTCACTATGGTAATACACATTACAATCTAAAATTACCCTCAATTATTGTCAGACGCTGCGAAAGCGCCTTTTACGAGGCGTTTAACGCTCTGCCTACCCCGTAAGGGATAAAGGCGTGATTTTATGTATGTATGTATGTATGGACCAAGCGCAGAGCTACGCTGCTACGATTTGCTACGCGCCTTACATCGCAGAATCAACCTTTCGCAAAATGTAAATTACAAACATATGAATTGGTACAATTCTAAATACGCTCCTGTTTCTTTCGATGGGGATGTTACGAGGAAGCTTTAATATACTAAGTACGTACAGGATAAACAAAGTAATAAACTAAAAGTTACTTATTTTACGATGTTTATTTACCTATTGTCAATGGTGCCGATTCTGTCGTAAACACAACATAACTTATTTTAGAATGGCACAATCATCTTCTAAAAATAGAGATAGAAATACAACAGCTAAAAATTAAAAAATAGGTATCACTTTTCTACATCATTTTGCTCACATTTCTCCGTCAAAGTTATTTGAATTCATTACATAAGTATCTGCCGAAAAGATAGATAGATAGGTCAGACCGCACTAGGGCGTAACTGCAGAGGAGCGGCCATTTTGTCGCGCAGTGTCGCGCCGCTGTTATGCCGCTTCAGTGCGGTACATCTCATACATTTTCATACAAAGAATCATTTGTCGCTCAATGTCGCGCCGCTGCTGTGCCGCGCCGTTCAGCTACGTCCTAGTGCGATCTAACCTTAAATGTCAAAGACTAATAGTAGAGCGGAAGTCTCTGGCTCATATTTAATTTACCTAATAATAGCTTGACGATCCATCTCGCTGTTTTAATACATTTTGGCAGACATTAGAGAATAATGGTATGAAATCTGACACTGTTGGGCGTTTTTCCACTACACGGCACATCGGCGGTGCCGTCACGATACCGTAGCTCTGTTTTTCCTCTAGGCAGCACGGCAACTTTTCGATAACATCCACTATCGAATCTGAGCGCACACGCGCTTGTTTCGTACGAAAACAAAACACGTGCAATTTGACAGGCCGGCGACGGTACCAGAGGGACGGTACCAATGCCGTGCCGGTAAGTGGAAAAGCGTTCCATATAATTTCATTGATTTTCATAGATTTTCTCATCCGCGGTCCCGTCGACAGTACCGTGCCGTCGCCGTTGCCGTCGCCGTGCCGTCTAGTCGAAAAACGCCCATTCAGGGTCTTCTCGTTCGATATTGGTTGTTATGTAGGTACACCAGTCACTAGCTAAAAGCAACAGTAACACATTACTTTCTGAAATATTAGTGACATGAATTATTTGTGAAGTATTTGTTTTTCTTCTATTATTATGCATGTAATATACACGTAAAAACCAGCTAAGGGATCCGAGGGTTTCAGTATATTGCAATTTAGGCGATAGGCTGACAACCTGTCAGTAAACCAATATACCTACAAATCTATCATAAATAACCCTCAAAACTTTGTCAGATGAGGCGGAACGATCTTTGTTTAGGCCGTTTACGCTCTGCCTACCCCATTAGGGATAAAGGCGTGACTATTTGTATGTATGTAATATACACGTAAACCTTTCTCTTGAATCACTCTGCCTATTAAAAAAAACGCATCAAAATCCGTTGCGTAGTTTTTAAGATCTAAGCATACATAGGAACTGACGGACACCCAGACACGGGAAGCGACTTTGTTTTATACTATGTAGTGATATAAAGCTCAATTTGACTTGACATGTTGGACACGTGACGTGTTAGCAGTTTTTTAACACCTCTTTATATAATATATTTGACATGAAACTTTATTATAGGTATTTTGTCCCTAATTAAATGAGTTATATTATTATTTAGTTTTAAACTGCCTCCGTGGTCTAGTGGCTCGTGCCATGGACTCCCGATCTGGAGGTCACGTCACGTCAACACATAAGTAATATTTGAGAATTCATCACTTTGTAAATATTTCTCCAGTTTGGTTAGGACATTGCAGGCTGAATCACCTGATTGTCCGAAAATAAAAACATTTCGTGCTTCAGGGGCAAGTTAATCCGTCGGTCCCGGTCGCTGTCTTTGATAGTCGTCGTTACTCAAACCATGTCCGAGGCCTGATAGTTGTGCTACTAGGCGGTTTAAAAACATTGACACCAGTGCTCATCGGGTCGACAGATTCGATACGTACTCGACATAAGAAGAATTTAACTTAAGATCAAGTAACTTTTCTAATTTAGTGAAGATATCGCCTGTAATAATGTTAAGGTGGCTTAAGGTGACGATACTAGCCAAGTGGCGCCCCTAGAAGTAAAAAAAAGGTAAATCACTAAGAATGCAGTGAATCGGAAAACCAGCCCAACAGAATCAAGTTATAGTAATTGAGATAATTTAGAACATAATAAATCAGCAATTCATAGCTTGTTGTAGTAACAGAAATTAAAAAAAATCCTTGGTGGCCGTTAGCCGCAATTTTTCTTCCTGTTACTACAACGAGCTACGAATAGCTACTTTATAAGTTTCTTAATTATCTTAATTACTGTAAATTGATTCTGTTGTAACGGTTTTTTGAATTGAAAAATGAATTATGTTATTTTAGTATCAATATCTTAATCGCCTACCATTGTTCATGTAGGTAAAATAGGTAAAAGAATCGATCGATATACTACAAGCTTATTTGTCGAATCTAAAATACCTACCGTTCTTTACACGAGATAAAATTTCATGAGCTTTCGATCGAGCCTGGAAAATTCGTAAACAGTCGCGACGGTAAGTCACCTTAATGCTGTGTTGCCATACTACATGAAACTAAACATTTCTTTTCAAATTCATTTCATACCGGGTGTAAGGGACAGCGTAGCGAATACTGATACCAGGTTGCACAGTCAACAAAACTGAACAAAGTCGCGACGGTAAGTCACCTTAATGCTGTGTTGCCATACTAGATGGAACTAAACATTTTTTTTAAATTGATTTCATACCGGGTGTAAGGGACAGCGTACCGAATACTAGTACCAGGTTGCTCAGTCAACAAAACTGAACAACTTTCACCAGGAATCTTTCAAAAGATGATTTTTTGTATAGAAACTGTAATTCCCCCTATCAGTTTTCAGTTAGCTGTCTCTTACACCCCGAATAAATATTACACAATCTTTTTATAATTGTAGTGTGTAGCGTATTTATCGTGTTTTAAAAACAATACTTAGGTACAGCATGAAAGGTAAAAAACTGCGTCTCTGGAATGCCGGTCCATCGCTCTACCACTTAACTACCGAAACGGTAGTGGGAGTGACGAATTTATACATACATACATAAAATCACGCCTTTATCCCTTGCGGGGTAGGCAGAGCGTCAAACGCCTCGTAAAAGGCGCTTTCGCCACGTCTGACAAAAATTGAGGGTAATTTTAGATTGTAATGTGTATTGCTATAGTGACAGGTTGTCAGCCCATCGCCTAAATTACAATACACTGTAACCCTCGAGTCCCTTTTGCTGACTTCTACAGCATGCCCGGGAGGAAGGGCAGCTGGAACATTCTATGTTTTTCTATCTCTCCCAGTCCAGCATGGAAGAAGACGAATTTATCATAGCCTTTCTTTTATGTAAACGTCATAGTTACTTGGGAGTAGGTACCAAAAATCCTTAAAATACTTAGGTACCTATTCAAAAAATCTTTACAGTTTGTTCATTACAAAACACAATACTTTCTCAGTTGGCAACATTGCTTGGTAAAACTGTCTCGTTTATTTTAGGCCTAAGGTACTTAATCCTGACTTACATTACAGCTATGGGCTATAGGGCAGACTTTAGGTCGCTTAATCTCAGTGCCAACTAAGTCAAGGGCGCACTACCCATATTGCTAAAATGGAGAATTATGTGCTTACAGGCTACCAAAATCTAGATTTTCCTGTAGGTTTTTTTAGATCATGAGGAATCCGTTTGAAGCATAATGTAGAATATGATCTTCTTAGCCTTATCCCGTATCTCACGGGGTTGGCTACCTAATCTAGGGGATTGAACAAGTGAACTGATTTTTACACAGAGCGACTGCCATCTGACCTCCGCAACCCAGAATGGAAACTTTTTGGTTTTTTTTTTCAAGCCGCCAATGCTTAGCACTGGCCTCTGTTATGGCTTAACGACTAATATCTACGGTAAACGATATTAACCGGGACCAACGGCTTAACGTGCCTTCCGAAGCACGGAAAAAGCGCCGAATAAACGTACATATGAAATTCGAAAACCGAAAAACACATTAGTACGTGATGGGATTCGAACCACGACCTCCAGCTCAGGAGGCAGCGGCCCTATCCACTACACCATCGGGCTCTTAATAATGTAGAATATGATATTCTAAGTAAAACCATTCTGATATGTACGTTACATAATCTTTTGTAGTAGGGTATAGCTTTCTGAGAGAAGATAATAATTGTAGTTTGCAAGAGATTATGACGAAACGAAAATCCAACATATTACGTAATTGATTTGTAAATTTAATCAAAAACAGAAACCAAAATTATTTATGCCGACCAATTAGAACAAATAAAATTTTGAGTACTCATTTTATATTCCACAGTCGTTTAATAATATTTTTACATTGCTGTAATCTTCCATGCTGGGAGCGAGAGAAATACATAGAATGTGCCAGCTGGATTTTCTCCCGAGCATGCTGTAAAAACCAGCAATGGTATCCGAGGGTTTCAGTATATTGTAGTTTAGGCGATGGGCTGACAACAAATTCATCTTAAATAACCCTCAAAACTTTGACAGGCGGGGCGGAACGATCTTTGTTTAGGTCGTTTACGCTCTGTCTACCCCATTAGGGATGAAGGCGTGATTATACCGGGTGTAAGGGACAGCGTCCCGCAAATCAACAGGGGTTGCTCAGTCAATAGCACCGAACAACTTTTACAAGGAAATTCTTTCAGGGGGGGGAAAAAAATGGCTTTTCCGTACAAACTGTGTGATGAGGACATTTTGTATGGAATGTATTTTGTTTTTCACATCCTGAAAGAATTTCCTGATGGAAGTTGTTCAGTGCCAACCCCTATCAGTTTGCGGGACGCTGTCCCTTACACCCCGTATGTATGTATTTCTGAAATCTAGCAAAGAAAACAAACGGTAAGTTCAAGGTAACGCTTAAAATTCTTTAGGCTTATCGGTTTAGGCCGTATCTACAATTTCCTTATTCTGATTCTTTTCTTTTTCTACCAACTTTATTTGTTTGGAATAATTACACTGGTACCTAAAAGGTTTATTATGCTTGCTTGTTTTCAAGGAGGTTGTTTTACTGTGTATATGTTAGGCAATTACAACCAATTAACTTGATCTTTACATAGAGTTAACTGAACGGAATCATAATGAAAGCGCCATATAAAAGAAATTGAATTGAATTGAATTGAGTTAACTGAAGGATTGAAAAGTGAGATACGAGTTTGTGTAGTATAAGTTATGTAGGTAGTAGGTGCTTCGGAAGGCACGCTAAGCTGTTAGTCCAGGTTAATATCGTTTAATACCGTAGAAATTAGTCGTTAAGCCATGTCAGGCCAGTGCTATGCATTGGCGGCTTGAAAACTGTGACCTAATTTAGGGTTGGGTCTGGTTTCCCTTCTGGGTTGCGGAGGTCAGTTGGCAGTCGCTCTGTGCAAAAATCAGTGACCCCGTTTGATTAGGTAGACGACCCCGTGAGATACAGGATTAGGCTAGGGAGATGAGGTGAGATAGGTAGTAGGTACCTATTTCTTAAATCGGGAGTGTCACTTAAACTAATTCAAACACTCAAATTTTTAATTTTAATTTTAATTTTTATCATATTAACACATACATACATATAATCACGCCTTTATCCCTTATGGGGTAGGCAGAGCGTAAACGACCTAAATAAAGGTCGTTTCGCCACGTCAGACACAGTTTTGAGGGTTATTTAAGATAGACTTGTAGGTATATTGCTGTAGTGACAGGTTGTCAGCCCATCGCCTAAATTGCAATACAATGAAGCCCTCGAATCCCGTAGCTGGTTTTTACAGCATGCCCGGGAGGAAATGCAGCTAGCGCATTATATGTTTTTCTCTCGCTCCCAGTCCAGCATGGATAATATTAATCCTCTAATTTATTAGCCTCTTTAATTTATTTCATAATTATAGTTACTACAAGCTAAACCACTATCATGCTGTGGACATGCGTTTTTGGAATGCAATTGGCTTTAAAACCTGAATAATGTAATTTATATCTCATAGTTGTGTTCTGTTGTATGTACATACATACATACATACATAAAATCACGCCTTTATCCCTTACGGGGTAGGCAGAGCGTTTAACGCCTCGTAAAAGGCGCTTTCGCCACGTCTGACAAAAATTGAGGGCAATTTTAGATTGTAATATGTATTGCTATAGTGACAGGTTGTCAGCCCATCGTCTAAATTACAATACACTGTAACCCTCGAGTCCCTTTTGCTGACTTCAACAGCATGCCCGGGAGGAAGGGCAGCTGGAATATTCTATGTTTTTCTATCTCTCCAAGTCCAGCATGGAAGTAAGAGTTCCCTTTTGCTCTAATAAATAAATAAATAAAACCATCTTAAAGTAGGTATGTATGGTGGGAATGCTAGGGTAAATTAGAGTCTCTAAATTATCGTCGAGACTATTTAAAAAAAACAAATTTGTATAAAAACTAGCTTTTTGTTATGCGATTTCATACCACATATCCAAACTTTCACGTGAACGAAGTCGCAGGCACCAGCTAGTACAAACATAACGGCACGCCTTTATCGTTTACGGGGTAGGCGGAGCGTAAAACGCCTAGTAAAATATTGAGGGCAATTTTAGACAGTAATGTATATCGCTGTATTAACAGGTTGTCAGCACATTCGCCTAAATTACAATATAATGTACACTTTGAGTTCCCTTTTGCTGACTTCTTCAGCATGCCCGGGAGAAAGGGCAGCTGGAACATTCTATGATATTCTATCGCTCCCACATGGAAGAATCTATAATAAGTTTGAATGATGTGTGTACCCCAGCCCTTAAGGCCGGTTTGGTACCTAACTATTAAACTGAGGCCATTCTTTATGTTTGAATTCGATTCCCGTCACGTTCGGCTGGCGGCCATATTGATTGGGGTGTTAGAGGTCATTGCGACCCCTAATTCCTTTAGTTATACCTACCATGCTGGCCTGGAAGCGAGAAAAAACATAGAATGTGCCAGCTGCTTATCCTTCCGGGTATTCTGTAAAAACCAGCGAAGGGATCCGAGGGTTTCAGTATTCTGTAATTTAGGCGATGGTCTGACAACCTGTCACTACAACAATATACCTAGAAATCTATCTTAAATAACCCTCAAAACTTTGTCAGACGTGGCGGAACGACCTTTGGGTCGTTTACCCTCTGCCTACCCCATTGGGGATAAAGGCATGATTATATGTATGTAACCTACCTACTCAAAAACGGTAGTCATAATCCAAGATTGGTAATAGGTTTGCTCTTGACTCTAGTCTAGGGCAAGTACGACAGGGACAGAGTTGTCGATGGACCGATCTCATTTAGAAAAATCCTGATTGATCACTCTTATGTTAATTTAATGTGTAACGATACGTTACGACCTCCTTACTTACCTCTAATAATAAATGCTCCTCTAATATATTTTCGAATACAGCCCAAAGTTCAACAAAATCACTATATAGATAAAACAAAGTCGCTTTCTCTGCCCCTATACCCCTATGTGATTTTGATTCGGTTTCTTTTAATGGATAGAGTGATTCAAAAGGAAGGTTTATATGTATGATACATGCATAATATAGTAGAGAAACACTGATAATTTTAGTGCTAAGGTTTGCCGGGTTAAGGTTGCCGGGGCGGGTCGCTAGTAACGTTTTTTTTTTTCAGGATACGGCACAATAGTATAACAATTAACCGATAACGCCTAACGGAAGTGCTCCCACTAAGTAAATGCGTGAGGGTGAGGTCATGTCAAGTAATCGTGACTTAGGCTCGTATTTAAAAAGGTATCTCAAGATTGAGAGCAATATAATTTATTTTTAAGAAATATTTTATTTATAATAATTTCTTGTTCATTAAGAGCAATATTAAGTTTGGATTTGACAGGTCATATTGTACTGATAT
Organism: Scrobipalpa costella; assembly: GCA_949820665.1. Classification (NCBI taxonomy): domain Eukaryota; kingdom Metazoa; phylum Arthropoda; class Insecta; order Lepidoptera; family Gelechiidae; genus Scrobipalpa; species Scrobipalpa costella. The sequence continues at coordinate 5,193,123 of OX463307.1, read as the reverse complement.
GACATTTCTTATACGAACTCAAACTAGCTGTCAGTCTCAAGTGCAGTTTATCAATACGGGCCATAGTGCCATCTTGTGTAATCATCTGTAGACGGTGAGTAAAAATACATCGTATTGTGTCGCTTCAAATATAAGTACAAGTATATGGACGTATTTCTTCCATGCTGGACTGGGAGAGATAGAAAAACATAGAATGTTCCAGCTGCCCTTCCTCCCGGGCATGCTGTTGAAGTCAGCAAAAGGGACTCGAGGGTTACAGTGTATTGTAATTTAGGCGATGGGCTGACAACCTGTCACTATAGCAATACATATTACAATCTAAAATTGCCCTCAATTTTTGTCAGACGTGGCGAAAGCGCCTTTTACGAGGCGTTAAACGCTCTGCCTACCCCGTAAGGGATAAAGGCGTGATTTATGTATGTATGTATGTATGTATATGGACGTAATCTTGGTGACAGAGCTATAGGATGAAATCGGATACAGGTCCATAGAAGTCCAGCCCAACAATATGAAAAGACTTTTTCGTAAGTTAGATTTGACTCCGGAAGTGCTCCCACTAATGCGTGAGGGTGAGGTCAAGTATTCGTGACTTACTGCGACCTTCTGTAAGTTGTCGACGGTGGGTAAAAATAGATCGTATTGTGTCGCTTATTTATTTATTAAACAGTTTATTGCACACATGAATATAAGGATACAAACATAAAAAACATAGCACAAAGGTACAGCGTATAAAAAGAAATCTCTTCCACCCGACCTACGGTAGTGAGATAGCGTAGTACGCTTTTTAAACATAAGTACAAGTATATGGAAGTTATGTTGGTGACAGAACTTTAGGATGATATCTGATATAGGTACATAGAAGTCCACCCCAACAATTTGCAAAGACTTTTTCGTAATTAAGATTTGACTCCGGAAGTACTCCCACTAAGTAAATGCGTAAGGGTGAGGTCAGGTAATCGTGACGCAGTGTGACCTTGTGTAAGTTGTAGACGGTGAGTAAAAATAGATCGTATTGTGTCGCTTATTTATTCATTAAACAGTTTATTGCACACATGAATATAAGGATACAAACATAAAAAACATAGCACAAAGGTACAGCGTATAAAAAGAAATCTCTTCCACCCGACCTACGGTAGTGAGATACCGTAGTACGCTTTTTAAACATAAGTACAAGTATATGGAATTAATTTGGTGACAGATCTTTAGGATGATATCGGATATATGTACATAGAAGTCCACCCCAACAATTTGCAAAGACTTTTTCGTAATTAAGATTTGACTCCGGAAGTACTCTCACTAAGTAAATGCTTAAGGGTGAGGTCAAGTAATCGTGACTCAGTGTGACCTTGTGTAAGTTGTAGACGGTGAGTAAAAATAGATCGTATTGTGTCGCTAATTTATTTAAGAGTTTAATCCACACATGGATATAAGGCTACAAACATTAAAAAACATAGCACAACAGATACAGCTTACGAGTATCTATAAAAATAAATCTCTTCCACCTGCACTACGGTAGTACGCTTTATAATCGTAATCATAAGTACAAGTATATGGCAGTAATCTTGGTGACAGAACTTTAGGATGATATCGGATATAGGTACATAGAAGTCCACCCCAACAATTTGCAAAGACTTTTTCGTAATGAAGATTTGACTCCGGAAGTGCTGCCACTAAGTAAATGCGCGAGGGTGAGGTCAAGTAATCGTGACTTAGTGTGACCTTGTGTGACCTGTAGACGGTGGGTAATAAGTAGGTATACCAGGTGTAAAAAAATATGCTGGCCTGGCCAAACTTTAGTGTTAACCTACCCATGAAACTGAACAACTTTCCCAAGGAGCATAGGCCGAAATTGGACCAAAAATGGTCCTCTCATACAAAATCTCACTTCCACGCTGGCCTGGAAGCGAGAGAAAAACATAGAACGTGCCAGTTGCTATCCTCCTAGGCATGCTGTAAAAACCAGCTAAGGGATTCGAGGGTTTCAGTATATTGCTGTTTAGGTGATGGGTTGACAACCTGTCACTACAGCAATGTACCTACAAATCTATCTTAAATAGCCCTCAAAACTTTGTCAGACGTGGCGGCACGACCTTTGTTTAGGTCGTTTTCTCTCTGCCTACCTCATTAGGGGTAAAGGCGTGATTATGTGTTTATGTATACAAAATGACTCAAGCTGACAACATTTGTATCGGAGGGATCATTTTCTTTTTTATGGTACCCTAGTTTGGTCTCAGCTTATTTGCACTCCCGGTAGTAGCAATCATTTTACTCCCAGGGTAAAAAGCTTACCTATACTCCTTCACATATGACGCAAATTTACTTCCAAAGTACAACAATGCGAGTTACTCGTAGAACAGATAGCTTAGGCCAGATATAAATAAAATTGCCACCCAAACATAAAACTACCCCCGTTACCCGGAAATATAAAAGGCACCTGTAAAGGTTAGATCGCACTATGGCGTAGCTGCAGCGGAGCGGAGTGGCGCGGCGCGGCACGGCACTGTAGCAACGCGACATTGCGCGACAAAATCTGTCAAAATGTATGAACTTGCTTTGCCTCGCCGTGAAGAGCCGCTGCATCTTCAGTGACGCTTCAGTGCGGTACCTCTCATTCATTTTCATACAAAGAATCATTTGTCGCTGCAGTGTCGCGCCGCGTTGCTCCGCTGTTGGTACGCCCTAGTGCGGTCTTACCTTTAGAGACTGCTACCCCGAAACTTATTCAGAAATCGGAAAAGAGTTCCTTATACAAAATTACAAACTCAATCAGACAATATGTATGAGGAATCATTTCTTTTAATTTCCTGAAAGAATTTCCTCGTAAATGTTGTTCAGTATTGTTGAGTGAATAATCCCTGTCAGTTTACGTTGTCCCTTACATAACACCCTGTATGTGACGTGGCTGTTCAAATTGACACTTCCCTCTTCCCCTTACCTTTCGGGTGTCAATCAAGTGAAGTGAAGTGGGTTCGATGAACTCTGAAAATTATGTTACAATCTATTTCTGGAATTCTCGCTGACGTGAAACTTTGTTGGCGAATATAGCTAAAAGAATGAAACGGTAATCTTCACGAGGAAAGTAATTTATGATACTAAAAGTCAGGCCGCACTAGGACGTAGCTGCAGCATAGCGGCGCGGCGCGGCACGGCGGCGCGGCACTGCAGTGGCGCGGCACTATGTGACTAAAACTGGTAAAATGAATGTAACTGACAGTGCTACTTCAGTGCGGTACATCTCACATTTGTTGCGCAGTGCCGCGCCGTGCAGCTAAGTCCTAGTGCGGTCTGACCTTAAGGATCAATTCACACTGGGAAGCTACTCGAATCTTGACTGCATCTCTTTGTACTACGAAGTGACAGGCTACACCGCGCGGAGTAAGAGTAATATCAATGAAATAAATATCTATATTTTTGCATAGGTACCTAGTAACAAATGTTCTAAGTCTATTGTGTCACATCACGATCTTGAAAATGTGCGATACTTTGGAGCACTGCAAAGTATCACACCTCTAAAGGTTAGACCGCACTAAGACGTAGCTGCAGCGGAGCGACAAATTATTCTTTGTATAAAAATGTATGAGAGGTCCTATTGTATTTTCTCTGTGGAGTTACCGCACTGAAGCAGCAGTAGTGCTGCAGCTGAGCAGCGCGGCGCTTCACGGCGCGGCAATGTCAGGTTTCATACATTTCGACAGATTTGGTCGCGCAGTGTCGCGCTGCTGCTATGCCGCCGTGCCGCTCTGCTCCGCATAGTGCGGTCTAACCTTAAAAGTGTTTCTCCTCCCGATGTTTTGCGGCCACCTTTTGACTCCGAATCATGATGAGGTTTCACAGAGGTACTACCAGCTATTCAAAGTATCAGCTATTCAAAGTAAGTCTTAGTATTCTATTTTATAAATTTTTGATTTTTCTCTTTATTGTTACTGAAATACCTCCTATGACGGTCATCACCATATCACCCTAGCCTTATCCCGTATCTTACGGGGTAGGCTACCTAGTCTAGGGGATTGAACGAGGATACTGGTTTTTACACAGAGTGACTGCTATCTGACCTCTGCAACCCAGAAAGGAAACCAGAACCAATCCTAGATTAGGACAAAGTTTTAAAGCTGCCCCAGCACTCGCCTCTGACATGGCTTAACGACCAATATCTACGGTATTAAACGATATTAGCTGGGACCAACGGCTCAACGTGCCTTCCGAAGCACGGAAAAAGCGCCGAATATACGTACATATGACATTCTAATACCGAAAAACACATTCGTACGTGGTGGGATTCGAACCACGACCTCCCCGCTCAGGAGGCAGCGGCCTTATCCACTACACCATCGGGTTCAAAGATGGTAGTACTATCACACACACACACACTTACACACACACTCTGCACTTATTTCTCACGTTTGTAGACTTTGTCCCCGCGTCCCCTCCGGCGGTTCATGCCCAATATTCGCGCGCTCGCTTGGAGATTTTTTGCATCTTCTGAAGAGTGGATTTTCAAATCGAACGACCCGATTAACCCTGGTATTAGATTTTTTAACTGCCTAAATAGCATAGCTAATAGGCCTCTTACATCGTTTTTGCTGCGAATCTTAATGAGGTTTCTACAGTAACATTAATTTTAAATTTCTCTTTAGTTACAAAGGTAGCCTAAATACTTATAGTTGTTATTTACATGAAATAAATGCCTTATCTTATCTGTTGTTTAGGTATAACTAACTATCTGTTTTAAAATTTTATGTTCTCCTTCCTAATTGTTAATAAAACACCTATAAGGTACACACCTTCTGCCATGCTGGACTGGGAGCGAAAGAAAAACATAGCTGCATTTCCTCCCGGGCATGCTGTAAAAACCAGCTAAGGGATCGGAGGGTTTCAGTATATTGCAATTTAGGCGATGGGCTGACAACCTGTTACAACAGCAAAATACCTACAAATCTATCCTAAATAACCCTCAAAACTTTGTCAGACGTGGCGGAACGACCTTTGTTTAGGTCGTTTACGCTTTGCCTACCCCTTAAGGATAAAAGCGTGGTTATATGTATGTATGTCAGCTACAGACCCTGCGCTTATTTCCCACGTTTGTAGAGTTTGTGGTCCCCGCATTCCATCCGGGGTCTAGTGTCCCATATAAGCGCGCTCGCTTGGACTATTTTTGCATTACATTACACACCACAAAGGACACCTCTTTACTTACAAAGGCAGCCTAAATACTTAATATCTGTTGTTTAGGTATTAATTTATTTAAAAAACTATGTTGTTCTTCTTTATTGTTACTACAACATCTTTACTTATTTATCCCGTTTGTGGGCTTTGTTGTCACAGCGTCCGCTCCGGTGGTTCGTGTCTAGAAATGTGAAGCGGTATAATTACCCAGGTAAAAAAAGTAATGTACCGTAAAATATTATATTTTACCGTAAAATACGGTAACATTCAGTAAAAACCGTATTACAGGACTACTTCAAAAATATGGCAACAGCATTGTGTTTACAGACATAGATTCATACCCTGGATATGATACCTAGTGACTACGTTAAACTGATCAACTTATCTCAAACTAAAATACTTTTCTCCGACTGTACAACTTTTTTTCAAAATTGAACAACTTAGTTTACAACTGAACAACTTTTCTTAAGCTAAACCACTTTTCCGATAACTGAACAACTTTTCTCAAACCTGAACAACTTTTATCAAATCTAAACACCTTATCGTAAAACTGAACAACTTATCTAAACACTGAACATTTTTTCTCTTAATAATCGAGTTTTCACTTAATAAAAGTTCCTCTTAAAACGTCATAAGTCGCCAGTAATTATACCGTAATATATACAAATACATACATACCAGGCCACTCAGAAAGTATTGCGATAAATAGTTTTTATATATGGCAGACTGGCCGGTTAGAATCTTTTTTGAAAATATGATTACTTGTAAGTAAAAATATGTGTGTTCCATTTTCAAAATTTCCCTCCACATTTTTTGCGAGCCAATTCAAAGTATCGTGTCTTACTGAAAAATGGATCTGCGCCGGGAACATTTTAGAGCTATGATTTTTTACGATTTCAAGTGTCGCCTGAAACCGGATGAATCGTTCGATAGACTTCAAATGGCATTTATGAATGAAAGCCCCTCCAAGGCAACCGTGTATCGTTGGTATAACGAATTTAGGCGCGGTCGACCAACCTTGGGGGATGAAGAAAGAAGCGGTCGCCCTTTGACGGCTATTACGGAAGAAAACGTGCTATTAGTGAAAAATTTAATCCAAAATAATAGGCGAATTACATATCAGGAGTTTCAGCACATATTAAAGATTGGATCGGGAAGCGTTCACGAGATTCTACAAGGGCATCTTCGCGTGAGGAGGATAGTATCGCGCTGGGTGCCGCACTACCTCACCGACGCTCAGAAGCAGGCCCGGGTGGAATGGTGCCGTGATATGCTGAACAAATTTGAAGCAGGCTCGTCTCGGCGTGTTTACGACATCGTAACAGGTGATGAGTCCTGGATTTATCAATACGATCCAGAAACCAAGCGCCAGTCGACAGTTTGGGTGTTTCAAAATGAACCAACGCCTACCAAAGTGAAGCGATCTCGAAGCGGGGGGAAGATTTTGATCGCCAGCTTTTTTAATTTGACTGGCCACTTGGCCTCAATTCCCTTACGAGATCAAAAAAGCATTAACGCCGAATGGTATACTACCAAATGTTTACCAGAAGTTTTTTCTGTTGTGAGCAACAAGCGACCAAACACAGGGCTCCGCGGACTACTGCTCCACCACGACAATGCGCCTGCACACACCGCGCTCAAAACGAGGGACTTCCTGGACAGCACACCAGTCAAACTCCTGGGTCACCCTCCTTACAGCCCTGATCTAGCACCGTGTGACTTCTTTTTATTCCCAAAAATAAAAAATCAGCTCAAGGGGATACAATTTTCGTCGCCGGAAGATGCGCTGGCTGCGTTCGAGCAGGCTGTAAACGAGGTGTCTACGGCGGACTGGAAAAAGTGTTTTGAAAACTGGTGCAGACGCATGAATCTTTGTATAGAGGCTGGTGGAGAGTACTTTGAAAAGATTTAATAAAAATATATGTACCTGTAGAACATTTTTTTTAGTGTCGCAAATCTTTCTGAGTGTCCCACGTACAATCACCCCTATATCCCTAATGGAGTAGGCAGAGCTTAAACGACCTAAACAAAGATCATTCCGCCACGTGTGTCAAAGTTTTGAGGGTTATTTAAGGTAGATTTGTATATTGCTGTAGTGACAGGTTGTCAGCCCATCGCCTAAATTATAATATACTGAAACCCTCGGTACCCTTAGCTGGCTTTTACAGCATGCCCGGGAGGAAATGCAGCTGGCACATAATATGTTTTTCTCTCGCTCCCAGGCCAAAATGACAGTAAAATTACCGTATTTTACCGGCGTATTTCGTAACAAGGGGGGGCCTTTGCCCAGCAGTGGGACGACCTATAGGCTATTAAAAATCATCCTAGCCTTATCCCGGGTCGGCTACCTAATCTAGGGGATTGAACGAGGGTACTGGTTTTTACACAGAGCGACTGCCATCTGACCTCCGCAACTCAGAAGGGAACCAGACCCAATCCTAGATTAGGTCAGTTTTCAAGCCGCCCATGCTTAGCACTGGCCTCTGACATGGCTTAACGACTAATATCTACGGTATTAAACGATATTAACCGGGACCAACGGCTTAACGTGCCTTCCGAAGCACGGAAAAAGCGCCGAATAAACGTACATATGAAATTCGAAAACCGAAAAACATATTGGTACGTGGTGGGGTTCGAACCACGACCTCCCCGCTCAGGAGACAGCGGCCCTATCCACTACACCATCGGGTTCTCATAGGCTATTAAAAATAAATAAATAAAAAAAACCGTAAAATTGCGTAATTTTGCATCGCAACATCCTGTCCCATATTCGCGCGGTCGCTTAGGCTATTTTTGCATTACATTACACATCGCAAAGGACCTCTCCCCTCAGTTACAAAGGAAGGCATATCTGCCTCCGTGGTCTAGCGGTCTAAGCCATAGGCTCCCCGATCCCTTCGGATCTCCCGATCCGAAGTCGTGTGTTCGATTCCTTGATATGTTGATTTATCACTTTGAGAGGTTTTCCCCAGTTTGGTTAGGACAATGTAGGCTGAATCTGCTGATTGACCAAAAAGAAGAATGATTCCGTGCTTCGGAAGACACGTTAAGCCATCGATCCCGTTCGCTGTAATTTGATAGCGTTCGTTGCAAAAACCATGTCAGAGGCCTAGCTATGCTATTAGGTGATTCAAAAACTCTGACACCATGGTTCATCGGGCTTTGTCCGCTCGGAAAACACACAAGAAGAAGCTAAGAAAAATTACACAATTTTTAAACACTATGAAAGGTACCGATTCCTTGAGGAGAAAACTTAACTAAATCTGAACTAAAAAAATTGCCATCACTTTATGTCCTCTCATGATAGAAAATGACAGGTATACATAATACATACATAAATCACGCCTTTATCCCTTACGGGGTAGGCAGAGCGTTTAACGCTTCGTAAAAGGCGCTTCCACCACGTCTGACAAAAATTGAGGGCAATTTTAAATTGTAATATGTATTGCTATAGTGACAGGTTGTCAGCCCATCGCCTAAATTACAATACACTGTAACCCTCGAGTCCCTTTTGCTGACTTCAACAGCATGCCCGGGAGGAAGGGCAGCTGGAACATTCTATGTTTTTCTATCGATCCCAGTCCAGCATGGAAGTAATGACAAGTAATGACAGGTATAGACTTATTTATTATTAATTTGTTTATTTATACATTGTAACATTACAGACAAATCCACGGTACACTCAATAGCAACAAAAAAAAAACATCAAAAGAATTTCAAATAATATAAATGACATGGATGATAAAAATTGAATTAGGTACAATAATAACAATATAAATTTAAAATTACATAGCTATAGAACTTGCAGGCATCAACCTTTTAAAATTCTTCTTACACTCATCACTCATTGACCAAACATACAACCGAACTTGCAAACAGGTCACACTGTGGTGCTGCTTCAAGTGTGGAGTTTAGAAGCGCGATGGCGCGCGGTACGGGAAGTGTGCTTGACTTACATCAGTTAAGTCGTGATTTTTGCAACTATAGCTCGTTCTTTTACATAAAAAATATAATACATAAAATCACGCCTCTATCCCTTACGGGGTAGGCAGAGTGTCAAACGCCTCGTAAAAGGCGCTTTCGCTCGATCTTTTAACGTTGCGTTATCAATACCAACGTGTTTTGCGGCTCGTAAACATTTTCTTTGCATCTTAACAGCGGCTCAAATTACGGAACCGCAGACACATATGTTCTTCAGTTTACTTTCTTTAAAGTTGTAAAAAAAAGCAGTTTATGGGCTGCAAAACCAGTTGGTATCGATAACTCAACTCTAAATAAACGAACCATACGAATTAATACTCTACTTCCCATTTTATTTGGAACAAACTGCAGGCACGTGCTCTACTTTATGCTGAGTCAGCACTCTCCCACTTGTACGTTAGTATTATTAGTTACTTTGTGCTCCCAGGGACAACTAAGTAGCTAAGCTCGTGAATTCAGTTTGTTTTACTTGTTTGTTAGTTGTTACAACGGATCTTAAATGCAGTAGTAGTTAGTAAGGCGAGTAGGTAACTTCAAACTGGCCAAGTGCGAGTCGGACAATAAATTATATTTAAAATCAGAAATAACCCTCTATTACCTAAATTGCGATAGGTATTTTATCATTTAGTGAGTGATACCTATTATACCTACAAACTATTTACCTCTACACCTAGGTACTCTACATTCAATAAAACGTAAAAAGTAATTTGGACTAAGATAAACTATCATATAAACTATCTCTCGACATAATAAATTCTTAGACATGACATGATAATGAAATAAGATATACAACAAATATACAATCACACAAAAAAACAATAACAAAAAAAGATAAGCACCTATACTACACACATTGGTAGAAATTCGGTATCAACACGGGAATTGTTGCGATTACGTCAACTACATACAGTCTTAAGTCTTGTAGAACGTAAGCTACTATTTCGATACTCCTCTCACCATCCGCGGTAGTATAGTGGTTAGTATCCCCGCCTGTCACGCGGGAGACCGGGGTTCGATTCCCCGCCGCGGAGAATACTTTTTGTTTTTATTTTATTTATTTTATGCAGTTTTTGATATTCATTTTTTCGTTTGCATTTTTTGTTTGTTTTTCTTTCACCCGCAACACGAGCGTCGGTGTGTCATGATTTTTTAGGGGATAGTTTGGTAGAGAGTTTGGTCACAGAAAACTGAAAGGTTTCGGACGCCCGCCGCGCTCATAAGTCAATTTACCTGTGGTTTAGTGGCTAGAGAGAGGCATACGCAAAATTTTTCTCGAAATAACATCTTATTCCTCTAGGAAAACCCAACATGTTGTAAAAAAAATCTTTCACTAGATGGCGCTACTGTGATTTTACGAATTAAAATCGTACACAACAACGGGTTTTAAATGTTTTTTTGTCGAAATAAAAGAAAAACTGAAGGATTTGTATATTTCCACGGTGGACTGCGCTGAAAACAGAATATATCAGCTGATTTTCATCCAAGGAAATCAATTGAGGGATTGTTAGATTGTAAACTATAATTTACTAGCGACCCGCCCCGGCTTCGCACGGAAATTATCAGTATTTCTCTACTAAATTGTGCATGTATTATACATATAAACCTTCCTCTTGAATTACTCTATCCATTAAAAGAAACCACATCAAAATCCGTTGCGTAGTTTTAAAGATTTATGCATACATAGGGATATAGGGACAGAGAAAGCGACTTTGTTTTATACTATGTAGTGATGCGATAGGCTGACAACTACCACCTTGGACGAATAATCCTCCACCCTCATCAATTTACAACAAAACAAAACAGGCACGGTTTTTAATCTAGCGATAGACGCCCAATTTTCCCCCAGTCGTGATTATGATCTGTTTTTATTAAAGGAACGCATATTGTTTGTTGATAGGGCTTAATTTGTGTTCCATGTTAGCTTCCATGCCACTGGGTGGCTAAAAAAAAACAAAACGTTTACACTTAAAACCGATGGCTAAAATATTGTGGACCTCATTCATAATTTTAAACAAAATTACCATTTAGATTTACATCAATAATCAAGATAAAAAATACAGAATTTATTGATTTGATTAGTCAAATAAGCGTTTTTGACATTTCATAAAAAGTTGCTGATTTGACTAGTATTCTTCATCCCTATTACCTACAAAAGGCAAACTTTCTATTGAGATCATTCTTCGGAGCGCAGTACAATGGTACAATGCAAAATTAACAGTAATTTATTCTGCTTACAATTTGAGCAATTGTTTCTAATCAGCCAGGATCATCGGGAGTATTCGTTGCTCTAAATAGGAAGATGTGTTACAAATAAACATACATACATAAATTCACGCCTTTATCCCTTACGGGGTAGACAGAGCGTAAAACGCTTACTAAAAGCTTTTACGCCACGTCTGACAAATATTGAGGGCAATTTTAGATTGTTATGTGTATAATGACAGGTTATCAGCCCATCGCCTAAATACACTGCGACCCTTGAATCCGTATTACTGACTTCTACAGCAGGCCTGAGAGGAAGGGCAGCTAGAACATTCTATGTTTTTCTATCGCTCCCAGTCCAGCATGGAAGTAATATACCAGTAAACAAATATTACCTGACCAAACTTTAGGGTTGCATCTACCCATAAAACTGTATCCCTGAGGAATATATATCGGAGTATGAAAAACATAATTGGCCCTTCTATAAAAAAAAATCTCAAACTACTGTGTCCATATATGGGGTGTAAGGGTTAGCGTCCCGCAAACTGATAGGGGTTGCACACTCACAGTCAACGAAACTAAACAACTATCAGCAGGGTTTTCTTTTCAGGAAGTGATTTTTTTTCCATATATATGATATGTTTTTCAGTTTCGTTGACTGAGCAACCCCTATCAGTTTGCGGGACGCTATCCTTTACACTCGGTATTTAGAGAGGACTTTTATTTCCCTTTCTGCCCTTGGCTCTTTCCATTTCTTATGTCCTGGAAGAGAAGCAGAATGCAGCTTCATCAATGACTTCAGCCAGTCAAATGTGGGGGAATCTAAGTAAAATCTAGTGAGAACAAATGACAAGTTTGAAAGACAACTATAGTTTTCTTAACATCAGTAGCGAGAATGAGAGATATTAGCCATGATATTAATAGGCAAAACAGCTGATCTTTTGAGAAATAACCAGTTGAAACTGGTTCGAATGGATCTGTAATAACTGGTAATAACCGCTTAAGAGGGCTTTTATTCAAAATGGCGTGATCAAGTTTAATAAAACTACGTAAGGTGTAATTTAAGATTCTATAAAGCTTTTATGCAATAATTTAATTCGGTTTAAGTTGGATTTTAGATTTTGCGCAAATGCTCCCGTAAAGTTATTTTCCCACAGTAAAAAGTACCCTATGATACTCACTGTGAACGTAGCTTTAGTCAGATAAACAGATTTTTTAAATAAGTGCTAAGTATAGGATCTATCTATTCTACACTGTTACGAAGGAACCACCTGACTTATTACATACATAGATACATGCATATATCATGCCTTAACAATAAAATACAATACATTTATTAATAACAAAATAGTAACGAGTCATTAGTTATTACATCAATACAATTTAATAATTAGTAGTTAATATAATTATTTTCTATTTTGCGTTACAAATTTATCTTTAATACAGGCAGAGCAGAAAGATCGAAACAAAGGCCACGTGTGAGACGTTCTGGTCGTTTACGCTCTGCTTACCCCATTAGGGATAAAGGCGTGATTATATGTATGTATATATCAGAAAAAAACTTATACTTTCATCTTGTCTCTACTTCGTCAGGTTCAAATTGGATCCACAGATTGGTTAGTTGCTCTTCCAATTATAACAGGCCCTGGCGCCTATGACGTCACTGACCCGATTCAAGTCATTCTGTCTGCTACCAGCTATACAATGCTTGGTCTGTAAACACTAGCAGAAGGTAGTATAAACAAATTGCAGTAGTGAAATGATAGGCGTATTGAAGACGCCTCAACATCGACATGGAAGAATTAAGGCCCGTATTTATAAAGCGATCTCAAGGGCTGTATTAAGTATGGTTTCGACAGGTCAAAATGTACTGAAAGGTCATTTCTGAAACTAACTCAAACTCGCTATCAGTCTCAAGTGCTGTTTATAATTACGGGCCTAAATTCTTTCAGGAATTATAAAAAAATGCTTTACGTAAATTGAATGATTGAGATGATCATTTTCTAGGTCAAATTTTTTTTTTTAATTTCCTGAATGATTTTCTGTTGAGAGTTGTTTCGTTAACTCAGTAAACTATCAGTTTGCGTTTAACTGTCCCTTACACCCGGTATGCATGTATGTATGTAAGCTCTTTATTGTACCCTAGTGACACAAAGGCGGACTTATCCCGTTAAAGGATCTGTCCCAGTCAACCTTTGATTAAACCCAGAGGAGACAATTGTCTTTACAGGTAAACTAAGATAGGTACTAAACATATTCTATTTTTGTTGTATTTAAATTATTTAAATATTTCCTATACTTCAGTACTACTCTCTTCTAAAGAGAAGTAGAGGAGACTATAAAGATATTCTTCTCTACCCTAAAGTTGCCTGGAAGATATCGCTTCCAGCGATAAGACCGCCTTTGTGCACATTAATTTAAGTTTATTTTTGTGCTTCTTGTTTTTTGTGTACAATAAAGTGTTTTTACTTACTAACACACTCCGTCGGCAGACTAAACAATGCCATCAGTGAAACGATAACTTGGGAATAGACGTACTAAAGACGTCGACGTGGTCCTCGTGGTCATTGTCTTGTTGTCGAGAGTAACGTCTCCATTGTCACTACTGTTTGAGTATTAAGTAAGTAGTATTGTAAAGCTGTCGGTCGCGGTCGCTGTTTTTGATACATACATACAATACAATACAAAATTCTTTATTGCACAAAGAAAGACAAACAACAGAAATAAAAAGGAACAAACGTGACAGTACAAAATAGGCGGCCATATCAGCAATTTCTACCAGGCAACCTGTGGGTATAGAAATTGTACAAGCAGAAAGCGGGATAGAGCTTATACATACATCACGCCTTTATCCATAATGGAGTAGGCAGAGCGTCAACAACCTTAACAAAGGTTGTTTCACCACGTGTCTTTGATAGTAAGCGTTATAGTAACACAAACCATGTCAGAAGACCGATTGTCTCGAAACCCACATGACTAGAATAGTAACCCGATAAAAGCCTGTCAGTTGGCTTGCATACTCAATTAAGTATGCATACATACAATCCTTGCTAAATAAACATAATCCGTCGGCAGACTAAACAATACCATCAGTGAAACGATAACTTGTGAATGGACGTACTAAGGACGACGACGTGGCCATTGTCTTGTTATCGAGAATAACGTCTCCATTGTCACTACTGTTTGAGTTTTAAATAGGTCGTCGTCGTTTTAAAGATTTTGATGATAAAAACTGATCGGCTTAAGTAAGCAAACAAGTGTGTGTATTGTAATTCAATACAAACAAGTGTTGGTATTGAATGGAGGGTTAGCCTTTGAGTTTGTATATCGTTAATTGTAAAAAAAACTGATGAGATCTAAATCAGGGGTTCTGAATCACCTGATTGTCTGGAAGAAAAAGATTGCGTTCGTCGGGCACGTAAAGCCGTCTGTCCCGTTCGCTTTCATTGATAGTAGTCGTTAAAATAACACAAACCATGTCAGAAGACTGATTGACTCGAAACCCACATGACTAGAAGAGTGACCCGATAAAAGCCTGTCAGTTGGCTTGCATACTCAATTAAGTATGCAAACATACAATGCTTGCTAAATAAACATAATCCGTCGGCAGACTAAACAATACCATCAGTGAAACGATATGACCTTTGGCGTGAAAAGTACACTTTGCCGTCATTTATCCCGCCATCGGAGACTCTTGCCATGGGCGACCTGGAAGTCCTTAAACCGGCTCCATACTCAGGTCGGCCGCAGCAAGGACAATCTGTGCAGGTGTGGTTTTTCCGGCGGCGGTGTGGGTGACGAATGCGAGTGCGGACAATCGCCACAGACTATGGCGCACCTGTTGGTCTGCCCTGCATGTCCCGACAGTTGCACTGTGGGGGACCTCTATAATGCCACATACAACACCGTCAGAGTGACGGAGTTCTGGTCCTCAAGAATTTAAATTGAGTTTGCCTCGAATCGAAAAGAAGAAGAAGAGTGAAACAATACCTTGTGAATGGACGTTTCCATTGTCACTACTGTTTCAGTTTTGTAAAGTTCGCTTCTTCTTCTATCAAGTGTGTTTTTCGTGTCGACCCGATGAAAACTGGTGTCAGAGTTTTTAAACCGCCTAATAGCAGAGCTAATAGGACTCTTTTAAAGATTAAAGACTGCGACCGGGATTGACGGCTTAACGTGCCCTCTGAAGCACGGAATTCTTTTTTCTTCTAGACTCGAACCCATTACCTCCGGATCGGTTGCCCATGCATCAGACCACTGTGCCACGGAGGCAGTACATCACTGACCTGATTAAAGCCCGTCTACATTTATGCATAACTTCCATCAATTCTTGCTAAGGTAAACATACTCCGTCGGCAGACAATGCCAGCAGTGAAACGATAACTTGTGAATGGACGTACTAAAGACGTCGACGTGTCCATTGTCTTGACGTCGAGAGTAACGTCTCCATTGTCGCTACTGTTTGAGTATTACATAAGTCGTCGTTTTGAAGAATTTTCGATGAGACCTGAATCAGGTCATCTGAATCACCGGATTGTCTGGAAGATAAAAGAGTAACAAAAACCATGTCAGAGGACCGATTGACACGAAACCCATATGACTAGAAGACTGACCCGATAAAAGGGCTGTCAGTTGGCATGCATAGGTACTCAATTAAGTATGCATATTTATGGGTATGCAATCCAGCAATGCTTGCTAAATAAACAAAATTCAATCCAAACTGCAGACTAAACAATGACAAAAAAAACAGCAATGCCGGTAGTGAAACGATAACTTGTGAATGAAGGTATTGAAGACATCGACGTGTCCATTGTCTTGTTGTCGAGAGTAACGTCTCCATTGTCACTACTGTTTCAGTTCTGTACGAGTAAAGTTCGCTTCTTTTTCTATCAAGTGTGTTTTTCGTGTCGACCCAATGAATACTGGAGTTAGAGCTTTTAAACCGCCTAATAAAGAGCTATTAGGCCTCTGACCTGGTTAATGTAAGACCACTATTAAAGACAGCGACCGGAACCAATGGCTCCCAATGACCGAATATTTTTTTTCTTCCAGGCTCGAACCCATTACCCATGCATCAGAGCAATATGCCACGGAGGCAGTCCATTACTGACCCGATTAAAGCCCTCAAGTCACTACTGTTTGAGTATTAAATAGGTCGACTTTTTGAATAAATTTCCTATTAGTACTAGTTAATTGGCCTCTGACATGGTTTATGTAGCACTACCAAAGACTTACTATTGCTTATCGTGCCCTCTGAAGCACAGAATCCTTTTTCTGGCAGGCAATTAGGTGAGTCAGCCTGCATTGTACTATCTTAACCGAGCTGGGGAAAATCACTCAAAGTTATACAAATATCAAATTCATCAAATTTTAATGATGTTAAAAGGACTCTTAAAATTTCACTGTATAACGTTTTTACCACTGTACTTTGAGATTTGCCTTCACAATAACAAAATTATTTACATAATAGTCCGATTTTCAGTGATAGCGGCCAATCTCCCAGCGATCGGCCAACTTAGCAGGACTAGGTTTTAGTGCTCAAGTGTTTATTCTGAATACCTTTTCAAATAGATAAACATTTCATTTGCAGGTCTATTAAATAGATAGTTCCAATCATTCACAACTATAAAAGTAATTTATTTGGTTCACGATTAATCAAACGTTTAAAGATGGCGAAAAGTACTTAAACGAAAAGAAAATTAAATAAATACCTTATCGTCGAAGAGACATCAATTAACTTGTAAATTAAAAATCTTAGTTATTTTAGTTGAGAAAGCGCTATGTTTTGAGAAATATTAATTATCTTTCTTATCATTAGCAAAATTATTGTTTTCCAGACTGATAAATGCGGTGTTTTTTAATGTCGTGGGTACCAGTCATTCCACTACCCTGGGATTTAATAAGTGGAAATTTTGTGAACAAATGGACGGAAATAAATAGTCCTAGCACCGATTTTCCCCAGAGATCGGCCAACTGCGTAGGACTAGTTTTTAGTGCCCAAGTGTTTGCGCTACACACAGGTGCACTCGCTATTTCTTCAATCTCTTATTCTGATGGGAAGATTGACTGACACGACCAGAGAGAAATCAGGCGCAGGACCCTACCGAGAGCATGGATCGTCTTAATTTTCAGACAATCACCAGATCAGCCTGCAAAGTCCTGGCCAAACTAGAAACAACAACACAAAGTCATTGTCCCCCGACGGGAATCGAACCCGGGACCTCCGGGTCGAGTTCCCATGGTTCAGACCGCTAGACCACGGAGGCAGGGACTATTTACATACATACGTCTTGATTGTGTTAATTTGATGTCAACACAAATTAACACTGTATTATTACCACTAAGTAGAACTTCACACTGACGTCAAGGTATAATAATTGTGACTTGCATTTCGTGTCCTGTCTCTATCATGTATCTATGTATTTAACTTCCATGCTGGCCTGGGAGCGAGAGAAAAACATAGAATGTGCCAGCTGCATTTCCTCCCGGGTATGGTGTAAAAACCAGCTAAGGGATCCGAGGGATTCAGTGTATTGCAATTTAGGCGATGGGCTGACAACCTGTCACTACAGCAATATACCTACGAATATATCTTAAATAACCCTCAAAACTTTGTCAGACGTGGCGGAACGACCTTTGTTTTGGTCGTTTACGCTCTGCCTACCCCATTAGGGATAAAGGCGTGATTATATGTATGTATGTATTTATTGTTGCCGTGTACCTAGTGATTATAAGTGGACTCTAACCTCATTTATCTTATTCAGATGCGTGAGACAATTTTCTTTTCCATTATAGGTTCGTTGTTTAAGTCAAAGCTAGCTTTTTCTTTATACTTGTTTACGTATTGCCAAGGTTTTTACCGAAAAGAATGAAGTAAAAGTCGGAAAGCGGATTCCAGCATTAGGCTGGGAAAACGCTAGGCAGAATTAGAGTCGTGTTTACCTGTATAAACATCATACATACATACATACATACATAAAATCACGCCTTTATCCCTTACGGGGTAGGCAGAGCGTCAAACGCCTCATAAAAGGCACTTTTGCCACTTCTGATAAAAATTGAGGGCAATTTTAGATTGTAATGTGTATTGCTATAGTGACAGGTTGTCAGCCCAACGCCTTAATTACAATACACTGTAACCCTCGAGTACCTTTTGCTGACGTCTACAGCATGCCCGGGAGGAGGGCAGCTGGAACATTCTATGTTTTTCGATCTCTCCCAGTCCAGCATGGAAGAACAAACAACAATAAATATCATGAGTGAATAAAATGCTAATCATAATCAGAAATCTTTATTTGTAGTTACAGGTATAAGGTATGTTACAGATGTTATGTATGTTATATAAGTACTCCATAACTTGCCATCTTTGTGATAGCACACAAATACATTTTTTATTACATTTGTAATATTGATAGGGTCTATCTGCCTACGTATTTTAGGTCTATACTTAAGATAAGAACCCAAATAAAAAAAAATACAAAACTAAATATTAACTATTATAATATAACTAATTGAGTGAACTTTATTTACATACTATAATAGTTTAATATTTACATAAATAAAGTAGACTATTATATTAATGTCTAATGAGATCAAAATAAACTATTTTAACTAATTATATTTTGTACATATATGACTTATTATTAACTATCCGAAAAATATTCGGAGATGCTGTAAAAAGCTTTTTCAACTAAAAATTTAAATAATTGGGTTTTAAACTGTACAAAATTTAATTTTCTAATGTTATTTGGAATCCTGTTATATATTTTAGGAGCCAGAGCAAATACACTTTCATGCATTAAAGTTGTCCGTGTTTCTAATATGGCTAGGTTTTCTTTATATCATAAATTTAAATTATGGGTATCTGACATTTTTGTAAATAAAGTTAAATTACTTTTTACAAATAAAGCTACTTCAAATATGTACAATGATGACAAAGTTAAAATATTCAATTTTTTGAAATACGGTTTACAACTCTTCCGTACGTTCAGATTACACGGAGCGGATACAACGTTTTTGGGCTTTGAATATGGTTTCTTTCTCATTGCAGTTGCCCCAAAACATTATACCGTACCTTAAATTTGATGCGACAAATCCATGATATGCAGCCATTACTGTGTCCCTGTTAGATATCTTACCTAATACATACAGGGCATAAGAGAATTTATATAACTTTTTACATGTTTCTGCAGCATGATATTTCCAATTTAATTTATTATCAATATTTATACCTAAGAATTTTGTAACGTCTGTATTCTGTATATTGGTTCCATTATAACTTATATTAATATTTTGTATTTGTTTCTAATGAATGTCTATATTTCTACGAACGTAAGTTTCTACATGCTGGACTGGGAAAAGAGAGAAAAACATAGAATGTGCAAGCTGCATTTCCACCCGGGCATGCTGGAAAAACCAGCTAAGGGAACCGAGGGCTTTAGTATATTGTAAGTTAGGTTATGGGCCGACAACCTGTCACTACAGCAATATACCTATATCTATCTTAAATAATAATCAAATCATTGTCAGACGTGGCGAAACGACCTTTTGTTTAGGTGGATAAAGGCGTGATTATATGTATGTATGTAAGTTATTTATTTATAACAGATTAGAAACTTTCTGCAACAATTTCTCTAAATAAAAATAAAAATGGTCGCACCATTTCTCACAAATTCCGCTAATTGCGGCACGCAAATGGCGCCTGATAGTGACGTCAGATGACCTCCGACACTCTTCAATTGTTTCTCTGTCTCAAACACATTAGCTCTGGCACATTCGATTAAAATGTCCTGGGCTATGGCAGTCGGCGACACACCGAGTTGATTTAAAGATTGCGTATACGATCATTGCTGGTCATTGATCAAGCACGTGAAAATCTTTTTATTTGTTGCAGTTTTAATTGCTTAAAAAGATTGTTGTGTGAAATCGGTCTATGTACCGTTTGAGCAATTTGATCAGACTTTTAGTTTCTTCCATGTTGGCCTGGGAGCGAGAGAAAAACATAGAATGTGCCAGCTGCTTTTCCTCCCGGGCATGCTGTAAAAACCAGCTATGGGATCCGAGGGTTTAAGTATATTGTAATTTAGGCGATGGGCTGACAACCTGTCACTACAGCAATATATCTACAATCTATCTTAAATAACCCTCAAAACTTTGTCAGTCGTGGCGGAATGACCTTTGTTTAGGTCGTTAACGCTCTGCCTACCCCATTAGGGATAAAGGCGTGATTATGTATGTATGTATGTTTTAGTTTATTATCTTCAATCGGCCAAGAAAAAAAAAATACTAGACAGTGCTAGAGACCTATTTTATGTGCTGAATGAAAGCGAACTTACTGTACCTCTATAAAAGACTAAATAAAATAAGGCATAAATGTGGTTTTGAAGGCTGGGAGCGATGAATAAAAGAACTGAATATGTTTCGATGACTTCTAGCAAAAAACCAGCGCTACAGTCTTTGACTGGAGCAATCTATACTTTATTTCTTTAAAGATCCAAGTGTGATTGACATGCACGACTGACAGTGTAACGGGAACGTGTGACGTCAGTCATAACAAGAGTGGTAGTCGGGCTTCATTACGTCGAAACGAATTGCTCAATCAAACGCTAAAATTATAATGAAGTTGGGTGGTGTTATGCTCCACCTGTGACCTATTCGGTAATGAAATGAACGAGGCGCTATTTAATTATGAGAACTAGTTTCGTAAATAAGTCCTACTAATAATAATAAATAAATGCGAATACTTAACTGTTTGTTACTCAATCACGATTCAACCAGTAAACGGATCGGGATCAAAACGGGGCCTAAAATAGGCTTATACTTTTCACCGCGAGAAAGCATTTAATTCTACGCCAAAATTCATTCAACGCGGGTGCAACCGCGGGCAGAAAGCTGGTAGGCGTATACCAGTGGCGATGTGGCCGTATAACATGGTTTCCATCGGCTTTCCTTTTAATATCAAGCAAAATATCATAATACCAAAACAACATAACAACTCCCGATGCTACATACATGACAGGTGTAGCGTGTAAGAAATGATAAAACTATCCCGAGATGTCCTATAGCAAATTTACATCGGCAGTTTTGCCTCAATAACTCGGTTTCGCTTTTCATACTAGCCATCTACTAGTACCGTCGGTGGCGCCATCTCTTGAGACGTACAATAATCACTCAGCTAATCGCAAAAATAAGCCGGTGATTATCGAGTTTTTGTAAGGAAAGTTTTGGTATTTGTTTTACTCCGACTTCCCTATCAATAAAATTCATCGTTCGCAGTGGTCTTCAATATTACATATGTACCTACTAGTGGGTAGGTACATAGCTAATATTAATGTAAACCTAAAATCTCACCAGACCCTAGCACACATAATATTTTTTTGTGCCTTCCAAAGGGCTAACAATCATAAAATAGTCTAATGTTGCTAAAGACGAGAGATGTCGTGACATCAAAAAAATCTTTATAATTACGCTTATTTAGGAAAAAAACAGCCTTTTTCGATTTAGGAGCCTGCGTCTTCTTGTTGTCGGAAAATCAATGGTCCCGAAAAGTTTTATTTTTTTTATTTTTTCTTCGAGGTGGACATATATCAACTTAACTCATCTCCCTAGCCTTATCCCGTATCTTACGGGGTCGGCTACCTAATCTAGGTGACTGAACGAGAATACTGGTTTTTACACAGAGCGACTACCATCTGACCTCCGCAACCCAGAAGGGAAACCAGACCCAATCCTAGATTAGGACAGAGTTTTCAAGCCGCCAATGCTTAGCACCGGTCTCTGAAATGGCTTAACGACTAATATCTACGGTATTAAACTATATTAACCGGGACCAACGGCTTAACGTGCCTTCCGAAGCACGGAAAAAGCGCCGAATAAACGTACATATGAAATTCGAAAACCGAAAAACACAGTGGTACGTGGTGGGATTCGAACCACGACCTCCCGCTCAGGAGGCAGCGGCCCTATCCACTACACCATCGGGCTCTCAACTTAACTAATAATGATAAATGTTAATTTTTATTTTTTTAAGGTTTCGTAGTCAACTGAGGAACCCTTATCATTTCGCCATGTCTGTCTGCCCGTCTGTATGCCGCGCCCCTGTTAAAAACTCATTGTTCATCTATTAACATGAAATTTGGTACGGAGATAGATTATGATGACGCAAATTTGGAAATGTAAAAAAAACACAATTCAAATATGTTATTTTTGGACCCCTCCCATACAAGTGAAAGGGGGGGCCAATATTTTTTTGTAATATGTTAAGTGCGGTATCGTTAGACAGGTCTTTTAAAGTGAAATGTAGGTTTCATTGTAACAAAGTAAAAGTATAAAGTATGTTGTTTTAAGTAAACATATAAAGCTACGGAACCCTACATATGGGCGTGTCCGACATGCTCTTGGCCGATTTGACAACCTGAATGTGCCACTAAAGTAGGGATTGCATGGGTGAAGGTTGCACTGTGACAATATTACGTATAATTACCTGCAGTAAACTATTACTTCAATTAGCTCATGGCTCACCTTCAATCACGCGAACAGTTCTGGTTTCCATGCTGGACTGGGAGCGATAGAATAACGTAGAATGTGCCAGCTGCATCTCATCCCAGGTATGCTGTAAAAACCAGCTAAGGTATTCGAGGGTATATTGTAATTTAGGCGATGGGCTGACAACCTGTCACTACAGCAATATACAGTTCTTTCTAAACAATCCTCAAAACTTGTCATACGTGGAGGAACGACCTTTGTTTGGGTCGTTGACGCTCTGCCTACCCCATTAGGGATACAGGCGTGATAGTATTTATGTAACTATAACTGCCTCCGTGGTCTAGTGGCTAGTGCCATGGACTCCTGATCCGGAGGTCCTGGGTTCGATTCCCGGGGGGGAAACACAAAGTTGATATTTGAGAATTTATAACTTTGTGATTTTTTCCCAAGTTTGGTTAGGACATTGCAGGCTGAATCACCTAATTGTCCGAAAAAGAAAAAGATTTCGCGCTTCGGAGGGCACGTTAAGCCGTCGGTCGCTGTCTTTGATACTGGTCGTTACTCAAACCATGTCAGAGGCCTGATAGTTGTGCTACTAGGCGGTTTAAAAACTCTGACACCAGGGTTCATCGGGTCGATCGACTCGATACCCACTCGACAGAAGAAGTATGTATGTATGTGTTCGCGACGGCGCTTAAGTATTTTATATTTTAATTTAATTCCCTTATAAATAAGGAGTATTTTCTAGGATGGCCACACTAGAGAGCTGTTATTCCTAAATAAGAGGCAAATTCAAATTAGCCAATCAGAGCGAGTGATAGAACGAGATAGCAATAGTATTCTATTCTTGTCTTTTTACGAACTTGACGTGTGATCAAGAATAATCGAGAATCGATATAACGCCATCCCTTTCTGACCAGTGACAGTTTGTATTTAGCTATCTCGATCGAACATTACAGAAGACACTTGTCATTTCGAGAAAAGAGTTGCCAGCTGTTTCCCGAAGATTCTTTACTATCGAGATTGGGGTATATAAACGGCTGCATGAGCCGCATCAAGCATATAGTTTTCAGATAGTTTCGGGAGATCAGTCCGAATAGTGGAAAAATAGTGGACAGTGAACAGAATAGATATAGTTTCGGCATATAGTTTCGCCATATAGTTTCGTGGTATAGTTTCGATATAGTTTCGTCATATAGTTTCGGGAGATCAGTCCGAATAGTGGAAAAATAGTGGACAGTGAACAGAATAGATATAGTTTCGTAATAGATACAGTATAGTTCAGTGATACAGTTCCGAATAGTGGAAGAATAGTGCAGTGAATAGTATATAGTAACAGTGACAGTGATTCCGTGACAGTTCGTTAATAGTTGTCGACAAACAGTTCCGTAATCGTTTCGTATAGTGTTTCCGTGATAGTTCGTTTATAGTTATCGACAAAGAGTTCCGTAAACAGTTTCCGTTTCGTATCCGTTTACGAATAGTTCCGAAAGCAGCAAGAACAAGAATAACAGTGGAAATAACAGTGATTAATAGTGATAACAGAAGTGTGAAGTGCCGTTTATAGTATAATTGATAAATATTTAAGATTTTGTGCTAATCTGTTTCATAGTGTTGCCAGATTGTATTAACATTTCATTATGTGTAGAATTTCCGTTTTCATCCGTTCTTTTTGACAGTTCGTCCATAGTGTTGCCAGTATTTTCGTATATAGTTTTGTTAGTAGTTTTTCGTCAATAAATATACAGTCCATTTATAGTATAGTTTTATTTCGTGTACATTGCGGTAGGCACGTTTGGTTACGCCGAACACTATCTCGTACATAATGGTCCTTCGAGCCGGATACGTATCAGTGTTCCGTGTAGTGATAGTGACAGATTTCGTGTTATTTCGTGAACAGTACCGTATTATATCGTGGTTGGACAGTATCCTGTTTAGTATATTGTAAGTTAGGTTATGGGCCGACAACCTGTCACTACAGCAATATACCTATATCTATCTTAAATAATAATCAAATCATTGTCAGACGTGGCGAAACGACCTTTTGTTTAGGTGGATAAAGGCGTGATTATATGTATGTATGTAAGTTATTTATTTATAACAGATTAGAAACTTTCTGCAACAATTTCTCTAAATAAAAATAAAAATGGTCGCACCATTTCTCACAAATTCCGCTAATTGCGGCACGCAAATGGCGCCTGATAGTGACGTCAGATGACCTCCGACACTCTTCAATTGTTTCTCTGTCTCAAACACATTAGCTCTGGCACATTCGATTAAAATGTCCTGGGCTATGGCAGTCGGCGACACACCGAGTTGATTTAAAGATTGCGTATACGATCATTGCTGGTCTTTGATCAAGCACGTGAAAATCTTTTTATTTGTTGCAGTTTTAATTGCTTAAAAAGATTGTTGTGTGAAATCGGTCTATGTACCGTTTGAGCAATTTGATCAGACTTTTAGTTTCTTCCATGTTGGCCTGGGAGCGAGAGAAAAACATAGAATGTGCCAGCTGCTTTTCCTCCCGGGCATGCTGTAAAAACCAGCTATGGGATCCGAGGGTTTAAGTATATTGTAATTTAGGCGATGGGCTGACAACCTGTCACTACAGCAATATATCTACAATCTATCTTAAATAACCCTCAAAACTTTGTCAGTCGTGGCGGAATGACCTTTGTTTAGGTCGTTAACGCTCTGCCTACCCCATTAGGGATAAAGGCGTGATTATGTATGTATGTATGTTTTAGTTTATTATCTTCAATCGGCCAAGAAAAAAAAAATACTAGACAGTGCTAGAGACCTATTTTATGTGCTGAATGAAAGCGAACTTACTGTACCTCTATAAAAGACTAAATAAAATAAGGCATAAATGTGGTTTTGAAGGCTGGGAGCGATGAATAAAAGAACTGAATATGTTTCGATGACTTCTAGCAAAAAACCAGCGCTACAGTCTTTGACTGGAGCAATCTATACTTTATTTCTTTAAAGATCCAAGTGTGATTGACATGCACGACTGACAGTGTAACGGGAACGTGTGACGTCAGTCATAACAAGAGTGGTAGTCGGGCTTCATTACGTCGAAACGAATTGCTCAATCAAACGCTAAAATTATAATGAAGTTGGGTGGTGTTATGCTCCACCTGTGACCTATTCGGTAATGAAATGAACGAGGCGCTATTTAATTATGAGAACTAGTTTCGTAAATAAGTCCTACTAATAATAATAAATAAATGCGAATACTTAACTGTTTGTTACTCAATCACGATTCAACCAGTAAACGGATCGGGATCAAAACGGGGCCTAAAATAGGCTTATACTTTTCACCGCGAGAAAGCATTTAATTCTACGCCAAAATTCATTCAACGCGGGTGCAACCGCGGGCAGAAAGCTGGTAGGCGTATACCAGTGGCGATGTGGCCGTATAACATGGTTTCCATCGGCTTTCCTTTTAATATCAAGCAAAATATCATAATACCAAAACAACATAACAACTCCCGATGCTACATACATGACAGGTGTAGCGTGTAAGAAATGATAAAACTATCCCGAGATGTCCTATAGCAAATTTACATCGGCAGTTTTGCCTCAATAACTCGGTTTCGCTTTTCATACTAGCCATCTACTAGTACCGTCGGTGGCGCCATCTCTTGAGACGTACAATAATCACTCAGCTAATCGCAAAAATAAGCCGGTGATTATCGAGTTTTTGTAAGGAAAGTTTTGGTATTTGTTTTACTCCGACTTCCCTATCAATAAAATTCATCGTTCGCAGTGGTCTTCAATATTACATATGTACCTACTAGTGGGTAGGTACATAGCTAATATTAATGTAAACCTAAAATCTCACCAGACCCTAGCACACATAATATTTTTTTGTGCCTTCCAAAGGGCTAACAATCATAAAATAGTCTAATGTTGCTAAAGACGAGAGATGTCGTGACATCAAAAAAATCTTTATAATTACGCTTATTTAGGAAAAAAACAGCCTTTTTCGATTTAGGAGCCTGCGTCTTCTTGTTGTCGGAAAATCAATGGTCCCGAAAAGTTTTATTTTTTTTATTTTTTCTTCGAGGTGGACATATATCAACTTAACTCATCTCCCTAGCCTTATCCCGTATCTTACGGGGTCGGCTACCTAATCTAGGTGACTGAACGAGAATACTGGTTTTTACACAGAGCGACTACCATCTGACCTCCGCAACCCAGAAGGGAAACCAGACCCAATCCTAGATTAGGACAGAGTTTTCAAGCCGCCAATGCTTAGCACCGGTCTCTGAAATGGCTTAACGACTAATATCTACGGTATTAAACTATATTAACCGGGACCAACGGCTTAACGTGCCTTCCGAAGCACGGAAAAAGCGCCGAATAAACGTACATATGAAATTCGAAAACCGAAAAACACAGTGGTACGTGGTGGGATTCGAACCACGACCTCCCGCTCAGGAGGCAGCGGCCCTATCCACTACACCATCGGGCTCTCAACTTAACTAATAATGATAAATGTTAATTTTTATTTTTTTAAGGTTTCGTAGTCAACTGAGGAACCCTTATCATTTCGCCATGTCTGTCTGCCCGTCTGTATGCCGCGCCCCTGTTAAAAACTCATTGTTCATCTATTAACATGAAATTTGGTACGGAGATAGATTATGATGACGCAAATTTGGAAATGTAAAAAAAACACAATTCAAATATGTTATTTTTGGACCCCTCCCATACAAGTGAAAGGGGGGGCCAATATTTTTTTGTAATATGTTAAGTGCGGTATCGTTAGACAGGTCTTTTAAAGTGAAATGTAGGTTTCATTGTAACAAAGTAAAAGTATAAAGTATGTTGTTTTAAGTAAACATATAAAGCTACGGAACCCTACATATGGGCGTGTCCGACATGCTCTTGGCCGATTTGACAACCTGAATGTGCCACTAAAGTAGGGATTGCATGGGTGAAGGTTGCACTGTGACAATATTACGTATAATTACCTGCAGTAAACTATTACTTCAATTAGCTCATGGCTCACCTTCAATCACGCGAACAGTTCTGGTTTCCATGCTGGACTGGGAGCGATAGAATAACGTAGAATGTGCCAGCTGCATCTCATCCCAGGTATGCTGTAAAAACCAGCTAAGGTATTCGAGGGTATATTGTAATTTAGGCGATGGGCTGACAACCTGTCACTACAGCAATATACAGTTCTTTCTAAACAATCCTCAAAACTTGTCATACGTGGAGGAACGACCTTTGTTTGGGTCGTTGACGCTCTGCCTACCCCATTAGGGATACAGGCGTGATAGTATTTATGTAACTATAACTGCCTCCGTGGTCTAGTGGCTAGTGCCATGGACTCCTGATCCGGAGGTCCTGGGTTCGATTCCCGGGGGGGAAACACAAAGTTGATATTTGAGAATTTATAACTTTGTGATTTTTTCCCAAGTTTGGTTAGGACATTGCAGGCTGAATCACCTAATTGTCCGAAAAAGAAAAAGATTTCGCGCTTCGGAGGGCACGTTAAGCCGTCGGTCGCTGTCTTTGATACTGGTCGTTACTCAAACCATGTCAGAGGCCTGATAGTTGTGCTACTAGGCGGTTTAAAAACTCTGACACCAGGGTTCATCAGGTCGATCGACTCGATACCCACTCGACAGAAGAAGTATGTATGTATGTGTTCGCGACGGCGCTTAAGTATTTTATATTTTAATTTAATTCCCTTATAAATAAGGAGTATTTTCTAGGATGGCCACACTAGAGAGCTGTTATTCCTAAATAAGAGGCAAATTCAAATTAGCCAATCAGAGCGAGTGATAGAACGAGATAGCAATAGTATTCTATTCTTGTCTTTTTACGAACTTGACGTGTGATCAAGAATAATCGAGAATCGATATAACGCCATCCCTTTCTGACCAGTGACAGTTTGTATTTAGCTATCTCGATCGAACATTACAGAAGACACTTGTCATTTCGAGAAAAGAGTTGCCAGCTGTTTCCCGAAGATTCTTTACTATCGAGATTGGGGTATATAAACGGCTGCATGAGCCGCATCAAGCATATAGTTTTCAGATAGTTTCGGGAGATCAGTCCGAATAGTGGAAAAATAGTGGACAGTGAACAGAATAGATATAGTTTCGGCATATAGTTTCGCCATATAGTTTCGTGGTATAGTTTCGATATAGTTTCGTCATATAGTTTCGGGAGATCAGTCCGAATAGTGGAAAAATAGTGGACAGTGAACAGAATAGATATAGTTTCGTAATAGATACAGTATAGTTCAGTGATACAGTTCCGAATAGTGGAAGAATAGTGCAGTGAATAGTATATAGTAACAGTGACAGTGATTCCGTGACAGTTCGTTAATAGTTGTCGACAAACAGTTCCGTAATCGTTTCGTATAGTGTTTCCGTGATAGTTCGTTTATAGTTATCGACAAAGAGTTCCGTAAACAGTTTCCGTTTCGTATCCGTTTACGAATAGTTCCGAAAGCAGCAAGAACAAGAATAACAGTGGAAATAACAGTGATTAATAGTGATAACAGAAGTGTGAAGTGCCGTTTATAGTATAATTGATAAATATTTAAGATTTTGTGCTAATCTGTTTCATAGTGTTGCCAGATTGTATTAACATTTCATTATGTGTAGAATTTCCGTTTTCATCCGTTCTTTTTGACAGTTCGTCCATAGTGTTGCCAGTATTTTCGTATATAGTTTTGTTAGTAGTTTTTCGTCAATAAATATACAGTCCATTTATAGTATAGTTTTATTTCGTGTACATTGAGGTAGGCACGTTTGGTTACGCCGAACACTATCTCGTACATAATGGTCCTTCGAGCCGGATACGTATCAGTGTTCCGTGTAGTGATAGTGACAGATTTCGTGTTATTTCGTGAACAGTACCGTATTATATCGTGGTTGGACAGTATCCTGTGTGAAGAACGGTATTTATAGACAGTTCATTCGTGCTCAGAGACAAAGGTTGTACTGAGACAGTTTCCGTGGAAGTAAAGTTTTGGTGAACAGTTTAATCGATATTGAATAGTTTCGTGACAGTTAATGTTGACAGTTCCGTATTGACAATTGTGTAACAGTGTTCCGTTTTGTGCAAAATCCTGGAGATGTACGTAACAAGAAATATGCCAGAAGGTTTACGTCAGCGCACGGTGGAAGGAAGCGTGCACCAGTCAGCTTATTTCATCGATAGAGAACGGTTACCGCAGCCGTTCCAGCCTGAAGAAGTAGAGAAACAACAGATACCAGCGGGTGAAGAAACCTTTGTGGTACATCGTGACATGTCTGTGAAAACTAAAAGATCTTCGAAATCGGGTAGGTCCAAAATTATACAATTGCAACTTGAAATAAAATTACTTGAAGAAAAGATAAAAGAAGCGGACGCCGAAAAGAAATTAGCAAACATACAAATTGAAAAACTTTTAGTCGACATGAAGATAAGAGAATTGGAAGCTGAAGAAAAAGCTATTTCAAAAGAAGAAGCAAAGAAGGCATTAGCAGCCGCCAAAGAAATAGCAGAGAAGGAAATAGCAATCGCTAAAGAGGAAGCAGAGAAGGTAATAGCAATTGCCACAGAAGAGAAAGCGTTCTATCAACTCGAGAAATCGGCAGCCGAAAAGAAGATAATAGACCTGAAATATGAAGAACTTTGGGAACAGATCGATAAATTTGAGAGCATAAAGAAAAAAGTTCTGGAAGATAAAGAAGACCTTATATTGCCGACGCCGCTACAGATTCAACAGCGTGAACTGTACGTGATAGCACAGCGACTTCTAAAAGAAGATGCAGAAAACAAAGAAGAATTAGCAGCAGCAGAAGAAAACTTAGACAGAGCCAGAAAAAACAGAATAGCACTCGCAGAACAGAACCGAAAAAGTAAGGTAGAAGCCATTAAAAGCAGAGACCGAGAAAATAAAGAAGAGATGAAGGCTCAGAATTGCAGGACGGCCAACTTAACCCGCAACCAGACCGCGTCCAGATCAAGCTGCAACAACAGTTGAATTTGCCAAATGAAGACAAGGATGAAATTCAAGTGAAGCAAGAGCAAGATAGTGACCTGTTAACAGAACAGAACAGAAGAATGAAGATTGAAAATCCGAAGACTGAACCAGTTAGAAGAGTGAAGACAGAAAAAGTCCAGAAGTTTGATCTAGACAAGAAACCAGAACCTGAAAAATCAAAGAACATGAAGATAGATGACGACTCTGAAAGAAAGAAGATTGAGATATACACAAGACAAGACGAAGATTTCGAAAATCATCGTTATGAATACGAAGACAGAAAAATAGAAGTAACAGAATGGCACGCTGGAAAGAAGATATTAGAAATCAAGGCAGAAGACCTCAAGACAGAAGACGAACAGAAAAAAGAAATCGAGACAGAAGAACTTAAGACAGAAGACATCCAAGTAGACGATATTAAGACGGAAGAAAACAAGATACAAGAGATTACAGAAGATGACAAGAAAAAACAAAATATAGAATATAACACGAAAGAACAAAAGAAAGAAGACATCAAGGACGAAGAGAAGATAGAAGATAACAAGAAAGAAGACATGAAGATAGAAGATGTTAAAACAGAAGAAAACAAGATAGAAGAGACTATGGAAGACATCAAGAAAGAAGAGAAGACCGAATATCATGGTCAAGAAATAGAATCAATCACCGTGCTACGTCAAACAGAACCAGAAGAAATCAACATTATATATGAAACAACAGAGTCCGTGGTTAAGAACGAAGGAACTTCCTTACAGGATCATCAGTTACCGAGACGAGATCTTCGGCATCTGCAGTCACCACCATTGGTGCTAAAGGGATTCCGTCAGCAACCACCTGGAGTACTAACAGACATCAACGAAAAGTTTAGCGATGTTCTCCGATCCCAGTACCGTCAAAACCGGCGGGAGGGTCCGCCACCGGAATACATAAAGAAGCCAGTAAACATCGACGCTGCATGTTCAGATGCAAGAGTTCCCATCGCTTCAAGAGCGACGCTGCCATGGCCCCCACCAACGCAACCATGGCCCTTACCGACGCAGCCATGGCCTCCACCGACACAGTCATGTGTCCCGCCTGCTCAACCATGGCCGCCACCTCGGATCGAGATAGCGTTAGCATAGTTTGTTGGAATACCGGCGGGAGCTCAGAAAACCGAATAATTGGAGCAGTTTATGTACAGACATCAGAAGCAGGATACAGTATTCGGTAAAGCCGTCGCTCCACTTTAATAGATGCGACGCCGTAACCGACCTCGCACGGCGGGAGTATGTTCGCGACGGCGCTTAAGTATTTTATATTTTAATTTAATTCTCTTATAAATAAGGAGTATTTTCTAGGATGGCCACACTAGAGAGCTGTTATTCCTAAATAAGAGGCAAATTCAAATTAGCCAATCAGAGCGAGTGATAGAACGAGATAGCAATAGTATTCTATTCTTGTCTTTTTACGAACTTGACGTGTGATCAAGAATATTCGAGAATCGATATAACGCCATCCCTTTCTGACCAGTGACAGTTTGTATTTAGCTATCTCGATCGAACATTACAGAAGACACTTGTCATTTCGAGAAAAGAGTTGCCAGCTGTTTCCCGAAGATTCTTTACTATCGAGATTGGGGTATATAAACGGCTGCATGAGCCGCATCAAGCATATAGTTTTCAGATAGTTTCGGGAGATCAGTCCGAATAGTGGAAAAATAGTGGACAGTGAACAGAATAGATATAGTTTCGGCATATAGTTTCGCCATATAGTTTCGTGGTATAGTTTCGATATAGTTTCGTCATATAGTTTCGGGAGATCAGTCCGAATAGTGGAAAAATAGTGGACAGTGAACAGAATAGATATAGTTTCGTAATAGATACAGTATAGTTCAGTGATACAGTTCCGAATAGTGGAAGAATAGTGCAGTGAATAGTATATAGTAACAGTGACAGTGATTCCGTGACAGTTCGTTAATAGTTGTCGACAAACAGTTCCGTAATCGTTTCGTATAGTGTTTCCGTGATAGTTCGTTTATAGTTATCGACAAAGAGTTCCGTAAACAGTTTCCGTTTCGTATCCGTTTACGAATAGTTCCGAAAGCAGCAAGAACAAGAATAACAGTGGAAATAACAGTGATTAATAGTGATAACAGAAGTGTGAAGTGCCGTTTATAGTATAATTGATAAATATTTAAGATTTTGTGCTAATCTGTTTCATAGTGTTGCCAGATTGTATTAACATTTCATTATGTGTAGAATTTCCGTTTTCATCCGTTCTTTTTGACAGTTCGTCCATAGTGTTGCCAGTATTTTCGTATATAGTTTTGTTAGTAGTTTTTCGTCAATAAATATACAGTCCATTTATAGTATAGTTTTATTTCGTGTACATTGAGGTAGGCACGTTTGGTTACGCCGAACACTATCTCGTACAGTATGTATGTATGTATCTCCCTAGCCTTATCCCGTATCAAACGAGGACTGCTTCCTAATCTAGGGGATTAAACGAGATTACTGGTTTTTACACAGAGCGACTGCCATCTGACCTCCGCAACCCAGAAGGGAAACCAGACCCAATCCTAGATTAGGTCAGTTTTCAAGCCGCCAATGGCAATAGCCTCTAACATGCCTTAACGACTAATATCTACGGTATTCAACGATATTAACCGGGACCAACGGCTTAACGTGCCTTCCGAAGCACGGCAAAAGCACCGAATAAACGTACATATGAAATTCGAAAACCGAAAAACACATTGGTATTTGGTGCGATTCGAACCACAATCTCCCGCTTAGGAGGCAGCGGCCCTATCCACCACACCATCGGGCTCTCGGGTTTTATGGTATTTTAGTATTGTCAAATAAAAAAAATAAAAAACTATAAGTTAGTTGACAATACAGGGAGAAATGAAGAAGGGGAGGGAGGCCTTTGCCCTGCAGTGGGTCACCTCAGGCTTAACAGCTATAAAAAAAGTTAGTTGACAGTATAACCGACCCCCCAAGGGGGCAAGATCAAGCGGCAGACCGAAGACGCGCTGCTGGTTGAATAGATGTTGTGAAAGCGGATATGGAAGAGAACGATCGCATATCAGCGGATGTCGAAGACCGGACAATGTGGAGTAAAAGCGTGAAAACGAATCCCGGCATTAGTACGGGAAAATGTTTTGAATATGTTATGTTATGTCTTGCATTCAATGCATTTTAATTTCAACAGAATATAATTTAATGATTAATAACTTAATTTAGCTGTTATTTGTTAAATAAAATCTATTAATGTGAAATCTATTTTGGCAATCGAAATGTATTTTTTATTTTTTTTATGCAAATGTAATAGCTGTAAGATTTCTTGCAATAAATAAAATAAAAGAAAAACGCTTATCAGAATAAGTAAAAGGCACCACAGCATAATTATTGTGTTTTATATACATACATACACATAATCACGCCTTTATCCCTAATGGGGTAGGCAGAGCGTAAACGACCTAAACAAAGGTCGTTCCGACACATCTGTAAAAGTTTTGAGGGTTGTTTTGATATAGAATTGTAGGTATATTGCTGTAGTGACAGGTTGTCATCGCCTAAATTACAATATACTGAAACCGTCGGATCCCTTAGCTGCTTTTTACAGCATGCTCGGGAGGAAATACAGGTGGCACATTCTATGTTTTTTCTCGCTTCCAGACCAGCATGGAGGAATGAGTGTGTCTTTATGATATTTACTTTTTATTTACGCCGGGTTAACACTACTTTAGATCAGTTCTGTTCTGACTAAGACAAAGTCGAAGATGGAGTGAGTTCACTTACAAATTTCATAACCAAATTCTTCCAGAAAAAAATGGCTTCTCCAAATTGTCTGATCGAGGTGATCACTATGTATGGAGAAGTTACTTTTTTTGTGAAAGTTGTTCAGTTTTGTAACTCCGCAGTCCCTATCGGTTCGCCTAAAGTTGTTCCTTTTTTTACATATCTCAAAAGAGAAATAAAGCTTACACCACCTCGAACTCTCCAATACACCAGGGACGAGTAAATCAAGACCGAAGATATTCAGAACTCCAGGAGTCGAGACTCACCTCGTTACGCTGTGCATCGCTTATTCATGAGATGGTTCAAGATCGCTGGAGGAATATACTTCCTATCATACTAGAACATTCCTTTAAACTCTCTTTTTCAAAAGTCTCAGGAGATTACGCCGTACCTAGTCACTACATAGTATAAAACAAAGTCGCTTTCTCTGTCCCTATATCCCTATGTAAAACTTTAAAACTACGCAACGGATTTTGATGCGGTTTCATTTAATGGATAGAGTGATTCAAGAGGAAGGTTTATATGTATAATACATGCATAATATAGTAGAGAAACACTGATAATTTCCGTGCGAAGCCGGGGCGGGTCGCTATTACTATTATATCTTCTGTGGCCGTACCAGCTTTTGTTGAATTGATCTAAGACGTCTGCAACGTTTCAAAATCTCAGCCAATATAACTTAAACCACTTTATCACACTTCGTGGCTTGGCGTTTAAAGTCAGTAACTGCGCTTATAAATGTTTTATGCAAAAAATACTTAAAAATAATAGAACTTTTACCTACTGCCATTTTCATGATGGATAAAAACTTTTAAAAAATTGTTCTTATCACGTGTAGCCATATTTTTTATAAAGATTATCTTTTCTCGATGTTTTTATTTACTACACTACAATGTTGTAATATCCTGTTTTAAGGAAATAAGTTTTCTGCTCCATGTATTCTTCTAGCTAGAAGCTTATTAATTTCCTGACTATAATAGTTCCATTCATGGTTAAGAAGTAAACAAAAGGTTATTATTTTGTCATCATCAAGGTGGATCGGTGGATCCCACCATCCAAGGTGATGTATTCTACCGGGTGTAAGGGAGAGAGTCCCGCAAACTGATAGGGTTTGCTCAGTCAACGAAACTGAACAACATTCACTAGGAAATTCTTTCAAGATGAAAAAAAGAAATAGGCTTTCCCATACAAAATGACCATCTCGATCAGACAGTTTGTATCGATTTTTTTTTGGTCTCCTGAAAGAATTTCCTGGGGATAGCTGTTCAGTTCCGTTGGCTGGTTGCTCAGCCAACGGAAAAGGGTTTTTCAGTTTGCGGGACGCTATCCTTTACAGTACTGTATAGGTTCTTATAAAAACATTCCTACTGACCCACTGACTGAGACTGACATACTAACTGACTGATTTATCATCGCAAAGCTTCAGAGCTTATATAAAGCTAAAGCTAGTGTCATGAAAATTGGACAACATGTTTATATCATAATCATAACATAGACATCTACTAGTTTAATAAACCAAGAACTTTTAAATAAAATAAAAACTTCTGCAACTCCGTTCAGTACAAAATTAAAAAGCTCAGTAAGATAGCTTTCCGCATTCCACGGGGGAAAGTTCTGGTTTAAAAGCTAAGTAATATATGGGTCAAGTAAGATCCGGTACTCAAATAGAGCTTACTCGTATTATAAACGCCGCCATTTTTGTTAATCAGAGTGTGCGAATATTTTATATGAGAGTTTTTCTTTGTGAAGAAACATGATAGGAGCTTGCTGTGCTATGTAAATAATTTTCCGGAAAGAACTCCTACTTACGAAAAATCAGTAAATAATTGCGCTTATAAATGTTTAGTGCAAAAATACTCTAACAGAAAAAAACTTAGCTCAGATCCTTGATTCTTTTTCATTTCATCAAAAGTTCTACTTTAAAAGCCGGGCTAAGTAAAATATGGGTCAAGTAAGATCCCGTGCTCAAATAGAGGTTACTCGTATTATAAACGCCGCCATTTTTGTTAATCGGAGTGTGCGAAGAGAGTTTTTCTTTGCGAAGAAACATGATAGGAGCTTGTTGTGCCTTGTAAATCATTTGCTGAAAACAACTCCTACTAACGTAAAATCAGTAAATATTTTCGCTTATAAATGTTTGGTGCAAAATACTCAAAAAGAAAAAACTTAGCTCAGATCCCTGATTCTTTTTCATTTCATCAAAAGTTCTAGTTTAAAAGCCGGGCTAAGTAAAATATGGGTCAAGTAAGATCCGGTGCTCAAATAGAAGCGCGGAAGCCATTTCCTCTGAAGCTCACT
Source organism: Scrobipalpa costella (assembly GCA_949820665.1). Taxonomy (NCBI): domain Eukaryota; kingdom Metazoa; phylum Arthropoda; class Insecta; order Lepidoptera; family Gelechiidae; genus Scrobipalpa; species Scrobipalpa costella. The sequence goes on along the minus strand of OX463307.1, from coordinate 5,156,223 downwards.
CGCATTGTAAACGCCGCCATTTTTGTTAATCGGAGTGTGCGAATATTTTATATGAGAGTTTTTCTTTGTGATGAAACATGATAGAAGTTTGTTTAGCCGTGTACATATTTTATTTGTTATTAATGATGACGATTGTGGATAAGGTAGTATGATATTCTTCCTCATGGCGATCCACGTCTTACGAAACACTCTTTTTCGTCGGTAACAGAAACTATGCTCTCTGAATCAAGAACACAGAATTCATACAACATAAAAGTGCAAAGTGAAGAAAAACTCATCATAAAACTCCTAAGCAAGAATGCAAATAGTTATGCAAATATCTTTCACGACATGACACCAACTGACAACAACAAACAACAACCGACTCGATAACCATAGCCCCTACCATTATGCGCTTCATTTTCTATCGAGTGTGGAGTTTGGGACTTACTAGTCCCGATGGACCCTGATGTCAAAGTTTGAAAACCGGTAACAGAGTTCCTATTTAAAAAAAAAGAACTACAAAAACTACAAATTTACTTCATTAATTGGGAAATGCGTCATTTATTTCTTAAAATCGAGTCAAGTCCAACACCGCGCTACTCTTTGGGACTGGGAGCGAAAGAAAAACATAGAATGTGCCAGCTGCATTTCCTCCCTGGCATGCTGTAAAATCCAGCTAAGGGATCCTAGGGTTTCAGTATATTGCAATTTAGGCGATGGGCTGACAACCTGTCACTACAGCATATACCTACAAATCTATCTTAAATAACCCCCAAACTTTGTCAGACGTGGCAGAACGACCTTTGTTTAGATAGTTTACGCTCTGCCTACCCCATTAGGGATAAAGGCGTGATTTAGGTATGTATGTACTCGCTGAAGAAGTTACGTGTTTTTTTTTAGAGTGTTTTTTATGTTTTAAACAGCACTTTTCAAATAAGCATAAGCAACACTGTTTCTGCCTATTTGTTCACTAATTTTCCACTTCTCAAATCCCATGGTAGTGGAATGATTGGCGCCCGCGACATTAAAAAAACGCCGCAGTTATCAGACTGGAAAACAATCATTTTGCTTGATAAATACCCGGTCCAGATAATGAATATCTTTCGAAACATAGCGCTCTTTTCAATTAAAATAACTAAGATTTTTCATTTTCAAATTAATTGATGTCTCTTCGACGATAAGGCATTTATTTACTTTTCTTTTAGTTTACTCTTCGCCATCTTTAAACGTTTGATTAATCGGGAACCAAATAAATTATTTTAATAGTTGTGAAGGAGTGAAAATGTCTATTTAATAGACCTGCAAATAAAATGTTTCTTTGAAAAGGTCTTCAGGTTTTGATCTCGTATTCAATTACGAGAAAGTGGTAGAGTCTCTATTCTTTTGTTTTTTAATGCTAAAACTGATAGATCGGTTGATTTAGGTACTGTATGAGATATTCAAGAATTTCTTTTTTTATTCGATAAGACTAATGGACAAGAGTCTTGGGAGTCTTTCTTCCATGCTGGCCTGGGAGCGAGAGAAAAACGTAGAATGTGCCAGCTGCATATCATCCCGAGCATGCTGTAAAAACCAGCTAAGGGATTCGAGGGTTTTAGTATATTGTATTTTAGGCGATGGGCTGACAACCTGTCACTACAACAATATACCTACAAATATATCTTAAATTACCCTCAAAACATTGTCAGACGTGGCGAAACGACCTTTGTTTAGGTCGTTTACGCTCTGCCTACCCCATTAGGGATAAAGGCGTGTTTTATGTATGTATGTCTTGGGAAAAGTCATAAATTATAATAAGACACTGTGAGATACACGGGTGTAAGCGACAGCGTCCCGCAAATTAATAGGGGTTGCTCAGTCAACGAAACTGAACAGTTATCACCAGTTTTTTTTTTTTTTAAGAAGTTAAAAATAATGGGTTTCCATACAAATTGTCTGATCGAGGTGGTCGTTTTGTGGTTATTTTGTTGGATCAGTTTCGTTGACTGAGCAACCCTTATTAGTTTGCGGGACGCTGTCCCTTACACCCAGTATTAGGGATTTCTATTAATTACAGCGTATTATTCACTCTTGAAATCAATTCAATAGAAACTATTAAGCAATAAGACCGCCTGTTGTATATGCTAAGATGATGAATAGACAAAGATTTGTTCAACCCTTCATAATACAACTGAGATCGGACTAAAGGAATTGGTGGGTAGGTACTTTCTACATTTTACGTAGGTGTTGGACATAAAGTAATTAAATTTTATAATACGTATAAAAATATCTTCTTCTTCTTCTTCTGTCGAGTGGGTATCGAGTCTATCGACCCGTTCAACCCTGGTGTCAGAGTTTTGAAAACCGCCTAGTAGCACAACTATCAGGCCTCTGACATAGTTTGAGTAACGACCACTATCAAAGACAGCGACCGGGACCGACGGCTTAACGTGCCAGTGAAGCATGAAATCTTTTCCTTTTCGGACAATCAGGTAATTCACCCTGCCATGTCCTAACCAAACTGGGGAAAAATTCACAAAGTGATAAATTTTCAAATATAAACTTTGTGTTTTCCCCCTGGGAATCGAACCCAGGACCTCCGTATTGGGAGTCCATGGACTAGCCACTAGACCACGGAGGCAGTTATAAAAATATATCAGGGTGGGTTTATAAAGTAAAGGTTACGGGTAGCCCTTAAATAAAGCCAGCCCAAAATCATGCATGACCTATTAAAAGTTTAGGGATGGCTTATGCCAAGCAGTGGGCGTCTTAGGGTGGTGAAACATTATGATTTTAGGTTAGACCGCACTGTGACGTAGCTGCAGAGGAGTCGCGCGGCGCGACACTGCGCGACGAAATCTGTCAAAATGTATGAACTGACAATGCTCAGCCGCTCCGCTGCAGCTTCAGTGCCGCTTCAGTGCGGTACATCTCATACAAAGAATCATTTGTCGCGCAGTGCCGCGCCGCGCCGCTCCGCTGCAGCACGTCCTAGTACGCCCTAACCTTTAAATGTTACGAAAAATCTGCATACGTCAAAAACCTCTTTTATAAACTTCTAGTAGTAAATCAAGGGTCCTACTAGGATAGCGTCAACAAGAGAATATCGCAGTTCTCAGACTCTTAGGCCCGTATTGGTGAACGACACTTGAGACTGAAAGCTAGTTTGAGTTCGTATCAGAAATGTCATTTCAGTACATTTTAGCCTGTCAAATCCATACTCAATATTGCTCTCAATCTTGAGATCGCTTTATAAATTAAAAAACATAGAATGTGCCTGCTGTATTTCCTCCTGAGCATGCTGTAAAACCCAGCTAAGGGATCTGAAGGTTCAGTATATTGCAATTATGACGATGGGGTAGCAACCTGTCACTACAGAAACTTTGTCAGATGTGGCGGAACGACCTTTGCTTAGGTCGTTTACGCTCTGCGTATCCCATTAGGGATAAAGGCGTGATTATATGTACGACTGTTGTCAATATGCTAGGTTCCGACGAATCAAAACTAATTTATTCACTGTGCCATACCGTTCCCTAGTTCATTTAATCTTAGGCAATTTGTTTTTATTAATAAAAGGAATGTTCAACAGTTTTGTGTTTCATTCTATCAACATAATCATTAAAATTTGTATTGTTAATTGTAAAGACAAGTGTATAAGATCAATCAATGTTTATGTATGTTAAATAAATGCCTAGTTAATTAAATTATGCAGTTTTTTTTTAGCAGTTTGCACTTACATTCAATATACTTTACATTTTTAAACATTGACACATTACATTATAATCAACTTACAAGCTACTTAAACTACCCTAATCTTAACTAAATTATATTAAGCAACCCGTCCCGAGCCGTACCAGGTCCAAACGTGCCCATCGCGCTGGCTGCATTGCCACGTTGAATTGCCCACGAAATTTGTTGGACCAGGTACGATCCGGCTCGGGGGTCACCACTACGATCCCGCAAGCGATTCCCAACCTCGAACACAAATTGCCTTGCCTCTGCACACCAAACCCCTGAAGTCTCAACCGCAAAAGGCACAAAATGATAGTTTTGCACGAGATCGCAGTACTTAGCACGTTTCTGACTTGCAAGCCACTCTGCTGCCGAACCAGCTAAGCGAATCGTTCTGGACAGGTGCGAAGCAGCATAAGTACATGCACACGTCGCATCCCACAAAAGACATCTCCCCTTTCTCCACGGGATGAGCGTAAGGCCATCTGGTCTCCTGCCATCAGTCCGCGACAATCCTGGCGGTTCGAGGACACAAGGTACATTTGCCGATACCAAAGCCCGCCGAATCAGGTCATTCAGAGCGTGATGCCTTGGATGTCTGCCTGCACTTAGTCTACAACTAAGCCCATGGTGACCACTAGCATCAACCTGTACCCCACATCTGCACACATGTGGCTCGCATAGACCACACCCAAGTCTAAGGGCCGCTGCGATCCGTAAAGAGTTGTCATCTAACAACGTCCCAAGGTGCGGTGAAGGCAATGCATGAAGCCATGCACCAGACTCATGACAAGAAACTGCTTTTAGGCGAGCCAGGTCTGCACCAGAGGAAGACTCAATCAAAATTTCGAGCGCAGATTTCGCACATAAGTCGTCCCACAATCTCTGTACTTCCGGTCTGTCTGGAGGCGGCGAGTTAGGGCAAACTGCAGTCCAAGCTGCTAGAGCCTCAGCCTGAAAAGGGATACCGAAACCGTCACCTTGAATTGACAAAATAAGAGTGACGAGTTTCAGAACCCCATTCGCAGAAGCTAAAAACGCAGACGGACCAGTATCCTGTACTCTCCTTACACCCAGACCACCATGACGGACCGGTAAACAAGCTTGTTGCCACTCTCGATCATTCAATCTAATATTAAGAACTCCCTCGAGTGTGTCTCTAAGCACTTCATCCAAAGCCTCTACTTCTTGGGGAAATAGCCACGTCGGACATGTTCTGATCGTATAAATTAACTTAGGCATCGACAAACAGTTTCTAAGCACCACCAGAGCCACATGAGCGGAAATATTCTTTAACTGCTCTTGTGCCTTACACAAAACAGCTCTTTTCCCCCTTAGCAACTCAGTAACTCCTTCTGGAAAAATTGGAGTACCCAGCAAAGAAAAACTGTTTCTATTTACTATTTTTAAGCCTGGAATAAGTGCCTCGATTTTCGGACAAGCCCTAAGAGCCTCCGCACTGCATGGAAAAATTTCACATTTCTGTGTATTCACCACAAGACCCATTTCCTCCAACTTTGGAATGAGATGCTGGATATCATCCGCGACCTCATCAACTGTACCGCCTATAGTGCCATCGTCTAAGTACCAAATATTTAACGTTGATTTTAGGGCAGTGATCGCTTTATTTATGGCCAGGCTAAATATTAAAGGCCCCAAGGGGTCGCCTTGTTGAGCTCCAACTTGAGAAGCAATCACAGAGCCGGCACAAAAAAGGTTTGTGGGCGCCGCATAGCACTGATAGAGGAAAGGGTATAAAGATGGGACCATTTCCCTTGCCTCTGTAAGGATTACATCTCGCTCTAAGCTGTTAAAAGCGTTCTTTATGTCCAGTTTTAGAACCACCTTATTAGTGTTGGAAACATCCATCACAAAAGATCTAGTGGCGTGGATAGCTGCTTCACATCCGAGTGCCGTCCCGAATCCCAACTGGTGTTCATTTAATTGAGAAATTGCCCGCCAAACCGCATCGCCCTTTGAAAAGTAAAACCGGTTAAAACCGGAAAAAAATATTACCCACTACTAATTCTGCCCCCATGGTCTAGTGGTCTGTGGCTTGGTTTCCCGATCCGTGGCCAAAAGCCAATTTTCTTTTTCATACATACATATAATCACGCTTTTATCCCTAATTGGGTCCGCAGAGCGTAAACGACCTAAACAAAAGTCGTTCCGCCACGCCTAACAAAGTTTTGAGGGTGATTTAGGATTGATTTTCTTTTTCACTTCCTGAAAAAAAAACTTGTTGATTAGTTATTCAGTGTCGTTGACTGAGCAACCCCTGTTAGTTTGCGGGACGCTGTCCTTTACACCTGGTATAAAATAATTTCGGTAAACTTATTTTCAATAATATCGAATATTGTAACAGCAACAGTGAAAACTGAAATCAAATTGATCAAATATCACCGAGATCATCTCCCTAGCCTTATCCCGTATCGCTCGGGGCGGCTACCTAATATAAAGAATTGAACGAGGGAACATACCATTATAAAGCCAGTCTATCTTTCTTTCTCTTCGAAACGACATTTTATATCGCAGTTATATGGCGCTATTCTACGAATCTATCTATACATATAATAAATATATAGAAAGGTCGTGTCTGTGCATTGCATATTTTTCGAAAAAAATAATTGCAGCAGGCATTATTAACGATATAAAGACAAATCAATTTTTTTAAGAATTTTTGTTTGTCTGTCTGTCTGTATGTTACCACATCACGCCAAAACTACTAGACCGATTTCAATGGTACTTTTTTATTCAACTCAGTGTTACCCGGGTTGCAACTTAGGATATCTAAAATCACACTAACTCACTTAGAGGGTAGGCAGGAAATTCGAATTCGGCTGTTTGTTAACCGATTTCGATAAAACTTTTTTATTCGACTGATTGTTATCTAGGAAAAACAAAGGATACAAATAATCATGCCACCTGATTTGGGGGGTAGGTAGGAAATTGAATTTTGATTGTTTTTTACTCGATTTGATGTTTTTTTTTTATTCGGCTGAATGTTACCTCACCTAAAACTTTATACATAAAAAACCACGCCACCTGACTTAGGGAGTAGACAGAAAATTTAATCCTGTTTTTTTTAAATCTCATTAGAATACAGTAAGTCTCATTACGCACACGAGTATCGTGTTGTACACGTTTCAGGCTTGGCTTACGCGATTCGTAATGACACAAATAAATAAGAGTAAAGAGATTAAAACGTTCATCGAGACGATGGACAACCCGACCCCGCCTTTGGCGCCATAAACGTAAAGAACGGAGTGATTCCTGCTTAAATTGTTGTACCTTTATGTTACCTCATGATAGAAAAAGTCGCGTATGGACTTTTTGCTACTAAGAATTGGCTCAATTATAAAATTAAATCGAGCAAAGGTATCGCCAACCCGCCGATTATAAAACCGCTGCTGAGGTACCTGATACTCGCTAGGATCGGCGAAGTCGACGGCTTTCCAACGCGGTAAAAACTCAAAAGTTCATGAGAAGTATTTGTGTTCCCAAGAAAAATCTCACCACCGCGATTTAAATATCGTCAAATCGTACAGCGACATCTGTAAATACAGGGTATAGAGATCTTTTTATGTATTTACTGTAAAAACCATGAAAACCTAATCAAAAATTTTAGCACTTACAGTTCACGAAACGTTAAAGCATTTATAAATTTGACAGGGCCGCCACTGATCACTAGATGACTTTATGTAAAATTTTAAACAAGAAAATACATACATACATATAATGACGCCTTTATCTCAAATAGGGTAGGGGTAGGCAGAGCGTTACTGACCTAAACAAAGATCAATCCGCCACGTCTGACTAAGTTTTGAGGGTTATTTAAGATAGATTTGTAGGTTTATTGTTATAGTTACAGGTTGTCAGCCCATCGACTAAATTACAATTTACTGAAACCCTCGAATCCCTTAGCTGATTTTTACAGCATGCTCGGGAGGAAATGCAGCTAGCACATTCTATGTTTTTCTCTCGCTCCCAGGCTATGCTGGAAGAAAAAAATACATCGCTGTTTAAAATCATAACCACCACGCTTACGGAGTCGCGGGCACAGCTAGTAAGGAATAAGGCGCTACTGTCATGTGACGTCACATAACAGCTATTAGTAAGTACTTTGCGAAAATTCTTTCACATTATTTTTTGTATGGTGACAACAAGTCTTACTGACAAATTATATTTTTCTAAAAAGTCATGCATATGCCTTATTCTTCTGTTCCCTCCCCTGCCCCCACCGTCGCGCCCGGCAACGAGCCCCCGAAGTTACTTCAAGAAGTTTGCCGCCATCTGTACTAGGGGCCGTATTTGTAATTAGCTTTCAAGAGTGACAACGAGTTTAAGTTCGAATCAGAAATGTCATTTCAGTACAAACTGACGGGTCAAATCCATACTTAATATTGCTCTCAAGTTTGAGATCGCTTCAAAAATACGAGCCCATGTAGTTTAAGTTATTAGCGGGAAGTGGCGAATTTATGACCACAACCACTAGTATAACTGTCGATAAATCTTGTTAAAGTGTTGTCAGAGGGGTTTGATGGTTAAAGACGCTCAGACAGAGGAAGTATCACTTACTGATATTGGGGTCATGTGGAAAGACATATTAAATTAGTGACTGTTACTAACTGTTTTTCTTCCATGCTGGCTTGGGAGCGAGAGAAAAACATAGAATGTGCCAGGTGCATTTCCTCCCGGGTATGCTGTAAAAACCAGCTAAGGGATCCGAGGGTTTCAGTATATTGCAATTTAGGCGTTGGGCTGACAACCTGTCACTACAGCAATATACGTACAAGTCCATCTTGAATAACCCTCGAAACTTTGTCAGACGTGGCGGAACGACCTTTGTTTAGGTCGTTTACGGTCTGCCTACCCCATTAGGGATAAAGGCGTGATTATATGTATGTGTGTACTAACTGTTTTGCCAGGAACTGACTTTACAGTTGACTGAAGGAGCATTCTTAGAGACTCCGTTTTTTCACATAGCGTTATTGATACTAACTTGTTTTGCGGCCCATAACCTGTTTTTCCTTTACAACTTCAAAGAAAGTCAATCGCAAAACATTATGCTTGTAACAAGGTTATCGCCTGCGGTAGCAAAATTTTAATCACTGCTAAATTGCAAAGAAAAAGCAATTTATGGGCCGCAAAACACGTTGGATTTTCTACCTAATAAACCTATGGGGTCCAGGTCTTATGATCTTAACAATATATCCGGAAAAGCTCCATTCAATTTTCGTACCCCTCTAAAACATGGAATTAATTGTGTAGCAGTGTAAACAAATACGATACATAGGCCCGTAATTATAAATAGCACTTGAAACTGACAGCTACGAGTAATTTGAATTCATATCAGAAACGTCATTTCAGTATAATGTGGCCTATCAAATATATACTTATTATTGCTCTCAATCTTGAGATTGCTTTATAAATACGAGCCGTAGACATTGTTAGGAACCTCCAGATTCTAGTGTTTAGAATAATGTTGCTGTACAAAAATCCAAAGAAACGCTAGACTAGACTATTAATAGCACAAAGACTGCTTTGTATTCCTTTACCAAACATTCTTCCATGCTGGACTGGGAGAGATAGAAAAACATAGAATGTTCCGACTGCCCTTCCTCCCGGGCATGCTGTAGAAGTCAGCAAAAGGGATTCCAGGGTGTACTATAATTTAGGCGATGGGCTGACAACCTGTCACTACAACAATACAAATCATTACAATCTATAATTTGATTTTGAATTACAGACGTGGCGAAAGCGCCTGTTACGAGACGTTTTACGCTCTGCCTACCCCTTAAGGGATAAAGGCGTGATTTTATGTATGTACGTACCAAACAGTGTTTTGCGTCGTCGTCTACTTACTTACTCAGCGTACTGAGGCTTTTGTTTCCTCAGCTTTTTGGGAGAATCGCGATGCTGATGGATGATATTACATCGTTTGTTTTTGTGACATAAACCCGATTACGTTGTGTTGGTTTGATGTTGTTGTCTTCCCAAAACTGTTAACAAAATTCCAATGCAAAAATTTCTCCTACGCGCAGAGAAGCGTTTTCAGTATGTTCGACACTGCGTGTTTTCCATACAAACCGCGCGTACGAAGTCGCGGGCACACCTAGTATATATACAAACTGGGGTACTTACTCAATATTAGAATGGTTTGCGGGATTATTTATAACATGGCTGGACACCAGGTAATTTAAAAAACTCATACATACATACATATAATCACGCCTCCGTCCCCAATCAGGTAGGCAAAGCGCAAACGACCCAAACAAAGGTCGCTCCACCACGTCTGACAAAGTTTTAAGGGTCGTCCAAGATAAATTGCACGTATAGTGACAGGCTGTCAGCCTATCGCCTAAATTGCAATATACAGTAACCCTTGGATCCCTTAGCTGGGTTTTACAGCATGCCCGGGAGAAAATGCAGCTGGCACATTCTATGTTATTCTCTCGCTCCAAGTCCAGACTCGATGTAAAAAACTCAGTCAAATAAAAAGTCCCTTTAAGATCGGTTAAAATGGATCAGAGTTCAATTTCCTGTCTACCTCCAAAGTCAGTTGCGTGATTATTTGTATCGTAACTTTGAGTTTAAGTAATGCTCAGTCAAACAAAAAAAGTTCCATCAAAATCGGTAAAAAACGACTGAAATTAAATTTTCTACCTACCTCCTAAGTCATTAGGCGTGATTATTTTTATCGTAACTTTGATTTTAAATAATGTTCAATCAAATAAAACAAGTTCCATAAAAATCGGTTAAGAAACAGCAAAATTTTAATTTTCTGTCTATCCCCTAAGTCAGGTAGCGTGAATTTAGGTATCCTAAGTTACAACCCGGGTAACACACAGTTGAATAAAAAAAGTCCCATCGAAATTGGTTCAGTAGTTTTGGCGTGATGTGGTAACATACAGACAGAAAGACAGACAAATATTCGAAAAAATATCGTTTTGATTTTTATATCGTTAATAATGCCTGGCTGCAATTATTTTTTTGTAAAAAAATTCAATGTACCGACACAACCCTTTTAGAGATTTATTATATGTATAGACTAGAACATTATTAAATATTGCAATTGCAAACCATGAATAATATTTGGATGTATATTTATTTTGGACTTTCCAATGATTCGTTTATAAGAAATAAGCTATTAAAAACAACCATTTGCCGTTTGGTCTTACCTTCCATGCTAGACTGGGAGAGAGAGAAAAACATAGAATGTGCCAGCTGCATTTCCTCCTGAGCATGCTGTAAAAACCAGCTATGGGATCTGAGGGTTTCAGTATATTGTAATTTAGGCGATGGGCTGACAACCTGTCACTACAGCAATATACGTACAAATATATCTTAAACAACCTTCAAAACTTAGTCAGACGCGGCGGAACGAATTTTGTTTAGGTCGTTTACGCTCTGCCTACCCCATTAGGGATAAAGGCGTGATTATATGTATGTATTTGCCGTAAGGATTTACCTTAAAACTCTCTTTTTGTCGTTTAAGCTTTACATCACTTTATTTCGTACACTTGGTTCATAATAGAGACATCAGACGTCGTACCAAGAATAGGTACTTGTACGTAACGACGACTCTGTCGCGACTTCACCGTGAAATCGGCCATCTTGGAATAATGGGTAACATACATACAGACTGTAAAGTAGATACTACACGTAGTAAGTAGTATAATGTATTCTGTGGTTGGTGTTAAACTGGTGCCACATATTTTCATTGTAAGATAGAAACGTGTGGCTTATTATTATTTTGGCATTACATTCGACACACAGCCACAAAGTTAGCTATTGATATTACCATAATCTATCTATATTTATTTTTAATTAAAGAAAATTACTAGAATAATTTCTTGTTCATTAAGTAAATAAACGTTTATTTTTATTCATGTAAGTCAATAACACCTTTAGAGTAACAGGGCTGCTCCAAAGCAATGGAGTTTTTTCAGGTGTTTATTTATATATAACTAGTGACCCGCCCCGGCACTAGTAATATATAAATCCCCCGACCTCGCACGGAAATCATCAGTGTTTCTTTACTATATTATGCATGTATTATACATATAAACCTTCCTCTTGAATCACTCTATCCATTAAAAGAAACCGCATCAAAATCCGTTGCGTCGTTTTAAAGATCTAAGCATACATAGGGATATAGGGACAGAGAAAGCGACTTTGTTTTATACTATGTAGTGAAGATAAAGTTTCATATACGTGTGCAGTTTAGTAACTTGAACAACTATACGATATGTCATGAATAAGCATAAAGCTGTACTTAGGAGTTTGTAATTTTAGTCTTTTATCCGCCGTAAAGTCAGCTGTTGATTCTCCCTCTGTATCTATAACACGTATTTATTTTTTATGCAAGAAGTGGGTTTATATCTTTTCAGTTTAGAAGTCTGTTAGCCAGAATCAACACCAGTATTGGCAGGTTATTCGGTCTAACTATTACTAAATCCACAGAACCAAACTGCTTTCTGAACTGAACTTACTCAACTCAGCGGAGGCATATAGGCAACCTTTGGTTCTTAATACCCATATCTATAGATTATGAATGAGGCCAGTTCCGTCCATACAAAGCCCGTTTCATTTCACAGCCCAATGGCTTTTGTGGCAGATCGCTAGAATAGAATAAATCTTTGAAAATGTGGCTGTACATGTATGTATTAATAATAATTATAATAAATCATTACGGGTAATATAATATTATAGCTGTGCTACTAGGCGGTTTTAAATCTCTTACACCAGGGTTCATCGGGTCGATACACTCGATACCCACTCGACAGAAGAAGAAGAATAAATCATTTTATTTCAGGCAATATTTACATTAGTATATGTTAAATAATGTAAACAGAGGCCCATAGAATATATACGTTACAGACTAACATACATAGTTATAAATAATTAAATACTACTTTGACGATCCGATTTTTTCAGTTACTAGTTAGGCGCACATAGCTTAAAATTTTTGACACAAGAATCTTCTTCTTAGCGAGTGGGTTTTCGAGTCGATCAACGAACCGATGAACCGTGGTGTCAGAGGTTTGAAACCGCCTAGTAGCACAGCTATAATATTATATTAGCCTCTGACATCGTTTGAGTAAGGACCACTATCAAAGACAGCGACCAAGACCGACGGCTTAACGTGCCATCCAAAGCACGAAATCCGTTTTCTTTTCGGACAATCAGGTGATTCAGCCTGAAATGTCCTAAGTAAACTGGGGAAAACCTCACAAAGTGATACAAATGTCAACTTTATGTTCCCCCTCTGGCAATCGAACCCAGGTCCTCCGAATCGTAAGCCCATGACTCTGACCAGTAGACCACGGAGGCAGTTAGAAGAATAAATTTCTCCGTCGGCCATTTTGGATTTTACGATGGCCATTTGTATATGGATCTTCCAATTTTGTATTAAGGCTAATGATAAAAAATATATGAAATCATGTATCGTTTTTCATACCCTGTACGAAGTAAAAAAGAGTAAGAAGTCTGTACGAAAGTCCGTAAATTTTATTTGTAAGTTCGACCTATAAAGTTGTTTCTTATGAGCAGTACATAATACTAGTACCTGCTTTTGTGGTCCAACGGTCTGAGCCATGGCCTACGATCAGGAGGTCCCGGGTTCGATTCCCGGCGGGGGACAATGACTTTGTGTTGTTGTTTCTAGTTTGGTTAGGACATTGCAGGCTGATCACTTGATTGTCCGAAAAGTAAGATGATCCATGCTGTCGAATGGGCATGTAAATAGTCGGTCCTGCGCCTGATTTCTCTCTGGTCGGGTCCGAACAGAATAAGAGATTAAAGGAATAGAGAGTGCACCTGTGTGTAGCGCACTAAAACACGCTAGTATAATAGTTCAGTGACTAAAAACTAGTCCCGCGCAGTTGGCCGATCTCTGCGAGATTGGCTGCCATCACCGGAAATCGTTGGGAGGACTATTATTACATAATCCTAGTACATTAAGAGAATACTCGTGAAAACCGGCCTCCAATTCACTCAAGACTTTACCAAACCATTACCATAACTGAAATCATCGTTGGTAATACCATAATACAACTATGGACATAATACAACTGTGGACAAAACAAGTCCTTGCCCTTATGCCTAACCCAATATGCAAACATTCTATGACGTCAAACAGTGATGTGTGTTGGGTGGCATTATGCTACTACGCAGAACAACAATACATAATTTTTCCTCCTCCATTCATTGATAAGTGTACTTACATTAGACATTACAAACATCCTCGCACGTAGTCGTAGATAGGCATATTAATTACTAGCGACCCGCCCCGGCTTCGCACGGAGATCATCAGTGTTTCTCTACTATATTATGCATGTATTATACATATAAACCTTCCTCTTGAATCACTCTATCCATGAAAAGAAACCGCATCAAAATCCGTTGCGTGGTTTTAAAGATCTAAGCATACATAGGGATATAGGGACAGAGAAAGCGACTTTGTTTTATACTATGTAGTGATAGTCTTCTTCTTCTTCTGTCGAGTGGGTATCGAGTCTATGGACCCGATGAACCCTGGTGTTAGAGTTTTTGAACCGCCTAGTAGCACAACTATCAGGCCTCTGACATGGTTTGAGTAACGACCACTATCAAAGACAGCAACCGCAGTAGTGATAGTGATGTATACAGATATATTTCATTCATCAAAGAAATTTATGGCACCAGAGCCCGACGGCGTAGTGAATAGGGTCGCTGCCTCTTGAACGGGAGGTCGTGGTTCGAATCCCACGTCCCACCACGTACCAAAGTGTTTTCGGGTTTACAAATTTCGTAAGTACGTATATTCGGCGCTTTTCCGTGCTTCGGAAGGCACGGTAATCCGTTGGTCCTGGATAATATCGTTTAATACTGTACATATTAGTCGTTATTCAGCCATGTCAGAGGCCAGTGCTAAGCATTGGCGGCTTGAAAACTCTGACCTAATCTAGTATTGGGTCTGTTTTCCCTTCTGGGTTGCGGAGTTCAGATGGCAGTCGCTCTGTGTAAAAACCAGTACCCTCGTTCGATCTCCTACATTAGGTAGCCGACCCTGAGAGATACGGGATAAGGCTAGGGAGATGATTCCCTTATTCTTTTGAGAATGAAAATACAAACTGTACTTTATTTTGTGACCCCAACTGTACATAAATGAGAATGAGGTCAGTTACCTCACCGCAGACAACACGAATTGCGTTGAAGTATTCAGTTGTCCTTAATTAATTGGGTCGCTCGTTTTGAACTTGTCGCCTAATGATTGTCGCACTCATAGTACGCACTCATAGTCAACGCACGGGAGAGAATAAGTTCAATGGGCATTTTTGCACTTTACGGCACGTCCATGGCACGGTAACGGCACGTTATTTTCCACTAGGGCGGTAATACCGTCGACGATATCGATCGCCCACTTTGAGCGCACACATACACGCGCGCATGCTGCGTAGGTACGTATTCAAAACACAGGCAGTTTGGCAGGCCGGCGACGAAACCGGTCGGAATCAATGTCGTGCCGTTGCCGTGAAATTGCCGTACAGGCAAGTGGAGAAGCCTGAAAAACATTTTTTCTTCCACGATATCATCGACGATTCCGTGCCGTTGCCGTGGACGTTCTGTCCAGAGGAAAATGTCCAATGGTCGCCAGTTGAGTGGGACTCGAGCTTGTTTGTGAACAAAAATTGCCCTTGAGACCCGTAGCCCAATCGTAGACCCATGCTACTGAAATTATTATTTTTAAAATACACACTTGCTTATTGCTACGGCGTAGGCAGCGTAGCAAATGTAATCTTGAATGGCTTCTATAAGATTTTTCCAGCCCAGCAACGAGATTGCAAAAAATATACAATGCTATCGATTCGTAGACCGCACAACTTAACTAAATCTTGACTAAAATGATTGTCGTCTCGACAAATCGCAATTTTTGTAAATTGAACTCACAACAACGAAAACTTATTTCTCAAAAATATTACATTTAACAAAAGGTATTCTCCGCTATATAAGGATTTTTTAATTTTCAAGTTGATTAGAGCGATTGTATGGAAAATGATGCGCTTAATATCTTGTTAAGGTTTGCCAAATCTGTCATCTGAAACTGGAACGTGGTGAATAATAAAATTAGTATTAATTCCTAACTGTGGGAGCATTAATTCGGTGGGAGCTAGTCGGTAGAAGACGTCGAGGCAGACCTGTGATGACCTGGAAACGTACAGTAGAAGCTGAGCTGAAGGCAGTCAATTTAACCTGAGGACAAACGAAGATCGCAGCGCTGAACAGGGAAGAGTGGAAGGAAATCTCAAGAGCCCTTTGTACCAGCGGCAAAATATATATAAGTACTACATACAGAATGGACATTTACCTCCCTTCCCCAGTCCGACATACGTCACACTCCGCGCCGGATTGTGGGCCACATTGAGCGTACGCTTAGCGAGTATAGCGCGCGCATATTTCCCAGAGTAACGGAAATAATAAAGTTTTGTGTTCCAAAGATGGATAGGTATTGTTACGTGTACGGGTGTCTTTCTACCACAAGATATGACTCCTACTGACTTTTTTAGATTCCACAATGATGAGAGACGGTAAGTAAATTCATACAAAATATGCAACCTAAAATATTCTAACTATTCAGTTACAGTGAACTACTTTAAAACGTTGGTTTAATCAAGAACCAGATTAATCAAGTGATGATTATGACCGGTATAACAAAATTTGTCAACCCTTATAACACGCATGCAAAGTGCAACATGCCGTCTGTCGATGTGTGACCAAAATGACATGGTAGTTAGGAGTGTCCGAGCTGTGCCAGCGGTGTACCATCGGACGCCAACAACAATAATAATTCCTAACTGAGTACTTCTATCGATTCGTAGTGCGCACAACCTACTTGTAAATCTTGACTAAAATTATCGGCGTCCCTTTCTGTTCTCTCATGTCAGAAAAAAGACAGGTATCACTACAAAGTATAAAACAAAGTCGCTTTCTCTGTTCCTATATCCCTATGTATGCATAAATCTTTAAACCTACGCAACGGATTTTGATGCGGGTTCTTTTAATGGATAGAGTGATTCAAGAGGAAGGTTTATATTATGTATAATACATGCATAATATAGTAGAGAAACACTGATAATTTCCGTGCGAAGCCGGGGCGGGTCGCTAGTAGACTTATATTAGTTTAGTCGTGATTTTTGTAACTACGAATCGGTACCAGTGCCTCATACAAATAGGTAGAGTAGATACATTTGACACGCGCGACCCGCATCTGCAATTATATAAAAAAACTGTAAATGACACACTTAGACGAGATTTATACCTGCTATTTATATTTTTAATGAGTGTACAAATTATCTCGAGTTTTTTAATAATGTAGTTTACCTTACATGATAAAGAATCCACTTATGTAACTGCGTAAGTCATATATGTATTATTATATTTCTTCCATGCCGGACTGAGAGCGAGAGAAAAGCATAGAATGTGCCAGCTGCATTTCCCCCCGGGCATGCTGTAAAAACAAGCTAAGGGATCCGATGGTATCTGTATATAACAATTTAGGTGACAGGCTAACAAACTGTCACGGCAGCAATATACCTACATATCTGAAATAACCGTCAAAGTTTTGTTTAGCTCATTTACGCTATGCCTACCCCATTAGGGATAAAGGCGTGGTTTTATGTATGTATGTATAAGTCATGTAAACAAGCGACATGGTTTATCATAGTCTTCGATATTAACCGGTACCAATGCCTTAACATGCCTTCCGAAGCACGTAGACGCTCGAGTTCCATTTCCATATTCCATTGACGATTTTTGATAACAATTGCTGCCTTCGATGTAATTTCACAATTATTTACTTTAATAATATTTTAATTTGACTTGTAAATTGACATAATCTTATTTAGTTTCATTAACATCATTAATTACTTATTTATTATAATTAGACATTTTAATGTAACTGTGATCTTATGATTGTAATTTAATTTTAGTGTACATGTATTTCAAACACAATATTATTGTTAATGAATAAATTGAATTGAATTGAGTTATTATACCACTACCGGTCACCTATCCATGGCCTGGCTACGGTATAGAGAAAGTAGAACACCTTGCGAAAGTGACGTCACTGTCCAAATTTCTACCAAGTCTCGTTACATATGCAAGGTAGAGCGTTGCCGCCTAATCTGGTGGCCGCCGCTTATAAAATTTTAACAACCTGCTCCATGTCTGACGGTTTAGACATAGTTAAAGTTTAGACATAGTTAAAATAAATTACTTCCATGCTGGACTGGGAGTGAGAGAAAAACATAGAATTTGCCAGCATTTCCTCCCGGGCATGCTGTAAAAACCAGCTAAGGGATCTGAGGGTTTCTGTATATTGCAATTTAGGCGACAATCACACTACAGCAATATACCTACAAATCTATCTTAAACAACCCTCAAAACTTTGTCAGACGTGGCGGAACGACCTTTGTTTAGGTCGCGTACGCTCTGCCTACCCCATTAGGGATAAAGGCGTGATTATATGTATGTATGTAAAATAAAGAACGGTAAAATGCCTTCATACAGTTACGACCTGCGTTGAAACTGTATACATACAATGTTATACCGCGTAATGCCTAGTTCATATTACATGTGTTGCAAAAGTACTCGTAGATAACCCCGTATTTGGGGACGTCCATGTAGTGTTGTTGTGATCCTCAGGGTACCCCACTGGTACAAAGGGCCTTCACGAGCTTTCTCCATTCTCCCCTATCTTGTGCCTTCCTCTTGGCTTCCTCCCACGTCAATCCCATGGTCTTGAGTTCGCTCTGTATGGTTCGTCGCCAGGTGTGCACGGGTCGACCAGGTCTTCTTCTGCCGCTCGGCTGCCACTCAAATGCTATCGAGGCGGCATTCGTCTCGCTACGCCGGAGAGTGTGCCCTATCCACCGCCATTTACGTTGAGCAATTTCTTGCTTGATCGGCGTCAGCTGGCATCGGGCCCACAAGTCCTCATTCCTGATGGTGTTTGGCCAAAAGATGCGGAGTATGGACCTGAGACACTTGTTGACGAACACTTGTAGATGTTTCGTCAGTGTCGCCGTCACTCTCCACGTCTCGCAACCAAACAGGAGCACACTTTTCACTATAGACTCGAAGAATGTAAGTTTGAGTTAGTTTATTTGACGTCCAGACTGGCTTGAGTTGAGCAAAAGCGCCATTCGCTTTTTTATTCTGGCATCTATGTCTTCACTTGAGCCGCCTTCGTTAGTGATACAGCTGCCTAGGTACGTAAACTTAGAGACAGTGTCCAGAGGGGCATTGATTAGCTTCAGAGGTATGCCATTTCTCGACATTACTCGCATGTCAACCGTTTTCTTTGAGTTAATTCGCAATCCCACATTCTCTGCCGTCAGCCTGAGGTTTTCAAGCTTGGCCTGCATCTGGTTTAGAGTTGGCGAAATTAACACATGTAGTGTAGTAGAATGTTATGGCTGATAGTAATTTGTACATATACATACATACATATAAACACGCCTTTTTCCCTAATGGGGTAGACAGAGCGTGAACGGCTTATTTATTTTATTTATTTAACTTAATGCACAAAAATGATTGAATGAATGATTGTTACATGGGCGGACTTAACTCCAAAAGCATTATCTACCAGTCTACCTTAGGGCATGTGGAAATGACAAACCAGGTGCAAAATTTTATCCTAATAACTAACAAACAAAGGTCCTGCCGCCAAGTCTGACAGTTTGAAGAAGAAGAAGTTTTGAGCGTAGTAATTTGTAGTTTGCAAATCAATTCTACGTATGCCCGCGGCAACTTCATCTTAGCGTATAGACTCGACAATTATACTACTTACTTTGTGAAGAGGTTTACTGTACCTTACTTTTTCTGTGCTTTGGAGATTTGGCCATAAAAGAAGCATTCAAAACGCCATTTTAGTTTGTGTTCTGCCTTTATTTATATCTAGACTTGACTCGACTAATATGAAAGACTTTATACAGGGTGTAACAGAATTGATATATATCTGCCCATGAAACTGAACAGTTTCGCTTAAAACATATCATTAGCCTTATCCCGTAACTCATGGGGTCGGCTTCCTAATCTAGGAGATTGAACGAGGGTACTGGTTCTGACTGCCATCTAATCTCCGCAACCCAGAAGGGAAACCATACCCAATCCTAGATTAGGTCAGAGTTTTTAAGCCGCAAATGCTTAGCACTGGACTCTGACATGGCTTAGAGACTAATATCTACGGTATTAAACGATACTATCCGGGACTAACGGCTTAACGTGCCTTCAATAAACGTACATATGAAATTCGAAAACCGGAAAACACATTGGTACGTGGTGGGATTCGCACAACGACCTCCCCGCTCAGGAGGCAGCGGCTCTGTTCGCTATACCATCGGGATCGCTTGGAAACATATACGAAAAAAAAATTAAAACTAACCGGAAAACAATATGTTATACTATACCAACCTATGCGGCCCTTGCTCCACATTCGTCAAGGGCCAAGGGTCAGCTCAGCCGCACGCCAATTAGCCTCAGAACACTTCGCGGAACACTAAATGAATGCTTTGCCATTTATATTCACAGAGACTAACTGCCTGCGTGGTCTAATGGTATGACCCGTGGGCTCTCAACACGAAGGTTTGGGTTCGATTCCGCATTTGGTATTACTAAATTTTGTCTGTTGAGCCGTGACTCATAGAGCTAGTGACCCGTCGGTCCCGCTAGCTAATTTTGATTTTACCCAAAGCATTTGAAAGACTTGTCTATACCGAATTTGGGGAATAGAGTACCAGAAACTCAAAGGGGTTGCTCTGTCAACGAAACTGAACAACTAATACCAAGAAATTCTTTCAGAAAGTGAAAATAAAATTACTTTCCCATACAAAATTGCCACCTACATCAGAGAATTTGTATGGCATAGCCAAAAAAATACATCTCTTTCCTGAAAGAATTTCCTGGTAAAAGTTGTTCAGTTTAGAATTGGTTTTCCTTCCTAGTAAATGTATGACAGCTTGCGCACCCATCCATATCCATATTATATGGAAATTTCACAGACACGAATCGGATTCAAACCGAATAAGGAGCAGTGAAAAACTGCCCTCATCATCTCCCTAGCCTTATCCCGTATCTCACGGGGTCGGCTTTCTAATCTAGGGGATTGAACGAGGGTACTGTTTTTTACACAGAGTGACTGCCATCTGACCTCCGCAACCCAGAAGGGACACCAGACCCAATCCTAGATTAGGTCAGAGATTTCAAGCCGCCAATGCTTAGCACTGGCTTCTGACATGGCTTAACGACTAATATCTACGGTGTTAAACGATATTAACCGGGACCAACGGCTTAACGTGCCTTCCGAAGCACGGAAAGGCACCGAATAAACGTACATATGAAATTCGAACACCGAAAAACACATTGGTACGTAGTGGGATTCGAACCACTGCTCAGGAGGCAGCGGCCCTATCCACGCCATATGCCCGCCAAATTCTCACAAAATTCATTCTGTTACTAAGTCCTTTCCTGCCCTTGACAAAGCCCTAAAATTTAAAGAGACATGAAGTATTATGTAAGCTTACTGGAAATTCCGATCCTTGTTCTATTTTTAGCTTCGTCTTATAACACTTTAACTACGAAAGTATACCGCCTAGCGTACTTTTACATTGTAACTACGTGGTCTTCTTCTGTCGAGTGGGTATCGAGTCTATCGACCCGATGAACCCTGACAGACTATAGCTGTCAGTGTCAGTAGCCGACAGATGGCGCCACATCAAGAAACACAAGTTCTGAAACGCGGTATCGAAGTTCTCTCAGGGATCTGCAGATATACAAGTTCCAAACTTGTCCCGTTGGATTTCAGTCCCTTGGTCACAACACCCGATCAGGCTGGTAGCTACCCTATTCCCATCCATCATCACTAAGCCAATTGGCTTTAACCTTTAGCTCTTAAAGATTCTATGTCCGCCATAGGCGAACTTTGCATTGAAAGTGTTAAAGAAATTGACATTGATACCCTATATGTGAGAAAATGGGAAAATGGCTTCCCTTTTTGTGGCACATGCTTTGACCCCTTTGTTTAACCTTCAATGACAGTATCGTCTTTCTGACAAAGCTTTAAGGTTTTATGATTATGATACTTTTGATTTTAGGTAGAAAGGTATTTCTGCCATGCTGGACTGGGAGCGAGAGAAAACAAAAAAAGTGCCAGCTGCATTGCTGCATGCTGTAAAAACCAGCTAAGGGATCCGAGGGTTTCTTTATATTGCAATTTAGGCTGACTACCTATCACTACAGCAATATACCTACAAATCTAGCTTACCCTCAAAACTTTGTCAGACGTGGCGGAACGAACTTTGTTTAGGTCGTATACGCTCTGCCTACCGTACTAGGGATAAGTGCGTGAATATATGTATGTATGTAATATGTATGGTATTTCTCCAAAGAGTTTTAAAAAACTATAAAATTAATAATATTCCTCATTTCCGTACTCCCAGAAACCTACAGAATATAGACTATTATAGTCCAGTGTGGAAATTTGGATATACGGCTGAGGATGAACAAAAGATGGCATGCCAAGAAAATCCTCCATTTTGGCATGAGTGGTAGCCAAAGGATGAATTTTCGAAGTGCGGCCACCTAGAACTTTGTATCAGTTTTGGGAAGAAGAATCTATAACTATATCTACGAATTTTGATGATAATGTAAAATTATCTCTATTAAGGTGACAGCTAAGGTGGTAGCTAAGTCGCGTCCCCATCAGTAAAAAAACCGTAACTCACTAAAAACACAAAGAATCGAACGTCCGGTCAAACAGACTCAAGTAATAGTTATAAAGATACTTTAGAACCTTATGAAATTGCGACTTTTAATTGGTTGTAGTAACAGGTAGAAAAATTGCCGTTGGTGGCCATTCGCAATTTTTCTTCCCGTTACTACAACGAACTATGAGACGCTAATTTATCTTAATTACTATTACTTGAGTCTAACTGCCTCCGTGGTTTAGTGGCTACTGCCATGGACTCCCGATCCTTTTTCCTACTACAGATCTTTACGCTCTTAGTGATGTCCTGACTGTTAGGCAGCTATTTCTACTTAACGTTATTCTGAGGATCCACCGCAAACTCACTTATGATCCTGCATCTTTTAAGAATAAGCGCTTGAAACATAGAGTCTGTCCAACCGAAGCTCAATGGAGAACCGCTTTTGCTCAGAGATTCATCGGATTTTTAGGCCCCTACCTATATAATAAAATTTATGAGTCAATCAGCATATACCATCTCACTAGACAGTCATGCAAAAGAGCACTATCAATCTATCTGACCTTAGACTATGACAAAACAGAAAATTTTCTGCAAACTCTTTCATAACCCATACTAATGTTCCCTAGTCACATAATTCATAATTTAGGTATGTCCCATTCTCATTCTTCTTCTTCTTCTCAATCATACTAATCGTCACACACACACCTACATCCATATGCACACACGCACACACACACATACACACACACACACATACGCACACGCACACACACATACACACACACACACACACACACACACACACACACACACACACATGAACAAACTCACGATCAGTGGATGCTGTTAAATTTTAATTAATTAATTGTATCTAGCATCACATAGTTGGTAAAATATATTTTATGTACCGATGCTTCTGTGATTCCACCAGGTTCGGAGTGCGGAGAGTCTGGTGATCTGTAATACAGGTCTCCTAGTACGGACACCAGTATCTCACATAGATAGATTCAAAATTATATTTATGTCAGTTTCACCTAGTTTTAAGTATTACTTCTATGTGAAAGAAAAATAAAAACTTTTTGTATTGTATTGTATCCGGAGGTCCTGGGTTCAATTTCCAGGGGGGAAACATAAAACTGATATTTGAGAATTTATCACTTTGTGAATATTTCCCCAGTTTGGTTAGGACATTGCAGGCTGAATCACCTGATTGTCCGAAAAGAAAAAGATTTCGTGCTTCGGAGGGCACGTTAAGCCGTCGGTCCCGGTCGCTGTCTTTGATAGTGGTCGTTACTCAAACCATGTCAGAGGCCTGATAGTTGTGCTGCTAGGCGGTTTTAAAACTCTTGACACCAGGGTTCATCAGGTCGATAGACTCGATACCCACTCGACAGAAGAAGACTTGAGTCTGTTGGACCGGTTTTCGATTCACTGCGTTTTTAATAAATTATACTGATGAGGGCGCTGCTTTGGGCCCTATCACCACCTGCTACCAGGTCAATTGGGTATCATTCGAATAGACAATAGAACTTATTTGTAAATTCATACTTACGTAGTTTGACTTCATCATGGCTCATGTTATGCCGATTCCTGTAGAGGTCATTTTCAGTACCTACACGTGTTCCGACACTTAGGAAATTTTCCGATATCGCCTTTGTTTTACGACATTGGCTGTTTTTCCACTAGACGGTACATCAACGGCACGATAACGATATCGCCACTGTTTTTCCACTACGACGGTAATATCCTCGACGATATCATCCACCTAGTTCCACTCTGAGCGCATACTTCATACATAACACATGTTTATCAGGCCGGCCGGCACCGGCGACGATACCGGCGGGAATCAATGCTGTGTGCTGTTGCCGTGAAAGCAACTGGAAAAGCGTGCCATATATTTTCATACATATCTACTTCATATGCTGGCCTGGGAGCGAGAGAAAAACATAGAATATGCCAGGTGCATCTCCTCCCGGGCATGCTGTATAAACCAGCTAAGGGATTCGAGGGTTTCGGTATATTGCGATTTAGGCGATGGGCTGACATCCTGTCGCTCCGGCAATACCTACAAATCTAGCTTAAATAACCCTCAAAAAATTGTCAAACGCGGCGAAACGACGTTTGTTTAGGTCGTTTACGCTCTGCCTGCCCCATTGGGATAAAGCGTGATTATATGTGTATACCCAAAGGTTGCCTGGGAGAAATTGCTGCTTTATCAATAAGGCCGCCTATATTGTACTGTCACGTTTGTTCTTTTTTATTTCTGTATGTGTTCTTGTATGTGTTTCTTTGTGCAATAAAGAATTTTGTATTGTATGTATGTATGTATCTCTTTCATGATATCGTGACTTTGCCATGGACGTCCCGTCTAGTGCAAAACCGCCCATTCCCTTCGTTTAGGCAGTTCGGGATAAGATCGAACGTAACAGCCATTGACATAAAATGTTACGTTCCGAAAGTTTATGGCGCAAATTCGTTAGCACGTTTTATTTGTTACGATTCACAATAAAGGGGTAGTAATGAATCCCATTTTGATTTGGTGGTGCCAACGAATATACTACAACTTTTCCTAACGAATATAAAACGAAAAAGGAAATGAATTGACATCATACACAATATGCTTCTTCAGCTGATGGCACATTTACTTAAGCATGAGAAGTCAAATATTTTTTTCCTTTCTCGACCTATATTTTCTTAGGAAAAGTTAGAGTGAGAGACCCGAGGTTTCACTAACACTATTAAGTGTCGCTAGTATTATCTAGGTATCTAGGTCTCCGCACAGAATTGCAGCGTCATCCTCACTCATCAAAACTTTGCCAAAGTTTAGGTACAAATAAACAATTTACTTACTTACATACATACATATAGTCACGCCTTTATCCTTAATGGAGTAGGCAGAGCGTAAACGACCTAAACAAAGGTCGTTCCGCCACGTCTGACAAAGTTTTGAGGGTTATTTAAGATAGATTTGTAGGTATATTGCTGTAGTGAAGGGTTGTCAGCCCATCGCCTAAATTGCAATTGCAATATACTGAAACCCTCGGATCTATTAGCTGATTTTTACAGCATTACCGGGAGGATATGCAGCTGGCACATTCTATGTTTTCCTCTCGCTCCCAGTCCAGCATGGGAAATTTACTTACTTACAAATATACAACGTAGAATCCAAAAACAAACAATTCACACTAAGTTTATGATTCTTTTTTAATGACATTTATTTATTACGATAACCAGAAGTGTGAACATTCTCATAATAAACGATCTCAGAATTGCATAAATTATATAATGGAATGCATCTAGGAAACAAACAAATATTATAACAATATGAATATTCTAACTAACAATCCAAAACCGAGATAACCTTGTAATACTGAGGTCGTGTGGGAATTGTAAGAGCATTCAACATAAAGGATGTTTTATAAGTGATGTTTTATAAGTGATGTTTTATAAGTGATGTTTTATAATATAACTAACTCCAGAACCACAACACAACTCCACAACTCAACAGAACTGCTTCCGTGGTCCAGTGGCTAGTGCCATGGACTCCTGATCCGGAGGTCCTGGGTTTGATTCCCAGGGGGGAAACACAAAGTTGATATTTGGGAATTTATCACATTGTGAATTTGTCCCAGTTTGGTTAGGACATTGCAGGCTGAATCACCTGATTGTCCGAAAAGAAAAAGATTTAGTGCTTCGGAGGGCACGTTAAGCCGTCGGTCCCGGTCGCTGTCTTTGATAGCGCTCGTTACTCAAACCATGTCAGAGGCCTGATAGTTGTGCTACTAGGCGGTTTAAAAACTCTGACACCAGGGTTCATCGGGTCGATAGACTCGAAACCCACTCGACAGAAGAAGACTAGAAAACTAAATAAGTACTTGGCAATATCAAAAATCTCATACCTGCCATCAACCTCAGAATCTCCAGGATCTATAGTGGTCTAAGGCCCGTATTAATAATCAGCACTTGAGGCTGACAGCCAGTTTGAGTTCGTATCAGAAATGTCATTTCAGTACCTTATGTCCTGTCCAATCCATACTTAATACTGCTCTCAATCTTGAGATCGGTTTATAAATACGGGCTTACGTGAATAAGCCATGAGCTCCGCAGGTCCTGGCTTCGATTCCCAGGGGGAACACAAAGTTCATATTTGTCAATTTATTACTTTGTGGGATTTTCCAAAGTTTGGTTAGGACAATGCAGGCTAATACACCAAATTTTTTGAAAAGAAATATCGTGCTTCGAAGGGCACGTTAAACTGTCGGTCCCGGTCGTTGTCATTACAGCTAACCATATCAGAGACCTAATATCTGCGCGCTACTAAGCTGTTTGAAAACTCTTGACACGACGGTTTATCCGGTACAGTTCTTTTATTCAGATACCAACTTGTTTTGCAGCCCATAAACAGCCTTTCCTTTACAATACCTTTGAAAGTCAACCGCAAAACATAAGTTTGTAAAGTGGTTATTGTCTGCGGTTTTGAAATTTCAACTTCTGCTAAGTTGCAAAGAAAAAGCTGTTTATGGGCCGCAAAACTAGTTGGTATCGATAACTCAACGTTAAAGAAATGAACTATAGGTAGTTGTTCGAATTAAAAAAAAACACTCGATAAGGCGAAGAATTCGACATGACATATTCACCTACTTAGTATAATGGCGATTCTCACAACATAATCTAATTCTAATTCTTAGCTAGCGCTTTCTTAACTTTGGCATAAGAACAGGATAGCAAATAAACACATGACTTTGACTTTCCTAATCTGACATAAGACTGCTTATTTTATGTAAAATAAGGGAGAATGCTCTATGCTCAGTTCTTATTTAAAGCGTGTTACGTCAGATAAGGAATGTCAGTCATGTGTTTATTTGCTATCCTGTTCTTATGACAAAGTTAAGAAAGTGACAGCGCTATCTAATAATTAGTTAAGGAATAGTGCGTTCAGACTTTCCGAGAATACTTTATCTAGTATATACATACATACATATAATCACTCCTTTATCCCTAATGGAGTAGGCAGATCGTAAACGACCTAAACAAAGCTAGGTTCGTTCCGCCACGACTGACAAAGTTTTGAGGGTTAATGAAGAAAGATTTGTAGGTATATTGCTGTAGTGATAAGTTGTCAGTCTATCGCCTAAATTGCAATAAAAAGAAACCCTCGCAACCCTTAGCTGGTTTTACAGCATTCCAGGGAGGAAATGCAGCTGACACATTCAATGTTTTTCTCTTGCTCCCAGTCCAGCATGGAATACTTACTCGTATAAAATTATCGTTAACACCCTGTATGTGAACGTCGCGGTCTGGTTGGCAACACTGTCGGCCGGAACAATCTTGAGACCTGATCTGTTGAGTTGCATGTAAGATCTAGTGCATGATATTGTGTCTGTAAGGCAATAGGCCTGAAAACTAGATGCATGATGGCAAATAAGAATACAACTGCCTCCGTGGTCTAGTGGCTAGTGCCATGGACTACCGATCCGGAGGTCCTGGGTTCGATTCCCAGGGGGGAAACACAAAGTTAATATTTTAGAATTTATCACTTTGTGAATTTTTCCCCAGTTGGGTTAGGACATTGAAGGCTGAATCACCTGATTGTACAAAAAATAAAAAAAGATTTCGTGCTTCGGAGGGCACGTTAAGCCGTCGGTCCCGGTCGCTGTCTTTGATAGTGGTCGTTACTCAAACCATGTCAGAGGCCTGATAGTTGTGCTTCTAGGCGGTTTAAAAACTCTGACACCAGGGTTCATCGGGTTGATAGACTGGATACCCACTCGACAGAAGAAGAGTACAACTTATAGGTAGCATAGTGGCCTCGATTCGGTGTACATGTCGTAAGATGATTTTGATAATTCGATCTTTCGCGAAAATCCTAGGTATATTGCGAAACCCATCATCTCCCTAGCCTTATCCCGTATCTCACGGGGTTGGCTTCCTAATCTAGGGGATTGAACGAGGGTACTGGTTTTTACACAGAGCGACTGCCATCTGACCTCCGCAACCCAGAAGGGAAACCAGACCCAATCCTAGATTAGGTCAGAGTTTTCAAGCCGCCAATGCTTAGCTCTGGCCTCTGATATGGCTTAACGACTAATATCTACGGTATTAAACGATATTAACCGGGACCAACGGCTTAACGTGCCTTCCGAAGCACGGAAAAAGCACCGAATAAACGTACAAATGAATAAATGATATATTGCGAAACCCATACATACACATATATAATAACGCCTTTATCCTAGGGGTATACAGAGCGTAAACAACCTAAACAAAAATCGTTCAGCTGCTTCTGACAAATTTTGAGGGTTATTTTAAGATAGATTTGTAGGTATATTGCTGTAGTGACAAGTTATCAGCCCATCGCCTAAATTACAATATACCTCCAACGAAACCTTGGTTTTCCAAATTTAAGGAATCCAATAAGCCTGTTACTTCTACCATTTGTAGACTCAGACTTGGTCATGCATGCACTCCTGTTCACCTGGCTAAAATTCATATCAAAGACAGTTCTATTTGCGAGTGTGGCTTAGATGAGGGTACCCCTGACCATATTTTTTTCAACTGTCAAAATTTTTCTTCCACTGTTTATGACTTCCTTCCTTCCTCTATTCCTAGTCCCACTTCCTTTAAGTATCTTATTTCTCTTGAAAATACTCCGTTTATTTATATTTTGTGTAGATATATTAACCTCAATAATATTAGATTATAATAATTGTGTTTGTTTTTGTAACGTATTAACAACATGTTTGTATATATTGTGTTTGTCTTTTGTTCTAGGTCCTTCAGTACACAGTCTGCTCTCGGAATATTCTTAGCCAATTAATAAGAAACTCCTTGTTCTTTCACGAAACCTTTCGTCTACAAGCAGAGTCAACTTTATAACAACTAGATACTGGCGAAATCATAGTGGAAACGCCATAACCTAAAAGATTGATTGATTACTCAAACCTTCGGATCCCTTAGCTGGTTTTTACAGCATGCCCGGGAGGAAATGCAGCTGGCACATTCTATGTTTTTCTCTCACTCCCAGGCCAGCATGGAAGAAAATGTTAAAAAAACTATTATATCCTATTGCAATATGTCGTTTATTCAATATACTAGTGATATTATGCCTGTTATCTACAGATATGAGATGTCATTGATCTTTGAAATCACGAGTACCTATTTACCCTTTTCTCACAATCACGTTATGTAAATTGTGCTAATATGTCCTCAAATATGATACTTAAATACCTAAGTACGATACGACCGCGTCAAGAAAATATCATTGTCACGCTCTGGGAAATTCTAATACGTAACTAACGTAACTTAGATGATAAATGATAATTTAAATAATATTTATGTATCTGTTGCAGACGGTACGGAGAACGAGAGTAGCAAACTTCTGGGGCCATCATCATCTTCCTAGCCTTATCCCGTATCTCACGGGGTCGGCTACCTAATATAGGGGATTGAACGAGGGTACTGGTTTTTACACAGAGCGACTGCCATCTGACCTCCGCAACCAAGAAGGGAAAACCAGACCCAATCCTAGATTAGGTCAGAGTTTTTAAGCCGCCAATGCTTAGCACTGGCCTCTGATATGGCTTAACGACTAATATCTACGGTATTAAACGATATTAACCGGGACCAACGGCTTAACGTGCCTTCCGAAGCACGGAAGAAGCGCCAAATAAACGTACATATGAAATTCGAACACCGAAAAACACATTGGTACGTGGTGGGATTCGAACCACGACCTCCCGCTCAGGAGGCAGCGGCCCTATCCACTACACCATCGGGCTGTCCAAACAGCAAACTTCTGCGGCCATATTTCTGAATCATTTAAACTCTGTATGTGAAAGAGTGATATTCACATGCCAAATTGTATAGTAATTGTATAAAAAATTCACTCTTTCGTATGCTAAATTCAATTCGAGTGATTCAAAAATACGAGTCCTGGGCGGATGAAATATAGTCCTTTACGCCATTGAAACGAAAGAAGCAGAATGTCGAAACTAGTGTCCCTACATGTTTCAATAATCACGCCTTTATCCCTGATGGGGTAGGCAGAGCGTAAACGACCTAATCGAAGGTCGTTCCGCCACGTCTGAAAAGTTTTGAGGGTTAAGATAGATTTGTAGGTATATTGCCGTTGGTCAGCCCAATGCCAAAATTGCAATATACTGAAACCATCGGATCCCTTAGCTGGTTTTTACAGCATGCCCGGGAAGAAATGCAGCAATCACATTCTATGTTTTTCTCTCGCTCCCAGGCCAGCATGGAAGAATATTCAATAAATGTAACACATTAATTTGTGTTTCAAGACTTAATTTTTATTTGACAGTCTAAAAATAGAATAAATTGTTCAGCAAAAACAATTGTATTTCTGTTTCGAATACCTTATGAATTATTCTACCTGCATCCATAAACCATTCAACACCAGACACCGTTCTAAAAATAAAGTTTACCCGAAAATAAACTGTAACTTTAAATATATCGTTGTCTGTCTGGTCTGCCCTTGACTTGTGCTTGTCTGGATTGGTGAAAACTCTATCTATTCTCAGATAAAGTGATATTACTACTAAGGTTTTTTCAAAACTACACCATCTTCTCATTTTTAAAATTAGCCATGCTGTGCGCCGCTAAGCATTTGTAAACCAATAATAATATCTACTTAATAAATGCTTGTAAGAAATATTGCTTGTCTTTTATTGTTGAGTTAGTACTTGTGTTATGTTTGCAATATTGTGGAAATAAATCTATTTTATCTTATCTTTTACCTTTTGAAAGAGGTGGCGAGACGAACTAGACGCACACATGACCGAATGGTGAGAACTGGCACTAGATCGCGAAAAATGGAAGGAAGGGAGAGAGACTTTTGCCCTGCAGTGGGACACCATAGGGTCTTAAATAAATTAAATCATTAATATTTTTTCCTTTGGAGAGTGATAGTCTAAATTAGGAAATTCTTCTGTCGTGCCGCCGAAGAACCCTGCTATAAGAGATCTTAAGCCGCAATATCGACCTACCTGGCCTAGAGCCGTATCTATCTGAAAAACATATGTTGTCCATACATACATCACGCCTTTATCCCTAATGGGGTAGGAAGAGCATAAATGACCTAAGCAAAGGTCGTTTCGCCACGTCTGACAAGTTTTGAGGGTAGTTTATCAATCAATCTTTTAGGGTTTGGCGTTTCCACTATGTTTTCGCCAGTATCTAGTTGTTATAAAGTTGACTCTGCTTGTAGACGAAAGGCTTCGTGAAAAAACAAGGAGGGTATGTTTATGTTGATAGATCTGTATATAGCTGTAGTGACAGCTGTCAGCCCATCGCCTAAATTGCAATATACTGAAACCCTCGGATCCCTTTGCTGGTTCCTACAGCATACCCGCATGAAGGAAATGCAGCTGGCACATTCTATGTTATTCTTTCGCTCCCAGGCCAGCATGGAAGAAAAACGTATGTTGTGGTAACGAAAAAAAAAGATAGCCCCGTATTATGTATTCTGAGATAACGCTCAAATCAGCCTTCTCGTCCATTTTTCATTCACAAGTGCGTGCAGGGGAGATGTAACGTATAAGCATTCTTAGCACGTTAGCATTCTTGAGATTTCTGTACCAAGCAACGACAATAGTGTTGCCAAACAATCTTTAGTACAAAAATTGATATTTTTTACTAAAACCATTCATACAATCGATATTACAACTTTAGCAATAATATTCATCACCAACTCGATAGAATCGATAGTATCTAATAGTACGAAAACAATGTATGAGTTAATCTAAGTTAATTCTAAGTTACCTTTCTGCACTTTACTGTTCAGTATAGTAATCATCCAGATTTATAAGTAATCAGTAACATATATTTTTATTGTAAGACGTTTAAACTTATAGTTTTTTTTCTAAAGCATATCGGGAACATTAAGTCTACAATTTAAAACATACTTGTTAAAATAATATTTAAGAGACTGTTTGTTTCGTATTCAATAATAAATAAAACACGCTGATGAACATAGAATGTGCCAGCTGCATTTCCTCCCGGGCATGCTGTAAATACCAGCAAAGGGATCCGAGGGTTTCTGTTTATTTTAATTTAGGCGATGGGCTTACAACCTGTCACTACAGCAATATACTTACAAATCTAGCTTAAATAACCCTTAAAACTTTGTCAGACGTGGAAGAACGACCTTTGTTTGGGTCGTTTAAGCTCTGCCTACCCCATTAGGGATAAAGGCGTGATTATATGTATGTATTTATAAATAAAACACTAAACTATGAGTATTTTGCCAATAGTAAGTAGTCGAGGGGTCTATCTTCCAAGATATATGACGTCACTGGCCGCTGACCTGATTCCAACTGGTACTTATAGATCTGTTGTTTAATAGAGAATACTCATGATTTTTTAAAAACTATTAGTAAGAATTATTGTCACCATAGATGAACGGATGTGAAGGAATTTTCGCAAAATATTCATTAGTTTAAGAGTTATAATGCCTTAAAGTGGTTAGTTAAAAAGAGAGGTCCGAACTGTCATGTGACGTCATAAGACAGGAGCGCCATACTAATTCCATATAAATTGTCGTCTCGAAAAGAGAGATAGATAGTCTATCATTATAATGGTATATCTCGGTGATTTTTTGATCAATTGTATTTCTGTTTTCACTGTTCTTTTCATAATTTAAGATGTTTTTAGACAATAGGTCCAGGAACTGAAAATATGTTATGTGCACGTTCTCTATTGATGACTCGACCAATATTGAAGAGTCATCATTCAAACTAGGGTGTAGCTCATCATATGGTCCTAAGTTTATTTTTTTAATTAAATGCGTCTAATGTACAATGTTTTCTTCCATGCTGGCCTGGGCGCTAGAGAAAAACATAGAATGTGCATGCTGCATTTCTTCCCAATCATGCTGTAATAACCAGCTAAGGGATCTGAGGGTTTCAGTATTATAATTTAGACGATGGGCAGACAACCTGTCACTACAGCAATATACCTATAAATCTAAGTTAAATAACCCTCAAAACTTTGTCAGACGTAGTGGAACAACCTTTTTATACATACATAAAATACATAAAATCACGCCTTTATCCCTTACGGGGTAGGCAGAGCGTTAAACGCCTCGTAAAAGGCGCTTTCGCCGCGTCTGACAAAAATTGAGGGCAATTTTAGATTGTAATGTGTATTGCTAATGTGTAGTGATAGGTTGTCAGCCCATCGCCTAAATTACAATACACTGTAACCCTCGAGTCCCTTTTGCTGTCTTCTACAGCATGCCCGGGAGGCAGGGCAGCTGGAACATTCTATGTTTTTCTATCTCTTCCAGTCCAGCATGGAAGAAATTTAACCTTTTTATTTAAGTTGTTAACGCTCTGCCTACCCCATTAGGGATAAAAGCGTGATTATATGTATGTATGTAAAATGTACAAAGTTATGTACAATTTAACATCTCGCCAAACTGATATTCAATTTGATGGCGAGTGTCACGCTCAAACCATTACGATTTGTAACATATCCCCAAGGGGTACACATAGTAACGCCTTTATCCCAAATGGGGTAGGCAGACTAAACGAAGGACGTTCCGCCACGTCTGACAAAGTTTTGAGGGTTATTTAAGATAGATTTGAAGGTATATTGCTGTAGTGACAGGTTGTCAGCCCATCGCCTAAATTACTTAAACCCTCGGATCCCTTAGCTGGTTTTTAAATCTTCACCGGGAAATGCAGCTGGCACATTTTATGTTTTTCTCTCGATCCCAGGCCAGCTTGGAAGAATCCAAGGACTTGGTATTTCAAAAAAAAAGAACTAGGATGGTAGCTGTGACAGATGCAATTCCTATAGATTTCAGAAACTTTTTCTTTTGTTTTCCTTCTGGATGTCATCTCTCGTAGCTATACCATCATATAAACTGCCTCCGTGGTCTAGTGGCTAGTGCCATGGACTCCTGATCCGGAGGTCCTGGGTTCGATTCCTAGGGGGGAAAACACAAAGTTGATATTTGAGAATTTATCACTTTGTAAATTTTTCCCCAGTTTGGGTAGGACATTGCAGACTGAATCACCTGATTGTCCGAAAAGAAAAAGATTTCGTGCTTCGGAGGGCACGTTAAGCCGTCGGTCCCGGTCGCTGTCTTTGATAGTGGTCGTTACACAAAACCATGTCAGAGGCCTGATAGTTGTGCTACTAGGCGGTTTAACAACTCTGACACCAGGGTTCATCGAGTCCATAGACTCGATATCCACTCGACAGAAGAAGACCATCATATACAGAGTCAAAGAAAATATAATATTTAGTTAACGCTAAAGAAGAGGCACTCCCACCCCCGTTTTGAAATGTTACCTCACCTCGTCTCCCCGGGACTATGACGTTTCGGCATGCGACGATTCGGCCTTCGTACAGTCTACACGAAAATCATTTAAGAGTTCTCCATACAAGCCGCCGATTTTATTACTACATGCGCAATAAAGTGTTCGTACATACATACATATAGTCACGCCTTTATCCCTAATGGGGTAGGCAGAGCGTAAACGACCCAAACAAAGGTCGTTCCGCCACGTCTGACAAAGTTTTGAGGGTTATTTAAGATGTATTTGTAGGAATATTGCTGTAGTGATAGGTTGTCAGCCCATCGCCTAAATTGCAATATACTGAAACCCTCGGACCCCTTAGCTGGTTTTTACAGCATGCCCGGGGGGAAATGCAGCTGGCACATTCTATGTTTTTCTCTCGCTTCCAGGCCAGCATGGAAGACAGTGAAGAAGAAACAACATGGAAGAAGTGTTCGTACAGGTTTAAAGTGGGTTTATGTGCTGTCAATGCTGCCATAGTCGAAACGTCACACACACCTGTACGAACCCGTTATTGCGCATGTAGTACGAAAATCGGCGGCTTGTATGGAGTGCACAGAGTATAGGTACACACACAATACTTAAAACCTCCTAAGACACACGCTTGAAAATAGTTTTATTACGCTTTTGACGCTCTGCTTATACCGTATGTGATTATATGTAAGTTTACATACTAATAAACTAGTCTAGCTTAGTCAGTCATTCCAACTGATTTTATTATAACTCAGTCGTAATATAAATCAATAACACTTTGTGTTCCTGATTTTATTCCTCGTAAAATTTATACGATGCCTCGAACACCATTTATTTTCCTATATACTACAATAGCTAAGTCTTTAATGTGATTTGAATAACCTTCTGTTCATAATGGTGTGTCATACGTTTTAAAATAATAAGGAATGGTTGTATCTACTGATAAAACTGAACAACTTTTCCCCTGTCTGCAGACAAACAGATTTACATTAGACTACTAGTAAGTGTGATAAGTTTGTCTAGATTATAATAAACATTTACGCATGTTCTCGTATCTTAGAAATAAACGTAATTGATGTAAAGTGAACTCATATGGATATGTCATTTTATTCCTGTATAGAGCATAGACTCATAAATACCTTTTCCATACAAAATTTTCACCTTAATCATACAATTTGTATGGAAAAGCCATTTATTTTTTCACTTCCTGAAAAAGAAATCCTGCTGATAGTTGTTCAGTGTCGTTGACTGAGCAACCCCTATCAGTTTGCGGGACGCTGTCCCTTACACCAGGTAGAATAAATAAAAATGTGCATCTTTTTACGGCTTTGACTGTGGATACAAATTTATACACTCTACACAACGCACTTCTCCCTGGTGGATTGGATACCCAGGTGAATTACCCAAGGCTGGTGGGTACAGTCCGATATCTCAATCAAAATGAATGAGGTATCGGACATTACACAGGACAGGAGACTTGGGTAATCTTAAGACTACCCGGGTAATCATAAGACTACCCAGCCGTCGGAAATTACCCGTAACATAATGTATATCATTTATAGACACATATTTTTGCCCAGCCTGTAGCAGATTCGACATTTTTGAGATGGTCACACTGTCAGATTTTTAAGATGATCGGATCGGAAGGTCTGGAGAACCCTTAACAAAACGCACTTTGATCTCCGATAGCAAAACAACATGGCCATCCCCAGATTGCTGATAGTACAGAGATAACATTTAATCTGTGATTAGTTGACCGCTCCGCATAATGTCGACATGTTCGTACGGTGCCTACGCAATACAATCATGTTATCGATGTTTTGACGTCATTATAGCGTATTTCATAGAAAACCAATCTTGGCATAAATATGCGAGTGCCCAATTTATTTATTAATTGAAGTTAACGTATTTACTACACTTATAATTAAACCAATGCGTGCAGTAAATTAAACAGATACAAAGACAATACAACAAAGATTAAACATAAATTAAATAACCCTTCCTTGACATTTAGGTATAAAAAAATTATAAACACAACGTTAACATAGAAAACGAATACAATTATCTAAAAATAAAGAATAACTATCATTAAAAATATCCACAGAGGTTTGCTTAGTTATCATGGAATTGAGTAATCTGATGGCCTGAGAAGTAAGTCCTCAAATTACAAATACTCCAAAAGGAACCCTCAACCTTTGCTCAGTATTCCAAAACTCCATTTGCATATGAGCACAAGCTTCAGAGCTGTTCTGTACGCTGTAAGTAGATTACTGTGGGCCTTTGATCGCCCGTTCCGTTTCATCTACGAGTGCAGTGAACCAATCACCGTATGAGCGACTGGGAGTTTTCCACCGTACGTACAACGAACGAATCTGTTACAGTTACGCCATCTTTTATCGTTTTACGGCAACTTGGAGGTTTTAAATTCAATTTGCTACAGTAGCCAGTAACCCGTAAATTAATCAGTTTTGCACGGGCTTGCATCTTACTCTTTTGAGGTGATGTGTTTAGTGTCTTTTCAACACCTTCAGACTAGATTTTTTATTCAATTTGCAGTAGTCAGTTACCCGTAAATTAATCAGTTTTGCATGGATTTGCATTAATGTTCTTACTCGTTTGAGGTGATTTGTTTAGTTTCTTTTCAAAACCTTCAGACTAGATCTCCTTAGCGATATAGCAATCCCTTTGTGTATAGAATAGGTAAAGTTAGTGTATTGCTCCGGATAAATCATCCTTTATCTCTTACCTAAAAATATTTGGAATAATATTCTTAGGAGTTTACGCATAAGTTTGAGTAATGGAAGATTGATTATTTCCTGCCTCCGTGGTATAGTGGTCAGAGCCATGGGCTCCGTTCACGATCCGGAGATCCTGGGTTGGATTCCCAAGGGGGAACACAAAGTTGATTTTGTCAATTTATCACTTTGTGAAGTTTTCCCCAGTTTGGTTACGACATTGCAGGCCGAATCGCCTGATTGTTCGAAATGTGCTTCGGCAGGCACGTTAAGCCGTCGGTCCCAGTCGCAACCATGTAAGAACTACAGCTGTGCTGTAAGAACTACAGCTGTACTAGGCGGTTTGAAAACTCTGACACCAGGGTTCTTCGGGTCGTTGTTCGACACTAGAATAAACTCGCTACGAAGAAGATTCTTTCCAAATTGTACTTTAACCCGATTGCATTAGGTAACTTACCTACCCGTCCGTACGTACGTACGTACGTATAGTCCCAGGAATAATATCATTATGGCGATAATAATCATGTCTATGCTTGAAGATGTATTTGCGTTGGGTGTCTAGACGTCCATTGAATGATTGCTATTGGTTGTTCTCCAAACAACTTGTTTGAACCTACAAGTTAGTGTGTAGTAAATAGCAGAAAAAAATAATATATTGGGTTCGATTCTAGATTTGCCTGCTAAAACTAAAATTAAAATCTATCTGTCACTTTCAAAATAATAAAACTGAAAAAGGACAGGCGATTTATACTCTATGGTTTTACAGTTTGTCGGCTAGATTTTGACGCTCATTTGCACGTTTCCCCAGTATTTCTGTCAATTTTATCCGCCGGACAAAAACATACATACATAAATCACGCCTTTATCCCTTACGGGGTAGGCAGAGCGTTTAACGCCTCGTAAAAGGTGCTTTCACCACGTCTGACAAAAATTGTGGGCAATGTTAGGTTGTAATTTGTATTGCTATAGTGACAGGCTGTCAGACCATCGCCTAAATTACAACACACTGTAACCATCGAGTCCCTTTTGCTGACTTCAACAGCATGCCCGGGAGGAAGGGCAGCTGGAACATTCCATGTTTTTTTATTTCTCCCAGTCCAGCATGGAAGTAATAAAAACATCGACAATAAATCAAAAACCGGAGAGAATAGATCTCCTATTCTTTTTCAATGTTTTTAATCTGAAAGTGACAGATAGATTTTAATTTTAGGTTTAATCGGTGAATCTAGAAATAAATCCATTATATAATTATATCTAATACCTACATATTATTATCAATCATAATCTATTCAACAGTATTTTGTTAAAAGATAAGCGTTGTAATGCCTTAATATTTTGTATAATAACTCAATCTTGTTTGTTTTTATTTGAACGATACTTACGAATTTTTAAAAATCGATTATTTTTCTAAAGCTACCTTAGGTACTAGATACAATTTAACTTTTACGGGAAATCCAATAAATCACTTTTATAATTATTATGTAAATTAATTCGTTGATGTTTTTCTCGATCACACATTAAAATTAAGGTCAAAATATGAATACGACCTTAATGAATATAGTTCAAGGTTGAATCGCCTAAATTCGTGAATATTCAGTACTTTTATGATCTCCATCCTCGATTTATGAGTATTGTAATTTAGCCCCAGTTCGGGCGCCAAATTTCCATCGTTTCATCAAGGCTCATTAAGGGGGTGTGAGAGCTGCGGCAGTAGCGCCATCAGTTTTAAATAAATTTTGCCTGAAATACAAATATTTTCATAAATATTTGATGTTTGGCGACAATCGCAACTAATTCTCCAATTTATAATCCATAAAAGATAGTGAGATATTTTTTTATTCACAGACTGCAAAGAAATGAATATAAAAGCTATTGCTATATATTGCAAATATATTAAAAGTGGCCACTTTTATTCATGTTTTTTTTATTTTATTTCAGGCAAAATTACTTTAAAACTAATGGCGCCACTGTCGCAGCTCTCAAACCCCCTTATGGCACTGAATCAGAAATTTAGCAAAAGATGAGGCAGTTATACTTATACGTACTCAGAAAATATAACATTTTCACACTCATAAGTCATCATCTCCCTTATCACGTATCTTACGGGGTCAGCTACCTAATCTAGGGGATTGAACGATGGTACTGGCTTTAACACAAAGCAACTGCCATCTGACCTCCGCAATCTAGAGGGGAAACCAGACCCAATCCTAGATTATTTCAGAGTTTTCAAGTCGCAACTACTATTACCAGGTTTTTTTTTCAGGAAGTAAAAAAATGGCTTTTCCATACAATTTGTCTGATTGTGGTGAACATTTTGTATGGAAAAGCCAATTTTAATTTACACTTTGTTTTTTAGTGTCGTTGACTAAGTAACACCTATCAGTATGCGGGACGCTATCCCTTACACCTGGTATTGCAATAATGTAACGGTTACAAAAAAAAACAGAATCACTTAAAGTGTCACTCCAATCACTTATAAGGTTTCTTGTAATCTTCCACTTAGACAATCGTGAGAGAGCCCGATGGTGTAGTGGATAGGGCCGCTGCCTGAGCGGGGAGGTCGTGGTTCGAATCCCACTACGTACCAATGTGTTTTTCGGTTTTCGAATTTCATATGTACGTTTATTCGGCGCCTGTTCCGTGCTTTGGAAGGCACGTTAAGCCGTTAGTCCCGGTTCATATCGCTTAATACCGTGGATATTAGTCGTTAAGCCATGTCAGAGGCAAGTTGTTAGCCCATCGCCTAAGTTGCAATATACTGAAACCCTCGGATTGTATTGTATTTATTAACTATATTTTTTACAATAAACTTATATCTATTACAATAGTCCCACAAAACTGCTTACGCAGTTTGCCTTCAGGATTGATGAGTCTCATTTGTATATGATATTTAATACATGCATAATTATGTTAGTTAATTTAAACTGTAAATTAAGTATTTCTTTAGCTAAGATGAAAACTTATTTCTATTTTCTTCTGGCCCTTAGCTGACTTTCACAGCATGCCCGGGAGAAAATGCAGCTGGCACATTCTATGTTTTTCTCCCGCTCCCAGTCCAGTATGGAAGAGATGATGAGACAATAAATACATATCATGTCTAGACGAGTCTATTTTAAAGATATTAATCGAATTGATGGGACGCGAACAATTGGAACTGTAATTGCGTCTAAATGTGTCCAAATATAGTAGCTGCTCTACTAATCACAGACGAGATAACACCTTGAACAACGCAAAGCACGTCTGATGTACCCAAAAAAGAACTAGCTTAAGATAGACAAAATGGGCTCGAATCTAGATACTACCGGTCAAAACTAAAATTAAAAACTATCTGTCACTTTCAAAATAATAAAATTTAGTAAGGACAGGCCATTTATACTCTATGGTTTTACACTTTGTTCGCTAGATTTCGACGCGCGTTTGCACGTTTCTTCAGTATTTCTGTCAATTTTATCCGCCATATCATATGACATATAAGTCATAAAATCACCGACTGTAAATAAAAAAACCGGAGAGAATTGATCTCCTGGCCTTTTCTAATGTTTTTAGTCTGAAAGTGACAAATAGATTTTAATTTTAGTTTTAGCCGGAAAATCTAGAGCTACTTCCACACAAGTGATGGTCAGTTAAGTGCACCGTCCGCCCGCCCGTAAATAAATGCACATGCACCACTACCACCGAATCTACTCAACACCTGTTTCCCCCTAAAGGTGATTCCTAACGGCAAATGGTTGTTTTTAAGAGCTTTTTTCGCCTAAACGAATCATTGCAAAATTTCTACAAAAATATACATCTAATAAATGAATTCATGGCCTGCATTTGCAACATTTAAAAATATTCTAGTTCATAAATAAATATGCTAAAAAAAACCTGGGAGTAAAGCTGTTTTATCAGTAAATTTGATATTCCTTCTAAACTATTAGGAGCACTTTCACGGTTCCTTCGGGAAAATATCCTATTATGATCATCTAAAATTGCAACATAGCTTTTTTTTATCCGACTCGTAGTTTTTATGGAATGAGCTTTTTTGTGCGTTATTCGCAAATTTTTGACGCAACCATGGATTTAACCGCCACGCCGAAGCGCGCGCTAATTTGAACCATATTCTAAGGCATTACGGGCGATGGTTGCATCTCTTGAAATGTACCTGCTCATCTGCCGTTGGGATACACTTTTGTCAGCTGCCAATCGCAGCAGACCACCGAATGAGAAATAAAGAGCTAGCATTTTCATTTCTTGATAGTAAAAAAATACTAACTATGATGTATAGTACCTGTTAAATAAAGTTTGAAAAATAACATGTATAAATTTGTAGTAGAAAAAAGATAGAACAGAGACAGCGTCCCGCAAACTGATAGGGGTTGCTCAGTCAATGATACAGAACAACTTCCACCAGGAACTATTTCAGGAAGTGGAAAAATATATATTTTTGAGGGTTTCTGTATATTTGCAATTTAGGCGATAGGCTGACAACCTGTCACTACAGCAATATACCTACAAATCTATCTTAAATAACCCTCAAAACTTTGTCAGACGTGGCGAAACGACCTGTCTAGGTCGTTTACGCTCTGTCTACCCCATTAGGGATAAACGCGTGATTATATCTATGTAGGTAATATATAACTATTTGTTTTAGAAGTTACCTGGTCCGTTGATGGAGGCTACATAATTCAAAGAAAAAAATCTATTGTGCGATCAAAGTACTTTCTTGTCAGTGTTACATCGTAATTATCCACAGCTGTGCCCACCACTGCGCTACGCAACGTATAGACTTCACGAAACTGTCTACGTCTCTTTCTCTCTCCATAGTGTAGACAAAGACAGCAGTAGCACTTACCTGCCAAGGGCTTCCCGTCTGTTGCCTAATCGACATATGGAAGATATTATCGTGGTCATTACGTTTCATATGGGCAAATACCTTTTATTGCGATGGTCAGTCCGTTTTCATATACAAACACGGTTTATTTCCGTATTATTATTATAATTCTTATATATTAACTGCCTCCGTGGTCTAGTGGCTAGTGCCATGGACTCCTGATCCGGAGGTCCTGGGTTCGATTCCCAGGGGGGAAACACAAAGTTGATATTTGATAATTTATCACTTTGTGAATTTTTCTCCAGTTTGGTTAGGACATTGCAGGCTAAATCACCTGATTGTCCGAAAAATAAAAAATAAATCCGTGCTTCGGAGGGCACGTTAAGCCGTCGGTCCTGGTCGCTGTCTTTGATAGTGGTCGTTACTCAAAACCATGTCAGAGGCCTGATAGTTGTGCTACTAGGCGATAGACTCGATACCCACTCGACAGAAGAAGAAGAAGATTATAATTCTTCCATACTGGACTGGAAGCGAAAGAAAAACATAGAATGTGCCAGCTGCATTACCTCCCGGGCATGCTGTAAAAACCAGCTAAGGGATCCGAGGGTTTCAGTATATTGCAATTTATCTTAAACTAGCGTCCCGCCCCGGCTTCGCACGGAAATCATCAGGTTTTCTTTACTATATTATGCATGTATTATACATATAAACCTTCCTCTTGGATCACTATATCCAATAAAAGAAACCGCATAAATCCGTTGCGTAGTTTTAAAGATCTAAGCATACATAGGGATATAGGGACAGAGAAAGCGACTTTGTTTTTATACTATGTAGTGATAATATACAAATCTATCTTTAATAACCCTCAAAATTTTGTCCTTTGTTTAGGTCGTTTACGCTCTGCCTACCCCATCAGGGATAAAGGCGTGATTATATGTATGTATGTATTATTGTGATGGCCTTTTAAAATTGCTGTCCCTAATGGACAGAATGTACTTCGTCTTTATGGAAAAGTTTTTAACGTGGATACAAATAGACAGAAAAGTTTCAGCAATATTTGATTTAATAGTGTGTTTCTACATACATACATATAATCACGCCTTTATCCCTAATGGGGTAGGCAGAGCGTAAACGACCTAAACAAAGGTCGATCCGCCACGTCTGACAAAGTTTTTAGGGTTATTTAAGATAGTTTTGTAGGTATATTGCTGTAGTGACAGGTTGTCAGCCCATCGCCTAAATTGCAATATACTGTAACCCTCGGATCCCTTAGCTGGCATTTACAGCATGCTCGGGAGGAAATGCAGCTGGCACATTCTATGTTTTTCTCTCGCTCCCAGGCCAGCATGGGCAGTGTGTTTCTAGGTGATTTGATTTCTAACGGACAATGGTTGTTTTTAAGAGCTTATTCTCCGAAACCGATCATTGGAAAATAAAAAAAAATACGTCTATGAAACTTAACTTTAACTGCCCCCGTGGTCTAGTGGCTATGGCCATGGACTCCCGATCCGGAGGTCCTAGGTTCGATTCCCAGGGGGGAAACACAAAGTTCATATTTGAGAATTTATCACTTTGTGAATTTTCTCTAGTTTGGTTAGGACATTGCAGGCTGGATCACCTGATTGTTCGAAAAGAAAAAGATTTCGTGCTTCGGAGGGCACGTTAAGCCGTTGGTCCCGGTCGCTGTCTTTGATAGTGGTCGTTACTCAAACCATGTCAGAGGCCTGAT
Source organism: Scrobipalpa costella (assembly GCA_949820665.1). Lineage (NCBI taxonomy): Eukaryota > Metazoa > Arthropoda > Insecta > Lepidoptera > Gelechiidae > Scrobipalpa > Scrobipalpa costella. The sequence continues at coordinate 5,112,205 of OX463307.1, read as the reverse complement.
AGTTGTGCTACTAGGCGGTTTAACAACTCTGACACCAGGGTTCATCGGGTCCATAGACTCGATACCCACTCGACAGAAGAAGAAGATTAGCTTTTTTGTGCGTTTTTCGCACATTTTTGACGTGGCCACGGACGTAACCGCCACACCGTAGCGCGCGCTGATTTGAACGTATTGTAATGCATCACGGGCGATGGTTGCATATCTTGAAATCTACTGCTCATCTGCCGTTGTGATACACTTAAGAAATAACAGATAGAGTCATCGCAATGTTACCGAGAGTATTGTTAAAAAAATCAAATACATCTTCAAACGTCGCTATCACAGAAATCGTCAAATTGTTGGCTTTGATTTATTCAATTCACGTACAACTAGAGACATCTGTTGGAGCTTTGGAAACTATTAATCGTGACCTTGTAAGGACCTAGATAATGGGCTCGCTTCTAGATACCACCGGCTAAAACTAAAATTTACCTGTCATTTTCTTAATAATAACATTGAAAAAGGACAGGCGATTTATACTCTATGGTTTTTCACTTTGTCCGTGAGATTTTGACGCGCTTTTGCACGTTTCCTCAGTATTTCTGTCAATTTTATCCGCCATATCATATGACATATAACTCATAAAATAATATAAATATATAAAACCGGAGAGAATAGATCTCCTGTCTTTTTCAAATATTTTTAGTCTGAAAGTGACAAATAGATTTTAATTTTAGTTTTAGCCGGCAAATCTAGAATCAAGCCCAATGTTAATAGAACAGACTTTTTATTTGAAAAGACGCATTACAATAATTTAACAATATATCTGTAACAGACTGTTGTTGAAGCTGCCAAAGATTATTATCTTTCTACAGTTTTGGCACAAGACTCTTCAAAAGAAAAATTACTAGCAAAAGGTGCTCATTAGAAACGAAACTTAATAATAATCTGCACTTTATTTTACGAGCCATGGCCCTTATTTATAAACAGCACTTGAGAGTGACAGTTCGAGTTCGTATTAGAAATGTAATTTCAGTACAAAATGGCCTGTCAAATACAAACTTAATATCGCTCTATGTTGAGATCGCTTTATAAATACGAGCCCAAAAGTCTAGATTCTCGAAAGATCTCGTGCTGTTATTGTCCAGGGGTTAAAATACAAATCACCAAAGGTTACTAGAGTTCATATCGATTCCGACGACATACGCAAATGATAAATTCTGAAATAATGCCAATTCTGTCATATAAATAAACAGGTTCTACGTCAGACTCATATTAAATAATACATACATATAATTACGCCTTTATCCGTAGAGGGGTAGGCAGAGCGTTAACAACCTAAACAAAAGTCATTCCGCCACGTCTGACAAGTTCTAAGGGTTATACCAGATGGATCTGTATGTCTGTATATATATTGCTATAGCGATAGGTTGTCAGCCCATCGCCTACATTACAATACCGACCCTCGAATCCCTTAGCTGTGTGAGATGCAGCTGGCACATTCTATGTTTTCTGTTACTTTCAGTTCACCATGGAAGATCTCGAATAAAACAATACATTATACTTTTTTTTTTTTGTTTTTATCTTCCATGCTGGCCTGGGAGCGAAAGAAAAGGGAGCATAATACGTGTCAGCTGCATTTCCTCCCGGGCATGCTATAAAAACCAGCTAAGGGATCCGAGGGTTTCAGTATATTGTAATTTAGGCGATGGGCTGACAACCTGTCACTACAGCAATATACCTACAAATCTATCTTAAATAACCCTCAAAACTTTGTCAGAAGTGGGGGAACGACTTTTGTTTAGATCGTTTACGCTCTGCCTACCCCATTACGGATAAAGGTGTGATTATATGTATGTATTATATTTATCTAACTGTTGCACATCAGACGGCGAAAACTGTAGGAATGTGGCTCAGATCCAATATAAAAATATCCATTGTTTGGTCGTGTAGTAGACGCGTTATTTATATTTCTGTGTAGTTTGACAACTTTGATCTGAGATTTCTATCTTGACTACCACAGAAATCTTACATGGATGATATACAATACAATATATATAAACAACACAGTAGTTGTCCAGGAACAAACATTACAAAACAAACAGAGTACAATTAGGTGGCCTTATTGCTAGGGTAGCAATTTCTACCAGGCAATCTTTGGGTAAAGGAGTAGTTTTCTATTATTATGCGGGATAGTGCAACTGCACTACTATTGTTATAAATTTAAATAGAATATATAGACAAAGTACTTACTAGTTACATAAATACGAATAGGTACAATAGACTAATACATAAGTACAATTATAATATAATAACTTAATATAACTAATATAATATAATCCGTTCGTTTGACCTAAAGTAAATTTAGTAATGTCACAGAATATATAATAGCGTAACGCAAACTGTTAGTGTTTGCTCAGTTATTTCCTGAAAGAATTTCATGGTGAAATTGGTTCAGTTTTGTTCACTGAGCAACCCCTATCAGTTTGCGGTACCTACACTGTCCATTATTCTATGCATATTCACACTCATCTCCCTAGCGTTATCCTGTATCTCACGCGGTCTACCTAATCTAGGGGATTGAACGAGGGTACTGGTTTTGATACAGAGCCAACTGCCATCTGACCTCCGCAACCCAGAAGGGAAAACAGACCCAATCCTAGATTAGGTCAGTTTTCGAGCCGCCAATGGCTTGGTACTGGGTTCTGACTTGGCTTAAAGACTAATATCTACGGTATCAAATGATATTAACCGGGACCAACGGCTTAACGTGCCTTCCGAAGAAAAAGCGCCGAATTAACGTGCATATGAAATTCGAAAACCGAAAAACACATTATAGTACGTGGTAGGATATTATTAAAAGTGAACATAGTTTAGGTACTGTTTATTATTCTGTGACATAGTGTTACTCCCAGAAATCAGATTTAATTTTTTTTCTCCAAAACTAATAATCGAAATAAAAAAACTAGCAGATCACATTTTAGTGTTTATGATTTATAACATTCAAAATAATTATCATAAATGCAAGTCGTAAATTAAAAAAGTTTAGTCAATGTTTTAGACCCGGAAAGAGGGCCATAAGAATTCGTATTTCTCTTTAATTACTCAATATTTTTAAATCATCTTAAGAGTGTAATGAAGAGCTGAGACCAACCTACAACATATATTTATTTCATATTTTTTATGTAACGATAAAGTATACTTTATAGGCCTTGTAAGCGACCGAAATATCCCGAGAGCCCCTTAAATAATAAATCTGATTGATCTGATAGCATTCACCTATCTAACTGAGTCAAACCCTAACCATGACATTGCAAAAGTTATTTTATTTGTTTGACCTTCTTATAGGATACACCAGAGCAACAGAAGGTCAAATTTACGCAAACATAGTTTGGGGACTAAGAGAGCTCAGTTGTTTTACCGTGGGTATACATAAAAAGAAATACGGGAATACATAACCAAAATTCTACCGGTAAAAACAACATACATAAATACATATAATCACGCCTTTATCCCTAATGAGGTAGGCAGAGCGTAAACGACCTAAACAAAGGTCGTTCCGCCACGTCTGATAAAGTTTTAAAGGTTATTTATGATAGATTTGTATGTATATTGCTGTAGTGACAGGTTGTCAACCCATCGCCTAAAATACAACATACTAAAACCCTCGGATCCGTTAGCTGGGTTTTACAGCATGCCCGGGAGGAAATGCAGCTGGCACATTCTATGTTTTTCTCTCGCTCCCAATCCAGCATGGAAGTTAACGGTAGAAACAAAACTACATTATTTATTGGTTATAGAAAATTACTATAAAGAAGATCATAAAGTTATTGTTCATAATAGATATAATACAAGAAGAATGAGAGAAAAGAAGTATATTTGTACAAAAGCTAAAAATTATTATGGCCAAAGAACAAATAAATTCATTATACCAAAAATATTTAATAAATTAGACTTTTTAAGACACAATAAAATAAAGTCGAAGATAACCCTAAAGAAAAAACTTAAAATTGTTCTTCAAAATAATATTATGTAAATGTGTCACATTAATGATTCTCAATATTTCATAGTTTTAAACTTTTTTATAATGTTTTTTTTATTTTATTTTATAAGATACTAGAATATAAGATAGGTATTTGTTAGCCATTAAGTAACGAGTGCTACCTTACCAACAAACTGCTTTCGCAGTTTGGCGAGAATGTAACATGTAATTCAGTAAATACCTTTTTTTGTGAAATAAAAATAATAAAAAAAAAACATACATACATATCATCATCTCCCTAGCCTTATCCCGTATCTCACGGGGTCGGCTTCCTAATCTAGGGGATTGAACGAGGGTACTGGTTTTTACACAGAGCGACTGCCATCTGACCTCCGCAACCCAGAAGGGAAACCAGACCCAATCCTAGATTAGGTCAGAGTTTTCAAGCCGCCAATGCTTAGCACTGGCCTCTGATATAGCTTAACGACTAATATCTACGGTATTAAACGATATTAACCGGGACCAACGGCTTAAAGTGCCTTCCGAAGCACGGAAAAAGCACCGAATAAACGTACATATGAAATTCGAAAACTGAAAAACACATTGATACGTGGTGGGATTCGAATCACGACCTCCCGCTCAGGAGGCAGCGGCCCTATCCACTACACCATCGGGCTCACTATTCATACATACATTTAATCACGCCTTTATCCCCAATGGGGTAGGCAGAGCGCAAGAAATCTAAACAAAGGTCGTTCCGCCACGTCTGACAAAGTTTTGAGGGTTATTTAAAATAGATTTGTAGGTATATTGCTGTAGTGACAGGTTGTCAGCCTATCGCCTAAACTGCAATATACAGAGACCCTCGGATCCCTTAGCTGCTTTTACAACATGATCGGGAGGAAATGCAGCTGGCACATTCTATGTTTTTCTCTCGCTCCCAGTCCAGCAGTTGATAATTGATACTTACGACAATTTAAGTATAATATTCAGTTGGTACTTTTAAAAAAATCTTCTTAGATTTTCATATAATTCTCAGGATTACCTTTTCATACAAAGTCGGTATCGGGAAAATGTGACACGTAAAGAAAGAACTTTGAAATATCTTCAGATCCAGTGTAATATTACTCTCCTCTTGATACATACATACATACATATAATCACGCCTTTATCCCTAATGGGGTAGGCAGAGCGTACACGACCTAAACAAAGGCCGTTCCGCCGCGTCTGACAAAGTCTTGAGGGCCATTCAAGAAAGATTTGTACGTATATTGCTGTAGTGACAGGTTGTCAGCCCATCGCCTAAACTACAATATACTGAAACCCTTAGATCCCTTAGCTGGTTTTTACAGCATGCTCGGGAGGAAATGCAGCTGGCACATTCTATGTTTTTCTCTCACTCCCAGTCCAGCATGGAAGATTCCTCTTGATAACGTTTGATATACCCGGGGAGAATAGATAGAACCTCCTATTCTTGTCTGAAGTATGAAAAACTTGGGCGAAATGAGACAGACGAAAAGATAAGTAAGTAGGTGAGCGAGTTTATTGCGTCCCATTGAATTTATACGACTTTACAGATTCACACAATACAGTTAAACTTTGCACAGGTTATTCAATCATGGAAAATTTCCCCCGAAATGCTGGCTTCGTCACATCCATACGAAACTACAAACCGACGAAGAAGAACGAAATTAAGTAAGACGGTATAATCAAAAGAACTTTCAATTAATAATAATCGAGTTTTAAAATAAAGCGGAAGTTAATAAGTTAATTACTATTAATTTTAGTTTATTATACGGGGTGTAAGGGACAGCATCTCACAAACTGATAGGGGTGGCTCAGTCAACGACATTAAACAATTTTCACCAGGAAATTCTTGCAGGAAGTGATATTTTTTTTGCTTTACCATACAATATGTCTACCTCAATCTGACAATTTGTATGCAAAATAAAAAAAACACTTCATGAAAGAATTTCCTGGTCAGTTTGCAAGACGCTGTCCCTTACACCGTGTATATTTAGATATTAATCAAGATGTTCTAGCCTTCATTCCGCTCACGAGGAAGCGGCGGCATCTCTCGGCATTGTTCCAGACGGCTATTTACGGGACGACACACAGCTGTGATAATAAAATTGCACACTACACTTCTGGAAGAAACCGTCTGGGCACGTCATATCCTGAACTTACATTGCTAGGGAGAATAAACAAGTGTATTGCCCTTATAAATTTAGAGAAGGGAGAGCAGCGATTTCTAATAATATCTTTAATGCGAAAGCACAGATTACTTACGAGCGCGGCGGGCGCCTGGACCTTCTAGGCCCTTATTTATAAACAGCACTTGACACTGACAGCAAGTTTGAGTAAGTATCAGAAATATAATTTCAGTACAAAATCAACTGTCAAATCCATACTTACTATTGCTATCAATCTTGAGATGGCTTTATAAATACGAACCTTAATTATTTGTGGCGGAAGTTTGGATGTTTGTCTCTCAATCTCGCATCAACCGCTGGACAGATCGGGATGAACTCATATACATTATTAGGTGCTGGAATAGGATATAAGCTACTTTTCACCGCGGAAATACTATAATTTACACGGAAAAACTCTTTCAACGCGGGTGAAAGATAGTAGTTAATAAAACAGCAAAAATATATTTCTTCATTTTCGCAGAAACAATTCAAAGTAAAAACAATATTCCAGGTATCCCTATTTACATTCAGGCCCCGTAACACAAGCCTATAAAATCGTCGGCATAAAACAAAAGACGTAAAAGTAAGCAAAGGCGATAAATATAGACAAGACCGCCTGAAGTTCATGTAAACCCACCCACTCAGTCCTGAAATAAAGGCACCTACGCATTATACAAACTAAACACCATGAAACCCAACTCTTTTTCAAAGGTTTCAGGGTTTTAGACGTTACAAAATGATTCTTTGATAATAGCATCAATTCAGCACACACATTTCGATTTTAAATTAACCGCGGGACAGGGTCTATTTCACTCTGTGGAATAAGAAAAAGATAAACAAGAATTTTAAAAATAATTCAAACAACCCGACTGTAGTACCTATGAAATGTGTTTGAGTGCATTAATTGTTCTAAAATTGACCGGTAACATATAAATAATATATTTTTTGTAATCTCCTATTAATTCATTTTATTTTGATAGGTTCAGTCGAAAAATAATGTTTTAGGCCTTACAGTTTAGTACCTTAAATCCTCCATTTTGAATTTTGAATAATTACACCTAACTAAGAACACTCGGGTGCTTGAGACAAATCGAACGATAGCCTATTTGTCGAATTCCATCCAGTTGTTTTGAATAATAATTAGTTATTTATCCTTTCTCCCATTAGCTTATTATTAGTTTATTATAAATAAATATTAGTTTATTTTATTTATGTATTTATTTAGTAGTATTTATATGGTTTAAGTATTAAGATAAACTTAGTATGCACTACCCCGCTATCTGCTATGTACTATTTGTACGTAGTATTATAGTTACTCTGTGGTACTATCCTACTACCCAAAGGTTGCCTGGTAGAAATTGCTGCTTTAGCAATAAGGCCACCTATATTGTACTGTTTTGTTCCTTACTTTTCTGCTGTATGTATTTGTGTTTCTTTGTGCAATAAAGTATCTTGTATTGTATTCTTTTGGAGATTCGAGGTAAAAAAAATGTACATACATACTTACAAGATACGCGCAAAAATAACCCTTCCTTGGCAGTCGGGTAATAAACACAATCTCGTATTTCAGCGCTGTTAGTGTGACATAAGATTCCTTAGATGACGGAAAATTATATAGGTTTATGCCATAGAATGTTCTTACGTAAATTTGACACCGCTTACATCAAGTGTTTATTTTTTTTGTATCGATTTTCTTATTGAGAAAATGGCAGGACAATTATTTGATAGACAAGACCGTCCAACTTCAGACCTCCTTACCGATTACTAATATAAATAAACAGTACAAATACCTACCTGCATGGAATATAAAAGATTTTATCGACATTAAATTCGGTAAAACCAGTCTGTGCATGATGCTACCTTAGCATTCGAACAAGATTTAAAGGCTTTAATATTTTATCAATAAAAATACCTTATCGGCTTACTTGAGGGTTTTAGTTCACACCTTTTGCCTAAGCAATTAAGCTACTAATAGCCAGGTCCTTAAAAAATCAGGTCACTACTTTGAATAAATTTTATGTCGCGATGTGTTTGAGTCGCAAATATTCGCAAATTTAGTTTTAGGCTCGTATTTATAAAGCGATATCAAGATTGAAAGCGATATTAAGTATGCACTTGAGATTGACAGCGAGTTTGAGTTCGAATCAGAAATGTCATTTGAGTACAAATGGCTTGTCAAATCCATATACGTAATATTGCTCTCAATCTTAAGATAGCTTTACAAATACGAGCCATAGAGTATCACATCTTAACGTGTTATTTTCTGTCTTAAGTTAACATAAAGGCAGTACAGAAAAAAAGACGCACTTATTGTAATTGTATAGTTAGAATTCGTATGAAAGAAAGAAAAAATATTTATTCAGTACAGATAATCGTGAGTAAAAATCACTACATAGTATAAATAAAGTTGCTTTCTCTGTCCCTGTATCCCTATGTAGGCTTAGATCTTTAAAACTACGCAACGGATTTTGATACGGTTTCTTTTAATGGATAGAGTGATTCAAGAGGAAGGTGTATATCTATAATACATGCATAATATAGTAGAGAAACACTGATGATTTCCGTGCGAAGCCGGGGCGGGTCGCTAGTAATAAATAAAATATACAATAACACATGCAAGATAACATTAAACTTACTTATAGCTAGAGAACTCTTATCTATCATAGACATTTTTGCAACTTTCAGAAAGAACAGCTGCTAAATAGTCTAACATGCAATAAATTTACTGTACGATAATCACGTTTTCACACATCGTGACCTTCATATTTGTAGGCAGGCAGACTTGCTATTTGTGTTACTTTAGTATTTGTTATTCGTCTTTTTGTCGTAGTCTGTTATTGGGCTCGACTCTAAATTCCACCGGATGAAACTAAAATTAAAAAGGACAGGCAATTTATACTCTATGGTTTTACACTTTGTCCGCTTGTTTTTAACGCGCTTTTGTACGTTTCCCCAGAATTTGTATCATTTTTATTCGCCATATCTTATGCTTCCATGCTGGACTGGGAGCGAGTGAAAAACATAGAATGAGCCAGCTGCATTTCCTCCCGGGTATGCTGTAAAAACCAGCTAAGGGATCCGAAGGTTTCAGTATATTGCAATTTAGGCGATAGGCTGACAACCTGTCACTACAGCAATATACCTACAAATATATCTTAAATAACCCTCAAAACTTTGTCAAACGTGTCAAAAGTCGGAACGTACTTTGTTTAGGTCGTTTACGCACTGCCTACCCCATTAGGGATGGAGGCGGCAAATCTAGAATCGAGCCCATAGTCGGTGTACTTAATATAATTACATAATATTCTCGATAAAAGGAACAATCGGAAAAAAACTTGATCTACTGCGCTTCGAAATTCTGCTATTTGATTATTTTTTTAACAGAACACAAACTTATCGGGTTTGCTTTTACTCGGACGAAGGAATTGAACAACTTCCACAAAGAAAAGAAAACAATGCACAAAAGAACGAAATATCAAAACAAAATTACCATTTTAATCATAATTAGCCATTTTTTTTTTGTATGAAGAGGTATAATTTATTATTCCCAATGTTGTTCAATTTCGTTGTATTGTATGATGGTTCAAATCGATTTTCGAAAAGAAATTTTGTTGATTAATATGAGTAAGTGAATACATAACTACGGAACATAACTACATATGGGCGTGACCGACACGCTCTGCGCGGATTTTAAGGGTTTTTGATTTACATACATACATATAATCACGCCTTTATCCCTAATGGGGTAGGCAGAGCGCAAACGACCTAAACAAAGGTCGTTCCGCCACGTCTGACAAACTTTTGAGGGTTATTTAAGATAGATTTATAGGTATATTGCTATAGTGACAGGTTGTCAGCCTATCGCCTAAATTACAATATACTTTAACCCTCGGATCCCTTAGCTGGTTTTTACAACATGCTCGGAAGGAAATGCAGCTGGCACGTTCTATGTTTTTCTCTTACTCCCAGGCCAGCATGAAAGATCTATATAAGATAATTTATACTTGCGATTGTCGGCACTTGGTGAAACTCCATATTTATAATGTTGTTATTAAAAACACTTTTACTTGTTTATGTTATTATATATAACTAAGATATCAATTGTTGCACTTCGTTCGCTAAATATGAACAGTTTATTTAAAATGTTTTATGTGTTGTGTATGATGTGTATAAAATCCCTGATGATGCTATAAGTTAGCGAAACCGGTAGGATTAAATTATATTAAGTGAAACAAGTACAAGTGTTTTTAATAACAACATTATCTATATAACATACATACATAAAATCACGCCTTTATCCCTTACGGGGTAGGCAGAGCGTTAAACGCCTCGTAAAAGGCGCTTTCGCCGCGTCTGACAAAAATTGAGGGCAATTTTAGATTGTAATGTGTATTGCCATAGTGACAGGTTGTCAGCCCATCGCCTAAATTACAATACACTGTAACTCTCGAGTCCCTTTTGCTGTCTTCTACAGCATGCCCGGGAGGAAGGGCAGCTGGAACATTCTATGTTTTTCTACCTCTCCCAGTCCAGCATGGAAGTAATCTATATAAGTATTCTGAATTTATAATATTGAAACTACTTTAAAATGTGCATACATACATACAATCACGCCTTTGTCCCTAATGGGGTAGGCAGAACGTACACAACCTAAACAAATGTCGTTTCGCCACGTCTGACAAAGTTTTAAGGGTTATTTAAGATATAATTATAGGTAGGTATACTGCTATAGTAAAGAACCCATTAAAATGTGTCTCTACAATTATCTATATTTTTGGAGCGCAGTGTAAAAACCCCGGGAAAAATATATTCAGTTTTTTTGTTGTTGTGAAACGAAACATATCGTTATGTTCGAGTGTCTGCACGAAATAGACTTTATAAATTATCTAGACGACGTAATCATAGTGTTTTCTGTATTTATACCCAATCTTTTTGCGTCAACAGTGTTTACGAAAACACGTAGTAAAGAAAAAGGTTTTAATGGGTTCTTTACTTGTAGTTTAAATTTGTGCATAAGTGGTAGGGGGTATAACTTTGATAAATGGTATTTTTTTTAATTCGGAAATTAATGATTGGCAACTAACAAAGTCATTAAGGCTCGCATTTATAGAGCGATATCAAGATTGAGAGCAGTATTAAGTATGGATTTGACAGGTCATTATGTACTGAAATAAAATTTCTGATACAAACTCAAACTCGCTGTCAATTATAAGTGCTGATTATAAATACGGCCCTTAAACAATAATTCTAGGTAGGCATAATCCGGGATTTGTTTTTGGATTCGGTCGGTTCCTACGTTAGGTCAATTCTTTTATTATTAGATTGTTTTTCGAACTGACGCAAACCGAGACTCAAGGTTAACTATATTGTGCATAGGCAAGACCTAGTGCTTGACATAGGTCAAGTAATATAAGTTTTTTATGAAAAACAACATAAACCATTGAAACAGAAAAACTATACGCGAATGTTGGTCGGCAGACAGAGGTTATCCTTAATGATTTTCCTTAGTTACAGACTTATAGCGACTGTATTTCGGATACGTACAGAATGATTGTTCTTGTAAATGTAATGGTTGATGGTTTTTGTTTTGTCATTACTATAATGTACAAGGCTAGTATTTTGTCAGTTATCTAACTAACCTATTAAAGGCCACGGGCTTGGGGTTAAAATCGTTAATAATTTATTTTCATGTAGGTACATCTCTGGCTGAACGACCTTAGTTTAGGTACTAGTATAGTATTATATTATCTGTGGTTTTAGGTCGTTTCCGCTCTGCCTACCCCATTAGGGATAAAGGCGTGACTGTATGTATGTACATCTCTGATACTTTGTACATTGGTAAAAGACGTTTTTGTATGCACCCCCGTGCACGCCAGTTACGATGCAGTTTGGTGGGTTGAGTGAGCCGTGGTAGATCACCTATTATACGTAAAAAAGATAATTGAGAAAATATATACTTATTTAGAATTCTACCTCATTACAGGCAATATTTTTTTTTTTTCTTTTATTATTATTTTTTTTTTTTTTTGAGTATGATTATGAAATAAAGTTTATGATTTGTTGATATTTTAATAAAATTTAATTAATTAATGAATTAAAATTGTTTTATGTGATTTAAATTGTTTTATGTTATGAAATTATTTTTAACTTAATTGATTATATACTTCTGCATGCTATTTATTTTAATGTTTTAAGTTTTACACCCGCGATACAGGCCTAGCCTAGTGCGTGGTGTATTGTAACCGGAATGTTGGCTGCAATCTAAAACTAATTGAATGTGATGTTAGTGTTTGTATGTAGCCTGATAAGTTTTTTTTTTATGAAATAAAAAAAAAAAAAAAAAATGCCTGTAAAAAAATATACGTGTGAAAGAATAATTTCGATACGTCAATTAATTTAATTACCGGAAAAAATATTTGTATTTCTTCCATGCTGGACTGGGAGAGATAGAAAAACATGTTCCAGGTGCCCTTCCTCCCGGGCGTGCTGTTGAAGTCAGCAAAAGGGACTCGAGGGTTATAGTGTATATTAATTTAGGCGATGGGCTGACAACCTGTCACTAAAGTAATACATATTACAATCTAAAATTGCCCTCAATTTTTGTCACACGTGGCGAAAGCGCCTTTTACGAGGCGCTAAACGCTCTGCCTACCCCGTAAGGGATAAAGGCGTGATTTATGTATGTATGTATGAATATTTGGGAATTATAATATTAAACAAAATTACTGCATTTCTTTTATTTTATTTTAATTTCACACCACATTTTGTGAACTAAGAACAAAATGGACCTTGGACCTATCTCAAAAAAGAAATAAGATGGTAGCTGTGCAAAAAAAAGATAGCGTCTCATATTTACGTACAGACCTCCCCACGGTCAGACCGTCCGTCCTTCTGCCGGGCGATACAAGAGCAATGTCATCCAAGATTAGATGAGAGAAGTAAGACTTGAGAACGGGTTGAAAAGATGCCAAACCGCCAACTGACGACGGACGTCGCACGGACTTACTGAAATACGCGAACAATGTCATAGATCGTGAAAAACTATTAAGAATGGAAAAACACTATAACACTTTTTCTTATACTTACATTTCCTGTAATAATTTTCTAGTTAAGGAGATCCCCGGAGCACGCCAGCGCCCTCATCACTAAAAAAAACATTACTCACTAAAAACGCAATACAGCTAACAGCAAACCATATATTATATAATAAACTAGCGACCCGCCCCGGCTTCGCACGGAAATTATCAGTGTGTCTCTACTATATTATGCATTTATTATACATATGAACCTTCCTCTGGAATCACTCTATCCATTCAAAGATACCGCATCACAATCCGTTGCGTAGTTTTAAAGTTTTATGCATACATAGGGATAAAGGGACAGAGCAAGCGACTTTGTTTTATACTATGTAGTGATAATAACAGTGTTTTAGGTAACATTTCCTACCGGGCATTTTGTAAAAACCACCTAAGGGATCCGAGGGTTTCAGTATATTGCAATTTTGGCGAAGGGCTGACAAACATACCCTCAAAACTTTGTCAGACGCGGCGGAACGACATTTGTTTAGATCGTTTACGCTCTGCCTACCTCATTAGGGATAAAGGCGTGATTATATGTATGTATGTATGTTTTAGGTAACAGTGCCCATTTACTATGAGACGGATCGTATGATTGGTTGATTACATCCTGCACAATTAGGTAGGTACTTACTTACTCAGTTCTGAAGCTTATATGTGTAGGTAGAGAAACATTTTCACCCATACATCATTTAATTAGCACGCCCGCCCCCGTCCGGAAACGAGAGCTAAGAATAGCATCGCTCTTCCTGTCACTATCTGTTAATCTGTGACACCGCAGAAAAGTGCTCTTAATTAATTTTCTTTTAATATAAATGCTGTATCATCTTTACCAACAACAGTCAACTGGTAGGCATGGGCTTTCCAAAATGTGGGGTATACTGGGACGATAAAGGAGATGTCAGCGTACATACATGCATATTGTCACGTCTTTATCCCTAATGGGATAGGCAGAGCGTAAACGACCTAAGCAAAGGTCGTTCCGCCATGTCTGACAATGTTTTAAGGGTTATTTAAGTTAGATTTGTAGTATTTACAGCATGCTCGGGAGGAAATACAGCTGACACATTCTATGTTTTTTTGTTATTCTGTCGCTCTCAGTCCAGCAAGGAAGGAAGAGCGTCCTCTTCCTGTACTGTCTTGTACCTTCCTCGTCGCGTACCAGTAATTTATAGGGGTTGGTTGCTCAGTCAACGAAACTAAAAAAAAATTACCGCAAAATCCTATTAAAATTATTTTTCCATACAAATTGGCTCATCAAGGTGGTAATATAGCATAGAAAATTTAAAAAAAAATCCTCAAAGATATTTCTGGAGATTGTTTGTTCAGTTTCGTTGATAGAGCAACCCCTATCAGTGTCTGGTACGCTCATGCGCTGTTCCTCACACCCGGTAATACGCTCACCATCACGCTTGGCAGGCAGTTTGCAGAAAATTGTGGATTTTTTGTCCATAGAGAATGCTGCTTCCTTCCCAAAGTCGCCCTCTAAAATTTAGAATTTCGCAGTTCATCATCTCCCTAGCCTTATCCCGTATCTCACAGGGGTGGCTACCTAATCTAGGGGATTGAACGAGGGTACTGGTTTTTAAACAGAGCGACTAACATCTGACCTCCGCAACCCAGAAGGGGAACCAGACCCAAACCTAGATTAGGACAGAGTTTTCAAGCCGCCAATGCTTAGCACTGACTGGCCTCTGACATGGCTTCACGACTAATATCTACGGTATTAAACGATATTAACCGGGACCAACGACTTAACGTGCCTTCCGAAGCACGAAAACCGAAAAACAGATGAGTACGTGGTAGGGTTCGAACCACGATCTCCCGCTCAGGAGGCAGCGGCCCTATCCACTACACCATCGGGCTCTCAAGGAATTTCGCAGTTATCAAATCAATAATAACAAAATGGCGCCCAACAGCTGTTAGTAAAGTGCGGACATCTCATGAATGAGACTGTAGAATACAGAGTACACACTTACACAATGAATGCCATAGGAGTAATGATAATTTATTCTTCATGGTAATCCAGACGACTGAACGTCACAAACCTCACTGAACGATCACTGAACACTGAACAGGCTGGTAGCTATAATAAGTATGATATAAGATTACTTCCATGCTGGACTGGGAGCGAGAGAATATAGAATGTGCCAGCTGCATTTCCTCCCGGTTATGCTGTAGACACTAGCTAAGGGATCCGAGGGTTTCTGTATATTGCAATTTAGGCGATGGGTTGACAACTTGTCACTACAGCAATGTACCTACAAATCCATCTTAAATAACCCTCAAAACTTTGTCAGACCTGGCGGAACGATCTTTATTTAGGTAGTTTACGCTCTGCCTACCCCATTAGGGATAAAGGCGTGATTAGATGTATGTATGGTAATCCAGACGACTGAACGTCACAAGCCTCACTGAACCATCACTGAACAGTCTGGTAACTAGGCATTTATACCTAGGTACACTACATTTAGAGTTAGTTAATACATTATGTATGATTTAGTTACTGAACTCTCAATTTGGGAGCAGATAGCTCTAATTTATGCTCTAAATGTAAAGAAACAATAAACCAGGTGTAAGGGACAACGTCCCTCAAACTGATAGGAGTTGCACAGTGACGAAACTGAACAACTATCAGCAAGGTTTTTTTTTCAGGAAGTTATAATATACATTTGCTTATTTTTTGTATGGGTATTTATTTTTAGTTTTGTTGACTGAGCAACCCCTATCAGTTTGCGGGATGCTGTCCCTTACACCCAGTATGATACTGCTGTCAATGGTATCCGAGATCTAGCATGGAGTTGCTGTTGAGAATTTCCCCAGCTGTACCTTGGATTTTGTCTGGCAGCGTCTTTTTAGTGATGCTCCAATTTACTGACTTCCAAGACTTCGGATGCTCTAATTGTGCTCTACAACGTGTAACAGAAAGGGTATATGCACCCGAAAGGATATGAACCAGCCCATGAAACTGAACAACTTTTCCAAAGGAACATAATATGTCGAAAAACAAAAAAAAATTACGGTCAAACTTTTTTTATTATTTTGACCTACCTTTTGTTCAGTTTCATGAGCTGGTTCATATACTTTCCGGTGCATATACCCTTTCTGTTACATGTTCTATAAATATTTTAATTCCCGATATTTGATTTGAAAACAACGAACACGATTGGGTGGAAAGCAGTTGTGGAAAGACGAACATGGAGTCTGGATGGTATACAAAAAAAACTTTTTACCACGTATAGGTACTTAACTATGAGACATTTTACGGGTTTCTTACCACGAAATTAAATATTCCATGCTGGCCTGGGAGCGAGAGATAAACATAGAATGTGCCAGCTGCATTTCCTGCCGGGCATACTGTAAAAACCAGCTAAGGGATCCGAGGGTTTCAGTATATTGCAATTTAGGCGATGGGCTGACAACCTGTCACTACAGCAATATACCTACAAATATATCTAAAATAACCCTCAAAACTTTGTCAGACGTGGCGGCACGACCTTTAGGGATAAAGGCGTGATTATATGTATGAACGTTTAAAATATTTGATGAGTTCCCGATATTTCGATGCCGTTAGAAACATCATGATCACGGGTAGACTGAAGAGAACTGCGGGTAGATTTAGGAACAGACATATCTGTCTACCCTCAATCTTTTTACTTTTTCAGGTACACTCACAATACACTGCTGGTATCATCAAATATTTTAAATCGCGGTAAGGAACCCGTAGAATATCTTTATATCTTATCTTTAAAATTAAGTGTTACGTATACTTGCTTACATATGTGTATTACATACATATATTCACGCCTGTATCCCTAATGGGGTAGGCAGAGCGTAAACGACCTAAACAAAGGTGTCCCGCCACGTCTGACAAAGTTTTGAGCGTTATTTAAGATAGAATTCTAGGTATATTGCTGTAGTGACAGGTTGTCAGCCCATCGCCTAAATTACAATATACTGAAACCCTCGGATCCCTTAGCTAGATTTTACAGCATGCCCGGGAGGAAATGCAGCTGGCACATTCTATGTTTTTCTCTCGCTCCCAGACCAGCATGGAAGTATGTGTATTATTGTGTTATTATTATCGAAACTATCTAATAAGACAACATCAGCTTCCTTTCAAAACTGAATTCCAAACTAATAGCTGTGTAAAATTCTTATTTCTGTTTTTAATGTCTTCTTTTAGTTTCGCTTTGTTTATAATAATACAAATAATGTAAGTCAAAACCGACAACATAATACCTACGTAGTTTATTTGCGTCACATGTTTTTGGAATATCTCCTGCAATTTAATTTTCAGCTGTCGATGTTGGCAGACATTCGTTATAGTTTTTTTTTGTCTACTCAGTATAGCAACTATTTTCCAGTGTTTTAGTACACTTTAAAGGCATTTTTTTTAACTTCCATGCTGGCCTGGTAGCAAGAGAAAAACATAGAATGTGCCAGCTGCATTTCCTCCCAGGCATGCTGTAAAAACCAGCTAAGGGATCCGATGTTTTCAGTATATTGTAATTTAGGCGATGGGCTGACAACCTGTCACTACAGCAATATACCTACGAATCTATCTCAAGTAACCCTCAAAACTTTGTCAGACGTGGCGGAACGACCTTTTTTTAGGTCGTTTACGCTCTACCTACCCCATTAGGGATAAAGGCGTGCTTATATGTATGTATTAAAGACATTGTTGCACTGCGCCGTATTCGGTTCCTATCCGATTTGGCCTTCCCAGTAAAAGCAAAGAAAATATAACATTATGGAAGTATGACAGCTTGTGCACTCATGCATATCCGTTTTATATGGATTTTTCACGGATACGAATCGCATACGAACTAAATACGAAAACTCTATAAAATTTCCAAACAGTCATAGCCCTAGGCCGCAAAAAAATATGTGATATTTATTAGAGCTATCCAAAGCTACAAATATTGTCCTAGTCGTTTTATCTCAGGACTGCCGCTTTGCCATACTTGTGTGTGTAAATGTACCTACACGCACATTTCCTTAGTGTGCTTGAATTCGCTATAGTAAACCTGTAGTTACGCACACAAGGGCGCGTGTCTATACGCACGCACAACCACAAGTATGGCCGAGGGGTAGTCTTCTTCTTAGCGAGTGGATTCTCGAGTCGAAGTTTTCAAACCGCCTAGTAGCACAGCTATTAGGCCTCTGACGTGGTTTGAGTAACGACCACTATCAAAGACAGCGACCGCGACCGATAGCTTAGTGTGCCCTCCGTAGCACGGAATCCTTTTTCTTTTCGGACAATCAGGTGATTCAGCCTGCAATGTCTTTTACGGTACAGGCAATTAAACTGAGGAATTCCTTGCCCGAGAATGTTCGACGAGCTCCGTCTATCGAATCGTTTAAGGAGCAAACAAGAAATTTCTATCTGGCTAATAATGTTTAATGTGTAGCTGTCTAATTTATAAGTATCATTTAAGTAAGTATATGTAGTGATATTCTATCTACCAATTTCTTTGATATACTTATAACATAGGACCTATCTTATGTAACATATATTATGTATTTGTTTATCATAAGATATGTATCAGTATATTTTATTGAAATATTTAATAGTGTGTAAATATTGTCTAAGTATTATATGTAGTAATATGCACTATCCCGCTTTCTGCTTGTACAATTTCTATACCCAAAGGTTGCCTGGTAGAAATTGCTGCTTTAGCAATAACGCCGCCTATATTGTACTGTCACGTTTGTTCCTTTTTATTTCTGTTGTATGTGTTTCTTTGTGCAATAAAGAATTTAGTATTGTATTGTAATGTCCTAACCAAACTGAGGAAACCCTCAGTGATAAATTGACAAATATCAACTTTGTGTTCCCCCCTGGAAATCGAATCCAGGACCTCCAGATCGTAAGCCCATGGCTCTGACGACTAGACCACGGAGGTAGTCTTGAGATAAAACAACAATAATGTAATTTTGTATTCTTAGTGTTATTATGAAAACACGCGCGGTGACCTCGTCATTGTAAACCCTAACGTGTAGGTTCCTTCTTTATCGTTTGCGATAACATAATCATCGTCTTTAGACAAGCCACGCGATGCGATAACTTTCAGACTCGGTCTTATCTCACCAATTCGTACATTCAACTTCAAAATGATGTACATTTACATAGTTCTCCCAACCGATTTTCGGTGAAGGCGGCCAATCTCTCAGATATCGACCAACTTGCGCAGGCTAGATTCTAGAACTCAAATGTTTGCGCAATACACAAGTGCACTATTTCTTCAATCTCTTATTCTGATTGCCGTGCCCATCTGCAACATCTTACCTTTCGGACAATCAGGTGATCAGCCTGCAATTCTATTCTTTTCTATTCAATATCCTAACCAAACTAAAAACAACACAAAGGCATTGTCCCCCGCCGGGAATCGAACCCGAGACCTCCAGCCGCCCATGACTTAAAACCACTAGACCACGGAGGCAGTCAAAGATATTTACAGAAAGTGGTTGACAAGGACAAACCGAACTCCTCCGCAAATTCGCCGCAAGCGAAACAATTCAGATTGGATTGGAATACTTATAGAGTATGGTGACATTTACGTTCTGGGGAAAAAACAACGATAACATTTATAATGAAATCCAATAATAGTTTTGTTAGGGTAACCTAACAAGCTTTCAAGACTAGAGTCAGCGAGTGTGTGGAACAAATGTTTGACGTGTTTTTGCCACGTCTGACAAATATTGGAGGCAATTTGAGGGCAATTCTAGATTGTAATGTGTATCGCTATATTTACAGTTGGCCCATCGTCTAAATTACAATAATTTTGCCCACTTCTTCAGCGTATCTGGGAGGAAGGGAAGTTGGAACACTTTTTTTCTATCGTTCCCAGTCCAGCATGGAAATAATTAAGAAAATAAAGATGCTGTTACTATGAGCAATTTTGTAAATTAGACGAAAGGTACACAAACTCTCTTTGATTTGACATGCCGCTATCTGATAAAATAATACCCCCAGATAAGTACCTGTCACGTTATGACGACATATCGCGGTGTTGACTACAAGCCTTCTTATGTAACAAAGACATGTCAGCTACACGCTTATACCGACCTAAGGAGCATTGTGGAATGGCTCTCTTTAGTGTCCCATCCGTCTAAATCTAAAGAGACTCTTTCTTACAAAGTAGGTAGGTAGGGTGGGTAGATGTTGAAATGGAATAAAACAAGCTGTGGGAGGTATTACCAAATAAATAAAATAACGTTTACAATAATATTCTTATTTATTTGAAAGGCCTGATTATGCCAGCTTGTTTGGATGACATGGTTTAGCAACACCCAAGGGTTTGTCACAGTGGCATGGATACGAGGCCCAAAAATCCATTCTTTTTTACGGTTTCGGCAAAATTTGGTCGTTTTAACAAAGTTCTGAGCTTTGTGGACTTTGAAAAGGCTTTGGTTGATGTTGGACTGACCTGTAGACTTAGGACTTTAGGAAAATGGACCAGATAAAGTCTAGGGGAGTAAAATATGTTTTATTTTTTTATCCATTTTGGGTAAATTTTGCAGTGTTTGCAGTAATTCATGCCCCTGTATTCATGCCATTGAAACATTGTCTTATACCAAATAAATTGACATGACTGTGCCTTTCAAACTAAAAATATTTTGTTAAAATCTCACACACAGCTTGTTGTATTAAATCTCAACATCTACCCACCCTTAATGGTAAACCGGATACTTATTTTATCCTCATTACTATACCGAAGACACGCCGTTAGAAGAATAACCTTATTCGTATAAGATACATCCGAAACTGAATAATAATTTAAGTAATGGAAATGATTTCCTAAAACGCGGGCTTTGCAAAGCAATATCGCATCTCGTTCGCCACATTAACTTTCCTTAGCATTCAAAATTGACGAGTAAGCCGAGATATAACTGCAAAAAAGAAACGAAATCCATTTAAAATTACTCGCGATGACGAAGTAGGTAGGTAGATCAAATTTTACAACGAATTTGCAGAATATAAGAAGATATTGGCGGACGACCTTAGCCAAAACCAGGTCAGAAAGGACTTAGTTATTTTTCAGGTGGGTTTGGAAGACAGTTGAGAGATAATAAATAAAGTTTGGAAGTCTATAGGATTGAGTTTCAAGTTTCCGGAGTTATTTTTTGGACCTCCGTCAAAACCTTGAGATTTTACATTAAATACAGAAGGTATAGATAGATAGATAGCTAGGTACTAATTTAATTAACTTGTTGATGCTAAGGAGCAATATGTAAATGACATTAACCTATAAATTGAATTATGCTATTATCACACTTTGCTCTGATAGTAGATGAGTATGACAACAATCTAAGGACAAATATTGTGTCTGAGATACGTAATAATGTTAATATCTAGGCAGCCTCGCAGGCAAGTACTAGAAACAAATTCGCCCCTGATTTTTCCGAGCCTAATGCATTCATAAATATTTACTTATTCAAATAATTTTGAGTTCAACAATGTAGAATAATAATTTGCATAGCGCCTAAAGTCACTCCAAGTATTTCGGAGCATTTAGCTCGTCCCTCGTCATCGCTAAATAACAAAGGTTACGAGATAGGAACAAATTCAAAACCCGATTTCTCCCTAAAATTATTTGTTGGAATAATGATGAAAGGAATGCTAACGTTTACCTATTCGAATATAAATCAAATTAGCCTACCGTCATAAAAACTTTAGATAAAAAGTCTTGTATACTTATTTACAATCTTCGTTCGGTCGTATTTCCGCCTACAAGTAGTCGAATAAAAACAGAATTATGTTATGAAAGATAAGAAGGGCGAACAAACCTTGAGAATGACTGTCGACCTCAGCGCCGTAAAAATAATATTATGGAAATACATGACTTCGCTGAGTAGCTAGAGCTAAATAACTACACTCAAACTATAAGGAAAACGAAATATTTGTCCTTCCATGCTGGCCTGGGATCGAGAGAAAAACATAGAATGTGCCAGATGCATTTCCTCCCGAGCATGCTGTAAAAATCAGCTGAGGGATCCGAGTGTTTCAGTATTTTGCAATTTGGGCTGACAAACTGTCACTACAGCAATTTACCGATCTTTAAAGATCTATCTTAAATAACCCTCAAAACATTGTCAGACGTGGCGGAACGACCTTTGTTTAGGTCGTTTACGCTCTGCCTACCCCATTAGGGATAAAGGCGCGATTATATGTATTATGTAATATTTTTCCTAGCCAGTTAACTCAGGATATGAGTGAAACGAAACAAAACATATCTAAACTTCACCTTGGGTTTTATTACCATGTTTGAATGTGAAAATTAACATGTGGTGCTGACGTGGCGAGTGGAAAATGAACATCTGCTGTATGCGCGCCGTGGAAAGAAAATGTAGCGAACTATTCGCCAGACTGCGTTAAGACGTAACTACCTTGACATTTCAAGCCATAATTTATGTGTGGAACCTCAATCTCAACTTAGAAGGAGAACATCCATAAGAAACTCGAGTGACGCAATGCCCTAGTGTTTCTAGATAACAAACTTGAAGGGCACGAGGCAATGTTTGGGCATATTTCCAAAACGGTCACGCCACGAAAATCAATAAGTCTCGAATACTGGCAGCGAAACATGCTGAATAAAGAATGAACCGGCTGACTGTGTGTGTAGTTAACTATCACACATTCATTGCGTGAAACGAACACAATGCTATTGACACCGAAGAGGCAACGCACACGGAAAACTGAGAAAAAAATAAGCTGAATAAAATTGTCGTTCAATTAGTATTAAGTGGCCTAATGCATTTAAAGAGAATCTAATTGTTACCAGTCCTTTTTCATTAATAGAGATTAAGATTACGCAGCATAGGTAGACTCACGCACACACATATATAATGTAGAGGTGTACATACGTAATGAATGCTTTCTCACAGCTCCAAGGTTACAACAGACAGTTGCGAGAGAGAACCATTATCAGGTAACACACCCATTACATAGTAACAACTTGAACGGCTATTTTAGATCTTATGTCTTTACATCAAAGACCAGTCTCTACATTTAATAAACATGTTATGATAATAGCATTCAAAATAAAAGATCTGAAAATAAACAAGAATCGTCAAACGGGATTACCGCATTTAGTCTGGAAAGATGCCAGTGCCACAAAAGAAACACGTATCTAAAGAGAAAATATTAAAATTCATTGCGTAACGCGTATCACAGAATAGCCGAGATAATGGCACAGGGCGTATGCGAATAAGCGACTCTTGGAAATTGTTGCTATGAGCATGGAGGTATTCAGGCACGTGGACGTCAGGCCAAGTTTCAAGCGAAAAGGCCATTGTGTCCAATAATGGTTCCTCGATCTCACAGTCAAGGATCGCGTGACGACGCAACCTAAGAATTAACTGCTACTGCCACGATTACACTGAACATTCCTTGATCTACGCAAAAACTAAATTATCGACTTATGTAATGTAGAAGTCGCTAGAAATAGCGAAACAGGAAATTGAAGCAACGGGAAACATAAAGAACTCGAACCGAAAGTTTATGCGATTTCAACAGCAAGTACGTATATGTTTTGGTTTTGAGTCAATGCAGCAGGTGGTTCAAGCGAAATCACCTTCATTCCTACTTGTTTGAGTGATTCAAGGGCCACCCACATGAAGTAAATTAACCCTGGATTTGATAATTTAATATTGCTCTTTGCCAAATTAATTTGCTGCATGAGATGAGATGCATAAAGTTTATAAATTATATTGCTATTTCCGTTTCAGACGTTTTCATGTTTCTTTACATCTGATACGTGACGAGAATTTCTCTACACGAAAACATAGGTACACAATTTTATAACCGACTGAAAAAGAAATGCTTTATCCATGTCGTACGAAGATTTTATAATTCAAAACTTCGCGTTCAGCGTAGGGATTTTGCGAAAACACGGATAATTAGACAATGGTAAAACCATTCACAAATATGAGTAAAAAAACAGGACCTTTGCGAAAAAACTCATCGTTCTAGTAACATTTGATATCCATTACTGAAGTAAGAACGTTGATTGGTCCGATAGCGAGCCCAAAACAAGATCTCTGATTAGTTGACGTTTTTGATGTCATATTTAACCAATTAGAATAACATGAAATCAGTAAGTAAAAATCTAGCCAATCAGAGTTTAGGATATCAAATTTTACTAGAACGACGAGTATTTTCGCAAAACTCGAGACTTTTCCTATAAGATTTGACAATGTTTTCACCAATGTCTAATTATCCGTGTTTTCGCAAATATTCGAATTATCAAATCATCCTACGACATCCACACAGTTTACGATCCAGCATTTACCTGACAGACAGGCTTGTTTAAACTGTCGACGATCAACAAACAGATCTAGATAACAATGTAATTTTCAAACATTCTTGGAGTTTTATCGCAAGCAATTGGAGCGAAGAAAAATAGCACAAAATGGTTTGTTTCTGATGTTACGACCATAAATTCAGTCTCATAGATAACAAGTATAGCTATGGTACTCATACATACAAACTAAGTTCGAAGTAGGTATTACTTAATAAAAGTACCTTTCCTTATTTACCGTCGTCCTAGAAGTAAAGTAGGAGCGTACATGAAAATTTCTGTGCGTTACGTGTGGGACCGCAAACATAAAACAATTCCTTTGTCTGCGGGTGATGGTCATAAGCCCTATAGTATATCTTCTTCAAAAAATTGCCAAGCTATACTAAGTTCCTACCTTTCCTTATTCAACGTCGTCCGAGTCTAGAATATCATCAACATATCTCGGCGTGAAGTGTGAGTTCGCGAACATAAAACAATTCCTTTGTCTGCGGGCGATGGAGGCGATGTAGCTCCAGAGTTTATTAGGAAGCGGCGTATTAGCTCCACTCGCCAGCCACGCGCGCCCGTCGTGTTGCTACCACTACTCTGCGTGAGAATAGAGTTCATTGTTAAATCTCTATTTAAAAGTTCCTTTGGCATTTTATAGTTTATTATATTATACAGAATGTTACAGAAAGGGTGTATGCACCCGAGAGGATGTGAACTTGCTCACGCTACTGCATGAAACTGAACAACTTCCCAGGCGACATAATATGTCGAACAAAGACAAAAAATCGACCTCCCATATTAATAAATGTGCTATCAGCTGATACAAATGGAGACTGCGGCACTCATTTTGTATGAGGACCGACAATTTTTCATATATCTGTACCTATGTTTGGGGAGAATTGTTCAGTTTCATGGGAAGATTAGCACCTTCAAGTTTGGTCTCATTTTTTTTACTTCGTACAGGATGATGTCATCACATCATTGTATTATCTTGTTATGTTTATGATTACAAAATCGCTATTTAGGATGATTTAGGTTTTTGGCACATTCATGGATTATCTTACATACCTACTTTATGAACAGCTGCAGATAAGACTTTGGGATTATAAACAGGAAATAGAAAATAGAATCAAATCCTATTTCTTTAAGCAATTTATAAATGAGACGGGAGTCCTCCTGTTACAGTTCAACAACATACCTTCAGTAAAAAAATATACATTGCTGATCAAACTTTAGAGTATGAATATACCTTTGAAACTGAACAACTTTCCCCAAAAAACATTAGACGAAATGAGTTTCAGTGGGCTCGAGTCACCGTGTACGGGAGATTTTTTTATTTTTCATATTTCGACCTATGTTCCTCGGGAAAATTTGTTCAGATACAAGGGCAGGTTTACATCCAAAAGTTTGGTCAGCATATTTGTTTTTACCTTGTATAATAATTTAGTAATAAAACCTAACTAGAAGATATTGCACCAAATTACACCCTATATAATTATCACTACATAGTATAAAACAAAGTCGCTTTCTCTGTCCCTATATCCCTATGTATGCATAAATCTTTAAAACTACGCAACGGATTTTGATGCGGTTTCTTTTAATGGATAGAATGATTCAAGAGGAAGGTTTATATGTATAATACATGCATACTATAGTAGAGAAACACTGATAATTTCCGTGCGAAGCCGGGGCGGGTTGCTAGTTTAGTAATAAAACCTAACTAACGGGTGGCGCAAAAGTAAAGACCCTATTTGGTTCAGCTATAACATTTTTTCTAAATTAGAAAACTAGATTTAAGTTTTTTTAAATGTATATTTGTGCCATTAAATTTTGTACCATTAGGATTTAAAGATGATGTCTTTTAAATGGTGACCTCCAGAGTTGATACACATTTGAGCCCTATTTATGACATTTTGCATAACTTGCCGTAACACTTCCTGCGATATGTTCGTTATTTCTTGACGAATGTTTTCTTTTAGAGCTGCGAGAGTCTGTGGCTTGTTCACATACACCCGAGATTTCAAAAAACCCCAAAGAAAGAAGTCTGGACTGGTCAGATCGGGTGATCTTGCAGGCCAAGGTAAATCGCCAAAACGAGAGATAACTCGGCCTGGAAAAGCGTCCCTCACTAAGTCCATAGTGTCGCGCGCTGTGTGTGCCGTAGCGCCGTCTTGTTGAAACCAGATGTGCTCCAGCCCCAATTCGTCTAAACTGGGTATCAAAAACTCACGTAACATGGTTCTGTAGCGTTCTCCAGTGACAGTTATCGCATTGCCTCCAGCGTCTTCGAAAAAATAGGGTCCGATCACTCTGTCAACACAGATGCCACACCATACAGTAACTTTTAGTGGGTGTAGAGGTGTTTCTTGAATAATGCGCGGATTATCAGTGCCCCAGAACCGAGTATTCTGCTTATTGACATGCCCTGAGAGATGGAAATGCGCTTCGTCACTCATAACCAATTTTGAAGGAAAATTATCCTCTTCAAGGTTGAGGTTTATGACGCGCTGGCAGTAATCTAGACGAGCTCGGTGGTCAGCAGGCAGCAGCTGATGAGTCATTTGAGTTTTATACGGGAACATCTTTAAGTCTTTCACCAAAATACGCTGCAGGGTCCGTCTGGAAATGCCCAATTGCGTGGCACGTCGCCTCGTTGATGTTTCTGGACACTCTTCCACATCTTCGCGCACAGCATCGATATTTTCAGCTGAACGGCCTGTTCTTGGTCTCCCAGACTTAGGTCTATCCAATGTTGAGCCAGTTGCTTCAAGGCGTGTGGCAAAGCGTCGAATTGTGCGACCAATCGGTGCCGGACGGTGGGGAAATCGTCGACGAAATTCACGTTGTGTTCTTATCACTGATGAATTATTCCGTAAGAACATTGACACAATTATTCCACGTTCTTGGAGAGTAAAACGGTCCATGTTTATTTTCAGTGTATTTTACATTTGTTCACTACACAATTTTCAACAACAGAATGACAGAAAATGTCATATAAAAAAAATAAAAATATTTTCTTTAGTGCCAGTACTTTTGCGCCACCCTATAGAAGATATTGCACCAAAGGCTAACATATTCCACGCTAATATAACATCATCTGCAGTGAATCAAGGTAATACGTTCGTTGCCAAATGGGTTCGGATACAACGAAATATCAAACATACTGGGTGTCAGGGCAAACTGATAGGGGTTGCTCAGTGCAACGACACTGAACAACTATCAGCAGGAATTTCTTTCAGACAGAAAAAAAAAAGATTTTCCATACAAATTGTCTGATCGAGGTGGTAATTTTTATGGAGAAGCCATTTTTCGTTTTCACTTCCTGAAAGAATTTCCAGGTGCAAATTGTTTAGTGTCGTTGACTTGAGCAACGCCTATCAGTTTGCGGGACGCTGTCCCTTACGCCCCGTATAGCAGTTTTGCAACTAGCTATACAGGGTGCAAGGATGAGTACTACTATCCTTATTTCATACATTGCTCTCGATTCTGGCGGCACGATTCCTTATCTAGATAGCGCTGTCACATTCTCAACTTTGACAAAAGAACAGGATAGCAAATAAAGACATGACTTTGACATTCCTAATCTGACGTAAAATATGCATGCTCTATGTTCATTCCTTATTTTACGTGTCATATGTTAGGAATGTCAAAGTTACGCGTTTTTTGCTATCCTGTTCATTTTTCAAAGTTGAGAAAGTGTCAAAATTGGTCAAGCAATCGTGTCCCAAGAAGCAAGAATATTGGATCTATGGTATCGAAACCTTGTTACTATTTATTTTAGAGCCTGCGGTGTCCCACTGAAGGGCAAGGCCTCTCTCTCTTCCTTCCCTCAAAACCTTGTAACTATGTAACAAGTTTCACATTTCCATACCATGCAAAAGTGTTTATCTCGCCTAACCTACACTATTTTGTCTGCAAAAGACAATTATTTCAAAGAACATTATCATTTTATTTTGTAAAGTTATTCGTTACTAATCGGAGGCCAAGATCCACTTCAGGTCGCTGAGCCAGCGAAGTAAGTATTAGTTACTAATAGAACATGTAGGATCGCAATTGCCTTTCCTAACACCCTGTATACAGTTTCTGAGGTCGGTTCAATAAATTGGGTTTCAAATCGAAACAAACATGTCCTGTTGGGTATACGGACACCATCTTAGGGCGTTTGTGCACTTATTCATATTAAATTCGTATCCAATACCCTATCCGATTTGACCTTCTTCATAGTAATTGTACGACAGCTTTTGCACCTATTCATATATTATACAGAAAGTAAAAAAAAGTTGACCATATTTTAGGGTATTTGTATGGGAGGACCATTTTTTTTTATTGTATGACCCTGTGCCTTAGGGAAAGTTGTTCAGTTTCACGGGTGAAATCGCACCCTAAAATATGGTCAGCTACTTTTTAAATCCCGATATGTAAGTTTCATATGGATACGTTTTGGATATGTATCGAATACGGATAAGTGCACAAGCACTTTTACAAGCTAAATTTAGATGACAATGTGTAAATCAAACAAAATTTACTGTTACATCGATATTTTTAATTTCATCGTAATTTTATGGAAGATCAATACATGGTGACAAATAATTACTGAAATTAACTGACTTTTTACACTTGAACTTTCAATGCTATAGGCACTCGATATTTAATAGATCTAAACGTGAACATTTTAATTATAAATACGCACAGATATAAAAAGACGACGGTTCGCAAATACACATACTGTCACACTTATGTTTATAATATCCAAAATGGACTTAAAATGTTCACATTAGAACGTCCACGGGTTGATGAGCAAGTTAGAAGCTACTAAGATAAGGACTGCGGGTCTCAAGCTCTGATATCAAATCTCCTAAATACTTTACAAGGGACACATTCACTTGGTGCACCAAATACACCTCAGAAATCCTTATTACTTTTCCTTAATATTTAAATACGACTTAACAAAAATAGAGGTCGCCTTGACTAACTGCGGTGGCGTAATTCTCGTGAGGTCGTACCGCGCCAACTCTCTGAGAATCTAGTTAAAACAATGTCCAAATGGTGAATGTCACTTTCTTACAAAAACGACAGATCAATGATGATATAGATAGACAATGGAATTCTCATTGAAAAACTATTTGCGCAGAACAATGGCATGTGAGACGCGATTCCTAGCTTCTTGACGGTCTATCAAAGTATAGTGTATTTATCTCAAGACTACCGCTCGGCTATACTTGTGGTTGTGCGTACAGACACGAGCCCTTGTGTGCGTATCTACAGTTTTACTATGCCGAACTCACGCACACTAAGGCAATGGAGAATTACACATACAAGCATGGCAAAGCGGCAATCGTGACATAAAGCAACTATAAACAGCTATTGGAAAGTACACACTTATTTCTTATTCCCTTTACACTTACTCTTGTAAAATTTAAAAGAAACTTACTAAACTTAATCGATCTAATATTCTATAAAAAAATCTAAAGCGTTGGACACCGAGCTATGTTTCTTATTAACACCACTCTAGAACGTCACATGTAGAAATTCATAAGGTGGAAGTGACTAGTTACTTGTTAAGGATTGATTGATTCGATTGGTTGTTCGAGTTATAAAATATTACTATATTTTTGCGCCGCAGTTTCACCCGCGGCTTATTGAGTTTTCCCGTGGGAATCAGGTATTTTCCCTCGGTAAAAAGTTGCCTTTGTCACTCAGGGTGAACGTGGCTTTCTAATGGTGAAAGAATTTTTGGAATCGGTCCTCTTGATTTTGAGTTTATTCGTTACGAACAAACATACAAAAATCCAAATCTTTTCTCTTTAGTATAGATTATTATAGACTCTAAGAACGGTGCAGTTGAGAATTTAAAGCGGGTTTGTGCGAGGACAACTGGACTTGCGTAACCACTGGTTTGTGGCAATCGAGTCACACCTGCTATAAAAATGTATTAAACTAATGTGTGTTGTACATGCTCATAATTGCTTTTTTTGGCATCGACCGTCACGCAACTAAGTCCAAACAGTGATACGCTCAATCCGCACACGCGAACGAGATTGTGCCCTTCACGTATGTACGAAAATATACAAATTACTTATACAAGCAAATCGTGATAAACATATCGAAATAAATTCTCAAAAACATGCTTATGTACAGAACAGGACAGTTTATTCCAATTACAAATTTATGGCACCAATTTTTTAAATACAGTTAACGAGAAATATAGGTTGATTCAACTACAAATCTTTCCATAGTAAACATTGTTATCGAGAACATAAATAACTTTTGACCCAGACTTCACCAGTTAAGACATTGTTTTCATTGTAAAGTTAAAGCGGTTGATTCGATTAAATATATTTAAATACATAACGCTAGTAATGACGTCACACTTGCGTTACTACATGTTTAGTTGATACATGTTTAGACACATGGCTGGATATTTAATTTAAGCAGGGCACCAGATGCGGCGTTGCGAAAATTCGACAAATTACATTGATTTAAAGAGATTAAGACTTTACAATTTGATATGATAATCAATCCATCTTTTCTACATGATGAGTGTGGACCGTTCAGGCCGGAACAGTCAGAACCAACTTTACAATCACGTATCAAGTGTAATAGAAAGTCATATCAGTAATACATGAAATGTGCAATTGGTTTAGTAACCATTTCTGGATATTCAACCTAATGACTATTACCACAGACGCTCACAATGTCCTCACAATGTAAAATGCACTACAAATAACTAGATATTTATTTGTACAGCCTGGATTCAAAGTTCTACTCTAATAGCTAACAAACTTTATAGTAAACATTGCCAATTTCATCATACCACACATGCCGAAGTATGGTGGGACCAAAAGCAACGGAGCCACAGATTTGATTCATATTATACTTATTGATAACATCAGTCTCAATGACAAGATATCGCCATAATGGCATTTTAGAGATTTACTACTAAGAAGTTAAACATATTCCTATACATAATATAGGAAATATTCCAAATATAAAAATTCTCTCGTATTATTCATTTTGTGCTGGAGTGTTGCAATGTATAAAACACATTTAACACAACCTGAAATATTAACCTTGTTTACATATGGGAATATGTTTTGAAGAGATATTAAAAATTTGTTGCTTTAAAAAACTGATGCTAGCAATAAGTTTCAGGTGACAGATTTTAGTAGTGAGAGTCCAGTAAGGGACCTAAAATGTATTATATTTCAAGTTCCACAGCAAAATACAGTAAATCTACAAAATAAGGAACTATACAAATTAACTATTACACTTAAATTCTAAATTCCTCACATCAGATCACAAACACATAAGTCAAATTGCACATGTTGAACACAACTACATACAAATAGAATAAATTAATCTCCTTAATGATTTGATGTAGTTACAGTTCCTTAAATAAAATATCAACCGATACAACAATATAACTTTCATAAATAAAACCAATAACGAAATGTCAATTAATTAAAACTTATCAGTAATATAACATTCCATGAAGATAAGTATTTTTAGGAATTCAATTCATAAACCAACTAAAAATTAGTGTTTGATAATAGCTCTAAATCAATGGTTAAGTGATGCTTATATAGAAATTCATAAATCAACTTGATTGTAAGTTAAACCTTAAAAGCAATACGAAAAATTTGATCAATTATACATAATTTAATTTACAAAATGGTATCGATTTCATAATAAAAACAATAATAAAAGTATGTAAATAAAGCTCACCACACCCCAACACTATCAATAGCAAACTACAAGATAGTGAAAGTAAACAATCTTAAGACATTGAGTGGTCGGAGCGATGCTCGGGTAGAGATGTCGGTAGTAACACGTCTCGGGAATATCACCAGAACAAGGATCACTTAGCTTCCTCCATCTGCTCTATGTTATGTCAACTCGAAAGGGCACTAAGCAAATGAACGCCACCGAAATATCGGAAATCAGTTCTAGGGTCGCGCCGGAGGGGCTCCAGGCACAGCCCGCGCGAACGTCCAGGGCCGCCCAAAACCGGCTGCGGGCACTCGTCACCATTCCACGACATGGTCACGGAAGATTCACTAATACAAAAACCTACTCACGGGAGACTCCGCGCGCAGGCAGCGGCCGCGATATTCAGAACTCGGCGAACTCTTTAGCGCACTTCTCCGTCGAGGAGATGCGTAGCGCCTCCTCCTCGTAGTCGTCGAAGTTGCTGGTGTCACCAGGACCCTTGCAGCGCGGGATAAACGGCGCCTCGATCTTCTTCTGGAACACGGCGATCCAGTCGGTCGACGCGAACCACTTGTGCCCCTTGATATCGTTGACGCCCGCCTTCAAGTTACCGTATCTCTTCGTCAGATCCACCTGTAGGAGGTTCCGTAACAGGTCTTTCAGGTCGGAGCCAAAGTGCGAGGGGAACCGAACTTTGCCCGAAACGATCTTCTCGTAGATTTGGATAGGTTGGTCGGCGAAGAACGGGGGGTAGCCCGCGGCCATCTCGTAAACGAGGACGCCGAGCGCCCACCAGTCGACGGCCTTGTTGTAGCCTTTCGAGAGGATGATCTCTGGTGCGAGGTACTCGGGGGTACCGCATAGCGTCCACGTACGCCCTTTCACACGCTTCGCGAAGCCAAAGTCGGTGACCTTGAGGTAGCCCTGCGAGTCGATGAGCAGGTTCTCCGGTTTCAAGTCGCGGTAGATGAGGTCGAGGTAGTGGAGGTACTCGAAGGCGAGCACGATCTGTGCGGCGTAGAAGCGCGAGTGGGGCTCCGAGAAGCGCCCCACCTTGCGCAGGTGCGAGAACATCTCTCCGCCGGGAACATACTCCAGCACCATGTAAAGGTTCGAGTTGTCTTTGAAATGGAACTTCAGGCTCACCAGGAACGGGAAGTTGATCGCCTGTAGGATTCGCTTCTCGTTTAGCGTATGCTCTACCTGTTTGAGTTTTACCACTTTTTGCTTATCTAATATTTTCATAGCATAATATTCTTTAGTCGGTTTATGTTGCACTATCATAACTCGGCCGAACGATCCCGTGCCGAGGGTTTTTATCCGCTCGAAGTCGTTCAGTCCGGCGGTGTTGGTAGGATTTTTCTTCCATTTCTCCTCGAAATCCTCTTTGGCCTGGTCGAGGAATTCCTTGACGCTTTCGGCGGCGTCCACCTTCTTGTTGGCGGTGGCAGCATTGTTGCCCATGGCGCACACCACAAACTAGTCAGCAGCCTCGATTCGCCGTTATTACAGGCCGCCTTGTTCCACTAATCGATGCCTGCCGTGCGACCGAGAAAACGGGCAGGTCCAGGTCAACACAAACCGATCTCAAACACGTACATTTCTCAGTTTTGGGATCACGATCACACGTCACAAACGACACTCGACACGGGAACACATTGACACGATTACTTCGAAAACTAGAAATCCCAGAAAAATCGACACATTCACAAGAATAAAATGGCTTCCACAACCGAACTCAATCGACAGAGCGAGATCGAGCGAACGATTTGCTCACGGGTGGCGGTCAATTATGAAAATGTTGCCATTTTGCAAACCAGAAACTACCAATAATATTCAATTCTACCAATAGTGATGTCGTAAGTGACTCAGTTGTTTGACTCGGTGAGTTCCGGATCATGATATTTTTTGAGAAACTTCGCTTATATTAAAGCCATAAAATATAAAATGGTAAAATCCGTGATTATGTTAGTAAATTCGGTGCAATGTAGAAAAACAAATTAAAATGATTGTTGATCTTCACTTAACGCTGCTTTTTAAATATTTAGTTTACATTTTTATAAGATAAATTAGTTTCTTAGAAGCCATCTTATTTTCCCGTTGTTTTGTTAAAATTAGATCATATGGACAAAATACATTCTACGGTTCAACTTATAATTTCTCGTTTATTTTTCCAGGACTACTGTACAGGTTATTTACTTTAAAGGGTTGTTACGTCAATATAGGATCGATATTTGTCGTTGGGTCAAAATGAGTCATCAAGTCAACGTTGGTACCGACGGTACAACATGCGGACACAAAAGGCGGGTTAACATGGGTCAACGAGTAAAGTGTGTCGTGTATGAAAGTAAGCCAAGTTCGAAAAGTGGCTTAAGGTTCACATCGTAACTTTCCATCAGTTGAGATGGTGGACATGTGGTTTTAACTTGGTTTCAAAATAATTAAGACCAAGTTGGTCAAGTGGGCTGACATTAGGGCTATAATTCGTCCTAGTTTCCCCGGATTTGTCCTTGTTTGGAGGGCGTCCGGGGGCATCCAGGCGGGGTTTCCAAAAAGCGTCCGAGTAGTATTGATAATTTTTGTGTGTTTTGTCGTGCTCGCTTCGCTTGCGTAACATATTAATACCATTTTGTTTATATATCGCCCTCGCGTAACGTATGGACTAAGTTTTCGTTTATTCTCGCGCTCGCTTTGTTCGTGTAACATAACCAAATGAATGAATGTTTGGATAGTTTCTTGCCCACCTCACTCGCGTCTAGCGTAACATATTGATTACAATTTGATTAAAAAGTCGCACTCGCTTCGGTCGCATAATGTATTGATTCAGTAATCGTGCCGTGTTGCGCTTGTTTTGCTCGCGTTTAGCCCTTGACAAAAAAGGTTGAAGAACACCTTTGTTTTTTTAAATAATTAATTAATATATTTTTTTATTCAAGCGTCCACGGAAATTACTAAATTTTGACCAAATACCCGGGGTTTTTGAGGGTTCTGTCCGCGTTTTTTTCAAATAAAGTGATGGCAGCCCTAGCAGAGATGGTATAGTGGATCGAGTTGGTAAAATATCCGACCAAAATCAAGAATATACCCAATGGGTATGCCCAATCCTAGATTAGGTCAGAGTTTTCAAGCCGCCAATGTTTAGCACTGGCCTCTGATATGGCTTAACGACTAATATCTACGGTATTAAACGATATTAACCGGGACCAACGGCTTAACGTCCCTTCCGAAGCACGGAAAAAGCACCGAATAAACGTACATATAAAATTCGAAAACCGAAAAACACATTGGTACGTGGTGGGATTGGGACCACGACCTCCCGCTCAGGAAGCAGCGGCCCTATCCACTACACTATCGGGCTCTCAGTAAACATATAAAAATATAAGTATCAAAACATGTTTTGTTAGTCTATAAGAAGAAAAAGGATTCATTCACTGAATAAATAACAGTGACGCCCTCATTTTATTGTCAACTCAAAGTTGTTTCACCTGTACGCTAAAAGCACGTCCGAAAGATTAAATCGTTCGTAGCTTACTCAACTCTCGCAGGTTACTCAATGGTTTGTATGTATCATCAATAAAAACTACTAAATGTAATCACATATTTTATAATAGCAACACTCGAAGTTAGTCCTTCTTGGTAGTTTTAAAAAATATCATAGATGGCAGTACTATACTTGTTGCGCAGCTTTGCGGGCGCAGGTATCTCTGAAAGTAAACGTATGTAGTCACATCACAAGTTTATGTATGTGTTGGTTGACCTGCTGCCGCTACTGCCTGCCTGCCCCTGTGCCGTGTCTGCCACACAAAATTGAAAAAAAACTTTACCAACAAAAAGTACGACGAAGCAGCGCCTGAAATATCTAAACAAATATATTGTTTTTTCTATTATTTTGTCTCTTTTGGTATTATTATCCTATATTAGTTGGAAACATTCTAACGCACGCTGTCAATAGATGGCGCTACAATGCAGTTTTGTCACTTATTTTTTTAACCATGTGTTGGGCACGGATCTAGGAATAGTAGGGATATGGTATGTGGGAGTGGCGCGTGGGGACACAGTATACAGTATGCACAAACTTCTTCCATGCTGCAACTGGGAGCGAGGGAAAAACATAGAATGTGCCAGCTGCATTTCCTTTCAAACATGCTGTAAAAATCAGCTAAGGGATTCGAGGGTTTCAGTAAATTGTAACTTAGTCGATGGGCTGACAACCTGTCACTACAGCAATAAACCTACAAATCTATCTTAAATAACCCTCAAAACTTTGTCAGACGTGGCGGATTTACCTTTGTTTAGATAGTTAACGCTCTGCCTACCCCTACCCTATTTGGGATAAAGGCGTCATTATATGTAGGTATGTATGTACAAACAGGAACATCGCCCGAGCGCCGGTCTTTAGTCGCAAATTCGGTTACGAAACTGAAAATGTTACGCATAACGAATTTTTCCTCTGAAATAAAGTTGACGGCAGAAATTAAAGAGTGATCGAAAAAATGGTATAAACCTCTATAAACAATAAATATAAAAAATTAGTTCAAAAACTAGAACCCGACACCTAAAAA
The DNA here is from genome assembly GCA_949820665.1 of Scrobipalpa costella. NCBI lineage: Eukaryota > Metazoa > Arthropoda > Insecta > Lepidoptera > Gelechiidae > Scrobipalpa > Scrobipalpa costella. The sequence continues at coordinate 5,075,410 of OX463307.1, read as the reverse complement.
GTATGAAACAAGAAAACATTGTTATCTTACCGCTGTAAGCGATCATATTAATTTTCGTTTAGATAGGCCATAGGTAGTATACGACCACGGCTATCCTCTGAACATAACTATAATGTATTTGTTATTAAATATCAATTCAGATAATAATGTTTTCTTGTTTCATACTTTTCAGTAGTTGGATTTAAGTTTTTGAACTCATTTTTTATTTAAATAATTTTGGGGATAGGAATATACAGTTGCGTGTTTGGAATATTGTTGCACAGCCTGAAAGGTCAACTATCACCAGTTCACACCAAGACTCCACCCCCGGGTCTTGATATTTGAATGTGCGATTGCTACTTCCATCTGGTCGTTACTTTAATTTTTCTGTAAAGGGGGCAAGCCCCCTGAACTCACCGGTATCGATGTCTGAATGCGGTCGCTACTTTCAAACCGTGCTGCTATTTTATTTTTCTGAACCCTTGGTCTCGATGTCTAAATATGGTCGCTACTCCCGAACCGGACTGTTACCTGTGAGGGGAGCAAGCCCCCCTCTACCCCCTGGTCTCTGTCTGAATGAAGTTGCTACTTCCGAACCGAACTGTTGATTTTCATTTTCTGTGAAGGGGCAAGCCCCCCGCAACCCGCGGTTTCAATGTCAGAACGCGGGCGTTACTCCCAAACCGGACTGTTACTTTTCTTTTTCTGTGACGGGGGCAAGCCTTCTCATCCCCCCGATCTGAATGTCTGAACTGGACTTTGTTATTCCCGACCTAGATTGTTACTTTCCCTTTTCTATGATTCGTTGTTCCTAGAAATATGATCATAGTTCCAAAAACTATGATCATAGCTCCAAGAAGCCCTCCGGTCTCGATATCTGAATGCGGGCTCTTCTTTAAAACCGATCGTTACTTTTATTTTTCTGTGAGGGCTAGCCTCTCTCAATCCCCCGGTCTCAATGTCTAATTGTGGTCGCTAACAAACGAACGAACTGAACTGTTTATTTTCTTTTTCTGTAAGGGGGGCAAACCCCCTCAACCCCCTGGTCCTTAGATCTGAATGTGGTCGCTACTTCCGAATCGGACTGTTTCTTTTCTTTTTCTGTGAGGGTAAACAACCGGTACTGGCTGGCAATATCCACCATATATGGCCGCAATTGCCTCCGTGGTCTAGCGGTCTGAGCCATGGGCTCTCGACCTGGAGGTCCCGGGTTCAATTCCCGGCGAGGAACAATGACTTTGTGTTGTTGTTTCTAGTTTGGTCAGGACTTGCAGGCTGATCACCTGATTCTCCGAAAAGTAAGATGATCCATGCTGTCGGATGGGCATGTAAAATAGTCGGTCCTGATGTCTCTCTGGTCGTGTCAGTCAATCTGTCAAATCAGAATAAAAGATTGAAGGAATAGAGAGTGCACCTGTGTGTAGCGCAAACATTTGGGCACTAAAAACAAGTCCTGCGCAGTTGGCTGATCTCCGGGAGATTGGCCGCCATCACCGAAAATCGGTGGGAGTACTATATATGACCTTTGGCCAGTTCAACCTGTTGAGTGACTTTAGAAAATATTCTCATTTATCGAGTAAACGCATACAAAGCCACAGGCAAAATTATTTTACGTCATTATTTGATGTTCTCTAGTGGGCACCACATGCAAGCCTATAACTAGCGGACGATTGAGATGCTTCTTATGATATCTCATTTGTCAAATTTTAATGACTAGTTTAGAAGTTATGAGGTAACAGATGAACATACATACCTACATAGAAACATACATACCGGTCAAAATCATAACCCTCCTTTTTGCTTTATCGTAGTTGGGTAATGAAATAATATACAGGGTAATTGATGCGAAACCTTATAATTTTGATATCTTAAGGAAACCGGTACTTTTCAGGTGGCGGTAGAGCCAAACTGTAACGAAACGCTTCTGTGTACACGCGCTGATAGCGGATTGAAAATTATACCAGTATACAAACCCTGACGTGGCTGACGTTGACTGTATGGGAGCGTCAAAGTGTGAGTAAGCATCATCTCCCCAGCCTTATCCCGTATCTCAGGGGGTCGGCTACCTAATATAGGTGATTGAACGAGGGTACTGGTTTATACACAGAGCGACTGCCATCTGACTTTTGCAACCCAGAAGGAGACCAGACCCAATCCTAGATTAGGTCAGAGTTTATAAGCCGCCAATGCTTAGCACTGGCCTCTAAAATAACTATCCGACTAATATCTACTGTATTAAACGATATTAACCGGGACCAACGGCTTAACGTGCCTTCCGAACGTACATATGAAATTCGAAAACCGTAAATTGGTACGTGTTGGGATTCTAACCACGACCTCCCCGCTCAGGAGGCAGCGGCCCTATCCACTACACCATTGGGCTCTCTCGTCAAAGTGTGAGTAAGCGCGTGTTCGTATTGTAATGCATATGTATTTGTTAATTTCGGAAGAGACAGCAGGACCCAAACATCCAGGCATCGAGACCGTATCCCTACTATTCTTAGATCCGTGGTGTTTGGCTTATATTTTAGGAGGGCGGGATTCTCTCGTACTCGCATGCCCGCATTTCTTTCAACTGATATGAATTGATTAGTCAACGAAACTCTTCAGGAAATTCTTTCAAAAACACTATTTTGCTGGCATATGTATTTAATTCGTAGTTGCAAAAATAACGACTTAACTAAAATAAGTCTATACCTGTCATTTGCTATTATGAGAGAACGGAAAGAGACGGCAATCGATAGATAAATAAAACCAAGTGGCCGTAATAGAGCGTTTTCTGTGTTATAGAAGGTATGTTTGATTCTTCATTTATTGCCTGAACTAAACAAACAAATCCATTCTTACCTAGACTCGCGTTTATGTAGCGATACCACAATAGGTACGGCACAGTACCTAACCACGATGGAATAGGTACCTTCCTACCTACTTTGACTTCTGTTTTATTTATATTTATTCTTCTTCTTCTTCTGTCGAGTGGGTATCGAGTCTATGGACCGATGAACCCTGGTGTCAGAGTTTAAACCGCCTAGTAGCACAACTATCAGGCCTCTTACATGGTTTTTGTGTAACGACCACTATCAAAGACAGCGACCGGGACCGACGGCTTAACGTGCCCTCCGAAGCACGAAATCTTTTTATATTTCGGACAATCAGGTGATTCAGCCTGCAATGTCCTACCCAAACAGGGGAAAAATTAACAAAGTGATAAATTCTCAAATATCAACTTTCTATATTACCCCCTGGGAATCGAACCCAGGACCTCCGGATCGGGAGCCCATGGCACTAGCCACTAGACCACGGAGGCAGTTATTATTTTGGCAGTTATCATTTATTTTTATGGTAATAGGTAATAGACCTGATATTCGTAGATCTACTCAATTTGTCTATGTATAAAATAAAGTTTAGACAGCAGGCTTAACATTATTAAGGTGCTTCCTCCCGGCAAATGTTTGTTTTTAAGAGCTTACTGCTCCCAAAAGAAACAATGGAACAGGCCATGAACTAATCTTCAATTCATAAATAAGTATGCTAAAAAAATCTGGAAGTAAAGCTTCTTAACTATGTTAAGAGCGCTTTCGCGGTTCTTTCGAGAAGTTACCCGTATTATGACGTTATCCGTATTAAGTAGTTTTTATGGATTTAGCTCATTTGTACGTTTTTCGTAACCGCCACGCGCCGCCGCCGAAGCGCGCGCTGATATGAACGATATTCTAATTCATTATCATTACGGGCGATAGTTGCACAACTTGAAATCTACCTGCTCATCTGCCGGCAAGATACGCCTTAATTTTATTCGCATGGTAACAGACTGTTAAGTCGCCGCTCCAAAATTTTGCATTTATGTGTGAAATTAAAAATGTGCCTTAGAACTATGTTTGAGGCAATTAACTTGACATAGAATGACGCAGTCCTCGCATTGAATATTCGATGTTAAATCCAAGCAATAAGTGTGAATTTTAGATTGGAGTCATTTGACATCAAAAATATTGCCCTTTAGTTTAGGTAGGTATAAATAAGGTACTGTGATGTCAGTCCGTGAGTACGTGGTGAGTACCTACCTACTGTAGGTAGCATCTACCTATACCTACTTACTTGGTTCTTGTTCTATGGTCGGGCACCCTCCTATAAAATGACGTAGCATTAGCAATGGCGCCGATTTGGCCGTACACCGACTTATCTTTAAATCTTATAGATTTCGTATAAGGGTTAATTTAAATAGAATCATTCTTGTAATAAACAAAAAAAATGGAAATAAGTTTATGGTAAGGCTAAGGTTCAATAGGTACATACATATCTACGGAATCCTACATATGGGCGCGTCCGATTTATAAAAATGACAGTCAAACTAAAATAAATTAAGTTTGTGTCTACTACTGAATCGGCACCATAAGAAGGTTAAGAAGAGTACTGAGTACACGTGGCAGATGGCTTTGGCTACCTCCAGATCACCGACCGGTGTGTTCTGGTTGACGAATTCACATTCTGACGAAATACACGTCCGACTGCCAAGATTTTTACTAAGCCAACGACCGATGATCCCACCAACTTATATGAAACAGTCTGTAAATTATCAGTCGCTCTTATTTACATTGCAACATAGTTCATAGTCCGGCAGTTTTAATTTTTGTAGGTGATTAAGTTAACGAAGTTTGAGAACCTTGCAGGTTGATGATTTTGTAGCCCAAGAGGTGAACCCATATCATGAAATCACATGCGAATAAACGCATCTCATTGCAAATTCTCGTCTAACGAGCTCATAAAGTTTAAATTACATACTTTTAAAAATAATTAAAAATAACGCTCATTTCATTATGTATGACATAGGTAGGTATAAAATATTTTCTAAAGACGTAAAATTCACCGAGCAATGAACTTACATTGCGGCGTCGAATGTAACAACTTGGTAGGTAGGTGGTAACAAACAGATTTTGCACGAATTTCGTTAAAAAATATGACTGTATTTTGTCCAACCAGTCCAGTAGGTAGTAGGTACCTCTTTTGAAATTTCCGGAATGGAATTTCCGACATTGCTCGCGAGAATGAGATAAATTTGATTTGATTTCGAAGCTCTGCCGGTAAGAGAGAGAGAGAGATAGATATCAATAATTTGGTAAAAAAAGCCACTGATGCCCTGCCCACCCTGAAAGTTTTGCCTCGCGAGGAAAATAATGTGTGATCATCGTCATCTATGTTTAGATCTACTTACCTTACCTCCTACTAGTATTTACAACTATAACGTAATGAGAATAGGAAAGGAATGTATGTATGTAGTGTATTTTGCATGCATTTCCTAGGTTCAATAAAAATACGCTCTTTGTGTGTTAACCATAACGTAAGCAGGTTATGTTTTTATTAATGAAAGTAGCTTTCTACTTTATTGAAAAATAATTTATATTTTCTCTAGAAATAATTATAGCGTACTTTTCCAAAACGCCGATAATTTCCTGCGCGTGAAGAACAATAATTTTAACGATTGTATTTTTCAAACAGGACAGAGCAAGGTAGATTATTGCTTGCCCGCCTCTTGTGGTAGGAAATTCAAGGTTGATGAAGCAGGTACCAAGAGTAATATAGCGATCTTTGTCATACAAATGCGTAAACCCCATTTCTATCTCACGAGACCGACGTAATCGTACGAACTTCACTTCGGTGCGCGGCCCCGCGAGGCGTCAGGCACGATATTTTCCTCTTTCTTTTCCTTCATTTGGACGGCGGTGTTAGTGCGGTGAACATTGTTGTACGTTGTGCGTGAACACGTGCTCAATTTAAATCTTTTCTTCAAGTTTAGTACAAAAAACTAAAACATAATAATGGCAGACGCAGCAGTTGAGAAGAAGTAAGTTAATTTGACTTTTATTCAGTCATTTTATGTGAGTTTTGTGTTAAAATAGTTTTGGCGGCTTTCGAAAACGTGATCAAAATGGCTTCCTTTCCGAGTGTGTAAATCATGTTTTTGGTGTTTTTCCTATGTTATTCTCACAAAATCGCATCGGAAACCGTACAGTAAGTGTTATATATTATTTAGCGACATTGTTATTGTATCTGTTGATAGTTTTTTGACGCTTATTTATTGACGCCGATAGCGCAAGAGTACAGGCGGGAAAACTCATTTCGCAATAAACATACTTTTAAAGTTCAATTACTGTTGCAATAGGAGTTCGGTAGGTCAAACTGGATCGATTTGGGTCGGTGGCATCGACTGGGTATATGGCATTCTGAGGTAGCGGTGTATTGAATGTAGCGGTGAAGTTGAAAGCACGCCGGGCGTTTCGCGCCGCGCGCTGGGCTTGGGGGCAAGCAAGATGGCTGTCGATGCGCGGCGTGCCGGCGCGGTCGGCGCGTCACCGGCGGCGTACCGGCGCGCGCTACTTTTGAATTCGCCGAGTTTTGCAACTTTGCGGTTACGTTATCGGTAGGGCCGCGTGTTGTCATTAGTTATTTTTAACGCTGTATGGAGTCTTGGAGTTGATATCTACTGGTGCGAGTAACGTATTCATTCAGCCGCTTACGTTATGGTTTCCTCTGTTGTAACTTTCCCACATTACTTGCGCAACAGTCGCTTGTTTTTGTTCCGTCAGACTTTTCCTTTTACGCCGCCCCACTTGGTGCGCTCGTAACAGTTGGTTACTCTGTTAGCAACCGGCGACGGCTCTCGACCGTTAACTTATACGTTGTACTAGCACAACTTGTTGCATTAAACACTAGTTTGCTGCTTACATTGACATTTATAACCTTTTTACTTTACCATACCTACGATTCTTACTTAATCAGCCATAGAATAGTACCACTTGCCAATCAACCTTATTAGAACCTCATTTTAAGTTATAGGTATGACCAACCTTGCAGCTGCTATAAGTACCTAGAGTACCTACATTATAAACTAAACATCTTGACGGTTTGTTTACATTGCTGACATCACACATCACTCACTCAATACAATAATGGTTTTATAACCAACCATTAGTGAGTTACACACTGATTCAATTGGTAGTTGGTACCAATTCATAAGTATGTTGATGTGAAATTGTTTTTTAGAAGAAAAAGTGAGTTTATGTAAAATGGTTTTATTTAATTTTATAATTATACTGGCATTCTTATTCACATGATCAAAATGTTAGTAAAGACCAAGTTTCTCACAAAAGTTTGTTTTGAAAGTAACAGATTCTTGTCTTTTAGCTCTTGCTACAAGAAGTAGCAATTTACCTAGAACTGCTAGAACCCTTTAAATGTCCTGGCATTCATACTTACATCAGATTCTGAACTCTAGGAACAATCATACTCATAGGCTGTAAAATATCTTAAAATTAAAAGATGATAAATATTTAAATTATAGGACTAGAAGTAAAAAAATAGGTAACAAAAACAACTTTATGACGTCAATCTACCCATGAAACTGAACAACTTTCCCCAAGGAACATATGAATAGGCACTAAATGGTTCATTTACAAATTTCCAGAGACGCCGCACCAGAGGAGGTCACCTCATCAGAGATCAAGGAGTCACCTGTCAAGAAGTCCCCTGCCAAGAAGCCCGCTGAGGTTGAGAGCAACGGCAAGGAGGAGAAGAACGGCAGTGGAGACGCTCCAGAAGAATCTCCAGCGGAGAATGGAGACGCTGAGGAGAGCAATGATGCAACAGAGAACGGTGATGCCACAGGTTAGTTGTAATATCCTAATCCTAGTACCCTAGTAATATTATAAATGCGAAAGTTTGTGTGTTGGGATGAAACTTGGCACACATGTAGTGTTAGTGCATAGGACATTGGGCAGGCTTTTCACTGCAGGAAAACATTATATCCATGAAAACTGATTTAACGCGGGTTAAACCGCGGGCGGGAAGCTAGTTAATTTCGTTTTTAAAATGATTTAAAACTACTAGTTTTATTTAATTATGTATATATTATTAGTTTGAAGGTACATTAACTAGAAATACCTACCTTAAATTGTACTGCAGAGGATTATCTAATCCCCATAGGACAGGACATTTACTAAAACAGTAAAAAATCTGTTACAAAGTAAATTCAAACAAGTTCCTAAATGTTTATTCTATAGTTTTCATTTATGAATAAGTATGACTGTTAATGGTTAAAGATGCTTTACATAAATTAAATAATCATTGACACGGAATGTTACATTCAAATTACGTTTACGTGTTGAAAACGGACTTTATGAAGTACTCAACTGTCTTGTAACTTGTTAACTCAAGTGATATTTGATATCCATGTGTGTTCAATTTAAAAGCATGCAATATAAATCTGATTGGGCGTTTTTAACCCGTCAGGCGGGTTGCAACTAGTTTACCGTGTCAGCGCGACCTTGTCGGCGAATTTATAAACGGCGGCGGCAGTAGGGCGATATTTATTAGTTTAGCGCGCGAAGGAAGTCTGCTTTTAGGCGCAAAACATAAACCTGAAGGCTTCTTATTGTTTTGGTAGAGTCGATTGACCTGATAAACCCGGAGTTTTTAAACCCCCCAATAGCACATACAATTGGCTTCTGACAGGGGACCGACAGCTTAAAGTGCTCTCCAAGGCACAGAATCCTTTTTTTCCTTATAGACAATCAGGTGATTTAGCCCGCATTGTCTAGATTAAACTAGGAAAAATGCATCTCAATCCCTCCTGGGAGCAGTTACAGATTGACAGTAACACAGTCGTTATCTTTGTGATGCGTTTTATTTGATTTTAGTTACTGACTTGTTCATTTCTATTTCCAGAAAAGAAAGAGGCGGTGAAGAGGAAATCGGTCGCCGACAACGGAGACGCGGAGAAGACCACGCCAGAGAAGAAGTCCAAGGTGGCAGACGAGGCCCCCGCGGCGGAGCCCGAGGAGGTGGCGGCCTAAGCCCCCCGCGCCCCGCTTGGTCCACTGCAATGCATCCCCGTTCATTAGGGCTCAACTCTCCCCCCCACTCTAAACATATCCTTTTATACTTACCAAGTTTTTCGCGAGCCAAACAGTTTATACACGAGTGTATATTGATCTGATTATTATATACGAGTTGAGCTCTTTTGTGACCACTAAGTTTAGGTTTATGATACATTGTGTATTAATCTTACCTGTGAAGTACCTGTAAAGTGTAAATTAATGTTGATACTGTCCGCGGCTACCGGTAGCCGGCTAGAGGGCATCGCAGTGAACCGATCGCTCGCTCGGTTTAGGTGTTGTATGCTGTTTTTGCGTATCGGTGTCTATTTCAACAGACTAGTAGGGATCGGTCTATAGGATGAGAGTAACAGACGGTATCGGATGCTTCGTTTCGCCAGTAAAATACTGCCAAAGTAATTCACCCAGTGTGAAATCATTTCAGGATCCGTTCTGTGAACGACGCGTTTATTCATGAAAAAACAGCTTCCGAAAAACAAGGATTTTAGATATACTAAGGTTTAACTTTTAGATAATTAATTCAGTTGTAAATTTAAGTTAGCAGTTAAATGTCGCACATTTATGTATTTCATAGGCATAATTACTTAACCATTTAAACATTCCTACGACACCGGGTTGCGGCTCGCTCTGTGAACGCGGCACCAGCGCGGCGGCGGCGCGCGCGCCGGTCACCCATCCTCGCGCCGGTCGCGCATTGCACCGGCCACCCATCTGCGCACATACCGCCCGCGCCGCCAGCCGCGCGGGGACCGAAATAATAAGGTTCACATTGCAACATTTAATTTTAAGAATTTCAAATTTAATTAAAAGTTCAAAGTTGACGTATGTGGTGATAGTTCATATTTGACATAACTAATTTTGCGTGCTATTTGTATTTCTTATGGATATCTTTATTTTTTTCTTAATATTCTGTTTTTCTAATTTATTTTGCTTCTCATTTATATGTGATAGACGCGAACCTCGATTTTAAGGTGACCTTTATGGTTACGTATCTCTTTATTCCCAAATATTGTAACACGTTGTGTTCTGTCTGTGCTAAGGGATTAATTGAATAAGATTTTGATTAACTTTTGCAGATTATAACTACTTAAACAAGTTTATACTTAATTTTTTGATTCAAGAGTACATTTAGTATTAGATTTCTATAGTATGTACAGTTTTAACACTTTACTTCTCTCATTGTGGAGTTAGTGTTTGTAAAACGTTTCTGGCAATAAAATAGTCCAATCAATTCTTTTGTTTCTGTTTCATTTTAACGTTTCCACAATTACATACACACACACACACACTCCAGTCGGAAATAAATGACAATGACACATCAAACTAAAAAAAGGTTACTTGTTGACGTATTAATATAATATCCAAAGAGTTGGCTGTTTGCCATGTTCTGTAACTCCAGTAAAATTCCATTAACGAATGAACAGTTTATTGATGTACTCATACACCCACTTGTACAATGTTTCCTGCATACGAGGAATCGGTAGTCGACAGTTTTGCTCTATTCATAGTAACCAAGTTGACGTATGTGCAATTTTCACACTGTAAAAGTAATGATAAGCAATTTTATTGTTTTCTATTCTATTATGCACGTGAAACAAGACCTTACGTCGCAGAATGTTCATTTTGTAAAATATCTTTTTCTCATAAAGTTCTAAAATAATTTTAAAAATGTCTTTCGTAAAAAGATCTTTGGAGTCAAGCAGACGCACAGTGGGCTGAAATTAGCGTTTCATAGACATTCAATATATATTTTTTAAGTGACGCTTTTTTTGCTTGTAGACGACTGAGGATACCTACTATATGCCTTATATAATGAACTTTCAGGTTTATAATTGTAAACAGCGCACTCAGAATTTTTTTCTAAAAAATTTGTATGGAGTCGGCATAATAAATGATGATATCTCCATTATCGCACAATTGCGCGTTATATCCTCTTAGGTTATTAATAAGTGAATTATTTTGGATTTTTTGACATACTCCATGTTGAGGCCAAACTTGCGCCTTTTTTTAAAAAAAATCTTTAAAATATTTTATTTTTTGTTATTTTTTTTTTCATTTTAAACTAATATTAAGCTTAACATGGATGTATGTATACAGACTAGCGCCTTTAAAAAAAATCTTTACCAAAATTACCATTTTTTTTTGTTTATGTTTTTGTTTTTAACTAATATTAAAGCTTAACATGGATTTACATAGACTGGTCATTTACGAAAATTAATTGTTAAAAATGAAATTATTTAAAAACCAATACAAACGGCTTATTATCTTTATTCTTTATATTTATATCATAGAAACATTCACACACAACGACTTAAATTTAATGAACAACTAAGTAGTGAACTAAGAAGTAAGTGGTGAACTAATAAAGTAATTATTTTGCGACTCTCAACATCCCTAATTAAGTAAAATATTTAACAATAAACTAACTATCTACTGACTTTTAAATTTATACTAGCTTTCAATTATACATTGGTAATACTTGTCAAATATTTAAATTTTAAACATCATACATAAAATGCATTTTGTGATTATTAGTTGGTGGCAGATGACCAGAAGTTGTAGAAATGCCCTAAAAACTAAATTTTAGTAGTTTTTCAATACAAATAATCGTAAAAATAAATGATCCCATTAAAAGAAAAAAATAATAATATAAAGGTAAAAAATATATTAAAATGAATACAATATAAATTTATGTTATAAAATTAAATAAAACAATAAATATATTAATTAAAAATATTGCTTATTCTGAATCACTATCTTCAGAGTCGAACTCAGAGTCAGAGTTTATTTGAGCAATACCCCTTTTTGAAGATTCAGCAGATCTAATGTTTCATCAAAGAAAGGTTTCTTTTTCTTTGCATCCATCGTTGGTCTTTCTGCTGATATAAGCGGATCAGACGAAAGCAGAAGGAAATTGAAAATATCTTCATTGGAATTCACTCTGCTCTTCTTACGTGAGTGATGTTCTCTGAAACTTCTGAAGTCCTTGTTCCTTGCTTCTGAAGCCTCTTCAGATAAACTTCCAATCGGTACTATTGCGTTAAAAGCGATAATTTCGGCCCCATGAAGCAGTATCGTGTGCACTGTTGCTGACATGTAGTACCAGTTGTACAATTCAACATACTTCTCAGCAGTTATGTACGCATATTCTTTAAATTTTGAAACATTGATGGGTTCACCTGAAGTTATGGCTTGCAAAATTACAGCAAATCTTCGGAACAGATCTTCATCTAGTCCAGTGATAGCCGCAGTCTTTTCAGGAAATTCAAAGAATCGTCGTGCAGTGTTGCCGTCGTTAGTTGTGCCATGACCTTGTTTTACAATATCGATTAATAGGTTGAGCTCTGTTTTGAACCTGGCTTGGATAGCTTTCTTTCTTGCATCCACTGCGGCTTTGTCACTTTCCCCTCTAGCAGACCACGTCTTAATATCTAATTTATATGCTATATGCAAGAGACATTCCATCATGTTTATGCGCGCATGTAGTGAAGAAAGTCCGAGCTCCATCAAGTCATCTTCTGTTGATTTCTTTTTAACTTCTTCCAAGTTGTTCATCTCCGTGGGCTTCGCCATACAAATGTAACACACTGCATTTGATCTTACTTTAGGAGAAAGGTATGTTTTTATTTTAGCATCAACCATGGTGAGCATCAGCTTATGACTCACCATATTGCTATCACAATCAGATGGTTGGAGAGCTGATATCTCAGCTTTGACTCTTTCATTTTCTACCTTCACCACTGTTTCACTTTCTTTAACAAAGGTAAACTGTACTGGACGACAATACGCTGCTGAGCACGGTTTCGGGTTCTCCCAAACTGTGATGTCTTCACATGTCATTTTCAGTGGTGATAACGAAGTCATGAAGATACTAGAGTCATCTTGTATAGAATCCATCTTCTGTTTGTATCTGCTTTGACTGGATGCTCCGTCGAAACCGTATTTTGATATTAAAATGAGTTCTTTATTTTGTATACTTTCTGGCAAAGATTTAATTATTCTATTTGCTGTCAGATCTAGCAATGCTTGCAGTGAAATTTTTGCTGAAGAAACTGTCACCGTAATTGTTTTTTTTTTTGTTCAGGTGGAAAGCACACATTCTTCTCTTTTTGCACGTGGTAATACGAAGGGTACAAGTGCTTAAGGCCTTCTCGAATTGCTGATTCTCGCAAAGTTATATATTGCCACTTTGATAATTTCAGAGATATCAGTAAACCAAGTGCTTTTTGGGGTGAAAACGTTTCTTTACTGGTTGGTTTTGTAATTAAATCTCGAAGATTTTCGACTGATTCTGGGTGCTTCACCATATATTCAATCACAGAAGCAATGTTGTTTTGGCCTTCATCTTTCAACTTAGAAATAGTTGCAAATACGAGCTCACTGGAATCTCTGTCCGTTGTTAGGTCTCCACTTCGCCTCTTTTTCTGCTTTGTTGCCAAGTCTTCAAAAGGTTTACGATTTGAGAATTTTCTTTTCGTCATAGTTCCAATTGATGATGTAGATGGCTCCAAAAGAGAAGCAGTAGCGCTTGATGATGGCTCCGAAAGTAGCACTATAGGGCTTTCCTCATGCTGAGTAATTGATTTTATATTTTCTTTTAAGCAACTCGGCCAATCAACATCAGCCTCAAGCCAACTTTCGTAATTAGTTCGGAACCTCTCAACTTTCCGATGTGACAATTCATATCGTTTCTGTGCAGCCCTGGTGAATCTCCGACAAAATTCTTTTAAAGTCACACAATCTTCTTCAGATACACTGTTGTTTAAACGAGATAGCATGGTTTCAAACAAAAAAATTTAGTCACTTAGTTTTTTAGCGTTTTCCAGAATAACGAACAAATCCAAGTTTGTTACAAAGCTTGCCATGATGTTTGTACTTTCAATGATTGAAGATTACTAAATAATTTTCTTTCAGTACGTTCCTATTTATGGCGATCGAATTTAATGTATGTGCCCGAACAACTAATTTACTAACTACCCTCTTAATTGCTAACAAATGAGAACCCAATTACATAATAGATATTGGTACCTATTCAATAAATCAGTAGATAGTTAAAATGTCATAAACAAACAATAGTTTCCTTAATGTTGTCGAGGATTTTGAGAATAATTAGATAATTACTATTTTTAATTACAGCTAATGAGTTTTTAAGCAATTTTCACTATCTAATATTGCACACAATTAATTTTCGTAAATATCCAGTCTATGTAAATCCATGTTAAGCTTTAATATTAGTTAAAAACAAAACATAAACAAAAAAAAAATGGTAGTTTTGGAAAAGATTTTTTTTTAAAGGCGCTAGTCTGTATACATACATCCATGTTAAGCTTAATATTAGTTTAAAATGAAAAAAAAAATACAAAAAAAAAAAAACTTTGAAAGATTTTTTTAAAAAAAGGCGCAAGTTTGGCCTCAACATGGAGTATGTCAAAAAATCCAAAATAATTCACTTATTAATAACCTAAGAGGATATAACGCGCAATTGTGCGATAATGGAGATATCATCATTTATTATGCCGACTCCATACAAATTTTTTAGAAAAAAATTCTGAGTGCGCTGTTTACAATTATAAACCTGAAAGTTCATTATATAAGGCATATAGTAGGTATCCTCAATCATTTACAAGCAAAAAAAGCGTCACTTAAAAAATATATATTGAATGTCTATGAAACGCTAATTTCAGCCCACTGTGAGACGCTCCTTTGATCTAAATCTATCTAAAAGGGACATTTTGCGACATTACCAAACAAGATCCTTCCATGCTGGACTGGGAGTGAGAGAAAAACAAAGAATGTGCCAGCTGCATTTCCTCCCGAGCATGCTGTATAATCCAGGTAAGGGATCCGGAGGTTTCAGTATATTGCATTTTAGGCGATGGGCTTACAACCTGTCACTACAGCAGTATACGTATAAATCTATCTTAAATAACCCTCGAAACTTTGTCAGACGTGGCGGAACGACCTTTACTTAGGTCGTTTACGCTCTGCTTACCCCATTAGGGATAAAGGCGTGATTGTATGTATGTATGTACCAAACAAGATAATGAAAAGTACTAAAAAATACAGGATGCTCGAAATCATAACGAATATTACACTGAACTACTATTACTTATACTGAAATATTGAGGTACTTTTTTTCAGTTCAACATGAAAAGATGACTATTAACCAGGTACAAAAGGTGTCTTTAAAGTCCAATTATTCTCAAGGTCAGTCAGTTATTACTTATTAGTATTACAGACAGACATGAAAGAACCTGATGAGTCCCTGGCTAGTTCATTTCTTTACTAAATTATACACAGAAATACAAACAAAGTAATAAGGTGAGCATCGGACATCGGTTATTGATGGATGAGCTCGAATCAAGGCCGGACATTGCCGTGGTTACTAGTCGTACACAGAATAGAAGACTACCCTTTACTTTTTTCGGTTTCAGTTGGCGCGGGGGTGGTCTTGTAAACGCTCACATGGGGTGATATCAGAATGTGGTCCTCATTGGCTTTAGTCTCGGCATTAGTCACTTATTCATACTCGCAGACTACGCAGAACATTAATGTTTGTAAGTAAATGGAATTTATGAGCGTTTTGACGGTTACGTTCAAACAGGAATGTGTTTAGGAGTTGTGTTATTTCCAGTGTTGATCAACGAGGAGAATAACGCTTTGGCTGAGAAGGCGTTCGAAGTGGCTAAGGAGTATGTGAGGCGCAATCCGAGCTTGGGGCTGGCTGTGGACCCGGTTATTGTGGTGGGGAACCGCTCTGATGCTAAGGCTTTTTTGGAGAATGGTAAGGAACTATGATTCTCAAATACTCGCAATCCCCGAATTCGCTCATTCCGCGGATTGTGCATTGCAAATCGGGTTTTGGTTGCTATATACACGTCAATGGCACTCCGCGGAATTGTCGTTTTACAACGCTTATTGGCCGAAATAATGCATTTCACATACATACATATAATCACGCCCTTATCCCTAATGGGGTAGGTAGAGCATAAACGACTTTAACAACGGTCGTTCCGCCACGTCTGACAAAATTTTGAGGGTTATTTAAGATAGATTTGTAGGTATATTGCTGTAGTGACAGGTTGTTAGCCCCTCGCCTAAATTAAAATATACTGAAACCCATGGAATCCCCCTAGGTGGTTTCTGCAGCATGCCCAGGAGAAACTGCAGCTGACACATTCTATGTTTTTCTCTCGCTCCCAGGCCTGCATGGATGAATGTGTTTGCAATGCACAATCCGCGGAATGTCCCTTTTTTCGGCCAACGGACGACTTCGGGGATTGTGCGTTGTGTACGCCTTATACCAATTTTTATTCTTAAAACTTTGTTTTAATAATTTACTGGCAGCAGTTGTCCGGTTAATGATATCTTCCTCTGAATGAGGAGTTGAATAAATGATACCCATTCAGATTCATAATGTGGGCTGGGCGGCCTGAATATTTTCCGGGTGGGTGATCTTTATCGTAAATTAGAGTTGTTTCTAGACGAAACATTCTGAAAATTTACCGACAATTCAAAGCCAAGATCACCCAGTCATGTTGATTTTCAGTTTGCAGAAAATACAACGACATGCTGTCCGCCAAGAAAACGCCTCACATTGTCCTAGATTTTACTATGACGGGCGTCGGCTCGGAGACCATAAAGTCGTTTACTGCAGCATTGGCATTGCCGACTATATCTGGCTCATTCGGTCAGTCCGGCGATTTACGGCAGTGGCGTTCCTTGAATGCCAACCAGACCAAGTTCCTGTTGCAAGTCATGCCGCCAGCTGATATCCTGCCAGAGGCAATACGGGCTATAGTCACTAAGCAGGATATTACTAACGCAGCGATCATTTTCGACGAATACTTCGGTATGTATTGACATATTGTTGGAGATTTTGCAAAGTAACACGCATGCCGTGGCAATCTTTAAGTAAGGCTCCACTAAGCATATTATTTAAGTTTGGTTTTTTATCATGAATTGTATGAGTGTGTGTCCTTGTTGATTGTCCTTAAATAAATAAATAAATAAAGTAACTTATAGTCAATGTTAGGCGAAACGAAAGATTGCACAAGCTGAGCATATATAGTGGTTAACCCACTTCGAAAGGACGTGTATGCACTGATTACTAAATAGGCATGTTTGTTTGATTGATTGAACGACAAATTGACGGATGTCCATTAATCATCTTTTAACTTTCAGTGATGGACCATAAATACAAATCGCTTTTACAAAACATACCGACACGTCATGTCATCACTCCGGTGAAGAGCTTCAACAAAGACGAGATCAAGACTCAGTTGAGAAGCCTACGCGAGTTGGACATCGTCACATTTTTCGTCGTCGGGAATTTGCAGACCATAAAGAATGTTCTAGACGCCGCTGATGAAAACCAGTATTTCGGGAGAAAGACTGCCTGGTTCGCCCTTTCTCTTGATAAAGGCGACATAAGTTGTGGCTGCAAAGATGCAACTATAGTTTACATGCGCCCAACACCTGATGCGAAGAGCAGGGACCGCTTGGGGAAAATTAAGACAACTTACAGCATGAACGGAGAGCCTGAAATTACTTCGGCGTTCTATTTCGATTTGTCTCTACGAACGTTTTTGTCTATCAAGTAATTATGTGTTTTATTTCTGATGAATAGAACGGTAGAACGGTAAATAATTAGTTTCACCAAGTTTTTCAAATCACAGTCGTTTTAACTGTCTTTGTTATTGTGTCATATAAGTAGCACATACCATTGTTGTGGCATTTTTTTCTGTATATATTCTTGGTTTGATTTACTCTACATTTCGGCCTAATTTAAGTGCTGTTGCACTCATTTCGCACACCACCGTGTTCTTATAATAGCAAAGGTATATTCCTGTACGAGTTAAAATTATATGACTTTCCAGATCACTACTGGACTCTGGCAAGTGGCCAAACAACATGCAATACATAACCTGCGACGACTATGACGGCAAAAATACTCCCAACAGGTCCTTGGACCTCAAATCCGCTTTCCAAGAGGTGTGTTGACACAAATATGCTTTTAGGCCTCATTACTGCGGCGACGGAAAACCATAGAAATATTTTAACGAGTCTTGGACCAAATTTTGTTTATCTTTATCTACCATTAACCGATTTACGAAGTATGTGTCAGAATCAGAATAGACCTGGAAAAAAAAAGCGATGATGTCTCATTTCCCCTAGCAACATCTGCGAGTATAAACCTACGCGCCCGTCCACTGAAAAATCATAATTTTAACCGATCATTGACTTGTTTAAAGAGTCAATCACCTTTCAGGTTAAAGAAACCCCGACGTACGCTCCGTTTTACATCCCAGAAGATGATCCAATGAATGGCAGAAGTTACATGGAATTCAGCACTGATCTGTCAGCAGTTACTGTCAAGGATGGTGCTTCTATTGGGAGCAAGAGTCTAGGATCTTGGAAGGCTGGCTTGTCGAATCCTTTGCAGCTAACCGACCCCGAAAATATGAGCGACTATTCAGCACAACTTGTGTATAGAGTCGTGACGGTGTTGGTGGGTGAATGAACTCTATATTGTGAAACTAGTTAGCAAGTAGCAACATGATAACATTTTGGCTTATCTACAGCTGTGCAAACATTCTTAACTTTTGGTCTGGAATGTTTGAATGATGATGAGAAATGTAGAGAAAATATGCGTCTTTTATAAAAGGAATTCACTTCGCACTGTTTCGCTGTTATCTGTTATCTTTGGCACAGCTTTTAAGTTGAAAATTATTCTCAAACTATGTTTAATTTTAGCAAGAGCCCTTCATAATCCGAGATGATGACGCGCCAAAAGGCTTCAAAGGATACTGCATCGACCTCATCGAGGAAATACGTCAGATCGTCAAATTCGACTACGAAATAGCGATTTCCCCAGATGGTAACTTCGGCACCATGGACGAGAACGGAAACTGGAACGGAATAATCAAGGAGTTGATAGAGAAAAGAGCGGATATAGGTTTGACTTCACTATCAGTGATGGCAGAAAGGGAGAACGTGGTAGATTTCACGGTGCCGTACTATGATTTGGTGGGGATAACCATACTCATGAAGCTGCCTAGACCGCCGACGTCGTTGTTCAAGTTTCTTACTGTGCTAGAGAATGATGTCTGGGCTTCTATTCTGGCTGCGTACTTCTTTACCAGGTGAGACGAAGATATTTACCTTACACATACATACATATAATCACGCCTTTATCCCTAATGTGGTAGGCAGAGCGTAAACGACGTAAACAAAGATCGTTCCTCGTTATTTAAGATAGATTTGTAAGTATATTGCTGTAGTAATAGGTTGTCACCTAAGTTGCAATATACTGAAACTCTCGGATCCCTTAGCTGGTTTTTACAGCATGCCCGGGAGGAAATGGAGCTGGTACATTCTATGTTTTTCTTTCGCTTCCAGTCCAGCATGGAAGAATATTTACCTTATGTAGCTAAATTTACTGAAACTAGCCATTTTATGAATAGATTAGACTATACAGCATCCAATGCAAGAGTCAACTGATTCATATGTTTTTTTTTTCATAATTGTAGAAAACCGTTGATGACTATGCATGTAATATTGGAAATGGACCCATGACATTTTGACATATCAACCGTTCGGATCGATAGTGAATATACTACACGTCCATGGTACCTGTACACCTGCCAGCATGATTTTTATCAGATTTCTAATCTAGGTCACACTATGGACTTTACCTGTATAATTTCATACTCTACATAATTTCATATACCAACATGACCACAATACGCGTTATTTCCGATGTGTTGCTGTATCTGTTGTATCGTTATGATATTTGTTTTTTTATTAATTTTTCTTTGGATGGGAAACATGATCGAGATTTTTTAGTTCGAGAGTGATATGACCACAGCAATATATCTAAGAGATAAGTACGAAACCTCAAGATTAATGATTGTTGTAAAAACCTTTCACCATTAGTTGTACCTACATATTTTAGAAAGCTACGTTATCCAGAAGTTACCTAAAATATATTATTACATACATACATATAATCACGCCTTTATCCCCAATGGGGTAGGCAGAGCGTAAATGACCTAGACAAAGGTCGTTCCGCCACGTCTGACAAAGTTTTGAGGGTTATTTAAGTGGATTTGTACGTATATTGCAGAAATAATAAAAAAAATATATATCAAATATATTATTCCTACAACAAAACTTTGGTTAGCTAGTTTTTGACAACAAGAAAGTCCTTTCATTATATACGCTTCCAATTCCAACACGTTACGCTTTCATCATAATTCATGGAACATATTTATAGAATCCTATACATTTTGTGTGTGTAGGTACCTAATGACCGTGTCAAGGGTGGCACGTGGAGAAGCATGTGTTGTGTATAGTCGAAAACATGAATTTAGATTATCACAACACGTTAGTTATCGATTCGGTGAAAACACGACTTAACCATAACTTATCTTATAGCCGTCCCTTTCTGTTCTCTCATGATAGAAAATAACAGACAACCATTTTAGTCGAGATTTTGTGACTTTGTGCGACACCGACTTTTCCCTATGAGATTGAGACTGAGTAAAATACGATACGAGTAACATAGCAATAATTGAAACGTGGCGTAGATACAATTAATAAAAGGAAGAATAAGAAGAACATTTTGAAATAAATATTTTGTAAATAAATGACCTAAACAAAGGTCGTCCCGCCGCGTCACTTCAAAGTTTTGAGGGTTATTTAAGATAGATTTGTAGGTTGCTGTAGTGACAAGTTGTCAGCCCTTCTCTTAAATTACAATATACTGAAACCCTCGGATCCCTTAGCTGGTTTCTTGCAGCATGCCTCCTAGGCCAGCACGGAAGAAGTACCCAAATGTTTTAATTAATTAGATCATTTTATTACGTAGGTACTTATCAACATTTATTCGGTTTTAAAACGATTCCGTTGCTACGTTCTCCCTGTAACCAGTAATCTTATTAACAGGTACCTAGTAAAACGCAACTTTCGATTTCGAGATGAGACTAAAATAAAGAGCAGACTAATTTCTCTGAAAGGAAGTCCATCTACATACAAGCCGTCTATTAAAGCGGCGGATATTGCGGATATTATTATATTGTTTGGTATTCCTATCCTTTTCCTTCTATACAAGATGAAAAATTAAAGTTTCCACATATGTAGGTCGATATGGTAGTCAATTGGGTTGTCACAGAGTGCATACCGTATAGTACAATCTCGGGGAATACCCTAAAATCAATTTGGTTTGCTGCAGTTTAAATTCCTTCTTATCGTAGTAGTCGTAATTTATTATTTCCTTTCTGAAACAGTAGTCCTATGTTATAAAATGGTACATACCGTAAATTATATTGTCATGAAATATTACGTCAACAAGGCCATGGCTAGCGAACGGCCTTAATAAAGATTATGACTTATTAAAATAAGTACCGGTGCAATGAACAGCAGCGTTGACTTATACCAGGTGTAAGGGACAGCGTCCCGCAAACTTCAGTGTTCAGTGTCGTTGACTGAGCAACCCCTATCAGTTTGCGGGACGCTGTCCCTTACACCTGGTATTATAATACGTAGATATAGATATGTTACGCTCAATCCCTGTATTCGCCCATAGGCCGAAAAAACAGGACAGGAAACGTACATTCCGCGAAATGGCAGTTTTTTTCGGCTTATCAGCGTTTCAAAATGCCCATTCCGCGAAGTGACATAAAATCGACCATTCGGGTTTTGGTTTTAACCGTGTTTTGACCCGAAGACTTACATTGACGCGTCGTCACATGTCAGCCGACGAAGTTCTGACGACCCATATCGGCCTGTGACGACTCACACAACTGACACGACCCTTACCTCCCCAGCTTCCTAATGTGGGTGTTCGACAAATGGAGCCCCTACAGCTACCAGAACAACAGAGAGAAGTACAAAGATGACGAAGAAAAGAGAGAGTTCACCCTGAAGGAATGTCTCTGGTTTTGCATGACGTCACTAACTCCACAGGGCGGGGGCGAAGCGCCAAAGAATCTATCTGGGAGATTGGTCGCTGCTACTTGGTGGCTATTTGGGTAAGTCACTTGTTCTTAAAGTACCAGGCAAGTAGCAATAGTAAGGAAGTACAAAGTGCGAGTTTACGCTAAAGGAGTGTCTGTAGTTCTGTATGGTGTCATTGACGCCGCAGGGCGGGGGCGACTCACCACAGAATCAATCTGGGAGATTGGTCGCTGCTACTTGGTAGCTATTTGGGTAAGTCACTTCTAAAAGTACCAGGCAAGTAGCAATAGTAAGGAACTACAAAATGCTAGTTCATGCTGAAGTAGTGTCTCTAGTTCTGCATGACGTCACTCACGCCGCAAGGTGGGGGCGAAGCACCACAGAATCAATCTGGGAGATTGGTCGGTGCTATTTGGTGGCTATTTAAATAAGCTTAGAATATAATAAAGATCATCAAATTTGCACATTGTGCACAGGAAAACACACAAAATATAACATGAAATAAATGTGTTCAGAAGGCAGCTTTATTGTTTCGGTAGCAATTTCTTCCAGGCAACCTGAACCTGACTTTGGCTTAGGATAAATAAAAACGTTTCCTATGCGGGAGGGGTTTTGCGGGAATGGCTGTTTTTTGCGGTAGGTAATTTGACTGTAGGTCAGAAGTGATCAATAGACAGAGTCGACGATGAATTAAGCTAACTGTTCGTTAAGTTAGCATTCTCTCACTGATGTAACGCAGCAAACTACTTGATGTCAGACTGTGTTTTTATAGGCAGAGCAGTCAAAGTCAAGCAAAGCCAGTTAAATTTTCAACCGCACTTTTCCGAAATGTAGTCTATTGCCCTCAACAGGAACTTATAACGTACTAAAAGACTTCTTTCTTCTACAGCTTCATCATCATAGCTTCGTACACCGCGAACCTGGCTGCTTTCCTAACGGTATCCCGCCTGGACACTCCAATAGAATCCCTGGACGATCTGTCCAAACAGTACAAGATCCAGTATGCTCCTCTCAACGGCTCTGCGGCCATGACTTACTTCGAGAGGATGGCTAATATTGAAGTCAAGTTTTATGAGTGAGTACTTATTTTTCTTTCTGTCGTGTTGGTTTTTGAATCGTTTGACCCAATGTGGTGTCAGAGTTTGAAACCGCCTAATAGCACACACAATATGCCTCTAACATAGTTTATATGATTTGTATAGCATGGTTAACGTGTCCTCCGAAGCATGGATTTCTTTTTTACATACATTCAGGTGATTCAGCCTGCTTTGTCCTAACTAAACTGGACAAAATCTCACAAACGCACGACTTTCGCATCGGGAGCCCATGGCACGAACCACTAGACCACGGACGCAGTTAGTTATCATGATGATAACCTTGGCAAAAGACACTTCATGCGTGCGTACGTACAGGTCAATGTACTTGTAATATAGGGGTATTGTTGAACAGACGCCGGAACAATAGAAGTAGGCAGGTATCATAAATAAAACACCTGTATTGCAGGTCCTTTTACGACTCGTAGCTACCGGTGCTTCCGTTTGTAACGTACCTATTGCGTGTCTGTAACGTATTCCTTGTTGAACTTGTTAAGGCTGAGTAGCAGATCTATAGTTAATTAACAGACACGATCAGAACATCACATTTTTTATAGAACCCTCCTTCTTTTTTCATGTTCAACTGAATTGATAGAATAATAGAATATTGCAACTGCCCTTCATCCCGGGAAATCAGCAAAAGGGAAAAATAGATTCGATGGTTACAGTGTATTATAATTTAGCCGATGATGGGCTGACACCTTGTCACTACAGCGATACCTACACATTACAATCTAAAATTGTCCTACATTTTTATCAGACGTGGCGAAGGCGCCTTTTTCGTGGTACTTTACGCCCTACCTACTCTCTCAAGGGATACTGGCGTGATATTATGTATGTTATGTTCCTTCGTAAGTCTCAAATTGATCCTTTTCCCAGAATATGGAAGGAAATGAGCCTCAACGATAGCTTATCTGACGTGGAACGCGCAAAGCTTGCTGTCTGGGACTACCCAGTGAATGACAAATATAGCAAGATGTGGCAAGCTATGAAAGAGGCCGGGCTACCCAACTCCATTGAAGAAGCCATACAGAGAGTCAGAGATTCGAAGAGTACTAGTGAAGGGTTCGCCTGGTTGGGCGATGCTACTGACGTACGGTGAGTTTGATCTGGTTGTACCAGTTTATCAGTTACCAGGTAATTACTTGGACTCTAAACTAAGGATATAAATAATACAGCAAGATGTGGCAAGCTATGAAAGAGGCCGGGTTACCCAACTCCATTGAAGAAGCCATACAGAGAGTCAGAGATTCGAAGAGTACTAGTGAGGGGTTCGCCTGGTTGCAACCAGTTTACCCTGTTGGTATGTAAGTTATCCCCGAATTGAGCGAAAAAGGACATTTCGGCCAATGAGCGTTGTAAAGCGATAATTCCGCGGAGTGGCAATCACCAAACGGCATTGACGAATTGCCAGTTCTGGCTGATCATTTAAGGGGCTTTTACAATGCACAATTCTCGAAATGACTCCAAATCGGCCAATTAGCAAATTTAGAGATTGTGAGTAAAATGAGCGAGCATGGTGCGATGCAAGTACAAAATCTTTTAAAAAATATACATTTATCTGGACCGGAAATATTAAAATATACATTACGTAATAAATAATCGTTAATGTACCTAATGAAATACATAAAATATCCAAAAATATCTTGGCGATTGCAGAGATTCAAGTGGATTAAATATCTATCATCCGCACGATGCTACAACTATAGCGCAATATTTTAATTAGTCTTACAAAATGTTATTTTAACCGGTCAAGAGCGTGTCGGGCACGCCCACATTTAATTGCAACGGGCAATATGATGCTAGAAATCAAGCCTAACCTAGGATTAGGTCTGGTTTTCCTTCTGGGTTGCGGAGGCCAGATGGCAGTTGCTCAGTGTAAAAACCAGTAAATATCATGGTTAAATCCCCAAGATTAGGTAGCCGACCCCGTGAAATACGGGGACATAAATATGATGAGCTATAAACCTAAGAGAAGTGTACTTCTAAATTATAGGTACCGCGTGCTGACCAGCTGCGACCTGCAAATGGTAGGCGATGAGTTCTCTCGGAAGCCCTACGCTATAGCGGTGCAGCAAGGATCACCATTGAAGGACCAGTTCAATAATGCGTAAGTCATATTCTTATCTCCCATGCTGGCCTGGGAGCGACAGAAAAACATAGAATGTGCCAGCTGCATTTCCTCCCGGGCATGCTGTAAAAAACAGCTAAGGGATCGAGGGTTTCAATATATTGTAATTTAGGCGATGGGCTGACAACGACTACAGCAATATACCTAGAATTCTATCTTAAATAACCCTTGAAGCTTTGTCAGACGTGGCGGGACGTCCTTTATTTGGGTCGTTTACGCTCTGCCTACCCTTATATGTATGTAAGTCATATTCTTCTTCTTCATCTATCGAGTCGACGGCAAGTCAAACCCCATCCCAAATTATTCTAGCCCAGTAGTTGGCAACTCTCACCACATCTTCTGTGGCTTGCCTTATTTGCTCTCTCGTCATATTGTCACTGAATATCAAAATCCAATACCACGATCTGTCATTAAGTATCCGTAGATTTTTGATTTGACAGGATTATAATTGGTTTTTCTATGCTGGACAGGGAGCGATAGAAAAGCAAAGAATGTTCCAAGCTGCTCTTCTTCCCGGGCATGCTGTAGAAGTCAGCAAAAGTGATTCTAATGTATTGTAATTTAAGCGGTGATCTGACAACCTATCAGTTTAGCGATAGGTACATAATACATTTTAATATTGCCCTCAATATTTGTCTGATGTGGTGAAAGCGCCTTTTACTAGGCGTTTTACACCTGCCTATCACGTAATGAATAAAGGCGTGACTTTATACCTTTATATTATTTATGACTTTTTATTATATGTCTATGAAGTTATGTGTAGGTAATTAGTTCGTTCATAGTGCCATCCCTTTCTGTTCTTTCATCACGGCCGAAAATGACAGATATGGTTTTATTTAGTTAAATCGTGTTTCCGTCGAATTGGGGCCAATGCTAAACCTATAAACCTAGGTATAAAAGTGATTTTAGGTCACACAGTTGTGCGTATGTGTATAACTCATTTCCATGTAGGTATAGATGCCGATTAGAAGTGGTTTACTTTCATGTTGAACTGAGGACTGAGAGCGATAAAGACATAAAACTGTAATGAGACTTGTATATAGGCACTGTAAATTCATACTTCAGAATCAGAATCAGAAATCTTTACTTAGAAGGACCATAAAACACATAAAACTAAGAAAGTAGGACATGGTTCTTCTTCTGGTCAAAGGACATGGTAGGATACAGAAAACTACCTAAAAAGTTGCCAAATAACTAGATATGTGCAATTCTAAAATCCAATTAAACAGGGTCTTACTAACACAATAAGAATGTTGATGATAGCACCTATAATACATACATATAATCACGCCTTTATCCGTAATAAGGTAGGCAGAGCGTAAGCGACCTAAAAACAAAGGTCGTTCCGCCACGTCTGACAAAGTTTTGAGGGTTATTAAGACAGATTTGTAGGTATATAGCTGTAGTGACAGACTGTCAGCCTATCGCCTAAATTACAATATACTGAACCCTCGGATCCCGGAGCTTGTTTTTACAACACGCCCGGTAAGAAATGCAGCTGGCACATTCTATGTTTTTCTCTATAATACTAATAACATAAACAGTTTACAAACACTGGCACAATTTTCATGATGGTTGAACAGAAAATACAGACAAACAAGTAAACGTACAATTTATTCACGGAGTCTTGGAACGAAGCGAAGTCACCTTTCACGGTTATTTGCATTCGTCCAACAACGGTAATCAGACGATTATATTGGTAGGTGACTTGTTTCTAGGAATTTTATTTCGATAGCAGTTTTGTTCAGTGCTACTGCGTATTCAGGGATTTAAAAAAAAAGTGCTGACCAAAACCAAAAATTTGGGTGTCTACTTTCCCCAAGTTAAATAGGTCGAAATAAGATAAAAATAAGGTTTGGTCTCCCATCAAAATGACTAGCTAGTCGCTGATACCATGTGTATGAAATTATTTAGGTAGGTGCATTCACACGTTAATTCACAATTCAAGAAAGTCCCTCAGTGAATGTCTTTAAGAAAATATTAAAAGAGCACTTCTTATCTGAACAATTTTGATGTATTTTATTTTATTTTATTATAAGTAGGAATACCAACCGATGTATGTATTTATGTAGTTTATGAGTATATGTATGTATCAATATATTGTTTAGTATATATGTATGTTTATTTAAGATAGTAATATAAGTATTTTTATTTTATTAGTCTCTGTTAATGTTGCATTTTCTTGTCCCCTCAAAATTATTCACTTTCTCTTACTTCCATTGGGTTGGCTGGAAGAGATCTCTTCATAGATATAAGTTCGCCCTTGCACACTATATTTGTAAATTACATTTCTTTTGTGTTATTTTATTTTATTTTTATTTTATTTAAATAGGTTCAGTTACAGGCAACAGAATAAGATTAGACACAATAAATAATACAACAAAACATTCATAAATCCGATGCCCACTTACAACTAAACACAGCATTAATAGCAAAGCGTATACAATTAATATAACAGTAAATGTAGTAGAATGATATTATGAAATAAAAAAATGACTTATAAATACACATTAAAATCAGGATATTAATAATATTTAAATTATTGAAAGATAAATATTAATATTAAAATTAGTTATTATATATATAAATTAGAATTACAAATTCAAATAGCTTTATGATTACAATTTGGATTTAAATTTAATCAAAGATGTTTTATGTGACTCAAGGCTGCAAGGCTGTTTATGCAATAAAGTATATAACATTAATCCCTGTCTGTACTTCGTCTTCCAGGATCCTGCAGCTGCTCAACAAACGCAAACTCGAGAAGCTGAAAGAGAACTGGTGGGTCAACAACCCCAAGGCCATGAAGTGTGAAAAACAAGACGACCAGTCCGACGGCATCTCCATACAAAACATTGGCGGAGTATTTATCGTCATCTTCATAGGTTAGTCCCATCCTTACATACATACATAACATACATATAATCACGCCTTTATCCCTAATGGGGTGGGCAGAGCGTTAAACGCCTCGTAAAAGGCGCTTTCGCCACGTCTGACAAAAATTGAGGGCAATTTTAGATTGTAATGTGTATTGCTATAGTGACAGGTTGTCAGCCCATCGCCTAAATTACAATACACTGTAACCCTCGAGTCCCTTATGCTGACTTCTACAGCATGCCCGGGAGGAAGGGCAGCTGAAACATTCTGTTTTTCTATCTCTCCCAGTCCAGCATAGAAGAACCATCCTTACCTAGTTGATGAACTGCCTCCGTGGTCTAGTGGCTAGTGCCATGGACTCCTGATCCAAAGGTCCTGGGTTCGATTCCCAGGGGGGAAACACAAAGCTGATATTTGAGAATTTATCACTTTGTGATTTTTTCCCCAGTTTGGTTAGGACATTGCAGGCTGATTCACCTGATTGTCAGAAAAAGAAAAAGATTTCGTGCTTCGGAGGGCACGTTAAGCCGTCGGTCCCGGTCGCTGTCTTTGATAGTGGTCGTTACTCAAATCATGTCAGAGGCCTGATAGTTGTGCTAGTAGGCGGTTTAAAAACTCTGACACCAGGGTTCATCGGGTCGATAGACTCGATACCCACTCGACAGAAAAAGAAGACCTAGTTGATATTCCACCAATTCGGACTAAGCGCTTAATAAAATATTTTATACATACGTATATATAATCACGCCTTTATCCCTAATGGGGTAGGCAGAGCGTAAACGACCTAAAGAAAGGTCGTTCCGCCACGTCTGACAAAGTTTTGAGGATTATTTAAGATAGATTTGTAGGTATATTGCTGTAGTGACAGGTTGTCAGCCCATCGCCTAAATGACAATATACGGAAACCCTCGAACCCCTTAGCTGGTTTTTACAGCATGCCCGGGAGGATATGCCGCTGGCCCATTCTATGATTTTCTCTTGCTCCCAGGCCGACATGGAAGGCAGACTCTGCCTACCCCGTGTAGAAGTGGGCAATTTGTCAAACCTGCCAAACCCCGAATTCGGCAATTGGCTGTTTTGCGGAATGGGCGTTCTACAATGTTCATTGCATTGGCCGAAGGACATTGCAAAATGCACAATCCGCGGAATTGTCCTTGTTTTTTTTTCGGTTATGAGCGCATTTGGGGATTGTGCGTAACATTGGTAGACTTGTAAATTCTTTATACATACCAAATTAATTTCTATTTCTGTTTCTATAGGGATCGGATTGGCTTGCATCACGCTCAGCCTGGAGTACTACTGGTACAAGTGGAGGAAACGCCCCACCATCGGGGATGTTAGTGTTACACAGGTATTGCAGCTGATATAAAGCTTGTTTTTTACTAAGAACTAGCGACCCGCCCCGGCTTCGCACGGAAATCATCAGCGTTTCTACATACATACATATAATCACGCCTTTATCCCTAATGGGGTAGGCAGAGCGTAAACGACCTACACAAACGTCGTTTCGCCACGTTTGATAATTTTTTGAGGGTTATTTAAGCTAGATTTGTGGGTATATTTCCGGAGTGACAGGTTGTCAGCCCATCGCCTACATTACAATATACTGAAGCCCTCGGATCCCTTAGCT
Organism: Scrobipalpa costella; assembly: GCA_949820665.1. NCBI lineage: Eukaryota > Metazoa > Arthropoda > Insecta > Lepidoptera > Gelechiidae > Scrobipalpa > Scrobipalpa costella. Next base: position 5,045,851 of record OX463307.1, on the reverse strand, counting down.
GGTTTATACAGCATGCCCGGGAGGAGATGCAGCTGGCATATTCTATGTTTTTCTCTCGCTCCCAGGACAGCATGGAAGAAATCAGTGTTTTTCTACTATATTATGCATGTATTATACATATAAACCTTCCTCTTGAATCACTCTATCTAATAAAAGAAACGGCATCAAAATCCGTTGCGTAGATTTAAAGATCTAAGCATACATAGGGATATAGGGACAGAGAAAGTGACTTTGTTTTATACTATGTAGTGATGGGCAAACCATTTGTCTGCCACTTCATCTGATGGAAAATGACGATGCAGACGATGATGGATCATAATAATAATACTTTATTGCACGTAAGCATACAAATCATACAACACAACAGATAACAACAAAAAACAAGTACAACATAGGCGGCCTTATTGCTAAGGTAGCAATTTCTTCCAGGCAACCTTTGGGTCAAAGAAAAATGCGTAGCGGTAAGCGGGATATTGCAAATCTAGTAAAATATGTATCCTAAATACATTACATTACATATAATATATAAACTGGGTACAAGCTACTACAGAGATATTGTAAAATAAACTAATATATTATAATAAACTAATACATAAACTAATGGAAGATAGGATAATGCAAACTACAACCAGAACTAGACGAAGGAAATGACATGGATCATGTTAGCCAAAGCTCATTCTTTTCAATACGATTGTATTACGTGGCGCCATCTACTGAGACAGAGCATACCTCACGTTGTAGAACTAACGCTAGATGTCGCTACGCAATACAATCTGGCGTTGAACAGATTTTTCTTCTATACATCAATGATATTTTAAGAAAGATATTATAGAATTTTAATTGTTCCGCGACACATATACATACATATTTATAACATTGCATATCTAAACAAACGCTGAGTGCGACACAAAATAGGCAAAGCGTAAGAGTGAAACAGATAGCTATTTGTAATCAGTGCAGCTCGACTGCCTAAAATGGTCACAATTAGGACCATTTGACGGCACAAGTTTCGCGCGTTTGTAACGTATCTACCTATATATGTATAATATCATTGCTATACATATTCGTACATATATATTTCTGTCGATTGTCCCACTCACTGCCGGAGGCGAATTTGAAATTTATTACTTTTCGATATTTTTGACATAAAATGTGATGTCTCCATTTCAGGTGGAACCTACAAAGACAACTAGGAACAACGTCGACCCCAACACCAACCCTAACGTCGGTGACCGGATCAAGAAGTTCGGCGAAGGATTCTCCTTCAGATCCAGGAATCTTGGCATTTCTGACTTGAAACCTAAATTCTAAATCGTAAGATTGAATTTTGATTGCTTATTTAAGAATCGATGTCCACTCAAAATGCTGATCTCAATAATCTAAGTATGGTATGTTACAAGAGTTTATTCTAAAATGCGAGGTATTTTTCATGTGTTCAATTCAGTATTATAATTTTAAGATAATTTAAATGTAAACATAGTTCCTAAGTAAATTATTCATAGGTTTTGCTCCGAATTGATAAGTTTTTACGCAAGTGTGTCTTCAATAAACACATGGCACTAATTTTTTGTATTATTTAAAAGAAACAAGACTCATTATTTCATAATAGATTTATTATCTACAATAACTTATAGATATCCTTACGAAAATTACGTACGTTCATCGATAAATCGTCTTAATCATTAGTAAATGTACAATAATTTAAACTTTAATGTGATATAACGTTGCCAGTTGAGTATTATCTATCGTATCCCTTAAAAATACTGACAACTATTCGAACCACATAGGCAAGATTCAAAATAACTATTTACAGTAGAAAAATAGCCTTGTCTATATAAATATTTAAGTTAACATTTTGGTAGTTTAACAGATGTTACAATTCTATAGCTTTTCCGTGTTTGTTCATGTTCTTCATGTTCTTGTTGCAAAGTTCTAATTCAAGCCTCAGGCCGTCTACTTCCGCTTCCAAAGTGCGGGATCTTTTGAACATCTGGACGTAGTTCATCTGTAGTTGCTTCTGGTATCTTAAAACTTTGTCTTTTTCCTCCGACCATTTTCGCCTTTCGTTGTTGAACTGGGCGTCTTTGCTCTCCATCTCGCACTTGAGTCGCTCGACTACGGCGGCGGCGGGGCAGTGCTCTCCGCAGGGGTCGGGGAGCTCACCGTTCAGTCTTTGAACCTCTGCGTCCTCCAGGGCACTGTCGCTGGAGGTCCAGTGGTATTCATTACTCTTGCATACGTCATAGATGCCTCTCATAGTTCTTCCACACTCGATGCCCTCGTATCCGCTGAGCGAGATGTCCGATAGTTCCTGTCTGAGTTCTTTTAGCTCCGTTTTTAGTCTTTCGATTTCGTTCTTGCTGCTCTCTTTGTTCTTGGCCAGTTCCGAGACATTATCCCTTAAGTCTTTAGCGAGACGGTCGACTTCTGTCTGCAGTCTGTTGACGGTTTTGTCTTTCTCTTCAGACTCTGCTCTGAGTCTCATTATTTCTTTCTCTTTCTTGTCGAGCGCTTCTCTCAGTTGGCGGCAGTCGGCCTTTAGAGTGAGGTACTCGTGACCTTTGACGGTTTGTTCATTCTGGAATAAATAAAAGTTCGCCATTAGTTTTTATTTATGTAACGCACAATCCCTGAATTCGTTCATTGGCCAAAAAGGGACATTGCGCAGATTGGCAAATGCAAAACGCACAATCCGCGAAGTGTCCTTTTATTTCGGCCAATGAGCTTTGTAAAACGATCATTCCGAGAAGTGGTATTGACGAATTGCAAATAATATTATTGTTTGTGTGTAAAAAAATAAAAGGTACCTATATTAAGCCGTAACCCCTGCTCTCAAAGATTACAGAAAACATACCCCCGCGGGGCAGAGAGGGGAAGGGAACAGTTTGAGAAACTCTTTCTGCCCCGCGGGGGTATGTTTCGTGTTTTGTTTGAAGGAAGGAAGACGGCTTTAGGATTCTCGCAAATCACAAGTAATTCTTTATTTGGTGATCATAAGGTCAAAACTGTGGTAATATCTAAGCTTTGAATGTCGAAATTGCAAAAAGTGGCAACGTTATTGTGTGACTCGTATCTAGTAATAATATATTCTAGTAATCATCAATCATGTCGTGTTATTATTATATTACCTGAGCATCTTTGAGCTGCGTCTTGAGCAGAGCTATCTCCCCGGCTCGCTGGCACAGACTCCACTCGGTATCTTCCAGTCTTTGCCGCAACAGTGCCCTGGAAAACCAGACACAACACATAAGTAACAACATTTGTTTGTTCTTTTCGCGCGTATCTTATACCTAGTATATAATAATAATATACTAGTGGTGTAGGTATGTTACGCTTAATCCTCGAATTCGCTCATTGGTCGAAATAAGGGACATATCGCGGATTGTGCTTACTACACGCAATAACCACAACGTGTCGCTTTTCTCAGCCAGTATTACGCCCGAATTCGCTCATTGACCGAGAAGATTATCATTTCGCGGCTTGTGCATTGCAAGACTTTAATCCGCGAAATGACCCTTTTTCGGCCTTTCCGCGAAGTTGCACACTCAGAGCAGGAGGTTCCCACCAGTAGTTTAGGTGAAGGTGAGGTCCTGGTGTTGTAGTTCTGCAGCATGAGACCTCGAGGACCCCCAGCCGGATCTCTGACCGGACTGTAGGTACTACTGGTATACAGATTTAAAAGTTACCTTTAGAAGGTAGTTGAAAGTTACCTTTGAAGGGTAACTAGCTGCCCGCCGAGATCCAACTGGACGAGATTGGAACTGGTAAGCAGATCGCCGTGCAAACTTCGATACCGCGTTTCAGGACTGTTGTATCTTGATGTGGCGCCATCTATGTGCGCAACACAGATAAGCATGAGGGAGGTGTAATTACCTGTCCCTCCGAACGCGAGCCAGCTCAGCGTCGCGTTCATTGGTCCTGGTGCTGTAGTTCTGCAGCATGAGACCTCGAGGAGCTCGCAGCCGGACCTCGTGGTTCCCGCAGACGATCTGTACTACAGGTATACAGATTTGGAAGTTACCTTTTAGAAGGCAGTTGACCGAGTGATGACGGATGGGAAAAGGAGGAATACCTGCCTGGTCGCGTGTTGTGACCAGGAGTCCGAGGTCCAACTGGACGAAATTGGAACTGGTATATATGCAGATCGCCGTCCAAACTTCGATACCGCGTTTCAGGACTGTTGTATCTTGATGTGGCGCCATCTATGAGCGCAACATAGGTAAGCATGAGGTTGGTGTAATTACCTGTCTCTACGTACGCGAGCCAGCTCCGCGTCGCGTTCATTGGTCCTGGTGTTGTAGTTCTGCAGCATGAGACCTCGAGGAGCTCGCAGCCGGACCTCGTGGTTCCGCAGACGATCTGTACTACTGGAATACACATAAGACAACAGGTTAGTTACTTTTTAAAACGTAGGTACGTATACCGGGTGTAAGGGATAGCGTCCCGCAACCTGATAGGGGTTGCTCAGTTAACGGAACTGAACAACTATCACCAGGAAATGAAAATAAAAACTGAGATTTCCATACAAAATGATCACCTCGATCAGACAATTTGTATGGGAAAGCCATTTTTTTTATTTCCTAAAAAAAAACCTGATAGTTATCCCCTATCAGTATGCGGGACGCTGTCCCTTACACCTCGTATATATAGGAACCAGTGCAGAGGAGGGATTCGAATCCTTTGGCGTACCATGCTCTAACCGCTGAGCTACCGTGCCATTCAACTAGTACACACATAGTTTTACCTTGGCAATATGGCATCACACATTGAGAGAACCGAATGCAGAACTTTCTAAGCTTTGATCTAATTTATCGAAGTACACACACGGACGGAGCATCAAGGAATGTGTTTTCCACATTTATATTTCTTGGTGAAAGTAACCCTTGCAATCAAAACCTCATCAGCAATTCGCATAATCGTGGCAGGACAGGACGGAACAGAATTAGCGCAATACTAAATTACAGTTCAATCGTTGGATTGATCTAATCAGAAGGAAGCGGGAAATTTAGATCAGTGCCATAGTAAATTGCTTTCGAAATCATTGCACAAGTTGGAGTTTTGTTGTGCTGTACCATGTAAGGTTGGTGGTTGATGATTATCCTCTCTAGTTTCTGCATTCTTCTTCTTGCCGTGTAGGTTTTGAGTCTTCCGTGCTGGCCTGGGAGCGAGAGAAAAACATAGAATGTGCCAGCTGTATTTCCTCCCGGGCATGCTGTTAAAACCAGCTTAGGGATCCGAGGGTTTTAATATATTGTAATTTAGTCGATACACCTACAATATACCTAAAAATCTATCTTAAATAACCCTCTAAACTTTGTCAGACGTGGCGAAACGACCTTTATTCAGGTCGTTTACGCTCTACCTACCCCATTAGGGATAAAGACGTGATTATAAACGAAACAAAAAAGTTGTGAGTCGATAGAACCGATGATCCATGCTGTCGGATAGGCATGTAAATAGTCGGTCCTGTGCCTGATTTATCTCTGGTCGTGTCAGTCAGTCATTCACTGAGTTCCGCGCAGATTGTTGCTATGAGAGATTAGCCATCGTCACCGAAAATCGGTTGAGAGTCAATAAGAATTTGGTAGGACTATTTACCTATAGTCATGGTGGTCTCTCTCCAGCTCTGACACTCCGGAGTCGGCGGGCGAAGGCGCGGGCGCAGGCTCTTTGTTCTCGTTGCCCGCGCTCAGCCCGTTACTCGACTTTGTTCTGCAAAAAAAGAAAATAATTGGTTAGTCTGTGCTGTAGATATTTTTTTATTATTAGAAATGGGCTGGCTCTTGACACAAGGTCAGGGATGATAGTAGGGAGTCGACGATAGAGCGAGGTCCAGAAGAGGCCTGTTATGGCACAGGCGGTGCTCTCACGTGCCGACGGAACACAGCAAGCTGTTTGGCGCCGGATTTCAGTAAGCGGTTGGTCGCGAGCTAGGCGGCCCCTGGCAGAGCCTATAGGTACATATTTTTTTCTATATGGCTATGGCTCGTAATAAGACAAGTTTAATGCTGATACCAAAACCTACTACATAGTCGGCGTAAAAACCGTATATTTTTATAGACAGAAAAATAGACCACAGAGTAGGTAGTAAGTCTAGTAAGTAAGTCAAGATGCTAGTAAGACCGCCCAGAAGCTGCAATCAGTATGCACAAAAACAGCTTACTGAAGCTGTACAACCGACGAAAGAAGTATACCGGCTTATTGTGGTGTAATGGGTAATGAAAATAAAATGTAAAGCCGAAAGAACATAGATTGTTATTGTTTTGTTGGTTATCTGGCAATTTTACCGTAGCCAATCTCTCACAGTACTACATATTGTAAAACCGGACCGAAAATAAAAGAAAACGCATCATTATGTAAATCATCAGAGCATTCCCATGCGGTTGGAGAATATTATGTTGTAAAAAAACTGGACAAGTGTGAGTTTAGCTGGCGTAGAAATAACAAGACGTGCATTATTTCTTGTATACCATCATCATCCCAGAAGGGAAACCACACCCAATCCTAGATTAGGCGTTTGCCAGGTTAGTGACTAACCCAGCCGTCAAAGTTGTCAAGCTGCTAATGCTTAGCGATGTCCTCTGATATGGCTTAAGGACTAAAATCTGCGATATTAACAACGACCAACGGCTTAACGTGCCTTCAAAGCACGGAAACGCTCGAGTTGTCAACCACAACCGGTCACCCATCCAAGGCCTAGGCAAGGCGGCGATGAGTGCTTAACATTCTTTATCAGAATGAATAAGCACTAACCATTTGACCACGAGATACGGAACCCTAATTTATAGCGAGGCAAGCACGGCCACACACGATAATACCGCGATTAAGTGCGATCTGTCGATTTCTCGGCCGTAAAGCCTCAAAAACTGCCTTTAAAGATGACAAAGATAATAAATTGGCCGTAAGTTTGACACGACGCACTGTGGAACGTAAATCGGGTTTCATAGACTTAGGGACTTGAATTTTTAAGTGCCACTTTTTTTGATGAAAATGGATACTCTTCATCATCATGATCCTCAAAAACATCATCTGACTTACTTTGACTTTGTATTTATTGAATAATATTTTTTTTACGAAAAATTTGTATGGAGCCCGGATGAAAAATCAAGATATCTCCAGACCCGCAGAATTTCCCGTTATATCCTCGCATACTATTTTAGAACTAATTATTTATGATTTTTTGACATACTACATATAACGGTATCTTCTGCGGAACTTTTTTTAAAAATACGAAAGTGATTTGTATGGAACCGGAACAAGAATAACTTTTTTTTACGGATCCGCTGGTCATACTACTATATCCTCGTACGTGTTTATAGAACTATTTTTTTATGATTTTTTGACATACTTGATGTTACGGTCTTTGCGGAAAATACTTTAAAAATACGAAACCAAATTTGTATAGAGCTGGGAAGAAAAATACCTATTTCTTCCGAACCGCAGTTCATACCGTTATGTTCTCGCACATTGTTATAGTACTATTTTATTATGATTTTTTGACATACTTCATGTTACGGTATCTATTGCGGAAACTATTTTAAAAATAAGAATTTATGCAGCTGCGAAGAAAAACACCTATTTCTTCCGAACCGCAGTTTATACCGTTATGTTCTCGCACATTGTTATAGTACTATTTTATTATGATTTTTTGACATACTTCATGTTACGGTATCTATTGCGGAAACTACTTTTAAAATACGAATGTATGCAGCTGGGAAGAAAAATACCTATTTCTTCCGAACCGCAGTTCCGTTATGTACTATTTTTTTATGTTAAGTAAACACATACAATAGTTTCCACAAAGATACCGTAACATGAAGTATGTAAAAAAATCATAATAAAATAGTACTATAACAATGTGCGAGAACATAACGGTATAAACTACGGTTCGGAAGAAATAGGTGTTTTTCTTCCCAGCTGCATAAATTCTTATTTTTAAAATAGTTTCCGCAATAGATAGCGTAACATGAAGTATGTCAAAAAATCATAATAAAATAGTACTATAACAATGTGCGAGAACATAACGGTATGAACTGCGGTTCGGAAGAAATAGGTATTTTTCTTCCCAGCTCTATACAAATTTGGTTTCGTATTTTTAAAGTATTTTCCGCAAAGACCGTAACATCAAGTATGTCAAAAAATCATAAAAAAATAGTTCTATAAACACGTACGAGGATATAGTAGTATGACCAGCGGATCCGTAAAAAAAAGTTATTCTTGTTCCGGTTCCATACAAATCACTTTCGTATTTTTAAAAAAAGTTCCGCAGAAGATACCGTTATATGTAGTATGTCAAAAAAATCATAAATAATTAGTTCTTAAATAGTGTGCGAGGATATAACGGGAAATTCTGCGGGTCTGGAGATATCTTGATTTTTCATCCGGGCTCCATACAAATTTTTCGTAAAAAAAATATTATTCAATAAATACAAAGTCAAAGTAAGTCAGATGATGTTTTTGAGGATCATGATGATGAAGAGTATCCATTTTCATCAAAAAAAGTGGCACTTAAAAATTCAAGTCCCTAAGTCTATGAAACCCGATTTACGTTCCACAGTGCGACGTCCGAAAATTATGTCAATTCGGCCGTAAATTCGAACCGTCGGCGTCGCCTTAAGACCGTTGACACCGCGATAGTAGCGCCTCTAAAAAATACTCGCCAAATAGAAACGTATTTCTTAAATCTGTTCCAAAGTAGTAGAAATAATCCAGATAAATTACGTAAAAATACAATTTTAAGAGAAAATAGTCCATATCTAACATTGGCGAAGGGTCCATACAAGCCAATTCCCGTCAGCTTCCCTTTCAAGAATTCCTCCTCCACCAAATTCAGAATTACGTCGAAACTATAATTACTATACTTGAATGTTCTTTGCCTTGGCTTACCCCCGATAAAATTGCACGCCTCGCCACTGATACCTAACCTATACGTATATTAAACCTGCAGATAAAGTACCTAAAATTCCAATAAACTTATAAAGTCTCATCTTATTAAATAATCATTGGGACCCCTAGACCTTTGTACTTTATGAGTTTTTTTTTTTGAGGATATGTAGAGACCACCCATTTTTGCTAAATTATTTTAGTTTAGTTACTTTTACTGAGTTATGAAAAAGTGGTCATATTCGAACTCGTATTCTGCTATGGAAGGTTTTTACGAAGTGCCGCTAGTATTGCAAATGAACGCTCTTATTGGCATAAAGCAGTCGATAATTCCACGTAATAAATCGAATGTAATGGTGAGAACAGCTGAAAGTTAATGGTTGATACATCACAGAGGTTTATGATAGGCCACACGCAACGAGTCTGGTTTCTATATTATCCTTTGTTTCATTGTATTTGTACCTATTTACCTACCTTTTAATTGCCTTGAAATTGCGACTTATCTAGGATCTAGTTTTTATAGCTAACTAGCGACCCGCCCCGGCTTCGCACGGAAATCCTCAGTGTTTCTCTACTATATTATGCATGTATTATACATATAAACCTTTCTCTTGAATCACTCTATTCATTAAAAGAAACCGCATCAAAATCCGTTGTGTAGTTTTAAAGACCTGAGCATACATAGGGATATAGGGACAGAGAAAGCGACTTTGTTTTATACTATGTAGTGACAAGGGAGACTGTTAGTACCTACTACTAACTAAAGTATGACTAAATACAAGTTCGCACTTCCATCGACCTATCAGCTCATTGATGCTCTTTAGAACTAATTACTAAAATGGTAGCTTGGTAGTAAAGAAACACGGGTAAATTATTCAATTGTAATTAAATTAGTTCCAGGTATCGATCACAGTAAAAAATATATCTATGAGATAAAGAGATTTTTTTGACATAACAGTTATGCAAGTTCCAAAACAACGGATCATATCCGTAAAATTACGTATTTCAAGCTGGTAGTTTTACTCAAACATGTTTCGTGGTCAATTAACTGCCACCATGGTCTAGTGGTCTGAGCCATGGTCTCCCGATCTGGAGGACGTGGGCTCAATTCCCACGGGGAACACAAAGTTCATATTTGACAATTTATCACTTGGTGAGATTTTCCCTAATTACGAGTAAGTGGGATAGGACAATGCAGGCTGAATCACCTGCTTGTCTGTCATATGCCGTGCGCTTCGGAACGCACGAAAAGGTACGGTTCCTGTCGCTGTCTTTAATAGTATAGTTGTAGATCACAAACCATGTCAGAGGCCTATTAGCTGTTACTAACAGGCGGTATAAAAACTCCGACACCAGGGTTTATCGGGTCATTCGTCAACTCGAAAGCCCACTCGATAAGAAGTGGTCAATTAAAGTAAAAATATTGCCTCCGTCTCTCCATTCAGTGTCTATGAATAGCAAGATCAGATCTTGGAAGCTTATCTGATTATACTAACTCTATACAACGTAAAATCCAAATGTGGTACCTTCGGCACCATCTTTGTCTGCGAATGGCATACTCGCCCCGACGCAAGTAAAAGGGATGTCCACTCAAGGGATGAGGTGATTTCCTACTTAAACACACCGGGTGTAAGGGATAGCGTCCCGCAAACGAATAGGGGTTACTCTGTCAACGTAACTGAACAACTATCAGCAGGACATTCTTTCAGGAGATGAAAAAGCTCAATCAAACAATTTGTATGGAAAAGTTTTTTTTTCACGTTCTTTGACTGAGCAACCCCTATCAGTTTGCGGGACGCTGTCCCTTACACGCCGTAATAATATTATAATCGAGATCGGGATGAAACTTGGTAGGGACGGGAAAATTATCATGTCCACGGGAAAACTCAGTCATCAAGAGAATAATATGACACAATTTTACATAACATACATACATACATACATACAATCACGCCTTTCTCCCTAATGGGGTAGGCAGAACGTAAACGACCTAAATAAAGGTCGTTTCGCCACGTCTGACAAAGTTACATAACATTTTAACATTTTTCTTCCATGCCGGCCTGGGAGCAAGAGAAAAACATAGAATGTGCCAGCTGCATTTCCTCCCAAGCATGCTGTAAAAACCAGCTAAGAGATCCGAGGGTTTCGGTATTTTATGATTTAGGCGATGGGCTGACAACCTGTCACTACAGCAATATACCTACAAATCTATCTTCAATAACCCTCAAAACTTTGTCAGACGTGGCGGAATGACCTTTGTTTAGGTCGTTTGCGCTCTGCCTACCCCATTAGGGATAAAGGCGTGATTATATGTATGTATGTATGTAATTTTACATAATAATACCGGTACTTTAGTGGACATGACCTAATCAAAGGAATAGTAATATGGACAAATACATTCTAAATAACAAATCTATCTTAAATAACCCTCAAAACTTTTTTAGACGTGGCGAGACGACCTTTGTTTAGGTTGTTTACGCTCTGCCTACCCCATTAGGGATATAGGCGTGAGCATATGTTTGTATGACATATGATCACGCAATATGTAATAGAAATTGTTTGGTATTTTTGATATAGCACTACATTTAAATTGCTCAAACGTTATCAGATTCTAGTCTATAAATAAATAACTATGTACGTAACAATGTTAAACATTTATATAACTGACGGACATAAAAGTATATCACAAAGATATCCATTAGTGGATGCCAAAGACCGGGCAAAGTGGGGTAGAAAAAGCCGGAAAGCGGACTCCAGCTTTAGGCCGGGAAAATACTAGGCAGACGAAGAGAGAAAACAACGGATCCTAAAACTAATAATGGCACCTCCTGGCCAGTGGAAGCAGATCTTTAGAGTTATCTTATCAAAGTTTACGGTCGGCGCGGCTGCAAATTGCGTAAAATCACAGGGAGAACGGTAAACGGCGGGTTTATTATGCAGTTGCTGCATTTGGACTACTTTTGAGCTTCACTTGGGCTACTTTCAGCTGAATGCTTCGTTAATAAAGAGGGGAATTAATGTGGATTAGTCGCTCATTTTGCTAACTCTAAGTACCTACTTAGCTATTACCTATTTCATAAGGATGAACTGTTCATGAGAACTATGTACTCAGAGGAAAAAGTGGGCTTAGAAATTCATAAACTGATACCATTTACCATGCTGGCCTGGGAGCGAGAGAAAAACATAGAATGTGCCAGCTGCATTTCCTCCCGGGCATGCTGTAAAAACCAGCTAAGGGATCCGAGGGTTTCAGTATATTGTAATTTAGGCGATGGGCTGACAACCTGTCACTACAGCAAACTACTTACAAATCTATCTCAAATAACCCTCAAAACTTTGTCAGACGTGGCGGAACGACCGTTGTTTGGGTCGTTTACGCTCTGCCTACCCCATTAGGGATAAATGCGTGATTATATGTATGTATGTATGTATGATACCATTTCTTTTTATCAATGAGTTGCATCTGTATACTGATAATCCTGACAAGATTATTATTAATATTAATTTATATTCTTACTTTAATTCCATTTTAATACTTACAGTATTTTTGCGTTAAGTAGCTGAACACAAATCCGGACTCCTATTACCACAGAAAGTAACTCACATAAACCTCCGCTGTAAGAAGAAATCGTAATTAAAAGAAATATTAAACTCTCAAACTGTTAACAAAGCGGAAAACTCCATTTACTAGCCACGCTTGGCCAACTTATCTAAGATTGATGTATCTCTTTAAACAAAGTGATGCACGCGGAAGACTTACCATTACCAAGAATACTCTTATAAGAACAACGCTTACAATCCACACAAGTTTACCGTTGAACACTGTGCAGAGTTATAGAGACTAATAGCAAACTTGAGTGGATCTTGTAAAACAAATACAGTTCACACAAGTTTCCTGTTAAACAGTATGCAACTTCCTAACGTGTGATGGCAAACTTGGGTGGAGCTGGTAAAACACAAATCGTCACAAGTTTCTCGCTAAACAGTATGCAGCATCATAGCGTGTGATGGTAAACTTGGGTGGACCTAGTCTGGATAAGTCTCCACGGTCTGCCGCTGGTGCAAAACAACCTGCCAAGCGAGACGAGCCATGTTGGTGAAGGAGCCAATGCACTTGGCTCAACTATATTGTGATACAATACAGCAATCTTTGATAATGACGTCACGGGTCACGGCTATCGGAAGAAAGTATGCAGAATTATCAAGGAGACTTATCTTTAGCTAAAATATGAGAAACAATAAATAAACTTTGGAATACCATCCTAACCCAACGCACTAGCAAACTTGTCTTTGGCTTAACTATCTTTAGGTGTCCATATCAAAAATACTGACGAAAAATTCCTCGCTTTTCAAAACTAAGGTAGTTAACCCTTTCCACGCCAAGAGTTTTCGTCAAAAACGTTCACCACACGCCACGACAATAAACGTGGTTGATTTACTAGTGTTGGCGATATTAAGTATCGATTTTATTAATTTGTAATAAATAAATCATTTTAAAAATATATCTATAGTTATTTTCAAGTTCATGGGATTTACTTTATTATGTTTTACTCCTCGAAACATTCTAAAATGTATTGAAATGTCAGTGGCGTATTAATACAGTGAAAAATCGCACAAGTAATGATGATATTAATTGCATCACTACGTGTCTGATATATCAGACAGTGGCGTACGCTTAATATGAGTTTTCGGCGAGTTTTAGTGATGTGTCAACTTCCGGTCATAAACTTCGATACCTTACGAAAGAGTTACTTTTAACTTATTGATTTAATTATAGATTTAAAAATCCATACTTCCATACTAATATTATCAAAGCGAAAGTAACTCTGTCTTTCTGTCTGTCTGTCTGTTTGTTTGTTTGTTGCTCTTTCAGGCCTAATCGGCTGAACGGATTTTGATACAATTTGGTATGATGATAGATAGTAACCTGGAGACGGACATAGGTTATATATAATCACAACACCGTACATAGGGGGTAGGTAGTTGGCAGGGAACTGAATTTAGTTAGTGATTTCATTCACATCTAAACGGCTAAACGGATTTTTATGAAATTTGGTATGGTGATAGATGGTAACCTGGAGAAGATAAAGGCTATATATAATCACGCCACCGTACTTAGGGGGTAGGTAGTAGACAGGGAACTGAATTTAGTTAGTGATGTTCAATCGTTTTTGATAAGACTTTTTCATTTGAACTAAGTGTTAAATAGGCAAAAGCTAAGGATACAAATAATCACGTCCCTGTGCTTGGGGGGTAGGCAGGGAACTGAATTAAGTTAGTGTTTTTAACTGATTTTGTTATTTTGATTATATTAACACAGCAACGCAAAGATGGTAACCCACTAAATAACATGATTTTGCAAGGTACTTCCATAATTTATCGATAACTCCTACCGTCATTACCTACAGCCCTAAATAGATAGTTCTAGAAACATCTATCGCCTCTGACGTCACTTCCGAGTCTGATATATCAGACGTTGGCGTACGAGACTGATGCATGATCGTGTCTCTATAGTGTTGTGGCATACCATGCTATTTACTAGATGCGATGCAAAACATCATTCGAAAATAAATGGATTTTCTGTGGTAAAATTACGTCACACTAAAAAGTTGCCCAAAATAAATACCCGTATAATTTTTACTTTCTTAGATGTTTCTTTATAGTTAACACTTATAGTTCCAGATTTCTGGTTTTGATAGTAACATTGTAATGTAACATCACTAATGTCTGATTAATGTCTGATATATCAAACATTGGCGCTGAGGGTTGAAGTAAAAAAAGAGTCGGATTTAGCTAATAAACACGGTTTTGTTTTTAATTATTTCTAATTAAAATAACATTATAATACATTGTGAAATTGTCATTTTTGATAAACCAAAGTATAAACTGTCTGAAAATGTTATGAATATGTCGTCAGGTACTATAACAATAAGAAAAAATAGAGTTAGATTGGTAAGATTTATTTGTCTGATATAATAGACTTTGGCGGCGAGGGCCCGAAACTTAAATGTCTGATATATCAGACTTTGGCGCTGAAAAGGTTAACCCAGGTAATGGCTGAAAAATGCCAAGTAATGTTCCAAATTTTCAAAATGTCTCGCATTGTTTTCTCAATTTAATGCTCTGAATGTTGGCTAAAATTATAAGTTTGAGGGTCGTAAAGGTAGTTATGAAAACGCGGGTAAAGTGGGCCGCTTCACGGTCACCACACACCAGATGGAGGACTGTGAGAGCTAACACCTTCACTGCCCAGTTATAACACAGTTAGGGCTAGATATTCTTCGTGAAATTATACCTAGTTACACAAAAAATGAGTCATTTTCTAATATATGGAATGTAAGGGACAGCGTCCCGCAAACTGATAGGGCTTGCTCAGTCAACGAAACAGAACAACTGTCAGCAGGATTCTTACAGGCAGTAAAAAGTAATAATTTGTTAGTTAATACAAATGAATGTGGGAATGTTGGGAATGTTGGAAGGGGAAGACCTCGACGAACGTACCGCGATCAAATCGGGGACGTTCTAGGGAAAGGTAAGGTCAGGAGTACCCTAAACCGACGAGCGTGCATGAAAAGATTGATGAATGTAGATGAAGCGAAAGAAGTTTGCAAGGATCGTAGCAAATGGAAGGATGTGATCTCTGCCTACCCCTCCGGGAAAGAGGCGTGACGTTATGTATGTATGTATGTAATACAAATATATACATACATATAATCACGCCTTTATCCCTATACAAATACATAGTCTGATCGAGGTGGTTAATTTTGTATGGGACGAACAATTTTTTGTTTCATCTCCTGAAAGAATTTCCTGGTGAATGTTGTTCAGTATCGTTGACTCAACAACCCCTATCAGATTGCGGGAAGCTGTCCCTTACACCCGGTATATATGCCTTCCAATATATAAATATAGGTGAAAAATGGTTCAAAAACAGTTTATCTTGGTGCCTTGAAAAATTGCGAATGTGAATTGAACCTTTTTGACAGGAGGCATACATTTAGGCCTCTTGAAAATACCTACTTAATTATAAAAATAATATTTGTAAAAAGTACAGTTACCCAGGCAGAGAAAACTCATTTGGTTTGAAGCGGCACTAGTGCTCTAATTTCTTGCGTCAAAGGTGTTTGCTGGAATTCATCAAAGTTTTAAGGCGAGACGTAATTTAAGTGTATTCTATTTGTCACGACTGTCAATCATAATCTTCGCATTCAAAGTGTTAAGGGAGTCACATCGTTACATCTAACCTTGAAACTTGAGATGATGACTTGATGTCACTTTTTGTCAAAACCATCATAGCAAAGCATTTGAAACTGCATGTGGCAACAAAATATTTTATGTTGTCCAATCAAAGTCAATACAAGTACTTATACCTACATAAACATTTGATGAAGTTGATTGACTCGATCATGGACTCAATGGCTTCATCTGAGAAGCCAATGAAAAGACCGACGAATGTCAATCTTGTAGCAATAGCACCATGACGTCATAATGATTGTGTATCCCTGTCAAACGTGTGATACAAATTAATGCGTTGAACTTCTGAGAAGACCATCTGTTTTAAATTGGGTCTGGAACTCTGGACGCGGAAATGAAGTGCCATTTTTTTGCATGATAATCATCATTCGGTGGCACTACTTATCCCGTTTATTTAAGTTCGGTGCCATATGTTTTCTTCATCCATTCAACCGCCTTGTCAGCCGTCAAATCACGACTTATACTCGTTCTAGAGTCTAGACATTAGGATCATAGTTTGTTCAACTATTTCGAGGTGTCTTAGCTAATTTAAGCCACATGTTATGTTACCTATGTATGGTATGATGTACGTAGATAAACATATATTTCGCAAATGTGCTATGTTTGCGTTATAATGTATAACGAATACATACATACATATAAACACGCCTTTATCCCTAATAGGGTAGGCAGAGCGTAAACGATTTAAATAAAGGTCGTTTAGCCACGTCTGACAAAGTTTTGAGGGTTATTTAAGATAGATTTGTAGGTATATTGCTGTAGTGACAGGTTGTCAGCCCATCGCCTAAATTAAAATATACTGAAACCCTCAGATCCCTTAGCTGGTTTTTACAGCATGCCCGGGAGGAAATGCAGCTGGAACATTCTATGTTTTTCTCTCGTTCCCAGGCCAGCACGGAAGAATTATATAACGAATACATACATATAATCACGCCTTTATCCCTAATGGGGTATCCAGAGCGTAAGACCTAAAAAAAGGTCGTTCCGCCACGACTGATAAAATTTTCAAGGTTATTTTTTTTTTTATTACGTAGGTATATTGCTATAGTGACAGGTTGACATGTCAGCCTATCGCCTAAATTGCAATATACTTACAGAAACCCTCAGATCCCTTAGCTGGTTTTTTAAATATGCCCGGGAGTAAATGCAGCTGGCACATTCTATGTTTTTCTCTCGCTCTCAGTCCAGCCTAATAATGTACAAAATAATATTTAATTTCAGATAACATTTAATGCATATCAACAGACGTCAAATTTAACTGCGTAAGCCTTGTGGCCTACAGCAAATACTGCAATACAAATATTAGATTCTAGTACAAATTAAAGTAGTAATTGTTGAAATAGGTATCATTATCGTGTATTTAAGTAACCAGTAGGCATAACACGGCGATTATCAGCCATTATGATGATCCTTCCTCGTTACTAAATGCGGATGAAAAACGCCAATTATCGTTTGCGAAACTCCGCCGTAATATTACACACATGGCGATGTCAGTATTTTTTAAACATACCAGGTGTAAGGGACAGCGTCCCGCAAACTGATAGGGGTTTCTCAGTCTCAACAACTATCAGCAGGATTTTTTTTCAGAAAGTAAAAAAAAATGACTTTTCCATACAAAATTTTCTCCGCGATCAGACAATTTGTATGGAAAAGCTATATTTTTTTCACTTCCTCCTTCATTTAGTTTCTAAAATATGAGAAACTACAAATCAATAATTTCAACTGCAGACAGAATTTGAACTTGCAACCTTACAATACCTTCCCAATGCTCTAACCAATTGAGATACCATGGAATATATATATCGCTGAGAAATTAGTGACTGGTTTTTTCTTGAATCTTCATGAATGAACGATAGCTATACTCAGTTTTTTGTGACGTGATGTTACAATTTCAAATTTTCTATGTTCCTTTGGGTAAACTGTGTGGTATGGTATCAACTATCAAACAATTTACTCCCAGAAATAAACTAGCTCTTATTATACCTATGTCCGGGAAGAGGAACGTTATAAAAACCGTAGAATTATCTTCGTTAAATAAATCCATACTTCTTATTATACTTATTTTCTTCCATGCTGGACTGGGAGCGAGAGAAAAACATAGAATGTGCCAGCTGCATTTCCTTCCGAGCATGCTGTAAAAATCAGCTAAGGGATCCGAGGGTTTCAGTATATTGCAATTTAGGCGATGGGCTGACAACCTGTCACAACATGGTACATTCCAAAGTCCAAATCTATTTTAAATAACCCACAAAACTTTTTCAGACGTGGCGGAACGATCTTTGTTTAGGTCGTTTACGCTCTGCCTTCACAATTAGGGATTAAGGCGTGACTATATGTATGTATGCACTTTTTTAGTCTATGCCACTTACGTGGATCGTAGTATGTAAATCACGCATACTCGCTCGGCCATGCTTCCGCGCATCTCGACCTCCCATTGTAAGCCACAATTACAACACTCGGCTGTTTAGAATATCTAGATCTACGGGTAGAGGATTTCTCTACGTTAGCGCAGCATTTCAGAGTAGGTACTATCCAACTGATAGAGTACTTACTGCTATCGATGCGAATAATGGCCACCAACTGCAATTTTTCTTCCTGTTTTCGAATTTCATATGTACGTTTATTCGGTGCTTTTTCCGTGCTTCGGCACGTTAAGCCGTTGGTCCCGGTTAATATCGTTTAATGCCATAGATATAAGTCGTTAAGCCATGACAGAGGCCATTGGCGGCTTGAAAACTCTGAACTAATCTAAATATTGCATGCTTTAATTTATTATAAGCCAATAAATAAGAAAAGCATTAATTTACTAATGAAGATACTTATGCACTTATATCACACTCATTACGTAACACCAGTAATACTCGTACATACACCAAAATAATTAATACATACATATAATACATACATAAAATCACGCCTTTATCCCTTACGGGGTAGGCAGAGCGTTAAACGCCTCGTAAAAGGCGCTTTCGCCGCGTCTGACAAAAATTGAGGGTAATTTTAGATTGTAATGTGTATTGCTATAGTGACAGGTTGTCAGCCCATCGCCTAAATTACAATACACTGTAACCCTCGAGTCCCTTTTGCTGTCTTCTACAGCATGCCCGGGAGGAAGGGCAGCTGGAACATTCTATGTTTTTCTTAATATAATATAGTAATATAATAATTTAATAATTTGGATATGGCTACATATCCAAATTATTAAATTCACTTAGCTTTGCCTGTTTCAGATAGATTTGTCTGTCCTTACCTACAAGTAGAATAAATTACACTAACAATATGGCCGTAGAAAAAAATAAAAACATTTGCAAAACAAAAGCGTTACACGAGCCAGCATTTTCAACTGGCGACCAAACGCAAAATAGACCAAATAAAACAAAGACCTTATCACTGCAAATGAATAGGCGGGAAGGAAATGGTCATTTATTTTGCTCTATCTAGAACCACACTCATTGCTAGCTAGATGCTTAGGGCTGCTATACTCTGGAAAACTATAAACACAAGCTAACTAGTTGCAAATATAAAAAATAATTAGGAAATTATCATGTTCTTAGATTATGAAATATTTGAAATGACTGTCCAAAAAGTTGCAAATTAATTTGCGTTATTAATTACAGTTCATTTCATTACCTAATTAATTAACATTCGTTTTGCAAAACTATGACGATTCTTATCAGTATAATTTACAAAATGTATCGCTCATTCATGTCATGATAAATGATTATTCGACTAATGAATAAGTACTTAAAATATAACTAATTACAAATTAATTTCTTCAAATTCAAAACAGAGACGGGGTTGCTTTGCATTAGACGCCTTGCAGTCTTGAAGTTTGACTATGTGCTATTGATTTGACTTTTATTCTTTTTTTTGCAAATCCGTCCAACATTCTACTATCGTAGACCAAATTTCTTGTAGGTATCTCATATATCTTTGGAGAAGGAGAAGTATGTGTGATTTTCATGTCCAAACTCTACGGACCAAAGATAGACAAATCATTAATTTATAAGTGGATTATTTTACTGATAACTTAGTTGACTATGTTTCATTTAACCCAAAAAAAAAATACATGACATCCCTAGGCAGATAACCTCAGTATAGTTACTTAGGTACTCAACTTTGATATGATAACGACAGGGACGGATATGACTAGTATGTAGTATGTACGAGAGTGTTGATGTTGATATTTTGCAACGCTGAGCAATGCCTTGAATATTTGTTTTTATTTTATTTTATACATCGAGTGAGGAATGGTCACAGCAAATGTAAGGAGCAGTAAAATATCTTACAAAAGCATAATCGACGAACGTTAATCAGACCCGTATGCTTGTTTACTTAAACCTTACACAAGCCCAAGCATTAGCTAATCCGCATAAAAATATATGTTGATGGTGTGTAATTGCCCCCCTTCTTTCCCCTCCACCCACGCACACGGGGCGAATCTGACTTTCCTCCCGATGATCGTTGAATGATTGTCTATTGACACCCTATCCATCATCATCTTCCTAGCCTTTTCCCGTATCTCACGGGGTCGGCTACCTAATCTAGGGGATTGAACGAAGGTACTGGTTTTTACACAGAGCGACTGCCATCTGACCTCCGCAACCCAAAAGGGAAACCAGATCCAATCCTAGATTAGGTCAGAGTTTTCAAGCCGCCAATGCTTAGCACTGGCCTCTGATATGGCTTAACGACTAATATTTACAGTATTTAACGATATTAACCGGGAGCAACGGCTTAACGTGCCTTCCGAAGCACGGAAAAAGCGCCGAATAAACGTACATATGAAATTCGAAAACCGAAAATCACATTGGTACGTGGTGGGATTCGAACCACGACCTTCCGCTTAGGAGGCAGCGGCCCTATCCACTACACCATCGGGCTATCTATCGTTGCATGATCGTCTATTGACACCCTATCCACTGGTAGAAAATTCGTGTTTTTTTTACAAGCAGCGAACAATAATACCCTAATATCGAGTTGAAATCGCTAACTATATGTTAGAACACTTCTTCTTGTCGTGTGTGAACCCGATGTCACAGTTAAACATTAAGGCTCGTATTTATGAAGCGATATCAAACTTGAAGGCTTTTAAATATGGATTTGACAGGCCAATTTGTACTGAAATTACATTTCTAATACGAACTCAAACTCGCTGTCACTCATGAGAGCTGATTATTATAAAACGTTTTACTGTCTCCCGAAGTTACTGTGGAGTAGTCTAACGTTATTTTATATTGACTTTCTTGATAAATGGCGCCTATGAAAGACAAAGCAATGTTCATTGTGAGTTGTTTTTAAAATAAGTTCAAGAATGTCGCCGTGACTCCTGCTCTCAAAGATTACAGAAGACATACCCCTAGAATAGGGGAAGGGAAATGTTTGACAAACCCTTCCCCTCTCTGCCCCGCGGGGGTACGTTTCGTGTTTTGTTTGAGGGCAGGAGTTACGTCTTTAAGAAATACATACATACAATCACGCCTTGATCCCTAATGGGGTAGGCAGAGCGTAAATGACCTAAACAAATGTCGTTCGGCCACGTCTGACAAAGTTTGAGAGTTATTTAAAATAGATTTGTAGGTATATTGCTTAGTGACAGGTGGTCAGCCCATCGCCGAAATTACAATATACTGAAACCCTTGGATCCCTTAGCTGGTTTTTACAGCATGCCCGGGAGGAAATGCAGCTGGCACATTCTGTTTTTTTCTCGCTCCCAGTCCAGCATGGAAGAAAGAAATGTAACAACAAATTTACCTAACCTAGGATTCGAACTTGCGATGATCCTGTACAAACGAACCTGCTTTACCTAATTAGCCGCAACTATCCACTGTTTTACATGGGCCTGCGGATTTGTTTCCGGAACGTTATAACCTGGGCCTTTTCACGGCAAGAGTGACTAGGCATTATCTAGGCTAACATGCTCCATCATCGTCTGCATCATCACTTCAGTTCAGTTCAGTTCATTTATTTCACAATTACAGGTTTCAAAATTAAATTAAAATATAGTAAATACAATTATGTCATCCGTAATGTGATCGTCAAAAGTATACAATATAAAATAATATAACATGTCAAATAATAATAAAGGAAAAAATAATAATAATTAATATTAATTAAAAATCGAATCCATGTCACTATAATTAATTAATAATTAAACAAATTAAAAATTACAATTCATATACTCTTTAACAGAGTAAAATGATTTTTCCAATAAAAGGTTCTTTAGTCGGCGTCTAAATGTTTCGTCACATGACTCATTTTGCATGGCAATAGGCAGTTTGTCGTACAGCGACGGGCCAATCACGCGCGGGTTTCGCTCAGCTAGCGCCAAACGGTGCGGGATGGTAACTAACCGACCGGTTCGCCGTAGCGTTCTAGATCCCGCGCTTACACGTTTAAATTGAGTCAAGTTTTGACGGACATAATTAATAGTCTCAAAAATATACTGGGCATAATGTGTCATTATTTTATATTCCGGAAACAACTTGCGGCAGGAATGCCTCGGTTTTACACCGGCTAATACGCGTAATGCTCGCTTCTGCATAATAAGGACAGAGTATGCAGTTGAGCTGTCCCCCCATAGTGTCGTTCCATAAGCCATCAGCGAGTGGAAGTAGGCAAAATAGCAATGTTTCAGAGCGTGAGGTGTTATAAGCGGTTTTAACTGACGGAGCGCAAAGACTGCGCTGCTCAACCTGGTGCAAAGTGCTTTCACGTGGTGTTTCCAGTTTAGATTTGAGTCTAGTGTGAACCCGAGAAATTTGCATTGATCACACAACGGCATAGGACTACGAGAGGTGATAGATCGAGGTAAGTCTACTGGTTTTCCCGAAAATATCATTATATTCGACTTATCAACATTTAATATTAGACCATTGGCAGTGAACCAGGTTTTAAGTTCGTCACTGGCTTTGCAGATTTTGTCAGCGAGCTGGTCATACGTCGGGGCACTCACTACCACCGTGGTATCGTCAGCGAAGAGAGCCACGAGACCCTCGGACACTGCCGATGGGAGGTCGTTGACGAAAATCGAAAATAAAGTATTTCCTATTGCTGACCCTTGAGGAATTCCTATTGTGATATTGCATGGTTTCGATTTTATTTGTTTACCGTTTATCTTTACTTGCACTGTTTGTTTCCTGTCAGTTAGGAAAGATTTAATAAGTTGGTGGGCGTTATGTTTAATCCCATAGCTGGAGAGTTTGTTGAGTAATATATTATGATTAATTACGTCAAATGCTTTTGACAAATCGCAAAATATAGCAGATACTTTGTTCTTATCATCAAGACTGGTTGTAACGTAATCAAAAATTGACTGAGCGGCAGATGTGGTGGACATACGCTTTCTGTATGCAAACTGCTTATCTGTGAGCAAATCATTCGACTCACTTTCCATCAGGTGGGATGGCAGACAAATGGTTCGCCTATCATTATCTTATCTTATCTAGCCATTAGTGTCCCACTGCTGGGCAAAGGCCTATCATTAATTAAAAAAAAAAAGTCTTTCTAGCTAGAAGATTACAATACGTAACAGCCATCATCATCATATCCCTAGCCTTATCCCGTATCCCACGGGCGGCTGCCTAATCTAGGTGATTGAACGTGAGCACTGGGTTTTACACAGAGCGACTGCCATCTGAGCTCCGCAACCCAGAAGGGAAACCAGACCCAACCCTAGATTAGGCTTTAACCAGGTTAGTGACCAACCCAGCTGTCAGAGTTTCAAGCCGCCAATGCTGAGCTGCTTAGCATTGACCTCTGACATGGCTTAGCGACAGCCATATTTTACTTACTTAAATAATAGAGGTATTAATTAGTTAGCCATGTCCAGCTAAGGGAGGGTTTCAATAGTATATTGATATTTAGGCGATGGGCTGACAACCTATCACTACCAGCACTAGACCTACAAATCTATCTTAAATAACCCTCAAAACTTTGTCAGACGTGGGGGAATGACATTGGTTTAGGTAGTTTACGCTTTGCCTACCCCATTAGGGATAAAGGCGTGATTATATGTATGTATTAATTATTTATAATTGGATATAGTGACATATATAGAAAAAGGAATGCTTAGGTGGTTTGGTCATGTTGAGAGGATGGATGAAAAGAGATTTACTAAACAGATATACATGGCGAGTGTGAGTGGGAACGTTGGAAGGGGAAGACCTCGACGAACGTACCGCGATTAAATCGAATTATTAGAAAAAGGTCAGGTCAGGAGTACCCTAAAACGACGAGCGTGCATGAAAAGATTGATGAATGTAGATGAAGCGAAAGAAGTTTGCAAGGATCGTAGTAAATGGAAGGAAGGATCTCTGCCTACCCCTCCGGGAAAGTGGCGTGACGTTGTGTGTGTATTAATTATTTTAGTGCATAATACGAGTATTACTGGTGTTACGTATTAGTATGATATAAGTGCATAAGTATCTTCATTAGTAAATTAATGCTTTTCTTTTTTATTGGATTATAATAAATTAAAACATGCAATATTTTTTTTTCGCATTCGACTTATATAAAATGTCAGTCTATAAATCATAGGCATTCTATGTTAATTTAAATAAGTTTAATTACAGATGGATAATTAGTGTTGTTTATCAAGGCACCTTGGCCTAAATGTTCAACTTAATTCGCATACAAAAGGTCTTCGGTTCTAGTCTAAATAGTTTAATTACTATGCTAAACAGCTAAACTTACCTCTGCATAGCATATCACAAATCACAACATTTTGAGCACCACACGGTTCTGATTACAAATATTTAATTTTTTTTTATATGTCATAAAATAGCACTGTCCGAAAATAATATCGCAAAAAAATAATAAAGCATAAAGCTACGTACACACGCGGTCGGTCCGCCGCGATCTGTAATACTATAGAGCGAGGCGCGTGCCGCCGCTAAAATGTCGTTCTATCGACATGCGAGAGAAGTCATCAAAGCATTTCATACAAACTACTTAGCTATGACTGTGAGCTATGCTATTTGTGTTACGTGGATGATGAGGGGTAAAATGTTGCCTGGGGTCGCGATGAAGGGTGCGTATTTATAGGGCGATTTTATTTTTGTCATGTTTGCAATAGCAATAACCCACGACACAAGTATATCGAAGGGGACTATGCAATTAAAATAAAAGTGATTTATTTATAGGTTCAGTTAAACTCTGAACTTTATGCAACAACCTACTTTGAAACATGCATACGTAAATCACGCCTGTATCCTATACGGAATAGGCAGAGCTTGAATAGCTTAATGATAGCAGTTTACCTACTTTACACTACATCATCGTATTCCTAGCCCTTTCCCCGTATTTCACCAGGTCGGCTACCCATCTAGGGGATTTTACGAGGTTACTGGCCATCTGACCCCAAACTAGAACGGAAACCAGACCCAATCCTAGATTAGGCTTTTGCCAGGCTGGTGGCCAACCTAGATGTCAAAGTACTCAAGCCGCCATTGCTTAGCAATGTTTTCGTGCTTCGGAAGGCACGTTAAGCCGTTGGTTCCAGTTTGAGTTGTTATACCAAACCGGTCACCCATCCATGGCCTAGGCATAGTTGCCTTCTCTCACGATAGCTACACTACAAAGCACCATCTTACCGACCCAGTGCGTCCATTCACGAAGAGGCAAGCCGCTTCACGCGATGTGCGCTACCCGCCTTAACGACTTTAATTACAGTGGCCATACGAATCCATGTGTATGTGTCATTGACATCTCCAACGCAATAATAGAGAAATTGAGGAAATGGCGGGAAAGTATTGTGTAGGTGATGCATATTAGCTGTTCTAATAGGCGGTATAAAAATACTCTTACACCAGGGTTCGTCGGGTCGATCGAATCGAAACCCTCACGACAAGAGCAAGATACGCAAAGTGTGGATCGTCCTAGCGTGCAGCTAACGATTCTACTCTGCCCAGATTGCGCAAACGCAACGATGGTACACCTACTTTACCCCGATAGCTGATCTGTGTTAACATCCGCTCAAATAAATACTGAAGCTATTATCTGTGCTATAAAGTGGAACCAGTTTACGAGGTGGAAATCTCTCAGTGCTGCAGTATGGCATGGTTTTATAGGGCAATGCCGTAAACAGGTTGTATGTGAGTGCGGTTATAATCTGCCAAATTATCTAGATTAGGTGTCTAATCAAAATAAATATTTTCTTGTCAGCGCTCTGAATCGCTTTGAAACGGAGGTTAGTTATAAGTAGTATAAGTTTCTTGTAAAAAGTATTTTATAGGTACTATTCTAAATATGAGCCGATGACACTTTATGCAACTAAAGTTCATAATGAACTCAATATAACTACACAAAAACGGAAAATTACACTCAACAACAATTATTGGTCACGCGAAAATAAAACACATTTATCATTATTCGCCCAAGGTTATTATTAAAGCATCAGAAAGAATTGGAAGTGTAAATGTTGATTTGTGGTGTAGTGTGTAAAACCGAGCACTACACTCACAGTAAAATTAGAGATTGATGCTATATTGAGGAGCGTAGAGGGTAGCGGAGCGGGTAGCGTTGAACTCTTTCACTTAATTGGTTGTTTATACGATTTATGGTGTTTCCATTGTAAGTTTTTATCTAATTTAAGTAAGTAACTTTACATTCTATTTCCATCTATGGAGATGATAATAATATGATGTTTGCTGTATTTTTTGGATTTTTAGGAATACTCTCCTATCGGTCTATCAAAAATATGGCTCCCCTGTATGGTCGTATTCATACCTCCATACTAAACATGGCTGTCTGTTTGTTCACGCCTATGGTGATAGATGGTAACCTGAAGACGCACATAGACTGTTTTTTTATCTTGGGAAAATACCCAATTTCCACGGGAAAACTTATTTATCCGTGGGTAACAGATACTACCTTCTCAAAAAATAAACTTACACAATGGCGGAGTGGTGTCGCTGGTGCAGCGGGGTGCGGGAGTGCGAGGTGGGGGGCAGGGACGACAGCGACGCCGGCTGAGGTGACCCGCACCACCGCGCCTCGCGAACATCCGAAGAACCTGTCGGAGTTACATTAGGTTTAAAATGGTTTAGATCTAGTACCTACACATGGGGACAAACTTCTCAAATTAACTTGGGGGTGAGTTGCGGAGTGCGCGGCGGGGTGACAAAAATCGAACGCGCTGTTGGAATATCAGTTGACATTTGCCTCAAACCCCGGCCACGTCCCGCTGCATAGTCAAGAAGATTGCCTCCATCATAAAGGGGCTCCGACTTATGGGGCTACTACTTG
The DNA here is from genome assembly GCA_949820665.1 of Scrobipalpa costella. Classification (NCBI taxonomy): domain Eukaryota; kingdom Metazoa; phylum Arthropoda; class Insecta; order Lepidoptera; family Gelechiidae; genus Scrobipalpa; species Scrobipalpa costella. The sequence continues at coordinate 5,018,467 of OX463307.1, read as the reverse complement.
GGTTGCTATCCCCTCTAGCTAAATCCTAATGTTAAAGTTTATAAATCGCCTTTGTGTAACAACCACTGTTAAAAGGGGTTATTTAATAAAACTGGAGCTCAAAAAGTTATTCCGTAAATAAATATACGATAAACGCTCTTATAATCATTAGCTGTTAAAAAATAAACCAGTATAATGATAAGTCTGTGGGTTGGATGTCCAGCTAGACGCTGCCGGCCACCAATATCAAGTCAATTTATCAATCGCAATGATGAGCTAAATAGTCTGCAAACTAGATCGTTATAGGTACATGTTCCTGACCTAGCGTAAGCTGTTTTTATCCATCCACAAAAGAAGAAGGATTATTATTAGACAAATATTTTATGTAAGGAACAGCATATCGTAAAGGTTACTCAGTCTACGGAACTGAAAAACTTTCACAAGGAAATTCTTTCAGGAAATGAAATTGATTGACACAACGTTCACCTCGATCAACTAATTTGTACGGGAAAGCCATTTTTTTTTTATTTCCTGAAAGATTTTTCTGGGGAAAGTTGCTCAGTATCGTTGACTGAGCAACCGCTGTACCTTACACTAGTAGATAACGTTAGCTATACCGGGTGTAAAGAACAGCGTCAAAACCAAAATCGCTTCCTGAATAATAAAACCTGCTTATTGTTGTTCAGTTTTGTTGACTAAGCAACTCCTATCTGTTTGCGGGACGCTGTCCCTTACACCCCGTTTAAAAAAATCTGCTAAGCTCTTCAACATATTCTAACAATACTTACTGCCATAGAGAGTCATGTGTGAAGGAGGCCGGCTGGCCAGGACGGGCGTCGAGCCATACCGCTCCCCGCCGGCAGACAGCCGTCCGCCCAGCGGCTTGAACGCGATCGGACGGATCACTGACTTGCCCTGCAACAATCATAAACAATTTATTAGTTTAATAACAATGAAAAGATTTCGCCCTATGTGAGTTTTATCACTAAAACGACGAACGAAAGAAGAGGAAAAAAAAACTAAACTTAGAGGTCTAACACCTCCGTAAACAAACAAGTGAGTAGTCGTTAATTTATCAGTGTGAGTTTTTCCGTGCATGGAAATGAAGGTTTTTTCGTAGTGAAAAGTAGTCTATGTCCTACTCCAGGATTTTTTCCCGCCTAAATATAACCTATATGTCTTGTATAAGTGAAAGTTTCATCCCCATTTGTACAGTGATTGAAGCGTGATTGAATAACAAACATACAAAATTTCGTATATGGGTTCGTATTATTAGCAAATGATCGTATCTATTTTATTTAATTAATTTGAAGCCATTTTGTCGAATAATGGATGACCTTGGAACACTGAGAGTTTAAACTGACATAAAATTTAAAACGCTTCTCCTATGCAATATACGCGCTACTTTAGCAATTTTCTTATCTACACAGCGTAACAAATCACATGCGATGTACGATGAACGTAACGTAATGTGTAGCTTTAGTATAGTTTAGAATAAACGACTGCTGCTATAGATTAGAACTACAATTTACTAATTTAAAGCGTCGCAGAATGTACACCTACTTTTGCAATGACCCTTTTATATAGATTTCATTTGAATAGTAGGCCCTCAAAAAGACATTTTGCGAAAAGGTCATTTTTTCAAGGCGACATAATGAGGGACATTTTGCGAGCGAGGGATTTTTTGCAAAAGGGATATTATGCGATGATATCCAAAATTTTCCTTTCGCAAAATATCCGTTAATTTTTTTATATACCTTTTTAGTAGGCGTTCCGTTGACTTAAATCTATCTCAAAGGGACATCATGCAAAAGGGTAATTTTGCGACCGAGGGGCATTCTGCGATGTAAGGCCCCTGTGTGATCCAGCCCTGGTGGTCTACTGCTGTAGTCTGTTAGAGCGCGCACGGAATTGACATTTCGTACGCAAACGCAACACGCACACAAATGTCACGACTCACTAAAGGTCGTAGTTTTATGTCTGGTGCATGATGTGGGAAGGAAAACCCTGTGGTAACTATCTACCGTTCCGAGGAAATAGCACAGTGTAAGGCTAATCAGATCTCGAGACTGACAGCTAGTTTGAGTTCGTATCAGAAATGTAATTTCAGCACAAATCCGTACTTAATACTGCTTTCAATCTTGAGATCGGTTTATAAATACGGGTCTTATTCTCGTCACGTCACGATTGAGATTCTTAGGGATATCATTTTATAAGTAGGAAATGAAAAATCCGCTTTGGGCAGGATTTGAAACATCTTCTAAGTCCTAGAACGCCATCGAGGAGATAAAAGTCGGCAGGAGCAGCTGATGTTTTCCTTACATGATTAGATTAGATTAGATTTATATATTTCATTTCAACCAATTAACCAACCAAGAAATATCTATCTGATAATGTAAAAATGATCGTCAAAAATATTTTAAAAATGTAAATCTAATTATACATGTCAGATAAGTAGTAGGTATATTTTAAGTTACCTATAATAATACATACATATAATCACGCCTTTATCCCTAATGGGGTAGGCAGAGAGTAAACGACCCAAACAAAGATCGTTCCGTCACGCCTGACAAAGTTTTGAGGGTAAATTAAGATAGATTTGTAGGTATATTGCTGTAGTGACAGGCTGTCAGCCTATCGCCTAAATTGCAATATACAGAAACCCCCAGATCCCTTTGCTGGTTTTTAAAGCATACCTGGGAGGAAATGCAGCTGGCACATTCTATGTTTTTCTTTCGATCCCAGTCGCTGGACTGCGGAATGTTGTAGTGTAGACAATAAAAAGCATTGACAGCATGTTGAGTTGTGTTCCTGCCTTAACATAGAATCGTTCCAAAAAATTTTGCTCCTAAAATCCTCCCCTATGTGCCAGTATTTTTCCACAACTTCAGTACCTAAAACCCTTTCGTTTACTTAGCCAGTACAACACAACACAACTCATTCATACCAAAACCATGAATGAGAAGCTTCTCAGAAACAGCTGATTAGCGGGAACCTTATAAAATGTCCTGTTAGCACCTTTACCATACGCAGGAGACGAACCTTGAAGAAAACTCAGTAAGTGAGTGAAGTATAGCTGTATGTACAGGATGTAATAAACACTACTAAAATATAATTTTAAAATCTGCCGAAACCTTTAGATTTATATAACCAACGTTTTTACAATTTCAATTCATAGACATAGACATAGACATATAATCACGCCTTTATCCCTAATGGGGTAGGCAGAGCGTAAACGACCTAAACAGAGGTCGTTCCGCCACGTCTGACAAAGTTTTGAGGGTTATTTAAGATAGAATTCTAGGTATATTGCTGTAGTGACAGGTTGTCAGCCCATCGCCTAAATTACAATATACTGAAACCCTCGGATCCCTTAGCTGGATCTTACAGCATGCCCGGGAGGAAATGCAGCTGGCACATTCTATATTTTTCGTTCGCTCCCAGACCAGCACGTAATTTACATGTAAATTTTTACATAATGATATTAAAAAATATATATTTAGGCATTGTACATGCACCCTTTTATAGGGCGTTGCAAAGGTGTCATGCTTGGTATTTTATACATTAATAATTAGAGTATGTAGTTAAAGATAATTTACACAATTTTTTGGTAGCTCAATTAATAGCACTAATAATATAATATGTCACATTTTTGGATCATTTAAAAATAAAAATTCAAAACACAAAAAAGACATCTTTAAAAAAAAGAAATGAGAAAAATTGAGATATTGCGCTATAGCTTGTCATTGTAAAATTCATTTGTCGAGTAGTAACACTTAGTTAATAGGAAACATTTAAGCTGCTTGTAAAAAGATTTGTAATTTTTATCCTCTTTTATCTTTTTAGGTAATTTACTATAAATCATAATTTTTGATGTATGCATGATAAGAACTCTCATTATTCATCATAATTCATAAGCATATTCCAATTACAATCGAAAGTAATATGCGTGATCTAATAAATACCTATGATAACCATCAAACCAATTCGCTGAAAGCATCGAGTTACCACTCATTAGGCGAAACGAGGGTTTTTATCATCATTCCTAGTCAGGGTTACCAGCAAAGATACTACGATTTTCTTAATAAATTAAAGGGTAAATAGCTTCCAGCAAACTGATTGGGGTTGCTCAGTCAACGAAATTGAACAACTTTCACGAACAAATTCTTTCAGATAAAAAAATACAATGCATGGAACGTTTAGCAATATTTAGCGTCTGTGTACACAATGTTACACCTATGACTTATTGATTATTCCGTGGTCTCTATATAAATATACTAGCGACCCGCCCCGGCTTCGCACGGAAATTATCAGTGTTTCTCTACTATATTATGCATGTATTATACATATAAACCTTCCTCTTAAATAACTCTATCCATTAAAAGAAACCGCATCAAAATCCGTTGCGTAGTTTTAAAGATTTATGCATACATAGGGATATACGGACAGAGAAAGCGACTTTGTTTTATACTATGTAGTTATGACATGGAGTTAAATGTTTATAGATGAACCAGGATTTGTTCACCTGTTACGTCGCTACCGTAGATCTTAATATTGCTTCAATCGCTGTCAGTGTAACCTAGCCAAATGTTAGTTTCTAATATCGCCACTTGAACAGTATTGGCGGTCGCACTATTCTATGTATTTAATGACATTTGACAGCTCATATATAAAACGTGACTTGGTGTTTTTTTGCAAACAACTTGTATGAGTTTTCAGATATATTTTTTTGTTGATTTAATTAAATTATTGCTGGTTTAGGAAGTCCTAACATGAGCCAGCAAGTGCCTGTCATTTGGGTAACCCTGTACAGATGGACTATGTAAAGATGTCGTTCGACATCATTGCTCGGTAGCTATGTGTTTTTGCCCGGCTCCGTCTGTGCTGCTCATGTCGATTAGTCAACGTTGAAGGTGATAATTATAGTTCTGAGTCATCTGTTTAGTGCTAGAGCCAATCAGGCAAATAATGTCTATTTACCACTTCTATTCCGTATTGCAAAGACAGTAGAAATATTTAAGAGGTAGTTACCACCCCAGTCGTATGAAAGCTGGAACACTGGATCGCTTTAAGATAATGCATGCAATTTCAGTTGATAAATTACCCGCACGTACGGTACGCACTGGACCGTGTTTATGTTTCAATTTTACCACCTTAAATTATGCAATTACGAGGTTGAAAGTTTAGGACGATGATCGCATGTTGTCAGTTCAAATTGCACCTTCCAAAAACCCGTTAAGTATGCACTTTCGTGATAAATTCGTAACAACGGAACGCAAAACACCTCCGGCGCATCCCAAATGTGGCGTGCAACCGAAATAATTAAGCAAAAATGAGCAAAAGTGCGGAAAGACGGTCAAAAATGACTCGCAGAAGACGCATTTCTGTTGCGAGCAACTCGTCCACCGGACATTCGGTGTTCCAAGCCTGGGATTCAGCCGGAGGCGGTTTCAAATCGCACCAAGCAGCTGCCACTATCTCCTTCTGATTGTAGAAATTAGAAAGGGATAGAGGACCGGTTTATGGGCCTATACACGTGCTTTAGCCGGTCGGAGCGTGGGAGAACGCCTCGGGTTTGGCAAATCACTTATTTGTTACAAATACTCTCTCAGTGACATGCAAATTTAGATTTTTGCAATGATTGCTTGTAGGCGGAGAGTCAGGGATCCTTTTTGATAGGATAATGATCTTAAATAACAGTAATACAGGGTCTTTTACTTAGTGCATATCGTTTTAGTGGAGTGAGTGTTGCGTTTCCGAGAATATTTTAACATTTGGAACTTTAACGATGAGAAAGAAGAATTCTTACTGTTGTAGAATGTTTATGCTAACTGGGATGTAGGTTAATATCGTCATGGAAAATAAATTTACTAGCGCATTAAACATTTTACTTCATACGCAGTTTATGACAAGCGCTTATGTTACACAAACGCAATTAAAACTCTCCAAATGAACTATAAGGCTCGTATTTATAAATCTCAATATTGAGAACAATATTAAGTATGGATTTGACAGTTCATTTTGTACTGAAATGACATTTGATGTAAACTCACACTCGCTGTTTATAAATTTAGGTCTTAAATATTGTTTATCACTACAAAATATAAAACAAAGTCGCTTCTGTCCCTATATCCCTATGTATGCATAAATCTTTAAAACTACGCAACGGATTTTAATGCGGTTTCTTTTAATGGATAGAGTGATTCAAGAGGAAGGTTTATATGTATAATACATGCATAATATAGTAGAGAAACACTGATAATTTCCGTGAGAATCCGGGGCGGGTCGCTAGTTCTATTGTAAAGAGGAGAGATTTGTATTTTATTCTATTTCAAAATTGTCTTTTTTTAACTTTGAAAAATCCAAATTACTTAGATCTTGGTTTATAATTGACCACTGCTAGTTATTTCTTTACATGTTCATTTGCTTATACAAATTATAACTGATAAATTCTTCCATGCTAGCCTGGGAGCGAGAGAAAAACATAGAATATGCCAGCTGCATCTCCTCCCGGGCATTATGTAAAAACCAGCTAAGGGATCCGAGGACTTCAGTATATTGTAATTTAGGCAATGGGCTTACAACCTGTCACTACAGCAATATACCTACAAATCTATCTTAAATAACCCCAAAATCTTTAACAGACGTGGCGGAATGACTTTTGTTTAGGTTGTTTACGCTCTGCCTACCCCATTAGGGATAAAGTTGTGATTATATGTATGTATGTATAACTTTTCCTTAGGTACTTGCATATGGTTATAGCTAGCTATGATAGCTGAACGTAGCACGTATCATTTCTGTATTCGTCTAGCAACAGGCCGGCAACTAGCTATAACTTGTAATAGAGGTGGGCCTGTCGATAAATCACAGTGAGCCACCCAGAGCGTACCACTAGTACACCACTAGTACATCACTAGTACATCACTACACCACTACAATACAATACAAGATACTTCATTGCACAAAGAAACACATTTAAGTCTCACTTCCGTAGGTCAGCTGGAAGAAATTTCTTAGTAGAAATAAGCTGTACCTGTTGTGTCGTTATTGTGTACCTATTGTCTTTCTTATGTTACTTGTGTACAATAAACAGTAAATAAATAAAATAAATAAATAAACACAAATACATTCAGCAGAAGAATAAGGAACAAAACAGTACAATATAGGCGGCCTCATGCTAAAGCAGCAATTTCCACTTGGCAACCTTTGGTTATTAGGATAGTACACAGCAAAAAACCACTACGAAGTCTTCTTCTTGCCTTGTTGGTTTAAAGTCGATCGATCAGATGAACCTTGTCAGAGCTTTTAAACTGCCTCATGACACAGCTAATAATGCTCTGACATGGTTTGTGTGTAACGAACACTATCAAAGACAGCGACCGGGACTGACGACCTAACGTGCCCTCCGAAGCACGGAATCTTTTTCTTTTAACAAAATAATGTGATTCAGCCTGCAATGTCCTAACCATATTGGAGAGAATCTCATAAAGTGATTTAACAAATAGAAACTGTGTGTGTCCCCTTGGGAATCGAACCCATGACCTCCGGATCAGGAGCCCATGGCTCTGACCACTTAATTGTAATATAGAAGTTGGCCTGTACGATAAATCACAGCAATATACCAAATTAAAAACAGAAACATTTCTGAAGATTTTTTTAAAGGCCATAAACCACAGTCAATGCCCTTAACCACTAACCAACCTTGTCTTAGGCGCGTAATTATAATCAGCACTTGAGACTGACAGCGAGTTTGAGTTCGTATCAGATATGTCATCTCAGTACATAATGGCCTGTCAAATCCATACCTAATATTGCTCTCAATGTTGAGATCGCTTTATAAATACGAGCCTAAAACTTTAGTATTGAGCTAATAATATGTATATCTGAACGTGTGGTGTGTTTGTCAGTACAAACACAATGTCATACAAGGCCGTAAATTAGAAGATTACGATCGACAAGAGATGTCCTACAGTCTTACAAGCCAAAGGCACCAGCCGGCACGACACATCCCAACATCCCAACTCTACACAGCTGTAGGTAGAACAACAGATATAATACACAAAGTCACGCCTTGATACCTTACAGGGTAGACAGGCTAGTAAATGGCGTTCTCGCCAAGATTGACAGGCTAATGTGTATCGCAATAGTGACAGGTAGTCAACCGATCGTCTAAGTGCCAATTACAATACCCCTAAATTACACCCTCGGGAGGAAGGGCAGCTGAAACATTCTGTTTCTCTATTGCTCCTAGTACAGCATGGAAGAACAGACAAAGATTAAACACTAGGTACCCTTCTTTCCTGCTAAAGTACACCTATAGTCTAGAATTCTGAATTATGGGTTGTAGGATCGATTTCCTTCTTGGTAGGTACATCTATCGTAAAATTACAAATCCTATGTATACATATCTAACAGTAGGTAGACTGTCATGAAAATATTAACTGACAAAACTTTAGGGCGCTGTCCCTTATACCCCGTATATTCTTTAGTATAAATGTTTTTCCTAGCCTTATCCCGTATCTCACGGGGTCGGCTACCTAATCTAGGGGATTGAACGAGGGTACTGGTTTTTACGCAGAGCGACTGTCATCTGACCTCCGCAACCCAGAAGGGAAACCAGACCCAATCCTAGATTAGGTCAGAGTTTTCAAGCCGCCAATGCTTAGCACTGGCCTCTGATATGGCTTAACGACTTACATCTTCGGTATTAAACGATATTAACCGGGACCAACGGTTTAACGTGCCTTCCGAAGCACGGAAAAAGCGCCGAATAAACGGACATATGACATTCGAAAACCGAAAAACATATTGGTACGTGGTGGGATTCACTACACCATCGGGCTTCAGTATAAATATTTAAAAAAAAATGCTGTTCAAACCTAAGGGTATGAACCTACCCACGAAATTGAACAACTTTCCCCAAGGAACATAGGTAGAAATATGAAAAAGGAAAATGGCGTGGGAGTGGCGCAAATGTAGGATTTGTTTTACATGTAACGGTCTGTGCTCCTTGGGAAAAGTTGTTCAGTTTCAAAGGAACATTCACACCCTAAAGTTTAGTATATTTTTTATACTCAGAGAGTATTATTGTACTCGATTAAATAGCATATTATTCGCAAAAGATGTTTTTTACTTGCTGTACGTACGTATCGAACGCCTCACTTTAGTTCGTTTTTTGTGCGAATTTCTCAGCGAAAGTTATTTACAACTTTCAAGTGGTTACAAGTTCCGGTTTGTGTACCAATCCGTCAATGTCCATGTTGTTAATATCTGATATAATAGATTGTTGGTTGATAAAAGAAAGCTTATTATTATTTTTCGATAAACATCATGAGAAAAAAATGGAAGGTAGAGAACAGAAAGTGTCATTTTAAACACCTTTTTATTTTCTCAACATCGTATTTTGTAAGTTTTGTGACAAAAATTGAAACTTTTATTTCAACATTCAATAAAATTATTATCCAATAATATTTAAATTTGGCACAACACGTCCCGGTAGATCTTTGCGTAAAACATCGAAACATTATAAGCAAAAAGCGAAGCCCCACGTTATTCCTCTATTTAGTAATTTTAATAACTGTATAACATTTTTGCCTCACCTACAAATTACTGTTATTCCCTATTTAACCTTTTGTCCCTTCACCACACAATTCCACAAAAAAACGCACCCTGTGCGCTATTGTTGGGCGACCTACACATTAATTGCTTTGCTATTTATACAGGGTGTGTCAAATCGACAGCTGTAATGCATTACTGCACACATCTGCCTAGCACGTGGCGTCTGACCCTAAAAAAACAACAAGAACTGGTTTTAAAAAAATGTGACCCTGCTTTATATAAAACTCTTCTTTTGCTCCCAATTTAGAAAAGATTTTATCAATATTTCCTTTTGAATGTATGAATCAAGGGGTGATTTCGTTATGAAAGAGATTGGATTATACTTATTGGACATTTTATTTGCAAATAGGGTCACTTACAGTTATTTTTTTTACTTTTTTTTACCTTTTGTACCTAATTGTTTTTGTATTTACTTATTCTATTACATATATTTAAAAATAAAAACAGTTATAAAATAGGATGATAGCATAATGAAGATAAATGATAAACTCTTGGCTAATTATGTGTCAAATAGAAGCTGGTGTCAAATAAATTGGATGTCCCAATTCAATTTGTCGATCAGCTGGTTGCTGAAGGTACGTAACAATCAAAAACTAATTGCACTGCCCTGTTTTACACAACATCGTCCTTGACAGAGAAAGAACCATCGCCTAAATCTATTCTATTCAATCACAACAAAAACTATCTATATTGTAAAGAATAGTGCACATTACCGGCCCAGCCTTGGCACAATATCTATCGTGATGACTGCTAAGCGCCTACAGTGCGACCACGCTTAAAATGAACGTGGCGAAAAAAGTAACAAACACCGCCTTCTTAAGATTTGACATTTACTTTGACAGTTCTCCACATACTGTAGCGCCCCCGTCCGCGTTCACTGAGAACCGTGCCGTGCTGTAATCGGCTTAGGACCGATCACGACCGAAATCGACATTTTGGCAGCCAAGTCAACGAACAGAACTCATTAGATGCCTTTGTTGGACTTGCTCAATAAAGGTGAAGACTTAAAATGACTAAAAAGGTATTGTGGCTCTTGAAATAGCTAAATCCTCAACAATCTTTGGTGGGGTGGAAGAAAAAAGCAAATGCAAAACGAATTTTACAAGTGACACTTTGCTGAATACATTCTAAATTCTTTAGAGCGGAAGATAAAATTTATATTTCTGTAGTAACTTGAAAGAAAGCAAATATTACCTTACCTACAATAAATAAATTTGACACAAACAGAATTAAATGCAGTGCAATATTGAATTGCCTCATCAAAGTAATTCAAAGTTGTCATTTTGTATGTGATTTGGTTTCTATTCTCCAAATATCTTTGTAAAAGTCGTCTATTTTGGCTGACAGAACTATTGGTTATTTTAATATCTTGATAATTTTAGTACTTTGGTCATTTCACCCATAAAGGACTCATATCAGTTTTCAGGACATATTCCTATTAGGGATGGCTCTAACACGCAGTATTGTATAGCTCAAAGAATAAGTATCTACAAAACAGATGAAAACAAAGTGATTTATAAATGAGCACCCACTAGTCCTTATTGTTTCTTTAAATGCGTGGCGCCTTTTAGTCATTGTTGAGTCATTTCTTGCTCTTGGGTTAGAAACTGTAATTGTTTTACTATTGTTCCCTTCTAGGAGGATTTGCGGATTCGTTTCGGTGTCAGTAAATGTTGCCGGTTCATGTTTAATTTTGTTTTTGCTTTTAAATTAGACCAATATGGCACTTACAAACAAACAGAAAGTCTCCTCTTCCTCTGTCCATATCTACCGAGTGTAAGGGACAGCGTTGTTGTTGTGTTCAAATTGGCTGTTCCATACAAAATGTCCACCTCAGTCAGACAATTTGTATGGAAAAGCAATGTTTTTTTCACTTCCTGAAAGAAATTCCTGGTGGAAGTTGTTCAGTGTCGTTGACTGAGCAACCCCTATCTGTTTGCGGGATGCTGTCCCTTACACCCCGTATATAATTAACAGTTTACTAATTCCACAATCATGTATTTAAAGGTACGAATCTGTGTTCGAAAGCTTTTCTAATGTGTGTATATCTTCTGCAGCAGGTAGATAATTTATATTTTATTAAGATCTGCAAATGGTTGCAAAAAGCAAACTACGATGTCTCTACCACCGGCATGAAATGGCTCAGATGTTCTATCTAGCTGCAAATTAATCTATTACCTGGTTAGTTATACTGGTTATACCGAAGATGATTATAACCAATGATTATAGTGAACAAAGAGCCACTAAACATTTGATCGCCATCTTTACGCCCACCATGCAAAAACAATAGGTAGGTACAGTTTGAGACAATTAACTTGACTTAGAATGAGACAAATCGTGTATTGAATATTGTTACTTTAAATTCAAGAGCTTAAGTGTGAATTTTAGATTGGCAAAATTGCTTAAAATACTTCAAGAAGATTGCCCATCGGTATACGAGGCACGTTGCAAAACTCACATGTGGGCAAATATTTTGTTAAGTCTTTACTAAGATTGATCGCAATATTTAGCGATTAGTTCGATGGATCTCAAGATGATTGGGTTTCGACATGCTGTTATGAGTTGTGTAAAATATAATGTTTTGTTTTATGTTCATCTGTATTAGGTAATCTACAGGAAAGCCTATGATGACTTTTTCAAGAGCTGACTGCTAGAAGGTAGATCCCATATCATACAGGCTCAAGGCAGGAACACACATGCGTCACTTACTGCGCGCAAGGTTGCGCTCAACTTGCTGTCGCAAGAAGACCTGTACAACGCCACTGACGTCGCAGTGCATTTGGCAGAGTACTGGTCAAAATTAGTATAAAAACGCCTAAACGCTCGACACGACAAGAAGAACTTGCTGTCAATGCTTTTTGCATTGCTTACAACACACATTGCTGACCTTAGACAGACTAACCTAACCATAACTACTTGTGTAACTCGTATGTCTAATTTTGAGTAGGTAGTAATAGTACCTTTTCCTTCCTTATCTTCCATGCTGGATTGGGAGCCAAAGAAAAACATAGAATGTGCCAGCTGCATTTCCTCCCGGGCATGCTGCATAAACCAGCAAAGGATCCGAGGGGTTTCAGTATATTGCAATTTAGGCGATGGGCTGACAACCTGTCACTACAGCATATATATCTACAAATCTATCTTAAATAACCCTCAAAACTTTGTCAGACGTGGCGGAACGAACTTTGTTTAGGTCGTTTGCGCTCTGCCTACCCCATTACTACCAGGGACAAAGGCGTGATTATATGTATGTATGTAATAGTATAGTTGTTAGCTCACTAATATACTAAAAATAGCGTGGGGCCGAGATTACTGCCTTGAGGTACCACACCACAACGATCGAGACTTTATGGGTACGATTTGATAGGTAACTTTTAAAGATATAAGCTCTTACGTCTATGTTTTCAAGCTTTTTCACGAGAGTTTAGTAATCTGTGATTGTTAAATTGGTCAATCTATACCTACAAAAAAAAACACTGAATCATTTAATTAATAGCCCACGCAGTTCTGGTAAACAATTAGCCACCATTGTTCTGAAAAAGTCAATAGTAATTGTTACAATTTGTGACCACGCTCAATCGAACATTGTAATTGTAGAAGAAGAAGATTACTTGATGCCAATTATTAAATTACAATTCTTGATAGAGAAGAATAAAATTTTAACTAGAAATCGCTAAGATCTATCCCAATTAAATTGATACAATTTAAAAAATATTTTAATCAGTACATACATACATACGTATAATCACGCCGTTATCCCTAATGGGGTAGGCAGAGCATAAACGACCTAAACAAAGGTCGTTTCGCCACGTCTGACAAAGTTCTGAGGGTTATGTTGCTGCAGTGACAGGTTGTCAGCCCATCGCCTAAATTACAGTATACTGAAACCCTCGAATACCTTAGCTGGTTTTTACAGAATGCCCGGGAGGAAATCCAGCTGGCACATTCTATGTTTTTCTCCCACTTCCAGTCAACCATGGAAGAACACTCGGGGAAATATAAAATATTGCCGACGTACCTAAAACAAATAATGAAAAGACAAATAACAACACTTTATTCGTTATATATTACATAGTTAAAAGTAACTATAACATCATCTGATTTATGTATGGTAAATCCCATATTCATAAATATGTGACAAAAATCTCAATTGAGTCTTATGTGGGAGATTATTACCATTGATATCCTTTACCTTATTTATAGTAGATTGAATTGTCAACTCAACATGGTAGTAATAAAATTTTGATTGCTTGTACGGTCGCGACGTATTCTGCATCTTAAACATGGTTTTGAAAGTGAGAGTGAGAAGTGTTGAAGATCTTTCCAGTGCACTGGTCATAATATGCCGTGTATTTCCAAATTTTACATACATACATACATAAAATCACGCCTTTATCTCTTACGGGGTAGGCAGAGCGTTAAACGCCTCGTAAAAGGCGCTTTCGCCGCGTCTGACAAAAATTGAGGGCAATTTTAGATTGTAATGTGTATTGCTAATGAGTAGTGACAGGTTGTCAGCCCATCGCCTAAATTACAATACACTGTAACCCTCGAGTCCCTTTTGCTGTCTTCTACAGCATGCCCAGGGGAAGGGCAGCTGGAACATTCTATGTTTTTCTATCTCTCCCAGTCCAGCATGGAAGAAATTTCCAAATTTTCAGGAACAAAAATAAATACTAATCTTGTGCTGTAATTTGTCAAAGTTTATTCCATAGTCCATTATTTAAGTAGTTAAATATATAATAATAAATTTCTTCCATGCTCGACTGGGAACGAGAGAAACATATAGAATGTGCCCCAGCTGTGCATTACCTCCCGGGCATACTGTAAAAACCAGCTAAGGGCGATTCGAGCGTTTCTGTATATTGCAATTTAGGCGATGGGCTGACCAACCTGTATACCAACAAATCTATCTTAAATAACCCTCAAAACTTCGTCAGACGTATCGGAGCGACCTTTATTTGGATCGTTTGCGCCCTGCCTACCCCATTGAAGACAGATGCGTGATTATATGTCAAATAATGCATTATAATTTTTTTGGGGTATACATATATTTTTTTAATATGTTAGTCGAGCTAAAAGCTTAGCAGCATCGTTACTATTTTGGATAAATCGGTGTTTATATGAATTACGAGCATATTAGTTTCGTAATATTCTATGACTAACATGTAAGAGCTGTGTAGGTAGGCCCTAGAACCTAGGAACACCACAAGGCATCCAACAAATAGACTTGTCAGACAGACACTTAATCTAGAAGGTGTGGGATGCTGTCATCAGCTTTAAGATTGAGAGACAGCCGTGAAATCTAACGTTGGAATGAAGCATTCGTCAGAGCTGACCCTTGCTCTGTGCCCACTGGAAGATGCCATGGAAATTAATATATATGTGGTGAATTATATTATTTTCTGACATACCGGGTGTAAGGGACAGCGTCCCGCAAACTGATAGGGGTTGCTCAGTCAACGACACAGAACAACGTCTACCAAAAAATCTTTCAGGAAATAATAATTGGCTTTTCCATACAAAATGTCCACTCCGATCAGACTATTTGTATGATGCCTTTTTTTTATTCTCCTTGTGAAAGAATTTTCTGGTGGAAGGTGTTCAGTGTCGTTGACTGAGCAACCGCTATCAGTTTGCGAGACGCTGTCTCTTACACCCCCGTAGACAACGTGTAACGGAAAGAGTATGTGCATCCTGGAGGGTGTGAATCTGCCCATGAAACTAACATATATTTTTTAAAGAAATAGGAAGAAAGATAAGAACGACTGGGCGTTTTTCGATTAGACGGCACGGCGACAGGAACGGCGACGGTACCGTGGAAGAGATAATCAATGAAATGATATGGCACGCTTTTCCACTTGCCGGCACGGCATTGATTTCCACCGGTACCGTCGCCGGCCTGTCAACCTGCATGTGTTTTGTATTCGTACGAAGCATGCTCGTGTGTATGTGCGCAAATTCAACTAGGTGGACGTTATCGTGCCGTCTAGTGGAAAAACAGAGCCAAGTCATCGTGACAGCACCGTCACCATGCCGATTAGTGGAAAAGCGCCCATTTTCCATATAAAATATTTTAATAAGTCAGTGTACCTACGAGTACGATCAATAAATAGTTCAAAAAGAGACCATACCGTGATGCAATACCAAGAAAGCTATTGGCCATGAATCACCTGCTACGGAAGTTCGAGCCGTGCACTTAAAATTGATAAACAGTCAATTTGTGAAGGCTCCAACAACAGTTATATCATTATAATGAAACGTAAGATTTATGGCATAATAAAAGGTGTGCACGACAATGTCGAAGATATTGCACCATCGACCCTCGCGCACCGACTAATACGTGATAATGTGTGCGTGCGCATATGATATAGCTAGCTGCATACGTACGTATGTTAGGTTATACATACATATATAATCACGCCTTTATACCTAATGGGGTAGGTAGAGCGTAAACGACCTAAAAAAAGGTCGTTCCGTGACAAAGTTTTGAGGGTTATTTACGATACATTTGTAGGTATATCGATGTAGTGACAGATTATCAGCCTATCGCCTAAATTGCAATGTACAGAAACCCTCGGATCCCTTAGCTGGATTATACAGCATGCCCGGGAGGTAAAGCAGCTGGCTCTCTCGCTCCCAGTCCAACATCACACAAGAATTTATGTTATAATTATAGTGTAAAGAACTATTGATATAAACGATCAACTGTATCTATAATCAGTCACCAACTTTACCAACTTCAAATGCAGAGCATGCGAGAAATTTTGCCGCTCCCGTATCGGTTTTTATAGCCACGAAAAATCTTGTCTCAGACACTGTTGAAATCATCTGTCAAAGATGTATGAGACCAATGATGATGATGACACATGAATTTCAGATGAAGCTTAAATACAGTAATATGATGTACCAACCTAAGATAAAACTCTAATAAATAAAGACTTTAATATTCACAATGTTAGGAATCGACAACACCAAGCACAAATACCATCCTTCCGAGAACAGAAACTAAACTAATGTCGGTATGCCAGCAAAAATAAACCGCGAACATTCGGTAACCCAGTAAAAAAGGACTTGTTAAGTACTAAAGATAGATATTCTTATATTAGTCATCTGATATTTTACCACTTGAAAAAATATGAAAGAAAAGAAAGAAACTATGCAATATGCGTGCGGTGCGTTAGTCGAGTGTGCGTTCACCTATATTTGAATATGTTTCCATAACACAAAGTTCCAATACAACAACCCAACCTTTCGGGAACAGAAACTAAGCTAATGTATGCCAGCGAAAATTAACCTTCGCGTTCGGTAACCCAGTAAAGAAGGACTTGTTACTCTACAGCATAGATGTTCATATTAACGAAATCGGCTCAGATGATATTTTATTTTATTTTTTATTGGTCGTCTGATACTTTACCACCTGAAAAAAAGGGGGCGAAGAAAAAAGACCGTAAAGAGAATAATACGATACACGCGGTGCGTCGGCCAAGTGCGCGTTCACTTTTAGTATTTGAATATCATCCCATAACACTATGGGCCGTATTTATAATCAGCGCTTATGAGTGACAGCTGGTTTGAGTTCGTATCAGAAATGTCATTTCAGTACAAACTGGCCTGTCAAACCTATACTTAACATTGCTCTCAAGTTTGAGATCGCTTCATAATTACGAGCCTAAGTTCCAATACAACAACCCAGCCTTCCGGGAACAGAAACTAAGCTAATGTATGCCAGCAAAAATAAACCTTCGCGTTCGGTAACCCAGTAAAAAAGGACTTGTGTAACGGTGCAGCATAGATGTTTAGATGTCGGCACCAGACTCGCTGGATCTACAGGTTCTACGAGATATGCTAATACTCGTACCACTGCCGGTGGTCCGATCCACGCTGATATAACACTACATTGTCTCGTTGATCTCTCTATACTGGAGGCTAGAGAAAATGTACATACATATAATCACGCCTTTATCCCTAATGGGGTAGGCAGAGCATAAACGACCTAAACAAAGGTCGTTCCGCCACGTCTGACAAAGTTTTGAGGATTATTTAAGATAGATTTGTACGTATATTGCAGGTTGTCAACCCAAATTGCAATATAGTGAAACCCTCGGATCCCTTAGCTGGTTCTACAGCATGCCCGGGAGGAGATGCAGCATGCAGCGAATACAAAGAGATGTTGGATGGAGCAAATGGTGAGAGCAAAGGTATAATAAATAAATAATACGTTTATGAAAGGGCATATACAAATCACCCTAAAGGATGTGAATCGGTCTATGAAACTAAACAACTTTTCCCAAGGAATATATTTCAGGTAGAAATAAAAAAATCTCCTCATATTGAATGCGCTGCTATTGGTTGATGCATTTTGTATGAGAGGTCAATATATATCTTCTTCTTCCATGCTGGCCTGGGAGCAAGAGAAAAACATAGAATGTGCCAGCTGTATTTCCTCCCGGGCATGCTGTAAAAATCAGCTAAGGGATCCGAGGGTTTCAGTAATAATTTCAACTTAGGCGATGGGCTGACAACCTGTCACTACAGCAATATCAGTACAAATCTATCTAAACTAACCCTCAAAACTTTGTCAAACGTGGCGGAACGTCCTTTGTTGTGGTCGTTTACGCTCTGCCTACCCCATTAGGGATAAAGGCGTGATTATATGTATATGTATGTATGTCAATATATATTTTATTTTTGACCTTGGAAAAAGTTGTTCAGTTTCTCCAAGGTATGGTAATACCACTGCCGGTGCGCGGTGGTCCGATCCACGCAGATATTACACTACATTGTCTCGTTGATCTCTCTATACTGGACGCTAGAGAAAATGCGCAGACGAGACGTTGGAAATAAAGGAAAAGGTCATATTAAGGAGTAAACGTGTAACAAAAAGATTATATGTATGAGGAAGGCGAATCTGCGCATGAAACTGAACAACTTTTCCTAAAGACCATTGATCGACATCTAAAAAAAACTTTTCCATATTAAATGTCTTATTCCTATCAGCTAAGGGTTGGGCTTTGTACGAAAGGTATTTTTTATTCTTTTCATTTTTCTACCTATACTCCTAGGGAAAAGTTGATAAGTTTCATGGACTGGTTCGCCATATTCACTTCCTATTTGAAATTATTTGTATTGAAGGTTAGTCCCATGATCATTTTCTTTTTCTAAATTGACTCCCTATTGTTTTATTCATTGTGATTCTTGTGTTGTGTTAACCTTTTCACATTTGAATCCCTTTGTTTATTAATAAACAATTTCCAATAAACAATTATGGCCAACACTTTTTATTTATATAATATGCTAATGTTGTCCTGCCTCAAACCTTGTGTGTGGCACGTACCATTAACAACCTATTGTTTTGGAATTAGAAGGACTGTATCTGATAATACATACATTCACTCTAACATACTAATCAGAATGCAGCTATGCAACTAATTTGCATAGGAATTTATGCACAACACTAATCTAATAAATGCTGTATAAAATCTCGGAGATAATTTCTTCGAATTCAAGTGCTCTGCAAATGGCACACAATGGGAGACGATTAATAAAACATTCGAGATATCTTTGCATCGTGAGCCAGTGGACAGGCGAGCTACTTGCGCCAGCGTCGGTACTTGCCAGCCGAGCGCTTTCAGTCTTGCTTTGTAGGTCACACGGCCAGCTTTCAGATATTTGCGTATAACATGTTATATACGGCACGAGAACACCTATCCTAAATTTATTCTGACGTCGTATCTTTGCGGAAACATCGGGAAACTACCATTTTCAGAAAGATGGGTTCGCCGATTTACCCCGTAAAAGGGTTTAACCTAAAACAGAAACATTGCGAATGGTTTTGCAGTGAGGTCAAAGTTTGCATAGATAGGCAATAACCACATAATTATAGAACAATATAAATAAATCATCATGACCCATGACTGATTTGATTTCAAAAGTGAGCCCATAAGTTTTGGAAACACATCCTAATACGACAGCCAGGTTACAACAGCCAATGAGCAGTGATGCAAGGAGATGAATGATCACTCACCCACAGACATGCAACTGCGTAAAATTGGATCGGTCATGGTGAACCGACAATTTGGAGTGGATAAACACACTAAAGCATGGCGAAACTTTTATAGTTATAAACAACTTTGAAGAGATGATGGCAATTATGATACACCAGCGTTCAAAATACAAAAAAGTTCTGAGTTTCATTTTCGGAACATCAGTAGACATTTCGGAAAACAGAAAAGACCAGTTGTGAACAAGTATTATGCAATAGGAACACTTTGGTGCAAACTAATGTGCGATTTTATGACTTGGCACCATCACTAAGTCATAATATCATTTCCACAAAGGCGAGAAATTCGGTCTTTATGAAACCAAATGTTTAAGCCATATTTGTGGTTTGACCCTACAACTACAACGAAGTAACACCGATGACGGGTTGTGACGTGTCCGTGGCGGCATGAATGGACGACTTCGACTGAACGGTGGAATTCGTGAATTTAATGCCACAATACCGACTAATGCTGCGATTGTTGTTTTTCCAACCGCCGGCGATCGTGCTGACAGCAGTGCGGACCGTGAAGAAAGAATTACAGATGTACGCACCAGAACGTGTTCCGAAGAAATTAGCTTAACAGTTACTGAGACTGATCGTGCCGAACGAAGGGCGAAAAACGTTAATCATGATCAAATATATCACCTCAATGAACCTTTATCTTAAATACAAGTAATTAGGTTGTTAGTAGTATCAATGATATTTTGCATAACGGCATTGTGATCATGATACTTAATTCAAAAGGTTTATTATAGACAGCGGCGGCACCTTTGTACTGGCTATGTAGTTCCGTACGCACACAATAGATTAGTACAGTATCGGTGTCTAAAATAAAGTTGTATCCAACACAATTGCTGGCGTCTGGCGCCGTTTGAATTATTGGCAATAAAGCAACGGCCACATCAGTTACTGGAATTTACAATCCAGGACTCAAGTGTCGCATAAAATCTGACCATATTCGGATTCATACGATTTAATGCTTGACAGAAACAGAAGGTTCTGAAGATACTATGTCTGAGTTTAATAATTTCACTACTGCACGGTTTATATTGAATACAGAATATCTACCTGAGTATAAGTAGTAAAATTATGATGATGAAAATGATGATGCCCTGTACGGCATGAAATTTATATTGTTGGCTTTAGACTCGTCTAAGTAGGGTGACCAAGGCGAGATTGTTTAGTCAGGTTTACCCATAAAGAAGCTAACCTCATCCAAAAGATGTATACAAAGAGAAATAGATATTTTGAAGTTATTGTATACTACACAAAATGTGTTTGAGATATCTAAAGCAAACCAAGCTGTATTTCAATTATTTTTATTAAAAAAATGACGGTATTTATATCTATCGCAGAGTTTGCAAAGAATAGGCTTAAAGCCAGTAAAATGCAAAGAACGTGGTGTGAGTACCTTATCATGATTTCTCCTCATCTAACAAAGCCTCCAGGCAGAAATTTGCTTTACCGTTTATCACAAGTCCGGCAACAATAAGCCACAATTACTACAAGACATCTATACGGTCCGGTTCGTGACCGAGTGGCTCAAATCCGCCACTGCTGGCTGCCCTTGGACCATATCCACCTTTATTGTCCAAAAGCTCAATCCGAAAGTCCTTTTGAGCATATAAGTCAGTTCACTGATTCACTAGTATATTAGTCTACGAAACATTTCTGATCTTTATCGAACTGATGATCGATATCCAAGGTCTATTGAGTAAGTTAAAGCATCTAATAGCAATAAAGATTTAGAAAATAATTAGAGTTAGAGCACTTAAAATTTGAATGGTGAAATAAGATTTTATAAGATAAAGAGAACATGGTTGTAGTTTAAAAAAAGATGATTATAATTTCACATCTGGTATACAGGTATTTAAATCAGATAAAATAACACAACATTATGAGTTATGTGTCCATTCTCATAAGCCATTGACATTATAGGCATGAAAATAAAATAACGAAGCTATCGGGTCTGAAAATATAACAAAGCAAAATATGATCTTGACTGATTCTTAGTAATGGCAAAGCTCCGAAGTGAATTTAGACGAATCCGTGATATAACACAAGGTCAGGTGCACATAAATTGATCCAGCACGCAGCAAACCGAGTAATAACCGTACAATCACTGCTCCCAGAATTAACGTACCTACTAAATATTAGATTAGTATTCTAATGGACCATATTAAGGTAGATATTTATGTGGTAGCCATTCACTGCGCGAAATATAGCATGATTCATGAACCTTGAAGTCAATGCAAATAAGAAACATAAAAGAAAATCAGTGATGTGGAAGACTTAAAAAGAGGCAAGAAGCTACAAATGACTGATTTAAGAGTCTCAAGCCTCAGGTGCTCGAATTATAAAAGCAAGTTGCACAAACCGTTGGCTCGACCAGATTCAACCGGGTTTATTTATGTTAATCGCCACGAATGAGATTAAACACCATCGATCCAAGCCAGTGATTTGTGGGTGTGACCGGAAGAACGATGAGCCTCCAGATCCCACTGTTTCCACCGGCAGCGAGGTCAATCGGTTTCGGCTGCCCATTAAATTTCTCGCCTATCTTCTAGCAAAAAACGTAGGCGCGAACACGCTCGTTCATTTCCCATATACATTCTATCATGAATGAATTACTAGTCTTATTTGATTCCAATCTAGTGCCATTGAGCCGTTTTGAGCCATAATCGTGTAGGCACCTTTCTTTTATAATACACTTGGCAAATTTATGCGATTGTAAAGCAATAAATACACTTTCGTGGCGGTTTCTAGTCACGACTAACCTCCTTATTATCGGCCATGGCTTCTATAATGGACCATACTTCCCTATTACCCAAATGGGTGATCACCTATTGTTTCTACGTTGATGTTTTTCGATTGCTTCACGGAAAGGTGATTAATTTGTTTGTAATCGGTAACATCAGTCAAGCGTCAAGAGATCCACTCCCAACTCCCACGGATCTCAGCCAGCCGATAATTTTCCCAGAGAGGTGTAATTGCACAATGTAAAAAGTCAAGGACAAATGTAACTTACAGTTCTTCTTCTTATCGTGTGGGTCTCGATCGACCCGATGAACTCTGGTCTTAAGAGTTTTTAACAACCTGATAGGCCTCTGACGTGGTGTTTCGTTTCTATTCAATGCGATTTCTGTTTCTGGAGTATAGCTCCAATGGCCTCAATTAGTTCCTTCAGAGACATCAATAAATTATTATTTATGTTCATAACATGTGCCAAAAACGCAGAATCATTGCACTACATATTACAGTCAAGGCAATTTTTTACCACTATGAGTCAAACACCATGCTCTAATTGCAAAGAGGCTCAATTCAACACTTTTTGTAGTCATCTGAGTTTTTGTACAATTATTTGATCCGTACAAGGCGCGAAGCAAATCAAAAGGTTAGTCAAAGAAATATCTCTCACGGAAGTTAATAGGCAAGAATCGCAGGCAAAAACAAAAAGTAGTGAATACGTATAATGTTCTCATCATTAAATTGATTAATAATGAAACTGATATGGATCGAACGGATGTTAAAAGGCGTTTCGATTCGACCTCGCAAAAGTTGATGCCGTGACTAAAGGAAGTAAAGGAGCAAAAACTTGTCAAGATTGAGACAATACGAAAAGTTGAAAAGAACTGATTCAACAAAGAGGTTTTGAATAAAGACTCTATGATCATGACATAATGCTTTATGGTTCTACGACTGCTCTATTTAAAATAAATTTTAATGTAATGTATTGTAGAGCTAATTTGCACGAGTTAGCAATAAAATTTAGCAAACAGTGGGCGGAACTTGACGTCTTTTAAATCGCATTTTTTACCAAAAGTATAGACTGATATGTAGGTAAAAAAATGATGATGAGCCAAATATATTGATAAAAAAATCATAAGATTAATAAAATAGACAAACAACATTTTAAAATGAGTCACCCGAGAAAGTAAATTTACTCGATAATAATAATATGACGATTCTTCTTTCGAGTGGGTATCGAGTCTATCGACCCGAAGAACCCTGGTGTCAGAGTTTTTAAACCGCCTAGTAAAACAACTATCAGGCCTCTGACATGGTTTAAGTAACGACCACTATCAAAGACAGCGACCGGGACCGACGGTTTAACGTGCCCTCCGAAGCACGAAATCTTTTTTTTCTCTTCGGACAATCAGGTGATTCAGCCTGCAATGTCCTAACCAAACTGGGGAAAAATTCACAAAGTTATAAATTCTCAAATATCAACTTTGTGTTAATATGTTGTGGTAGTAAGTATAGCCTCCCTTCTTTTATTGGTATGCTTAAAAGCTATTCCAGATATTGACGACCATAAATAGATCGAACAGTGACTCATTATTTGAATATGTTACTCCAAACGCATTTGTTTGTAATGGAATACTAAAAACCCTACTAACCTGGAAGCCAGTAAGTCGGAACCAGTTTTCGATAATGTAGAACTTGTGCCACATAGTCCACATATATATTTTCATCGAATAATAATAAAGATACCGGAAAAGTAGACTCTAGGTTTCGGGTTTTATATAGGTATCGAAAATATAAACGATGTTTTATAGATAAAGATGGGAAATAAAGGAACACTGGTTGACATAACTAAACACTTGATGACTTCATGAATGACCATTATAGTATCTAAACTTCATATTCATAAACTTGACCTTCAAGTATAAATAGTAACGTACTTATACATATACACGTAAGAGTACAAAGAGGCTGTAGTTAAAAAAAACATCTTAGGGTTTTCTTATCATATCGTCCAAATAGAGTGACATAGCATATCTTTCGGCCATAGTAACTGGCATCGTAACAGTAAGGTAGAAAGGATCGAAGGACACGATCCCAGACGAAACTTGCGCAGTGACTCATACTATGACGTCATGCCCTGAACACCGGACACCTCCAGAATCCCAGCGAACTTAATTTGAATCAGCACAGCGCAACAACGGTGAATTTGAATGATTGTGGTATACAGTATGAAGCTCCCATAAAGATTCATCGGACGAAAATGCGATTATAATTTGATTTGTTTTCTTGTAAGGTGCGTATAACGCCTTAGGGAGATTCCTTTTCTAAATGCATGCTGGCTGATGTTGATGCTGTAATGTTAGGGTTGATGCTTCCAGTTTTTTTTAATATGCAGGGTACTATTTACTAGTAGTTGCTTCGATAGTTTTAAACATGATTATGCTATTAACATTTTTCTTTTATCATACGACGAATGATGAGCTAATTCATTTTCTTTTTATACTCATTCATTTATCGTATGGCATTATTAATTATGATCACTCAAGTAAATTCTAATTATAAATCTAAATTACAAATCCTTAAATACTCCTTTGCTTCACTCGTAAGGGTCCTGAAATCCTCAGCTTTATTATACACTTATTGGTCTATTCTATCTCCATATCTACGACTTCTCTGATGACTGACTCGAACTATAAGAAGTAGGTAACAAATCTCCAAATAAAGATAATTAACAAGTTAAAAGTCAAAGCTGTTTCATGCAGGACACGGGCATGCTGTAAAAACCAGCTAAGATATCCGAGGGTAATAGTATATTGCAACAACCTGACAACCTGTCACTACGGAAATATACCTACATATCTATCTCTTATAACCCTCAATACTTCGCCAGACGTGGCGGAACGACCTTTGTTTACGTCGTTTACGCTCTGCCTACCTCTTTAGGGATAAAGGCGTGATTATATGTATGTATGTATTGCTATGTTATTATGTATGTAAAAGCAAAAGCTGCTTTTAAGGTCATAATTTTCCTAACATCACTGTCTGATACATCAACTATTACTCTATAGAAGTGAGAGAATTATGTAGGTTAATTATTATGTGGTTCGACTGTAAGGGCGTCACGTTCGACATTTACGTGCATCAAACTCTAATGCATTACCTACTTGTAAAGTCGAGTAGTTTATATGTTGAAACCATTAAAGGCTTAATATTAGCTAGGGACTCACGATTGAAACGAAACATGTCAGAAGTGAGTATAAGTACAATATCATCTACTTAATATGAAAACTAATTATCCAATAGTACATCGTAAAGATCTAAAGATGATATGCCTAAATCGGGAGTAAGTGTTGAACTGATGGCTGAAAGGGATGAATGGAAGAACGAAAACGTACTGCGCCGAATAAATGGGATAAAGGAAAGAGAATGATGGCAGCGCAAAGATCTAAAAATTGCTAATTATTTTTACTAGGAATATGCCTGACTAGTTCATGCCGGGAGGGGTTAAAACATAAAAAAATGTTTAAATCCTTTTAAATATTATAGATTTCATAGCTGTAATAGTTATTTCCAATCCATATGCACCTAATTTAACTGCAACTTTACGTAGACGATATTATCATGAATGACATGACCTTTTAAAATTTAACAGTAGACCAATTAAGACCCGCATTGTTAAATTGATGCGGGTCAACGGTTTAAACTTGTTAGTTAATGGTGCCGATTCTATTGTAGACACAACTTAACTTATTGGTCCTGTCACTTTCTATAAATGAAATAAAATAAGTAGAGACAGAAATACGAAAGACAGATGATTATAATCCTGTCGAAGTGACCTATATATATTTAGATCACCATCAAGCATGCCGTCTTATTTTAGGCTTTAAACGTCACTTGAGAGGATTATAATCAGCTGTTGTGTTGCTGTCTCTATCTTAATTCAAATATAAGAACATGACAGGAACAAACTAAAATAAGTTAGATTGTATATACAACAGAATCGGCACCAATAATAGTTGACTAATGAACATAGTAAAGGATAAAAAGAAGACAGTAGGAAAGTTCACTTAAAATGATTAATTAACTAAGTCCGCTTGATTGACTTCTAATAATACTAAAATATGGTGTGAGTAATGGTTGACGGTTTTCATAGATAATAAAGTCAGTCAACAAGTCAGTTTTTAAAGAGACTTTCTATTCATTATCTTTCTTTAAGTAGATAAGTAAAACATCATCAACATAGATGACGTATAAACAAAACACGCTTTTAACAAGTACTTAAAATAAACCCAACGGCTATTGAAGTCTTAGCATATTTCCCAAAGGTTATTTATGAAGATAATCCAAAAATAATGGTCAACACAAAAATAATGATAGTGAAAGTGAACCAATGAGCTTTCAAACTACGAATAATAAGGGGTATCGCACATAATATCACAATTTTGAAAGAGGAGAAAGTTTTGGTTTGTAAGTTGAAAGAAAGTGCGATCGTCCATCAGCTTGTGTACAATGTTTAAAATACATTAATATCGAGTAATCGAGTTGCTGCATATTTTAAACAAGAAAGTGATATAAAACAATTTAATGACAAACAATTCCAGAAATAAGACTAGGGATGATGATGATGTCATGAAAGTGAATAAATTAGGTCTTACCAGGGTATTGTAAAGTCAAAACAAGATTTTTGTTGAAGGTTTACACTATTAAAGTATATGAAATAAAATTTGTAAAGTATATAATTAAACTAGGTACCTATAGATACAAAAAGAGAGCCCGATGGTGTAGTGGATAGGGCCGCTGCCTCCTGAGCGGGAGGTCGTGGTTCGAACCCCACCACGTACCAATGTGTTTTTCGGTTTTCGAATTTCATATGTACGTTTATTCGGTGCTTTTTCCGTGCTTCGGAAGGCACGTTAAGCCGTTGGTCCCGGTTAATATCGTTTAATACCGTAGATATTAGTCGTTAAGCCATATCAGAGGCCAGTGCTAAAAAAAACTCTGACCTAATCTAGGATTGGGTCTGGTTTCCCTTCTGGGTTGCGGAGGTCAGATTGCAGTCGCTCTGTGTAAAAACCAGTACCCTCGTTCAATCCCCTAGATTAGGAAGCCGACCCCGTGAGATACGGGATAAGGCTAGGGAGATGATGATGAGATACAAAAAGAGTTACTGTTAGAAAAATTAAGAAGATAATGGACCAAATACTATAAATTAAGTAAAGGAGTTTATTTGAATATAAAATGTTATCGAGGTTCGATTTTACGCATGACGATGACAGCATCTTATCACATAGTCAATATTTATTTGAAACGGTCGAAAACGGTCATAATTTAACGATCTTTAGATAATCTAATGATAATGTAAAAGCTTAGGTATTCGATATTAAAATCAATAGACGAGTTAGATACAGAATTTTTTGTAGCTACGAATTCAAAAGTATACCCTGTAACTTAAAAGACCTACCATGGAGTAGCTTTAAAGGAAGGACATAAGCCCTAATTCATGGTAGGTGTTTTTGAAAAAGATCCTGGACAAGCCATTAGGTGGTAAAAAGTAAACTTCAAATAAACACAAGAGTCAAAAATAGAAGAAACATACGGAAACTGTAAACACAACGTAAAAGTAACATCTAATAAGCCAGGCGATGGCACCTCGTCTGTTTGCTTAGCTCCGTATATACTTACTCGTAAATAGATCGGTTACGATAATTCTTTGAGCAAACAACCGAAACGAAGACGTGTGAAAAACTACAAGTGCAGCCTAACACATGTAAGCTTGAAGTAGCTAATTAGATTCTCAACTGGGTTTTGGTAATAACATAGCTCAGAGATTAATACTAGATACAATGCTTTCGAATAATGCAAAAATTGTAAAACTGGTCATATGTCCAAAAGTGCAACCCTCCACAAAAATGAATGACGAAAACTCTTTAATTATCATTATAATATAACATCCAAATATAATAAAATCATTAACATATACATTAAACAGCAGTGTTACGTGACGTTTGAACTTGAACTCGCCTTCCGTTGCGATCAAATATTTACATTGGCTCATTCACCCGACTCTCCGTCTTCACATGACACAGGAAATGTGCTTGATGGTGTACAAACATCTACTGGTCGATAGGCAGGAAAATATTTCAAATATGTATGGAATAATAAGCTTGGTAATATAATATAGGTTGTGGTAGTCTTGTAACCCAGTCAAAGCTTAAAGCAGCAATAAACATCAATGCAGCTAAACCAAGAAATGGGCACAAAAATGACGTGAAATTGCACGGCAGTAAAATATAAGATGAAAGCTTGAGGATTAACAGTACCTAATATTTCACACATCTAGTTTATTAGCCAAGCTCTATAATTTTTTCAACACCCGATCCGCAGAAAGTAGGTGAAGCTGATGAAAGTAGTACGGTAACTCAGGTTACTTATTTAAGAACCGCTTATCAATTTGATAGCCATACCTGGTTTTAAAGGTGTAAATCTGTTGGTCCAAATTCGCCAAATTAAGATTCCATTGTTGGTAATTTTATCACAACTTCTTTGGGCAAAAAGTAAAAAAGTTAACGAGTTAAGGTCCCATTGCGGAGTAAATTACTCAACAAAAACCTAAATGCCAGGGAAAATGTCGAGCACTCACCTCGTGGTACACAGACGTCATGTTGTTTTCGCGTGTTTTGTTTCGCGAACCGGAGCGATCACAATCTAATCAAATCGCACATTTCACTCACAAAAGGCAAATAAAGTCCTGGTTGGTTGTGTCGTACGATGTTCGAGATAAAATTTTAAAAGTAAACTGTCAAAAGTTCCCGCGACGCGTAAAAAAATAAAAAAGGCAATGGCGCGAGTCACGCAGCCTACTCGGGCGCGTGTGGCGCGTTCCGTGTTTAGGATCGGCACTGAGCGAGCGGCGGCTGAATGGAGCGGCGCCGCTCAGCTGGTATGCTCAATGAACCACACGAGTTCGGAGGTCGGTCATCCTGACCCCTTGGATTAAAGTTTCTCTATTACCCTACAAACCTACAACACTGTCCAATATGTGGTCGACAGGTTTTTGATACTTACGTCTTCTCAATACGAGATGCCGATGAACCAAAAATAAAATATAGTTTTATCGTATTCAGCTTCACTCAAACGTAATAAAATTGCTTTAGCTTGACTGCGCCTAAATAAAGGGCAGATGTCTCGTGAATTGGCCGAAAAGGCACTTAGCAAAATACGAGTAATAGATGCTATCAACAAAGCGATTCATATAATGATACACACCATCGAAATTCAAATCCCAAGCTGTCATATGCCCGATTACACGACACTACACAGCCAGCCTACATCCGGTATCCGCAAAAGTGTCTTGGCAAAAAATCCTATCTTCTGTGGTTATCGACCTGGTTCTAGCATTCGGAGATCGAGTCGAGATGTTTTTATGGATGACAGACGTGGAAGCGAGTTCGTCGACTGCAATCGTTCTTATTTGTCATAGAACCGGTATACGTACAATCGACCAACGAAATCGTGCGGCGCGGATTCCGCGGACAATAGAGTTCATTCGTAAAAATATATTCGAAGTACCTATTGATTTTGAAATTAATTTTGTGCCATTACATTACTGGCTGCAATTGTTCTGTGATCAGATGAGGCCATCAAACCTAAGGGGCCAATAAAAGAAAATTAAAGACGATTTTCGAGAAACGACGCAAAAACCATATCTTTTTGAGATGTCAAATTTTTGTAGTCATTTCAATAGTTTCGATTTTATTATCTTTTTCCTTTAAATCAAACCTATTCTCCTCCATTTCCACAGGGTGTTCCGTTACAGCAACTCGATCGAATGTTATGTTATCCACATAACAACGTTACGGAGCCTTACACTATTGTTCAAGGCGAAATGGAGCAAAAACTTCTCAGTGCACTGCTTCGGTCGAGGTGATCGTAATAACATGAACAACATCACCTTGGTTAGATTGTTAGTTGTGTTCAACTGTTCGGTTTTTGCCCTCAAACAGGCGATAATTTACAATGCGATTACCATCGCGCTCATGGGAGAATCAATGATGTTGATGTTGTTTGTCATCGCTATCGCGTCTATAAAATATTGGTAAAAAGTTTGTTTGTTATCTCACGCATATTTTAGAATTACTAATGAAAATGTTTTTAGATTTTGTTAAAATATATGCAACTGTCTCAAACTACATCTGGTCACTGTCTTCGCGACTGTCTCTGCCACAGGACTCTACCATCACTGACTATGCCTCTATTTTATGTACATCTGGCCTTGTGACAAACAGTTTCTTTTTGAGGAGGTTGAATACTGGACAGAACCTCATGCCCTCGGCAAAACTCATTCAGCCGCGGGTAAAACCATAGAGCGGGAAGCTAGTGACCCTATAAACCAGGTTGCGCTTGCGTCTGCCGCGCGGCACTGCGGCGGCGCCATTGTATCTGTCCATCAAGATGCTATCGCAGGCGCAGCTTTGCGGCAAGCGGGAATATGGATATCGGGATATTGGCAATAACAGCGCCGAGCGTTTCCCACGTTTGGTAACAGTGTGGAAACGGCCAAGAGATTACAAGTATCAGGAAGATTTGTGTAGAGGAAAGGTCTGTATTGGAAGATGCTTTTATTTAGGTAAGTAAGAATTGTTTAAGATTTACGGGAAACGGGATTGGAATTGGGAGAAAATTATGATGAAGTTATCCATAAAATTAAAAATGAAGCTTTTGTTCTACAACTCTAAAAAGTTAATAATATACATTTATAAAGTGCACTAACAATTTTCGTCAATATTATGTTTACCACACTCAATTAAATGATTTATTTATTTCACAACCACTCAAAATGAACACAAAAGCTAGATCGACATTACAAAACCGCAAAAGAAGCTTCGTCTAACTGCGCTGCGCACGCGGCGATCTATCTTGTGCAATATGGCGCCAGGCGGCGACCCTCAATCACGAGCTTAGAAAAAACAATAAAGAATACCGAAGCCAGGAGTGGCGCTGTGGTGGTTCCGTAAGCTAAAAAAATATCTAGAAGAACAAAAATTATGTTTCGAATTTCTAGGTCAGCGACGATTTTATGACCATTTTATGGTCTCGAATAAATGGATACTACAAAAAAAAGGTTTTGGCGAAGTTGTTGACTTGTTGTGGACGAAATAGTTTGATGATCAACCAAAATACACATACACACACACACACACACACACACATAATCACGCCTTTATCCCTAATGGGGTAGGCAGAGCGTAAACGACCCAAACAAAGGTCGTTCCGCCACGACTGACAAAGTTTTGAGGGTTATTTAAGATAGATTTGTAAGTATATTGCTGTAGTGACAGGTTGTCAGCCCATCGCCTAAATTACAATATACTGAAACCCTCGGATCCCTTAGCTGGTTTTTACAGCATGCCCGGGAGGAAATGCAGCTGGCACATTCTATGTTTTTCTCTCGCTCCCAGGCCAGCATGGAAGTATCTCGCTCCCAGGCCAGCATGGAAGTATCTCGCTCCCAGGCCAGCATGGAAGTATCTCGCTCCCAGGCCAGCATGGAAGTATCTCGCTCCCAGGCCAGCATGGAAGTATCTCGCTCCCAGGCCAGCATGGAAGTATCTCGCTCCCAGGCCAGCATGGAAGTATCATCAACCAAAATGCTAGTTTGAAATGCTCTGCGTTAAACACAAGACATTACCGTAATGCTGTAAACATTGCCTCAAAACAAAATGCCGTAGCAAATTCGGATTTTGATATTGTGACCACTTTACATAGTATACCCAATATAATAATCATAGAATAAGTATATTTGCTTAGAGAACCACCGCACAAGATTCCAAGCTGTTTGATGTTCTATCCGAACTCTATAAAATAACACTAAAATCTGGCATTATTTGAAGCAATTCATTATGAAGTACGATTGAGATAAAGCCGCGCGGCAGGATTTATTTATGGCTCGTCGTGGCTAGCCACCCCCGATGCCGAGATATCGGTGTTTAGATGCCGTCTGTTTATTCCACTATCTATCTTTCGCATTCCAACAAACCAATTTTCTTTTGTAGTCGTTTTGTTTTAGTTGCCAGTTGTAAATCTTCCCTAGTGGTAGTTATAAGGTACTTTACTAAAAGTTTACTATCGTCTGTATTGTTGTTATTATCAGTTACAGAAGGCATAATAGTACTAGTAATAAGGACTTTATTTATATTTGCATTGTAAAGTTTATTGTATTATCTAAATAGTACCACCTTCCTTAATCTTCTGTCGTGTTTATTTGTCTTACGATATAATCATCAGAACCATCACAATCCCTGATCGTCTTCTTGTCGTGTGCGTTTCGAGTCGACCTCCCCGATGAACCCTGGTGTCAGAGTTTTTAAACTGCCTAATCAATAGTACAGCCTCGAAAATCCCTGTAGAATGTCACCATCGCTTCACAACTGCCCTACATAACAGTATCAGTGCAATAGCAGTGGTCCTTGACCTTATAACCTGTCAGTAATGTGATATGCTCTGATCCATCGCCCCGTCAGCAGTCAGCAGGTTTGTAATGTTGCTGTCCAGCGACAGGGCTTCATCTATAACAGGGTTGGCCAAACTTTGTATGTATGCGGTCTACATTTCACTATCACCATCTCCTTGGTGTCTACCCACTGCCATGTTTTTTTTTCTTCTTAGATCAAGGCCCAAGAAACATAATAAATTGGATATTTATTATTTAATTATCAATTTTTATTATACTTATAATAAATTATTTTTGGCTTGTGGATGCTTGATAGGAAATAGATCCTTTTCATGATTCTTTATACCATCAAAAAAAGTGCTAAAACCAAGATTTTAGCAAACTGATCCGTGTATTAATTTTAGTGTACCGTTTTTTATTGTGATTGACCCTTGTTTACAAAACGTACTGCCAAGTTGTTTACCGAAAGCTCGTACCTTTATAATTGTTAAAATAACAGTAATGAACCTCCAGGTCTGTTTATTATTATATCTAAGAATTATGTTTATGTATGACTGTTTGTGTTCTAAATAAACAATACAATAAAATAAAATAAAGATATGACAGTAAGTACATAATATTCGACAAAGTCGTGTTGCACAATCTATCTGCTCATTTATCAAACAGAAACGAGTTACTTCTCCTAAACATGCAATGGAAACTTGCCTTTGTGCATCAGTTTAAAAAAACGCACTTTTTAATGCTTATGTTTTAAAAAATATGTCGCATTGTACGTTTTCCCTTTAAGAGGCGGTTGACGTCTTGGCCACCCCTGATCTATACTATACTATAAGGTCTGTGTTTTTAACGTTGCGTTATCGATACCAACGTGTTTTGCGGCCCATAAACTGCTTTTTCTTTGCAACTTAGCAGAGGTTCAAATATCGGAACCGCAGACGATAACCCTGTTACAAACATATGTGTTGCGCTCGACTTTCTTTAAAGTTGTAAAGCAATAACAGGTTATGGGCCGCAAAACAAGTATCGATAACACAACGTTAAAAACACGGAACTTAGTTCAATAGTATCTAACGTATACAAATATAAAAAAGAGCCAAGATTTTGATCCCGACTTCCATGTTTTCTTGCAATATTATATTTATTTTTTCTCATATTTCTCCCATGTCTTCAATAGTGGTCGTTACTCAAACCATGTCAGAGGCCTAATAGCTGTGCTACTAGACGGTTTGAAAACTCTAACACTCTGACGGTTCTTCGGATCGTTGTTCGAATCGAGAATCCACACGCTAAGAATAGGATCAATTTAAATTACGAGAATGCTTTCAAGATAGTAGTTACTATCACTGATTAAATATTTCCACGTGAAAGTTTATACATAATAAAAATATACATAACGTCACGCCTCTTTCCCGGAGGGGTAGGCAGAGATCACATCCTTCCATTTGCTACGATCCTTGCAAACTTCTTTCGCTTCATCTACATTCATCAATCTTTTCATGCACGGTCGTCGTTTTAGGGTACTCCTGACCTGACCTTTCCCTAGAACGTCCCCAATTTCACTTATGACGTCCACCTCACTTAATTGAGGCTTTACAAACTCATAATTATTAAAGTAAATATTTCAACTAATTCATTTATATATGAGGATAAACTCAATTATACGACAGATTAGTATATAATTAGCACTTGTAGTGATTGCCGAGGTGAAATGACGCATACGCAAAACATTTGCGGTGATTAAGAGCAAATATAATTAAGGCGAAAGGGGAATTCGCAAAATATTGCTTTTTGAGGTGAGAAATTGAAAGCGCATTAAAAAGAATGGCACAACCAGAAACGAAAGAGCAGATTTGTTTAAGATAGCTTTCAAATTGTAGAGCTTAATACCTAGTAGCTATCTAGTCTAACAATGGTAGCAATTCGTAGTTGCAAAAAAAACGACTTAACTAATATAAGTTTATGACTGTCATTATCTAAGGAGCCCGATGGTGTAGTGGATAGGGCCGCTGCCTCCTGAGCGGGAGGTCGTGGTTCGAACCCCACCACGTACCAATGTGTTTTTCGATTTTCGAATTTCATATGTACGTTTATTCGGAGCTTTTTCCGTGCTTCGGAAGGCACGTTAAGCCGTTGGTCCCGGTTAATATCGTTTAATACCGTAGATATTAGTCGTTAAGCTATATCAGAGGCCAGTGCTAAGCTTTGGCGGCTTGAAAACTCTGACCTAATCTAGGATTGGGTCTGGTTTCCCTTCTGGGTTGCGGAGGTCAGATGGCAGTCGCTCTGTGTAAAAACCAGTACCCTCGTTCAATCACCTAGATTAGGTAGCCGACCCCGAGAAATACGGGATAAGGCTAGGATGATGATGACTGTCATTATCTATCATGAAAGTACAGAAAGAGACGGCAATCGTTTTCGTCAAGATGTAGTTAATTTATGTGCTCTACGAATCGATAGCAATGACAAATCTGAAACTTTGATGCTTATTCAAAATTGTATTTGTAAAGTGCTCAACAAATTTTGTGGTAAGGAAATATATATTTTTTTTTCTAATGGTGGCAATGGATCCTTGCATGCTGGTTTGGGAGCGGAAGAAAAACATAGAATGTGCCAGCTGTATTTCCTCCCGGGCATGCTGTAAAAACCAGTTAAAGGATCCGAGGGTTTCTGTATACTGTAATTTAAGCAATGGGCTGACAACCTGTCACTACAGCAATATACCTACAAATCTATCGTAAATAACCCTCAAAAATTTTTCAGACGTGAAGGAACGATCTTTATTTAGGTCGTTTTACGCTCTGCCTACCCCATTAGGGATGCGTGATTATATGAATGGATCCCGTAAATGCTAAATTGTTGGGTGTGTTAACGTCGTGGAGGGCTTTTCCTCTTCCGGAAAAGTTTTTCACCTATTTCACAATTTACTCATACTCTTTGTAATTTCGTAACCTGTATACATATAAACATACATATATTCACGCCTTTATCCCTGATGGGATAGGCAGAGCGTAAATGACCTAAACAAAGGTCATTCCGCCACGTCTGACAAAGTTTTGAGGGTTATTTAAGATAGTTTCGTAGGTATATTGCTGAAGTGACAGGTTGTCAGCCTATCTCATAAATTGCAATATACAGAAACCGTCGGATCCCTTAACTGGTTTTACAGCATGCCCAGGAGAAAATGCAGCTGGCACATTCTGTTTTTCTCTCGCTCCCAGTCCAGCATGAAAGCATAATCTGTATACTGTACTACATTTTGCTTTCTCCATCTTATAACATCCGTGTCCTTGAGCAGCCAGGTGTAAATAGCAACCAGATTTACCTGCAATATACAAACTTCACTTATAAGTCTTACCACCACGTGCGAGGGTATTTTTTTCTCCAACGAAATTCGCCTTCTTTACGATCCGGTTCTCGACAACTTTCTACTGGAACTTGCATGTGCCAATGTACCCTTAAAAGTGCTAATGGACTGAAGATAAGAAGAGACGTGGTGACAATAAAAAGCCTAGGAAGCCTTGTGAAGATGGAAACAAGCACTGATTTAATAGGTTCTTCTTCTGTCGAGTGGGTATCGAGTCTATCGACCCGATGAACCCTGGTGTCAGAGTTTTTAAACCGCCTAGTAGCACAGCTATCAGGCCTCTGACATGGTTTGAGTAACGACCACTATCAAAGACAGCGACCGGGACCGACGGCTTAACGTGCCCTCCGAAGCACGAAATCTTTTTCTTTTTCGGACAATCAGGTGATTCAACCTGCAATGTCCTAACCAAACTGGGGAAAAATTCACAAAGTGATAAATTCTCAAATATCAACTTTATGATTCCCCCCTGGGATTCGAACCCAGGACCTACGGATCAGGAGTCAATGGCACTAGCCACTAGACCACGGAGGCAGTTATTTAATAGGTATAAATCTAGTTCTCTACTAGTGA
Organism: Scrobipalpa costella; assembly: GCA_949820665.1. Lineage (NCBI taxonomy): Eukaryota > Metazoa > Arthropoda > Insecta > Lepidoptera > Gelechiidae > Scrobipalpa > Scrobipalpa costella. The sequence goes on along the minus strand of OX463307.1, from coordinate 4,981,690 downwards.
CGTAGAATCTGTCTATCAGCTGATGTTCCAGATGGAGTAACGAGTTTTATAAGTTCTCAAAATAATAGTACTTATATAGAGACAGTATTGTTATACGAAGTTGAAAAATTGAAGGAGATCTTTGTTGCTCAGTGCTGAAAAATAAAGTAAGAGTGAAAGGCAAACATAAAAACCTATTGCTGTATGTTTTGAGATGAATTTATCACTATTCGCAATAAAAAAGATTTGCTTTATTTTACAGCACCCTAGGAAGCAAGGGTCTGCCTTAACGATGACAAACTTAAACCATCGAAGTTGATAAATTACACCTTAAGACCGCCAACAATGCAACGCACCGTACAAAAACGGATGCGAAACTTTCGAAACTATTTTAAACAGACTAAATATAAAAAGGGGAGATAATGAAACGTGTCGGCCGAAATCGTGCCTTTCTTTCAATGCGGCACCGCCAAAAGATCATCAAGATAAAATCTTATCTGCGGTTATCATCGAATTATGGACGATATCGGAATACGGAACCAGTTTCCGAAACAGATCGAAACTCTCAAGTCTTTTAAAGTTCGTCTAAATGTGTAGTAGATGTCAATCCGGTCAATGTTTAGCATAAATTCGTATAGATATCAAATTTTACATAGTCTGGTTCAAGACTTTGCGGGTGAGTGTCTTGGCTATTCATATTGGCTTAGCGAAAAGCTGGCGGCTATTCCGTTTACTAATTTCACTATAATCACGATCAAAGCCTTGTCTTATTTCGCGTTCATCGTTCCGTCCCACTCTTTCTCTCGAAATGTAAGGAAAAAATAAGAATAATACTAGATTTCTCAGCGGTGCGTGAGAGTGAGAGCGCCAGTGCATCTTTTTTCGCTCCATAGTTGACTCTGTCACTGTCATCCCTGACCTTGCCTAGAATGAAGACCAAAAGACAAAAACCATTTCTAAACAATAAGTACCTACTAAGAAAACATCTACCTACAAGCGGGTGAAACCGTCTATGTAAAAGCCAAGAAGTCATTGACCGAGGAAATTTGCATCAGAATCGTAAAATAAAATTAATTTGACAAATCATTTAAATATTTATAAGATTTAGATATACCATAATAATTTACGTAAATCTAGACTTATGATGAATTTGTAAAAGATATCTATCAATCCATCCAAAGAACCTACTATTTATACCCGGAGTAATAAAATAATATTCCTGATCAAACTTTGTGAGTCTTCCCATGAAACTGAATTTTTATAAAAATACTATTATGTACCCCTTAATACAAAATACGACACTATTTGTGTGGGAGGGCGTTTTCTTTTTATGCTTCGACCTATGTTATGTATCTTGGAGACAGTTGTTCAGTTTCAGTTTCACCCCAAAGCTTGGTCAGCAATATTTTTACATCTCCTTTTGTGTTTTACATCCCAATTTCTTTTGCACGCCATTGTTTTTGTCTACAAAGGCGAAGATCCGTGCACGTGCAGTTACCAACACATCAAAAAACTCGTGACCGTATGTCACGGCGGTTTTTCGTGCGGTGTCATGTGACATGCGCGCGCGCTTGCGTGCAGCATGGCGGAATATTGTCGCAAAATGACCCCTAATCGCAAACTGATCTTTTCTCATAATGTCCCTTTCGTAAAATATCCCTTTGAAAGTCGTAGTAGGCCCACTATCTGAACTAAACCTATCTTACAGCCCTGGCAGGAATTAAAAATACCTGTCATAGAGTAAAATAGAGACAAAATAAGAGTTCTTATGCAGTTCCTATAAGCCCTTCTCTATGGTACCTCTATGGCAGGTATTTTTAATTCCTGTCAGGGCTATAAAGGGGTATTTTACGAAAGGGACATTTTAGGAACGAGATTCTGCAACGTAAGGGACATGTGCACTAACCAACAAATTGAAAAACGGTAGTGGTTTTTCATGCGGTACCATTGACAAGCGCGCGTGCAGCATGGCGGGACTTTTAGTGGATTTCGAACTTTTGCCGTGAAGGATAAAGATTTTGCGGGTTCTGCGCTCTAAAAAACTACGCACCATAATAATCAAAGCTGAGACCTGTATTTGTAATCAGCACTTGAGACTGACAGCGAGTTTGAAACCGTATAAGAAATGTCAATTCAGTACAAAAAGACCTGTCAAATCTATACTTAATATTACTCACTAACTTGAGATAGCTTTATAAATACGAGCCTAAAAAACTACGCACCGTAAAAAGTCATAGCTAATAGCTAAGTAACCAGCAATCAAATCCTTCTGCAACGAAGCATACCAGCAGAAGAAATAAACAAGACTGCAAGCTTAGATCAGCAAAAACAATAAAAAAGAAGGTAAAACGATGGGCCACGAGCCGGAGCACGGTTGCCACTTTATCCCCTTCCAACACCCTCACGACTTCATTCCACTTGTAAGATTACGCATTAAACTTGTAAGATTACGCACCAACCGCATTTGTTTCAAAGATACACAAGCCTCACAATAAATTGCACTAGATACAAGCTTCTCTGTTTTATTCGCAATCGTTCAAACAAATTGCTCTCTACCAACGTATTTATACAGGGTGTAAAAGTTATACTATTTTTGATCCATTAATCGTGATATTCGTAACTGATTTAGGTACTATTGAAAATCTAATTTGATAGTCCTTACCTTATGAGTATGAAAAGGTGAAAAACGAATTTTACGATATCATTAAAATGGGACTCCCTTTTCGCTTTTGATTTGACATATCTTTCCAATGCATTTGATATTTTATCTTTTTTTTTCTTGCAAGTATCGTAGCAAGTGGAAGTGGATGTAATCTCTGCCTCCGGAAAAATGGCGTCATGATAATGTATGTATGTAATACATTTTCTTTGACAAATATATTTGATTTAGTATCGTTTCGTATCATCGGTTCTTCCCCCTTAACCCCTATGCACTAGTTTCGGCATGTTTGAAATTTGACAGCGTCCCGAAAAACTGATAGGGGTTACTCACTCAACGAAACTGAACAACTTTCACTGGGAAATTCTTTCAGGAGATGAATAAAAATTATCTTCCCATACAAAATGACTTCCTCGATCAGACAATTTGTATGGAAAACCAAAAGATTTTATCACTTCCTGAAAAAAACATAGTGAAGATTGTTCAGTTTCGTTGACTGAGCAACCCCTATTTTGCGGGAGGCTGTCCCTTACACCCCATATTATTATCCCTGGTAGTCTTTTATAATATTATTGCTCCACACCCTGTATAAGTTATCATTGCTAGAACTTATTGCAGTCATTGCGTATATTTATGACTTGTAATAGGAAAACGTCTAATTACTTATTTTTAGACACCATTTTGTAGGGCAAAGGCAATTATGTAGTGCGGTGTATAGACAGGCAACATATTAAAAGTTGATAGGTTTTGCCTAAAGGCCGCCAATTATTTAATATTGATTGGACTGTATAAATACTTGTATAATTATAAGCATAAAGTAATGGTATAGTTTCGGATTCAAGAGTTAAACAATATTCCCGAATATCCAATAAATTCGGGTAAACGTAATTATTTGTACCTACAACCTAGGCGTTTATTAGAAAATCGATATATTTTTTTTGATATTTCAGACTGTGATATTTTAATTGTAATCATATATTTAAATTAATTATTATTTATTTATAATTATTATTTTATTTTATTTCAATTGTATTAAAATTGTGATATTTTAATTTTAATTACTTACCTATATGTATCAGTTGTATTTTATGTGAAGAAGACTCGTTGGTACTTACCTGAAAAGAACAAATATAATTAGTTAGTTAATAATTTGTTCACCAATAAAAAAATAACACTTTGGGGTCGTAAATATTAACCAAATCAAAAAGAGCTTAACAAATCCATAATAGACATAGCGATAAAAGTTTAATTGACCCGGGAAGCAAACCGAGAGATGAGGTGGGGTGAATGAAATCAAAATACCTTTGATGTAAAAGAGGCGTGGTATTCCAAAATATTGCTATGTATGTGTTATATAGGAAAAAAATCTTCCGTGCTGGATTGGGAGCGAGACGAAAAACATTAAATGTCCCTGTAACATTAATTTCTTCCCGGGCATACTGTAAAAAACAGCTAATGGTTCCGGGGGTTTCTGTATATTACAATTTAGGCAATGAGCTGACAACCTGTCACTACAGCAATATACCTACATATCTGTCTTAAATAATGCTCAAAACCTTGTCAGACGTGGCGGAATGTCCTTTGTTAACGTTGTTTACGCTCTGCCCACCCCATTAGGAATAAAGGCGTGATTATATGCATGTATGTATGTAATAAATTGCTGACCAAACTTTTGGATGTGATCCTACCTACCCATGAAACTGAACAACTGTCTCTAAGGAACACCATACAAATGCTGTCAGCGGCTCTACTAGGGGAAAGTTGTTCAGTTTTGTGGGTAGAATTACACCCTAAAGTTTGGTCCACATTTTTAATACACCAGGTATTTATACGTACATAGATATTCAGAGTGCATATATATTGATATAATTGTTCCAGTTTTGGAGAAGATAAAGAAAGCTAAATCACCTCAATTGTTTGAAACTCTAGTAATGATTCCGTGCTTCGGTAGGCATCAGATCATTCGGGTCAAATATCTTTTATATTATAAGATTCAGCCTCCATCTTAATACTAACTGACTGGGTACTACAAGATACTACTTTTTAAGGTGTGGTTGTTTTATGATCAACCTGTTTCAATCGCCGCGAGTATGAGTCATGTTTATTGGTAGAAAAAACGTTTGGGAACCGTTTTGGGCGTGTAAAAGTAATAGTAAAGTTCCGTTGTAGACATAATTATATTATACAGGTTCTAAAAATGTTTCAACAGTTTATTTATACAATTAGAATAATATTAATCGACTGAGCCAGACTCGTGAGTGTTCATAGTAAAAAAATAAGACGCAATTGTTACGAATTCGATTAGATACAAAGTCAAATATTTTCAATGCAAATGCATTCGATGGAAATGATATATCAATTAGGTTAAGGTGTATTCTCCCGGCATAAAGCGCTCCTAATAGTTCAGAAGGAATATCAAAGTTACTGAGAAAAACAGCTTTACTTCCAGATATTTTTTAGCATACTTATTTATGAACTAGAATATTTTGAAATGTTACGATCGCAGGTACCTATATATTTTTAGAAATTTCCAATGATTCGTTTAGGAGAAATAAGCTCTTAAAAACAACTATTAATTAAACACCTTAAGATAATGTTTTCAATATTTTTAATTGTGCACGTCGTATCTGCCTCTCAGAATGCTATTTCACTAGCCTAGGTCTGCTGGAAGAGATTTCTTTTTAGAAATAAGCTGTGCCTGTTGTGTCTTTGTTTTATATGTATATGTTCTTTGTATTTTATTGTGTACAATAAACTGTTAAATAAATAAATAAATAGATATCATCCAGCCATCTCATCAAACATAACGAATGGGTAACTATGGACCAAAATGAGTCGCAATATTCAGGAAGGCACTGCAGAGAACCCAAGCTTGTACACCTCTTTCAAGGGCGTGAGAAATTCTACTTCCATGCATTACTTCCATGCTGGACTGGGAGCGAGAGAAAAACATAGAATGTGCCAGCTGCATTTCCTCCCGGGCATGCTGTAAAAACCAGCTAAGGGATCCGAGGGTTACTGTATATTGCAATTTAGGCGACAGGCTGACAACCTGTCACTACAGAAATATACCTACAAATCTATCTTAAACAAAACTTTGTCAGACGTGGCGGAACGACCTTTGTTTAGGTCGTGTAGGCTCTGCCTACCCCATTAGGGATAAAGGCGTGATTATATGTATGTATGTATGAGAAATTCTATCCAAACATGATAATATTCAATAAAATAACTAAACAATATTTTGCCAATTAAAATCCTTGCTAACCAACGTTGCCTCGATGCGGTGCCTTAGAAGATATATTTTATTTGTGAAATGTTTATTTTTATATTTTCATGGGTTTCAATAAAGTTTATAATATAGTAATATACTTCCAAGGTTTTATAACCGTAACTAAAGACTTACAAATCACAGTTAGAGTAGAGCAAAGTCAATAAATCGGAAAGTCAAAAGGAAATCATGACTTAATTTAAAAGACTTACTGTTACTTATACATACAACCAGCCGATTTCTTTTAATCTGGTTAATCCATAAACCTATTAGAGAAGCCACTTGACCTTAACTAATTAAAGAATTAAATTATAATACAACTCATTTAATTAGGGACAAAATACCTAAGTATAATAAAATTTAATGTCAATTATACGGGTTGTAAGAGACAGCGTCCCGCACACTGATAGGAGTTGCTCAGTCAACGACACTGAACAACTTCCTCCAGGAAATTCTTTCAGGAAATTAAAATAAAATGGTTTTTCCATACAAATTGTCTGATTGAGGTGGACATTTTGTATTGAAAAGATTTTTTTTTTTCACTTTCTGAAAGAATTTCTCGGTAGAAGTTGTTCAGTGTCGTTAACTGAGCAACCACTATCAGTATGCGGGACGCTGTCTCTTACAATCCGTATATTTGACATGAAATTTTATTATACTTAGGTATTTTGTCCCTAATTAAATGAGTTATATTATAATTTAGTCCTGTAATTACTTAAGGTCAAGTGGCTTCTCTTACACCCCGTTTTTGATAAAGAAGTGTTAAAAAAGTACCTATAATTGACAGTGGAAAACGAAAACATTTTGTGACGTCATAAACGAACTCTTATGATAGAACCCATTCTTTATAAGTAGGTAGAAGATATTAAGACTTTGTACGTCTTCTGGTAGGTACGTAAGCTGCATCAAAGTTTTTCCCAGCTTCAAATTGCACACCACCTTGGTTGGTAGGTACTATGGTTCCCTGGTCCGCGAAATCGTAACGGTTCCTTGTAAGTGTGCCGATAGTTTTCTCGCGAATTTCCATCGCCAGCTCTCAGACTATAGTGGAGCTAGACAAAACAGAGTTTCTCAAAGTTTATGGGTTAGTTTCCAAATATTCTAATTTATAACATTTTCTAAGTCTGTATTTATTGTAAGACGAGTGGGGATTTCTATGATCTGCAGTCGTGGTTTTTGTTAGCGTATTTGCAGTCTCAATATTCCAATGTTTTTTTGGATGGGATGGAATCTACTTCCTAGTGGTCCACCCAGGCTTGCCTTTAAATAACACAGGCTTGCCTATGAATAAATCCGTCTGAACGATCATAACAAAGCGGTAGTAGGCTGATGTGCAGCTTAGCTCGTGACCACCTGACCACCGGAGTTCGGCACCGAAAAGCTTGCTGCGTTCCGTCGTTGCGTAAGAGTACCATTGCATCGTCCATGCTGTCACTGTCAGCCCTAATTTTATTTAGACTTAAGACCAAACTCATTTATAATTTAAAAATAAAACAGTTTCCCTTGGACCCTCGGTAACACTACTTTGACCACCACTGACCGTAGTCCATTACGTAGTACCTATACACTAGTCCGTCGCCTGTTGTATAGTCCGTCTGTAGAGTACCTTTATTGATATTACACCTCCCGTTATTGTGTGAGAGGGCTCGGGGTGAGAAAATAAGTGCTGTAATTTAAATAAATGTTGATGGCCCCTTTCTGGGAAGCTTGTGAACTGTTTTATACAAGGCTTTGATTTTGTATTATGTTACGACTACGTTGGTGTATGGGACATGATGGCATGAAAGTTCTTGAGGGTCGATCATGCTTCGGAAAACGAAAGGCATCGATGAATTGATCTGATCTTTTTCTTGTCGTGTGGATTTCGAGTCGGATCCCACAGCATATAGGCCTCTAATAATAGCACAGCTAATAGGCATCTGACATGGTTTATGAAACGACCACTATTAAAAACAGCGACCGAGACCGAAGTCTTAGCGTGCCCTCTGAAGCTTGGAATCTATTTTTCTTACAGACAATGTGATTCAGCCTGCTTTGAGGAGTATGTGAGGAAAATCTCATAAAGTGATAAATTAACAAATAACAACTTTGTGTTCCCCGCTGGGAATGGAATCCAGAACCTTTGGATCGGAAGCCCGTGGCTCAAACCAATAAACCACGAAGGCAGCCGTATGTAAACACAACACAAACGTAACGAATCTAAAAACCGTTCCAAACGGAACAGATAGTCCGATTGCGAGTAAAAAAAATGAATTTCTCACAACAACAAAGAAACGATGAGAACTTCCTATACCTTTCGCAAATAATATGTTGCGGATAGTCAAGAGTTGAAATAAATGTACTATAGAGAATCGGTAAACCCCTTTTTCCTATTGTTTCACTTGACAGTTGAAAATGGAGTGATTGGGTGAATGGCGCAGAAATGTATGTGCGAAGAACTGGCAGTGGCAGCAAAGAAAACAATCACCGGTGTTTAGTCACACCAAGTGTAAGGGACAGCGGCACCGCAAACTGATAGAGTCTGTGCGGAAAGAGAACAATCATAGAATTTGAAGGCGAATTTGAATACATTTGTATTAATTACCTCCTAGGTGATTGCGTCCCAAAATTTAATGTAGAAGGTTAAGGTTGAAGAAGCCCACCCGACAAACCGCGGTTAATTAAATACAATGTGCGCCCTCAAATTCTGGGACTTTCTTTCCGCACAGACTCTAGGGGCTGCTTAGTCAACGAACTGAACAACTTTCCACTTTCATTCAGAAGATGTAATTTTGTGTCATACAACAGCTAAATGACCACCTGGATCGGAAAATTTATATGGGAAAGCCAAATTTTCTAAAAATGTACGTAAAACCGATAAAAATAGTTCTATTGACTTGTAACAAAACCCAACGATCTTGGCTTCTATCGTTTGTGTCGAAGTCTCATCATATTCTCGAAAGGCCCTTTCGTAAAACGATTTCTAGCAAAAGTATTGCGCTTACCCTTGCTGACAAAAACATATTTTTATTTCTCGAAAACACAATAAAAACATACATTCATATAATAACGCCTTCATCCCTGATGGGGTAGGCAGAACGTAAACCACCTAAAAAAAGGTCGTTCCGCCACGTCTGACAAAGTGTTGAAGGTTATTTAAGATAGTATCGGACGTATATTGCTGTAGTGACAGGTTGTCAGCCCATCGCCTAAATTACAATATACAGAAACCCTCATATCCCTTAGGTGGTTTTTACAGCATGCTCGGGAGGAAATGCAGCTGGCACATTCTATATTTTTGTCTCACTCCCAGTGGAAGATAATAGAAATAGTTTCATTATATTTAAACAATCATAAAGTCAGGTCTCGAAAGTAAGGCCTCTTTAAGAATTCCTGCAAAATAGACGTCACATCATTATGCGCGCATAAAACGAAAAGGACATGCGAGTGACATTCACAGTCTATAAAAGGTGCCTTTAGTCCCTTATCACTGAGAATATTGCAGTACTTGAGGCTTGTCATGTTGTAAATCTCAGAGCATAAATCTACGGTAAACAGCATAAAAAACCTGACAATGTGTATTGTTGTAGTGTCTGCATTTACAAAGATATAAGCCTAACTAATGCGTGTTAAGTTATTTGAACACTAAATGATAAACGAGTGTTCATAATGAAAACTGATCGGCGTACTTGTTTGTATTGAAAACAGGGTTAGCCCTCAACGACGTGTTAAGTTAGATTTTCAAATATTGGGCTCGATTCTAGATTTGCCGGCTAAAAATAAAATCAATTTGTCACTTTCAGACAAAAACCACTAGAAAAGGAGAGGAGATCTATTCTCTCTGGTTTTTGATTTATAGTCAATACTATCTGTCGTTTTTATCCGCCGTCATATCATATGGTGGATAAAATTGACAGAAATACTGGGGAAACATGCAAAAGCGCGTCAAAATCTAGCGGACAAAGTGTAAAATCATAGAGTATAATTCGCCTGTCCTTTCTCAATTTTTATTATTTTGAAAGTGACAGATACATTTTAATTTTAGTTTTAGCCGGTGGAATCTAGAATCGAGCCCATTATTACAGTAGGTAAGGTTAAGGTAATGATTAATGTGCTAAGTAAAACCTAAGACCGTCCAAAAAATATTATAACCAAATATAAATAAGTATTTGTTTGAAATTCCACTCAAATTGGAATACAATTTATTTAACAAAGATTTTGTGGATAGTTTTTTTTGCGATAGCTGATTAGATTTCATACAAAGGCATGTTTATTGACAGTGTATCGGTAGTGTAGTGTGGGTGTTAAATTAACACGTCTGGCGCGAATAGTTCAATGAACTCGATTAACTGATTGTTTGCAAATTGCGAATGTTTGCACACATTATTTACATAATATGGTTATTTATGACCTTTGAATTATTGTTCCAGCTGCCCTTCCTCCCGGGCATGCTGTTGAAGTCAGCAAAAGGGACTCGAGGGTTACAGTGTATTGTAATTTAGGCGATGGGTTGACAACCTGTCACTAAAGCAATACATATTACAATCTAAAATTGCTCTCAATTTTTGTCAGACGTGGCGAAAGCGCCTTTTACGAGGCGTTAAACGCTCTGCCTACCCCGTAACGGATAAAGGCGTGATTTATGTATGTATGTATGAATTATTGCCTGATTGTATGAATTGTTTGTCCAGTAGTGGGATATACCTATAGTGGGCTAACCGAAAAAATGCAGCCAAAGAAAATGTCTATAAAGCTTGTCACTTCTAGTGCAATCCGTCACGCGATCTTGAACTTGCGTATTCTTCTTAGGTCAGTTCACACTGGGAATGCGATGCAACGCGTCGCGCAATTTTCAAGAGCGTGATGTGGTCAGAGATGTGATACAATCTTTATTTAGGTAATATTCAAAAAGACAGACATTTCTTCAACAGAATTCGAATACTCCTCGAATCGTCGCGCGGTAGGTACAACGAGATGCATCTGCAAGCAACTTCGCTTTGCTTATCGGTGTGAACTGACTGACCCACAGCTTCCGCACTCCTGCGCACCTCTAGCCTCGGGACTAACACCGCTCATTTGTATTGATTTATTGACGTTCCCATACCTACTATTGCCCTTTCTTTCGTTAAACACCATCGAACTATTTCCATGTTTTTTTTACTTGTTGTATAATATGCTTAAGAGACAGCTTCCCACTTCTAATAGGAAGGAAAATATTATGATTTTAAATAGCCGGGAAACCTTACAATACATGATAATGAGTCGAAGTCGAGTTACTTCCATGCTGGACTGGGGGTGAGAGAAAAACATAGAATGTGCCACCTGTATTTCCTCCCGAGCATGCTGTAAAACCAGCTAAGGGATCCGAGATTTTCAGTATATTTAAATTTAGGCGATGGGCTGACAATCTGTCACTACAGCCATATACCTACAAATCTATCTTAAATAACCCTCAAAACTTTGTCAGACGTGGCGGAACGACCTTTTTTAAGGTCGTTTACGTTCTGCCTACCATCATCTCCCTAGACTTATCCCGTATCTCACGGGGTCTGCTACCTAATCTAGGGGATTGAACGAGAGTACTGGTTTTTACACAGAGCGACTGCCATCTGACCTCCGCAACCCAGAAGGGAAACCAGACCCAATCCTAGATTAGGTCAGAGTTTTCAAGCCGCCAATGCTTAGCACTGGCCTCCGATATGGCTTAACGACTAATATCTACGGTATTAAACGATATTAACCGGGACCAACGGCTTAACGTGCCTTCCGAAGCACGGAAAAAGCGCCGAATAAACGTACATATGAAATTCGAAAACCGAAAAACACATTGGTACGTGGTGGGGTTCGAACCACGACCTCCCGCTCAGGAGGCAGCGGCCCTATCCACAACACCATCGGGCATCGGGTAACTTCTACCTACCCAATAGGAAAAAAGGTGTGATTATGGATGTATGTATAATGAGTCGAAAACGACCTTCATACGCTGGTACAAACCATAAGTAGCTGACGGACTACAGCCGCAGGCAGCTTCCATGCCACGACAAGGTGGCAGGTAAACTTGCTTTAGCATTTCTTTATGATATAGGTACAACCTTTATCCAAACAAACAATGACAGCGGCGAACGGATTTCCCAATCCGTCCGCGTACGTGCGTACACGCATAAAAACGTTTACCTTCTTCCCAATTCTGTAAGTTGTAGTCGAATACTTCCATTTATAGGCTGTCCGAAACTGGTCGCCAAAAAGCAGTTGGCTCCATACTTTCCTTGCACTTGACCGGTGCCACAATTACGACTAACTTTCGCTGGTTGCGACCTTCGCCGCCTGCAGCGATGTGTCAGCCCATGTACAGTCGGAGGCTGACAAAAATACAAACATATAATCACGCCTTTATCCCTAATTGGGTAGGCAGAATAGAGAGAGAAATATATTGAAACCCTCGGATCCCTTAGCTGGTTTTTACAGCATGCCAGCAGGCACATTCTATGTTTTTCTCTCGCTCCAGCATTTTGCAGTCCAGCATGGAAGAAAATATACTAACGATTTTCCTTTTAAAGTTCAAAAGTGCCTCAATACTTCTATCTGCACTAATAATCCTTCGCGCGTCAAACTTATTGACATTATGCATTTTCAACAATCAAAATGCGTCTAATAGGCATGGCAAATACTAGTCAAATCAACAACTTTTTTACGAAATATCATAAACGCTTTTTTTATGAAAATACTATATACGTTACGTTATAGTAAATATTGTCTACTCAAATCAATAACTTTTATATTTTTAACTCGATTATTAAATCCAAATGAGCATTTTTTTTTAATAATGAATGTGATGCATAATATTTTAGCAATCAGTTTTACGTGTAAACGTTTTGTTTTTTTTTTAGCTACCCGTTCGTCACGCCTATTATTAATTGTGGTCTTGTCTCTTCGTGGTGGTGATTGCCTACGATCAGGTGACCCGTCTGCTCATCGGTCCCACTTAAAAAAAGGGTTCCGTGCTCCGTCGCTGTCTTTGATTGTGGTCGTTATTCAAAACCGTGTTAGAGGCCTAATAGCTGTGCTGCTAGGCGGTTTGAAAACTCCTGACACCAGGGTTTATCGGGTCGTTGTTCGACTCGAGAATCCACTCGCTAAGAAGAAGATCGGCTTCACTTTCATAAAAAAAATAACAGGAAGAAAGTGTGCTATACTTTCCCGGCTGATGCTGATCTTCAGAAAACCACAAATCAAACCAAATTAACATGACATACAATCACGCCTTTATCCCTAATGGGGTAGGCAGAGCGTAAACGACCTCTAAACAAAGGTCGTTCCGCCACGTCTGACAAGTTTTGAGGGTTATTTAAGATAGATTTGTAAGTATATTCCTGCAGTGACAGGTTGTCAGCCCATCGCCTAAATAACAATATACTATAACCCTCGGATCCCTTAGCTAGTTTTTACACCATGCAGCCGGCACATTCTATGTTTTTCTTTCATTCTCAGGCCAGCATGGAAGAAAGCAAATTAATTTCCAATAGTTCTGTTCAACTGAGTGTTGGAATCAATGATATTTTAAGAAAGATACGTTACGTTCATACTGCACGCACATTTTAATTGTTCCGCGACACATATACATACATATTTATAACATTGCATATCTAAACAAACGCTGAGTGCGACATAAAATAGGCAAAGCGTAAGAGTGAAACAGATAGCTATATGTAATCAGTGCAGCTCGACTGCCTAAAATGGTGACAATTAGGACCATTTGACCGCACGAGTTTCGCGCGTTGGTAACGTATCTACCTATATATAATATCATTGGTTGGAATGCCGAAACAATACCACTTGCCGTGAAAGCAGCCTGGGGCTATGGCGCACCAGGCCAGGCCAACGTATCGTATCTCTACTCCAAACGTATTGATAAACGTCGGATGAGCCGCCAGCGAAGAGTTCTGTCAGTGAATACAGGGCGTAAGGGACAGCGTCCCGTAAGCTGATAGGGGTTGCTCGTTAACGAAACTGAACAACGATTAGCAGGTTTTTTTGGGAATTGAAAAATAATTAACCTTCCCATACAAAATTACCACCTCGATCAGACAATTTGTATGAAAAATCATGTTTTTTTTAAAAAAAATCTGCAGAATCAGTTTCGTTGACTGAGCATTGAGCAACCCTTATTAGTTTGTGGGACGCTGCTCCTTACACCCCGTATGTAGGTATGTCTTTTTACAAAATCCTAGAGATTTATCGAGATTTTTTTTTCCTTTATCGCCACTAAAACACCCCCTGAGAACACAATTACATTAACACCCTGTATAGCACATGGAGCGGATCGTAAAACAATGTAACTCAATCTGCTGGGTGTGACTGTACGCAGTTTGTGTCTAAGGCCCGTATTTATAAACAGAACTGGGGACTGGCAGCTAGTTTAAGTCCGCATCAGAAATGTAATTGCAGTACAAAACGACCTGTCAAATCCATACTTCATATTGCTCTCAAGCTAGAGATAGTTGTATAAATACGAGCCTAAGTAAGTCACTTCACATAAAACAGATTACTTAATTTGAGACTAGTAAGAATCTGAAGTAATGAACGGTCTATAAATTACATAGAGTAACGTAATCGGAGTAGGCCGTGGGAAAATCAAACATCGATTAGTTTTGACCCATGGATTTTACTATAAGCTTATCATAGGAATCATGTAAGACAATGGAATTGGACATTCGAGGTTAACGTGTTTTAGTTTTTGAAAATAATTTGCAAAAGAAAAGGAAATTATAGGAAAGGAGCTTAATTTTAGATTCAACCTAAACTTAAAATCTACTTGTCACGTTCAGACTAAAAACATTTAAAAAGGACAGGAGATCCATTCTCTCGTCTCTGGCTTTATGCGTTATCTGTCATTTTTAGAAGCTGTCATATGATATGGCGGATAAAATTGACAGAATTACTAGGGAAACGTGTCAATACTCCTCAAAATCTAACGGACAAAGTGTTTAACTATGGAGTATAAATCGCCTGTCCTTTTTCAATATTATTATTTTAATACCTATTATTATTTTTACCTACAAATCTATCTTAAATAACCCTCAAAACTTTGTCAGACGTGGCGAAACGACCTTTGTTTAGGTCGTTAACGCTCTGCCTACCCCATTAGTGATAAAGGCGTTATTATATGTATGTATTAATATGAAAGTGACAGATTGATTTTAATTTTAGTTTTAGCCGGTGGTATCTAGAATCGAGCTTAATATTTCAATAAAATTAGGACTTCCATGGTGACCTGGAAGTGAGAGAAAAACATAGAATGTGCCAGCTACATTTTCTCCCGGGCATGCTGTAAAAACCAGCTAAAGGGTCTGCGGGTTTCTGTATAATATTGCAATTTTCCGAGATGGGCTGACAACCTGACACTACAGCAATATACCTACAAATCTATCTTAAATAACCCTCAAAACTTTGTCAGACGTGGCGTAACGTGCTTAGGTCGATTACGCTTAAGGATAAAGGCGTGATTATATGTATGTAAGTATGTAAAATTAGGGATAGTCTCTACATGCTTAGGAAAAGGTTAGTACAACCCTGTCACACTTTCTTTCACACCCTGTATAATGCGAATTATAGTTTTGGTTACACGGTATTTTGCCAATTACGATGGTGCCTTAACATCTTCATAAACTTTATCTCCAAGGAAGATAAACATTTACAGTTTATTATCGACACCAATAGTAACTTAACTAACTTAACGTGTTTCAGTTAAAGTTAACTGCATCAGCTCTCTTTGTTCCCCATCCAATTAACTGGATTAGCGCGCGCTTTAATTGTTATAATTCAATTTAATTGGTGCAATTGGACTTGGAAGATAAACAAGGGACTGAAGGTACACAGGGTACGATTTGTGGCCAAATTTATATAGGGAATGAAAAGCGAATTGTGTTTGTGTGGGAAAGGGCATCATAATAACAAAAGATTATGTATACTATTTATTAGAAGAATCTACATACATACATATAATCACGCCTTTATCCCTAATGGGGTAAGCAGAGCGTAAACAACCTAATTAAAGGTCGCTTCGCTACGTCTGACAATGTTTTGAGGGTTATTTAAGATAGATTTGTTGGTATATTGCTGAAGTGACAGGTTGTCAGTCCATCGCCTAAATTACAATATACTGAAACCCTCGGATCCCTTAGCTGGTTTTTACAGCATGCTCGGGAAGATATGCAGCTGGCACATTCAATGTTTTTCTCTCACTCCCAGGCCAGCATGGGAGAAGAATCTACAAACACATATAATTTCACGACCCCTTACCTTATTCGGAGTAGGCAGAGCGTAAATCGCCTAGTCAAAGGTGCCTTCGCCACGTATGACGAATATTGAGGGCTGTCTGTGTATCGTTATAGTGACAAGTTGTCAGCCCGTCGCCCAAATTACCGTAGAATAGTAACCCTAGAATTATTTTTGCTGACTTCTACAACATGTCCGTGCCCATGAGGAAGGGCATATGAAACATTCAATGTTTTCCTATAGCTCCCAGCTCCCAGTACAGCATAAAAGAAATTCAAAAGAAGATTTGAAGAGTCTACAATCTCCGGTGTATCATTCCATCTCTGCCTGCCTATGCCTACTACAAAATTTGATTTGATTTTACGATAGGCTCTGTGCATGAAATATTTAAATACTTTTACTTTAGTTGATACAAGCCAATCACTTTCGTTGGTACAATGGGCGAGGCTTTGTTGTTCTTATTTGCTTCTATAACTACACACTTTCTCCACCGCCAGTATTCTAAGCATACAGTCGAAAATATTGGAGCATTGTATCTTTAAGGGCCATATTTATAATCAGCTCTCAAGAGTGACAGCAAGTTTGAGTTCGTATCAGAAATGTCATTCCAGTACAAAACGACCTGTCAAATCTATATAAAATACTGCTCTCAATATTGAGTTCGCTTTATAAATAACAAGCGACCCGCTCCAGCTTCGCACGAAAATTATCAGTGTTTCTCTACTATATTATGCATGTATTATACATATAAACCTTCCTCTTGAATCACTCTATCTATTAAAAGAAACCGCATCAAAATCCGTTGCGTAGTTTGAAATATTTATGCATACATAGGGATATAGGGACAGAGAAAGCGACTTTGTTTTATAATATGTACTGATACCTGGGCCTTAGATCTTTTCTACATAGCGAACGACAGTTTGTGCTGTTCATATTTCATAATTTGTTACAGTTACATAAAGTCCAGTCCAATTTCTCTTCGCATTTGACATTTGAACTTATTTGTGCTTTGTGCATCTTTTGTCAGGTCGTTACGTTACGCGGACTAGTTACTCATGACAGTATTGTACGTAACAGCCTTTTATTAAGGGGCTTCCCTGGGCGAAGTGGCGCCCTCATCAGTCAAAAAATCATAATTCACTGAAAACACGATCAATCGAAAATCCGGTAAATCGGATTTTATGTCATTTTCAAAATTCTTTATTTACATAATAATGGTACTTACAGCATAACTATACAGTCATTATATAATTATGAGATGCATAATAATTACAATAAAAAAATACTTTCTCAGGCTAATATCGCCTCCTAAAGCTTACAAAAGAACATTCAACTTTTATCGCAGGACGTTTGTTTACATTATAACCTAAAATAAACGTACAACTGTAGTGCAGTCGTACTTTTAACACGGTAAAATATTAATAATTAATTAATAGCAAAAAGAAGCATAAATACTATTTAAACATTACATAAATCGGATTGAGGTTAAAGCAATGAAGGTCATTTAGAGTTTGTAGTTACAGATAGAAAAAATACGAAAAACGGCCACTTTTAGCACTTTTGCCTTCCGTATCTGTTGAGTGAGCACTGAATTATCAATTTATAATGCTTAAAACCAATTTCAGTACCTATACTTCAATCAGGTCCACCGGATTTTTGATTAATTGCGTTTTCAGTGACTAATGATTTTTTAACAGATGAGGGCGCTGGCGTGCACCGGGGATCCCCTTAAACGGTTTTTTTATGGGACCAAGATGATCTTTGCTTCTTCTTGATAGGTAGCAAGATGTCTTGAATGAGCGCGAAGAATTACATTATTACTATTACTAATGTGAATAGGAAAGTATAACACATTTCCTATGTAAGAATTGCTCTTTCTCAGCGGTCTTTAATCTCTTCCTCGTAAATGTTGGAACAGTTATATGAGCTTTTCCGTTAACAAGTACTTTCCGTTCGTTAGGTTTTCCTGTTTCCAAAATATAGGTCGTCGTTTCCTTTAGAACCCTGTTTTGCGAAGTGTTTGCTCTTTCTTCCATGCTGGACTGGGAGCAAGACAAAACATAGAATGTTCCAGGCTGCAAAAACCAGCTAAGGGTTCCGAGGGTTTCATTATATTGCAATTTAGGCGATGGGCTGACAACCTGTCACTACAGCAATATACTTAAAAATCTATCTTAAATAACCCTCAAAACTTTGTCAGACGTGGCGGAACAGCCTTTTTTTAGGTTGTTTACGCTTTGCCTACCCCATTAAGGATAAACGCGTGATTATATGTATGTATGTTGCTGTTGACTCTTGTCTTGTACCAGAATGACCCTTTCAAAAAATGACACTTTTGCAAAATATCCCTTTTCTGCAAAATAATTATTTCCGCAAAATTACCCTTTTAGATAGATTTAGTTCTAAATAGTAGGTCTACTAAATAGACTTTATGCTGAAAAGACATTTTGCGACAGGGACTTTTGCAGTATTAAAAGTCCATTAAAACGCAATAACTTTTGTTTAAACTCGATGAAACTGGTCCGATATGCAAAGCTCTACCTGTACCATACAACCATACAAGCCACCATACAACCATACAAGCCACCATACAACCATACAACCTTACGAAGTGTAAGACAGGTTCGTGAGGTAGTCTGCCCTACATGCGTACCAAGGCAGCGTTCACAGTTGTGAGAAAGCGTTTGCGATAATAATTGCTTACTCTACTGTACTTGAATAAAAAAAAACAGTAGTATAGGTATGCTAGGAGTATAATGTTATTTGATTTGATGCCCCACTTATTGGATTCTAAAGAACAAAAATCATGCATGAAATTGATGACATAGCTTTACCGTTATTCAGGAAAACATCACTACATAGTATAGGTATAAAACAAAGTCGCTTTCTCTGTCCCTATATCGCTATGTATGCATAAATCTTTAAAACTACGCAACTGATTTTGATGCGGTTGGTTTTAGTGGATAGAGTGGTTCAAGAGGAAGGTTTATATGTATAATACATGTATAATATTATAGAGAAACACTGATAATTTCCGTGCGAAGCCGGGGCTGGTCGCTAGTGCTCAATAAGTTTCGAATTCAGATGATTATTGGTAAAAATATAATATTTTACATAAGTTTCATACTTGTCCGTAGGGTAGATCTGACTTCCGTGGACCTGACTTACACACGGGAGTTAGGTAACTTACACAGTAAGCTTTGGAGACTATTTTATAATATATTGTTTAATCGCAAGTTTTATTTCAATTTATTATTGAAATGAAACGATCATTTGGCGTCCATACTGAAGTCACGCGCGCATGCTTATTACATACATACATATAATCACGCCTTTATCCCTAGTGGGTTAGGCAGAGCGTAAATGACCTAAACAAAGGTCATTCCGCTATGTCTGACAAAATTTTGAGGGTTATTGAAGATAGATTTGTTGGGTATATTGCTTCGCCTAAATTACAATATACTGAAGCCCTCGGATCCCTTAGCTGGTTTTAACAGCATTCCCGGGATGAAATGTAACTGGCACATTCAATGTTTTTTTCTAGCTCCCGGGCCAGCATGGAAGAAGTTGCTTATTACAGGCAAAGAATACAGGCGAATACTCGCAGTGAAGATGCACCTTTACAACACGCAGCATATTCGATTTGCATTTCATCCACGATCCACTTTTCCGGCTGAAAGTGCGTTTTCACTATCATCATACCCATTATTTTACTAGTATGCAGTTAATAAACTATCGAAAAGGTGTTTTTGCTTAGCTTTGGTTTGTTTGGATTTATCATGAGACTGAAACACGTACTTGCACAATCGATATGAAATGTAATGGTCAAAATACTCAAACTATTGAAATTTAAGTGAGACATTCTAAATAAATATTTTAATAACGGGCACTTTAAGTTATGATATAATACTGTAATGTTTTATTTCAAAGATTTTGGTGTTCCTACTTATAATAAAATAAAAAATAAATAATGAACCGACTCCGAATGTCCCGAAACATGTCGTAAAGTACGCAACTTATTTTCCAAAGGGAGTACCCTTTATTAAAATCTTTATTTGGTCAAAGTACTATCCCGATTCGCCTTAATTTTTTATTATGTTGCGATTTAAATTGAAGTACAACACAACACTATTTCCTCTACTCTCGTTGAAAGTTACGAAGGGCAAAAAGCTTAAGGGTTATAAAAGAATCCCGTATGCAGGTTGAAGTGACAACACTTATTCCATTACTCTTGATGAAATCTACGAGAAAACGGTTCTAGAATGACTATGACGGTCTGGGTGGTAAAAAGGTTATAAAAACCCAATTTAAAAAGTTAAAAAAACCCAACTGCGTAGGAAATGAGCTTTAAAACTTTAAATCTTGATTGATCCTAAACGGTAATTTAAAACGAAAAATTATGTAAGAAACCTAAAACTGATTTGCAAATACCTATTTAATCATACCCCACTCGGCACAGTTAGTCCTTTTTTTTAACTTTTACAAAATGGCGTCTAATTTCTGCCATATTTAATTTTGATAAGATCACTTCTTCAGTGACACTCGCATGGATAAGACGAATCGATTGAATCATTAAAATCGGACCACGTGGTTGGTCTCCTAAGCGCCACACAGCTTCAAACATACATACATATTAGTATTACACACATAGGCTGATAAACACATTACCCTCCTTTGCGTTGCGCAGTTGGGAAAACTAAAAAGACAAGTAGTAGATCTGTTATGGCGGTCAGAGTGCAAATTTTAAAATTAACTTCTAAAGCTTTTGATTACTGTAGGCGTTTTTATGAAACTTCAAACAGCTATGAATCATTTTAGTTTGATGTTCCTAAAATGTTGAATTTAATCCTTCTATAAAGGTAACCTGTAAAATAAAATAGGTAAAACGTACAAAAGGATTCAACAGTTGGCATTGGGCTCGATTATACTAGATACCACCGGCGTAAACTAAAATTAAAATCTATCTGTTACTTTCAAAATATATTTTTTTAAACTAACGTTTTGCACGTTTCTCCAGTATTTCTGTCAATTTTATTTACCATATCATAATAAAAATGACAGATTACGCATAAAACCACCGACTATAAATCAAAAATCGGAAAGAATAGACTTCCCATCCTTTTCTAATCTGTTTAGTCTGAAAGTGACGAATAGATTTTATTTTTAGCCGGCAAATCTAGAATCTATCCCAATGTTGAATTTAATCTTTCCATAAACGTAACCTGTAAAACAAAATAGGTATAAAACGTACAAAAGCATCGAATCAATTGGCATTAATTGCAAGAAATCAACGCTTTGACAACCCCACCAGTTGCAAATGCGATGCATTTCTCAATGAACGTGGGCGGTATAAGGAAAACTGACAAATCTCAAGATGGCTGCGCTGGATTATTTTTTCGCCACGTTCAGTTTAAGCGTAGTCATACTGAACACACGGCATCGACCAATGCCAATTTATCCAGCGACTAGTTGACAGATAAATCTATCGATATCCCCAATTAGTGTGATCTGCACACAATGGCACGCAGGATAAAAGTGAGGACATTTTTACAGTAATTGGACTTTTTGATCTCGAGATATTTCTATTTTAAGCGCAGGAGCGGGAGTCTGCTAGCGCGGGTTATTCATACGCTTCGAAATACTATAAGCATTTAGTATCAAAATACAAGTTAAGTTATATTGGGTGTAAGAGACAGTGTCCCGAAAACTGATAGGCGTAGCTCAGTCAACGGAACTGAATTACTATCAGCAGGATTTTTTTTCAAGAAGTTAAAATATTAAAATAATTTTCCATACTAATTGTCTTATCGAGGTGGTCATTTTGTATGGAAAGTATTTCTTTTTTCATCACCTGAAATTATTTCCTGGTGATAGTTGTTCAGTTTCGTTGACTGAGCAATCACTATCAGTTTGCGGGACGCTGTCCCTTACACCCGGTATACTAGGTACCTTATAATTTAGTTTGTAAAGTGGGCACATGCTCTGTACTGTAAAATACGTAAAGTAAGATAGATCACTACATAGTATAAAACAAAGTCGCTTTCTCTGTCCCTATATCCCTATGTATGCTTAGATCTTTAAAACTACACAACGTATTTTGATGCGGTTTCTTTTAATGGATAGAGTGATTCAAGAGGAAGGTTTATATGTATAATACATGCATAATATAGTAGAGAGACACTGATGACTTCCGTGCGAAGCCGGGGCAGGTCGCTAGTTATTAATAAAGTTTACCTGTTATTAATTAAATATAGTCTTCGGCCTTAAATTGCCTACCTATAATTTTATATGCTTTTATAGCTTCATAAAATGGTGTACCCTTTTGTCGTTTAAATGTCACAGTCCCAAGCCCAACCGTTACCAGATCGTGCGCTAATTAAGACTGCGCTTCTGCAGCAACGTCGTCGTGCGCGCATCTTGCTCCGTTTGTATCAAGTCATCGACATAAATCAACGAGACCACACTGAGGGCTGTAACTGTAAACCTCCACATCCATAGATCGCATTGCAAAGATTTAATTAAGGGTGTCCCCGGTGCACGCCAGCGCCCTCACCAGTTAAAAAAACATTACTCACTGAAAACGAAATTAATCGAAAATACGGTAAATCAAATTGAAGTTTAGGTACTGAACTTAATTTTAAGCATTATACAATAACAGTTTAGTTTTCACTGCAGTTACAGATAGCAAAAGTGCTAATAGTGGTAGTTTTTCGCCAATTTGCTATCTGTAACTACAACGAACTATAAGTTGCAACTTTTTGAGGTTCTAAATGATCTTCATTTAACCTAAATCTGATATACCGGATTTTTCATTGTTTTCAGTGAATTATGTTATTTTGACTGATGAGGACGCCACTTAGCCAAAGGGTCAGTGCCGCGCGTTGTTCCACGAATTGACAGGCTACTGGGACTGTAGTCCCCAACAACGCAGTAAATCTTAACAAAATCAAGAAGTGCCATCACAACAACGTCGCCCCTAACTGACCAATAGAACCGTAGCAGTAATATATTGCATCGTGAGGTTTCTATTTCCTCTGACGCAAACGCCTACAATTGCAGATATAGCCTAGATCCGCGGCCTATTTCGTGCGACGTAACTTTCCTATGATCAGATCAGTTTAGACCACGATTTAGAAGTTGTTTGTCATTCCGAATTGGGCTTACAGTAGGGCTGTAAATATTCTCGCCAGTTCATATTTATAAGAGCGAACGAATATATGAACTTACGTAGGTACCCATTACATAATCCAAATTCAACCATTCTGGACTGGGAGCGAGAGAAAAACATAGAATGTGCCAGTTGCATTTCCTCCCGGGCATGCTGTAGAAACCAGCGAAGGGATCCGAGTGTTTCTGTATATTGCAATTTAGGCGATGGGCTGACAACCTTTCACTACAGCAATATACCTACAAATCTATCCTAACTAACCCTCAAAACTTTGTCAGACGTGGCGAACGACTTTTAAGCTCGTTTACGCTCTGCCTACCCCATTAGGGATAGAGGCGTGATTATATGTATGTATGTATGTATGTATGTATGTAATCCAAGTAAGTCAGTCGGTATCGTATAGTAGGCCCACTATTTAAACTAAATCTTTCAAGTCGTTTTGGTTGGCCCACACTGTTTGAACTAAATCTATCTTTTCGGAAAGGGACATTTTCTGCGACACGTAAGGACCTCAAATCTGTGAAAAGCGGTAAATTGTTTCTGAGCAGAGCAGCCCTGCTCGGGGATAGCACGATTCAGAAACAGTATGTCATCGAGAACTAGCTTTATAGTCCGAGCCCGAGCGCTTCCCGCCCACGTCGAGAGAAACGCGTGAAAATGCCGATATGGTCCACATTACCACAATACTGGGCTCAATTCTAGACACCACTGGCTAAAACTTTTTTTTTTTAATGTGTTTGCTCTTGACTCCACTCTAGGTCGGGAACGACTGAGACGGAGTCGACGATGGTGCGAGCTCACCTAGAAGATGCCTGTTCACTCCAACTTTGCAAAGTTAGAATTAAAATATGTCTGTAACTTTCAAAATAATAAAATTGAAAAAGGACAGGCGATTTATACTGTATGGTTTTACACTTTGTCCGCTAGATTTTGACGCGCTTTTGCACGTTTCCCCAGTATTTCTGTCAATTTTCTCTGCCATATACATACATACATATAATCACGCCTTTATCCCTAATGGGGTAGCCAGAGCGTAAACGACCTAAACAAAGATCGTTCCGCCACATCTGACAAAGTTTTGAGGGATATTTAAATTTGTAGGCATATTGCTGTAGTGACAGGTTGTCATCCCATCGCCTAAATTACAATATACTGAAACCCTCGGATCCCTTAGCTGGTTTTTACAGCATGCCCGGGAGGAAAAGCAGCTGGCACATTCTATGTTTTTTCTCTCGCTCCCAGGCCAGCATAGAAGTAAACATGTTTATGTAAGTATGATATGACCGCGGATAAAAAAGACAGATAACGCATAAAACCACCGACTATAAATCAAAAACCGAAGAGAATAGATCTCCTGTCCTTTTCCAATGTTTTTAGTATGAAAGTGACAAATATATAATTTTAATTTTAGTTTTAGCCGGCAAGTCTAGAATGGAACCTATTATATTACTTTAGTGCTTACCACACTCGAGAAGTGGAACGATATCCGGTAAACGATAGTGCAATAAATAATACTACCAATTTACGAGAAGCATCGATACTTCAACGATTTCTAAACGGGGTGGTCGTGAAATGGTTTAGATTTTCTATTTTAAGGTTATACTCAAGATGGCGCCTCAATAATGGCGCCCATTATGAGATAGTAAATTATTTTATTATAGTGTTGTAAATGCTCGCTTAAGTTTCAAGTGGGCTCTTTAGATAAAAACATAAATTGTGTAGATGTTGATAGCGATTGCTTGTCAAAACTGGAATAAATATTAAAATTTAGATGCATGATGATTAGGCAGTTAAGTTCCTAAAGAGTCTCAATATTTCCTGTAGGAAACGCAAGAATTGAAAACCGATAGGTACCTACAAAAAATCGAATTACCTAGAATGTGATATTCTCGCGTTATTAATTTTAATTTAAATATCCGTAAATAATAAACTTTTCTTATTGTTATTTCGTATGGAATATTACTTTTCCCATGATTTTGCTATTATTTTACATAGTGAGACTCTTTTAAGTTTTAGTTTACTACCAAAATGTATGCAACGAGTGAACTTATTATGCCGTTCCTACATCCCGCGCGCAACGACTCCAGACCGCAGTTTTCTATAAAATAAAACGCAAATAAGCATAATCTTGCACTCTCTGAGGTCGAGCGTGTACTGCCCCTTATTGTCTTCAACGGCTGGGAATAGCCCTCTGCCCTTTAGGGAATAAAGTACCCTATAAACGGGCCTTAAGAACGGACCTACATTCTAAAATTGACACTTCGCGACTAACATCCTCGTTGTTGGAGCATTGTATGCAAGTTTGTAAGCGGACTTTGTCGGTACTACGGTTGGCTGTTATTTTTGAAATTGGAATACTTTATTTTATGTTCCAGCTAAGGACACTGGCCGAGTCTAAGCGAGCCGATTGGACATTGACTCTATTTTTTTTCAAGATTTCGAAGGTATTTTATAAAACATTACTTTCTTAGGCCCGTAATCATAAAGAGTACTTGAGACTGACAGCTAGTTTGAGTTCGTATCAGAAACGTAATTTCAGTACAATGTGGCCTGTCAAATCCATACTTAATATTGCTCTCAATCTTGCGATTGCTTTATAAATACGAGCCTTACATTTATGTGAAAATGCATGCCTTACAATGCATAATTAATTTATCGTTATACATTATGTCATAGTCATGTAATATCCTTCAAATAAATTGTATATAAACCACGGAATGTACATACGAGTAACAACTTATCAAATATTGTCATAGATGGGCTCGTTTCTAGATTTGCCGGCTAAAACCAAATTTAAAATGCGTTTGTCACTTTCAGATTAAAATCATTGGAAGATGACAGGAGATTATCTGTCATTTTTATCACCCATCATATGATACAGCGGATGAAATTGACAGAAATACTGAGGAATCGTGTAAAAGCGTGTCAAAATTTAGCGGACAAAGTGTATAACCGTAGAGTATAAATCACCTGTCCTTTTTAAATTTTATTATGATGAAAGTGACAAATAGATTTTAGTTTTAGCCGGTGGAATTTATATTCGAGCTAGCTAAGTGGATATGTTTATTTTACTAACCTTACAATATTTAATGGATTCAAGAAATGTTCAAATAAAATTGACTTCACTATCACTACATAGTACAAAACAATGTCGCTTTCTCTGTCCCTATATCCCCATGTATGCATAAATCTTTAAAACTACGCAACGGATTTTGATGCGGTTTCTTTTAATGAATAGAGTGATTCAAGAGGAAGGTTTATATGTATAATACATGCATAATATAGTAGAGAAACACTGATAATTTCCGTGCGAAGCCGGGGCGGGTCGCTAGTATTCTAATAAAATACAACTGTAAGTCATATTCATATGAAAAGTACGTACAGTCAGCAAAGGACAAATCTGGGCAGGCCCACTCGAAACGAATGACATTATTTCAGGAAATTGTTTATGGATTTCCTTGAAATTTCATATATTTTCACAATTCCTTTACTGCAACAGATATACGCAATTTCATGAAAATCATTCCTTATTTATTATTATTATTTTTAGACGGACAGGCAGTTGGAACAACTGATAAATGCCCGCATCCAGCTTTACTTTGTTGACTTTTTCTTTTGGTCAATGGTGTGTTTGTCTAGTAAGTTTTTGAATTAATTGACATTTGGTGCCGAAACCACTTCTTCGGGTAATTGGTTCCATCCTTTCACAACTCTATTAGAGAAGAAGTGTCTATGCGGATTGTTGTTGGAGAAGCAAGTTTGTAGTTTGAGGTGGTGAAATAATGTCATTCATTTCTATATTGTACTGTTTTGTTCCTTACTTTTCTGCTGTATGTATTTCTTCCATGCTGGACTGGGAGAGATAGAAAAACATAGAATGTTCCAGCTGCCCTTCCTCCCGGGCATGCTGTTGAAGTCAGCAAAAGGGACTCGAGGGTTACAGTGTATTGTAATTTAGGCGATAGGCTGACAACCTGTCACTAAAGCAATACATATTACAATCTAAAATTGCCCTAAATTTTTGTCAGACGTGGCGAAAGCGCCTTTTAAGAGGCGTTAAACGCTCTGCCTACCCCGTAAGGGATAAAGGCGTGATTTATGTATGTATGTATTTGTGGTTCTTTGTGCAATAAAGTATCTTGTATTGCATTGTATTGTATTTAGGCCCTGCCCAACAATCGCCTTTGCTGGCTTTACCTAAGATGTGCTAGTGTGCCCTGAACTTACTCAGGTTTGCATAAAACGGTGCAACCTGCAGGGAAATAACGGGACCTGTACTAATAAACTGCCAGAAGAAGTAGTCCCTGCGCGAAACGTTAATGCATTTAAAAATAAACTAGATGCACACATAAATGAAATTTAGAAAAAGAAAGCTGACTAAATCAAATGGATACAGGCATTATCAGTTGTATATCGACTGCCTGGCTGCTCAAGAATAATAATACATACATACATATAATCGCGCCTTTATCCCTAATGGGGAAGGCAGAGCGTAAACGACCTAAACAAAGGTCGTTTCGCCACGTCTGGGTTATTTAAGTTCAATCTGTAGGTATATTGCTGTAGTGACAGGTTGTCAGCCCATCGCCTAAAATGCAATATACTGAAACCCTCGGATCCCTTAGCTGGTTTTTACAGCATGCCCGGTGCGAAATGCAGCTGGCACATTCTATGTTTGTCTCTCACTCCCAGTCCAGCATGGAAGTAATAAGAAATAATAATAGTAATTATAAGAATAATAATATTAATGTACACACACCCTGTAGTCTGTAGGAAATGTCGGTCACGGTCTGGTTCAAACACTAAGGTTGACTTAGGTTTACACAGCGTGCTCCTTAACGGTAATAGCTTCTTGTCTTGTGGGTTTCGGTTTCGAGTCGATCGACCTGATGAACTTTGGTGTCAGCTCTTACATACGTACGTATAATCACGCCTTTATCCCCAACGGAGTAGGCAGAGCGTAAACTACCTAAACAAAGGTCGTTCCGCCACGTCTGACAAAGTTTTGAGGGTTATTAAAGGTATATTGCTATAGTGACAGGTTGTCAGCCTGTCGCCTAACTTACAATATACTGAAACCCTCGGATCCCTTAGCTGGTTTTTACAGCATGCCCGGGAGGAAATGCAGCGGGCAAATTCTATGTTTTTCGTTTCCTCCCAGGTCAGGATGTCAGTTTTTAAACCGTCTAATTATAATTTACCTATTCTTATTTATGTTCATTTATTTTATTTTTATTTGATAAAGAAAACTGAATAGGGTTGCTATAGCAGAAAATAAATCAATGCTTTTTTGCATGTTAACATATAATAAAGTTTTTTTTTAAACCCAACTAGTCTCGCTTCAAAGATTATAATCATGATGTTGTCGTTATTTTGATACATTAACAAACTCAAACTTACTTGTACTTGATTTATTTTTAAGATTTACGTAAAAATAATATGACACATCGAATATATCGAATGAATTCTAATGTTAAGTTGCTAAACGATACATTCCTCCAAAAATAAATTTTATTTTAAAATATTTTTACTGGCAACTTTGGCAGTATTGCCCGCAAATTAGAATTTTACCGGCAATATTGCCAGTAGAAATATTGTTGGCAACGGCTATATTACCGCAGGCACCTGTCTATTTCTGAGTAACGACCACTAACAAAGACACTGACCGGGTCCGACGGCATAACATGCCCTCCGAACCACGGAATCTTTTTCCTTCCAGATAATTTGGCGATAGAGCCTGCATCGCCCTAACCAACCTGGAGAAAATATTACAAAGTCATAAAATAACAAATATCATTTTAGTGGTCTCTCCCTTGGAACAAAACCTAGGAACTCCAGATTGAGAGACCATGACTCAGACCACTAGACTTCGTAAGGAGTGAACTTAACGGTAGTACCAATAATTAGTGCTTCAGGCAATGTAGACAGTGTTCTCACCCACTTTTAACTAAAACACTAAATATTGCTAATCACTAATGTTATGTAACAGGTTTCAAGTGAAGTTAATTAGGTCTAGAACGAACTAGGTGTAACAAATTAGCGATATCAGATGGTATTCAAGGTTCTAATGCTAGTAAATTATATTTTGTAAACTTGTTTGTACTTGAGTTGTACATATAATCACGCCTTTTTCCTTAATGGGGTGGGCAGAGCGTAAACGAACCAAACAAATTTAATTTAATTTAATTTAATTTAACAGTTTATTGTACACAGAAACATACACAGAACAATTACATAGGAATCAAGACACAACAGGTACTGCTTATTTCTAAAATGAAATGTCTTACAGCAGACCTAAGAAGTGAGATAGCATAAAACGTAAAGCGAAGCAAAGGTCATTCCTGCCACGTCTGACAAAGTTTTGAGGGTTATTTAAGATAGATTTGTAGGTATATTGCTGAAGTGACGGGTTGTCAGTTAAATTGCAATGTACTGAAACCCTCGGATCCCTTAGCTGGTTTTTACAGCATGCCCGGGAGGAAATGCAGCTGAAACATTCTATGTTTTTCTCTCGCTCCCAGTCCATCATGGAAGAAAATGTTCAAGGTTCTAATGCTGGTAAATTATATTTTGTAATCTTGTTTGAACTTGAGGTGTAGTAAATTATCGTAACACAGGAAACGTAAAGTGAATAAATACTCACTTCTATTTCTTCTTCTTAGCGAGTGGATTCTCGAGTTGAACAACGACCCGAAGAACCCTGGTATTCGAGTTTTATTTATACCCACTAAAGCATAATACCTAAGTCTTACAAGTTTTTTTACCCGACTACTAATAATGGGGTAAAATATTATCTACAATTGGCATGTAAAATAATAATTGGTTTTGAGAACATTTTAATGTTAAACCTCTTCCAATATAACAAAAATAATTCAAATTTTGAGAATGAAATTTAAACATTCTTCCATGCTGGCCTGGGAGCGAGAGAAAAACATAGAATGTGCCAGCTGCATTTCCTCCCGGGCATGCTGTAAAAACCAGCTAAGGGATCCGAGGGTTTCAGTATATTGTAATTTAGGCGATGGGCTGACAACCTGTCACTACAGCAATATACTTACAAATCTATCTTAAATAACCCTCAAAGCTTTGTCAGACGTGGCGGAACGACCTTTGTTCAGGTCGTTTACGCTCTGCCTACCCCATTAGGGATTAAGGCGTGATTGTATGTATGTAAATTTAAACAAAGCAACTCTCCCTCATTGATTGAAACAAGTTTCAATGAAAATAAAAGTGCCTTATTCAAGCAATAGCAGCACCGTATTATTCTAAAACACAAATAAGAATTACATCAATGCTGGCCTGGGAGCGAAAGAAAAACATAGAATGTTCCGGGCATGCTGTAAAAACCAGCTAAGGGATCCGATGGTTTCACTATATTGTAATTTAGGCGATAAGCTGATAACCTATTCGCAGTATACCTAAAAATCTATCTGAAATAACCCTCAAAACTTTGTCAGACGTGGCGTAACCTTTTGTTTAGGTTGTTTACGCTCTGCATACCCCATTAGGGATAAAGGCATGATTATATGTATGTACAATTTATTTAATCATCTCAAATACCGCCTTTTGCTTAATACGCAAAGTGGTCATAATTCAATAGAGTACCATGTTTCCAGGCTTAGTGTTTATACTGCCATTCATTTGTGGGTAGATTTAGCATCGCTTCCTGAACGCCTTCTTAGAAAATTGTATTAAAGCATACCCTTAGCAAACGTACAGTCAGCAAAAGGCGATTACTGGATAGGTCCGCCACTCAATTGGGCTCGATTGTAGATACCACCAGCTTAAACTAAAATTTAAATCTATCTGTCACTTTCAAAATAATAAAATTGAAAAAGGACAGGCAATTTATACTCTGTGGTCTTACACTTAGTTCGCTATATTTTAACGCGCTTTTGCACGTTTTCGCAGTATTTCTGTTAATTTTATCCGCCATATCGTATGACGGTGGATAAAAATGACAGATAACGCATAAAACCATCGACTATAAATAAAAAATCAAAGAGAATAGATCTCCTGTCCTTTTCCAATGTTTTTAGTCGGAAAGTGACAAATAGATTTTAATTTAGCCGGCAAATCTAGAATCGAGCCCATTATTATTACTTAGTCATGATAATTCGTTTATTTGAATAATAAATTTACAGCAACAAATATATAAAAAAAATGTAGATAGATAATTCATTTTTCTAATTATAGATTTTTTTCTAAGCCCATAAATAATTTCATCCCATTCGAGCAGCCCTGCCCGCCTTTGCTGACTGTACCATCGTGCTTTGCGCACTTTATGGTCCTGAGCCCTCCAGTCACTGTCAGTAGGTGTTCCTGACTGGTCCAGTACTCACTACTTCTAATAAGTACCTATTCATAATTTACATAAAACTATGGAACTCAAAAAAGGAACTTTTTCTCTAACGTATTTTTGTACCTACGAGTAAATGAAAAGTATTTGAAATAATGCAGGGTATAAAGAAGTACTGCGTCCCTTTCATTCTATCTCCTAAGAGATGATAAGAGATCAAAGAGTAGGTATCAGATAGGCTTTAGAAGGGCGTTAAGAATTCGTTGCATCCATCGTGCCACGTAAACGACCTAAACAAAGGTCGTTCCGCCACGTATGACAAAGTTTTGAGGGTTATTTTGTTGAAGTGACAGGTCAGCCCATCGCCTAAATTCCAATACACAGAAACCTCTCCCAATCCAGCATGGAAGATATATCCATGAGCTGCTAAAATTCAAGGATATAGGTTTTTTTTTATGTCAGACATCTCCCAAGCAGCAAATCTGAGCTGCGTAAGGGCTTTGGACTGTGTCCGATTCGATTATTACTTGAAGAGTTATGACGAATACGTATAAGTGTTAGGGCGCGCTATGCAATTCTAGTACAGCTGCTTAAGACACTATCGTGCAGTTACTTTAGAACTGAAGGCTGCTTATATTTTTGCCAAACTCTTAAGCAGCTGTACTAGAATTGCATAGCGCGCCCTAACACTTATACGTATTCGTCATAACTCTTCAAGTAATAATCGAATCGGACACAGTCCAAAGCCCTTACGCAGCTCAGATTTGCTGCTTGGGAGGTGTCTGACATAAAAAAAAAACCTTTATCCTTGAATTTTAGCAGCTCATGGATATATCTTCCATGCTGGATTGGGAGAGGTTTCTGTGTATTGGAATTTAGGCGATGGGCTGACCTGTCACTTCAACAATATACTTATCTTAAATAACCCTCAATACTTTGTCATACGTGGCGGAACGACCTTTGTTTAGGTCGTTTACGCTCTGCCTACCCCATTAGGGCTAAAGGCCTGATTGTATGTATGTATGTATGTATATCATAGACCGATGACGAGTGAACCGGCTCATGGTTCTAATAAGCGTCTCAACCGAGCTGAGGAAGCGCTGCGCAATTTATGGGCAATGTAAGGAGATTGGTGCATCTTGGCCTGGGGTATATTTATTATACATCACATCACGGACAAAAACTGACAATAATATAGGTAAATGCAATACCTTTCAAAGTACAGTCAATTTATACTCTGTGGTCTTACACTTAGTTCGCTATATTTTAACACGCTTTTGAACGTTTTCGCAGTAATTCTGTTAATTTTATCCGCCATATCGTAAGACGGTGGATAAAAATGACAGATAACGCATAAAACCATCGACTATAAATCAAAAAACCAGGAGAATCGATCTTCTGTCCTTTTCCAATGTTTTTAGTCTGAAAGTGATTGATATTATAGGTAAATGCAATACCTTTCTGATCAACAAGTGCAAGAAGCGAAGTGGAAATTGTAAAAACTTGTTGCTTTATGATTTATGAACCTTTGAATATCCATATGGAAATCAGTAGGTTAGTGGGATAGTACAGCGAAGGTTAACGGGCCCTTCAATAAGTCACAAAACAGTGAATGTGAAAAACAATTCATTTCGAAAACGCTTATGTTCACTAGGTCAGCTTAAAAACGTTCCCAAGACTTAAAGGTATCTTTATCTAAACGAGTTTTGACAGATTATTGTTAATGAATTGCTCAGTTAAATTGCCAACAGCTTAAACAATTTAAACAGCTCCAACGCCTTTTCACCAAGTCTGAACATCATTTATCACCCACGGTTTTGGTAAGTTGGCCATAAGCTACTTATTAGAGCTTCAAAGGCAGACACGTTTCGGGAATAACAGTGAAACTAAATGAGCTATTTAATAATTATAATAGTCCTCAGCTCCCAACCGATTCTTGCCATATCCCAGAGTTCTTTTCAACGACCAGAGATAAATCAGCCGCAGGACAGGACCGACTATTTACATGCCCATGCGACATCATGGATTATCTTACTGTTCGAAAAATCAGGTGATCAGCCTGCAATGTCCTAACTTAACTGGAAAGAACAATCTACTGACAACACAGTCGCACGCATCAATATTTTAAGAGGCAAGAATCCATCGTGCTACCACTCTACTAGAGGTAGTTAAAATAAAGTTTACCGGATTACCAAACGCGGTATCTGTGACCATTTTTACACCTACCGGACTTTCTTGTCAAGGCCGCTTCGGACCAATTTGATTTACGCATCACTTTCTTTTGGTTACCGTTAAACTGCTGATAAGTGGGAAAGTCGGTAAAGAAAGACATATCGTTCGCCCAATTCTGTATGTAAATTTTGATGTGGAAGCACTGTGGAAGCGTGGCATGTCAGAATCAGAATGTAGGTTTTGGGATATGGAAATTAAGTGCATTTGAAGGCAGACCACACGCACACATAGGCGTAGTTTCACCTAAATAACACATAAATCTGTTGATACATACATATAATCACGCTTTTATCTCTAATGCGGTAGGCAGAGCGTAAACGACCTAAAAAAGGACGTTCCGCCACGTCTAACAAAGTTAAGAGGGTTATTAAGGATAGATTTGTAGGTATATTGCTGTAGAGTCAGGTTATCAGCCCATCGCCTAAATTACAGTATACTGAAACCCTCGGATCCCTTAGCTGGTTTTTACAGCATGCCCGGGAGTGGTCGAGGTGAATACCTCTGTCAAACCCACAAGCGAGTCGCCGAATATTTTATAAATATGTGTAACACTTGTTCATCGTTCATTGAAGATGAATGTGATAGAAATGATTGAAGACACTCACATTGCCGAGGAAACCGCTGCAGGGCTGGATCGGCGGCGGCAGTGGAGGCAAGTCAGGCGTACGCCGTGCTTCTTCCGACTGACCCATACTTTACAATCGGCACATATCTGAAAAAAAAAACACCAACATATTTAAGGCGATATAGCCAGGAAATGTTTGTTTGTACTTCCATGCTGGACTGGGAGCGAGAGAAAAACAAAGAATGTGCCAGCTGCATTTCCTCCCGGGCATGCTGTATAAACCAGCTAAGGGATCCGAGGGTTTCTGTATATTGCAATTTAGGCAATCTGTCACTACAGCAATGAAATGAAAATGAAATAAAAAAATAAATGAAAAATAAAATAGCAATAGCAATACACCTACAAATCTACTTAAATAACAAATAACCCTTAAAACATTGTCAGGGATAAAGACGTGATTATTTGTATGTATATATGTTTATTTTTGAGAGCCTTGTCCTCCGTAACGAGTTACATAAATTAACATTTTACGAATTACTCTGCAATTGCAACGTTTAAAAACAAACAAAGTAAAATTATATTCGTATGGATTGTAATACGTCGTGACAAACGTTTTCGTACACGTATGGCTGTCGTGACGTTAATCCTAAAAGTTCTATTTCTAAAATGAAACAATAAATATTTGTATTTATTTTCTCCGCTACTTCTATAGAAGAATTTGATACATATTTTTATTTAAATTCAGGTTTATTACTTTAGTTCTTATCGAACGGCATAGAAGACCATATTTCTAAATTGCAAAAAGGGTGCATGGAGAAACAGTTACTACACAAAATATTAGAAAATAAACCGATTTTTTATCTGTCACTTCATTAGATGAATAAATTTCACATGAATCCTAATTCCTACCTAAAATAAAACCTACCTAATACCAATGTGTTATTTATTACCAGATAAAGGACATCCGTCTAAATTCCAATCCATTTGAAGAAAATCGATTTCAAATTTGGCGTGTTGCGAATCGATTCCAATATTTTGATTTAAAGCGTGCGATAACAAGGCCTTGATTATTAGCCGAGGTTTTATTGAGGAAATTAATTATCATTGACGTTATATGTATTTCAGTTCTCAATCAAACCTTATTTATTCACTACTACTGGGTGTAAGGGACAGCGTCCCACAAACAGATAGGGGTTGCTCACTCAACGATACTGAATAATTTCCATCAAGGAATTATTTCAGGAAGAGAAAATAAAAATTGGCTTTTCCATACAAAATGTATACTTCAATCAGACGGTTTGTATGGAAAAGCCATTTTTTACCTCCTAAAAGAATTCCCTGGTGGAAGTTGTTCAGTGGCGTTGACTGAGCAACCCCTATCAGTTTATGGCAAGCTGTCCCTTACACCCCGTACATTTTATTCTATTGTTTATGTGAGCGCTTTTGGAGCCTACAATAATACTTTTAGGTGTAACTTCGTTTCAATTGTTTTAACTATCCGTGGCTAGTTTTTAATCAATATTACGTTCATTGCATTATTTGAAAACAATAAAAAACAATACAATAAAAGAATTCGACTCCCACACACAACTTTCGTTCTTTACACAATTCAGTTAGTTTAAAACGTTATTTTAGTAATTCGGTTGTTTTTATAACATAACATAAAATCACGCCTTTATCCCTTACGGGGTAGGCAGAGGGTAGAACGCCTCGTTAAAGCCGCTTTCGTCACGTCTGACAAAAATTGAGGGCAATTTTAGATTGTATTGTGTATTGTTGTAGTGACAGGTTGTCAGCCCATCACCTAAATTACAATACACTGTAACCCTCGAATCCGTTTTACTGACTTCTACAACATGCCCAGCATGGCAGCTGGAACATTCTATGTTTTTCTATCTCTACCAGTCCAGCATGGAAGCTTGTTTTTATAATGACTGGAAAAGCACGATGTTGTTTCTACAATACAGGGTGTGTTTTAGTTTTGCCAAAAGATCACATGAAATAATGTATTTTAAAATTTCATTGGGACAATTTATAGGCTTTAAAAAAAACTCATTAAATTTTGGCTTTCCCTTAGAAATTATCTGATTAAAGTGGTAATTTCTTATAGAAAGTATTTTTTTTAGTTGGATTTATTAAAATATGTTTGTACTGTTATAACCCTGTATACGATGTTATTGTGTCTGTTAGTCGAAATATGCAGATGAGGACCAACGGTTTATTTGAACATCCTAAACCTGGCCTCGAGGTCGTTCCTTCACCTCTGTGTAAAATGTCATACATACACGAGAATTTGGCAGGTTTTGATAAGAAATAAAGTTAGATAAGAAAGTTGTGTTGGTATTGTCTCAGATATTGGGCTCGATTCTATATACCACCGGCTAAAATTAAAATCTATCTGTCAATTTCAATATATTTCTTCCATGCTGGAGTGGGAGCGAGAGAAAAACGTAGAACGTGCCAGCTGCATTTCCTCCCGGGCATGCTGTAAAAGTCAGCTAAGGGATCCGAGGGTTTCAGTATATTGTAATTTAGGCGATGGGCTGACAACCTGTCACTACAGCAATATACCTACAAATATATCTTAAATAACCCTCAAAACTTTGTCAGACGTGGCGGAAGGACCTTTGTTTAGGTTGTTTACGCTCTGCCTACCCCATTAGGGATAAAGGCGTGATTATAAACCGTAAAAAAAATATATAAATGTGTCTACAAATAACTGAAACAAAGATTTCATACCATGAACTCAATTATAGACCTTGATTAATTCAGCATTAATACTGATAAATAAACGACTACTCACTTATTTGTTTAACGGAGGTGTTAGACCTCAACGTTTCGACTCTTTACGAGAGTCTTCTTCATTGAGAGTGGAAATCACACAACACCGCCCGCCGTGTGTGATCTCCGACTGCGGTTCGAACGTTGAGGCCTAACACCTCCGTTAAACAAACAAGGGAGTAGTCGTTGATATATTAGTCTTGATGGTCATTTAGTGATACACACACATACACACACACACACACACACACACACACACACACACGTATTTTTTTAGATAGATTTGTAGGTATATTACTGTAGGTTGTCAGCCCGTCGCCTAAATTTCAGTATACTGAAACCCTCGGATTCCTCAACTGGCTTTTACAGCATGCCCTGGTGGAGATGCAGCTGGCATATTCTATTTTTTTCTGTCGCTCCCAGCCCAGTATGGAAGTTGATTATCGTTGATTTATCAATATGAATAACATGCTGTAAACACCAGCTAAGGGATTCGAGGGATTCAGTATATTGTCACTTAGGCGATGGGGTGACAACCTGTCACTACATCAATATACCTACAAATCTATCTTAAATAACTCTCGAAACTTTGTCAGACGTGGCGAACGACCTTTATTTAGGTCGTTTAGGCTTTGCTTACCCCATTAGGAATAAGGGCGTGATTATATATATGTATCAAAAGGGCCTTGAGTAATTCAGCATTAATACCTTAAAACCAATAGCTGCTTAAAGGGATAGTAGGCCACTCAATGTTACCGATATAGCACACATATAGAACTGTCAGCAGAACACGCAAGGAGAAAGGACCTGGTAACTTTAATGAGACAACAAGAAAGAAAGGGGAACGGACTTATGGCCACTG
Source organism: Scrobipalpa costella (assembly GCA_949820665.1). Classification (NCBI taxonomy): domain Eukaryota; kingdom Metazoa; phylum Arthropoda; class Insecta; order Lepidoptera; family Gelechiidae; genus Scrobipalpa; species Scrobipalpa costella. Next base: position 4,943,623 of record OX463307.1, on the reverse strand, counting down.
GCCTATATGAAAGCGAGGAAATAAATCTTAATAAATTGACAAACGTAAATGAGACCGACCAGCCAGAATATAATTGGTGGCGAAGCAATAATAATTGTCAATAGTCTTTTTCAAACTCTCACGGTTATCAAAATTATATTTAAATGATTAAAGACGGGAAATTTACCGTGGTTTTCCATTTTTGTATGATACATAATAATAAATCAAAATACAAAGTAATAAATACAATCATACAAAAATAGAAAACCACGGTAAATTTCCCGTCTTTTATCATTATATAAATTGTCCAATATGAGATTTCGTTTTATAACAATGAATTTTTTTAAGTTTTTTGTTTTTTGCTAGTCAATTTGACTAGCAAAAAACAAAATTTGAATTTGTTTTTGTCAATTTGAATTTGTTACAAATCGTATTCCTAATTAATTCAGTTACATTGAGGTCTTTTTCCTTTTAGATAATTTGCTTTACATCAACGTTATTTTGGTATACCTTTAATTCCATGCTGGCCTGGGAGCGAGAGAAAAAGATAGAATGTGCCAGCTGCATTTCCTCCCATGCATGCTGTAGAAACCAGCTAAGGGATCTGAGGGTTACTGAATATTGTAATTTAGGCGATGGGCTGACAAACTATCACTTCAGCAATATACCTACAAATCTATCTTAAATAACCCTCAAAACTTTGTCATACGTGGCAGAATGACCTTTGTTTAGGTCGTTAACGCTCTGCCTACCCCATTAGGGATAAAGGCTTGATTATGTGTATGTGTGGGTATTTTGGTATACGAGGTGTAAGGGACAGCGTCCCGCAAACTCAAAGGGGATGCTCAATCAACGAAACTGAACAACTATCAGCAGGACTTTTTTTCAGGAAGTGAAACAAAACATCTGCTTATTCATAAAAATTGTCTAATCGAGGTGGTCATTTTCTATGGGAAGGTCAATTATTATTTTCGTCTCCTAAAATAATTTCCTGGTGTTGTTCTGTTTCGTAAAATGAGCAACCCCTATCAGTTTGCGGGACGCTGTCCCTTACACCCAGTATTTTAGTGTAGGTGAAATTAACGTGCAAAAACTTGCATATTGCACATTGCGATATAAACAGTATGTAAAGTTACATCCTCCCTGATTGTATAACATTCGGCCTTGATAACGTAATATTTATAAAGCTTTACGCCATTTTGCCCAGTCTTGACCGGTTTAACGGTCTGGGGTTTCCATTATTTAAATTTTAATCCTTAATAATGTATTATCATGTAGGCTTTGTGTTCGGAAAGTGTTGCCTGTTTTGTCACGTCTAATTTTAAATGATCAACGGTAGCGAAAATTGAGTATTTAGTTAATAGGTAGGTACATCATAGGAATATTCCATAATAGTATACATACCAGGTGTAAGGAATACAGCGTAATCTGATAGGGGTTGCTCAGTCAACGACACTCAACGACTTCTGCCAGGAAATTCTTGCATGAAGAGAAAAAAAATAGCTTTTCCATACAAAATGTTCACCTCGATCAGACAATTTGTATAGAAAACCCTTTTTTATTCTGTTGTCACTTCCTGAAAAAAATCCTGCTGATAGTTGTTCAGTGTCGTTGACTGAGCAACCCCTATCAGTTTTCGGGACGCTGTCCCTTACACCTGGTATAATATCATAATAATTTGAACTGAATTGAAATTATACCCTGCCTTCTAAAGGATTCCTTATGTAAAATATCTCCACCATCTCACCGGAGTCCGGCGCCAAACATCTTGCTGTGTTCCATCGGATACCTAGGTGAGCGAGCTCCATCGTCGACTCTGTCACTATTATCCCTGGCCTTGTCTAGAGTCAAAAGCAAACCCAATTCTAATAAAAAAAATACTTAGGTGCTCCTATTTGCGCTGATCTTATTTTCCGAACAATTTAACTGCACTGCAGCCCACGCCGCGTTTTGATAAAATCTCGATTAAACAAAAACCGTATTATATAGCTGCAACGAGTGCAATTTTCCGATATTATCCGCACGTAATCTGCTCGCATTTTTTGTTAAGCCAATAAATTGAGTAATATTTAATCCGATGGTTGGAAAATATAGTGAGCGCAATAGGTGGGCCGCAACTTTTAAAAAACGTTCTCGTTTTTCTAGAAAAGCTATTTATGGAATGGTCGTTTCTTTTTGTGTTCTAAAAGCTCTTGATCTTGTAGAACTCAAATTGAGATCATCTTGGGAAAGAACATAAATGAAGATTGCATCAGGACCATTATAATTTCTCCCTACACACGAGTAGTCTAGGGCCCGTAATTATAAACAGTACTTAAGACTGACAGCTAGTTTGAGTTCCTATCAGAAACGTCATTTCAGTACAATGTGGCCTGTCAAATCCATACTTATATTGCTCTCAATCTTGAGATTGCTTTATAAATACGAGCCTAGGATCGATAGTTTCCGAGATATGGCCGTTTAAATTTTGACAGCTTTAACATTTGTCCTTACACACAAATACTCTAATATCGATAGTTTAGCAGGTTAGAATGGTCCCAAAAACAAGAATAAGCTATTCTGGAATGGAATTCACAAAAAGCCGCTTGCCGCTTCAAAATAAAACCCTCTGAGCATTTATTGACCAGCCAGCAAGCGCACCTAAAATTATAGAGTCTGAGTTGAACGGTGAACCACGGTCTATGAACAGGGCTTTGTCTGGGGATCCTTGTGAGGGGCATTGTGTAACGTGTTATGAAATGAATGCTCTAGTTAAGTATGGGCTGACCTTTATAATTGGTTAAAGGGGTCCGTTTATAGTGTGAGCCGTTTTGTGAAAGGATTGGGGATTTGAAGCTATGAATGAGGATTATTGATTATTTTATACCTTTTTCGAAGCAACACTTCTGACCGAAACTCTTAAATTACATTAAGATTTCTTCCATGCTGGACTGGGAGAGATAGAAAAACATAGAATGTTCCAGCTGCCCTTCCTCCCGGGCATGCTGTAGAAGACAGCAAAAGGGACTCGAGGGTTACAGTGTATTGTAATTTAGGCGATGGGCTGACAACCTATCACTACACATTAGCAATACACATTACAATCTAAAATTGCCCTAATTTTTTGTCAGACGCGGCGAAAGCGCCTTTTACGAGGCGTTTAACGCTCTGCCTATCCCTTAAGGGATAAAGGCGTGATTTTATGTATGTATGTATGTAAGATTAACAGATAGATGATCGATAATTTCATTCGAAAAAGTGTTCACTTATTATATACTCGGTCTACTATGGCGGTGTCGTGCGACTGGTATGTTTGACGAGAACAATGTGGTTAATGTGTTTATATTATTGAATAGATTCCAGACTTCATTCCACAAAAGGCTACATGTAATGAAAAACCATATTGTTGAAGCAACTTATAAAACCATATATATCAATGACCAAAATTTTAAGTATATTTTTCCTGTAACTAAATAATCTGACATACATTGTGAATTCAATATTATTACGAATGTGATAATTTAATCATTTCTCTATTGTGTTTATGACGAATTACTATTGTAACAATTTATATGGGTGTACCTGTGCCTGAAATAAAATAATTTTAATTTAATTTAATTATAGTAGGACACTCAATGATACCGATATAGCACACATACAAGTGTAAGGGACAGCGTCCCGCAAACCGATAGGGGTTGCAACAGGATTATTTTTCAGGAAGCGAATAAAAAAGTTTGGTTCCATACAAATTGTCTGATGGAAGTGGTTATTTTTTATGGGAAGGACATTTTATTTTTCCATCTCCTAAAAGAATTTCCCGGTGAAAGTTGTTCAGTTTCGTTGACTGAGCAACCCCTATCAGTTTGCCGGACGCTGTCTCTTACACCCAGTATAGAACTGTCAGCAGAACACGCAAGGAGAAAGGACTTGGTGACTTTGGACTTGGAATCCTAATAAGGATAGCCAATAGGGATCTCTAATTTTTTTTTTGAAACAGGGTTTAAGCTCTACATTATTAATATAATTTAATGGCTACCACCAGCACCAGCTGATAGTGAAATGTAGAGAGCCCTTCTTTAAAATTTTCTGATCTTATTTCTATATCCCTTCACAACCGTTTTTGTATTTTTATGCGGCTCCAGGGTTCCAGCATTAGATAGTAGTCGCGGCGGCCATCGGCCACTTTCTTACTAATATTATAAATGCGAAAATTACGTAAAGTTATAAACGTAAACGGCTGTACGATTTTTGATGAAATTTGGTAGAACTATAGGTGGGATCCTGGGATCGGACAAAAGATACTTTTTACTAGCTACTATTTCGATAAAAAGCATAGCTCTTTGCTTGTGCGGTAATTGCGCATGCGCGCGCGCACCGCGATCTATCGCCCGCGCCCGCGTAGCGCGTCTCCATTGACGAAGGAATTCTGAGGCGCTTCTGTTTTTTTTTGTAGTGGATTCCAGGAGATAAGTGGTTATGGACGTTTTTGTATTCTGTTCATGAGATTCATGTTTCTGGAGTTTGAAGACGAAATCTGAGTTTTAATAGAGAAAGCTTTTGAAGTTCTATACCTTAAGGCCCGTATACAAATACGTATTTATAACCAGCACTTGAGACTGACAGCTAGTTTGAGTTCCTATCAGAAATGACATTTCAGTACAAAATGACCTGTCAATTCCATACTGAATATAGACTAGTCAAAGGTATGGCGTCAAAACTTTTGACTCAAAAGATAAATAAAGGAACGGAACAACTTTAGGAACAAAATATGCGCCCGGTAGAATAGACTCTTTATTTATATTTTTGTGGCAGTGACTGGCAAATTATAAACGAAAGTAATCTCTGTGGTGGGAGTGTATGACATGTTTACAATAAGCTAGCTGAAAGCGCTGAAAATATTGTTGCGAACGCCTTTAAATGATTTAATTCTTTTTGTTTAAGTATCATAATGGCTTTTCGAAACATTTTTTGCAAAAAAAAATTGGCCAGCAGCGTCTTTAGTTATAGTCATATCTATTTCGTTTTACCTATTTGGAAATCTGTACCGTTTGTACGAGGAGTTTTATTCTGAGGCCGTTTGCAATATTGTTGATATATTTTTGTGGCAGTACTGCCTAACTGACTTAGTCCAAACGTAAAATACGAGTCCAAAGTTGGTCCAAAGCTAAGGTACTAGGACATCATAAAGATCGGCAGTACGTAACAAGCATAGACCGATGTCATTTACGCCGGGTGGTCGGCGTCGGCGCAGGTGATAAATAAGTCGTTATCTCGATCGACAGTGCGCCCGCGCCGCCCCGTGAGAAAGAGGATTCATTTCAAACTCCAGTTACACAGGTACTTTCAATAGAAACCGTAGATCGGTGGTTTTAATTTCATTCTGAGTAATAGAAATGTAGAGTTTGATTTGTTGTATTGAAGAGTCAGTCTTGGCGTGTTCATGGAAAACAAAATTTCAAAATATTAGTATCAAGCAATGTAAGTAATATTTATATGACAAGTTTCTTATTACAAGAACTTATTCTTATTTACTTGAACTAAGTATATACGAACAGATGGCGGGTATATTATGTGTAAAAACAGGAGGTATACTTTGTAATGATTCAAAACGGGAAATGGTTTTTTTTATTTTTGTTTGTGTGTCAGATATTTCAACGCAGTTTTATGAATTATGATCACGGAGTGACTGAGGAACTACATCTACATTATATCGGCCTACCCCCTTTCGGTTGCGTTTTCCAATGTCTGTATTTATATTACACGACTCCTCCAAACGAGCACTAGCACTTGGCACACTTTCACGACACACAAAACTAACAGTATCATTTTTAGGTACACTATTTAACGAGCGTTTTTACACATACCTATCACCGGATTCATCACCGGATTCCACATAGGTACTTGACAGCTTGAAACCATCACCTCTATTCTTCTTCTTCTGTCGAGTGGGTATAGAGTCTATGGACCTGATGAACCTATATTGACTTTTGGGTATTTCGCAATCTAAATTACCTCTTTTTCTTAGAGTGCAATGGCGTTCTACTGAATAGATGGTATACTGTACGTTCCTTCAAACCCGTCATCAATTGATATCGTCCACAATTTTGTATGGATAAGACAATGATTTTTCTAAGTACATAGTTGATATTTTTGTACTTGTGCATGTTTTATTTTCTGTTCTATTTTTGTACTTGGGAAAGATATTCGTTAGCAATTCAGCATTTAGTGGAACATTTGGTTTGAAGGAACGTAGCACTTTTTCACCGTGTATAAACCACCGTGCTAAACAAAACAACATACTCACTAAATCCGTTCTATTCTTGTCTAACTTAAATCGGGTTTGAAAATGATCCATTGATTCTACATCAAAGTCGGAAGCCGCACTCAAAATATCCTATTTCCAAGAACATCTCATCTCATATTATTTTTCCTCGACTCCTGGTATTCGCGAGAAGCCGGTGGTATAGTCAAAAAGTCTGCCGGTAACTATACAGGCTGTAAAAAATTGCTAACCTACCCATGAACTGTACAACATTCTCCAAGAAACATAATCGTATCGAAAATCAAAATATGAAAAAAAAATTGGCCCTCCCATACAAAATGAGTCGACTCAAAGACACCATTTGTACGGGAGGGTATGTTTTTTTCATATTTCGACCTATGTTCCTTAGAAAAAGTTGTACAGTTTCATGGGTAGGTTCACACACTAAAGTTAATTCAGCAAATTTTATTACACCCTGTATAGTCTGGAGGCACGAGTTTCGGCGCCGGCGCCGTGATGGAGGACAAAGGACCGACCGCAGAATCTGGCATGCTTTGATACATACATACATACATATAATCACGCCTTTATCCCTAATGGGGTAGGCAGAGCGTAAACGACCCAAACAAAGGTCGTTCCGCCACGTCTGACAAAGTTTTGAGGGTTATTCACGATGGATTTGTACGTATATTGCTGTAGTGACAGGTTGTCAGCCCATCGCCTAAATTGCAATATACTGAAACCCTCAGATCCCTTAGCTGGTTTTTACAGCATGCTCGGGAGGTAATGCAGCTGGCACATTCTATGTTTTTCTCTCGCTCCCAGGCCAGCATGGAAGAAGAAATGCTTTGATACATGGGTCTGATAAGGTCAAACAACGCTAGTATTATTATTAGTTTTGACTAACTTCTCCATGGTCTAGTGGCCACAGGGCTCAGGCCACGGAGGTCCCGGGTTCGATTCCCGGCGGAGGACAATGACTTTGTGTTGTTGTTTCTAGTATGGTTAGGACATTGGAGGCTGATCATGATCACCTGATTGTCCGAAAAGTAAGATGGTCCATGCTGTCGGATGGGCATGTATTTATTTATTTATTATTTATTTACTGTTTATTGTACACAAGTAACATGAGAAAGACAATACACAAGGAATACCGACACAACAGGTATAGCTTATTTCTACTAAGAAATTTCTTCCAGCTGACCTACGGAAGTGAGACTTAAAATGAGAGGCAAATTAGGCGTGCACAAATAAAGCATATAAATAGCATGTAAATAGTCGGTCCTGCGCCTGATTTCTATTTCGTCGTGTTCATCAATCTGTACCATCAGAATAAGAGATTTAAGGAATAGAGAGTGCATTTGTATGTTGCGCAAACACTTAGGCACTAAAAACTAGTCCCGCGCAGTCGGCCGATCTCTGGGAGATTGACTGTTAGTTTTGATCCTTCAGCACTTTTTTCCTTTCAAATAGATTTTTGATTCGACGAACGTTCCGATGAACCCTTGTGTCAGAGTTTATAAACCGCCTATTAGTAACAGCTAATATAGGCCTAGTTAAACAACTTTATTAAACAACCACATTCAAAGACATCAACCGGGACCTGGCTTGACGTGCCATCCGAAGCACGGAAACCCTTTTCTTTCAGAAAATCAGGTGATTCTGCCTGCATTGTCCTAACCAAACTCGGGGAAATCTCACAAAGTTATACATTGACAAATAAAAACTTTGTGTCGGCCTCTGTGTGTTGTCCTCTCCTCGGCAATTAAACCCACGACCTCCGGATCGGAAGTCCATGGCTCAGACGACTATACCACGGCGGCAGTTATCCTCAAGCGGTTTGACAAAGACAGTCAATTTGAGCGGTATTCGGCTGTCGTGACTCTACTGTCTGGGCTATCTCGAAGAACTATTATTATTTATTTAACAATTTATTGCACACATAATCATACAGAGGACACAAATATTAAAAAAAAAACAATAGCACAACAGGTACAGCTTATCTCTAAAAAGAAATCTCTTCCAGCTGACCTACGGTAGTGAGAGTGCATAAGTGACGCAGATAAGGCGTGTATAATTATAATATAGGTAAAATTACATTAAATAAAATACTACTATTCTGTTATACTATTATTACTGTTATTATTATTTAACAATTTATTGCACACATAATCATACAGAGGACACAAATATTTTAAAAAAACAATAGCACGACAGGTACAGCTTATCTCTAAAAAGAAATCTCTTCCAGCTGACCTACGGTAGTAAGAGTGCATAAGTGAGGCAGATAAGGCGTGTACAATTATAAATTATAATTGTACTTATATTATAATTTATAATATAAGTAAAATTACATTAAATAAAATACTACTATTCTATTTTACTATTCGTTCAGGCTATGGATGAACGTGGTCTTGGGCGCTGTATCCGCATCCTCCTACCTGGCGCGATCACATGGTTTGCGGTTGCGACCGGGACCGACGGTTTAACGTGCCCTCCGAAGCATGAAATCCTTTTTCTTTGCGGACAATCCGGAGCTTCAGCCTGCATTGTCTTAACTTACCTTCCATGCTGGACTGGGAGTGAGAGAAGAACATAGAATGTGCCAGCTGCATTTCCTCCCGAGCATGCTGTAAAAACCAGCTAAGGGATCCGAGGGTTTAAGTATACAACTTAGGCGATGGTCTGACAACCTGTCACTACAGCAATATACTTACAAATCTATCTTAAAAACACCCTTAAAACTTTGTCAGACGTGGCGGAACGACCTTTGTTTAGGTCGTTTACGCTCTGCCTACCCCATTAGGGATATAGGCGTGATTATATGTATGTCATCCCCATAACTTAAATTACAGTTTACAGAAAAACTCGGATCCCTTGCTTGGTATTTACAGCATGCCCGGGAAATATGTATGTTTTTCTGTCGCTCCTAGTCCAGCATGGAAGATTTTATTTCGCCACGTACATTTAAACTCGTGAGTGCAACAGCAGCGTTCTTACGTTAGGATTTAGGTCGCTAAACACCGAGTCACCATAAGCAAAGCCATAAGTCAGAACGTTACCGGCTAACGACGGCTGGCTGACGTTAACTGCCTCCGTGGCCTTGAGGCTAGTGCCATGGACTCCCGACCCGGAGGTCCTGGGTTCGATTCCCAGAGGGGTAACACAAAGTTGATATTTCAGAATTTATCTCTTTGTGTATTTTTCCCTAGTTTATTTAGGACATTGCGGATGAATCACCTGATTGTCCGAAAAAGAAAAAAGATTTCGTGCTTCGGAGGGCACGTTAAGCCGTCGGTCCCGGTCGCTGTCTTTGATAGTGGTCGTTACTCAAACCATGTCAGAGGCCTGATAGTTGTGCTACTAGGCGGTTTAAAAACTCTGACACCAGGGTTCATCGGGTCGATAGACTCGATACCCACTCGAAAGAAGAAGAACCGGCTGGCAAGAGATTTTGTAAAGGAATCTACGTACAATAATTTTCTAAAATAAGTAGATTAGCAGCAACACAGGCGTTGGTTCCTGCGTGCAAGGTTGCGCTCAACACGCTGTCAATGTTTTTTGCATATGCGTCACCTTACGCGCTACGCGCTCGTACCGATGAACTCTACGTCGGCGCATCCCTCTGCCAGTACGCGCGTAAGGTGATGCATGTGTGTTGTAGGCATTGAAAAAGCATTTACAACGTAACCTTGCGCGCTAAAAGTGACGTCTGTGTGTTGCTGCCCTAAGAAGCCTTAGTTCTCGTTGCAAATTATACGCATAATCTAGATTTCTATGGCAATCTGCTGCTAAATATGTTATTACACAGACCATTTGGAAAACCAAAACACATAATACCTAATGATTGCATGCGCAACCTTGGCAATTTTGTATACTCCAGTAACACCATTTTATTTTAATAGATGTAATAAAATCGTAACCACTGAAAATGTTACGTACTTGTACTTAACTTACTGTCATCTACATACATACATAAAATCACGCCTTTATCCCTTACGGGGTAGGCAGAGCGTCAAACGCCTCCTAAAAGGCGCTTTCGCCACGTCTGACATAAATTGGGGGCAATTTTAGATTGTAATGTGTATTGCTGTAGTGACAGGTTGTCAGCCCATCGCCTAAATTATAATACACTGTAACCCTCGAATCCCTTTTGCTGACTTATACAGCATGCCCGGGAGGAAGGGCAACTGGAACATTCTATGTTTTTCTTTCTCTCCCAGTCCAGTATGAGAGTTAAGTCATCTACATACATACAAATAATCACGCCTTTATCCCAAATGGGGTAGGCAGAGCGTAAACGACCTAAACAAACATCGTTCCGCGACGTCTGGCAAAGTTTTAAGGGTTATTTAAGATAAATTTATAGGTATACTAGCGACCCGCCCCGGCTTCGCACGGTAATTATCAGTGTTTCTCTACTATATTATGCATGTATTATACATATAAACCTTCCTCTTGGATCACCATGTCCGTTAAAAGAAACCGCATCAAAATCCGTTGCGTAGTTTTAAAGATTTACATCTATTCACAAAAAAAAGTACTTATCTTACTCATAATCTACGAAACAAAGACAACCTTGCGCTACCTACCACATCTTTGACTCTTTACCACAAAAGCCCATATTATACAGGGATCAAAATTTATAATAAATTACCTCTTTCAATAAAATCCGAAACAAAAGATCATATATTCACCCAAAAACTTAAGTTACACCTCATAAAAAAGGGTTACTATAGCTTAAACGAATTTCTGGAAGATAAGTAAATATATAAATAATAAATGGTATTTAATATAGTACAAAAGGTTCCTAAACACTATGTTTATGAAACGGTTGATTCTTTTATTAGTTAAGTTTAAAAAATGTTTTATTCGTTCATATTATAATATTATATAAGTCTCTGAATGATATAATTAAGGATAAATTAGTTAATAAGTTTTCTTTCTAAACTGTTATTAATGTAAATAATAAATGCCCTCTCATGCTATATTGCTATGCCCTCGTATGTCACAAATAAAGGGTATCATATGCTGTACTATCTATGCTAAGAAAAACAACTGTATCTACCATATGAATGCAATAAACAAATATGAATATGAATATGAATATGATCTAAGCATACATAGGGATATAGGGACAGAGAAAGCGATTTTGTTTTATATTATGTAGTGATTGCTGTAGTGACAGGTTGCCAGACCATCGCCTAAATTACGTTTTACCGAAACCTCGGATCGGATCAAACACTGATAATTTCCGTGCGAAGCCGGGGCGGTTAGCTAGTAAATTATAAAGTAAAGCCTGACATGACAAAATAATGGGCTTGATTCTAGATTCCACCGACTAAACCTAAAATCTATCTATCACTTTCAAAATAAAAAAAATTTAAAAAGGACAGGCGATTTATGGTCTATGGTTTTACACTTTGTCCGCTAGATTTTGGCGCGCTTTTGCACGTTTCCCCAGTATTTCTGTCAGTTTTATCCGCCATATCATATGACATACATACATACATATAATCACGCCTTTATCCCTAATATCCCATCATCACATTCTTCCATGCTGGCCTGGGAGCAAGAGGAAAACATAGAATGTGCCAGCTGCATTTCCTCCCGGGCATGCTGTAAAAACCAGCTAAGGGATCTGAGGGTTTCAGTATATTGTAATTTAGGCGATGGGCTGACAACCTGGCACTACAGAAATTTACCTTCAAATCTATCTTAAATAACCCTCAAAACTTTGTCAGACGTGGCGTAACGACCTTTGTTTAAGTCGTTTACGCTCTGCCTACCCTATTAGGGATAAAGGCGTGATTATATGCATGCATGCATCCCTAATGGGGTAGCAGAGCGTAAACGACTTTAAAAAAAGTCGTTCCGCCACGTCTGACAAAGTTTTGAGGGTTATTTCAAGATAGACTTGTAGGTATATTGCTGTAGTGACAGGTTGTCAGCCAATCATATGACAGCGGATAAAAATTATAGATAACGCATAAAACCAGCGACTATTAATCAAAAACCGGAGAGAATAGATATCCTGTCCTTTTCCAATGTTTTAAGTCTTTAAGTGAGAAATAGATTTCAATTTTAGTTTTAGCCGGCTCATCTAGAATCAAGCCCAATATTACATAAGTCCTTATACCATAGTCCATAGTTTAATTATTATCGATTGTCCAAAACAATCGCCTTTTATTTCGCTTTTCAACCCTGCACCATAGATAGGATGGGCGTCACAAGAGCGTCCTCTCTTATACAGGATGTTTGGTGCATCGTTTGCCAAAAAAGACCCGATATAAGGGGTCTTTTGCTGTCTCTTCAACCTCTAAAATGAATTGGAGTCTAAACCACAGCTCGGATACTCCTAACTACAATGTCATTTTGGTCACACATCGACAGACGGCATGTTGCATTTGGCATGAGTTTGTGTGGGTGTTATAAGGGTTGACAAATTTTGTTATCTGGTTCTTGCTATTATATATTCCGTGTCTAAACGTAAAAACGTTACGTTTTATGCAATCTCACTTCTTAGGTCTGCTGTAAGACATTTCATTTTAGAAATAAGCAGTACCTGTTGTCTTGATTCCCTATGTAATTGTTCTGTGTATGTTGCTGTGTACAATAAACTTTTAAATTAAATTAAAACTTTCAATTTATTTAAGTCTAAATATTGAGTTTTGGGATTATCTTAGTAGCTGAAGGGACAGAAAAAAACCCTTCAACTGACTCTTTTTTTTTTATTAACGATGCATGTATAAAATACGAAACAATAAAAAAAAGTGTCACATTTTATTAGGGGCTGAAAAGAAAGTCAAAAATCTCTTCTATCGACTCTTCCTTCTTGGAAAACGATGCACCTAACACCCTGTATACTGATAAGTACTATGCGCCGACGCATCCCGCCCGCAGGACAATGCACAACATGAATATACAAAGTCTAGACTCAAGACTCTAGAGCACAAATCAAACGGCTTATTAGTGCCTAGATGGTCGATAGCCATAGAACGCGGTCCTGGGCAGAGCCATGGTAAGCAATAATTACCCCTATTGTCCGCGGAGCCCCATAAACACGATGTGTGCTGATCGCTGATTATAGGCTACAGTGTTTTTGTTTGTTGGAGACGGAGAGAAAGCTCAGATAGGTACATGTTTAACTGAATATACCTAAATACTTGTACACACTACTATACTTAAAAGAAAATTGTCATTTTGTGTCATACATACATATAATCACGCCTTTATTCCTAATAGGGTAAGCAGAGCGGAAAATACCTAAATTAAGGTCATACTGCCACGTCTGACAAAATTTTGAGGGTTATTTAGGATAGATTTGTATGTATAGTACTGCTGTAGTGACAGTTTATCAGCCCATCGTCTAAATTGCAATATACTGAAACCCTCGGATCCCTTAGCTGGTTTTTACAGCATGCTTAGGAGGAAATGCATAGTACATAGTGCCAGCTACATTTCCTCCCATATGTATATTGCTGTAGTGACAACCTGTCACTACAGCAATATACATACAAATCCATCTTAAATAAATTGTCAGATGTGGCGGAACGACCTTTGTTTAAGTCGTTGACGCTCTGCCTACCCCATTAGGGATAAATGCGTGATTATATGTATGTATGCCCATTGTCTTGAATTTCTTTACCTTTGAATGTTTCCGCGTGAATGGTCGCCAGTGTAGCGTTTAAACAAGATTTCGAGAATAAAGACATTTTCAAAACTTTTCTCTGTCACTTCCTTAGATTTAGACCTAAGGTTTTTTTAGAAGTAATGAATTGAGGAGAAAATAGTACCCAGGAGTTACTTTCGAAATTTTCGCCAAAAGTGCCCGATTTTAGCTATAATTTGCATAGTAAATGCTCGGTACTATTTGATCCTCAATTCATTACGTCTAAAAAATCCTAAGGTCTAAATCTAAGGAAGTGACGGCGAAAAGTTTTGTAAATGTCTATATTTTGTGGTGAGGCCTCTTGTATTTACCATTGCAGATTATGTTTACATGTAAATTTATGATATTTAGGTATATCTAATTCTTAGTTGCGTAATTGGAATAATAACGTAGGACTGAGTAATGATAATGAATGTAACCTATGTTGAAATCTGTCGGTTTTGTTAGCATACCGAATTAATTAGGCATTATATCTATTAATTTACCTGCTGTAGTATAATTTATTGCTTACAGCATATTTTGCGTGTTTTAGCTTTGCTTTGCTTCCTAGAAAACATAGCTCTACCTATTTAGATGTATCGTGTTCTGTAGACTAGACGTACGTAAGTAAATGCTTATTACATACATAAAATCACGCCTTTATCCCTTACGGGGTAGGCAGAGCGTTAAACGCCTCGTAAAAGGCGCTTTCGCCGCGTCTGACAAAAATTGAGGGCAATTTTAGATTGTAATGTGTATTGCTAGTGTGTAGTGACAGGTTGTCGGCCCATCACCTAAATTACAATACACTGTAACCCTTGACAGTTACACTGAGTCCCTTTTGCTGTCTTCTACAGCATGCCCGGGAGGAAAGGCAGCTGGAACATTCTATGTTTTTCTATCTCTCCCAGTCCAGCATGGAAGAAATTAAAAAATAAATTAAATGCTTATTGTTGTAACAATAACGAAACGAACTTCCATGCTGGACTTTGAGCGAGAGAAAAACATAGAATGTGCCAGGTGTATTTCCTCCCTGGCATGGTGTAAAACCAGCTAAGGGATACGAGGGTTTCAGTTTATTGTGGCGATGGGCTGACTGACAACCTGTCACTACAGAAATATAACTACAAATCTATTTTAAATAACCCTCAAAACTTTGTCAGACGTGGCGGAACAATTTTTGTTTAGGTCGTTTACGCTCTGCCTACCCTATTAGGGGTATGTAATAACGAAACGATAAGAAGACGTACGTATATCTTTTATATAATTTATTAGATCTACCTATCCTTTAACTAGGACAGAAGTTACCTAGTGTTCTAGTTATAGGAATAGGATAGATTTATCTAATAGATAAAATGAAATATATTTAAATCAAATACTGATTTGCTTTTAACTGTTAAATAATTTGCTTTATAATAAGTCATCGCTCAATTAGCTTGCGTTTATGTCTTTTGTATGGTAAATAGAACGTATTGTACATACTTTTTAGAACGTTATTATTTAATTAATAACCTACATTAATGTAAACATACTTTTACCTAAATGATTTTCTTTACTGCAAAATTTATCAAATAAATATTTATTGAACTCGATACCCACTCGACAGAAGAAGAAGAATTTATTGAAAAGACTGTTGGAAGACGTAGTTTTATACGATTGGACTTTTCAACTAATACTTATTAATAACATACATACATACATATAATCACGCCTTTATCCCTAATGGGGTAAGCAGAGCGCAAACGACCTAAACAAAGGTCATTCCGCCACGTCTGACAAAGTTTTGAGGGTTATTTAAGATAGATTTGTAGGTATATTGCTGTAGTGACAGGTTGTCAGCCCATCGCCTAAATCACAATATACCGAAACCCTCGGATCCCTTAGCTGGTTTTTACAGCATGCTTGGGAGGAAATGCAGCTGGCACATTCTATGTTTTTCTCTTGCTCCCAGGCCGGCATGGAAGAATTTTTATTGTAAAGCACAAAAAAGATTATCTAAAGTAAATCTCTAAAATTTTAATTTGAAGGAATGGTTTTTTACGGTCGTGCGTATGTTTGACATAATAATATACCTATACGGTTTGCCGTCTAATACTCTAATGATCAGAAACGTATACATACATACATACTTATAATCACGCCTTTATCCCTAATGGGGTAGGCAGAGCGTAATCGACCTAAACAAAGGTCGTTAATTAATAACCTAGGCATAAAACGTACGTAACAGCTTATATTTCTCTTAATCTGTGAACGCTGAACCAGTCGGGTCGCCAGACACAAAGCTTGAAACAGGTAAAGGTAATAGTAATAAATGGCTAAATCGGCAATACAAATGGTGGCCCATCCAGTCGTGTGAGAACAAACCGCACAAGACCCGTTCTGAGATCTAGGTTTAGCCTTGCTGCCTTGCATTGCACACGATGAACTGGCTGGGCTAGTGCCTAGATAAACAGGGTCTTTTGGGTTTGGCTGGTTTTTTTGTTAAATATAAAATGTGTTTGCCCTTGAATCCGGTCCAGGTCAGGGGCGAGAGAGACGGAGACAACGATGGCGCGACCTCACCTAGAATCTTCTAGGCACACATCGGCAGGAATCTGCCAGTTCACTCTAACTTTGAAGAGCAACACACAGGCGTACTGCACGCAAGGTTGCGTTTAACACACTGTCAATGCTTTTTGCATTTCCTGCAACACACATGCGTCACCTTACGCTCTACGCGCGCGTACTAAAAAGAGCGATGCGCCGACGTAGAGTTCATCGCTACACACGTGTAGAGCGTAAGGTGACACATGTTTGTTGAAGACAATTCGGGGTTTAATTGTCATTAAAATAGTTCTATTTTATTTGAATCTAGTAATGGCTTAACGTGGCTTAATGACGGCTTAACGTGAGCTCCGAAGCACGGAATCCTTTTACTTTTCGGACAATCAGCTTTCCCTGCAATGTCCTAACCAAACTGCGGAAAACCTTTGTGATCTCGCCTGAAAATCGAGTCCAGTACCTCCGGATCGAAAGCCCATGGCTCTGACCACTGGACCACGGAGGCAGTTGAAGAAAGAAATGTAAGACTCAGTATATCACATCCCTAACACGCTATTCGCAGGTCGTAAAATAGACGAGTTTAGTCGGAAACAACACTGTAAATAACGCTCGTGTGGGTCATGTAAGTAAACAGTTACACTAAACAAGTTGCTGGTCCTACCCAACTGCTGTAAGTCTAAAAAGATGATTTAGGCGTGTTTTTTCTTATCGAGTGCGTTTTTTTAGTCGAACGACCCGGTGAACCATGGCGTCAGAGTTTTTGAAACCACCAAGTAACATATATACGAGTATATTAGTCGTCTGGGCATGGTTTGTGTAACGACCACTATAAAAGACAGCAACCGGGATTGACGGCTTATCGTGCTCTCCAAAGCACGGAATCCTTTTTCTTACACATCTTAAACATCAGGTAAGTAATGCAGTCTGCATTGTCCTAACCAAACCGGAGAAAATCGCAGGATATCAGTGATAAATTAACGGATATCATCAAACTTTGTGTTCCCTCTGTAGGAGTCGACCCCTCAACCTCAGGATCAGGAGCCCATGGCTCAGACCACTAGAGCACGCACGGAGGCAGTCAAAGAAATTGATTTAGGCGTGTGCTTAAACATGTGCTTTAGTTTAGGCATAGTGTTTGTTTTCAACAAGTCTTCATAAGTTCGTAAACCTATATTTTATTGATGAACCACTTGGTCAGGCTTCGGGTGTTAAACTACACCCTCTTTGGTAATCGGTCACGTTTTCCCATCGGTGCATAATACATACATATAATCACGCCTTTATCCCTAATGGGGTAGGCAGAGCGTAAAGTACCTAAACAAAGGTCGTTCCGACACGTCTGACAAGTGTTGAAGGTTTTATAATACAGATTTGTAGGTATAATGCTGTAGTGACAAGTTGTCAGCCCGTCGCCTAATGTGCAAGATACCAAAATCCCTTACGTGGTTTTTACAGTATGCCCGGGAAGAAATGCAGCTGACTGGTTTATCTCGCTCCCAGTCCAGCATGGAAGATCGGTGAAAATCGGTGCATGATGCACTATTACATACATATAATCACGCCTTTATCCCTAAGGGGTAGGCAGAGCGTAAACAACCTAAACAAATTTCGTTCCGCCACGGTTGACAAAAGTTTGAGGGTTATTTAAGATATATTTGTAGATATATTGCTAGTGACAGGTTGTCAGCCCATTGCCTAAATTGCAATATACTAAAACCCTCGGATCCCTTAACTGGTTCTTACAGCATGCCCGGGAGGAAATGCAGCTGGCACATTCTATGTTTTTCTTTCGCTCCCTGGCCAGCTTGGAAGAAATACATGCACTATTATAGTCTTTGTATTTTGGTCTTTTGATAGAATTGAGGTGAAACACAAATGAGATCCAAAAAACTGTTTTTAATAGTCAAAAGAACAAGAACAGTTACTTTGAAGGTATGATTTGCAAATTGTATTCGTAAGGCAAATTCTTGCTTATGTACAATACATCCTATCCAATCCAATTAGTTAGATTTGTTGGCTGTTCTGCTCATCAGCCGTGAAATCTTATAAGATCGTTAGCATAATTTTGATGTTTATGAAACACAAGATATAGGTTAAGGTAAAACACATGTTAGCACTTATTTTGACTACAACTACAATCAAAGCTTTCTCGTTGGCAAGTAGGTAAACGTTCTTTTAGAAAATTTAAGCCGGCACGGAAAGCTTGTGAGTTTAGTTATTGAAACGAAGATATTTCTTAAAGTTAAAATTTGTATCTAAATATAAAGATAAAATCTAGGCTTTTATAAGGTGAAGGCAGAGGAGAAAGATTAGGTAACCAAGCCATATCTGTGCAAAATATTGCATGTCAGGTACTGAAATTAAAGTAAGGCTCGCTATCATAAACGGTTGACGGTTCAAAATATAAATAAAAGCTGAACTCACCACAACAGGAACCGAAGAAAACACGAGATTTTGATTTCTGCACACGGAAAGTCCAGCCTTCTCACTTAGTAACTGTTCCGAGCACAAATCACAAGCTAAAGTTCGTATCACTGGGCCGACTGAGTTATAATATCCGTCGGCAAGCTCGACGTGGTTCCGAACGGCCGGCGTCTGGCCCGCCTCGCAGCACCGCGTGCATTTCAACTGATGAAAGTGTAAACCGAGGTTTTTGTATAGCGCTCTCTCGTTTCCCCTCGCACGACAGACAAAGACGCAGCAACCGCCACCGTCTTGTTTGGCTTTTTGAGTTGAGTGGCGACTTCGCCCACTATTTTATTGTTATTCTAATTCTCGACTCTCGAAGACTCCTTACTAAAAGAATGTTTAACTTTTCAACCACGTACGATAGAAGGGAAGTTGGGTGAAATAAAAAGCTCAAATGTGGATTGTTTATCTTTATTTTCTTCCCATAGGTGGCAAGAACCAGAGTAGTGAGCACAAACATCCTAACATTATGAAAATGGTAACTATTTTCAGGGATAACCACTTCTAAAGAAACGATATGAAGAATTTGAATAAGATACAATCAGATTTCGGAGGTAGATATTAGATTATGGAATATGGGTACATTGAAGTCAAATTACACTATTTCTTCTACTTTAACAAATGGGTGCCAGCATACAGCCGTGTGTTTAGTGACAAATTACCCAAAACTTACGATGCAAATTTATTCTACGGTATTACAATCAGCAATGCACATCAATTCAATATTACATGACGAACTGAGACGTCTTACAAAGTTGTCGTTTGCAATACAGAGTGCTCCGGGTGTGAATTTAGTACAATTGGCACCAAACAAAGACGTGAAATCCCTTGTCCTGCTCCTACCCCGGCGTTATAAGATACTTTTTTTATCTCTAATGCATTTAAGAAATTCCAGAGAAATAAAATGATATATAATTTGATATGAAAAGTGTAACAAATATGCATGTAACCAAGGCAGTAGGCTATCGGTTACAAGCCCACTTGTACGAGAAGAGAGCAATAAAGATATTAGAAATTTTAACAGCTACAAGTTTGCAAATTTTCCTTTTCTTTTTTTTTTCTTGTGCTAAATAGCTACGTGTCCAAAATGGTTATCTTGTGAAATGTGTTGCTCTCAACTCAACATAAACATATTGATTAAAAAGAACGAAAAGATTCGCTTGTATTGTTACAAATATCGAAACACAATTAGTTATGACGAGAAAGCTCTGGCCACGAGGTGCCGAGTGGCTTACAAAGTTAATTGTGATATTTCGGGGACACATTTGCACCAACCGCTTGCTTGTGGCTATTTAGCGTCACAGTGCAAGTAGTCAAGTCGCTGAATACAACATCGATAATTCTGTGAAAGCTTGCTACAGCTGGCAATTAATGACGCCTCAACAAACTATCGATGTCCTATCGTAAGTCTGCGGCGACGGTGTTACACTATACGCCCCCTCGTCTCCTGTCCCCTGCCACCACAGACTCAATACAATTTTCATAGTTGTCAATAAACAACATACAAAATGTCCGCGGATGTTCCGGACGCAAGAGTTCCCAAGTGCATAAGCACATTACATTAGATTATCACTAATCAAACATAATATTATATGCAAACTTGACTCTATAAACTATTTTTTTTTTTTTTCATTTTTCTATTTTTTTTCTCGAGGGTCTTTAGCGAATATCGTTAATGGAATAATAAGTACAATATAATAATGACAGAAAACACAAAATGATTCTGCGATGAACAGATGTGATTACACAAAATGAAAGTGAATTAATTAGTTGTAAATGTAATGATTTTAAAAGATACCCAACCATACTAGTGATGAATTTTACATATAACTGATAATGGAAGGGTTTCCGTATGTGGAATATATTCATGAACGGGATGTTCTGTTCACACGTCAAATTAGGAATACACCGCAATATTAACCCACAATCAGAAACTAAACATGAAATAAAGAAACATAATGATAACATAGTAAAGAACTGAAAGTGTCTATACATTAATTTCACAATATACTAAATATATACAATAATAGCCTTCCAATACAATCACTTGTAATGGCATATTTTTTTTGTTATTTTTTCGTTTTCAGTAATTATTACAAACGGAAGTAAATCACACTACAGAAAAATAAAATATATAAAACACGACACATAAAGTAGCAACGTTTGCACGAATAATATAATTTTATATGAAATTGTAACTAGGCAAGGCTTTAAACGAAATAAATATAGTAACGAGGGGATCGCGCTCGGCCTCAGAGAGCACGTTACAGCGGTGCAGAGTCGCGCCGAGACTGAGACGCGCGTCCGATCGACGGGAAACAACCATCCCCGTATCAAATAAAAAATATACGAAAATATAACATATACACTTCTTATGCTTTACATAAACTATAATAACAGTTACCTATATGAACGATCATAATCCATATCGGTCCTGTAAATTATGTTACATTTTACCTTTCGCCGCCGTTCACCGTCCGCCGCCCAGCGGACAAGTTCTAGAAAATGAGCAGTTCGCGGCGGGCGCTGAGCGGCGGTCACCCATCCACTGTCGACACTAGAGGGCATCAACCCTCGACTAACATTGTCCAGCTTCGTATAAAACTTTAATTACCACTATTTGGCAGACTCGGCGGCACTCCGGCCGGGCCGAGGTCGCTCGCACTCGCCGCCCTACTTTTATATGATGCGGCTACTCAATAAAATCGCCGCGTATAAAACTTAAGACATATTGGACAAACCATTAAAACAAACCGTCCACTGCCTTCCTACAAGTATTCGAACCGACAGAGTCGCATCTCTGACCGCGGCTTTTAGCGAAGCCTAACTCTGGACACGCTTTCCGAAAAAACAGTTCTCGTTTCCAAAACCGTGTCTAGTGTTTTGAGCGAGCGATGCGTCTGATCACTTCTCGTAAATGAACTGAACGCCTCCAAATAAGGTTGTAACAGAAAACAGAACAAATTTTTTTTAGATGCATAAATTTTGAATGAATTGGGTTTCCAAAAAACAAACGAAAAAGTACTTATTAACAAAAATAAAATCCTGCTCTACCTACGCTTTACATTAACAAATTATTAAACAACTTTGGACGATATTACTGTAAGAATTATATTAGAATCGTCCCACTGTGTTCGTAGTGAAATGCTACCCCTTACGCGCGTATAAAACCGTAAAAACGGGTTAAAATATTTAAAACCAAATTGCATTAAAACTCATCTCTTTTTTTCATATAAATACTTATTCGAAAGTCGCAAAATATTAAAAGATTTTCGCATCAATCCATTTCCCTAAAATATTTTTGATTGTGTCCCAAGCGCTAGCATTTCACCGAACACTCCTACAATATGAAATCTTTACATAGAAAACATTGAACTAAACGTAATGTTACATTTATACGCCCTCCCAGAATATCTACAATCATAAGATATGTTAGCACTGTCTTGCCTTCTCTGTAAGTTTTTCCACACCGGAGAACATTATAAGGCTTTGCTAATCTTATCCTATATATTATTGCTAACTTTTCTCTTCAAGCCGCATTAAAAAATGGCTTCTTCAACGAGCGAGTCACATACCCTATCTATGTAGGGTCGAATCTCGCTTCCCAACAACTTTGATAAACAATAACGCGTTTTTTTTTTAATATATAAAACAGGAATATATACAGAGAATGCAGGATGATACCGTAGTATACGGCCAGCTTGACACACTATTCGTAATTGCACTTTTATTTTTCGCGGTCACTTCACTTCAACCGTTTATATGTAGATGAGATGTTCCGCGGTCACTTCATATTGAATCTAGGTGTCAAGTTGGCCCGATGCGATGAATTGATAATATTAAAAACGATTTTTTTTATTTTTTTGTTACTCGAACCGTGAACCGAACTGTAGCTTTAAGATTTAGACGAAACGGCACACCCGCACTGAGAAATACAACATATTGCTTCTTTATACAGTATAAGAAAAAACAAAAATACAAAACTCAAATTTCATAATTACGCGTGAAGTAAAAGCACCAAGTTTTAAAAAATAATAAAAATATTGGAATACATAATTTTAGTTCATGTCAAGAATTTGGTGAATTAGATAGTTTTTGTCTATTCAGTGAAGGCTCTAACAAGGATTGCGTCCTTTTTATTCTACTAAGGACGCAATTCTATCTCGAGTATGTTTGTATTCGTGAGCGAACCGCGCAAGCCAACAGAGGCACCGAATTTTCCCTTACATTTCTTAATTTAGATTGTGATGTTATTTCTAGACCATCATATACTACATATGTATTTATTATGAAGAGCCGAAATCACATCTCAATGAAAATATTCCTTCTGGATTCGTTACGACGAAAAATATTCAATACGCTAGTGGCGCCATCTGTCGGCGTTGCGCGGTACCACCACCTATTCTCAGTGCGCGCGCGCGGGCGGGCAGGCGGGCGGTTAGCGCGTGAGCGGGCGGTCGGCGCCCGCGCAGCAGTGCAGGAAGCGCGCGTGCGGGTGCGAGCACACGTTGACGCCGTCGCCCGCGGGCGCCGCGCCGCCCTGGGCCCGCAGCGCCGCGCTGTGGCGCCGCTTGCGGTCGGCGCTCTGCAGCGTGTCGTCTAGCACGTCGGCGCGCAGGTAGTCGGCGTGCGCGGCGCTGATGTCGGCCAGCAGCTCCTCCCACTCGCGCGCCAGCTCGGGGGCGCGCGGCGCGGCGGGCGGGGGCGCGCGCGGCGAGCAGGCCGCGCAGCCGCCCATGGCCCAGATGCTCTGGATGGCGCTGGAGCGCATCTTCTTGGCGGTGCGGCCGCACTCGTCGCACGCGCCCCACTCGCCGGGCTCGCGGTCGGTCTGCGTGCCGGCGTCGGTCTGGCGCAGCGGGAAGCGCAGGCGGAAGGCGGGGTCCTCCAGGTCGGGGCAGCGCTGCGCGGGCGTGAGCTTGAGGCGCGCGTAGTCGATGGTGTGGTCGGCGCGGTAGTCCAGGTAGCGCTCGCGGCCGAGGTACACGCCGCCCGAGGAGGAGCGCCGCAGCTGCACGGGCTCCAGGTCGCCGCGGATGTCGAAGGTGTCGCCGTCCGCGTAGCGCGGCTCGGGCTCGGCCTCGCGCCGGATCGGCCGGAAGTGCGTGCGCGAGGAGGTGAGCAGGTCCTCGCGCGGGGGCGCGGGGGGCGCGGGCGCGGGCGCGGGCGGGGCGGCGGCGCGCGGGGGGCGGTGCTTGCGCGGCGGCACCTCCGCGAAGCCGCTGCGGTCGCGGCTGTGGTTGATGGCGGTGTAGGAGCGCATGGTGTCGGCGACGGTGGAGAGCGCGTCGAACACGTCCTCGCCCTCGTACAGCGCGAAGGTCTCGATCTCGCGCGGCGGGGCGGGGGGCGCGGGGGCGGGCGGGGGCGGGGGCGAGGGCGGGTCGGCGAGGTTGAGCGGCTTGAAGCGGTCGTGCAGCACGTCTAAGTCCACTACACGCGACGGGGACTCTTTAGCCGGGAAGCCGTCGTTCGACCAGATGCTTTCAGTGAGCGAGATGAGGCTGCATTTCTCGGCCGAGGGGTCCGCGAAGAGGTGGTCGGAAGGCGAGGACAGGAGGTCCTGGAAGTCGATCGGCAGGTCCTGGTACTCGTCGTCGGGCGTGTTCTGGTCTTTGGCCCACAAGGCTTCGAGGCTGCGGTCGAACTTCGCTTCGAACTTGGCGTAGAGTTCCTCCTCCATGGGTGTGCGGACCTTCGGTTGGAGGTCCTCTTGTATGACCCACCCGGAGCCCAAGTTTAGACTGTCGTCCCAGTCCGGGACGATGTTCTCCATCCTGATCTTGGTTTTGGCCATGTGCTTGATCTCGTCCACAACGGTGTTCTCACACGTGCCGTACCCTTCGTCTAGAGCGATGGCCCTAATGAACTCTTTGACCGGATCCTGTTCCTCCATGTCCCACACTCCCTCGCTGGTGACCCACTCCGGTAGACTCTCCTTGCTATCGATGGACCTGCCGTAGCTATTGCACCGTTTCTTATTCTTCTTCTGGCCGTGGTAGGAGTTACGCCGTTCCTTACCGGTGGATAGCTTTTTGTTTTTATTCCAATCTTTGGTCTGGGGCTCGATTTGCATCTTGTCGGGTTTCCTGCACCAAGCCGGGGGGGGCAGGTAGTACAGCGGCTCCTGACCCTGGAGATGTAAAAAAATTCATAAATTATTATTATTATACATACATATAATCACGCCTTTATCCCTAATGGGGTAGGCAGAGCGTAAACAACCTAAAGAGGTCGTTTCGCCACGTCTGATAAAGTTTTGAGGGTTATTTAAAATACATTTGTAGGTATATTGCTGTAGTGACAGGTTGTCAGCTTATTGCCTAAATTACAATATACTGAAACCCTTGGATCCCTTAGCTGGCTTTTACATCATGCACGGGAGGAAATGCAGCT
Organism: Scrobipalpa costella; assembly: GCA_949820665.1. Taxonomy (NCBI): domain Eukaryota; kingdom Metazoa; phylum Arthropoda; class Insecta; order Lepidoptera; family Gelechiidae; genus Scrobipalpa; species Scrobipalpa costella. The sequence goes on along the minus strand of OX463307.1, from coordinate 4,918,346 downwards.
GGCACATTCTGTTTATCTCTCGCTCCCAGGCCAGCATGGAAGAATTATTATTATTATATTATTTAATCAGGCAGGCAGTTGTAGCAACTGATAGTGCCTGTATCCCACTGTTCACGATTTGCTTGTCTTATTGAAGTTTTGTAGGTACAAGTATTTGTCCAATTTGTTCTTAAGACATTTGTATTCTGTGCTGTCACTACATCTTGAGGTAGCTTGTTCCAGTTAGCAACCACTCTATTTGAAAGAAAGTGCTTGTGTGGGTTGTTGTGTGAGGAACAAGTTGTCAATTTCATGCTATGATCTCGCAAACAGCTATTTTGGTCTCGATTGAATAGGAATTAGTGCAAAAATTTTATTAATCGATTTGAGCTCAAAAAAAAAACGATTATAAAAAAATCTATTATGATTGTTATATATTTTTAATAATTGATTTGAACGCAAGATAAATCGGTTAAAACAATATCAGCACTGCAATTAATTAAAATCTTTGTTTTGATTCGTTCTCCTCGAAATTAGATCTTTATATCGCCGCACTACTCATCATCTGCCATCTCCCTAGCCTTATCCCGTATCTCACGGTGTCGGCTACCTAATCTAGGTGATTGAACAAGGGTACTGGTTTTTAAACAGAGCAGCTGCCATTTGACCTCCGCAAATCACCACTATCTGATCGAATTTACAATCTGACCCCCTTGCATTATGGGAAGAAAATCAGGTACAGTTATAAAAAAAAAAAAAAATGTTTTTTTTTTTTTTTATATCGATTATTAAAATATTTTTACATACATACATACCGTCACGCCTCCGTACAAATGTGATTTCGTTTTTCGCATTTCATATGTACGTTTATTTTGTGCTTTTTCCGTGTTTCGGAAGGCACGTTAAGCCGTTGGTCCCGGTTAATATTGTTTAATACTGTAGATATTAGTCGTTAAGTCATATCAGAGGCCAGTGCTAATCATTGGCGGCTTGAAAACTCTGACCTAATCTAGGATTGGGTCTGGTTTCCCTTCTGGGTTGCGGAGGTCAGATGGCAGTCGCTCTGTGTAAAACCAGTACCCTCGTTCAATCCCCTAGATTAGGTAGCCGACCCCGTGAGATACGGGATAAGGCTAGGGAGATGGGAGATGATGACATACCGTCACGCCGGAGGGGTAGGCAGAGATCACATTATTATACTAGCCTAAACCGTCCCACTGCTGGGCAAAGGCCTCCCCTTTCTTTTTCCAGGCTTTCCGGTTCTTGGCTGTTATAGTAAATATAAAAATATAGATTTTTGTATTTAAAAGTGACTCACCTGGCCCTTGCTGAGCGCGGGGAAGGCGGCGTAATATCGGCGTACTGCTTCGCTGTGCTCCGTGTGTGCTGTGGGCATGCCGGCACGCGGTCGCTCTTGCTCTCTGATGGCCTGTAGTCGCGTGCACAGCTGGTCGACGATCGTGTCCAGATTTGATTCCTGGAAGGAAGTTAGCAGAAGATTATAGACCACTAGCGACCCGCCCTGGTGTTTCTCTCAATCATCAGTGTTTCTCTACTATATTATGCATGTATTATACATATAAACCTTCCTCTTGAATCTCTCTAACCATTAAAAGAAACCGCACATCAAAATCCGTTGCGTAGTTTTAAAGATCTAAGCATACATAGGGATATAGGGGAGAAAGCGACTTTGTTTTATACTATGTAGTGATGATATTGGTAACAATTTGGGACTCTGAAATACCTTGATCTTGGAATTTGATTTATTGATTACGATCAGGTGATTGACCTAATGTATTATTTATCTCAACTTGCAATCATTATAAAAACTACTCATCATCTCCTTAGCCTTATCCCGTATCTCACGGGGTTGGCTACCTAATATAGGGGATTGCACGAGGGTACATTATAGAAACTATTATTCTTCGAAAAGATTCTAACCCACCTTTGGATAGGGATACCAAGTCCGAGGCATTGAATAACAGTTATAGTATAGTAATAGTTATAGTGGTGGGTCCACAGTTAGTAGAGTTAGAACAGCTATGAAGATGATTCATAGAAATATCTATTGAACATTAACTAAGGCTAATGACTATTGAGAAATGCAATTCCAAAGTTCTAACATTGTTATCTATTCAAATCTACTCTCACTTAGATAAGGTAAAACGTGAAAGTAAAAAGAGTAACTTTGCACAAAATATTGATGAACATAGGCTCTATGAATAACAAGATTATTTAAAACAATTTTAAATATTCAATTGAACTGTAATGTTTATTAGTTGCAAGCCATTTAGATAAGGGGAAACAATTCCAAAGAAATTAAGATAAGGTAAACCAAAGTCTAAGCACTACAATATATTTATAGATACTTATATACAACTGTGAAATACCCTCACTACAAAACTACTTCAACGACATTCCTCAAAACCATTTTATAATAATTTCTTATTAAAGCTTGATACCTAATCATTGATTCTAATTTAAAAGGTCAAAGGCAGGCTATAATATCACAAAATTCTCGTAATATGTGTTTAAAAAGCTCTATTTGCATGCAAAAACTAAAAGAGTTCCTCCCACATATAAATCCAAGTTTAAGACTAAATGCTTGAATAAAATAAACACAATAAATGCTCCGTGACAGATATATACATAGAATGATTATGTAAATAAATGATAATAGTCAGTGAACAATAGAACAAAGGTGGAATACATACTAAAATGCATTCAATCAAACTAGGGAGCAGAAATAAGTGCACTTCCAAACCACAAACACAAAAATCAAATCAAATACACAGCATCTAATCTATGTAAAACACAGTGATAGATATATAGATGCAAGACAGACCTTTATATAAGGATTCTTATAACTGTTAGTCTTCATTTTATTTCCACTGGCACGGTCTTTTTCTACGGTTATCGAGCACTGCATTTCTTGACAGCAGAAAGAAAATTAACATTAGTCAAACCAAAATCACTGCCATTTAGTACTAGTCCCATAATGGTATTCAATTACTTAATGATGTTTGAGGAATTTGAAAATGCCAAGTATTCTTTGTTACTCTGGCATAATTTACTAATAGCTAACACAACAAAGTCAAAACATTAAGAGGGTAGAGGGGTAATGACCTGTTTACCCACTAATAAATAGTGCATTACATTAACTATGAAGTTTTGTTTGAGCAGTTGTTTTTTTGACATCGAAGCTATGAAAATACATCTCTGGTAATTAGTAATATTGAATTGAATATAATATAATAGTCCTGTTTTGCAATTTGTAGATAAAATTGTCTTTTAAATTAACAATAAGACTATTATGGTATCAATGTATTGAAAAGACTACAGTTGTATGATCAATAAATTATCCAAGTAGGCATAAGAAACATTAGTTAATGAAGTAGTTGTAGCAAATAGTTTATTTTAATAATTTGGATAGTTACCTATGTGAAGTTGGTGGATATCAGATGTTTGACGGAGGAGGCTGATGGTGGTCTTTGGAAGAGGCAGGCCGGCAGGCGCTCGCCTGACTTTCTCTCTTGTGCTTACGCATCGTGCCCTTGATACTCTCTGCCGCTATCAAACACCAACATAGTGCTCATAAATCGAGTGTCCATTTTTCAATTGCCTTGGGCCGTGAGATATAAATCGATCCTTTGAATGCCTCTTTACTAATACATCCTTAATTTCTTTGGCCTATTCTTTGCTTAGTGGTTCGATTTGTGTAAGGCAGCGTTTGTAGCACTTAATATGTATGCAATCGCATTGTCACTAGCTATAACGAATGACGCACTTCGTGCACCCCTTACTTCTGGAAAGAGATAATTTTTGTATTAGTGAGTATGATCGCATTGCATGCCGCATTGTTTTCATACAAAGGTCATCGGGACCGAGAAGGCCATTGGGGAACTCGTGCAAGCCATGCCCGTCTCGGCCCCGCGCTAAATGGGTCGATGGCGCCAAAACGTCATCGCAACGAGTAGCAGGGGTGAGAAATAAAACATATCGACATGAACGCCTTCCCATCCAGCACTTCTTATGAATTATTCTGCGTTATCAGCAAACAAAGAAGATGCAGTTTGTACTGCAAATCTTTACCATAATTTTGCACTTAGTCATACCTACTAAATCGTAAAGAAACGATGCAGTTTCACAACAAGGCGACAGTATTACATGATGCACTTTCACTGAGGACGCGCGGCAAACTTCCGCGTTGGCAATAAGGAACGTTTAGGAATCAAAACAGACTTACCTTTTGCAGTTTATTGGGGTTAATTTATCATGTTACAACTTATACACACACACCCCACATGAAAAAAAAACATGGCAGCCGTAATGAGTGAGTGAGAGTCGAAATTTTTTATTATTTTTGCGCAACTCCGTCAAGAGACAGAAGTGACGTTTTGTTATCGACCAATCATAGCCCAATCCATGTCAATATTTTCAAAGATGGCGACCGGAAAGCCCATTTTAAAACATTTCAACGTTGTGATTCGAGGAAATAATAATAGCTTTCTTCTATTGGCCTAACTCAAGCCTACATTTATGCGCAAGCAACCAATGACAATATTGCGTTTCTACCGGAAGTGACAATTTTCGCGCCACGTAGAGACGCGCCATATTCAAATCGTAAAACCTGAGACGCCAACGAGACGTGACCTCAATCAGCCTCAATCGGTGGTAAATCTACAAAAACTTGACCTTGGTGTTTTTTGCTGGACTTCACCAGAAAGCCGTCCCAGGGTCTTTGTTGGGCCAGCATTATGAGTAGTGTAAGCTTTTTAATCATAAAAATAGACTCAGAATTATTTACAATTGTATTTTTGTATTTATTTATTATCTTTTTTACAAGTGCAGTGCAGAATTATTTACAGCGAATCCCTTTACTGGCACTTATAAAATAATCAGAAGCATCTTTCAGGCCCTTTGCTGGCACTTTTAAAATGCCCGATAGCATCTTTCAGGTTCCTTTGCTGGCACTTTTAAAGAACCCGAAAGCATTTTTGAGGTCCCTTCATTGGCACTTTTTAAATACCACAAGATGCTGTATCACTGCCTGCTCCGGCAGACTTGTTTCCAATTAAATGGGCTTATACCTAAACGAGTCATTTATGGAAGAATTTCGAAAGCTTCTCAAAGCATAATTACAACGTGGAAAGTGGGTTTGAAGCCACGTTACGGCTCTGTTGTCTCTACCCAACTGTACAATCGTGTATACAACCTACTACGAAATTGCTTTAAGGGTAAAGTAAGGGGTTTGTAAAAACTTAAATAATACACTTATACGTCATACGATTTGTTTATTTCTTTATTTTCGTATAATATTTAGCACATCTAATGCACCTATATATATTTGAGTTTTTTAAATATATAAAATATCTACTATAACCATTCGACAAGATTTTCGTTACACTGCATGAATTTATGAACAGGTTTACATACGTTTCTTATGGTTCCAATATGCATTAGATGTGCAGTGTAGTCTATTGGTGGCTATGGCTACACAGCCGTATATATAAAGTTAAATTATATACAGTTGTCGCATAAACATGGTACATTAATACTTAAATCAGTAACCGTAACCCAATATAAACGGATTTAAGCAGCACTCAGAAATAGACTCGTGGTGCTAACATAAAAACTTGAAGAATTTGTGCAAGACATAATACGGGCAGAAATATATCATAATTAATAGGATACATCGGCACATTATATATCTCATATGAAAATTTATTACAAAGCAGTATACGCTAAAACTTTCAAAGCCGTCGTATCGAGCTATATTTCTATAAAACATTTCAGCCAACTGGCCTTAATATTTAACTCCCAAACATTAAAAAATAAAACGAATCTTACAACTGAACGAACAGCGATCACAGAAATGCATAAAGTTATATAAATTCTCAACACTACGACCAGAAATAAATAACAAACGAAATAATAGGAAAAAATATCTTTGTACGGACCAAATTTGGTGTTATTTACATTATATGTGTGATAGTTAAGTTAACATAAGTAGTTAATACAAAAATGCTTATTGTCACGGTTTATATTCAATTCACTACTAATGTCACAGAATACATATACGCTACTGCAGATCAGAAGGTGTCAGGGATCCAAATCAGTAATATAGTAAAATCAGAAGTCATTTAATTTTTATAACAGGATGTAAATTAGGTAATTTACAGTATTTTCATTGTGATATATTTTATTTAAGAGCCGCCTAGAGACACCTGTATTAGAAAGATGACTGTATGACTGACAAATTTCATCTGATAATATGCAAAATTGCACATAATGAAGTTTCACGAAATACTCGAATCATTATTTTAAAAGTACTTAGGTTTACCTAAAAGCAAATATTTCAGTATAATATAGTTCGATCTTCCGCAAATATCGTAAGGACGTTTACTAACCTGCAGTATCAAGAAAACGAAAAGGCACGCCGGCAATCAATGTAAACAAATATATAATTTGGTAAAATCCAATGCATATTAAGCATAACGTTTGACTATAAAGTATTTCAATCAAAATCACACTTAAGTACTTTTAAGCTCATTCATAATTCATAAATTTCTAATTCAAGGTATTACAGTTACAGTTGTTTTATCTCACGGCTACATACTGTGGTTAGTGCGTACAGACACGCGCCCTTGTGTGCGTAACTACACACTAAGGCCATGAGCTTGTAGGACTGGTAGGTAAATGGAGGAAATTGCTACCCTAGCAATAAGGCTGCCTAATTGTATTCTGTTTGTTGTTTGTTCCTGTACAATGTGTTGTTTATGTGCAATAAAGAATATTTGTATTGTATTGTATTGTAGGTACGGTATGAGCGGCAGTCGTGAGATAAACTTACACTTCTAAGGGAATATGGAACCACCGACGTGCCAAACTAAACAGCGCCCTCTGTGCCAATTTGCGAACAAACCAGAACGAAGCGACTTCATACCAATACACACTATTATATTATTTACACCTTAGCTACTCGTATATGGTCGCTCTCACTGGCTCTCCGGTCGCTTGGTCTTGTCGTCGGTAGTGGGTTTGGCGACCTTCGAGACGATGTCTTCGCTTTTGGGGATGTTGTCTTGTTCGCTGAACTTTTCCTCGGCTTTCTTCATCTCGCGCCGCCGCTGCGCCTCGCGGATTATGTCGAATAAACTCTGTAATGGAGAGAGGCAAATGAGTGGCTATCTGTGGGAATAGGATTGGAATACACCGAATCTCATATACATACATATAATCACGCCTTTATCCGTAATGGGGTAGGCAGAGCGTAAACAACCTAAACAAAGGTCGTTCCGCCACGTCTGACAAAGTTTTGAGGGCTATTTAAAATAGATTTGTAGGTATATTGCTGTAGTGACAGGTTGTCAGCCTTTCGCCTAAATTGCAATATACTAAACCCTCGGATCCCTTAGCTGGTTTTTACAGCATGCCCGGGAGGAGATGCAGCTGGCACATTCTATGTTTTTCTCTCGCTCCCAGGCCAGCATGAAAGACACCGAATCTCTCAGGTCCCTTTATCGATACTTTTGAAATACTCTGAAGCATCTATCAGGTCTCTTTTAAAATACGCGGATGCATTTTTCAGGATCATTTTAAATGGCCCGGTAGCATCTTTAAGGTCCCTTTACAGGCACTGTAAAATATCCGGAAGCATCTTTCATCAGGTCTCTTTACTTGCCAATAAACTTTTAAAACACCCGGAAGCATCTTTCAGACATTTTCCCTATCATGGCATTTTAAAAATACCTGGAAGCATCTTTCAAACCCTATCATGGCATTCTTAAAATACCTGGCAGTATCATCAGGTCCCTATTTTGTTATTTTTAAAATACCCGGAATACTTCTTTCAGGTCCCTATCCTGGAATTTTAATACCCGGAAGCATAAGATAAGATAAAAAAATCCTTTATTGCACGTAAGAAAATAAATCATACAACACAACAGATAACAACAAAATAAAGAACAATATCATCTTGCAGGTCACTTTACTGGCACTTTTTAAATACTCGGAAGCATCTTCCAGGTCCCTTTACTGGCACTTTTATTATGTTCTAAGAGTGTTCTTAGGAATCTATTTGGAAATAAATTATTTGGCTTTGACTTTTTTAAAATACCCGGAAGCATCTTTCAGGTCCCTTTACTGGTACTTTTAAAATGCCCGAATGTCCCTTTACTGATACTTTTAAAATGCCTGGAAGCATATTTCAATCTTTCACACATACATACATATAATCACGCCTTTATCCCTAATGGGGTAGGCAGAGCGTAAACAACCTAACAAAGGTCGTTACGCTACGTCTGACAAAATTGGAGGGTTATTTAAGATAGATTTGTAGGTATATTGCTGTAGTGACAGGTTGTCAACCCATCGCCTAAATTACAATATCCTGAAACCCTCGGATCCCTTAGCTGGTTTTTACAGCATGCCCGGGAGGAGATGCAGCTGGCACATTCTAAAAACATCTTTCAGGACCCATTTAGCAGCAGAATTTATAAGCAGATTAATAATCTATTATGGTCAAGATTCGCTGGCTCTCATAGCACAGATTGATCTAGTTTGGGAGACAGAGAACCTTATTATTATACTGGCATGTGCAAATTATAGCCTTAGCTTCCATGTTACATTATTAATGTAAATTTTACTATAAAAACATTAGTATTTCAGTTTGGCTTTATTGAATAAACATTTTTAGTTTTATTTAGTTTTTATGGCTATTCCATCTCGGCCTTTTGAAAACCGGTATTTCAGATGTCACGGGCCTAAGCCAAGTGGACGTCCTCTTGAACATTTGGTGTGGTTATCAACGATATGTCTGTTTGTAGAAACTTACGCACTATACCGCACGTATTAAGGATGACTGCCTTTTGCAATCCAATGTAAGTGTGGTCTGGGAGATCTAAAGTTTTGAGGGACTGGTGTAACTGTTGCGGTGTGACTCCTGTGGTGGATAATACTATTGGGACAATAACAACATTTTGTAAGTGCCACATGCGTGTTATTTCGTCTTTTAGGTCGATGTATTTACTTAATTTTGCACCTATGGTTGTTTGCAGATTGTGTGAATTGGGGACTGCGATATCTATAATTTTTGCGGTTCTATTTTTTTTTAAAATTTATTTTATCATATAAACGTTGTCCATTGCTATTATAAATATATTCTCCCAAACTTCGTAAAAGTTTAACGGGAGATCAGTTGCTCTGCGCAATACAACTTACTTATACTAAAACATTAAAAACTAACTTAATTATTATGCTAATTTAAATTTAAAAATATATGTGTATGTTTAAAATAATATTATAATAACACTCCTAGACCTAGTATTAGTTTTATCTATCAAGGTGATGTTATTATTTTAACAGAAAACATACCTTGCCGTCAGTGTCCCCGTCCTGTGGGTTGTCCTTAGCGGCGCTGGCGGCCTTGTCCAGCGCCTTCTGTATCCGACTCTCTACTTCGAGGATCTCTTCCTTGTCGAGCAGCTCGATGAGCTCGGCCATCTGCTTCTCTGACAGGTGGACGTGCTCGTTGCCTATTATCTCCAACATCTGCAAGAATATTTTGTTGAATGGTGTTAATCTGTTAAGTTTGTGATTGTAAAGGTTTGGAAAGACATGCTAGGAAGTAGAATTAGTCGTAGAACTTATAAGATGGTATAGTAAAATAAAAGACAGAAACAATTATGTACTACTCATAAAAATAAATGCGACGTTAAAGACAAAATAAAATAAGGTTGTTTAACAGGGGCGGCACATACATAACAGACAGACATGGCGAAATGATGAGGGTTCCTACTGAGGAATCAGAAGAGAGAGGGACTAAAGAATCCTAAAATTAGGGACTATAGAATCCATACGATCGTAAATAGTTTCCAAGACAGTTCAAGCATATTTAAAATCTTTATGGAATGATACATACCTTCAACACATCATCAACCTTCAGCTGTCCGTCGAAGTCGTCATCGAGCCTGCCCAGCACGTCTTGAGCTTGAGTTTCGCCTCATCGGGCACTTTCTGTAAGCTCTTTATGGAATGATACATACCTTCAACACATCATCAACCTTCAGCTGTCCGTCGAAGTCGTCATTGAGCCTGCCCAGCACGTCTTGAGCTTGAGTTTCGCCTCATCGGGCACTTTCTGTAAGTTCTTTATGGAATGATACATACCTTCAACACATCATCAACCTTCAGCTGTCCGTCGAAGTCGTCATCGAGCCTGCCCAGCACGTCTTGAGCTTGAGTTTCGCCTCATCGGGCACTTTCTGTAAGCTCTTTATGGAATGATACATACCTTCAACACATCATCAACCTTCAGCTGTCCGTCGAAGTCGTCATCGAGCCTGCCCAGCACGTCTTGAGCTTGAGTTTCACCTCATCGGGCACTTTCTGTAAGCTCTTTGTGGAATGATACATACCTTCAACACATCATCAACCTTCAGCTGTCCGTCGAAGTCGTCATCGAGCCTGCCCAGCACGTCTTAAGCTTGAGTTTCGCCTCATCGGGCACTTTCTGTAAGCTCTTTGTGGAATGATACATACCTTCAACACATCATCAACCTTCAGCTGTCCGTCGAAGTCGTCATCGAGCCTGCCCAGCACGTCTTAAGCTTGAGTTTCGCCTCATCGGGCACTTTCTGTAAGCTCTTTGTGGAATGATACATACCTTCAACACATCATCAACCTTCAGCTGTCCGTCGAAGTCGTCATCGAGCCTGCCCAGCACGTCTTAAGCTTGAGTTTCGCCTCATCGGGCACTTTCTGTAAGCTCTTTATGGAATGATACATACCTTCAACACATCATCAACCTTCAGCTGTCCGTCGAAGTCGTCATCGAGCCTGCCCAGCACGTCTTGAATGAGCTTGAGTTTCGCCTCATCGGGCACTTTTTGTAAGCTCTTTATGGAATGCATCAACTCGTCGATCTGAATCAGCTGTTCTTTAGCTTTCTGGGGCTCGGAGCTCGCCTGCTCCAAAGTGGTCTTTAGTGCCTTCTCTTTGGATTCTAATTCCACCAGCGCGGCGTCCAGCTTGCTTATCATGTTGTTTACGGCGCGGTATAACCTGGAATCATTGGTGTAGGGATTAATTTGGTATTTTACATTATTCTTTATTGATAATAGAATGGGTTTGCTCTTGACTTTAGTCTAGGTCAGGGACGATAGAGAGAGAGTCGACGATGGAGCCAGAAAACTTTTATGCAATCTTTTTGCTCTCTGCTCTGTTAATTTGGTATTTTACGACGAGTACGTTAAAACTATCAAAAAAGGTAGTTTAATATTTAGCATTATCGAACCGCTAGCGGCAAACAAGAATGGGTTGTTTGCATTAAGGCGAACTTATGTATTTAAATTGGAGTCGAATAACTATATTTCTTATTCTGCCGCTATCAAACGACCGAATTTAAACGAATAATTACTAAACGACCGCAAGCGGAAAGCTAGGCAGAAATTTGGTATCGAAAATCGAACCTGGAATATGTCCCACAAAATACGTCAGTAGGTCGTTATCATTACCATGCACATAATAATTATCATAGTGCTACGTTTCCTCGTGTTTAGAGTCACGCCATAAGAGTATGACGTAAGAGATAAACAATCAACAGAGCATCTTCGGAGCGATCACTGATAACAAGGCCAAATGTTGCAAATGACACGACAGGATGTAAGGGACACCTTCCCGCTACAGATAAGGGTTGCTCAGTAATAAATCTGACTAATTTCTTATGTCAAGAACTTAAAAAAAATCTATACAAATTGTCCGATCGTGGTGGTTGCCTGGCAGATATTGCTACCCTAGCAATAAGGCCGCATAATTGTACTCTGTTTGTTTTGTGATGTTTGTTCCTGTACAATGTGTTGTTTATGTGCAATAAAGAATATTTGTATTGTATTGTGGTCATTTTCTTTGGGAAAGTTATTTTACCGATACTATCGAATATCGAAAAACAACACTATCGATACTATTGCTAAAGTCGTACTATAGTATCGATAGGCCTATCGATTGTATAAATGATTTTAGAACAAACTATCTATTGTTGTACTATCGATTATTTGGCAACACTAGCCTTCTTCAGGAGTAGTGACTAGTAACCTCTGTACATACATGCATACATATAATCACGCCTTTATTCCTAATGGGGTAGGCAGATTGTAAACGACCTAAACAAAGGTCGTTCCGCCACGTCTAACAACGTTTTGAGGGTTATTTTAAGATAGATTTGTAGGTATATTGCTGTAGTGGCAGGTTGTCAGCCCATCGCCTAAATTACAATATACTGAAACCCTCGGATCCCTTAGCTGGTTTTTACAGCATGCCCGGGAGGATATGCAGCTGGCCCATTCTATGATTTTCTCTCGCTCCCAGGCCAGCTTGGAACAATAGTGACCTCTGTTCTGGAGTACTTGGTTAAAGGGTTTACCTGCGTGCGCCCTTAGAAAGCTTGATGTCAGCCTGCTTGGTCTTAACGATCTCCTGCATCTCCTTCACATCCTCGCTGTAGTCCAGCAGCTCGCCCTTCAGGGCCTGGATGCTCTCTTTCTCCAGGAGTAGCGACTTCTTCTGTTCAGCTGGAATTTGAATTAAACTTAGGTTTTAGGTGTGCATGGAATTGATCCGCCTAAGGGATCCGAGGGTTTCTGTATATTGCAATTAAGACGATAGGCTGACTACCTGCCACTACAGCAATATACCTACAAATATATCTTAAATAACCCTCGAAACTTTGTCAGACGTGGCGGAACGACCGTTGTTTAAGTCGTTCACGCTCTGTCTACCCCATTGTATGAAATTGAGGTTTTACCGTATGGAGAAGAATAATGTTTCATTACTGTCAATGGCCTGGAGACGAATTTCGAAACACTCGAAATCCAATGCGCATAAGAAAGAGTAACTTTTGCACGCAATTTTTATACAATTTATCATGCGAACTTTATTCTTTCCACGCTGGACTGGGAGCGAAAGAAAAACATAGAATGTGCCAGCTGCATATCCTCCCGGTCATACTGTAAAAACCAGCTAAGGGATCCGAGGATTTCAGTATATTGTAATTTAGGCGATGGGCTGACAACCTGCCACTACAGCAATATACCTACAAATATATATTAAATAACCCTCAAAACTTTGTCAGACGTGACGGAACGACCTTTGTTTAAGTCGTTCACGCTCTGTCTACCCCATTGTATGAAATTGAGGTTTTACCGTATGGTGAAGAATAATGTTTCATTACTGTCAATGGCCTGGAGACGAATTTCGAAACACTCGAAATCCAATGCGCATAAGAAAGCGTAACTTTCGCACGCGATTTTTATACAATTTATCATGCGAACTTTATTCTTTCCACGCTGGACTGGGAGCGAAAGGAAAACATAGAATGTGCCAGCTGCATATCCTCCCGGGCATACTGTAAAAACCAGCTAAGGGATCCGAGGATTTCAGTATATTGTAATTTAGGCAATGGGCTGACAACCTGTCACTACAGCCATATACCTACAAATCTATCTTAAATAATCCTCAAAACTTTGTCAAACGTGGCGCAACGACCTTTGTTTAGGTCGTTTACGCTCTGCCTACCCCATTAGGGATAAAGGCGTGATTATATGTATGTATGTATGAAACTTTATTCTTTCTTAATGCGAATTCGATTCGATTAATTCAAAAATACGGCTCCTGAATTTTCATGACATGACGTCCCTTTCGCAAAAAGAGATTTGGAAGTTTTTAAAGTCTTTTTAGTAGGATCACTATCTGAACGAAATCTTCGTAAACAGATCATTTTGCGACCAAGGGATATTTTGAGAAATGGAAATTCTGCGTCGTAAAGGAATGGAATGTCTGGATATTATTTGTGTACTGGCTTTGGAAAATAAATGTTTCTAAGAAAACCGCACATCATTGTTTATGTTAATATTGCAGCATGATTTCCACTTTGTCAGACGTGGCGGAACGACCTTTGTTTGGGTCGTTTACGCTCTGCCTACCCCATTTGGGATAATGGCGTGATAATATGTATGTATGTATGTATTTCCACTGAAATATACCTAGAACAATTCCAAATCGCATCCGAAACGTATGTTTATTTTAGCAATGACTGTTTTGGCTCAAGCGTGTAGTTTTGTACACACCTACCTAATTCGTTTTTACCTCGTGGCTTGTAAAACGTAGGTATATATAGCCCCGATGACTTCCGCATCCGAAAATGTGTGCTTAGTCAAATATTTATTTTAGTTTAATTATGTCATAGATCACAAAGGTGAATGAATAGTTAGAATCTAGGTATCATGCGATATTTTTGTGATATCTGATTCAGATTATTCATGAAAAAGTGTTTGTACATACATATAATCACGCCCTTATCCCTAATGGGGTAGGCAGAGCGTTAACGACCTAAACAAAGGTCAATCCGCTACGTCTGACTAAGTTTTGAGGGTTATTTAAGATAGATTTGGACGTATATTGCTTTAGTGACAGGTTGTCAGCCCATCGCCTAAATAACAATATACTGAAACCCTCAGATCCCTTAGCTGGTTTTTACAGCATGCCCGGGAGGAAATGCAGCTGGCACATTCTATGTTTTTCTGTCGCTCCCAGTCCAGCATGGAATTACTAAACCAAGCGTCGCCCAGTATCTTACCAGAAGTTTTTTTTTATGGTTTTCTAAATAAGTGGTACAAAATACAATAGCACGTTCGAATAAATACATGGTTTTTATATACGCGAGGGTTACAATCACCGATAACTGTAACCCGCTCGCTATTGTACTGAATGTGTACTGAATATTCCGTAAATACATACATACATACATAAAATCACGCCTTTATCCCTTACGGGGTAGGCAGAGCGTAAAAACGCCTCCTAAAAGGCGCTTTCGCCACGTCTGACATACATTGAGGACAATTTTAGATTGTAATGTGTATTGCTGTAGTGACAGGTTGTCAGCCCATCGCCTAAATTACAATACACTGTAACCCTCGAATCCCTTTTGCTGACTTTTACAGCATGCCCGGGAGGAAGGGCAACTGGAACATTCTATGTTTTTCTTTCTCTCCCAGTCCAGTATGGAAGACGTAAATAGACTGTGAATAGTATAGTTATCTTTCAGAATCAGCGATCCGATTTGTGATAACCGTGTTTTTATTTTCACGTGACCTGCAGGTTATATACAACTGTTTTGTTTAATATTTACAAGCATGTTTTTAAACTGAAATAGCAGCTGATATTTTGAGAAAGTTTGTTATTTGCAAAATGTTTTTTTTAACAGTATTACCCCAAATGTATGGACTGAATTTAATTATTCATTGTATTCTTTCTTCCATGCTGGACTGGGAGCGAGAGAAAAACATAGAATGTGCCAGCTGCATGTCCCCCCAGGCATGCTGTAAAATCCAGCTAAGGGATCCGAGGGTTTCAGTATATTGCAATTTAGACGATGGGCTGGCAACTTGTCACTACAGCAATATACCTACAAATATATCTTAAATAACCCTCAAAACTTTGTCAGACGTGGCGGAACGACCTTTGTTTAAGTCGTTCACACTCTGTCTACCCCATTGTATGAAATTGAGGTTTTACCGTATGGAGAAAAATAATGTTTCATTACTGCCAACGCTCTGCCTACCCCATTAGCGATAAAGGCGTAATTATATGTATGATTTTATACATCGAGTTTTTTTAATACATAACATTTATAAACAAAATTGGCATGAAATAAAGCCACACATGGCCCACCATGTCACTAGCCAGCTATCTCAAACAAAAGGGAAACAACCAATCAGGATAGTATTCTTGAGTGTATAAATAAATATTAAACATGCTTTTACCTGCGACTTAGCTTCGATTTCTTTTTTTCCCCCTGTTCCACCCGCAAATTGCCTCCCGTCTTTCTAACAAAATTCAGTTCCCTGCCTACCCCCTAAGTGACGAAGCGTGATGAGTTTATCCTTAGTTTGAGTCTGGGTTCTGGGTACAAATAATTCCCGTCAAAATCGGTTTTGTGGGAAGAGGCACGACCCCGCAAGATAATTTCCCGAGGTAAAAAGTAGCCTGATAATTTCCCGAAGTAAAAAGTAGCCCGTCCGTCTTCTGTTAACCATCTATAACCGTGAAAGAGTAACAGATAAACATACAAACATACAGAGTTGCTTTCTTCCATTCTGGCCTGAGAGCGAGAGCAAAACATAGGATGCGCCAGCTGCATTTCCTCCCGGGCATGCTGTAAAAATCAGCTAAGGGATCCGAGGGTCTCAGTGTATTGCAATGTAGGCGATGGGCTGACAACCTGTCATACAGCAATATACCTACAAATCTATTTTAAATAACCCTCAAAACTTTGTCAGACGTGTCGAAACGACCTATCTTTAGGTCGTTTACGCTCTACCTACTTCATTACGGATAAAGGAGTGATTATATGTATGTATGGATTTTATTTAAAATAGGTTGGCAACCTTTGCACGTGTGATTAAAGCCGATTTTCTTCAGTCGCGCGTGTTTTGTCACGTGTATGAATATGATATACAGAGGTGTATGTATGTATGTATGAATCGTGCTTCTTTATCTTAATGTTGTTCATTGTTTTCAAGATAAATAAGCGACATAATAATTTTCCGTGGTCTCTGAGAGCGAAAGGAAAACATAGAATGTGCCAGTCTCGGGCATGCTGTAAAAGCCAGCAAATAAGGTTGCAGTGTATTGTAATTTAGGCGATGGGCTGACAACCTGTCACTAAAGCAATACATATTACAATCTAAAATTGCCCTCAATTTTTGTCAGACGTGGCGAAAGCGCCTTTTACGAGGCGTTAAACGCTCTGCCTACCCCGTAAGGGATAAACGCGTGATGTATGTATGTAACAAAATGAAAAAAAAAACTCAGACCGCGCGATAACAAGAATTAATCTTATCATATTTTTTAAATAAATCGGCCCACTTACCCAGAATAACGTTCACCTATATTTAACTATATCATGACCCTGAAGTAAAGGAATACCTTGGGAGAATTTACTGCCATGCTGGCCTGGGAGTGAATGTGCCAGCTGCATTTCCTCCCGGGCATGCTGTAAAAACCAGCTAAGGGATCCGAGCGTTTCAGTATATTGCAATTTAGGCGATGGGCTGACAACCTGTCACTACAGCAATATACCTACAAATCTATCTTAGATAACCCTCAAAACTTTGTCAGAAGTGACTGAACGACCTTTGTTTAGGTCGTTTACGCTATGCCTAACCCATTAGGGATAAAGGCGTGATTATATGTATGTATGTAAGTTACAAGAATTAATGCACCAAGTCTGTCTATCTTGAATTTGCTGTCGTTAGCTAGATGGAGTTGAATGTTTGGTATTTAGATTCTACTTCCATGCTTGACTGGGAAGGATAGAAAAACATAGAATGTGCCAGCTGCACCTCCCGAGAGGTACGCTGTAAAATTCAGCTAAGGGATTTAAGGGCTTCAGTATTGTATTTTAGGCGATGGGTTGACAACCTGTCACTATATATAAACTGATGATCTAAATGTAGTAACTCTCAATTCTTGTCAGACGTGGCGGAACGACCTTTGTTTGGGTCGTTTACGCTCTGGGGTAGCCATTAGGCGTGATTATAAGTATGTATGGTATTTAGATAGGCATAATAAGAGTATTAGTAGTCGTATTTCTTCCATGCTGGACTGGAAGCGAGAGAAAAACATAGAATGTGCCAGCTGCATTTCCTCCCGGGCATGCTGTAAAAAACAGCTAAGGGATCCGAGGGTTTCAGTATATTGCAATTTACGCGATGGGCTGACAACCCTTCACTACAGCAATATACATACATATCTATCTTAAATAACCCTCAAAATTTGTCAGACGTGGCGGAACGACCTTTATTTAGGTCGTTTACGCTCTGCCTACCCCATTAGGGATAAAGGCGTGATTGTATGTTCGTATGATTTTGCATGCTGTCTTAGCCATATCGATCTTGAACTCGATTTTCTAAGAAAACTAGATGGATCTTTGCCAATCCTACATACCTACTATGCCAGACAGCTAGTCTAGAGATGTTACTCACAGCGATAATTATCATTAGCTAAAGATGTCATTGCCACTACCTATTCTTTACAAATCTGGCAATCCTACGTCATTCTGTTTACATAAAATTTAAACGCGAAACACTACTTTCGAACATGCTCTGAAACTTTTGTTATTCTGAAAACTCTATACTCTTTAAGTGGCTACAAAAACACAAAATTATTTCGCATAAGAAAGTGTTTGTTTGTCTTTATTTTCCGTCAAAACAAAGGATTAACTAGATTAGATATAGATTTGCTTGCAGAAAGTTAGGTCTCAAGAGTGATATAAGCAAGCCTTATTTACTACTAGCGACTCGGCAATTATCAGTTTTTCTCTACTATATTATGCATGTACTATACATATAAACCTTCCTCCTGAATCACTCTATCCATTAAAAGAAAGCGCATCAAAATCCGTTGTGTAGTTTTAAAGATTTATGCATACATAGGGATATAGGGACAGAGAAAGCGACTTCGTTTTATACTATGTAGCGATTACATTTAAGTTAGACATACATACATACATACATAAATCACGCCTTTATCCCTTACGGGGTAGGCAGAGCGTGAAACACCTCGTAAAAGGCGCTTTCGCCACGTCTGACAAAAATTGAGGGCAATTTTAGATTGAATAGTGTATTGCTATAGTGACAGGTTGTCAGCCCATCGCCTAAATTACAATACACTGTAACCCTCGAGTCCCTTTTGCTGACTTCTACAGCATGCCCGGGAGGAAGGGCAGCTGGAACATTCTACGTTTTTCTATCTCTCCCAGTCCAGCATGGAAGAAATTTAAGTTAGACGCTGATGCTTTTAAATCAAAGTTCAATAAACTTAACAGACAAGTGACAAGATGATAATCATTCGTATTATTTTATACCAATAAATACAACAAACTAGTTGAAAATACTGGCATTGGACAACCCACTTTATTCCAATGGAATCTAGTAGGTGTTAAGGCTATGGTGCTGCTTACCATCAGATAAGCTGTTTACTTGTTTACTAACATACATACATACATATAATCACGCCTATATCCCTAATTGGGGTGGGCAGAGCGTAAATGACCTAGACAAAGGTCGTTCGGCCACATATGACAAAATTTTGAGGGTTATTTAAGATAGATTTGTAGGTACATTGATGTAGTGACAGGTTGTCAGCCCATCGCCTAAATTGAAATATACTGAAACCCTCAGATCCCTTAGCTGGTTTTTACAGCATGCCCGGGAGGAAATGCAGCTGGCAATCCCAGGCCAGCATGGAAGATAGAAGATAAGATTGTTTACTAACTTATGACATAAAAAAACTCACCTAATTTCTCCAAAGCATCTTCAATGACTTCAATATCCTTTCCGGACAGACCCTCTTCTCCTGTCTGTTTCAGAGTATCCACCTCGATGGATGGTGCTCGGTCTACAGAGGCTGGCATCTCCTCAACATCAAGGATTGGAGCTTTGTCAACGAGCATCTCCTGCTCTGCCAACTTTTCTCGCTTCTTGGTGTCAAGTAACTGTTTCTCTCTTTCTGCTTCTTGCTGCTCTTTGATTTCTTCCTTGATCTTTTGTTGCTCCAATTTGATTGCATCCACTTTGGTCTGTAAAATGTCAAGGTTTGTAGATAGATTATTAAGCATAGTTGATTTTTTTTTACTACTCTAGCGCTTTTATTATTACTGAGTCTGTGTTTTATGAAACTTTTATTTTGATATTTTATTGTAAATTTCATTCTATGACTATCAATATTGGTATTCATTCTGGAAAGATTACAATTTTAACAATTTTATCATTGTTACTAGAAAGTCATGAGAAGTATAGAAAAGATCTTTGATTTTGTATATTAAAAAAGAAAACATACCTTGAAATCGATTTTGCCCTCCTTTTCTCCAATGGCAGCTTTGGTTTGAGTAACCAACTCTTCTGGCAGAGCTGAGATTGTGGCCTTCAGTTTGTATGTAGTAGGCACATTGTCGGGCACCATCAAAGCTCGCGAGAGCAACAGAAGTGATGGTGGAACCCTCTCATTCAATGATAAGTCCAACCAATTCCTTAACTCTTTTTTTAATCTTTCCTCTGACACACCATAAGCCCTCATACCTCGAGCCTTGCATGCATTCTGCAACTCATTGAAGTTCAAACTGTCAACACCTTCCTTAGCAATCATTTTATCATCAGCATTTAATGACCGCAACTTCATTTTCAAATTCCACCTCAACATTGCATTTGTTCCAATTGTAGTAACATTCAGCACTTTACACAAGGCAACCAAGTGTGGTCGCTGTAAGGAGTCTAATGTAATCTCATCCTCAAATAACTTAGAGAACTTCATGATTTCTTCACTAGTAGCCACATCACCTGATGTCCTTATCCTTGTGAAGAACTGTGAGAATTCTTTTGCAAGCTCTGAATGCCTGTTGCTAGCCTGAGGGGCCATTTGATCCAATGTCTCTTGGAAAAACTTGGCCATTTCAAGCTTCACTTTCAAATGATGTTTCATTTTTGTGTCTCTTTGATCTTTACTTTCAAATGTGGATGGCAACATGTTGGGGAATAGTTTGATCAGGAAAGGCAGAGTGAACTCCAGGAATGGTACGAGAATGATTACAATAAATGGTACCATTCTGAACAAGTCACCTATAGTTGTGATCAAAAGCTTATGTTCTCGTCTAGTCAGTGACTTCCCACTAACAATTTTTAAACACAAGCCAAGAGATATCCTTATCTCAAGTAGGAATAGTCTGAAACCATGATAATAGTGCCTCAGTTCATCCATTATTCTTTCTTTAAGAGGTTTTTTTGGAGCTGGCTGTGTTGGACGCTTTTCCTTTTCTTCTAGATCTTTCTTTATGTTCTCAACAGTGGCTTCAACTTTTGATGATGGTTTATTTGGTTGATTCTCATAGTAAGAAGGTGTTGTTGCAATGAATCTTAAGTGTGGAGAATAGCAGTAAAGGGTTTTGTTGAGAGGCTTTTGGGTGATGTCATATCTCAAACCAAGGGGCTGCGTAGTGTAGTATGAGAGTGACCTTGACAGGGTTATGTATGGGTAATTTTGAAGGTTTTTTGAGGTCTCCCATATTAAGGCTAAAATCAGATTTAAATCATTATAGGATGGTTAAATAATAGTATGAATATCCAACAGAACAGATGATGCCTAATAAACAAACACAGTATGATCCTCCATAATATGCTTTTCTACTAGATAGTATTACAAAGAATATAACATAGAGCTGCGAGCGTGATAAAAGCATTTACCTAGTTAAAAAATACCGAGATTTAATTGATAATAGGCATTGATATATTGCATCAACCATGTGATAATGTCAAGAGAAATATCAACAAAGGAAATGGCAATCATTCCATGAAACGCTGTTGTTTAACATGCAATTTTACATTCAGTAAGTAGTATTTTTTCTTATAAAAGTAACTAAACCGTTACATAAATATTGCTCGTAATGAAGTCATGGAATAATCAATCAAAACCTTAGGTACCACGAGAGGTTATAAAACTGACTGCAATTCCGGAAAACAATCAATACTTACTTGATCTTTTGATGCACCTAAAATTATTTAGAATTATTCTATTCATGTTTATGCTCCAAACGGCCTATCAATTGCAATTAATGTATAATTTTACAAAAACAAAATCAACCTTTTTATAACACCATGATAGACAGTCGAGATATTTTAAATACAGATAAAAAATAAAACAAGAAGATTTCCTAAAAAGAAAAGTAAACAGCTAGTCTATGAAAATAAAGGTTCTTTCACACACACATTCATGACATGACTTTGTCTATCCATATGTAGAACGTGTAAACGGCCAGCATTTTGACGTTACCCAAAATAAACAAGTGGTGAAAAACCGCGGGAAATCTCGAACATATCGGTTGTGTAGATTTTTATTTAATATTTTAAAATTACTTTTACGCTGATTTTTGGTATAAGATCAGTTTGATTTTGTATAATACTGTATGTAGAAATTGTAGTGTATATATTTTTTGTAAATTAGTGTATGATTTGTACATATTGACTGGTAAGTTTTTAAGTATTTTTTCTTATGGCATTTCTTATGAAATACCCACCGATCCGGGGGGGGGTTTAAATACAGGTCTGTATTTTAACAGATCAATCAAAGTTTTTTGGTGTTTATTGGACTCAAAGTTAACTGGCCTCCCACACTGTGATTATGTACATGCCAAGTGTGAACGTCTATTAAATATGTTGAGATGTCTATCTGGGGTTTGGTGGGGCGCACATCCATTCACTATGAAGTTAATATATAACGCTTTGATTCGTAGTGTATTGGACTATGGGTCTTTCTTACTTGAACCGGGCAGTGTAGTAGCATTTAAAAAAAAACTGCATAGCATTCAATCCAAAGCTTTAAGATTAATAACTGGTGCTATGAAGTCAAGTCCAATTAACGCCCTACAGGTTGAGTGCTGTGAACCACCTTTACAACTTCGACGTCAATATTTATCTGATAAATTTCTTTTTCGATGTCTTCAACATACGAATCATCCCCCCCATACAAAATTACGTAGACTTTTAGAATACATTAATACATCTAGCTACTGGACATACAAATCAATTCCATGTCTTGTCAAAAGTTTTCAGAAATTCACACCCAATCAGGCCCCCACTCATTTTTCTCCCACCTACCCCTTATTTTGTAGTTCTTTTGGTGCTTTAGCTTATAAACCTAATGTAATACTTGACATGGGATTGATTAAAGATGACTTAAACTGTAACACGAATTTTAATTATGTTCGGAATAGAGACTGGGAAGATTACCATTATATATTCACAGACGCTTCTAAACATTCTACATCTAGTCCTGTTAGTTAGTTAGTGTTTACCACTCGCAGTTTAAATTTTTCCAACAAATAAAGCTACCTCCTGAGACATCTGTTTTGACGGGTGAATGTTACGGACTGTATAAAGCTGTTGAATATATCCGAATAGCAAAATTAAGAAAAACTGTTATATTTACCGATTCCATGAGCGCGTTGCAAGCCTTGAGCAAATATCCATTTAACTGTAAAACTATTTTTCCAATCATAATTGAGCTAAGAATACTGTTATATAATTACACTTCATAGGATCTGTTCAGTTTCTTTTGCTTGGGTACCAAGTCATAGTGGTATCTTTGTAACGATAAGGCTGATCGCCTTGCTAATGAAGCTATTATATAAGGAGACATTTTCCCTTACAAAAAATACTGTCATGATCTGTTTTTTTTTCTTTGCCTGCATTTTATCTTAAGAAGTCTTGGGAACAATTGTGGGCAATAAGTTCTCAAGAAAAGGGAATATTTTATTCCTGGATTCAGCCTAACATTTTGCCTGGTATCGCAAACTCGAAATAGGAAAACTGTCTACTATAGTATAATTATTCGCATGCGTCTTGGTCTCACTCCGGAACATCTAAATAAACTTCATATTGTAGATAATGATTTATGTGAATGTGGTGAAGTTGGAAATTTAAACCATTTATTCTTTTCTTGTACTCGTTATGACTGTTCGACTTTTATAACAAATTTAAAATCATTAAAAAATATTTTACCTACTTCGATATCTATCTTACTATCCTCTAATAATTCTTAATTCTCAATTCTTTATTTGCTTTAATGTTGTACAAAGGTGTTATAAATAAATTCAGAAACAAACATGAACCCTGTACGGGTATGGCAATTTAAAAGTAGGTAACATATATTAAGTTTTTTATGCTAACTATCCTGTATGTAAATGTATAGCATCTTTTATCAACTTTAATAATATTCGTATCTAATATTATTTTTCATTATAAATTTATAACAAACTGATCTTGTAAATTTGTTTCAATTCGCGCTATTTTTCGCGTTATAATTTCCTGCCTTTTATCTGTCCGTGGTAATACGCAAATAGCGTTCTGCCACAGAAAAGGAAAACAAAAAAAAAACAAGTGGTATTTACAATTTGTAGGTTATTTTCTATCACTTTTACTTCAACTAACTTTTAGTTCATCAGATAGTTAGATTACAATCACTACATAAATGAATATCTTTAGACAATTCATTACTTCAAGTATTACAAGTTCAATCAAATCGATTATTCGGCCAGTTTCAAATAGTGAGTATCGGCAAAGTTCTATAGCAAAAATCACGAACTAAAATCAGGTTTCATTTCAATACAATTTACTTGCTTTTCAGGCAGTTGTTACATGAATAACATGGATGTCTTGTTGGTAAAAGGCGCTGCCAAAAGAATAGTTTGGGTAGATTTGGAGATGACCGGGCTGGACATAGAAAAGGACCACATTATGGAAATTGCCTGCCTGGTTACCGACGCTCAGTTGAATGTGGTCGCAGAAGCCCCTAGCATCATTATCCATCAGCCAGACGAGATCCTGAAGTCAATGGGAGACTGGTGCACCAAGCAGCATGGTGAGGTATACAGTAAGATTGTTTTTACTTCTACACCCGTAAGAAAAGGGATCTGAGAGTTTCTTAGGCTGCAATTTAGACATTTACATATAATTACGCCTTTATCCCTAATGGGGAAGGCAGAGCGTAAACGACCTAAATAAAGGTAGCTTACGCCACGTCTGACAAAGTTTTGAGGGTTATTTAAGATAGATTTGTAGGTATATCACTGTATTGACAGGTTGTCAGCCCATCGCCTAAACTACAATATACTGAAACCGTCAGATCCCTTAGCTGGTTTTTACAGCATGCCCAGGAGGAAATGCAGCTGGCACATTCTATGTTTTTCTCTCGCTCCCAGGCCAGCATGGAAAAAAAATTTGGAAAAGGCAATTTAGACAATGGCCTGACATCCTGTCACTACAGCAATGTACCTACAAATCTATCTTAAACAACCCTCAAAACTTGTGTCGGATGTGGCGGGACAACCTTTGCTTAGATTGTTTATGCTCTGCCTACCCCATTGGGAGGATAAAGGCGTGATTATATGAATCAGTAAGAAAAGTATACTGCTAGAATAGATCCCTTGATTGTGCGGTAATTGCCTTGCTCACTGCTCTAAGCTGGCAGATTGGTGGTCTAATGTCTCTGCCTCAGCCTGATCCATGGATATTGTATTATATTATATCCCTTACAGTAAGATAACTGAAACTTAAATATTTTAGTGCATCTTCTTATTTTATCGTGTCGATGACAAGACAACACCTTGCTTTTTTTCTTTTAATTTCCCTAGCCCAGTAGTCTGCAAGCCTGACTGTGTTATTGGTTGCGTGCATTAACATACATACATCACGCCTTTATCCCTTACGGGGTAGGCAGAGCGTTTAACGCCTCTTAAAAGGCGCTTTCGCCTCGTCTGACAAAAATTGAGGGCAATTTTAGATTGTATTATGTATTGCTTTAGTGACAGGTTGTCAGCCCATCGCCTAAATTACAATACACTGTAACCCTCGAGTCCCTTTTGCTGACTTCAACAGCATGCCCGGGAGGAAGGGCAGCTGGAACATTCTATGCATTAACTGCTTTCGTAATTCGTATATTTTAGTGCTAAATCATATAAAAGGTTTCTCATAGCTTCTCTAGGTTTCTCTTACCGAATTTCCCTATAACAAGGTAATAGGATACTGATAGTAAGGTATTATTTTTCTTTATTTTGCAGAGTGGCCTGACTGAAGCTTGCAGAAAATCAAAAATATCTCTACAGGATGCCGAAGATGAAATCTTTAAGTTTGTTAGCACTCATGTTCCAGAGAAAAAATGTCCTATTGGAGGAAATAGTGTTTATATGGACAGACTGTTTCTAAGAAAGTATATGCCCAAGTTGGATAGCTACTTACATTACAGAATTATAGACGTTAGCACCATAAAGGAATTGGCAAGGCGCTGGTACTCAAAGGAATTCTCAAAAATACCTAAGAAGAAGTTTTCACACAGAACTTTGGATGATATTTTAGATAGTATTGAAGAGCTAAACTATTATAAAGAGCATATATTTAAAAATAAGGATTTAGATTTAGAATAGTAATTTTTGCACTTGTATCAACCTAGATGTGCAACTTAGCAGTTTTTCTTGTTCCTGAATTATGTACTACAATTTTGTATTGTTTTTTTATTTTATTATGTTAATACTAGAGTGCTCTTCATATAAGTTTACCTCTTGGTATTGTGCTGCGTGTTATTATGATATGACACTTAAGAGCCTGAAATTGACAATTTGGAACCTGGTAAATAGCCATTTAGAAATAGCATTTCTTCCATGCTGGACTGGGAGTGATAGAAAAACATGGAATGTGCCAGCTGCATATCCTCCCGCGCAAGCTGTAAAAATCAGCAAAGGGATTCGAGGGTTTCAGTATTGTAATTTAGGCGATGGGCTGACAACCTGTCACTATAGCAATATACAGATCCATCTAGAATAACCCTCAAAATTTGTCAGACGTGGCGGAACGACCTATATTTAGGTCGTTTACGCTCTGCCTACCCCATTAGGGATAAAGGCGTGATTATATGTATGTATGTATGCATGTATGGTAAATAGCCATGAATGTGCACATTGCTGGCTTTCTAACTTAGCTGAACTACATTAAAGCATTTATCTTATCACTAGTGGCACTGGAGACGTGTAAAAATTAGTTCTATTTTTCACCATAGGCAAATTTATCTGGCGAGTTATATCATGCATCCCACAGCTAGACAAAGGTCTCCCTCTTATCCCTCCATTCAGGGTAGAGAAGACAAGATAATAATAATAAATAATAATAAAAATGTTTATTATCTCTCACACATACATAAAAACAACAGTTCAACGGTAAAGGTTGCTGGTGAGAGACTGGTGTCTGTGATAAGCGTGAGCCTGTGTTACAGATCACCAGGCTCCCCCACTCAGAAAACAATAGCTAGTTTTTACATAAACAGAGAAATATTATGTTTAGAACTAATTATAGTAATTACTTATAAATAAACTTATCGTAGTAAGATTATCATGAATATCTATTATGATGTAGCTGGTTTTCATTCATTATTAACTACCATCTTGTACCATAACCATATTTTTGTTATAAATCTGACCTACCTCAACCTTTATATAGCCCTGCCAGGAATTAAAAATACCTGTCAGGGCCTGTAAAATGTTTATTTTTAATTTACTAAAATAAAATTCATTAAATTAATAAAAACAACTTCTTTTATTTAATGTTAGGGCAAGTATGTAGAACAATAGTTTATGAAAGGAGTATTCAAATACATACATACATATAATCACGCCTTTATCCCTAATGGGGTAGGCAGAGCGTAAACGACCTAAACAAAGTCGTTCCGCCACGTCTAACAAAGTTTTGAGGGTTATTTAAGATAGATTTGTAGGTATATTACTGTAGTGACAGGTTGTCAGCCCATCGCCTAAAATGCAATATATTAAAACCCTTACCTGGTTTTTACAAATGCAGCTGGCACATTCTATGTTTTTCAGTCCAGCATGGAAGAACAAATAGTAATTAATATTAATAATTGTAATTATCAGGAAAAATATATTATTAAATTTTGGATTATTTAATGGTAGCTGTGGACAAACTAGCGCCATCTAGTGATGGCGCTAGTTTGTCCACAGCATGGCTCTTCTTTCCTCTGAAAGACCTTTTTTCTTCGCTGGTTTGATCACTAGAGGCTCGCGACCTTCGAGGAGCGACACCAAGGGTCATAATCATAACAACCGTAAAATCGCCGACTCGATGAGGGCCCTTGGAAGTTATAGCGCCCTGACGCTTCACGTACATTGAAGACTCGTAAACGTAAACCTAGATTTATTTATTCGACGACGATACAAAGAAACATAAATTCTTTTAAACGTTTCTAGCAATAAGAACTTTTTGTACACTTCACTACAAATTGAAGAGGTAGGTTTGTACAGAATCCTACTCTCTGTAGTTCTAGTTCTATCTGCTCGATAATAGATGGCGTAACCTAAATCAGGTAATGAATACTTTCTACGAAACTGAATTATGTCAGAAAGTAACTAAAGATTTTGGCTTCCCCATATAAATTGTTTTATTGAGGTGGTGATTTAGTAGTGGGAAGTCGAATATATTTTTTCATTACCCGAAAAAAAGTCTTTTAAAAGTTGTTCCTAGATTTTGGTATGAGTTCGTTGGTATTTTGTACTATCCATCTCAAGAAACAATGTCAAAATTACTCTCGATAAATCTTTAAGAATTCTGCGTCATATTAGCGAGAGTGGTACACTTTTTTCTCTTTAAAAATTGATAGCTCGCACGAGAACTTTTGCAGTTCTCGTGCGAGTTTAAGCTATCAGGTAAAAGCTTCGTGGGTTATTTATCATGCTAGCTCCTAGAAAACTGGGGAATAGAAAAGATAAAAAATCAAGTGTAGGTCGAATTTTAAAGGCAAAGCAAGAAACTTAGGATGGCATGAATGACTTATTAATCTTAATTTTATGTAACTAAATAAGCCAGACCATACTGAACTAACTATAACTACTATAACTGCTTCCGTGGTCTATTGGCTAGGGCCATGGACTCTCGATCCGGAGGTCCTGGGTTCGATTCCCAGGGGGGAAACACAAAGTTGATATTTAAGAATTTATCACTTTGAGAATTTTTACCTAGTTTGGTTAGGACATTACAGGCTGAATCACCTGATTGTCCGAAAAAGAAAAAGATTTAATGCTTTGGAGGGCACGTTAAGCCGTTAGTCCCGGTCGCTGTCTTTGATAGTGGTCGTTACTTAAACCATGTCAGAGGCCTGATAGTTGTGCTACTAGGCGGTTTAAAAACTGACACCAGGGTTCATCGGGTCGATAGACTCGATACCCACTCGTCAGAAGAAGAAAAAGAACCATACTGAATTACTCTCTGGCATAAAGTAACTGCCCTCTGCAGTTTCAAAGCTAAAATGCATAATGGGTCAGTTTTATTACTAGGTTGTAGGTAGGTACTACGTCGTAGTAAGTGCTACGAGCGTTGAAGCAAGTCTACTTCGAAACTCTAATAGGATATTTTCGTAAACAATTATATTTACATACATACATATATAATCACTCCTTTATGGGGTAGGCAGAGCGTAAATAATCTAAACAAAGGTCGTTTCGCCACGTCTGACAAAGTTTTGAGGGTTATTTAAGATAGATTTGTACATATGTAGTGGCAGGTTGTTGCTAAATTACAAAATACTGAAACCATCGGATCCCTTAGCTGGTTTTTACATCATGTCCGGGAGGAAATACAGCTGGCACATTCTATGTTTTTCTCTCGCTCCCAGGTCAGCATGGAAGATATTTTTATCAAGAAAAGTAGGTACCTACTTAAGGTATTAAAATCGAAAGATCCAGACTTACGTAGGCGGCAGGCAATCAGTGAAAAGTGAAATAGGTTTCTAGGTGTTTATAAATCGGGGTCAAGGGCGGGTCGAGGTTACCATTACTACACGTATTCCAGCGGGAAAGAATGTTGCGATCACAATATCATTTCTTATTGAAGCTTTGAACTGTCTCCGTGGTCTAGAAGTCTGAGGTCAGGATCTGGGGGTTTTGGGTTTGATTTCCACAGGGGGAACAAAGTTGATATTATTTTGTGAGATTTTCTCTAGTTTTTTGTTAGGACAATTACTCAAATGGCCTTGTGCTTTCCTCTGTCTATGATAACCCAAGACGTGTTAGAGTCCTAGTAGTTTTGCAAAAAAAAAAAACATTCCGTTTCCGGTTTACGCTTTAAAACAAATACAATTTTATCCGGTATAGTATAACGTTCTAACTTAATTTCCTTGGGGAAATTTGTTAAGATTTATGAGCCTGTTTAATTTTAAAGTAAAATAAATTTTTTATAGCAAGTATTCTTATCTTTCTCGTTCTTTTACGACACTTATATTAATATTACTGTATGTTTGTTACTGATTTACGCCGAAACGACTGGACTGATTTGGATGATATATAGCACACTTATGATGGACTAGGACCTGGAATAACAGCTAAGCTACTTTTGGCAGCGAGAAAGTAGTTACCATTTCATAATAAAAAACTTAACTTTAGATTCGCCGGTATAAAATAGAGAAGTGCGTATAAAAATAGGTTAGCATAGAAAAGCTACGCCCTAGCCTATGACCTTTTCTTTCAGTTTCAGTTCAGTAATGGGAGCCTACACTTTTCGCCTTGAAGATTGCACAACCTCTATTTCTTGCTCTTAAATTAAATTTTATATAGCTTCCGTTTCCTCTTTTAATTTCTAGCGTAAAAAGTACAGCACAAAACAGGTTTAAGTTTAATATTTTCTCGTTTCCTTCCATGCTGGACTGGGAGAGATAGAAAAACATAGAATGTTCCAGCTGCCCTTCCTCCCGGGCATGCTGTAGAAGTCAGCAAAAGGGACTCGAGGGTTACAGTGTATCGTAATTTAGGCGATGGGCTGACAACCTGTCACTATAGCAATACACTTTTCAATCTAAAATTGTACTCAATTTTTGTCAGACGTGGCGAAACCGCCTTTTACGAGGTGTTTATCGCTCTGCCTACCCCGTAAGGGATAAAAGCGTGATTTTATGTATGTATGTATGTAAAGATATAAATATCTACCTAAGTATCTTTCCTCTAAAATGACTCGAGAAGCTGTCACCATTAGTATGAAGGGCATTTTTTTTCATATTTCGACCCACAGTTTCATCGATAGGTTTACGATTAAAAGTATGGTCAGGATTTTTTTAACACCCAGTATAGTGTTTGGACAGATAACAGACTTCAATGACGCGTACTGCTGAATAAATTAAATTGGTTCTCAGAGAATGTTTGTTTATTTGTTCTAAAACAAAAAGCGGTTAGTCGGGTATGAAATACTTCTGAAGAGAATAATTAATTCACATCTTTTAAGAAATGAAGACGTAATTATATTTACAACGTGTTACAGGGTATATGCATCGAGAAAGGTATGAATCTACCCATGGAACTGAAAAACTTCCCTAAGGAACGGAGTTTGAAAACCGAAAAAAAAAAATGTTGACCTTCCATACAAAATGCATCAGCTGATAGCGCATTTAGTATGGGCAGTTAATTTATTTTCGTATTCTATGTTCCATAGGGAAAATTGTTCAGTTTCATGAATAGATTCAAACATTTCACGATGCATATACCATTTATGTTACTCGTTGTAAAATGATACGTTTATTACCTACCTTTTACCTATATAGCTTTTTAGATATTGGTACCTACTCAAAAATAAGAATTACACAAGATAATTCGATAGAAAAATAATAGAAGTTTTGTGGATAGGGCCGCTGCCTCCTGAGCGGGGAGGTCATGCTTCGGAAGGCACGTTAAGCCGTTGCTCCTGGTTAATATCGTTTAATACTATAATAGTAGATATTAGTCGTTAAGCCATGTCAGAGGCCAGTGCTAAGCATCTAGGATTGGGTCTGGTTTCTGGGTTGCAGGGGTCAGATGGCAGTCGCTCTGTGTAAAAACCAGTACCGCCGTTCAATCCCCTAGAATAGGTAGCCGACCCCGTGATATACGGGATAAGGCTAGGGAGATGATTGTTCTTCATACGTAACTGGGTACGTAACCCTGGTTTCTTTAGGGTAGGTTAGGTAGTGTAGGGTTAGGGCATGACTAGGTCGGTATATTGGACGAAATGCGAAGGTGAGTCATGTTATGACCTCGGAACTTATGTCGACCTCTTTAAAGTCTATTTTAAGAATGTCAGAGGTGACCAAGAAACAAGCAACAGGCATTCCTCAAGTGGGCACTTGTTGATTTTCACTTGGTTATACTTCATGGTGCCACATTTCAGATGAAAAATACAGTCTTTATGATACGATCATACAGTTTTATAGAACTGATAAATTTCTGTCATTGATTAAAATAACGGTCAAGTGCGAGTCAGTCTCGCTTATAAGCGCGGCGGGGCGCCTAGACTTCCTTCCAAATGGGGATACATACCGACATATAATCACGCCTCTATCCCTAATGGGGTAGGCAGAGTGCAAACGACCTAAACAAAGGCCGTTCCGCCACGTCTAATAAAGTTTTAAGGGTTAAGATAGATTTGTCTAAAACAGGTGTGAGTGTTGAATTGACGGCTGACAGGGATGAATGGAAGAAGAAAACGTACTGCGCCGACTACAAGTAAATGGGATAAGGGCAAGCGAATGATGATGGTTAAGATAGATTTGTAGGTATATTGCTGTAGGGACAGGTTGTCAGTCCATCGCCTAAATCACAACATACTGAAACCCTCGGATCCCTTAGCTGATTTTTACAGTATGCCCGGGAGGGGATGCAGCTGGCACATTGTATGTTTTTCTCTCGCTCCCAGGCCAGCATGGAAGATATATGGCCAAATCGGGATACGAGTATTTAAGATGAATAGCACACTAGCACAGTGATATAACTAACGTCCAGTCTCGATGCATTGTGTACCTAATGGCAAGTCCTTCATATACATGGGAACGATATCAGGAGTCATTCTGAATGAAACAAACATTTTTTTTATAATACCTGTCAGTTTTTTAGTTAAAAAACCAAACGGTATTTACGTTATGTATTTTTTAAAAGCTTATACTAAACTTCACCAAACTATGTACACATAATTAAATGCAACATATCTATGTATCTATCATTTCTTCCATGCTGGACTGGGAGCATGGGCATGCTATAAAAACCAGCTAAGGGATTCGAGGGTTTCAGTATATTGTAATTTAGGCGATGGGCTGACAACCTGTCACTACAGCAATATACAATACAGATCTAAACTTAAACAACCCTCAAAACTTGTCAGACGTGGCGGAACGACCTTTGTCTGGGTCGTTTACGCTCTGCCTACCCCATTAGGGATACAGGCGTGTAGTATGTATGAACTGGGAGCGAGAGAAAAACATAGAACGTGGCAGCTGCATTTCTTCCCGGGCTTGCTGTAAAAACCAGCTAAGGTATGAGGGTTTCTGTATACTGCAATTTAGGCGATGGGCTGATAACCTGTCACTACAGCAATATAACTACAAAAAATCTATCCTAAATAACCTTCAAACCTTTGTCAGATGTGGCGGAATAACCTTTGTTTAGGTCGTTTATGCTCTGTCTCCCCTATTAGGGATAAAGCCGTGATTATATGTATGTATGTATGTATCTATGCTTAGATTTGTTAGAAAATATTAATCACGAACTAAATAATGGCAGCCATACGATTTTGCAGGCCTAAAATTGAATTTGCTCTCTTATTTTGTATATGGTTAAAATTTTGATACCAAAACTAATTATAAGCATAGATAAGTTTGATTTGAATACGTGTACAAAGTTTGGTAAAGTTCGGTCTTACCGTTTAAAAATAAGAACGAAACTACGTTTGTATCTATGGGATTTTGTACCTCCGGCCGACTCCAAACATAGATCTCCAAAGCGAAATTCTAATATGAAATCGCGGCACGGATTTACATTGATTTATGATCAGGAGATCAATTTTTGGCAGCCGCCGGATGATAAACTAGTTACGAGTTACCTTGTTTGAAGCGCTGTATAGCTTTTGTTTGGCTGTTTTGTTCAGGAATTTTCAGATGTCTACAAAATTTATAAACATTTTAATATTTAGCTGACACAGACTGTCCTCATAATTTATCACTCGGAAGTATTTAATAAGAATACATACGTACATATAATTACGCCTATATCCCTAATGAGGAAAGCAGAGCTTAAAACGACCTACACAAAGGTCGTTCCGCCACGTCTGAGAAAGTTTTGAGGGTTATTTAATATATATATATATATATATGTTATACCTACAAATCGATCGATTTGTAGGTATATTGCTGTAGTGACAGGTTGTCAGCCCATCGCCTAAATTGCAGTATACAGAAAACCCTCGGATTCCTTAGCTGGTTTTTACACCATGCCCGGAAGGAAATGCAGCTGGCACATTCTATGTTTTTCTTTCGCTCCCAGGCCAGCATGGAAGATATAATACGAATAAGAATGAAATCTATATTATTTTCATTCATCACTCGAGTGCTTGCTGTTACCGGGTGTATGGTTACTCACTCAACTGAACTAAACAAAACTGAACAACAGCTATCATCAGGAAAGTCTTTCAGGAAACTAAAATATTTTTTGATTTTTCCATACAAAATCAACACCTCGATCAGACAATTTATATGGGAAAGCCCTTTTTTTGATATTCTGGGAAAGTTGTTCACTTTTGTTGACTGCTAGGACGATTTTGCACTGCTCCGTATTGGTATCCGTAGCCGTGAAAAATATTTTGAAGCTGTCAAACATTTTCGCGCCAATCCATACAATTTTTCACGGATACGAACTGATTACGGAGCAGAGCAAAATCGCCCTTACTATCAATTTGCGTTAAGCTGTCCCTTACTCCCGGTATAGATGAATCGCCTGTTGATGGAGTTATTTTCCCGTTAATTCGGTAGTCGAGCCCTCCTGGTCCTGTCATCACATAAATGATTTATCCACAAATCCCCCAGAGCTTTGAGAGTGATTAAATCTGCTACAATTTTGTGGGTTATTCCACAACGCGCAAACTTTTGCAAAATTTAAAAAATAAAATTGGATTTAATAACAGTAAAAGGTTTACCTTTCCATCGTTCTGTCAACTGAGCTACTGAGGGGTCAACATAGCGAATTTACTTATTTGAAAAAATCATCATAGTGGAAGGAGATTCCGAAGGTTGTTGGTTCGAGTCTTGACCGAGGCAATTTTTGTATAGCCCTGCCAGGAATTAAAAATACCTGTCATAAAGGTACCATAGAGAAGGGCTTATAGGAACAGCATAAGTCCATCTCTTATTCTGTCTTTATTTTTCTCTATTCTTCTTCTTAGCTAATGGATTCTCGAGTCGAATGACCCGATAAGCCCTGGTGTCAGAGTTTTCAAACCGCCTAGTAGCACAGCTAATAGGCCTCTGATATGGTTTGAGTATGACAGGTATTTTTAATTCTTGGCGGGGCTGTAGTGCAATATTTTTTTTAGAGCACTGTGGAATAGCCCTATTTTATCTTTATTAAATTGAACCAAAGTTATTTTTTTATTAAAGGTAAAGGTTATACCGCACTATGACGTAGCTGCAGCGGAGCGGCCCGGCGCGGCGGGGCACGGCACTGCAGCGGCGCGATAAAATGTATGAACTGACATTGCCGCGCCGTGTGGCGCTGCGCCGTCCGCTGCAGCTCCAGGGCTGCTTCAGTGCGGTACCTTTCATACAAAACTGCCTCCGTGGTCTAGTGGCTAGTGCCATGGGCTCCCGATCCGGAGGTCCTGGGTTCGATTCCCAGGGGGTAAAACACAAAGTTGATATTTGAGAATTTATCACTTTGTGAATTTTTCCCCAGTTTGGGTAGGACATTGCAGGCTGAATCACCTGATTGTCCGAAAAGAAAAAGATTTCGTGCTTCGGAGGGCACGTTAAGCCGTCGGTCCCGGTCGCTGTCTTTGATAGTGGTCGTTGCTCAAACCATGTCAGAGGCCTGATAGTTGTGCTACTAGGCGGTTTAAAAACTCTGACACCAGGGTTCATCGGGTCTATAGACTCGATACCCACTCGACAGAAGAAGAATTAGTCGCGCAGTGCCGCGCCGCGCCGCCGCTCCGCTGCAGCTACGTCCTAGTGCGCTCCAACCTAAACGCTTTATGTTAAAAGCCATTAATTTTCGACCACAGCGCAGGCATTTACAACCCGGCTGTGGTATTGTCTTAAAATGACCGGTTTCGCAAATTGACCTTTTATGATATTACCTACTTATTTCTAAGACTTTTAGCAGGCCCTCTATTGGAACTAAATCTATTTGAAGGGACATTTTGCGATACATACATACATACATAAAATCACGCCTTTATCCCTAATGGAGAAGGCAGAGCAAAAACGACCAAAACAAAGGTCGTTCCGCTACGTCTGACAAGTTTTGAGGGTTATTTTATTACAGATAGATAATGTATTGCTATAGTGACAGGTTGTCAGCCCATCGCCTAACTTACAGTATGCTGAAACCCTCGAATCCCTTAGCTGGTTTTTACAGCATGCCCAGAAGGAGATGCAGCTGGCACATTCTATGTTTTTCTATCGCTCCCAGACCAGCATAGAAGTTATATTATAATGCATTGTATTAAATGATATTGTATTAAACTAAAACATAACACTTTTCTGGGAAAATTGTGATTTACTTACGTTCCTGCATGTAGGATTAGTCACGTGTACTTAGGTGATGTGGTGCTCCTTACTTCGGAAGGCACGTCCGCTTTCTATAAGAAACTATAACAAGAAATGTCCAGCAAACCAACTCCAGAGGTCGCTTCTCAATTCACCTTGCCATTCCAATAACAAACATGGCTTCCACTTTTCCTAATGAAAGTCATTGAAGAAAATACCTAACATTTTCCGCTACGGTTCAACCTAGCCAAGGCAGCAGCTAGGCAGGCATTAGTATCATGGTGAAACTGACTGCGTGGTCTAATGGTCTAACCCAGAACCCAGGGTTCCCGATCCGGAGGTCCTGGGTTCGATTCCCAATACACAAAGTTGATATTTTGACAATTAATCACTTAGTGAGATTTTCCTCAGTTTGGTTAACGCAATGCAGGCTGAATCACCTGATGTCTGTAGGAATAAAGCAGAGGGCAGTAACCGAGAGAGAGGGGGGGTTAACTGTCGATCAAGGTGGTTTAAAAACTCGGAGACCAGGTCTCATCAAGTCGATCAACTCGAAACCCACACGAAGATGACTTTACTACTTACACGGGGTATAAGGGACATCGTCCCACAAACTGATAGGGGTTGCTCAGTCAACGACACTGAACAACGTCCAGGAAATACTTTCGGGAAGTGAAGAAAAGATTTTGGATTTTCCATACAAATTGTCTGATCGAGGTGGATTTTGGAAAAGCCAATTTTTATTTTCACTTCCAGAAATAATTTCTTTGTGGAAATTGTTCAGTGTAGTCGACTTAGCAACCCCTATCAGTTTGCGGGACGCTGTCCCTTACACCCGGTATTTCCGGTGATGTGCCTAAGTAGACAAGCAGCCCCTGCCTTAGCCTTCACATTTACTTGGAGAAAGACCTTGGTAAAGTGGCTAAGTTTGTTACGTAAACCCCTTGACACTCCCATTATATACGTAGTTATGGTTGCACCATTAACTGCCTCCGTGGTCTAGTGGTCAGAGCCATGGGCTCACGATCCGGAGATCCTGGGTTCGATTCCCAGGGGGGAACACAAAGTTGATATTTGTCCATTTATAACTTTGAGAGTTTTTCCCCAGTTTGGTTAGGACAATGCAGGCTGAATCCACCTGAGTGTCTGGAAGAAAATGGACAACGTGCATCGGAGGGCACGTTAAGCCGTCGGTCCCGGTCGCTGTCTTTGATAGTTGTCGTTACACAAACCATGTCAGAGGCCTATTGCGGCGGTTTAAAAACTCTGACACTAGTTCATCGGGTCGTTTGAATCGAATCCACTCGCTAAGAAGAAGATGTCGCAGCATTAAACCACTATCCATCAACGTCGACACTTCCATCTGTGAACTTACAGAATGTAGAGTTTGAGGTATAGGTAACATGTGAACAAGATATATACCGGGTGTAAGGGACAGCGTCCCGCAAACTGATAGGGGTTGTGCTGCCAACGAAACTGAACAACTATCCGCAGGATTTTTATTCAGTAAATAAAATAAGAAATGCTTTTTCGTACAAATTGTTTGATCGAGGTGGTAATTTTGTATGGGAAGTTATTTTGTTTTATCTCCTGAAAGAATTTCCTGGTGAAAGTTGTTCGGTTTCGTTGACTGAGCAACCCCTATCATTTTTCGGGACGCTGTCCCTTACAATTTTTTTCAGTAAATGAAAATCGAAATGCTTTTTCATCCAAATTGTTTGATCAAGGTGGTAATTTTGTATGGGAAGGTCATATTTTTTATCTCCTGAAAGAATTTCCTGGTGAAAATTGTTCGGTTTCGTTGACTAAGCAACCCCTAGCATGTTTCGAGACGCTGTCCCTTACACCCCGTACTTACACACGGACGGGGTGTTAGTGATAGGGGTTGCACAGTCAACGAAACTGAACAACTTTCACCAAGAAATTCTTTCAGAATATGAAATATTTTTCGACTTTCCCGTCCAAAATGATCACGTTGATCAGACAATTTGTATGGAAAACCAAATATTTTCTTCATTTAATGAAAGAATGAAGAATTTGGTGAAAGTTGCTCAGTTTTGTTGACTGTTTGCATTAAGCTGTCCCTTTCACCCCGTATAGTCACGCCTGTATGTTACGGGGTAAGAAGTTGGAAACCTCATTAAAGGGCATTTGAGCTACGTATGATAAGCCTTACGGTCATTTTAGAAAGAATGGACTATCTGGGAAGAGAGGCATCTGGAACATATGTAAACCTGTAATCATTCTTGTAATATTTAAAAAAAAAACTGGCTTTTTTCTATCGCGCCCAGGCCAACTTTTTCTATTGCAAGACTTACAATACGCAGTCACTAGTAAAAAGTCACCATACATAACTTTCAGTTTGCGTCGATATTTCTCTAAGTGAACACTTACCAGCACAACGTAAGGTTAGTACTAAGACTGAGAAAATCGGCAATAAACTAGACTTTAGTACACGTGTATTTGGCCTCTTGATGTCCAGGTTTATTTTATGTGGGACGCTCACGTCAATACAACATTCATACACTTTACGACAGGTGTACGAAAGGTGTCTTAAATCTAGTGTGATGTCGAACCCAAATCTATATCATGAAACCGTAACATTTTCCCTTTGAAATTCTCTTCAAGCTCTTGCTCACATGAATTCCTAGGCGCGTAAACAGCACTCGAGACTGACAGCTAGTCTGAGTTCGTTAAAAAAATACATTATAGTACAATGTAACGTGTCAAATCCATACTTAATATTGGTCTCAATCTTGAGATCTCTTTATGAATACAAGCCTTAATTTCTTACTTCATTTACCTAGACGGGGGGCAGTTTAACGCAAACTGATAGGGGTTGTTCACTTGCTCAGTCAACGAGACTGAACAACTTTAACATCAAATAGAAAAACATTGTCTGCCCTATACAAATTATTCAAAAACTTTAAACGTTTTGAATAATATCCTGGAAGATTTTTTTAGTTAAAGTTGTTCAGTTTCGTTGACTGAGCAACACCTAACAGTTTGCAGGAGACAGTATCTTGCAACATAATAAAATAAAAAAACAATTTTTATTCAGAAAAGGTAAAGCGCAAAAAATATAGTTTCTGGTCGTACTTAGGTATATTTATTTTTATAAATAGTGTACCTACGTAAAATACGTAACATACTCTTCGGTGTAACAGAATATAACATAGTCACGTTACCGTTTTCAATATCGGTGCTAATCCCGGGACGAACCGGTTCTTTACATCATTACCGTCCCTCACGTACTCCAATTCACTAACCGATCCTCCTAATGTAATATAATAAGGCTATGACCTATCGTGGTAATGACGGCCTAATGCGGTGTATGGGGAGTGTCAGCGAGTCAATTCACTTAATAGAATCCTGTCTTGAAGATGGGTGTCCAACATAAGTTTATTTCTTTACTAGCGACCCGCCCCGGCTTCGCACGGAATTTATCAGTGTTTTTCTACTATATTATGCATGTATTATACATATAAACGTTCCTCTTGAATCACTCTATCCATTAAAAGAAACCGCATCAAAATCCGTTGCGTAGTCTTAAAGATTTATGCATACATAGGGATATAGGGACAGAGAAAGCGACTTTGTTTTATACTATGTAGTGATAGGTAAGCATGATGTAAACGGTTTATAAAGAACTTTAAACTTTTACGTATAAAATTTCAATACAATTATTCGAGTATTCTCATTCACCTTGTTAACGAAAAAGAAAGTTCCTGTTAAAAATATAAATAAGTTTAGCACATACTTAATACAAAGTAAAAATTCGTAGAAAGAAAATTATCACGACATAATCGTAAAAAGGTTATTTATTCAAAGGTTTATTTATTTATTTTTGATTATGTATATAATTGAAAGTATTTATTTATTTCTTGTTAATATTTATATAAAAGATTTACATTATATAATTATTTTATAGTAGTATTATCTTATTGATATTTATTAAATTTTGTGCACGTTTTATCCGCGTATCTTTAAAATTATCACTTCTGTAGGTCTGCTGTAAGAAATTTCTTTCTAGAAATAAGCAGTGCCTGTTGTGTCTTTGTTTTTTATGTCCTGTGTTTATGATGTTTTTTGTGTACAATAAATTGTTAAATAAATAAATAAAAAGTAGGCCTATATCAAAAATTCCAACGTACTTAGGTACCAGCCTAAATATAAATAATTTAAATATCCAAAGCCCGATGGTGTAGTGGATAGGGCCGCTGCCTCCTGAGCGGAGAGGTCGTGGTTCGAATCCCACCACGTACCAATGTGTTTTTCGGTTTTCGAATTTCATATATACGTTTATTTGGCGCTTTTTCCGTGCTTCGGAAGGCACGTTAAGCCGTTGGTCCCGGTTAATATCGTTTAATACCGTAATTTTCAGAGGCCATTGGCGGCATGAAAACTCTGACCTAATCTAGGATTGGGTCTGGTTTCCCTTCTGGGTTGCGGAGGTCAGATGGCAGTCGCTCTGTGTAAAAACCAGTACCCTCGTTCAATCCCCTAGATTAGGTAGCCGACCCCGTGATATACGGGAT
The DNA here is from genome assembly GCA_949820665.1 of Scrobipalpa costella. Taxonomy (NCBI): domain Eukaryota; kingdom Metazoa; phylum Arthropoda; class Insecta; order Lepidoptera; family Gelechiidae; genus Scrobipalpa; species Scrobipalpa costella. The sequence goes on along the minus strand of OX463307.1, from coordinate 4,877,673 downwards.
AAGGCTAGGGAGATGATGATGATGATGATCCAAAATACTGTTAATAAAAAGCAAAACTAAAAAACTACTTGTTAAATGTAAAAAGGCCCTTACAATATCCCTTTTATGTCAGTAGGCAGGGAAACAGCCATGATTATTACGAAGGTAAAGAAAGGTAGGTATCAAATATTTATGAGCTCCCTTGATAATCAAAGGTGTGAGTAATATAATATACGGGGTGTAAAGGACAGCGTCCCGGAAACTGATAGAGGTTGCTCAGTCAACCAAACTGAACCACTAGCAGCAGGATTTTTTTTTCTGGAAGTTAAAAAAAATTGCTTTTCCTTAAATTGTCTGATCGAGGTCGTCAGTTAAAGGAAAGTCATTTTTTTTATGTCCTAAAAGAATTTCCTGGTGAACGTTATTCAGTTTCGTTGACTGAGCAACCCCTATCAATTTGAGATGCCCTTACACCCGGTAGTAGGTAGTAGAATCACTACATAGTATAAAACAAAGTCGCTTTCTCTGTCCCTATATCCCTATGTATGCATAAAACTTTAAAACTACGCACCGGATTTTTATGCGCTTTCTTTTAATGGATAGAGTGATTCAAGAGGAAGGTTTATATGTATAATACATGCATAATATAGTAGAGAAACACTGATCATTTCCGTGCGATCATTACCGTGGCGGGTCGCTAGTAGTAAAAAAATATCAGTATTTCGGTACTTACCTAATCCAGTGCGTACTTAACAAAATACAGGGTGTGGGACATCCGTACAGCGTACCAAACTGATAGGAGTTGCTTAGTCAATGAAACTGAACAACTTTCAACATTCGTAGCTCAGTGACGCGCCTTGCCGCTCGGCTGCAGCTACGTCCTAGTCCGGTCTAATATTTAGGGTAGTACTAGGTAGGCTAGGTAGGCTCATTACAATTTACCATCATAACTACTTACTCTCTCTACAGTTTTTATTGTTATATCTTTCATAAGTATTTCTAAATTCTGATCGTTTAGGTGACATTGGTGCCATTCTTCTAGTTTTTCTTCCATGAGACGAGGGTCAGGCTGAAAACCAGTGCTGCGCAACCCTAGTTGCCAGCGTACACTGAGCCTTGCTCCTCGCCACACACACACACACCAATATAATCTGCTTATAGTCATTAACTCATTAATCATACATATTTTTTTGTAACTTTTACCATGGTGATTCGGTAGTTAAATTTATTTAAATATGTATAAACTAACAAAAATACTCCAAAACTACCTTTAATTTAGATCTTCTAATGTTGCTAGCTAAGTACCTATTTAACTTAAGTTAGATAATAAGTTACAATTGTTACATTGTTAAGCAAGAATACTTGTAAACAGTTTTCTTTTTGTGTGTGGCAAATAAATGGTTTTAATGGTTTTAAGGTAGCTTAGTACCGGAAAAAGAGCGTTCAGCTAATTTATTAAATAAAAATTGATGTTTAAGTATTTACTTGAAGGAGTTTAAGCATTATTTAATATATTTAATTAGGAATTCATTGTAGTCATTAAAAAATACCAAATTGAAGTTAACGAGCCGAAGATGATCGCATAAATCTCGAAATAGCTTTTAGACGTAGGAATTTCCACTTCTAATGATGAGCCTGAAAATAAGACGTTATTTTTAGGTTCACTATAATTTACACTTACAAAAAAAATATTTTCCAAGTGAAGTAATTTTCTGAAAACAATTTTAGCGAACAGCCATTTGTATGCTAATAAGGATCTGGATCATTATTTTTAAATACTTGAGCTAAAGATAATAGGGTCATAAATAGGTTAGGAGTGTTTTAGCGTGTTTCTGTAAACTTTAGTTACTTACATAACATCGCTTGTCCTTCTCTTCTCTACTCTAAAAACACCAAAATCACTACCAACAGATCTATCTCTAAAGGATTTTTTTCTTCCTACCGTTATCTCGGTCTTCAACAACCGCAGGCTGGAGCAAGATCGTTCTCTTCCATATCCGCTTTCACGACGTCGTCTAGCCAGCGCTTCTTCGGTGGGAAGGAAGTTAATAATAATAATGTCGACAAAATTTGTGTTTTTTATTTTCCGATTTCAGGTTTCCAATCTCAAACATGACAAGCATATTACTGCCACCTAAGTTATGTAAGAACGCAATCGAGCCCTATGAAAATCCCTTTCATGTATCGTTAGTGAAATAGGGCGCTCGTGCGGTCGTTCATTTGGCACATAAAGGTCGCCAATAATTCGGTCCGCCCTTATGATCAAAGCAATATTGGAGGGAAGGGCTGCTTAGAGGGATCCTTATTTTTATTAATACAAGTAGGTATAGTTTTGTTTAAACCATATCTATTTAAATCTGTTCTATACCTCTACCGGGTGTAAGGGACAGCGTCCCGCAAACATTTTTACTTTCTGTTTTTTTTTCCTGGTGAAAGTTGTTCAGTGCCGTTGACTGAGCAACCCCTAACAGTTTGCGGGACGCTGTCCCTATATCACATTCAGTATGTTAAAGTTGAGGATATTTCTGACAATATGACTGCTTTCGAAATAAGATTTTGTTACGTGTGCAACGTTTCTTTCTAGGCAATGCGGATAATATTTGTCTAGTTCTAGACTAGCGGAATTTCTCATTTGTAGAATGCGAAGGAAGGAACAGATAAAAATTCAAAATACAGTATAGATTTTTTAACTAAATTTATTTTCAAAACTATTTATTTATTTAGAAATCCTACAGTAGTAATCAAGTCCAGTTCCAACACTGTTTTTTTATTTTTCTGCAGATACAAGATTAAAATTACATGTACGTCACAACTGTTTATTTACTTACAATAAATCATTTGAATGTAAATTTAAAATTGTTAAGTTATTAATAAAATTCGTTACTGTCCCTATTATACGTACGTAAATTTTCTAAACAATAAACCATTTATGTTCCTAACACAATTTTCAGATAAATATTTTGACGTAGAGATAACTACCTTAGCCTACTATAATATTATTTTGCTTACAAATGACTTTGATTATATCCATTTTCACCAATCGATCGATGACTCTATGATCCGTGCAATTAAAATTTGAATAATATTTGAACATTTTAGATACCTACTTTATGACTGCCTTCAAATGGCGTAAAGTTTAGTTCATAGATAACAATGAGATTTGCAATGCTTTCAGCATAGTTTGTAGGCATTCTGCCAAATACAATTAAAATGTAGCTGCAGTAAAAGTCTCTTTTTTTGGCAGTCTTAAGTTAAAACGAAACCTGCCAGAGCGCACTACTCAGTTTCAAATTTTCCGTTAGAGATAATATAAAACATTAATGGAATCTACGAGATAAACAAATCTGTTGATTTTCAATCAAGATGAAAGAGATGTCTGTCACGGTGTGTTCTAGATTGGTATTTGTTTGTATTTTCCCAGACACCGAGCTAAACATTGTCAGCATTTTCAGCAGCTACATATTTTAGACTTGTAAATATTTGTATCTTTTTTAATATAAGCAACCTTGCTCATAGGTCATAGCCATCACTATGATTTTCAGTGTCGGAATGCTATGGACATAACACCACACCGATTAGATCATAGATCCAGAATTTATAAACGAATTAATTTTTCAAATTAAAAAAAGCATTCAAATCTTTGATTATAAGTTTTACCTTAAACCCATTTTATCCGATCTCAAAACTTGACTGTCGTTAAGCGCTCTCTGGCATGCTCCAAATTTCAACTTGGTTCGAGCAATCGATATTTGGCTACATTTTAGCATGAATAGGTGTTGCGAGGAAGTTTAGCTTCAAAGTTGGCTACGAGATAATGATATGAATGCGATCACTTTAAAATTCGAGATATATAGCTCGTTTCATACATAACGGAATAAAACTGTAAGATTTAGAGTAAGTTAAACTTCCAGAGCCTAAAAAATAATGTAATATCCAATAACATACTTAAAATCTTGAATCGAATTTTGAGGAAGACTGGCGATAGGGTAATTAATAAAATAACCCACTTTAGAGTTAGATTAGACAACTTGATTGTATAATAAATGTTGTAGTAGAAAATGTACAATCCGATTAGAGATAATAACGGCCAAGTAATATCTCTCAATGTTTATACATTATCTACAAAGTTGGAAAGAAAACAAATCAAGACGTTCAAGGTTAATCTTCATCAAACTCTACCACTTCAACCCCGAACAAGGTCTAAGAATAACAATAAAATAACAGTATCGGATAGAGCAGTTGCTGAAAGTTCGGAAGGAAACTGTTACCAAAAGGGAGTTGTTAAACAAATTCCTATGCTAACGATCAAAGTTCGCGAAATTCGGCGAGTGGCAATATTTCCCCCAAACTTCTTGAACTGCTTTCATACTCAACTCGTAATAGCGTCTTTATCTTGTTAGATAAAACTTTTCAAAACTCTTATGGATCTTTAGCGCATTCAGGGTATATTTCAGTTTTAAGTCAAGAGATAACCGTGATACGTAGACACAAATTCTTAACTACTATTTCTTTAGGTACGTTTCATTCGCGCTCTCGTCTTACAATCGTATTTTCATTCTTATGGCTATTAAAACTATGTAGAAATGACTAGAAGAATAAAAAACTGCATTTTGATCACAACGCATGGCTCAGTACAAATATACCCAGATAGTTGAAGTTTTCAGTAAAACACTTATAAATAAATTTTCCAAACAGAAATGAAGAACAGGATAAAATTTATAGTAATTTGGCATATTCATATCAAAAAGGATGGCCCACGCAAGTTCTTTTCAAAATATACTAATATACATATTAGATATTTATTATAAAGTAGGTATAAAATAATTAGGAAAATAGGTACATTAGTTTTTCAAAATACATAAGGATAGTCCTAAAAGGAGATAACGTTTTATAACTACTGTTAATTTTTATATATATTTTTTTACATTTATGACTAGCTATTTGTTACATGATTAATATTAAGGTCTGATTCATTTATCTACATAAATATTTATGTAATTCAATGTCGAGTTTCAAACGAATTCTACATTACCGAGAATTCTACAGCGGATTCATAAATAAACACGACGTCGTAATTATACTGGTAATTCCTATGAATATTCAAATGTTTCTAAAGGAAATAAACAAATTACAGACAGGAAAACCGCTTTTTTACCTTTTATCTCACTTGCCACATGTTTTGGCCTTCTTCAAAACCGCAAACTTCGGTCTCAGCAGATTATCACATGAAAATACGCCGGACTTAATCTCTCACGAACACAAATTCGTTGTAGTGGTTCCAGCGGTTTTCTTCCGAGTCCACTCCAGGTTTAAGCTCGGCTGCACCTCCAGCGGTGCCACTTCCACAGCTGCCCTGCAGCTTGAATCCATTCTCTTGCAGATTGTCAAAAGCTTGCTCGATAAACGAGTGTTTCAAGAAGAACCGAGAAGTATAACGGTCTGCTAAACCATGGTCCGGGTCTCGGGACTCATTCAACGTCTCTCCAAACACGTCACGGCAAAGAGTGACTTTTCCACATACGAGGATTCGTGACAACTTGCGGAATTTAACATCGGCAAGCCCGTCTCTGCCGAATTGGAAGCTTCCTCTGTATCCGACAACGATGCATCCTTTTTCGCGGTTCGGCGGTTTTGGATCCGATTCTCTTACTGCATTTTCGAGCCCCGCCAAGCGGTAGTGCCTTGCTTCCCGCGCGAGTCGTTTGTGCTCGCGGAAGCATTCAGGCAGCACGATGCTGCCGTCGCGGAGGTAGTCGAGCACGTAGCGGAAGAGGACGCCGTCGCGGTCGAAGAAGATGCGTCCGCGCGCGTCCCGAGGGTGTTCAGGGTCGTTGACAGCGGCGGCGAGCAGCGAGTCGGGTTCGCGCAGCAGCGTGACGCGAGTGGTGGCGTAGTGCACGCCGCCCACGTTGAGCTCGAGCACCTCAGGCGGCGCGTCCGCCATGGCCGGTCGCTGAGGGCGCAGTGCCGAGGCGGCTGCGCGCCTCCGCCCCCCCTGACCCATTTTCCGCGCGTCTCGGCGCCGCGCGACCCATCAATAACGCACGCCCGGGTTACTGACTTGAACGTAATTATTTCCTACCCTTTCGAGCGAAAACTTCTCCGTAAAAGCCTTCAAGGTCGACGTCTATTGTTAGCTAACAGATGGTTTATTATTCCTCTATACTTCGGAAATGTTTCCAATATTGGAACGGCTTCATTTATGGACTTTGCGGATGGCTCCACAAAGCCACACGCACAAAATATCAAAATGTATCGTTCCTATGCGGGTGGTGGTTGCTCCGGTTAACTTATTTACGCACTACAACCTAGATAGTTAAATAAACATTGACGTGTCCCATTTCAGTCCCCAGTGGCTTAATTTGAGAGGAAACTTTCTAATTATACCTCAGGGTCCAAAACTGACACGCATGAAAAAGATCCTGCGAACCTAATTTCGAATGTATGTGGCAAGCAGTGTTCTAAACGTTATATACACGGAGATCTCTAGAACGCACGTTTGCATATTGCAACGGGTTGCAGCGACGTGTTAGGATTGTTTGCTCTTCTGAATCGACAAACATTTCGCTCCAGCATAGCTTCCACTGGAATGTAGGGTGAGGGACTATAAATTATTGTCTGCAAAATCCGTGTGAGATTTACTCAAAATTTAAATTAATTACCGCCTGCAGAGGGCACAGAAAGGAGTTAAATTTTTTACTCATTACGCGAATAATGAGTTCAACCCCTTTTATTACAGCGTTGGGAAATATGCTTTGTTTTGTTCACACATACGGGATGGAATTGAGCTGACGAGAGGACGCACAGTAATTAAAATTTTATTAGCTTCTAGATTATGTTTGGCTTTTACTGGGATCATAATATAACGTAATTGAATAAAAGGCTCATTTTAATACTTTACGTCGGTATATTGTAATATAGTATCGTAAACGCAAGAAAATTTGTGTCGTGTCCTGAAAATGGTGTTAATGAAAGATATCTGAATTCTACGGATTCTTTAAAACTTCGGTACGGCCGGAATAAGTATTTTAATTTACGTAAGAAAAGAAAAGATTTTCGAAGGCTTTTAGTTCGTTTTATTGGGTTCTTTAAATTGCTTTTCAGACGACACGAACTTTCTACGGTACAATGAAGTATTTCGTAAAATATGTTTACATTTTAATATCACGCTTCTCGATTGGGATTTTCGTCATTTTCTTTCGAATCCCAAACAAGAGAAATAAATACTATATTGCTAATATTATCTTTACGCATTTTGAATAAGTCTTAAGAATCTTTTCTGATATCAAAGCTATTAAAATCGTAATCAGCAATATCCTTTTGGTTTCTGAATTCAGCTTTGTCTATTTGACTGCTAGGACTGCCTTTGGTTTTCAGCCATTGCATCCTGAAATATGAAAAAAAAAATTACGACTCTTTCCTGCAGAACCGGTACCGGTATCGCAAAATTATACGGGTAAAAACGGTATCGGTTATTTATAGTACATCACTATTCCTCATTTATTTTAGAGCCCGATGGTGTAGTGGATAGGGCTGCTGCATCCTTAGCGGGTGGTCGTTGTTCGAATCCCAGCAATTTTACCAATGTGTTTTAAGGTTTTTGAATTTCATATGTGCGTTTATTCGGCGCTTTACCCGTGCTTCGGAAGGCACGTTAAGCCGTTGGTCCCGGTTAATATTAATACCGTAGATGTCAGGGGCCAGTGCTAAGCATTGGCAGCTTGAAAACTCTGACCTAATCTAGGATTGGGTCTGGTTTCTCTTCTGGCTTGTGGAGGTCAGATGGCAGTCGCTCTGTGCAAAACCAGTACCCTCGTTCAATCCCCCAGATTAGGTAGCCGCCCTCGTGAAGTACGGGGTAAGGCTAGGGAGATGATGACTATGCCTCATTTATTTTCTTGGTATTATTTAATTTAATAAAAATAAACACTTGCTTATTTTTTATACGACGAAATAGCGATAAAATAATGACCCTAAATAATTCATTTTTTTTTGTTTTTTTTAAGTCTTCTTTTACGTTTGTGATTTTTGTTTGGTTGTTGTTAGTGTGGCCATGAAGAAATTCGCCGTAAAAATAACGTCTTTTAAAAGACAGTTGCAGCAAAATAAATAGGATTATATTTTATTTTGAGAAAAGTTGCTCTGAGCACATTAAACATTATACACCAACATTTTACCATACATACATAGAATCACGCCTTTATCGCTAATGGTAGGCAGAGCATAAACAACCTAAACAAAGGTTGTTCTGCCACGTCTGACAAAGTATTGAGATTCGTAGGTATATGGCTCTAGTGACAGGTTGTCAACCCATCACCTAAGTTACAATATACTGGAACCCTCGGTCTTAGCTGGTTTTTACAGCATACCCGGGAGGAAATGCAGCAGACACATTCTATGATTTTCTCTTGCTCCCTGGCCAGAGTGGAAGAATTTACTATGAGATTAAAACTTACATAGTGGCGACTTTGTCATTGGGTCCCTGCATGTGACCTAGAACGGTGCCTTTAGATGTGTTCTGGCACCAACCTCGGAGTCCCAACTTGTCCGCTTCTTGTTTTGTATACTGTAACAAAACGAGAAACGTGTTGATAATGTTTTATAATATAGATCAAACATAAACATAAAACATTATTAGCCTACTACTAATTAAAAAGAATGTAATAAGTTTTTAATGTACTGTATCAAATGTTGAATACATTGGTATAAAACTTTATAGCATGCAAACAATTCTCCAAAAATAAGTTAATATGGCCTTAAAAATTAGGGACATAACACAATCTTATAACAAGTTAGTGTGGTCTGTTCTGCATATTAACTTTTGAGAGATTATTGTTTTGATCTAAATTTTGCTCCACTGTTTAGAGATTTATTTTATTTTGATGAACATCATTAATTAATTATTAATATTAATTAATAACTATGATTATTATATCAACCTAAACTGTCCTACTGCTGGGACTTCCCCTTTCACTTTCCAGACAACATGGTTCATAGCAGTTTCAGCTATAACTATAAGCTATAGCTATAAAACAAGTCCTGCACAGTTGGCAGATCTCCGCCAGATTGGCCGCCATCACCGAAAATGGTGGGGTCCTCCCTATTATTAGCTTAGAAAAATTTATTTGTACCTTCCGAAAGTAAACAACTTCGACATTTCCAAACACTTCAAAATCAACAGATTGTAGCGGACTGTCTTGGGATTTTTTATTTTTATTCACATTAAAATTACTAAACAAATTTTTCTTGAACATGTTTTTTGCTGTCTCTTTATTACTTTTTGTGTTATTTTATGAGGGATAGCATATTGGAAGTAAAGGGTTTTATACCATTCGGAAACTAACTCCTTGTACAATGCCAAATATTTCAAAATCAACTGCTGTTAAAGCCATATCTTTTCTATGGCGTTCTATGTACTGTTCTTTGGCTCTCTCGCATCTTCCAAATTTACAACCCGTTTTGTATAAATTAACACTATACAACAATCTTTAGAATTTCATGTAGTTCTCTAGGTGAATAAATTGAAAATTTTTCAACTTTGCAACTGTCATTTTAGTTTTGCTAATTTTAAATATTACCATAGACATCTAACAGGAAAAAAAATAAAAGGTGTACGAGTAGTTTTTACTCTGAGGCACACATTAAGTTTGAATGTAGCAAACAAAACAATATAAAAATGCCTGTGCAATACCTATAATAAAGAGTACCTTGGTAGTTAAAATTTTATTATAGGTACCTGCTACAGTACAGTAGATCTAATAACGAACCGAGCTAGCGGAACTTGGCAATAAACTAACAGGGAATAATCTAGACCAGACCTATTTCAGTTACTCACCTATCTAGGAGGTCAGCATAGGAGAATGAAAACATTGAACTTATAAGTATGGAATAAGTTATAGATTTGTTTAAATGGGCTTACCTTCCGGAAGAAAACTCCTTGAACCCGGCCGAAGACCTCAAAGTCTATGGCCTGGAGCGACATCGCGCTGGTAGCTCCAACTGCAGCGGTAGTGGAAGAAGCCCGGAACACGCTTGCCAATGAAGTCAAAACGAGTAAACGCAACATTATTAATTTATTTTCAACATATGCACGAGTTACTCGATAAAAAGTTACAAAGAAAATGGGAAAATACCTACTTGATACCTCTACGAAAAGTCAAAACAAAACAATCTGCCGAGGACTGCGGTCGGTGCGGTGGAAATCCATCAAAATGCGTTTATTTCAGTGTATCCGGGGACTAGGATAACTGTGTAAGTGTAAGAGAAAACGCTTTACTTTTGGTCTCTTTCTCCATTTCCGAAAATTGCTGTCTGTATAAAAAAAACACCCAACTTTCCTCTTTATTGTTGGTATTTATTCCATTGAACGTTAACTTTACGAAAAATTATTTACTTTCTTAGCGATGGTGGTTGTGTAGTAAATAATTTCTCGGTGTAAAAAACATATCGAAACGGAACGCACATCACGCCATTTTGACAGAAGCTGTTAAATTGACAGCTGACAGACACATGAAATGTCAATAAAAGTTCGTCAGACTCAGTGGTGAGCGCAATTTTGATTGTTTTCTCTGGTAAAAATCAAGTATTTATCAATAACCCCATCGATTTGTATGTGTGTTGCAGAAGCCTACGACGTCCTTCTCTCAAATAAACAATGGCACTCTTCTACTGCGCTAGGTAATGTCACTGAAAAATATTATGTAATCGTATGGTGTTTTTGCGGTGTTGTCCTTTCTAAACGTGATTGGAAATTTGCAGGTTGGGTGGGAAGTCGATGCTCTCAACGATAGGTAGGGTTCCTACCGTGTTGGGGTCGTCGCAATATGCCCAGATGGCGGCCGGGATTCCTAAGATATCGATCACAAAGTATGAACCACCGAAAGATGAACATCATGACATTAGGAACGAGCGTTTGCACAGGCCGATGTCGCCGCATCTCACCATCTACCAGCCCCAGTTGACCAGCATGTTGTCTATTACCCATCGTATTGCAGGTACATATTTCTGTTTGTTTGATAAGCATAATAAGTAATAAGAATGTGTAATTATGTTTGTTTAATATTGCAGCTAGAAGATGTATTTTATTTTCTTTGTATTTATATAATTATTAAAACATTTGCCATGGTATTTAAAGCTTAAGAATTGTATTAAAACCTATCAAAGTTTGCTGGAAAAGTTGCCAGTGTTGATATTTGGAATTTCTATTTCAATAACATATTTAATGTTATCACTTTAAATGGTCTATGGTTGAGTCACAATGGGAAATTCTTTAAAATAAAGTGCTGTAACCTGCAGCTGTAACAATGCCATTTTATAAATTGTGTTTGTAGTGTAGAACTGAAACATTATATTAATTCTGGACACTATAACACAATACCTTTATTTAATTGAAAGAATACTAAAAGGAAGCTAAGTTATGTGAAAGTTATTTTTTATTTTAATTTAAATATCAAATAATGTGTTTTCATATAATGTCCTAAGTATAAATTAAAATCTATCCCTTTTACATCTCTATTTTTAGCAATCTATTTTTTTTTTAGGTATGATGCTGTCTGGCTATGTAAGCGTACTGGGTATTGGTGCGTTAGTGTTGCCAGGTGACGTGTCACACTATGTCACCATGCTGGAAGGCCTCCACCTTTCTGCGGCTTCCCTATTTATCCTCAAAGCAGTAATTGCTGCTCCATTCGGATACCACTTGGCCAACGGTCTCAGACATTTGTACTGGGACACCGCAAGAGGCCTCACCATTAAGGAAGTCTACACAACCGGCTACATGATGCTCGGAGCCTCAACAATAATCACAATGATCCTAGCTTCATTATAAGTTTTTAAAATGTAGAATGAAAATCTGAAATCTGGGTATTATATTTATTTAATTTCGAACATTAAGGAAAAATGTAAATAAAGTTTACAAATTCAGACTTTGTTTTTATTAGAAGTTAGTACCTCCTACAATACTAAAACTCTTCAAAGTTTTCAGTTTAAGCCACTCCGCATGTAGAAACTACATCATGGATGGACTTAAACTTATCAAAATCAAACTTTTCTGTTGTTGCCAAACCCTTTGCAGCATTCTGTAACAAAATAATGATGATTTAATTAAATTAAAATAATCTACAACAACTATTTATAAATAAAAAACAAATAACATTCTGTTATGAATCTTAAAAGTTTGGCAGAAGCTTGTTAGAATTACAAGTAGCATAATTTTTAGAAGCCTTTTCATTTTCTTTACTTTATTTTCTTACTTACATTGAAAATCACGTTATTATTCTTCAAGAACTCTCCATAGATGTTGAATAGGTCTGTCTTATCGGCCAGCAAGTCAGCCAGGCTGAGTGGCGTGTGCGCGATGGAGACGTCTGACATGAAGTCCTTAGCCGCCAGCCAGGTCCTAGAAGGCGCCATGATGATGTTGCATGTTTGGAAGTTTGCGAGGGAATCGCGGCCAGAGTCACGGTTTAGGCAAAGGAGTTCGAACTGTGTGGAGTCGTAGTTTGAAAGATCTGCGCCTGGAAGTAAGTAGTTTATTTACTTATTTGGGATTGCTCTTGTGTGTAAGCTAGGCACCTTACGTACTGCTCTTCCTTCCGGGCATGCGGTAGAAGTCAGCAAAAGGGACTCGAAGGTTACAGTGTATTGTAATTTAAGCGATGGGCTGACAACCTGTTACTATAGAAATACACATTACAATCAAAAATTGCCCTCAATTTTTGTCAGACGTGGCAAAAGCGCCTGTTACGAGTCGTTTAACACTCTGCCTACCACGTAAGGCATAAAGGCGTGATTTTATGTATGTAATTTTCTATACTTACTTGAAACAAACGCAACATCTCCGCGGTCTTCCTGAAGGCATTTCATTGGGTTGTTATCGTTGTCACTCGAACATTGCTGCTTCAGATTTTTAACATCTGCACCTAAAAAAATATTCATATATAAAAATATAATATATAAGGGTTGTTCAGTCCATGAAACCGAACGACATTCACCCAGAAAATTTTGAGGATAGGAAATAAAATTGGATTTTCCATACAAATTGTCTAATCGAGGTGGTAGTTTTGTATGGGAAAAGAAAGTTTTTTTTTCATTTCCTGAAAGAATTTCTTGGTTGTTCAGTTTTGTTGAATGAGGAACCAGTTTTAGTTTACGGAAATTAGTTTCTGGTACGCCCGGTATTGTAGAGAACACGAAATACTAGAGAAAATGTTGTTCAGTTTCGTGTGTTCTTTGACCAGAAAATTTTCAGGATAGTAAATAAAATTGGGTTTCGCATACAAATTGTCTAATCGAGGTGGTAGTTTTGTATGGGAAAAGAAAGTTTTTTTCATTTCCTGAAAGAACTTCCTGGTTGTTCAGTTTTGTTTGATGAGGAACCCCCTACCAGTTTCTGGTACGCCCGGTATTGTAGAGAACACGAAATATTAGAGAAATTGTTGTTCAGTTTCGTGTGTTCTTTGCCTATTTGGTGCACTTAAACTTCTTCTTTGCCTATTTAGGCACAGAGGCTATTTTAGTCTTGAGGTTTTAATTCGATTAGCTCATACATACTTAGTGGATTATTTTCTGGCTTATCAACACCAGGCAAGCATGATCCTCCAGAGAAGAAGTCTCCCAGATTTTTGATACACTGTAACAAAGTATTACATTATAATAGAAATAATAACTGGCTCCGAGATATTGTTGTCTGAGCCATGGGCTTTTGATCCGGATCCGGAGGCCTTTGAGTTCGATTCCTCTAGGTTGATATTTACCAATTTATCACTTTGGGTGATTTTCCCCGGTTTGTTTAGGACAATCCAGGCGGAATTACCTGATTGTCTGGTAAACAAAAGATTCCGTGCTTCGAAGGACATGTTAATCCATCGGTTCCGGTCGCTATCTTTGGTAGTGGTCGTTACATAAACCATGTCAGACAGAGGTATATTAGTTGTGGTTTAAAAACTCAGAGACACCAGTTTTCATCGAGTCGATCGACTCAAAACCCACATGACAACGAGAAAATAACATAAATGTTATGGGATTCGAACCACAAAGATTCGAAAGTCTTCCATGCTGGACTGGGAGCGAGAGAAAAACATAGAATGTGCTAGCTGCATTTCCTCCCTGGCATGTTGTAAAAATCAGCTAAGGGATCCGAGGGTATCCGTACATTGCAATTTAGGCGATGGGCTGATAACCTGTCACTTTAGCAATAAACCTACAAATCTATCTTTAATAACCCTCAAAACTTTGTCTGACGTGGCGGAACGATCTTTTCCGTCGTTTGCGCTCTGCCTACCTCATTAGGGATAAAGGCGTGATTATATGTATGTACGTGTGTAAGATTCGAACGAACTAGAAGAATTGGTTTCTCACCTGGTCAGAGTTGATGAGTTTCTTGTTGATTAAGTAGAATAGTGGAGCATGGAGGCCACTGAAAGTTCCGAAGGAGTTGTGGCAGGATCTGGAAAGTAAGATTTATCATAGGCGGTATCCTGGGTTTCTCCTTTGCATCTCCATACACCTTCAGTTTTTCTCAAAGCTAAGTACGAAGGTAAGGTAAGTACTACATAACAAAAGTGTCTTCCTTCCTGTGGATCTTCTTTTAATCTAGATTGTTACATCTTTCTTCTCAAGTCTCTCAAGTTTGACGACAGAATAGTTTTTTTTTTTTTTTTATTTTTTTTTTTAATATATATAGGCGAGCATTTGTCCGCCATCTCACCTGGTGGAAAGTGACGATGCGGACTATGTTGAAACATACTCACCTATGTAGTGCCTATTCACTCTCGCCTTGAAAAGGCCAAGGTTATATTGTTCCGGAAACAGATCCGCCGGCAGGGAGTTCCACTCCTTAGCCGTTCGCATTAAGAATGTGGAAGCGAACCGCTTCGTGCGAATTTGTGGTATATCCACGACATAAGGGTGGAACCCCTGTCCACGCCTCGTGCTCCGGAGATGGAAAGGGGAGGGGGGTATAAGGTCATGAAGTGCTAACGCGCACTCCCCGAAATGTATCCTGTAAAATACCGACATGCACGCCACTCTGCGACGGTGCTCAAGGTTCTGTAGTTTTGCCTCAACCAATGCTGAGTTGGGTATCTTCTTCTCTCTATAAGAAAATACTTCGTGAAAAACACATCATTCATCATACATGTTCTTCAATGCCCTTTCAAGTTGATGAAAGGCCCCAAAACACTTCAAGAGAACACACAAATTTATTTTTGTTAGCCTAAGTAGATTCTTACTTTTTCCCTCTCAAGTCTTCCATCTTATTATAGGTGGTGCCCTTCTTGACAACAGCTACGGCGTAGTTGGGCGTTTTCTTGTCTCCGTAAACTTCGTGGAAGACTGGATGCAGGTTGTATCTCTTCGAAGCACCAGCTACTTTCATGTCGTCTACTGAGGCTAGGTCTGCACCGTTGTCTTGAACCTGCATAAGGGTTCATGCAATTATTTTGGAATTGAATCTGTGTTTTAGGTAGAGCTACTATCGGAAGGTGGTTGGATATTAGCGGTCAAGCCTCTGAGAGTCCACTGCTAAGCATAGGTGGTTTGAAAACTTTGACGGCTGGGTTAGCCACTAACCTGGCAAAAGACTAATGTAGAATTGGTTTTACCTCTGGGCTGCGAAGGTCAGATGGCAGTCGTTCTGTGTAAAAACTTGTATCCTCGTTCAATCCCCTAGATTAGGAAGCTGATCCCGTGAAACAGGAAAAAGCGAAGGAGATGATGATATCCTTTTCCTTGTCGAAATATTTTATGAATGAATGAATGAATTTATTTATTTGCTTGCAAACACGGTATAATAAATAGGTGACATATACAACACAGAACATGCGTGATGCGCCAGCAACTGGCATGCAAATTTTTGTCCTATAATTTAAATTTGAGATAAAAACAGTAAAGACTAACTCATGCATTAAACAATAAAAACAATAGAATATAAATAACATCACTTAAAATAATAGATTAATAATTTATTCCGTTACAGCTTATTTAAACTGACTGAGAGAATGTAGAAACATTTATATCACAATTTATTTATCCTAAAGCCCGCTACATACGTTCTTAAGGCAGGCATCTTCAGTAGTCTCTTGAACACAACCCAGCCGCGGGCGGATATCTCGGCTGAATGAGAATGTTGACATCGCCCGGCACTTGACCAGCGCCACACCCGACTAAACTTTACTAAAAAAATGTATAAACATAGCAAAGTAATTCATACTAAAGCTATACATACGTTCTTAAGGCAGGCATCTTCAGTAGATTCTTGAACACAGCCCAGCCTGGGGCGGATGTCTCGGCTAAATGAGAATGTTGACATTGCCCGGCACTTGGCCAGCGCCACGCCTGACGTCACGCAAAGCCTGCACACGGAATAGGTTATCAACTTGTGAACTTGTGGAGTATGACGTCAGTTAACCAACCAACCGTAAACCGTAACTGCCTCCGTGGTCTAGTCGTATGAGTTGTCTAGTCTCGATCCGGAGGTCTGGTTTCGATTCCCGGGGGAGGAACACAACATTGACAGGGAGGAACACAGTTTGGTTAGGATAATGCAGGTCACCTGATTGACTAGAAGAAAAAGATTCTCGCCCGACCTGTTGTACCATTGGATAGAGGATAGTACCAGTGGATTCCGTGTTTCAGACGGCACGCTAAGCCGTCGATCCCGGTAGCTGTCTTTGATAGTGTTTATTACACAAATCACGTCGAAGACCTGTTAGCTGTGCTATTAGGCGGCTTAAAATCTCTGACACCAGTGTTCATCAGATTGATCGACTCGAAACCCTCATGATCATGACATTTGAAGAAGCGGTTGACGACAGTTGACGATAATGATACCCTAATGGTAATGACCTACCTGACGACAGGTTCTGGGGGTCCATGACCTCTCTCAATAACCTCATCGTAGTGGGCCTTCTTCAGATATGTCTCCGGTTGAATAGCAATGTTGTCCGCTACGTGGTTGATCTTGTCAGACAGACCCAGGACTTTGGTGAACCATGTCGGTTTGGAGGCTTTACCTAGGAAAATTAGGGCATGTGAAAAAGCTCCGTTTAAAAAACAAAAGGTGGCAGCATTTTTTATAGAAATTATAGCGAAATTACTTGAATTGAAAAACTGCCTTATTGGTGCTAATTTTGTCATAGACAAAACTTAATTTTAGTTTGGCCCTGTCACTTTCAAAGATTTGAATAAAAATGGGACAGATATACATCAGCTGATTCTGATTATGTCACGTATAGTGACGTATAGCGTTAAAAATAAGACGACACTGCGTCCATGGATACTATTTGCCGTCTTATTTTAGGCTTAAACGTCACTTTGACGGGATTATAATCAGCTGGTGTGTTGCTTTCTCTTTTTTATTCGAAAGTGACAGAACTAAACTAAAGTTAGTTGTATCTGCGACAGAATCGGCACCAATGGGGGCAATTCGTATACGCACAAAATCACTAAATCTTGAATAAAAACGCTACCTGTCATTTACGGTAACATTGTCTGTATTATGTAGAGACCACTTAGCGATGTAATCTTCTTTACAACGTAGAAATGATGAAGTCGTTTAAAATTCTCTCGCCAATGCAAAAATTCTCAGCAAGACTATGGAAATTTCTAAACGTATTACGGTCGATGCTGCATAATAAAAACTCCCAAGGGTGCTATGCCCCTGTTTTCTTACAGTCTTTGACATAAAAGGTCGATGATTTTGGGCAAAAAAAGTACCAAATCAATTACTGGTTTGCTTTTACGTAATATACGATCGGTTTTTATTGAATCTCTGGGAATGTTAGCGGAACAATTTCAGTGTAGCTTTATTAAATTTCCATGTTTTGGATATTGCATTCTCTTGTTCCTAATAAAATGGTTTTATTTATTACTTTTATAATTTCCTGTTTTAACTTTTATCGAACTCTGATCAGGATGATAAATTTGTTGTTAACAAATAATGAAATAATGCACACTTCCATCGAAATGGAATGAGAACATATCGGGTGTAAGGGATAGCGTACTAGAATCTGATAGGGGTTGCTCAGTCAATGAAACTGAACAACTTTTACCTGGAAATTAAAATGGTTTTTGAATGTTCCATACTTGATCATGGCATGCCAATCAGATGTGTATGTAAAATAGATGAATAACTATTTAATTTTATTATGTTCAAAATCTGTACGCCATCAGGCAGAGCGCAATGGACTTTTCTGATTTTATTGAACATCTCTGTAACATGTGTCTCACAGAAATAAATAATTTTGAATTTCAAGTCAACATTTTTGTTTTCATTTTCTGAAAGAATTTCTTGGTAAAAACTGTATAGATGCTATGACTGAGCATCCCCTATCTATTAGTTTACATTAAACTGCCCATTACATCCAGTATTCTTTGTTTCACTAACCTGCAGCAGCCAATTGCTTAATCTTTTCCCTCAACGGCGAAATCTTAGCCAAGACGTCGTTGTGACCTAGCAGCCCTTGCCAAGGTCTGGCGGCCCAAGAACAGGCCTTCTCTCTGATCGGTACTTTAGTGCCATCCGCGCAGAAATACGCATAGTCGTCTGGATTAGCTTCAGCTTGGCCGGCCGGGATATTACCCACAGGTAACTGGAATTAATGGTTCTTCATATAAACGCCTTCATATAAATGTCTTTCATGCTGGACTGGGAGCGAGCGAAAAACAAATAATGTGCCAACTGCATTTCCTCCCGGGCATGCTGTGAAGACCAGCTAAGGGATCTGAGGGTTTTGTATATTGCAATTTATGCGATGGGCTGACAACCTGTCAGTATATCAATATACGTACAAATCTATCTTAAATAACCCTCAAAACTTAGACGTGGCGGAACGACCTTTGTTTAGGTTGTTTATGCTCTGCCTACCCCATTAGGGATAAAGGCGTGATTATATGTATGTATGTTATATAAACGCTCTACATTACTCGCAAACGATTGCGGACCGCAATCGAAGGTCATGTTTGACGGATGTCGTGTGTCGTGTGACTTTAATGCTCATCATGAAGAAGGCCCTCGCATAGAGTCGAAACGTTTATATCAAAACCTCCGTTAAACAGACAAGTGTGACACTTGAAGTTTCTAGCTGTATGTGTTTACCAACCCCTATCAGTTTGCGTTAAGCTGTCCCTTATACCCCGTATAACAAATCACATAGTCGTCTGGATTACCTTCAACTTGGCCGATCGGAATATTACCCACAGGGAGCTAGAATGTTTGCACAACCATTAACGGATTTTGATGTATCGAGTATGCTAAAAGCCAAATCGATTCATACAACCGCCAACACATTTGGGAAATTGATGTGTATCGGTATTAAATTAGCTGTGAGGTGAATACTGGTTGACTGAATCATCGTTAAAATGGCTGATTTAGTATATATAACATGTACACTTATGGTTACAGTGTATTGTAATTTAGGCGATGGGCTGACAACCTGTCAGTAAAGCAATACATATTACAATCTAAAATTGCCCTCAATTTTTGTCAGACGTGGCGAAAGCGCCTTTTACGAGGCGTTAAACGCTCTGCCTACCCCGTAAGGGATAAAGGCGTGATTTATGTATGTATGTATGTACTTATGCGCATCGGATGGTGTTGTTCTCTGTCTTTATGGCGTTGGTCTGGTGCATGTAGTAGGTACCCTTCAGCTCAGTTATAGTCGATGAAGCACTTTATTACTTTAAAACACTTTAAGACATGACAATATGCCTACAAATTTATCTTAAATAACCCTCAAAACATTGTCTGACGTGGCAAAACTTTTGTTAAGGTCGTTTAGCCTAACCCATTAGGGATAAAGGCGTGATTGTATGTATGTATGTAAGACATGACAAGTGGGGTATCAAATGATAGAGTTCTAAAAGCTGATTCCAAAAATATACTACACCATACATTTCAGTCATCCAGAACACAATTTAGTTGACTTATAATATCACGTGCTTGATCGAATATACGTGACCGTAGGTACCACATGTACTAACCAACGCCACTAAGGCAGAGCAACACCATCCGATGCGCATGACTCTGCATGCTTTATATACTGAGTCAGCCATTTTGACGATCATTCAGTGAACCCGTGATCACATGTGATAATATTATGTGTTATTGATACCAAGCCGCATTCGTTCGAAATTCGAATCTCTTCATAAATCAAATTATGAAGCTCTGATTTTCATCCGCCAGTATCGCGAGCGATGGGTGGTTTAGAGGATTTGATATAAAATGAGTTTATTTACATGATTTGAAAACATAATTTCGTTTTAGGTTATTTATTATCACGGTCTGATTGCAAGATAGCAGATTATTCCTTTCCTCTAACTGACTAAAACTCAAAATTCAAATCTTCTGTCTCTTTATTTAACTCCAAATCCAAGAGCTAAAATTCTAAACGCTTGCGACGATAAATAAAACTAATACAAATGAATTATTTGCGTGAAGTATACTTCTACGTTATCGCACTATCGACGTATCATCCATATAGAACATACTCAGTAGGTATTCATTCCAAGAAGTCGCTCATCTCACGAAGTCCTAGTTTCTCTCTTGTGATATTGGACTGTTGTTATTGGAGATTGGATAAAGCTTTGTAGGCAATATCGGGTGTAAGGGACAGCGTCCCGCAAACTGACAGGGACTGCTGAATGCTTAGTCAACGAAACTGAACAGCCCCACCAGGAAACTCTTACAGGAAGTGAATAAACTAAAATAAAAATGTCCATCTCAATCAGACAGTTTGTATGAAAAATATACTTTTTTTATTTCCTAAAAAAAAACTTGGTAATAGTTGTTCAGTTTCGTTGACTGAGCAACCCCAATAAGTTTGCGGGACGCTGTCCCTTACACCCCGTATTACAGGCATTGTATTTATTTGTTCCTTGATTAGTTTGTTATTAAGACTGTTTGGCCAATGAGACTAGCTTAGATATATACTTGTGTAAACTGGGTAACATACACACATTAATCCAATTAATTATTCAGAGTGTATTGGAAGGTAAATTGCTTTATTTACGTTGGTATAAATGTCAATCTTCTGTCGAGTGGGTATCGAGTCTATGGACCCGATGAACCCTGGTGCCAGAGTTTTTGAACCGCCTAGTAGCACAACTATCAGGCCTCTGACATGGTTTTAGTAACGACCACTATCAAAGACAGCGACCGGACCGACGGGATAACGTGCCCTCCGAAGCACGATATCTTTTTGTTTTCGGACAATTAGGTGATTCAGCCTACAATGTCCTAACCAAAATGGGAAAAAAATCACAAGTGATAAATTCTCAAATATCAACTTTGTGTTTTCCCCCTGGGAATCGAACCCAGGACTTCCGGATCGGGAGTCCATGGCACTAGCCACTAGACTACGGAGGCAGTTAAATAAATTATAAATGTCAATCAATCGTCGATTAGGTATTGGTGGTTCGTTTTCAATTCGGATTTGATCCTAATCAAATCATCCTAGGTAAGGTAGGTTTAAAAGGTATCAATCAGATCAGGCCCTATAGCCTTAAATCACAAACAAATCATTTGGATACCGGAAAAATCTTAGTTGATATTGGTACTCATTGTATTGCTACGAAAGATTTTGTGGTAAAAAATAATAACATTGGTTTTTTATCGCTACCTAATATTTGTCTAATTTATATGAAAAATATTTATTTATTTACTAGTAATACAGAACAGATGCAGGTACGTTAGAGTCAGAAAGAGGGCATACATACACGTACATAAAATCACGCTTTTATCCCTAATGGGGTAAGCAGAGCGTAAATGACCAAAATAAAGGTCGTTCCGCCATGTCTGACAAAGTTTTGAGGGTTATTTAAGATTTTGTAGGTATATTACTGTAGAGATAGGTTTGTCAGCCTATCGCCTAAATTGAAATATACATAAACCCTCGGGTATCTTAGCTGGTTTTTACAGCATGCCTGGGAGGAAATTCAGCTGGCACATTCTATGTTTTTCTCTCGCTCCCAATCCAGCATGAAGAAGTAAAGAAAAGTTTTATTGTTTTTTTATGCTCCCTAATATGTATCTAATTTATATAAAAAAATATTATTTATTTATTACACAGTAGGTAATGCAAAACAGGTGCAGCTATGTTAGAGTCAGAAAGAGGGCTTCTTCGAGGGAAACTTCCTAAAGGCTGTTTCAACTGCATAATGAACTTCTTATTTCTATTTTTGGTTTTATTTAAAAATAAGGTAAAAAAGAGCCCGATAATGTAGTAGAAGTGGATAGGGCCGCTGCTTCCTGAGCGAGGTCGTATTTCGAATCCCACCACGTGCCAATGTGTTTTTCGGTTTTTGAATTTCATATGTGCGTTTATTTGGCGCTTTATCCGTGCTTCGGAAGGCACGTTAAGCCGTTGGTCCCAGTTAATATCGTTTTAGATCGTAGATATTAGTCGTTAAGCTATTTCAAAGGCCAGTGCTAAGCATTGGCGGCTTGAAAACTCTGATCTAATCTAGGATTGGGTCTGGTTTCCCTTCTGGGTTACGGAGGTGAAATGGCAGTCGCTGTGTGTAAAAACCAGTAGCGTCGTTCAATACCTTAGATTAGGTATCCGACCCCGTGAGATACAGGATAAGACAAGGGAGATGATTTGTGGTTCTACTTACCCCGAAGAATTTCCTCGTATAAATCACTTTAGTGAAAGCGACATCGCCGCCATTTTGTGCTAAACATTTCAACGCTCCCTCATAGCCACTGTAACTGTCTGGGTAGTCACATTTTGTTGGGTCCTCGCACATAGCGCATAGAGAACTGTATTGGGCTTCTGTAAAGAAAAATATGGGTTTGAATTTGTTCTTTGAAACATATTTTGCTTTCATCACTAATCCTTATCATCATAAGCCGGCATCGTTCTACTGCTGGACATAGGCCTCTCCAATGGCACGCCACTCAGTTCGGTCTTCAGCCGTTCTCATCCAATCTCTGCCTGCTTTCTTACAGGACGTCCTAAGCTAATCCATATATTATAATTTACCTAATCCATATATTTTATATTAAACTAATCCATATATTAAAATATTGTGTTATACCGGGTGTTAGGGGCAGCGTCCCGCTATCTGATAGGGGTTGCTTAGTCAACGACACTGAATAACTAGCACCAGGATTTTCTTTCAGGAAGTAAAAAAAATGTCCATACAAAATATCCACCTCGATCAGAAGATTTGTATGGAAAAGGCGGAGATTGTTTTCACTTCCTAAAATAAAAACCTTGTGGAAGTTGTTCAGTGTCGTTGACTGAGCAACCCCTATCAGTTTGCGGGACGCTGTCCCTTACAACCTGTAGAAGGGTAGGGAAGGGAATTGTGTCATTTTGTAAATGTCGTAGCCAACAGGAAAATGTCCAATAGAATACGTGCCTCATTTTTTCTGACATGAAACTGGATGCTTGTTAGGACGCCTCCGGGGGAATTTTACCCTTGTACTAGGTATTATTTATTTGCTAAGCTCTATTCCACATATCCTACTAAATAATATTATAATTTCTGCCATGATGGACTGGGAGCGAGAGAAAAACATAGAATGTGCTAGCTGCATTTCCTCCCGGGCATACTGTAAAAACCAGCTAAGGGATCCGAGCGTTCCAGTATATTGCAATTTAGGCGATTGGCTGACAACCTGTCACTACATCAATATACATACAAATCTATCTTGAAAAACTCTCAAAGTTTGATTTTATTTAGGTCGTTATTTAGGTCGTTTACGCTCTGCCTACCGCATTAGGGATGAAGGCGTGATTATATGTATGTATGTAATATTATAAATGCGAAAGTTTGGATGTTTGTTACTCAATCACGCTTCAACGGACTAATCGGGGTGAAACTAAGCACACATTTGATAGATCCTAGAATATGACATAAGTTTTTCACCGCGGGAAAACCTTCATTTCCACGGAAAACTCATTTGACGCTGGTGGAGCCACGAGCGGAAAGATTGTACCTACTTTATACAATTTTATTAGATACTAGCTGACCAGGCGAACTTTGTTCCGCCTTACACGCCATAAATGAGCAGATTTTTGATTTTATTAAGTTAATCAATAAAATAAGATTGACAGAAGAATCCGTTTTAAACGTCATTTTTTTTTTTCATCCTCTTTGTCTATATTTGCAGAACGCATTCAGTCAATTCTATGTCAAATGTCTTAAGGTTACATTAAAAAAGTTTAATAATTTTGTATGGTACATACATACATACATATAATCACGCCTTTATCCCTGATGGGGTAGGCAGAGCGTATACGACCTAAACGAAAGGTCATTCCGCCACGACTGACAAAGTTTTGAGGGTTATTTAAGATAGACTTGTAGGTATATTGCTGTAGTGACAGGTTGTCAGCCCATCGCCTAAATTACAACGTACAGAAACCCTCGGATCCCTTAGCTGATTTTTACAGCATGCCCGGGAGGAAATGCAGCTAAAACATTCTAAGTTTTTTTTTCGCTCCCAGTCCAGCATAAGCCTGGAAGTTTTATATGGTGGTTAAGTAATTTTAAATTTTCTAATTTTCCGCGCAATTTCCTTAATTTTTTCTTTCATAAGAACCTTCTCCTGATAATAACGAACAGAATAAAAAAGAATTAGCGAAATCGGTCCAGCCGTTCAGGCGTGAAGCCGTGACCAAGGGAAATAGGTATTCATTTTTATATATATAAGATAACCGACATTGACTTCTTTCATGCTGGACTTTGAGCGAAAGAAAAACATAGAATGTGCCTGCTGCATTTCCTCCCGGGCATGCTGTAAAAACCAGCTAAGGGATCTGAGGATTTCAGTATATTGCAATTTAGGCGACGGGTTAACAACCTGTCAGCCTATCAACAGCAATATACCTAAAAATCTATCAAAAATAACCCTCAATACTTTGTCAGATGTGGCGGAACGAACTTTGTTTAGGTCGTTTACGCTCTGCCTACACCGTTAGGGATAAAGGCGTGAATATATGTATGCATGTATTTAATTCGGAATCTGATTACGCTACATTTAAATATCGAATTGTCAATTCACGAATCTCTCATCGCAATTATCGCTAATGTATCGTTAAATGAGAGCAAGCCCGAATTACCAATTAATGCCTAACGAATCAGGCAGATGATTAAATCATCCTTTGACCACGCGATCAATTAGCTTTTGAATAGATCGCATAAGCGTTGTTTGAAATTTGTATTTATTTCCTGTTGGACAAATTTTAGCTGGCCATTTTGGATAAATCGTTATAAAAGTGATTTAAAAATTTCGACTTCGCTGCAACGAATTTTAGTGACTTAAGTCTATACTATATTCCTTTTGATATAAGGTCCAAAATCGTTCGAACTCTATTCTACTGTATTCCCAATACCGGCAAGGAGTTTATGGAATAGCAAACATTGGTACCAATTTTGCTGGAGACACAAGTTCAGTTAGTTTAGATCATTCTAAAATTTAAATAAAAAAGAGACAGATATACCTACAACAGCTGATTACAATCCTGTCAAAGTGACGTTACACGCCTAAAATAGGGTTGAATGATAGATGTTATCGCCTTATTATGAACGATATACGTAACTTTGACAGGATTATAATCAGCTGTTGTGTTGTTATCTCTATTTTATTAAAATTATAGAAAGTAATAGGACCAACCAGTAGGTAATAAATACTTCCATGCTGGCCTGGGACCGAGAGAAAAACATAGAATGTGTCAGCTGCTTTTCCTCCCAGGCACTGTAAAAACCACCTAAGGGACCCGAGGGTTTATTACAATTCATGCGATGGGCTGACAACCTGTCACTACAGCAATATGCCTACAAATTAATACCCTTAAAACTTTGTCAGATGTGGCGGAACGACCTTTGTTTAGGTCGTTTACGCTCTGCCTATCCCATTAGGTATGAGGGCGTGATTATATGTATGTATCCTGTACATATAATCAAAACTTAACTAAGTTTGGTCCTCCAGCTGAATCGGCACCATTGGATGCTCATAGCAGTGTATGGACTGCAAATCTAATCGCATAGCTCTGCAGTTTAATAATTGCCTGCGGGATTTAGCTTTAGTTCGCTAATGGTGCTAGTACGTTTGCTTCTAGTCGCTTCTAGTGCGATTATTGCTGAAATACCATTTTCATTTGAGGCAAATTGTTATAGTCTTCTCTTCTTCTTTTTAGCGAGTGGATTCTCGAGTTGAATGACCCGATGAGCCCTGGTGTCAGAGTTTTCAAACCGCCTAGTAACACAGCTAAAAGGACTCTGACATGGTTTGAGTAACGACCACTATCACAGACAGCAACCGGGACCGACGGCTTAACGTTTTCTTTTCGGACAATCAGGTGATTCAGCCTGCAATGTCCTAACCAAACTGGGAAAATCCTCACAAAGTGATAAATTGATAAATATCAACTTTGTGTTTCCCCCTGGGAATCGAACCCAGGACCTCCGGATCGTTAGCCCATGGCTCTAACCACTACACCACGGAGGCAGATAGCTATAGTATTACTATTGGAGTTTCGTGGCTAGAGTCCTATTTGGGCTCTTCTAGGTTTTGAGTTTCATTCTCAGAGCACAATTCCAATTCCTTTTTATTGATATTATTTTTATTGTCTGCAATCTGATTTAGTATTATGGTTTGTGCAACGATTCCTTAGACTTTCTAAAAATAAATTTGATTTTATTTGGAAGTTTAGTTTATGTGTATAAATAAGTCATCATCACACGAAACACGTGATCGGAATACACATAGAAAATAGCTTTTCATTCGACCAAATTGCATAGAACGCAATTTCAAGCTTTGCTATTTTGCTAGCTTTTGAAAATCTATAAAAGGAACCAGGAAATGAGGCCATTAAAGCTGGTTATTTGTCGCTGATGGAGTATTTTCCCATTTTCCGTTTTTCAGTATTAATTTTCTTGGCTTTTAAAGAGGTTGCCTTAAAAATGTTTCCCATTAAATTTAAATTTAATTTCGATACTTTTAGTATTATTTTTCGGGTATTCCTTGGCCTAAAAAGGTCGTAGGTATATTTTGATATTTTTCGGAGCTTCTCAAATGTGGCCCAATCTTTTCGAGATCAAAGTTTTATTTATACTTATACCCCTTTTTCTGAAGCTTGATATCAGTAAAGTAGGGTAAAAGAACACGATTATATTGCTTCTGTTATTATAAGCACTAAAACATCAAAACGGTTCTTTATCGTTTATTTTCAAAGGGCCTTCAACTCTGCAAAAATAAATTATGTCACATTTTCTCTAATTTCTTAAACTAAACTTAAACATCGCCCAGGGGAAAAAAATGGCACCGATACTGACTTGTGACGCTAATATTATAAACTACCTTTTTGCCCGTGGTTTCACACGTGTAAAATTTGTTTACTCGTGGGAATAAGATATTTTCTTTCGGTAGGAGTAGCCTAGGTCCGTTTCCAGGATTCCACATGTAGTCCTACCAAATATTATCAAAATCCGTTCAGCCGTTTAGGCGTGAAAGAGTTACAGACAGTGAGAGTTACTTTCGCATGTATAGTAGGTAAGGAAGGAAGGATAAGGATTCTTCACTTGTGCAGTGACCCTGTGTAAATCCGTTTAAAAATAACTACTTACTCCAAGCAGAATTAGTCTTCGGATCAGGAGACCATTTTCCAACTATGCAGGATTTATTGAAGAAGTTGTGTAGAGCCCTCAACTCGTTCTCTTTTGGAGAAAAGTTTGGGTCGTTCATTGCTGGGAAGACTGATTGCCTCTTCATAAGCATGGTGAGGGGAATCTGTAAAAAATACATACGTACATACATAAAGTCACGTCTTTATTCCTTACGGGGTAAGTAGAAGTGTGATACGCTGCCAAAAAAGCGCCGTCATCACGTATGACAAATATTAAGGGCAAATTCAGATTGCAACATCCATCGCTATAACGACATATTGTCACCTCATCCTCAGCCTAAGTTTCACTAATCCTTGAATCCCCTTTGTACAGCATACCCAAGAGAAAGGGAAGCTCAAGAAATAATATTTTGTTTATATATATAAACTTATTATTTATTTATGTTATGTTTTCCTGTTGCTCCTAATCCAGCATGGAAGAAAAAGTTGAAAAACAATTAAGCTTGAGTTTTTTCGTAATTTTATGCGCCCTTTTTCATCCCATTAAGGCTGGAATAATTGGGTATGGCCCTTCCTAACAGAAAAAGGCCAGGTCATCGCAACTTATGAGATCCCTGAATTAAGGGACGTGATTTTTTCGTACGAGTCCCATTTCGAGTTAATTGCGTTTGGCTGATACATTCAGAACCTCAATTCAAACCCCAAATACGTATATATCAAGTTCGTTTATTTTACGATGACTTATCGATGATAACTTGATTTGCAGCTTCAAAGTATGCAGTCCATCAACTGCTTTCCCTTACAACTTTAAAGAAATTAACCGCAAAACATTTGTTTGTAAAAAGGATATTGAATGAGATTCCGAAAGTTCCTCTACTAGGATGCAAAGAAAATGCTTTTAACGGGCCACAAAACACGTTGGTATCGATAACGCACTGTTAAAAAGAACTAACTATACATATTTCAACACTAAATGATAAACAAGTGTTATTCATAATGAAAACTGATCGGCTTATTTGTCAGTTGTTTGTATTGAAAGGTGATTGTATTGTTTAGTAGAAGGTTGCACTTGGCGGGCGGTGGAGCGTGACTTTCTTCTCTCCTGATGAAGATCCTCGTATAGGATCGAAACGTCAAGGGCTAACCCTCCTTTCAACACAAACAAGTAAGCCGATCAGTGTTCTTTATAACTACTAGATGTATAAATTCATGCTTTTCTTCCTTATGGTGTAGGCAGATTCGAAATGTGTTCCACCAATTCCATAAAAAAAACTGGTCAGCGAGTATACAATACCCAGGCACGACTGTATTACAAGTTTAAAGGGTCATGGACTACAGAAAGGTCAAAAGGCAAGTTTGGCGAACATCACCAATACAGACAACCTTAAATGACGAGAATCCTTGTAATACTTGTTTGGTTCGTTTGTTCTGGGATATTTGTCATGTATGTCTAAGTTAAGTGCTCATTTATGTCGGAAAATGGCGGAACGGCTCTTGTTTAGGTCGTTTACGCTCTGCCTAACCTATTAGGGATAAAGGCGTGATTATATGTATGTATGTATGTATGTTATGTCGGAAAATGTCCCTTTCTCATTATGTTCATAGTATTTTATTGCTCCATGGGAGTACATAAGATGATAGTTGTTTATACACATGAGCCCCGTTAGGGTACTGCAACATCACTGCATAGTATAAAACAAAGTCGCTTTCTCTGTCCCTATATCCTTATGTACGCATAAATCTTCAAAACTACGCAACAGATTTTGATGCGGTTTCTTTTAATAGATAGAGTAATTCAAGAGGAAGGTTTATATGTATAATACATGCATAATATATTAGTGAATTACTGAAAATTTCCGTGCGAAGCCGGGCGGGTCGCTAGTGAGATAATAATAATGATCCATAGTAATTAATCACAATAAATAATATATAAATGAAAATCAATTAAAATAAATTAACAAATATTTCAAATAACAAAAAGTCAATGCAGATCATGTCCGATAAGATATCAACAAAAAAATTTAAATTATAATAATTTACACAATAATATCAATAAAATAACAACCAAAAATATAATTTCAAAGTCAATCAATATGTTAATTGTTAAGTTATTTGTGGTTTTAAAACTCCTGCATGCCATAGAAACAATTTATTACTAGAGCTTCTTTGACTTCTTTTCGCAAAATGTCCCTTTGAAATTTTAGTAGGCTTACTATTTTCTAACCATATCTCTCAATCTAAAAGGGTCAATTTGCCTAAGGGACACTTAAACTTTGCGGTAGGGACATTCTACGACGTAAGGTACTTAGGGTGTTACAAAAATTAGGTAGGTTACTTCTTTTCGGGGCTATTCATAGAAACTGTATTCTCTGTATAACTTTCCCAAAGCATTATGAGCCGAAATATGACAAGGAAATGGGCGTTTCAGAGTAAATCGGTCAGCAATATTGTGTGTAATTTTTGGCTTGGTTTCCCAATTTTTCACACAATGCATTACACTCGCTGTTCAGGGTTCCTTAGTCAATGAGGAACCCTTATGATTTCGTTCGTCAGTCACCCCATCAGTTATCCCATCCCAAAATACTTATTCCAAAACTGCTTATAATGTGAGTGATCGTATTTAAAACTAGTGTATTCCGTAATAAGTTTCCATATTCCCGAGTGTCACGCTCTCATGTTATTCACATTAAATGACTGTCAGTCTCAGTCACAAGTATAATTTGAGGATTATTAGATGTAACACTGATATAGATGGGGATGAAGTGTCTATAGAGCATAGCCGTAGCCAGGATTTAGTTTCAACTAAAGCAATGAAAGTGTTGTATGCGTATGGTTGCCTGGTAGAAATTGCTGCTTTAGCAATTACTGTCACGTTTGTTCCTTTTTATTTCTGTTGTTATGTGTTTCTTGTGCAATAAAGAATTTTGTATTGTATGCATCGCGGGCGAAGAGAGCGCGTTTTTTTTAAAAAAATTGGCAGTCTATGTACTGAATTTCCATTTTATAGAGAAGAGTACATTGAAACGTATCGCGAGCGTAGCGCGATCGCGTATTTTTTCCAAACACCTGAACTCTTGATAGGCTATCAAAACTTCTTTTCGGATCTTATTCTACTAGACACTAATCTGGGCAAATGAGTTGTCAAGTACAGTTGCCTGGTTAGATTTCGGGGGAGGGGGTTTGAACCCCGAAATCCCCCCCTGGATACGCGTATGCTATAGAGGTATATCACGTTCACGCTCCAGTCACCCATTTGGATTCAAATTGCGTTGTGTGGAGTCATATTATTGAAAGTTATAGGTACGCAAATTAGGTTGGAGAATTTCAGTGTTGATGATAATTTGCATATGAGATGGTTTAGTTACTAAAGAGTCCAATCTAACTTAGGGTGTTTTTGCACTGCTCCGTATTCGGTTAAAAAAAAATATGGAAGCTGTCATACATTTTTGCGCCAAACCATATAATTTTTCACGGATATTAACCGAATGCAAAAACGCCCATAGTCTTGTTTTGGGATGATAATAATAAATAATAATAATAATTTATTTCAAAAACAAAAATGTTTACAATATGAAATATTATTTATTTAAAACAATAAAGAATATATATTATTTAGGGACAAATTTAAAAGCAAATTTCTTATTAGTTACTCATCATCATCTCCCTAGCCTTATCCCGTATCTCACGGGGTCGGCTTCCTAATCTAGGGGATTGAACGAGGGTACTAACTTAAGGATATATAATAGAATAAGTACCATTGATAAAATCACGTGTGACGTCAGGCCCTAGAAAGATTGTTGCAGGACTTAGTTGCTTACAGCATCTCTAATGTATGTCTGCTTTGTGGATAATATCGATCGCCATCTGTGTTTCGAACTAAATTAATTTTACTTTACTGGGTAACCTTTTTCGAAGGACTGGCGCCTGGAGGCCCAAAATTCGGATAAGTGGAAGAAGAAGAGGGAGGCCTTTGCCCAGCAGTGGGATGATGTAGGCTAAATAAGATAAGATAAGGTAACCTTTTGGTAATCTTCCATGCTGGACTGGAAGTGAGAGAAAAACATAGAATGTGCCAGCTGCATTAACTCCCGAGCGTGCTGTAAAAACCAGCTAAGGGATCTGAGGGTTTCAGTATATTGTAATTTAGGCGATGGGCTGACAACCTGTCACTACAGCAATATACGTACAAATCTTTCTTGAATGGCTCTCAAGACTTTGTCAGACGCGGCGGAACGCCCTTTGTTTAGGTCGTTTACGCTCTGCCTACCCCATTAGGGATATAGGCGTGATCATATGTATGTATGTAACCTTTTGTAATTTAAATACAGTCTTATGGGTATAGCTTTTGGGCATACCCCGAAACATGGACTTCCCAGAAAAGATAAATGACATACTCTGCATATGTTATAGTGAAATTCGTCAGTAAAACTCGGCACGGGGATAATACTTGCAAATCTATTCAGGTCAGATCGTACGAATTTACAATTCGAATTCACAGCATTTTTAGGCGCACCCTCACAATCCAAAGCTTTGAGTATTCTAGCGTTATAAACGTACAGTAGGTACAGTCCATTCCATACATACATATAATCAAGCCTTTATCCCTAATGGGTCAGGCAGAGTGTAAACGACCTAAACAAAGGTCGTTCCGACACGTCTAACGAAGTATTGAGGGTTACTTAAGATAGATTTGTAGGTATATTGCTGTAGTGACAGGTTGTCAGCCCATCGTCTATATTGCAATATATTTACCCTCGGACCCTTTAGCTGCTTTTTACAGCATGCCCGGGAGGAAATGCAGCTTGCACATTCTATGTTTTTCCTTCGCTCCCAGTCCAGCATGGAAGAAATATCCATACCATAAACGCACAATAAGGACTAATCCTATTGAATCTGACAAAAACTAAGTGTAAAAATATTTGCTGATCAAACCTACAGTGCAAGCCTAACTATTAAACTGCACAAGTTCTCTAAAGTAACATACGTACATATAATCACGCCCTTATCCCTAATGGGGTAGGCAGAGCTTAAACGACCTAAACAAAGGTCGTTCCGCCACGTATGACAAAGTTATGAGATAGCTTTGTAGGTATATTGCTCAAGTAACATAGGTCGAAATATAAAAAAAAATGGCCTTTCAATACAAAAGGCGTTATGGGAGGTTATTTTTTTCATATTACAACCTATATTCCTTGGGGAAAATTGATCAGTTTTATGGGTAAGTTCACACCCTAAATTTTGGTCAGCTCATTTTTACACCCTGTATAAAAATGATGATGATATGTGGACATGATGAGGCACATAACAACAACGAACCAAAAATACCTTTAAAATATTCAAAGTAGGTAATCGTGAAGAGTATTCAGGGTATTGTGCTTTGCAGTTGACTGTACTTTCACGAAGGAAATAGAATTTAAGTGAACACTAAATTCAGGTAGGAAGAGATGAAATTCCCTTTTGCCGCTTTACGATTCAGGTCTGAAGTAAAGTTTGGGATTGAACATATAAATGCTGACCCAGCTTCGTAAAATCTGAAGCAGGTCTAAGTTCGTTCCAGTTGAAGAACTACGTGACGAAACTGCTGAAACGTATACCTTTGAAGTGAAGTCATGTGTTGGATTCTATCGACATTTCTGATTATGACGTACGTAAAGCTTGAGGGTCTGGGGTCTTGAGAAACGTTTCTTTAGAGTCAAGTGTGATCGGCAATCGTTTGATATTCAACGTTCTTTGATGTGACGATAATAAAAATATAGAGTTATTCTCTTTTTTGTGAAGAAAATAAATACTCTCGCGATAATAATTGAAGCGAAGCGATGTTTTTCACTTTTTTGTTCGCTGAATTCTCTTTTCGCCACAAAAGATCCATGAGACCCGGCCTGTCGGAAATATCACTTGTCAATAACAGCTTTTGCGCAGCCAAAGCGTAGATTGAAAAAAAAAACGCTGGCTGGATTTGTTTAAAATTGTTTTCCGAACTAAAAAAAAAACAGGCACAATATTTACGATTTTTTATGAGTGAGGCGTGCCTTTTTCGACCAATATGAAGCAGGATTGATAATAAGTGAAAGCGCCTCGGAAAATAAAGAAATATTATTTTTCTCGCCAGTTTCTCGCTAAGTAAGTTGTCATAAAAATAATATTATTATTCCGATCGTGTATCCCTAAATCAGCGGTTTTGTAATAACATATTGAGAAAATAACTGTATTTCTGGGGGCACTTGTTTAGTGCGCAGTTTTTTTGAGATCTTTTCAAAACCATTATTAATATTTTTTATTGTTAATAGGCTCGTGACTCTATTCTAGGTGAGGGACGACAGAGACAAAGCGAGCTCATCCAGAAGATGCCTGTTCACTCTAACTTTGAAGAGTTGAGGATTTTAGGGAAAATTAACAGGTAGTGAGTTTCACTCTTTAGTTAAGACGAGAAAACAGTTTACCTTATAGCCGACGTTTCTGTTAACTCCAGTGTGGCAAGACTTCAGGCCTCTCAGCTGGTCCAAGCTGTTGATATTCAAGTTCTTGTGGACCACCATCACTGCTTCATAACGGAATTCCGCTGCAAAACAAGAGAAATGTATGTAAGTAGTTTCTTTTAGTTTGTTCGTCTCTAGACAAGGTCAGAGATGACAGTGACAGAGTCCACGATGGAGCGAGCTCACCCAGAAAAGATGACAATCACACGAACCGACGGAACACAGCAAGCCATTTAGCGCCATACCATGTAGCGCTCTTTGTAGTACTATTATATATTCTGTGGCCATACTCCAATATTTTTTTAAAACTGCAGTGAACCTAATCACGGCTAAATGCTTGCTCCATCATCTCCCTAGCCTTATCCCGTATATCACGGGAACGGCTACCTAATCTAGGGGATTGAACGAGGGTACTGGTTTTTACACAGAGCGACTGCCATCTGACCTCCGCAACCCAGAAGGAAAACCAGACCCAATCCTAGATTAGGTCAGAGTTTTCAAGCCGCCAATGCTTAGCACTGGCCTCTGACATGGCTTAAACTAATATATACGGTATTAAACGATACTAACCGGGACGAACGGCTTAACGTGCCTTCCGAAGCACGGAAAAAGCGCCGAATAAACGTACATATGAAATTCGAAAACCGAAAAACACATTGGTACGTGGTGGGACTCGAACCACGACCTCCCCGCTCAGGAGGCAGCGGCCCTATCCACTACACCATCGGGCTCCTCCGGCTAAATGCTTGCTGAAGTAAAATTGAAATATTCCTACTCATTTGGTTGTTTGATACTCGTAATACGTATTTATCAAAATAACGGAGAAAATGTTGCAACATTTTCATACAACATTCTACATTGTAATGGTCGATGTTTATAGACTATCATCAATATATTTATTGCCACTTTTACGTGCATTAACTTTGAGGAGTTACGAGTCCGGGAGATGCATCAGTATCAATTTCATGTACTCAGTAGCGAGGACAGCCGAAGGACCAATAAAGTTATACGTCGAATTCGGCACTTCGCAGATAAAATACCTATTTATTAACTAAATAACATATACCTAGTACTTAGATGGGAGACCCGAATACTGAAAGGGGTTGCTGTGTTAACGAAACTAAACAACTTTTGCCTATGAAGATATTTTCATACATACATATAATCACGCCTATATCCCTAATGGGGTACAAAGGCCTAAACAAAGGCCGTTCCGCCGCGTCTGACAAAGTCTTGAGATCCATTCAAGAAAGATTTGTACGTATATTGCTGTAGTGACAGGTTGTCAGCCCATCGCCTAAATTACAATATACTGAAACCCTCAGATCCCTTAGCTGGTTTTTACAGCATGCTCGGGAGGAAATGCAGCTGGCACATTCTATGTTTTTCTCTCACTCCCAGTCCAGCATGGAAGATATTTTTAGGTTTGAAAATAAAAGCTAACTTACTCCGTTCTGAGTTTTGGTACGGCTCAACTACCAGAGGAAATCTCTGTCAGTTTCCAGATTAAAACTAATAATCCAGTCTGAGCGTACTTTACGCCGTGAAGAAACTTTAGAATAGCGTCTCTAAAATAATGGATTTAATGTAACCCAAGTTTCTGTAGAAGACATTTTGTTGATAGAAGAATTTACTGACTACTTTAGTGGCTATCCTCAGCCGATTTAGAGTCACTAGGGTGATCCGTGTTGAAATAACAAATCCGTAGGTTCAATTTACGATATTTATTCGTGTTCACTAAGATTTAGTCAGAATTACACATAATTTCACAAGATGAAACACGATTAACAATTTTATCGCCCGAAAATTAAACAAGATGTCTTAGCCCTTCTATGGCTCCCGGAAACACACACACATCCAAGACAGTGTTCAAGACAGTTCCCTTAATTATAATTAGTAGAACAAATAAGGACTTCCGGGTAAGCGCCATCTATGATTGATGCGCGTACCGATCAATAACATTAGTACAGCTACCTGCCACCTATGTTCTGTAGAGGGCAGGGACATTACCCCTACTCGCCCTTAGAGGGAGCCTCTGGTTCGCTATATACTCCCCCTCCAGTTCATGAGAACGACCCCGTTCATGGACTGGCACGTCCTGAGGTTCCTGAGCACCATCTGCAACCTTAACTGGATCAGCCAAGTCCACAACATGACGTTGAGGACGACCGCGATTACGTTTAGGTACGACCGGAGCTGGTGGGTGATGATCGTCATCAACACGGCCGCGAAAGAGTGTTAGTTCTTTAGAGTGATACTTTCCCAAGCTCTTGCTAGGTTCGTCGACAGGAGCGATGAGGTAAGTAGTGGGACTCACCTTCTTGGTTACTAGGTATGGACCATCTCTCCTAGGGACAAATTTGCTACTGAAAGCTTTCGGAGCACTGCTGAGCAGATGAGTAGCAAGCAGGACCATATCTCCGACTTCAATCTGTTCCCCGACTCGACGAGCCTGATCCGCATAATCCTTCCTTTTATCTTGCTGGACTTCAACCTTCTCTCGGATCTCAGTCAAAGAACTCAAAAAACTCCTCAAATACGGTGTTATTTGCGGCACGAAATTCTCCTTATCCAATATCGCTCTTGGATCATGCGTCACCTCCAATGGTGATCTAAGCTCTCTAGCAAATGTCAGGTATGCTGGAGTAACGCCCGTAGATTGACATCTCGCTGAATTCATCGCGAACCTCAATGAAGGCAGATGTCGAGGCCATGAGTTGTGTTCGGTGCCAACTAACAGAGATAACATTACCTTCAAGTCTCTGTTTTTCCTTTCCGCAGGATTCCCTTGTGGATGGAACAGCGGCAAAAGGTCTTGCTTGATGTCCAGAATAAACATCACCTGCTGCATCACTGCGGAAATAAATTGTACACCGTTATCCGACACAATACGCCGCGGCAGGCCAAATCTCAGAAAATATTCTTCGATCAATGCTTTGGCACAAGCCTCCGCAGTTGCTTCACACAACGCGTACAACTCGACCCATCTAGTGGCTGTATCTTCTACCAATAATATCCATCTTTCTCCATCTTCACCTGGCGGTAGCGGTCCAAATAAGTCGATTGCTAATAACTCATTCCGCTGACTCATTACTGGTGTTTGCAGCAATCCAGGTGGCTTTTCATTAGACGGCTTGTAACGTTGACAAGATATACACGACTTCACATAATCAACAACAGCACGCCGCATACCAGGGAAATAAAAGCGTTGAGCTAACTTCTGATAAGTCCTTTCCACACCGGGGTGACCTGCGATGGGTGCGTCATGGCACTCCTTTAGAATTTCTTTTCTAAGGTCGACAGGTACGACAAGCTGGGGCTCTTCGCTGTCCGAGTCTGGGTTGTACCGATACAGAACTCCCTTCTCCATCACATATCCACGACCAGTCCAGCATTGTGCATTTATCTCCACTCCTCCTTCCACATCTTGAATTATCTTCTTCAGATCGGGATCAGCTAATTGTCCTTCCCGCAACTCTGTAGGACTTTTTGCAGGTAAGTCGATGATGACTGAGCAGACACCACACGCATTCGACGTTTCTTCATCACAGTTGGGACGACTAAGTGTGTCAGCTACCAGATTAGCTTTTCCTGGAGTATACTCGTAGTGCAGATCAAAAGCCTGTAGCTTCAATGCCCATCTCACCAGACGGCCTGACGGAGACTTCAATGACAGCAACCACTTGAGCGGCTGGTGGTCAGTTCCCACAACGACAGGGTGTCCTTCGATATGGCCGCGAAAACGTTCTACTGCCCAGACGACGGCTAAAGCCTCTCTTTCCGTTGTTGAGTAATTCCTTTCGGCGGACGTCAGCAATCTACTTGCGTACTCGATAGGTCTCTCGTTTTTCTCCTCTCCTTGCATAAGAACAGCACCCAATGCGTAGTTACTTGCATCTGTTCTTAGGATAAACGGCTTCGAGTAATCCGCTTGTACCAGAATTGGCGCCGAGGTAAGACGTTTCTTCAACTCCTCGAAGGCGCCATTCTGCTCCGGTCCCCACTGCCATGGCTGGTCCTTTCTGGTGAGTCTCGTTAGCGGTTCGGCGATCCGAGAAAACCCTGGAATAAATTTCCGAAACCATGAGCATGTCTGAAGGAACGTCCGGAGATGCTTTAATGAACCAGGCTTCTTCATGTCAGCGACAGCCTGAACCTTCTCTTGATCGGGCGAAATCCCTTGCGACGAAATAATGTGCCCCAAATACTTCACCGAGTCACGGGCGAACACACATTTCTCCCTATTAACGCGTAGCTTGAATAAGCGAAGTCTGTCGAAGACAACGCGCAAATCTTCCATATGTTGGCGCCTATTAGGAGAGATTATAAGGAGATCGTCCAAGTATGCCCTTATAGTGATATTCTTCATCGTTGCCCCTGAGCGAAAACGATCAATAAGGCGCTGGAAAGTTGCCGGCGCGTTCTTCAAGCCGAATGGCATGCGCTTAAAGCGATACGTTCCTAAAGGCGTAGTAAAAGCAGTCTTATCTCTGTCCTCATTGACAGGCACCTGCCAGTATCCTGAACGCAAATCCAGCGTGCTCATCACACAGCCTTGTGTAGTCGCTTGCAACAGTTCATCGATTAAAGGCATCGGATATGAGTCTGACTTAGTCACGGAATTCAACTTACGATAATCCACGCAAAAACGGAACGTTCCGTCACGCTTAGGGACGAGCAGTGCAGGAGCAGCCCAAGCCGAGTCGCATTCTTCTATAATATCCTCAGCAAGCATGCGCTCCAATTCCTCTTCCATCACCTTCTTCCTCGCCGGTGTCAGGCGATAAGGCGGCACTGCGATCGGTCGATGATCTCCCGTCTCAATCCGGTGCTCTGCAAACTCCGTTGGTGGTCCAGTCTCTTTAAAAACATCCGCAAAATCAGCAAGCAATTGGGAAAGCATCACATTATCATTTAAATCTTCCCGCTCAACCTCATGCAAGTTAGTGCTGATAGGCCCTTCAAACCGCAGATCATGTTTTTGACTTTCCTCACCTTTAAACCACCAAACCGAATCAATATAATCACAAATAACACCTGTTTTAAATAGGAAATCCATTCCCAGCAATGTTTCATTACTTTGTGCCTCTGGTAATATTACAAATTCAATAGAAACAATTTTGTGTAAAATCTTAACTTCAACGTTAGCTAAATAAACTTCCATAACCCGCTCAACTCCATCTGCGAGCTTGATTTTCCTCGTTGAAGTTTGCAGAGGATGCCCCTTTGACTGGAGGAAAGCATATAACGAATGCCCAGCAATACTACCCCTAGCGCCAGAATCCTTAATTCCAGTACCCTTTGACCCCAAAATCTCAATGTCAAAAATAGGTCGGCGGTAGGGTGTAGAAGGAAGTAGTGGAGTGTCGGACTCCCCCTGGTCACTGCCCATTATTGTTTCATACGAAACCACCGGAAATAATGGAACCAACGAATCTCCCTTCTTAGTACACAAAGGCTCCCCCTGCATAAAAGTATCATTACACCCATCAAAATTGTTAGGAACATTTTCCAAACTATTAGAATAATTTCCAAAAAAATTCAAATTATTTTCTAAATGTTGAGAACCACTGTCATTAACATCTTGAGAACTACTGACATATTTATTAGAAACCTTTTTCGAATTATTTGAATTATCATCAAAATTATTTAAAACATTTTCAAAAAGTTGAGAATCTCTGTCATCAAAATGTTGAGAACTACTGACATATTTATTAGAAACATTTTTCGAATTATTTGAATTATCATCAAAATTATTTAAAACATTTTCAAAAAGTTGAGAATCTCTGTCATCAAAATGTTGAGAACTACTGACATATTTGTTAGAATCATAAGAAAAACTTCCAGCATCATTAGACACAACATTTAAATTGTTTGAAACAATTTCCAAGTTTTGTGGAAAACCTTTGTTAACAACGGTTGCAGAATTACCCTTATTGTTAAAAGCGGTTGCAGAATAACCCGCATTGTTAGAAAAAATATCAGAATAACCCGGAGACAGGTTGAACTTTCCAGAATCAACCTTCTCAAACTTGGAAACAGTTTCACAATCATAAGCATCTACAGAATTAATTTCAGAGCAATTTGAACACTTTAAATCTTTTAAATCTAATTTATCAATATTACACCCGCAGGATAAATTGTTAGTAGCACACACTTCAGGCTCCAGTGCATCAATTGAGTAAAAAGCATTTGCATTTTTGTTATTACACTTTGGACACTTTGCCCTGATCACTCCGGGCTCTCCTCACCCATAGCAAGACACTTGTGACAACGACTGTCTCACTGTTTTATTTTGCATTTTAGGGCATTCACTTTTTAAATGAGTGTTCTTGCGACAATAAAAACAAAAACGTTTGACAGTACCTGATAGTCCATGGTTATTGTCACCTGTCTGCGGAGTGGCCCGGCTAGCTCAGTCGGTAGAGCATGAGACTCTTAATCTCAGGGTCGTGGGTTCGAGCCCCACGTTGGGCGCCATTTTAGTGGCTATCCTCAGCCGATTTAGAGTCACTAGGGTGATCCGTGTTGAAATAACAAATCCGTAGGTTCAATTTACGATATTTATTCGTGTTCACTAAGATTTAGTCAGAATTACACATAATTTCACAAGATGAAACACGATTAACAATTTTATCGCCCGAAAATTAAACAAGATGTCTTAGCCCTTCTATGGCTCCCGGAAACACACACACATCCAAGACAGTGTTCAAGACAGTTCCCTTAATTATAATTAGTAGAACAAATAAGGACTTCCGGGTAAGCGCCATCTATGATTGATGCGCGTACCGATCAATAACATTAGTACAGCTACCTGCCACCTATGTTCTGTAGAGGGCAGGGACATTACCCCTACTCGCCCTTAGAGGGAGCCTCTGGTTCGCTATACTACTCAAATTCTACCAGGACTCGAAATGTTGAATTACTCGAATCGAAATTCACATACGAAATAGTGAGTGTAGCATGCAATTTCCATACAATTTGGCGTGCGAAATAGGGCTCCTGGATTTTATTTTCGGGTAATTTTTTTTATTTTACTTTTTCTGTTGATATCTCTGTGTGCATTAAAGCGCCCGAAGGTGTAGTTGGGCCGCTGCCTCCTAAGGAGGTTGTGGTTTGAATCCCACCACGTACCAATGTGTTTTCCGGTTTTCGAATTTCATATGTACGTTTATTCTTTACTTTTTCGGTGCTTCGGAAGGCACGTTAAGACGTTGGGCACGTTTAATATCTTTGAATACCTTAGATATTAGTCGTTAAGCCATGTTAGAGGCTAGTGCTGAGCGTTGGCTGCTTGAAAACTCTGACCTTATCTAGGATTGGTTCTGGTTTCCCATCTGGGTTGCGGAGGTCGCAGCAGTCGCTCTGTGTAAAAACCAGTAGCTTCGTTCAATCCCATAGATTAGGTGGCCAACCCCGTGAGATACGGGATAAGGCTAGGGAGATGATGATCTGTGTGTGCATTAGATCGTCAGTCATCACTACATAGTATAAAACAAAGTCGCTTTTTCCCTATATCCCTATGTATGCATAAATCTTTAAAACTTCGCAACGGATTTTGATGCGGTTTCTTTTAATGGATAGAGTGATTCAAGAGGTAGGTTTATATGTATAATACATGCATAATATAGAACAGAAACATTGATAATATCCGTGCGAAGCCGGGGCGGGTCGCTAGTAATATACGAGTATATGATACTCTTTGAATACCCCAAAACAGAAACAATTTAATATTTCGTTAGCAAAACGTTTGCAATATTCTTCGGTACCGTAGAGAACTATCAAATAAAAATAAAACGATATCGTCCTCACATTTACAAGGAACGTTAAACAGAATAGCAAAGAAGCAAACTCACTTTAATATTCATACAGCTGGATAATAATCGCACGTAAGACCGTTGTGCAGCTAGCATATTGAATTTTATCTGCAAACTATGTACTATATGTACGTTAGTTTTTATGTTTCTTTGTAAGTCGTTTTCTCAGATCTTGTTGGAGGTAAGTACGTAATATACAGAACAATATATTTCAGTATTTTAATTTTCTTCCATGCTGGACAGGGAGCGAGAGAAAAACATGTGCCAGCTGCATTTTCTCCCGGGCATGCTGTAAAAACCAGCTAAGTGATCCGAAGGGATTCTATATTTTGCAATTTAGGCAATAGGCTGACAACCTGTCCCTACAGCAAAATACCTACAAATCTTAAATAACCCTCATCATCATCATCATCATTTATCAGACGTGGCGGAACGACCCTTGTTTAAGTCGTTTACGCTCTGCCTACCACATTAGGGATAAAGGCGTGATTATATGCGTGTATTTAATTTTATGATCAAGAGTGATGCATTTTTGCAAGAAAAGGAAAAACAGTTTATCCATGATGTTTTGAAGCAAAATTAAAAAAAAACTTATAAGTTAAGAGCTCAGTTCGTCAATCGGTTGCAATTTGACGCAGGGACAGGTACAGCGTTTGTATTAAATACTGGAAACACAATTCACGGAACATCCTCTTAAATATGGTACTTATTTCGTAACGTAACATATGGCTTTCACGTCATCGAGACTACATACAGAAACCAGTTGTTCAGCCTACGGACTTGCCATTGTTATCAATAACTTTCTCCCATTCTGTTCGTCAACCTGGTCAATAAAAGGTGATACCACGTTGTTGTGTATATGAATTTAGGTACCCGCCCACGTCTTTTTGTTGTGACTGCACGTTTAAAAAAATAACAAGTAAGTATATTCTAAGTGGAAAAAATAAGTTGTGGTTCGAACCCCACCATCAATAACCTTTATTCGGTGCTTTTACAGTGAAGGAAAACATCGTGAGGAACCCTGCACACACCTACGAAGAAATTCAAGAATTGTATAGTGTGTGAAGTCGATCAATCAGTACTGGGCCCACACGGTCGACTATGGCCCAATCGCCCCTAATTAGGTGCGAAGAATATAAAAGAAATACAGAGTCATATGCTTTAGGTCATCATCTCCCTAGCCTTTATCCCGTATCACACGGGGTCGGCTACCTAATCTAGGGGATTGAACGAGGGTACTGGTTTTTACACAGAACGACTGCCATCCTGCTGACCTCCGCAACCCAAAAGGGAAACCTAAATCCTAGATTAGGTTAGAGTTTTCAAGCCGCCAATGCTTAGCACTGGCCTCTGACATGGCTTAACGACTAATATCTAAAGTGTTAAACGATATTAACCGGGTCAACGACTTAACGTGCCTTCCGAAGCACGGAAAAAGCGCTGAATAAACGTACTTATAATATTCGAAGTCATATGCTATAGGTACGTTCCCTATGAATTAATTGTTTTCATAATCCCATGTTTTAAGTTTAATCTATTCCTTCTGATGCGAATTCAATAAAGATACCTATAGCATATTATTCAGTATTTCTTTTATATTCTTCGTATCCTTGTTGAATTCGCATCAGAAGGAATAGATTAAACTTAAAACATGGAATTATGAAAACAATGCTTTTATATTAATTTAACGAATTATTGTTCCAGTATATTTCATTTAAGTTAGCAAAATACAAGTCCCGAATTATTTCTATTAATGTTGACTTTAATTCACGAAGTCTGCGAGCTAAAGTAATCAGAAGTTTCGGGAGAGGAATTAATTTAAAAACTTTGAAAGAACCTCAAGAATCGAGAGAAAAGGCAGCCTTGGGGAACCCAGCAAATTTTATTAACAATGGTCTTTTCATTTCATACATTTTTGGTTTCATTTTAAAAGTTACATTCTTTCTTCAGGCTTTGATAGAGTTAAAATTAAATGTATCAGTAGAATGGTATAAAAAATATATTGAGGTAAGCACAAAATAAAAAGTTATACGTTTAGTAAATGAAATGTGCTATTAATCAATATATCAAATATAAGTCTAAATAAATCATATAAGTCTTCCATGCTTGCCTGGGAGCGAGAGAAAAACATAGAATGTGCCAGCTGCATTTCCTCCCGGGCATGCTGTAAAAACCAGCTAAGGGATCCGAGGGTTTCAGTATACTGCAATTTAGGCGATGGGCTGACAACCTGTCACTACAGCAATATACCCACAAATCTATCTTAAATAACTCCCAAAACTTTGTCAGTT
Organism: Scrobipalpa costella; assembly: GCA_949820665.1. Classification (NCBI taxonomy): domain Eukaryota; kingdom Metazoa; phylum Arthropoda; class Insecta; order Lepidoptera; family Gelechiidae; genus Scrobipalpa; species Scrobipalpa costella. Next base: position 4,833,535 of record OX463307.1, on the reverse strand, counting down.
GGTCATCAAGTGGTGAAACAACCTTCTTTTTTTAGGTCGTTTACGCTCTGCTTTCCCCATTAGGGATAAAGGCTTGATTATATGTATGTATCAATAAATCAAATAATCAGTTTTGATGAGAGTAAAACATTTCATATTTCAATCTTCTGTAGGTAAACATTATTTTGACAGGGATTACTACCACGATTATATTTATTGTTACCTCAATATTTAAATCGCAGTTTCATGTCATTCCAATCTTATTGTAATGCGAAAGTCTCAAAACTTATATTCTGTAGGTAAGTCCAAACCCAACAAAAACATTCTGTAAAAGTTAAGCCTCGTTTGCAATGCATAAAAAAGTTGTGAGATCAAAAGCGAGCTAAGTCTTATGATTTTATGAATAGGTTGTTCTGTTCTTTTCTTATGTCTACTACTTGAACGGCTTTTACAAGGCGTAAGGCAGGCTCAGGCCATTCTTCAACTTATTACTGCGACTCCTTTACTTTTACTGTCTTCACCGGGTAAAGCTGATATCAGCTTCCAACATACGTTTCTCTTACCATCGGGCTCATCATCCGTCCTGTACTCCTGGAACACAACGAAATCCTGGTTGGGAATCTTGGTGGCCACGTACATATCCTCAGGATCGACAGGAACGAAGTCTGCTTGGCGTTGTTGGATGAGGGATAAGCATTCCATCCTAGAATATAGAAGCTGGTTTTAATTAATTTTTTTTTGCTAAATGGTAAAAAAAACTTCTTTCTTTTAAGTGTAGAGCTACTGTTGTTGGGTACATCAATCTAACAAGTCTAACATGAGTTACTGAGATGAAAGCATTCAAAAACTACAATTCTGGATTGGGAGTGATAGAATAACAAAGAATATGCCAGCTTCTTCTTCTCCCGGGCATACTGTTGGTTACTATAGCGAATATGAAGAAGTGGCCAAAACTCACTTAATACTACTGTAGTTACATTTTTATCCGCCGTCATATGATATGGCGGATAAAATTGACAGAAATTCTGGGGAAAAGCGCGTGTCAAAATCTACCGGAAAAAGTCAATAAATCTATCCTTATTCAATTTTATAATTTTGAAAGTGACAGATTTTCGTTTTAGCCGGTGAATCTAGAATCGAGTTTATTGTATAAAATTTGCATTAAAGTAAGCAGAGATGTGCGCATTAAAAACAATTCTTCTGATCCTACTACAGACTTCTCATCCTCATCCGAAACTTAAAGATCTAAATCAAGCTTTTACCAAGTTGCTTTGCTGTAGCTCAGCTGTTCAGAAGTAGAAACTAAGACCTCGCAAACTAAAAGTTACGTTCAGAAACTCCCGCTTCTAACTAAAATTTACAGTGACTTTAACTAATCCTTCTTTACTGACTTTCTGTAGCAAAAGCCAAGGAAATCCAACTATTTTCTTTAAACTTGGTAACGCAAATCTTGATGTATTTAACTCTAGCGTTTACCAATATACTTCAAAGAAGTCTGCGCACATCTCTGCTTGCAAATTTTGTACATTGGGCTCGATTCTAGATTCACCGGCTAAAACTAAAATTAAAATCTGTCACTTTCAAAATAATTCAATTGAAAAAGGACTGGTGATTAATTGACTTCTCCGCTAGATATTGACACGTGCTTTTGCACGTTTCCCCAGTATTTCTGTGAATATTATCCGCCATATGACGGCAGAAAAAAATGTCATATAACGCATAAAATCATAGTCTATAAATCAAAAACCGGAGAGAATAGATATCCTGTCCCTTTCCAATGTTTTTAGTCTGAAAGTGGCAAATAGATTTTAATTTTAGTTTTGATCGGCAAATCTAGAATCAAACCCATTGTAGAGCTTAGCATGTATAATAACATTTGAAATATCGAATGATATGCATAAGTAGGTATAAAGTCATAACATTCTGAACACGTAGTTGTATTATATGAGTTGAATGCAGAGCATGTAAATGCCCTTTGTTCTCACTTTGAAAATTGAAAAGAATCTGTTTTGTTTGCGGTTTTGAATAGTTATAAGTAGTCCTGTTTTTGCATATGGTTGTTGGTACCCTCCTCAACCAACTATTCTTCTTTCTTATACTGAGTGTAAAATGTCCTTTAAATCACACATTCTCTCTAGGTATAATGATACTGAACAACTTTTCCAAAGCTCAAAAATTGTAACTTGATTGTGACATAAACATTGGTTTCATGTTTCATTTAACGGAAGTCATAAGTATGACAAAAGATCTAGGATTGAACTGATAGGACTATTATATATTCTATGTTCGCTAAGTGTATGAAGATTGTAATTGTCATAAAAACTTGCAAGGCACAGGATGTGTTTACGTTTAATGAAGTTGTTTATAATACCAAATAAGCAAAACATAGGATCTGATACGTGCAAATTGCATAGTTATGCGTTATCTGTTGAGTCTTTCCATGACTACCTAATACCTACGGGTAAAGCATTTTTTTTTTATTTTGATACCACGCTTAAAAGGACAAGAATCTTGAAGATAATTTTTACATACATACATATAATCACGCCTTTATCTCTAATGGGGTAGGCAGATTGTAAACGACCTAAACAATGGTCGTTCCGCTATTTCCATTAAATTCATTTGATTGATTTTGATTGATTGATTAAGCATTATCCAATAAAAAAAAACTCGAGACGCATTTACTTTTGTTATTTGAGTTGACCAAAATTATAGGAAACGATAAAAGTGATGTTGAAGTGTTTTCGATTGGTGCAGTCGACGAATAAGGAATAAGACTTGTACAGATACAACAAATTGATAATTTACTAGAAAGATAAATTACGACTTAGTGTGTTTAAAGTCAGGTTCTGTTCTGCGCTCGATTGACTTTAAGGGTCGTATTTATAAAGCGATTTCATGATTCTTCTTCTTTCGAGTGGGTATCAAGTCTATCGACCCGATGAACCCTGGTGTCAGAGTTTTTAAACCGCCTAGTAGCACAACTATCAGGCCTCTGACATGGTTTGAGTAACGACCACTATCAAAGACAGCGACCGGGACCGACGGCTTAACGTGCCCTCCGAAGCACGAAATCTTTTTTTCTTTTCGGACAATCAGGTGATTCAGCCTGCAATGTCCTAACCAAACTGGGGAAAAATACACAAAAATACATTCATGATTGGGAGCAATATTAAGTATGGATTTGACCGGCCAAAATTTACTGAAATGACTTTTCTGATACGAGCTCAAACTAGCTGTCAGTCTCCAGTGTTGTTTATCAATAAGACATCTCACGGCTGATGAGGGTGTCGAAGTTTCTTGGACTTTGTTTTATAAACTTTCATAGTACAGTAGGTACAGGTACTGAAATGACATTTCTGATACGAGCTCAATGTAGCTTTCAGTCTTAAGTGTTGTTTATGAATACGGGCATTAGACATCTCACGGCTGATGAGTTGCCGAAATTTCTTGAACCTTGTTTTATAAACTTTTATAAATAGGTGCAGATAATGGAAGCTGAAGGTACTTACCTGTCCCTAGCAGGCACACATTCCAGCACGGCTTTGCTCTTGGTGTCAATCTGGACCATCTCCTGGCAATCCTTCAGGTATTGCTTGGGCACGCATACTTTATCTGTAGGTAGGACAAGAAAGTGGTAAGTTCAATAATACGTTAGGCGTAAGCAGCCATGTAGATCTTTGTTCTAGTCTAGTGGCTATTTATTTCATCTTACAAAGTTCTCCTCCCACCGAATTTCGGTGATGGCGGCCAATCTCCCAGACATCGGCCAACTGCGCAGGACTAGTTTTTAGTACCCAGGTGTTTGCGCTACACAGAGGTGCACTATCTACTCCTTCAATCTCTTAATCTGATAGGACAGATTGACTGACACGACCAGAGTAAAATCAGGCGCAGGACCGACTATTTACATGCCCATCCGACAGCATGGATCATCTTACTTTTCGGAAAATCAAATGATCAGCCTGCAATGTCCTAACCAAACTAGAAACAACAACAGAAAGTCATTGTCCCCCGCTGGGAATCGAACCCGGGACCTCCGCTAGACCACGGAGGCAGTTTCGTCTTTCTAATAAGTTAGGTATAAATGCGAAAGTTTGGATGTTTGTAACTCAATCACGCTTCAACCACTGGACTCCAAAATACACATTCATACCAAGAGCGACGCCCTCCAATTTATTTGACCCTGACTCTCTGAAGACACTTTAGATAGGTATGTAAAACTGTATCTGTTTATTTACATGACATAAGGTCGATAAAATTGATAAACATTACATATTATAAAACAAAGTCGCTTCCCGCGTCTGGATATCTATCTGTCCTTATGTATGCTTATATGTTTAAAATTACGAGACTGATTTTGATGCATTTTGTATAATAGATAGAGCAATTCAAGAGCAAGGTTTATATGTATAATACATATATATTAAAAGCAGAAAACACTGATAAACCGTGCGAAGCTAGGGCGGGTCGCTAGTGAGTAATATTGGAAACACTGAACCAAAGTTATAAATTAAAATCCAGTTGAAAGTGTCATTTTTTAATTTTGTCACAAATTAAAAAATGTAGAGACACGGGGTAAGTTTAAACCTTTACTGAAATAAAAATTTAAAAAGCACTACTACATACATGAAGTTTTGCACTGCACAACGGCCAACAGCGCGAGGGACGCGATAAGTTTGAAAGTCAGGGCCATGCTTGCGTCTACGCACGACTCCGAGACGGCACTGTCGATAATATACCGGCCGGTTACTTTATATTCCACTTATCTTTATTCTCTCGTGTCTGGTCTGGTCATCTTGTATTGTGGGCTATGCTCTATGCTTCCATCACACCTATCTTCCTTTACGGAACCGTTGATTTATCAAGACAAATGGGAAGTTATTATCTTAGTCTCTACATTTTACTCCAATATAATTTGTTTCTAATAATCCGGTATATCAATATCACTAAGATAAATTTATTGATAACTCTTTGTATGATATAAATGGAATTAAAAAGTTATTCTTAAAAAATAACAGGCCACTTTAGTAAAAAAAAAAAAAAACGTTTGAAATGCCATTTGCAGAAATAAATAGTAAAACACTTTTATTTTATTTTTCTGAGTATATGGCGGTTGCCTAACATTTTTTTACTAACATTCAGCCAGTAAAATATAAATAATGCATAAAATCTTTTTTGTGAATTGAATGTAGGCTGAATAAAAATCAATAATTAACTTTAGTCAAATTAGGTTTTTTATAGGGTACACTAGTATGTAAAATATTGGTATTGTTTCAAAAGTGTGAATAATAAAATACTTCAACTTTTCAAATAGGAAAATGGCGCGTGTTGTGTGACAAAGTTTTGGAAATAACGTATTAAATTAATTACGATTATAATTAATTAAATAAATGAGTGGAATGAATAAAATCGTGCGATTACAATGGATTGGATTCATTGTAACAAATGTTTTTCTCAATTAGAACCTGGAATAACTCTACATTTGACATCATGCGGTCATATGTTCTGCAACAACTGTTTGGAAAATGGTTTGTAACATTTTTGATTTCTACCTTTTCATTAACTATACTACTACCGTGCTTCGGAGGGCACGTTTAGCCGTTGGTCCCGGTTAATATCGTTTAATTCCGTAGATATTAGTCGTTAAGCCATATCAGAGGGCAGTGCTAAGCATTGGCGGCTTGAAAACTCTGACCTAATCTAGGATTGGGTCTGGTTTCCCTTCTGTTCGGGGTTGCGAAGGTCAGATGGCAGTCGCTCTGTGTAAAAACCAGTGCCCTCGTTCACTCACCTGGATTAGATAGCCGCCCCAAGAGATACGGGATAAGGCTAGGAAGATGATGATTAACTATAATACTATACGTTAATTATAACGATAGTTATAACGATTAATAATTGTTAAAAGTTTTATTTATATTAAAATAAAGATTCACTCTTTCTTTTTAGGAACCAAAGAAAGCACGTGCATAGTTTGCCGTGTGCCTTGTTCAATAATGAAGCTTGTTCCAGATGTACGTAAATTTGATATACTATTCTTATATATTTTTCGCATGTCCGAGGTTACTCTTATCTAGATTTAATTTATTTGTAGCTAGCTATTCAGTTACAGTAGGTAGGTACTTAGTTACGCGATATTCATAATTTTTCGAGAAGTTGTCTACATTATATATCAAACTAGCAAACCCGCGAGTAAGTGAGTTTTCCCATGGACATGAGACACTTTCCCGCAGTAAAAAGTAGCCTCTATAGGAGTGTCCAGGTTACCATCTGTCACCGTACCTAACAAGTTTCATCAAATTCTGTTCAGTCGTTTAGGCATGAAAGTGCATAAAACAGACAGGGAGACACAGTTATTTTTGCATTTCTAATATTCTTTAGTATGGATACAGGTAGAGTTTAATCAAAATTAACTGCATTATTTTCGATCTATCATGTACCTACTGTGAATTATTGACATAACTAATTTAACTTTTTCCAGATGAACCCTGAAATTCAAGACTATTTTACGGAGCCTGAAGAAATAATAAAGAAGTCTTGTGAGGTTCTTCAATTTCAGAGACAGCATAGACGAAGATTGCTCTCTTATTTGCTGCAGTCGGTAAGAAGTTATTGATTAAACGAGTTTTGTTTACTGTGTAACTGTACACAGGGGTTAATAAAGTAATTGACCAAACTTCAGGGCGTAAACCTATTCATGAAACTGAACAACATTCCCCAAGGAACATAGGTCGATATTCGATTTAAAAATTGGCGGTCTCTGTATGAGTCAGTGGTTTGAGCCATTTTATATCGGAGGCCTAAATTTTATTTTTCATATTACGACTCATATAACCGAAAGTTATTCAGTTTCATGGGAAGGTTCACGCCGTAAAGATTGGACTGCATTTTATTTACTTCCTGTAGATTCTTATATTTAATATTCTTTAAAATTTATAGACAAAAAAGTTCTACTCGGCTCGCACGGAACTCCGTCGAATGACGGAACTGTGTCAGAAACAACATCACCAGCTCAAGGATTATCAGAAGATCATCAAAGGATTACAGGCGCAGTTGGGAAATCAGTCCAGTAAGTAAACACCATACGTAGGTCTATAGATTTCCAATTTAGTTTTAGAATGAAGGTAAACAAAAATTTATGTATTTTTATTCAAAAATACATTTCAAAAATCAATGATACGTTTTAGAAAATTTGTTAAATTACTATAACTACTATTTCATTATGTTGTCATATCTAATCATCATCTTCATACTGAAGTTTGGAGATCAGCATTCGGTACTGATATCTAATACGAGTAGCTATAACTTATTTTAGAAACAAGATCGTTGATTAAGAGACATGAAACTTTGTTTACCTTTATTCTAAAACTGATTTGTAAATACTATAAATGCCTTCGCGGTCTAGTGTTCTAAGTTATGGAGTCTCGATCAGGATCCGGAAGTCTTGGGTTCGATTCCCAGGAGGGGGAACACGAAGGTGATATTTGTCAATTTACAGTTCGGTTAGGACAGTGTAGGCTGAATCACCTGATTGTCTGTAAGAAAAAAGGTTCGGAGAGCGTTAACGTTAAACCGACAGTCCGGGTCGCTGTCATTGATAGTGGTCGTTACACACACCATGCCAGAGGCCTATTAGCTGTGCTATTAGATCGACTCGAAACCCACATTACAAGAAGAAGGGGTCTGTTTTTATGTACAGATTTCAGAGCTATCAAATTTATTGTTCATAATGGGTGTAGGTACAGCTTCCCGCAATCTGATAGGGGTTGCTTAATCAAGCAAACTGAACAACTTTCACCAGAAAACTCTTTCAAGAATCTTCTTCTTAGCGAGTGGATTCTCGAATCGAACAACGACTCGAAGAACCCTGGTGTCAGAGTTTTCAAACCGACATGGTTTGAGTAACGACCACTATCAAAGACAGCGACCGGGACCGACGGCTTAACGTGCCCTCCGAAGTACGGAATCCTTTTACTTTTCGGACAATCAGGCGATTCAGCCTGCACTGTCCTAACCAAACTGGGGAAAACCTAACAAAGTGATCAATTGACAAATTTCAACTTTGTGTTTCTCCCTGGGAATCGAACTCAGGACATCCAGATCGTAAGCCCAAGGCTCTGACCACTAGACTACGGAGGCAGTTAGTCAAGTCAAGTGAGTCAAGAAATTAAAATTATGTTTGGCTTCCCCAAACATAACAAAATTACCACCTCTATCAGAAAATTTGTATAGGGACGCCAAATGCACCTTAGAATTTTATTTTTCTTTCAGAGCATGCATCGCCATTCAACGTGCCGATATCTCCTAGCGCGAATATTTCACCCAACTACGTTCAGACGACGCCCTCATACAAAAGACCAGCTAAAAGCACTCCCTACAGTGTAAGTCTAGCTTTTGTTCAATTTTGTTCAATATGGAGACTAGGTACATTCTTCCATACTGACCTGGGAGCGATAGAAACATATAGAATGTTCCAGCTGGAAGGACAGCTATAGCTATCGATTCGTAGACCGCACAAGTTATCTAAATCCTGACTAAAATTACAGGCGTCCCTTTCTGTTGTCCCATGACGGAAAATGACAGGTTTAGACATATTAATTAAGTCGTGGTTTTTACAACAACGAATTAGTACTATTGTAATTTATGCGATAGGCTGACAACCTGTCATATTATAGCGATACACATTACAAATTGCCCTCAATATTCATCAGAGGTAAGAGATACAGGCGTGACTTTATTTGTGTATTTATGACTATGGATTATATTACACGAACTTTATAGTGGGTCATAAAAAAAAAATTCTTCCATGCTGGACTGGGAGAGATAGAAAAACATAGAATGTTCCAGCTGCCCTTCCTCCCGGGCATGCTGTAGAAGTCAGCAAAAGGGACTCGAGGGTTACAGTGTATTGTAATTTAGGCGATGGGCTGACAACCTGTCACTATAGCGATACACATTACAATCTAAAATTGCCCTCAATATTTGTCAGACGTGGCGAAAGCGCCTTTTACGAGGAGTTTGACGCTCTGCCTACCCCGTAAGGGATAAAGGCGTGATTTTATGTATGTATGTATAAAAAAAAATATGGAAAACAATATTGGCATTTTCAAACCTTGTTAGTGATTTTCTCTAGAATCTATTGGGTGTAAGTCAGGAACATCGCATTCGGAAACATATTAGAAAATTATATTGTATCAGCGCTGAGAGTTTGAGTTTTGGCAGTTACTTGTTTAAAATTTTCATTAAATTCATCATCATCCATGCTGGACTGGGAGAGGTAGAAAAACATAGAATGTTCCAGCTGCCCTTCCTCCCGGGCATGCTGTAGAAGACAGCAAAAGGGACTCGAGGGTCACAGTGTATTGTAATTTAGGCGATGGGCTGACAACCTGTCACTACACATTAGCAATACACATTACAATCTAAAATTGCCCTCAATTTTTGTCAGACGCGGCGAAAGCGCCTTTTACGAGGCGTTTAACGCTCTGCCTACCCCGTAAGGGATAAAGGCGTGATTTTATGTATGTATGTATCATCACCATGTGGTTGGAACATACTAAGAAGTATTCAGAAAAAACTAGGTAGGTTCACACAAAACATTGTTCATAGGTAGTGAAGCTTGCACGCCAGCTGATTTAATGGACGTCAGTCAATCCGCAATACAAGTGGCCGAATCTCGGCTGCTACGATGTAATTTCTCGTGTTCCATCGACACGCTAAGAAGAAGAAGAAGTGTAGCTAGCAAGTCACTCTATCGAGCGGGTGTCAAAAATGTATCTTCTACACTTCTTCTTCTTCTGTCGAGTGGGTATCTAGTCTATGGACCCGATGAACCCTGGTGTCAGAGTTTTTAAACCGCCTAGTAGCACAACTATCAGGCCTCTACACTTTTACAATGTTTAATAACAATCAATACATAACACGATAACCCTAGATAACCTTTTTTTAATCTTGACAAACTAAACAAATACAATCAATCACAGTAATAAAATTGAACGTTTTCCTCATTACTTATCCCGGGAAATCCCAATCATATATTTCTTCCCGGGCATATATTATGGAAAAAAACTAAGTAAAAATCATTAGAGCAGATAGAATAAATCATAACACACATGAAACCACGGTTGCAGCCATTACGGGGAATGTAGAACGACTTCCTACAAAAAATAGAAGTGGGTAATGTAGTATATCTATTGTAGTGACAGGTAACTGCCTCCGTGGTCTAGTGGCTAGTGCCATGGACTCCTGATCCGGAGGTCCTGGGTTCGATTCCCAGGGGGGAATCACAAAGTTGATATTTGAGAATTTACCACTTTGTGAATTTTTCCCCAGTTTGGTAAGGATATTGCAGGCTGAATCCCCTGATTGTCCGAAAAAGAAAAAGATTTCGTGCTTCGGAGGGCACGTTAAGCCGTCGGTCCCGGTCGCTGTCTTTGATAGTGATCGTTACTCAAACCATGTTAGAGGCCTGATAATTGTGCTACTAGGCGGTATAAAATCTCTGACACCAGGGTTCATCGGGTCAATAGACTCGATACTCACTCGACAGAAGAAGAAGAAGTGACAGGTTGTCAGCTTATCATCTACAATGATTTTCTCTGCTGCTCTATTGATTTTTAGAAAGTGCTTAGAAAGAAAAGGAACCAGCATTTGACATAAAATATGATTGAGAATATTGGTTTTCCGGGATAAGGTATGGGCCAATGGGCACTGGGAAGTTATATTAATGTGATTGTATTCATACAGGGTGTAAGGGACAGCGTCCCACGAACTGATAGGGGTTGCTCAGTCAGCGACACTGGGCTCGATTCTAGATTTGCCGGCTAAAACTAAAATTAAAATCTATTGGCAAAGGAAGGAGATCTATTCTATCCGGTTTTTGATTTATAGTTGGTGGTTTTATGCGTTATCTGTTATTTTTAACTGCCGTCATATGATATGGCGGATAAAATTGACAGAAATACCGGAGAAACGTGCAAAAGCGCGTCAAAATCTAGCGGACAAAGTGTAAAACCATAGAACATAAATTGTCTGTCCTTTTTCAATTTTATTATTTTGAAAGTGACAGATAGATTTTAATTTTATTTTTCGCCGTCAATCAAGAATCGAGCCCACTGAACTCAACTATCACCTGTATCTATGAGGAAGTGAAAAAAAAACTGGCTTTGCCATACAATATATCTGATTGAGGTAGAACTTTTTGTATGGAAAACCCGATATTTTTTTCACTTCCTGAAAAAAAAAAACAGTGAAAGTTGATCAGTGTCGTTGGCTGAGCAACCCCTATCAGTTTGTGGAACGCTGTCCCTTACACTCGGTACATACATAGACGTACATACATATAATCATCCCTAATGGGGTGGGCAAAGAGCAAACGACTTAAACAAAGATCACGTCACGCCTCGTGTGACCAAAGTTTTGAGGGTTATTTAAGATAGATTTGTAGGTATGTTGCTGTAGTGACAGGTTGTCTGCCCATCGCCTAAATTGCAATATACTGCAACGAGATCCCTTAGCTGGTTTTTACAGCATGCCCGGGAGGAAATGCTGGCACATTCTACGTTTTTCTTTCGCTCTCAGTCCAGCATGGAACATAAAATATGATTGGTAATATTGGTTTTCCGGGATAAGGAATGGGACAATGGGCATTTTGGAGTTTTATTATTGTGATTGTATTTATACAGGGTGTAAGGGACAGCGTCCCACAAACTGATAGGGGTTTCCCAGTCAACGACGCTGATCAACTTTCACCTTTATCTATCAGAAAGTGAAAAAAAAAACTAGACTCGACTTTTTCATACAAATTGTCTGATCGAGGTGGAACTTTTTGTGCGGAAAAGCCGATTTCTCTTTCACCTCCTGAAAAAAAAAACAGTTGAAAGTTGTTCAGTGTCGTCAGCTGAGCAACCCGTATCAGTTTGTGGGACGCTGTCGCTTACACCCGTTATATCGGCACAAATGTGGACTGTATTTATATCTCCACAGCAGCCATATCAGTCTAACCTGGTCACCCCGACTAGAGTCACCAAGCAGCGGTCAAGCAACTTCACTGCCAATAGCCAGGTAAATACCCTTTTATTATTATTAGTTACTTAATACATACATACATATAATCACGCCTTTATCCCTTATGGGGTAGGCAGAGCGTAAAAGACCTAAACAAATGTCATGTTTGACAAAGTTTTGAGGGTTATTTAAGACAAATTTTTAGGTATATTGCTATAGTGACAGGTTGTCAGCCCATCGCCTAAATTGCAATTTACGTACCTATCTCTTAGCTGGTTTTTACAGCATGCCCGGGAGGAAATGCAACTGGCACATTCTATGTTTTTCTCTTGCTCCCAGGCCAGCATAAAAGAAAAAAATATTCATTATCTATAATATAGAATAGAGATTGTAAATTACGCAAGAAACAATCGTTAATTTATTGACATAGTTAATGTAGTCGTGATGTAGAATCGTTATGCCAACCATTTGGCTGGCTGGCTAATATAAGAAATTCAAATTTTATTTATTTATTAAGAATTTTTACAATGGTTTTACAAATAAATTATCTTATTTGATGGAAAATCTTCAAAGTACAGAGAGAAAAAAAACTGACCAAACTTTAGGGTGTGACTGAACAACTTACCCCAATAAACATAGGTCGAATATGAAAAATAAAATGGCTCTCCCATAGGAATGTTGTAAGAGGCTCGAGTTTGAGTAATTTTACAAATATTGGAGGACTATTTTTCATAATGGGACCTATGTTCTTTTTGGACAGTTTTTCACTCAGGGTGAAAAAAACCATTAAAACACGTAATGTATTAGTAATATTCAACAAAAAACACACACTAAATAAAAGAAATAAAATTATTTAATTATTATTAATTTCATTAAACATAAACAAGTAACCCTAACTCTACGGCACTCACACTAAAGCGCAAGCGCAGGGCGACGGCAGTGTATCTACGGCGAACGTTGTAGTGTGCGTGCGTGCCGCGCCGTAGGGATGCGTAATTTGTTTTTGTTTTACGAATTTAATAAAAATTAAATATTCTTATTTTATTTAATGTTGTATATCACTAATACATTACGTGGTTGGAACGCAGTATTCTTTTTAATCCCGGTATATTACTCTCCTTATTTTTCAGCTCAACCGTTCGAACTCTTCGAACAAGATATCATCGACAGTACGCACACCGCCGACCCCCGACTCGGCAGGGTACAGCCATTTTTTAAAGAACCTCTAACGGTACGCTTGCGATGCCTTTGCGAATGCTTTTCTAGAGGTAGCCGATTCCTACCTTCCATTTTTTGTTCGGACTATTTTAGAGACATAGATTTAGTATGGCCGGAGGAAGCACAGGATAGAGAGTCGTGGAGAGACCGGAGAGAGGCCTTTGCCCAGCAGTGGGACATTAACGGCTAGACAAGACAAGACAAGACAAGATTTAGTATATTTTTTAACAGCCTCCGTGGTCTAGTGGCTAGTGCCATGGACTCCCGATCCGGAGGTCCTGGGTTCGATTCCCAAGAGAGTAAACACAAAGTTGATATTTGAGAATTTATCACTTTGTGAATTTTTTCCCAGTTTGGGTAGCACATTGCAGGCTGAATCACCTGATTGTCCGAGAAGAAAAAGATTTCGTGCTTCGGAGGGCACGTTAAGCCGTCGATCCCGGTCGCTGTCTTTAATAGTGGTCTTTACACAAAACCATGTCAGAGGCCTGATAGTTGTGCTAGTAGGCGGTTTAAAAACTCTGACACCAGGGTTCATCGGGTCCATAGACTCGATACCCACTCGACAGAAGAAGTATATTTTTTTTGTGTATCGGTATTTGACTAAAGAATATTTTCATGCGAAATCAAAGGTCTGCTTATAATATTTCTTTTGAATTCTGACCTAATAAAGTAATAATAGTTTTGTGACTATAGTCCCCAAGCTAGTTTAGATACCTACTATAAATATACTTGGCAGGTATTTTAGAATAAAACATCTATGGACAATGGTTCTTTTGTATTCAGAATTACAAAATAAGTACGTATATTCTTTCTTTTAAAACATTGGTCTACTTTAATAAAACAAAGAATTGCAAACTGACTTTTCTATCAGTATCAACTTTTCACTTACGAATGTTACGATCGATCAACTTTATACGAAGTCTGTAGATAACGTTACAAAGTTTTGTTTTACTCCCTCGTGCTTATTCAAACAGCTTTTTCCCTGTTTAACCACTGTGGCAGACTGAGAAAATAAAATGAAAAAAATATCTGATTCCATGAAATTGAGCGTTTAACGTTGAGTGATTCTGATTTCTATTCCATTTGAATGTTTTCCTGCCTTATGATTTATTAAATCATTCTTAGCTTTTCTATACGCTGATATTTTGCGGGGGTTTTGTCGTACACACCTGTCACTATAGCAATACAAATTACAATCTAAAATTGCCTTCAATTTTTGCCAGACGTGGCGGAAGCGTCTTTTACGAGGCGTTTAACGCTCTGCCTACCGCGTAAGGGATAAAGGCGTGGTTTTATGTATGTGTGTATGTTTTGTCGTATAATTCACTACTTCTTCTTCTTGTCGTGTAAGTTTACCTTTGAGTCTTTCGACTCAATGAACCCTGGTGTCAGAGTTTTTAAAATACCTAATAGAACTACAGTAATACACAATTCGTTAATACTCTATTTGCCTAGTAGTCAAATCAGCAACTTTTTATGAAATGTCAAAAACGCTTTTTTGGTTATGACGTCACTCGCCAGTAAATATTGACTACTCAAATCAATAACTTCCTTATTTTAAACTCGATTATTAAATCTAAATGTGTATCTTTTTAAAATGATGAATGAGATCTACTGTATTTTCATAGCCTTCAGTTTCAAGTATAAACATATATTTTTTATTAGCCTCCCAGTCAATATGCCTACCTCTGTTAGACGTTCTATAATAATTATCTACAAATAAATATAATTGTTTTTAGTTAGTTTGTGTATCTTTTTTTTTATTCTCGGTTTTGCACCTCCATAGCATTAATGCTAAGCGTGACCCATTTGTCGCTTAAGAACACGTTTGTAACCTTTAAAATGTTTAATATTTGTAAATTGGTGGCAAATAAATATATATATAATATTTTCTATTCTATTCTATACGTTTCGTTATAGCTCTATTAAGCTTATGTGTTTGTTTACAGTCTAGCCTGTAAGGCACACAGGCGTGACTTTATGTAAATAATTTGGTAATTTACTTTCTAGGTCGTTGTGTGACGGCAACGAGTCAGGCTATTTCTCTAACAGCCCCAAATTGTCCCCGAACATTTTATATTGCAACGGCGTCGACGCAAAGTGCTCTTTTAGGACAAAGACCAAAACGAAAATGTCGTACAATTTTGTTTAGAAGTTGATTTTATTTTGAGTTTCATTGTTTTACTCCCTTGTTGTTAAATATAATAAAATGTCTTTTTTAAGTATAATAATCTAATTAATGGTACAATTTTTAAAGTTAAGTAGTATTTCCTTATTCTTATGTTTGCATGTTTTAATTTTAATATACGTAGTGTTATAATTTGAATGCTTGTTTTATTTACGTTTTCTTCCATGCTGGACTGGGAGCGAGGGAAAAACATAGAATGTGCCAGCTACATTTCCTCCCGAGCATGCTGTAATAACCAGGTAAGGGATCCGAGGGTTTCTGTATATTACAATTTAGGCGACAGGCTAACAACCTGTCACTACAGCAGTATACCTACAAAACTTTGTCAGGCGTGGCAGACCGACCAGGCAGAGCATAAACGACCTTTGTTTAGGTCGTTTATGCTCTGCCTACCCCATTAGGGATAAAGCGTGATTATATGTATGTAAGTATTTCCACTAATTAATAGTCATTTATGAATTGCCCTATTCATTTCGCAAAGTCTTATTATGTAAGGTAAGGTAAGTAGGCACTGTGCTAGGTACTCTCAGATCTAGTTACGCGCCACGTGGCACAAAAAGTTTTCATCAGAAGCCTTTGTGCCTGTCTAGGTAATGGGAGTTTTTCGGCTAGACGGCACGGCAACGGCAACGGCGACCGCACGGCACCGTCGACGGTAGCGTGGCAGAGATAATCTAATAAAATCAATGGCACGCTTTTTCACCTTCCGCCACGGCAACGGCACGGCATTGATTCCCACCGGTACCGTCGCCGGCCTGCCAAACTGCATGTGTTTTGTATTCGTACGAAGCATGCGTGTGTGTGTGTGTGCTCTCAAATTGAAACTATGTGGACGTTATCTGGACGTTGCCGTGTCGTTGCCGTGCCGTCTAGTGGAAAAACAGAGCCACGGCATCGTGACGGCACCATTGCCGTGCCGTTGCCGTGCGGTCTAGTGGAAAAACGCCCTTCGCGTACAATATTGCTAGCGTCACTAGGTTTAAATGGTTGTCGGTGCATGTAATAGTTCAACGAATACGACGTTGTTTCTAATTACAGGGTGAACTTAACGCGACTTTTGCGAGTTTGGAAATGATTTTTTAGAGCCCGATGGTGTAGTGGATAGGGCCGCTGCCTCCTGAGCGGGGGGCCGTGGTTCGAATCCCACCACGTACCAATGTGTTTTTCGGTTTTCGAATTTCATATGTACGTTTATTCGGAGCTTTTTCCGTGCTTCGGAAGGCACGTTAAGCCGTTGGTCCCGGTTAATATCGTTTAATACTGTAGATATTAGTCGTTAAGTCATGACAGAGGCCAGTGCTAAGCATTGGCGGCTTGAAAACTCTGACCTGATCTAGGATTGGGTCTGGTTTCCCTAATGGGTTGCGGAGGTCAGATGGCAGTCGCTCTGTGTAAAAACCAGTACCCTCGTTCAATCACCTAGATTAGGTAGCCGACCCCGTGAGATACGGGATAAGGCTAGGGAGATGATGATGATGGAAATAATTTTTGAGTTCTCTATACAAAATTATCAACTTGATCAGACAATTTGTACCTATGGGAAAGTATTTATTTTCTAAAAACTGAAAGAATTTCCTTAATAGATAAAAGTTGTTCAGTTTCTTTGGCTGAACGACCCATATAAGTTTGCGTTAAGCTGTCCTGATATCATCATCTCCCTAGCCTTATCCTGTATCTCACGGGGTCGGCTACCTAATCTAGGGGATTGAACGAGGGTTCTAGTTTTTACACAAAGCGACTGCCATCTGACCTCCGCAACCCAGAAGGGAAATCAGACCCAATCCTAGATTAGGTCAGAGTTTTCAAGCCGCCAATGCTTAGCACTGGCCTCAGACATGGCTTAACGACTAATATCTACGGTATTAAACGATATTAACCGGGACCAACGGCTTAACGTGCCTTCCGAAGCACGGAAAAAGCGCCGAATAAAAGCGAGATTAAACCGAAAACACATTGGTACGTGGTGGGATTCGTGGGATCTACGGCGAACATCGTAGTGTGCATGCCGCGCCGTAGGGATGCGTTTTTTGTTATTGTTTTGTTAATTTAATAAAAAGAAAAAAAATGTGTGTATTGTGTTGTATATCACTAATACATTACGTGATTTAAAGGCACGCAGAACATTTTTATACACCTTGTATTTAAGTTTAATCTTTGTGGTCTTTGTGTTGTGCTTAGTAGTTGAGTCTACTTTTGAAGTAAGAAAGCTCCTTCGTCTTTGATCTTGTCTCAACTGACTTGAGCGTGTACTTAGTTTTTGCTGGGTGCTCTCTCTGATGTGAAAATATCTTAAAATTATTTGAAGGAGAAAATGTAAGTGGTATACTTAATAAACAGACCAAATAAACTATATAATGTAACTTGTGACTATGCACTTAAATTGAACTTATTAGTATGTACTGAATTTCTTGTAAGTGAAACTAAACATCAGTCTTCTCAGCTTATAACGCTAAAAGCAAGACACGTAGATACCTAAGTTGTAAGTTTTATCTCAGAAAAATCATCTTCCAGAATGCTCGTCTCATTTTTAAAGTGAAAAATGTTCTCATTTCGTGTAGTTTCGCTTAAATTCCCGACTACAATATTGCAGTAGCGCCACCTGGCACTCACGTAGACAAAATGGGACATTAGTTCCGTAAGCGTCACAAGAAATAGCTCTGAGCTGAAATAAAATAATTCTGGTAAATACATACATACATACATAAATATAATCACGCCTTTATCCGTAATGCGGTAGGCAGAGCGCAATCGACCTAAACAAAGGTCGTTTTGCCACGTCTGACAAAAGTTTTGGGGGGTTATTTAAGATAGATTTGTAGATACATAGGTGTAGTGACAGGTTGTCAGCCCATCGCCTAAATTACAATATACTGAAACCCTCACATCCCTTAGCATGCCCGGGAGAAAATGCAGCTGGCACATTCTATGTTTTTCTCCCGATCCCAGGCCAGCATGAAATAAATAGCCGTAGATACGTCGTGAGTACTATCTAAAAAAATCATCTCCTAGAAAGCTCGTCTCAATATCAAAGTGAAAAATACTGTAATTTCCTGTAGTTTCGCTTAAATTCCCGACTACAATATTGTAGTCGGGTATTTAACGCCACCTGGCACTCACGTAGACAGAATGGGACATTATTTCCGTAAGCGTCACAAGAAATGGCTCCGAGCTGAATTAAAATAATGGCCGTAGTTACGTCGTGAGTTTTATCTCAGAAAAATCATCTTCCGGAAAGCTCGTCTCATATTTAATGTGAAAAATGCTCTCATTCTTAGTAGTTTCAATTAAATTCCAGGCAGCTATATTGCAGTACCGTCACCTGGCACTCACAAGAAAATGGCTCCGAGCTCAAATAAAATAATGGCCGTAGATACATCGTCATGTCGTGAGTATCTCAGAAAAAATATCTTCCAGAAAGCTCGTCTCATTTTTGTAGTGAAAAGTACTCATATTTCCTGTAGATTCTCTTAAATTCCCGACTACAATATTGCTGTAGCGTCCACGCAGACAAAATGGCGCATTAGTTCCGTAAGCGCCACAAGAAATAGCTACTAGTGGGAATAAAATAAATAAATGTAGCGCTGCAAAGTCATAATCGTTTGTATACCCGGGTTTTGTCCACAAAATGTTGTGTTCTTGCGGGTTTAATTTGTGTTAGTTGATTCTAAGCACCAAAACGACCCTTTAATATAATTTTAAGAATTACTACGGGTAAAGTAAGGCTAAATATTATGACAATTTGGCTGTAAAATTGTTACTTACATCAATTAAACTTTGTTTTATAAGTTTATCTTGGTACTACATAATGAGAATCTGCTGAGTCCTAGAACATTTTAGGGGTCTTACCCCATCTTCTTCCAGGGATATGGGAGGAATTACAGAAAATTTTGAGCATAGATAGATTCAAATTCAAATTCAAATTTTATTTAAAATAAGGAATTTAACTTAGATACAAAATACCAGCGGACCTCGCACTAGGTCGAACCTGTATCGCGAGAGTCCAGATCGAGCGTTATAATAACAAACATTTATCACCGGTACGGAGTGTAGAAATACATGTTTATAAAAAAGGAAAAAATAAAAAAAAATGAGAAGACAAAGTACACAACAAAATATTAATAGAGTGGAAATTTAAAATATAAAAGAATGCTATCGGATGTAAATAAGGTTTGAATGTAAATCCGGGTGTGTGTGTGTGTGTGTGTGTGTGTGTGTGAACGGAGCAAATACAGATATTGTTTGAAATATCGGCTGTGTACGGTTAAGCGGACCAGTAGGGATTGCATAAAAGTTCTTCAGTTTGGTCATAAGTAAGGGCAAGCAGTTTTTTTCTTATTATAGACTTGGCTTGTTTCACCTTGAGATTGTGGATATCACATTTTTGGATGATGCGATTGTGTATACATGGATGGATATAACTAGCAAAACGGCGAGCGAAGGTTGTCCTGGTCGCGGGAAGGGGGATACGAAAAACTCTCCGCCTGAGCAGTGTAGGATAATTCTCTGATGTTATGAGTTTGCGATGGGTTATAAGAACGGCCTTTAATATAAACAGTTGCCGAACGTAGGGAACTTCTGCTTCTTCATATAGTGTTATGGTCGGGTATAGGTACGGTTTTTTGTACATTACCTTTAACACCGCTCTTTGTGCCCGTTCCAGGCATATCATATTATCCTTTGCTGCTCCGCCCCAGACTGAGATACAGTAGTTTATTACGGATTCACACAGTGCGGTATAAACGAGCCTTAATACTTTGATTTTCGCAGGATGTCGTAGTATCTTCATGATATGTATTAATTTTCGTACTCTATTCGCTGTAAGATTAATGTGGGATTTAAATGAGAGACTCTCATCAACCTTGACCCCAAGATACATAGATAGATAGATAGATTGACCCTAGATGACTAGATTTTGAATATACCTTGTAACCTTCTTACTTTTTTCTGCCAGTTCTAGGTTCTCTAAGTTGCAGTCAATTACACCATGGTATATAAGGCTACATATATATCTGCCTGCCTCCCTTAGCTTCTGTAGTACCCACTTAACAATGAAAAGGCTTCTACGCTTTAAAACGAGAATTTCAGCTTCACTGCTAGGTCTAAAGGACTTGCCTAAATGAAATGAGTTTGGGCTAAAAGTTCTAGAAGGTTAATGACTTTGTACTAGTGGCACCTAGGGAATAGGGTTTACCTGCATTTAGGTATAATAATTTTAGAAGTAGATGTAATTTCGACCAATGTTCCTGTTCGTGCATATAAAATACTTATACCGGGTGTAAGGGACAGCATACCGAAAACTGAAAGCGCTGCTCAACTGGACAACTGTCACCAGAAAAGTAAAAATAGCATATGCCATATTCCAGGCCCTTGTTTCATCCCGATCCGCCCAGCGGTTGAAGCGTGATTGCATAACGAACATCCAAAGTCTCGCATTTATAATATTAGTAAGACAACTAAAGAAATCAAGGAGCAGTCTCCACAAAAGAAATAAAACAAAATCAATTCAAAACTCAATAAAAACTTTAGTAAAAATTCGTTGTTTATCAGTCCAGGTGTCCAGTATTTCCAGGTGTTACTCAACGGCGATGTATGGGCAGGATCTGCTGGCCCTTGCTCTGCTGGAAGCCGCCGGTTGCTTCTTGGTGGCCATGCACGGAGTGAGCGCCAAGGTTGTTGAACTTTTCCAGCTGCTCGGCGCCACCCTTGTAGCCCTTTTGCAGGAATTCTCCCTAAAAAAAAAGAAAAAGATGGGTTTTAGAAGAAATTTAAAGGTGTGTGTGAAGTACACCAATCTGTACTGGGCCCACGTGTTCGAGGTACGCCTGATTGCTCTACTTCAATTCAGGGTAGGCTCGTGTCCCTCGGTGGCACGTTATAAGCTGATGATACATACATATAATTACGCCTTTAACCCTAATGGTAATGGGGTAGGCAGAACGTAAACGACCTAAACAAAGGTCGTTCCGCCACGTCTGACAAAGTTTTTCGGGTAATTTAAGATAGATTTGTAGGTATATTGCTGTAGTGACAGGTTGTCAGCCCATCGCCTAAATTGCAATATTCAGAAACCCTTAAATTCCTTTACAGCATGCCCGGGAGGAAAAGCAGCTGACATATTATATGTTTTTTTTCGCTCCCAGTCCAGCATGGAAGACTGATGATGACGTTGATAATTGATGATTATATATTATTAAACTGCCTCCGTGGTCTAGTGGCTAGTGCCATGGACTAATGATCCGGAGGTCCTGGGTTCGATTCCCAGGGGGGAATCACAAAGTTGATATTTGAGAATTTATCACTTTGTGAATTTTTCCCCAGTTTGGTTAGGACATTGCAGGTTGAATCACCTGATTGTCCGAAAAAGAAAAAGATTTCGTGCTTCGGAGGGCACGTTAAGCCGTCGGTCCCGGTCGCTGTCTTTGATAGTGGTCGTTACTCAAACCATGTCAGAGGCCTGATAGTTGTGCTACTAGGCGGTTTAAAAACTCTGACACCAGGGTTCATCGGGTCGATAAACTCGATACCCACTCGACAGAAGAAGAATTGATGATTATTTTGAGGTGTTATTGGCTTATACAGCCATCAGAAAAGATGTATTCCAGTCTTTGTTTAAATCGTCTGACATAGACGTAAAGGCCTATGATGATGATGATGATGATGGAAAGGCGTTTTCGATCCTGTAGGTATTCTTTGTGTGTTTAATGAAAAAGTGTGGGTTCTTCCTATTTATTTGATGGGTGAAGATGATGTAAGATGTAAAATCAAACCAACCAAGTGCAACCGTAGTTGTTGTAAGTTTGACTGACATTGGACTCGATTGTAGATACAACCGGCTAAAAGTAAAATTAAACTCTATCTGTCACTCTCAAAATAATAAATTTGAATAAGGACAGGCGATTAATACCGCTAGTCCGCTAGATTTTGACGCGCATTTGCATGTTTCCCTAGTATTTCTGTCATTTTAATCTACCACGGCGAATAAAAACGTCAGATAACGCATAAAACCACCGACTACAAATCAAAAACCGAGAGAATAGATTTCCTGTCCTTTTCCAATGTTTTTAGTCTGAAAGTTTTATTTTTAGCCGGTTAGATATAGAATTAAGCCCATTGTATGTCACATCAGACTACTAAAAATTCTGTGACATGAGTGATGAACTGATTGACATAGAATCTTAGATTTTCTTGTAATAGTAAACTAAAACAACCATTATTATTCATTAGACACAAGTCTAGTTAAAAAAACGTTGATCTCAACTAGGCTTATGGAAAGCGGCCTTTGTTACCATAATCAGACACGTCAATCAGCTGGCCAACGAACCGAATAATCGAAACCACCCAAGAAGCGTGTCAACGAGAACCAATTATGTGCCAGATATAAATTGATAAAGTACTGAACTGTACTGCAATGCAAGCGATTGAAAAACAAAGAATGTTCCAGCGGCTTTATCTTAAGAAGTCAGTAGAGGAAAATATCCAATCACTATAGCAATACTATTAGCTGTAAGGCGGTCTAAAAACTCTGACACTAGGTTTCATCGGGTCGATAGACCCACACAATAAAGGAAGAAAAAATAAACAACCTTTCTAAACTAATACCGTAATTAATCAGACGTGGCGAAAATACCGATTTATGAGTTCTTGATTCTGCCTACCCTCTAATCTAAGTGATATGTGCGTATATGCTTACCTTATTGGCTTTAGAATCGTCAACCGCCTGTTGGGACAAATGATGGCCTTCCTTTCCAGCAGAGTTGGCATCCAGAATCTTCTCTTCGTGAGCTCCTTTGAATCCTTGTTGAGATTGTTCACCAAAGGACCCAGCGTTCTGCCCAGCCACCTTGTGGTCGGCTTCATCGTGAGCTTCGTCGTAGAAGCTCTCAGTCTTTTCTTCCTCGTTCTTACTGCTTGAGGACTTGAAACCTTTGCTAACGTGACCCTTTTTGTGGCTTTTCGCCTTCTTTAGCTGCTCTTCGTTGGCACCTGATAACGAAAAAAAATATGTAGGTATATATTCTACGGTTGATTGGTTCCTTTTATTTACATAGGTAATATTAAACACTGTTTATTTATTATTACGATTTCTATCTCAAGTATATCATTTCTATTTATTTTGATTATGGTTAAATTTATGAACGGCGTATTACCGACTAATATCATGTAACACAATTTTTAACCTATATAAGGACTGGATTACTAAATAATTAGTTAGTGTTATGAATTAACTTATATAAAAAAAATCGTGATGTAATGATAATGACACATTACGACAACGATACAACGTACGAAAAGTTAAATAATGTATCTAGAAATAAAAAGGATTGTTATGGTCTTTTTCAAACTATTACGGTTATCAACATAGTATTATTAGACACACATATCGGTGTACCCTCTTTCGGTTGCAGACCGATATGTCTGCCCTTAGCGACCACACCGCTCGCAAGTTGATCATAACGCATGATCATGAAGCGTGATCATAACGCATGAAACTGCATTGAAATATCGGACACTCATACAAAAATCGAAAAACCACCCGTTTCTAATCTCCCGTTTTTAATCTTTATAATGTTGATAACCGTGAGAGTTTGAAAAAGACTATAACAAGATTTGTTATAGACTGAGGAACTTGCGAGCGGTGTGGTGGCTAAGGCCAGACATATCAGTCTACCCTCTTTCGGTTGCAGACCGATATGTTTAAAAAACGTTTTTAATCATTATAAAAAAGGATTGTGATTTCGAAACTCACCTTGCTTATCAAACTTCTGTCCTCCTTCATAGAATTTCTCATCACCGGCAGCTTTCTTCTTGGCCTCTTCATCTTTGTAAAAACTGGACTCTCCCTTTTCAGCTTTAGCAGCAGCGGCAGCTTGTTGGAATCCTTCCTGTCCATGTTTAGTTTCTTCCTCGGCCTTCTTCTCAAACTTTTCCAAGTTTTGGTCAGCGCCTTTCTTTTGGGCAGCGTCGTAAGCTTCCTTGTTGACATATCCGCCTCCAGCTTGAGCACTGAAGATTGGCTGGTAGAGTAAGCCACCTCCAAGTCCTAAGCCGCCCACTCCGAGACCACCAAGAGCAGGGTTTATCAAACCAACGCCGCCAACTCCATTAGCAACGCCAGCACCTCCAACACCAATTCCTCCCAAGCCGACACCCCCGACTCCAGCGCCACCAAGACCGCCAACACCGCCGCCGCCAAGTCCACCAACACCGAACCCGCCAAGACCAAGACCGATTCCTTGGCCAAGACCGATACCACCAATGCCTCCATAGCCCAATTGTTGTCCCAATCCAATTCCACCAACGCCCACACCGCCAACTCCTCCAACAGTGTTCAGAACTGTAGACGCTGCTCCTTGGATGCTCTCAGGATAATCCTCACTTTCTTCCACTTCATAAGAACTCGATAGAGGCAGTCCTGTTTTGACATCTTCACCCATCTTATCCAATTTCTCCTTCACATAATCGTAGGGCGTCTTCTCATTCGATATCTCCAATTTATGAAACACTTGGCCTGTTGCCATAGAGGCAAGGGCTAAAGCAAATAGTTGCGTCAACATTTTGATTTGACCCAATCGTCACCAAACTACGACTGATGTCATTTCAGAATTGCAACGCAAATTTATACTAAGGATAAATCGGTGGAACGGGCTTCGCGTTGGGGTGTGATAGTTTTCACAGTGTCTGCGCGTCGTTTCCTTCCTGTGGTATTGTCTTTACTGGTCCTAATGAGAACGACACCTCGGCTACAATGCTGGCTGGAGACCTTGCGTTCCAGTTCATTGGAGTCGCGCCGGAGTTTTACGCAACCTCGCTATGGGTGACACCAGTGACCCCATTTCTTTACGAATTTTCAAGAATACACTGGACCTTCGGGCCCTCGAACAAATAGATAGAAAAACAACATCCCTTTCATCCGTAATTTCATCCCTTTCACAGAGTTTCGGTTTGATTATTCAAAGGTTTAATTCTACGAGTTAATTTGCATTGGTCAGGGACTCGTTTCAAAGAAAAACACAAAGTAAATTTTGAAGTAGATTTTCAAAGCTAAATTATGCAAAGACTAAAACAGTCTGGAGAGTGAGTTAGGTAAATTCTAAAGACTTTATCTAATTAAGACTACAGCTTATAAACAAGTATTTGGGTACAAAAAAGTAATTTTGCAAGGTTTAATAAGGTGTTGATTAATTTTATTTAGCCGTCTTAGCCTTGGTTCGATTCTTGAGATTTCACGTTATTGTTTTCACGCTCAAAATATATGTCGAGGGCTGTGTAAAGGTTATCGGTTACTATTATATTAGTATCAATGGCCACCTGTATAGGTAGATCTTTATAAAAAATGGAAGTGGCTGAACTTTTGCCCCTCAAAGAAAGGCGCTCTATCGTATAACGTATCGAAATGGAGCTCTCGGTAATTTTCTATTGAATTCGATCCCATTACATTGTACCTAAAAATATTATGTCTAGCAACTGTGTCAAGACTCCTAATTTATTATCAAATATTAAAATTGAACAATGATAATAGTTCTATCAAACTAAGTTAAGATTTATAATTTTGTAATAATTTTGGTAAAAGTAAGTACTATGTTTGATGTAAATACCTAAAATGAAGAGAAACAAAATCATTATTCTCAAGAAATCCGCCAAAAATATGTTTGATACACAAATCTTTTTTTATTTAGCACCTATAGGAATCATGGTTCATATTAAGCATCATCAAAGTAATAAAAGTCATCAAAATATTCTTACCAAGATAGCAATTTTAATTTTATGTTTTTATAAAATTCGGTTGCTATAAGCTTAGGAAGGTAGAGTTTTATAAAATTGGCCGTAATGTAAATCTTACCCAATGATCCAGAAACGTGTTTTCCGATCCAATGGCCTTTTAGGGCACGGTTTTATTTTTAATAAAGTTTAGGAGCAAATGAAATTTTAGAGCAAATAGGTTGGAAGGTATCTATATAAAAATGTCTAAACAGGTTTACTAACACTTTTTAAGGCATAGGACATAGGTAATGTGCATTTTTATCATGTTTGTGTATAAAAATATGTTACATCACTACATAGTATAAAACTATCATAGTATTAAATACTATGATAGTTTTATACTATGTAGCCTGCCTCCGTGGTCTAGTGGCTAGTGCCATGGGCTCCCGATCCGGAGGTCCTGGGTTCGATTCCCAGGGGGTAAAACACAAAGTTGATATTTGAGAATTTATCGCTTTGTGAATTTTTCCCCAGTTTGGGTAGGACATTGCAGGCTGAATCACCTGATTGTCCGAAAAGAAAAAGATTTCGTGCTTCGGAGGGCACGTTAAGCCGTCGGTCTCGGTCGCTGTCTTTGATAGTGGTCGTTACACAAAACCATGTCAGAGGCCTGATAGTTGTGCTACTAGGCAGTTTAAAAACTCTGACACCAGGGTTCATCGGGTCCATAGACTCGATACCCACTCGACAGAAGAAGAAGATAGTATAAAACAAAGTCGCTTTCTCTGTCCCTATATCCCTATGTATGCTTAAATCTTTTAAAGTACGCAACGGATTTTGATGCGGTTTCTTTTAATGGATGGAGTGATTCAAGAGGAAGGTTTATATGTATAATACATGCATAATATAAGAGAGAAACACTGATGATTTCCGTGCGAAGCCGGGGCGCGTTGCTAGTACAATATATTTAAGTAATATGATTGGAAATTAGATAACCTAATGTAAATTTTCTTGTATAACATAATGGGTAATGACTTTTTCATACTTGTTATCTTTATGTACATCCCATAAACGAAACGACATATTAAAAAAAGTATGAAAAATTGTTTTTAAAAGATTTTCATATATGCTGTAATTTCCCAAATTATGATATAGATTATAGACAATAGGTTATGTATCTAATGTCTTACTACTTAAAAGGTCTCGGATAATCTAGCCTTCATTATCCTACTACTGGACAAAGGCTTCCTCTTTCTCCATTCATCTCTATTTTGTTTGAGGTTCCAGACTCCAGTCTTTTCATATGTCCAGTTCTTCGCGCCACATTCAATAAATAATTTTGAGTAAGATTAACTTACTCAAAATTATTTATTCGTAAATCTTTTTAGAAGCCGGGCAAAAGCAAAAGGTTTAAAATTATAATAAACTTTAATGAAGAGATTCTTAAGCCGGGAAATATTTACTGCGCTATAAACTTTTATCTACCATACTGGATGTAAGGAAAAGCTTAACGTAAACTGACAGGGGTGCTCAGTCAACGAAACTGAACAACTTTTACTAGGTAATTATTATAGGAAATTAAATTGTCTTTCCCATACAAATTGTCTGATCGACGTGGTAATTTTGTATGAGGAAGTATTTTATTTTCAATACCTGTAATATTTTTTTCGTGAATATCGTTCAGTTTCGTTGACTGAGCAACCTCTATAAATTTGCGGCACGCTATCCCTAACACCCGGTATAACGCCTGGAAGAAATATTATAGCAACAAAACTGTAATTTGAAGGAAGCCTTGCTACCTTCTTGCTACCTTATTATTCGCAGGCGTAGATTATGCAGTGCTCTTGTTACGACCAAGGCGCCTTTAAAGCTACCTGTTGTCGTTATTAAATAATTATTATGCTACTCATGAATTTAATCTTCTTGACTTGTAGACAAAAACACAGATTTTCTTTTAAAGCAGAATTAGTGAAAGAAAGATATAAGTTATGGTGGCCCTTGGCTGTCTTTTCGTGCCTAAATAAGTAATGTCTAGCATCCCATCGTAAGGTTTGTTGAACATGGGTATATTTTTGACAAGGTCAAAAAATACCAGAAACTAGCTTGAACATGTGACAGTTTAGTTAGTTCTAGTCCGTACTTGCTTAAAATTTCTAGTATATCTTTAAACATTGGTTCGTTTGTTGAGGACAATCTTGACTCAAATAATTGTGGCCATCCTTTTGTGTTCTCTCAGGATATTGCGTAAACGAATTGCTTCCATTATATCCCCAAGTAAATTCTTATATTTAAAAGGAATTCTAGTGAAAACGGTGTTGTATAAGTACTTTCCTTTTATTAAATATCGTCTCTAAAGGGATCTCATCTCATCCGAAATAACTTCAAGTGCGATCCCAGTTCCAGGGATTATTTTACGTAATAAATTTTCATTTGGAGTACAAATATCAAATAAAGAAGAACGAAATTACATCTGCCGGCGAGATTAAAGAGCACTTCTAAAGGTGGTGAATTCGTTACCTTTGTGAAAACAGAGACTAAGAGGTAAATACGGAAAGGTCCTAAGGATTTTTTTTTCAGGCTTACATTTATTACCCGACAACGAAACAGAGTACTTCCATGCTGGACTGGGAGCGAGAGAAAAACATAGAATGTGCCAGCTGCATTTCCCCTCGGGCATGCTGTAAAAAAGGGATAGGCTGTAGCGAAGGGATATGAGGGTTTCTGTATATTGCAATTTAGGCGATCGGCTGACAACCTGTCACTACAGCAATATACCTACAAATATATCTTAAACAACCCTAAAAACTTTGTCATACGTGTCGGAACGACCTTTGCTTAGGTCGTTTACGTTCTGCCTACCCCATTAGGGATAAAGTATGTATGTATGTATGTATGCAACGAAACACATTATTTATTCAAATTAGGTACTTCTTTCTAAAGGTGTGTGTTTTTTGTAATTAGCTTGTAGTTGAGATAATTCTAAAGTCTGTCCTGTTTTTTGGTGTAGTAGGTACCTAATTTATTTATTTTATTTATTGTTTTATTTCAGGCAACTGAGGCCCATATCAATACATAAAATACTATACATTATAAACTTAAATCTAATAAACAATACTATAAATACACTACAAATAAAATAGATCTAAAAATGAAATAACATAGCACTATTACAACTAGGCTGACTCAGGAGCAGTGCGCCGCGTATTCCCACGGAAACTAATATTAGGTAGTAATAAAATAATAGGTACCTATGCCTCTCGGAGTTAGATATCTTATTCACATAAAATTTAAAATAAACTTCTACAGGCCTCTAAAAATAAACACCATTCTGCCATCTCCTCTTCGGCTCAAAATTTCATTTTCATTTACAAAAACCGCATGCAAATATCTGACGTGATGGAGCCATCACATTTGAATGAAATTTGAATGTTGATGTATCTTGGACCATGAATCACATTGAAGAGTGACGGCTCACACTACTTTGTGTCATTGTGAATATGCAAATAAGACCTTTCTCTTTCGTGTAAGAGATTTAAGCACGCTTTTTTGCACACAGCTCTTGCACTTTCTACGGGCAGTTCTTGATGAGAGGAAAACTTTGGGAAAATATATCGAATGGGCAGAAAAAATATATAAAGCGTCTCCAACATCCTATACAACCGTAGTTTCATTCTTAAACGATAATACCAAACTTATTTGAACTCTGTACACACAATCAAACGCAAAATATTGGTATTTGCAGCTTATTTTTTTATGTTGTTCCTACAAAAAACTACGATTAGAAAATAAATAAGTTCACGTAAAGAACACTGATCGGCTTACTTGTTTGTATTATTAAAAGGAGGGTTAGTCCTCGACGTTTCGATCCTATACAAGGATCTTCATCAAGAAGGTTACACTTGGCGGGCTATGTAGTGTGACTTTCTTCTCTCCTGATGAAGATCCTCGTATAGGATCAAAACGTCAAGGGCCAACCCTCCTTTCAATACAAGCAGGTAAGCCAATCAGTTTTCTAAAATATATAAATATAATATGTAAAATATAAAATAAACTATGATTTATTATTAGTATTATAGCTAGCCTACTAGATCCCACTGCCTCCCCCGCAGTCTTCCACTTCCAAATAAAATATAAATAATGAAAATTATGATTGACACTTGTTTATTGTTCATTGTTAAAATAAGATCACCTTAACTGTAAACTGGGATAAAATCACCACTACTTACACTAATGAGCAATCTTCTTGAAGAGTTTAAGCAATTTTGCCAATCTAAAAGTCACACTTAAGTGATTGAATTTAAGATCTTATTTTAGTAGCGCAAACTGTGTCATTGTAAGTCAAGTTAATTGGGTCAAACCTCAAACTAATGTTCGTATTTATAAAGCGATCTCAAGATTGAGAGCAATTATTAAGTATGAATATGACAGGTCGTTTTGTACGTACTGAATGTTATTTCTGATACGAACTTATACTCGCTGTCAATTTCAAGTGCTGATTGTAAATGCGGGTCTAAGTATACCAACTTGTTAGAAACACAAAGCAAGCGCGGCGCATACAGTCAATCAAACCACTGCACTTTCTATAACATTTAGTTACCGAAAAATGTTTCTTAATCGCCACAACTTTCTCTGTCGGAACAACAAAGCTGGCTAATAGAATTGCCCACACTATGTCATAACGTTTGATTGTAAATCAGCCAATTTCTTTTAGAAATTAATAAAAGCCTTCGGTATGGATACTTTGGGTGATTGACTATTTTGAGGTTCGGAGTGATTGATGTTTTCCATGCCGAACTGGGAGTGAGAGAAAAACACAGAATGTGTCAGCTGCATTTCCTCCCGTGCATGCTGTAAAAACCAGCTAAGAGATCCGATGGTTTAAGTATATTGCAATTTAGGCCATGGGCTGACAACCTGTCACTACAGCAATATACCTACAAATCAATCTTAAATAACCTCAAAACTTTGTCAGACGTTTGTCGACCTTTGTTTAGGTCGTTTACACTCTGCCTACCCCATTAGAGATGTAGGCGTGACTATATGTATGTATATGATTGATGACTTTATTGAAAACTAGTTTTCTTCCGCAAATTCACCCGCGGGATCACATATTTGCCCGCAATTAAAAATAGCCTATGTTACTAGGATCATATTTCGACAAGTTGCATGCCTCATGATCACAATTTCCTCAGTCGCTCCGTGATAATGATGCATGCAATTGCGTTGAAATATCGGACGCTCATATCAAAATGGAAAACTAATTCCAGAGTTTATAAGTAGGTAGGTACTTTTGTTTGTTAATTTAGTACCTATGTACCCAGTTACGAGGCGTTAATATTAATATTTCGCTTGCACTAATTAGGATTTCTGCAAACGAGAGCAAGTATAATGAAGTAACCACAATTATTGTGCTGATTCGTTCACTGGATAAATATTTTTTATTTAAAAAAGGAAACCGACTTTAAACATACTTAGAAAAAAGCCAATACATCAGTCGCTTGCTTCAAGTGTGACTACAAAATTTGAACAGTTTCTTCGAAATCCCCAGAATGTCATCATCAGATCCTGATCTGACCACTTGGGAAGTATACTGCAAGTAAAATACGTATCTGATTTCCCCGGGAAAACTCAATAAGCCACGGGTGAAACTGCAGCACAAAAAGCTAGTAAAATATAAATTATAACGAACCACAGTCGAAGATCACACATGGCGGGCGGTGTGGTGTGATTTTCACTCTCCATAAAGAAACTTTAGTAAAGAGTCGAAACGTTGAGGTCTAACACCTCACACCCCACCTACACCACAAAACCGTTCCGTCCGCTCTAACACTAGTGAGTAGTTGTTGATTTATCAGTATAAATCATAACGACGAACTGAGAACCTCTTCCTTTTTGTTTAACTCAGCTAAACACACTCAACAACTGAGTTTACGAATGCTTTCTGTTTCAGAATTTCGCTTACATAATAACACCAGAATTTCAGTGGTACCGTTTCACCACCTAATTAAAACGATGGACTATTGTTAGGCTAGCTAACTTCCATGCTGGACTGGGAGCGAGAGAAAAACATAGAATGTGCCAGCTGCATTTCCTCCCGGGCATGCTGTAAAAACCAGCTAAGGGATCCAAGGGTTTCTGTATATTGCAATTTAGGCGATAGGCTGACAACCTGTCACTACAGCAATATACCTACAAATCTAACCCTCAAAACTTTGTCAGACGTGGCGGAACGACCTTTGTTTAGGTCTTTACGCTCTGCCTACCCCATTAGGGATAAAGGCGTGATTATATGTATGTATGTATGTATTGTTAGGCTATTGTTAATTGTCAGTATGTGGGACAAGTGGTAATATTTGTATAGATAGTGTTTCCAACTCAGTTTTAGAGCCCGATGGTGTAATGGATAGGGCCGCTGCCTTCTGAGCGGGAGGTCGTGGTTCGAATCCCACCACGTACCAATGTGTTTTTCGGTTTTCGAATTTCATGTGTACGCTTATTTGGCGCTTTTTCCGTGCTTCGGAAGGCAAGTTAAGCCGTTGGTCCCGGTTAATATCGTTTAATACCGTAGATATTAGTCGTTAAGCCAGCAGAGGCCAGTGCTAAGCATTGGCGGCCTGAAAACTTTGACCTAATCTAGGATTGGGTCTGGTTTCCCTTCTGGGTTGCGGAGGTCAGATAGCAGTACCTCTGTGTAAATACCAGTACCCTCGTTCAATCCCATAGATTAGGTAGCCGATCTCACGAGATACTGGATAAGGCTAGGGAGATGATTTTAGAATAAAGGTTAACAAAGTCTCTTTATTAAAACGACAATTCATTGTGTTGTCATATCTCATAGCAAAATTTTATTTGAGAAACAAGATCTCCGATATAAAGAATTTCTGATTGGCCCATTGGCCAAATAGCAGTCCGTATGTCGAGAGCCTGAGCAACATAGTATTTGAGTATAGACAAACTAAAACTTCTGTATTGGCAGAGTGGCAAATATACTACCTTTTAAGTGGCTGTGGAAACATAATTTTATTTTCTTCAAAGAGAGTTAAGTAGGTAGGTACTAAACTACTTAGGTATGTACTTCGCCGTGTGCCGTCATGTAACGTATATGGGTGGTAGATTACCTTTGATGTTTGGTTGATATGTTCAAAGAGACTTTAATTGTCCTCCCACCGATTTTCGGTGATGGCGGTCAATATCCCAGAGATCGGCCAACTGCGCAGGACTAGTTTTTAGTGCCCTGTGCACTCTTTATTTCTTCAATCTCTTATTCTGATGGGACAGATTGACTGACTTGACCAGAGAACAATCAGGCGCAGGACCGAGTATTTGCATGTCCATCCGACAGCATGGATCATCTTACTTTTCGAACAATTAGGTGATCAGCTTGCAATGACCTAACCAAACTAGAAACAACAACACAAAGTCATCGTCCCCCACTGGGAATCGAACCCAGGACCTCCGGATCGAGAACCCAAGGCTTAGACCGCTAGACCACTGAGGCAGTTAAAGAGACTTTACAGTATCGTCTTCAATGATAGTTTTGAATACTTATAGCTGAAATCATAGATACATACATATAATCACGCCTTTATCCCTAATGGGGTAAGCAGAGCGTAAACGACCTAAACAAAGGTCGTTCCGCCACGTCTGACAAAGTTTTCAGGGGATATTTAAGATAAATTAGTAGGCATACTGCGGTAGTGACAGGTTGTCAGCCTATCGCCTAAATTGCAATATACAAAAACCATCGGAGCCCTTAGATGATTTTGACAGCATGCCTGGGAGAAAATGCAGCTGGCACATTCTATGTGTTTCTCTCGATCCCAGACCAGCATGAAATAAAAATCCATAGATATTTGTCTTTAAGCACCTTTCTTCGCAAGTAAGATTAAGCATGTGATCTTGCCAATATGAAAGAAGAAGCATATTTTTATATATCACACCATCTCTTCCTAAGTGCATTTATTTATTTATTTATTAGGAATGGGTTTGCTCTTAACTTTAGACAAGGTTAAGGATGATAGAGTCGATTATGAAGAGAGCTCAGCCAGAAGATGTCTGGCACTTGCACTCTCACGCATCGACGGAACACAGCAAGCTGTTTGCCGCCGCGATGGTTAAAATAAGAATTTCTGGCTGAAATATCTTCACTTACTTGTAGGCATATTTATCGTGCAAAGGAATGTTGTTGAGCAGGCCGTAAATTAGAGCAAATTGACAAGAAAATCCAAACATCATATTGTGCGCGATCCATTTGAGTGAGATTTTCGTCCGGCCGCACCTCATGAATGTTTCATTCGACGATTTCTCACTTTCCTCTGCCCCAATGCGCGGACAAAGATTCTGTACAATGTATTACAGTGGTACCAATTCGTAGTTGCAGAAATCACATACATACATACATAAATCACGCCTTTATCTCTTACGGGGTAGGCAGAGCGTTTAACGCCTCGTAAAAAGCGCTTTCGCCACGTCTGACAAAAATTGAGGGCAATTTCAGATTGTAATATGTATTGCTATAGTGACAGGTTGTCAGCCCATCGCCTAAATTACAATACACTGTAACCCTCGAGTGCCTTTTGCTGACTTCAACAGCATGCCCGGGAGGAAAGGCAGCTGGAACATTCTATGTTTTTCTATCTCTCCCAGTCCAGCATGGAAGTAAGCAGAAATCACGACTTAACTAATAAAAGTCTTTACCTATCATTTTCTGTCATGAGACTGGTTTTTACACAGAGCGACTGCCATCTGACCTCCGCAACCAAGACCCAAACCTAGATTAGGTCATAGATTTCAATATAATCACGCCTTTATCCCTAATAGGGTAGGCAGAGAGGCAGACGACCGAAACAAAGGTCTTTCCGCCACGTCTGACAAAGTTTTGAGGGTTATTTAAGATCGATTTGTAGGTATATTGCTGTAGTGACCGGTTGTCTGCCTATCGCCTAAATGACAATATACTGAAACTCTCGGATCCCTTAGCAGGTTTTTACAGCTTGCCCGGGAGGAAATGCAGCTGGCACATTCTATGTTTTTCTCTCGCTCCCAGGCAGCATGGAAGTAATAGATCAAAGTAGTAGTTTAATGATTTATCCAGTGTAAATTTTATATTTTAACTTCCATACTGGACTGGGAGAGAAAGAAAAACATAGAATGTTCCAGTTGCCCTTCCTCCCGGGCATGCTGTATAAGTCAGCAAAAGGGATTCGAGGGTTACAGTGTATTGTAATTTAGGCGATGGGCTGACAACCTGTCACTACAGCAATACACATTACAATCTAAAATTGCCCCCAATTTATGTCAGACGTGGCGAAAGCGCCTTTTAGGAGGCGTTTTACACTCTGCCTACCCCGTAAGGGATAAAGGCGTGATTTTATGTATGTATGTATGTATGTAAATTTTATGTGCCAGTAGTCGATCTACGTGGGTGGTTTCTCAATAGTTCCTCACCGTACAAATCTCTCTCATGTTCGGTAGTGTTTTCGCGAATTCCGGTGTAATACCAGCCACGGTTGTAATTCGCAGTCATTTTAGTTTGCTGCAGTGAAATTATTAATTTTCAACTCGCTGTGTTGCTGGAAGTTGCTACAATGCACAGGCAAGGGGGTTAAGTATTACCTCTTGCGGGTAGTCGTTAAAACGTGAACGAGTTGGCTTCAGTTCCCAGGATATTTCTCAGCAGTAAAACTGGGGAGGTGTAACACACACACACACACACACACCCATAATCACGCCTATATCCCTAATGGGGTAGGCAGAGCGTAAACTACCTAAACAAAGGTCGTTCCGCCACGGCTGATAAAATTTCAAGGGTTATTTAAGATAGATTTGTAGGTATATGATTGTAGTGACAGGTTGTCAGCCCATCGACTAAATTGCAATATATATAAACACTCGAATCCTTTGTTTTTACAGCATGCCCGGGAGGAGATGCAGCTGGCATACTGTGTTTTTCTCTCGCTCCCAGTCCAGCATGGAGGTGCAGCAGCTGTAAGTATATTTAAATTGAAATGTTTAGCAACTCTAATATATATCATTTTTTTAAATATATATTGACAAACTTTTGAGGGTTATTTAAGAATGATTTGAGTTATATTGCTGTAGTGACAGGTTGTCAGCCCATCGCCTAAATTGCAAAATACTGAAACCCTCGGATCCCCTAGCTGGTTTTATAGCATGTCCAAGAGGAAATGCAGCTGGCACATTCTATGTTTTCTTTCCGCTACCAATCCAGCATGAAATTGAACTTGTCAGTTCCGGCGCGAATTTGCCGGATGGGTGCCCATCACACTCGCAGCATTTTAGCTTTGAATGGCAAAGGACATGGACAGCCTTATTTGCACCAAAAATTACCCAAAGCCCCTAAACATAAATACCACACAATCACGAACCTTGTAACAGTAAATAAATTAAGAAATTAAAGAGAAAAAGAGTAAACGCGCCTGTTTACCGAAATTACATCGCAATTTACACAACAAATTTTTGAATAACTAAATTAAGTTTTCAAAAGTAAAGAGCAACCACCTGCGAACTTAAATTACCCACAGCTTTCGCTCTCAAACAAGGCATGACAGAACATTTACATCGTTTTGAGTAAATACATGGTAATAAATAATAATACAGTGGAGTATGGGATATAATTGGAGGTAAAATCGAAGACTCACACTGCTTACCGGCAGACAAGCTGAAAATTGCCGTGCGCAGAAACCATCAATCAACTAAACAACGTACGAACTGGCCAATTTAACCGAGTACTCTGTGTGGACTCTAGACATTGCTGAGGCAGTTTTAACCGATATTGCAAAGGTAAGGAGAGAAAAGCATAAAATGTGCAAGCTGCATTTCCTCCCGGGCTTGCTGTAAAAACCAACTAAGGGATCTAAGGCTTTCAGTATATTGTTATTTAGGCGATGGGCTGACAACCTTTCACTATAACAATATACCTACAAATTTATCTTAAAGAACCCTCAGATAGAACTGTATATTGCTGTAGTGACAAGTTGTCAACCCATCGCCTAAATTACAATATACTCTCGAATCCCTTAGCTGCTTTTTACACAGCATGCCCGGGAGGAGATGCAGCTGGCACATTCTACGTTATTCTATCGCTCGCAGTCCAGTATGGAAGCTGATTCTCTAAATGAACCTGTTTAAAACGTAACCGCAGTTTAAAAAGCTAGCTCCTACGTATATTATGCGAATATGGCCCCCCAGTAGGTACGTAAGCAGAGAGCTCATGAAGCTTTTAAGCTCTTATCGCGACAAGCTTTTATGACTCCTCCCTGCCTATATGCCCGCCTACAAAGTGGGTCACGATTTATATTTCATATAGCTATGATAAGCTCTGGGTCTTTGATGAACTTGCCACGTCACATCTAATAATGATGGCTAATCTTCTTCTGTCGAGTGGGTATTGAGTCTATGGACCCGATGAACCCTGGTGTCAGAGTTTTTAAACCGCCTAGTAGCACAACTATCAGGCCTCTGACATGGTTTTGTGTAACGACCACTATCAAAGACAGCGACCGGGACCGACGGTTTAACGTGCCCTCCGAAGCACGAAATCTTTTTTTTTCGGACAATCAGGTGATTCAGCCTGCAATGTCGTACCCAAACTGGGGAAAAAATCACAAAGTGATAAATTCTCAAATATCAACTTTGTGTTTCCCCCCTGGGAATCGAACCTAGGACCTCCGGATCGGGAGTCCATAGCACTAGCCACTAGACCACGGAGGCAGTTAAAGATGGCTAATTTAAAAATGTTTAAGAAAATTGCATACAGAAGTTTGAGCAATCACGGACAATCTTGTAAGTAAAGAATAAAGATAGAAAAACTTATCATACACACATAAATATAATCACGCCTTCATCCCTAATGGGGTAGGCAGAGCGTAAACGACCAAAACAAAGGTCGTTCCGCCACGTCTTACAAAGTTTTGAGGGTTATTTAAGATATATTTGTAGGTATATTGCTGTAGGTTGTCAGCCCATCGCTTAAATTGCAATATACTGAATGCCTCGGATTCCTTAGCTGGTTTTTACAGCATACCCGTGAGGAAATGCAGCTGGCACATTCTATGTTTTTCTCTCGCTCCTAGGCCAGCGTGGAAGTTTAAAAACTAATCAGTAATCAATAATAGCTGTTGGGTAGGATATTTGTTTTTTTTTTTTAGTTTATCTCTCTTTGTGAAAGTAAATCGTCTTTTTACGATATGAAATTGTATAACTATATTGACAGGTTGTCAGCCTATTGCCTAAATCCCTTTTTCTGATATCCACTGCATGCGCGAAAGGAAAAGGGAGCTGGAACAATCTTAGGCCCGTATTGATAAACAGCGCTTGAAATTGACAGTTAGTTTGAGTTCGTATCACAAATGTCATTTCAGTACAATGTAATCAATTCCATACTTAATATAACTCTCAATCTTAAGATCGCTTTATAAATACGACCCTATATTTTCATATCGCTCCCAGTCCAGCATGGAAGAAAACAGGGATAAGTTCAAAGTATTGATAAATCTTTTATAAGATTGAACGAGATGTCCCTTTATGAATTATTCCACGAGCTGGATCCGAAAGGCAAAAGGGAAAAAAGCGGTTTGAATCTCAAAGGCGTAATATGTAAATGTGAATCCAATACCCCAAAGAACTCATGGCAGGACTTTCCTACGTTTTGTTGAGATGTTTCTCATCCCTTGCGCGTTTGTTACTGCAACACTTTCAAAATTGTTTCATAAAGACTTCAATGGAAGCTACAAAGATACAATAACTGTCATTATTTGGGTTTAAAGATAGAACCAACAGGAGGGTCAAACTTTTTTCTTGCCAAATTGTTCGACCTCTCGAAGTTTGATTTGTAGATCCTTCATTGATCCTATTTGATGGAAAAAAGTTGCTAACAAGTTGGAAGTTGAAATGGGATTGCTAGTTGAAATTGAAATGAGTTCTCGATAACGTTATTTTACTACTATCGATCTCCTGAACTAACTAGTTAGTAAAGTTTTAGTTTGAGCAGTATCAACTTCTGATTGGAGCTCGCGTCGCTCGTTTCACAAACCACACTCGCATTGTAATACCCTTCATTATGCAACAGTTGCATAAACTACTATTAAAATATTAGGCCTCTGCGAAGTATCAAGATATAATTTTTATTTCAAGCTACATTTAAAATAGAAGATTTTTGGTATTTCTCCCATGCTGGAGTGGAATATTGCAATGTAGGCGATTGGTTGACAACCTGTCACTACAGCAATATACCTACAAATCTATCTTAAATAACCCTCAAAACTTTGTCAGACGTGGCGAAACGACCTTTGTTTAGGTTGTTTACGCTCTGCCTACCCCATTAGGGATAAAGGCGTGAATCTATGTATGTATGTATGTATATGTATGTATGTCTGGAGTGGAAGCGAAAGAAAAACATAGAGTGTGCCAGCTGCATTTCCTCCCGGGCATGCTGTAAAAACCAGCTATGGGATCCGAGGGTTTCAGTATATTAAAATTTAGGCGATGGGCTGACAACCTGTACTGGAACGACCTTTGTTTCGGTCGTTTGCGGTCTGCCTACCCCATTAGGGATAAAGGCGTCATTATATGTGTGTATGTAAGATTTTGGTAATTGAAATAGCTACTTATCTCCTATCGCTGTCGTGAAAGTATCTTTTCGCAAACCCCACTTGAAAACAATCTTCCTGTCATTTGCAAGCATTTTACCGTTAATAAGAATGTTTTGTTGGGTACGGTACAGTCGGCCAACAACTGATCCATTTAGTTCGAATTTAAGTAATAAGCGCGTATTTATAATATTTATTATTATTATTATACTAGCCTAAGCTGTCCCACTGCTGGGCAAAGGCCTCCCCTTTCTCTTTCCGGAAACTGCCAAAGATCGGGAAGCGTATTAATAATACCAGAAGAAAATTGATTTAAAGGTCACACCGGTCACATCTGACAAAAAATACTATGAAAAAATTAAAAACAACAAGACTTTAGGCAAAACGATCCCAACAAAGCGGTGGTGGCTAGGCTCCGCAAGGGGCCACCTGGCTCGCGTCGCGATCATCTCACCGGAGTCCGGCGCCAAACAGGTTGCTGTGTTCCGTCGGTGTGTGAGAGTGCCAGTACCATAACATGCATCTTCTGGGTAAGCTCGCTCCATCGTCAACTATGTCACCTTTATCCCTGACATAGTATAACAAATAAACTGCAATCCCTCCTGGTAGACAGCGTCACAATTAATTTGCTTATACATACTCGTACATACATAAATCACGCCTTTATCCCTTACGGGGTAGGCAGAGCGTTTAATGCCTCGTAAAAAGCGCTTTCGCCACGTCTGACAAAAATTGAGGGCAACTTTATTTTTATTTTATTTTATTTTATTCAAAAAGGTACAATAACAGATAACAGATTAAAAACATACTTAAAGAACATAAACAGCTAAGCACTATAAATCTGATATCCTTTTAAAATTGTACACAGCATTCATAATAGTAAGTAGAAAGTTTTACAAAAAATAATTTAATTAACTAATAAAAAATAAGAAAATGAATAAGTTAAACAGGTTACTTTAATTTTTTTATGTTACGCACAGATTTTTTGAATGATTGTGTTTCACTATTGAAGATATCCAAGTGTGCGCAGACTTCATTGTAATTTTTACACATTCTGATGAGTGGACTATTTTGTGATACATTATTATTAGTTAAGGGTGTTGTAAAGAATTGAGGGATGCGCACAGATCTTGTCGGAACACGGAAACTCAAGCAACTCAGCAGCTGACCACCCACCACACCATTCGCAATTTTATGCAAAATATTCAGATCAGAGATCCACCTCCTGTCCTCGAGACTACTTAAACCAAATTTAAGAAGACGGTCACTGTATTCGGGTATCTTTCGTCTCAGCCCCAGTCTAGCACTTAACACTCTCACAAAACGACGCTGTATGGACTCTACACGATCGTTATGCACTTCATAGATTGGTGACCATATCGAAGAGCAATATTCGAGAATACTTCGCACTAGCGAGATGTATAGCAGTACCCATGAAGTTTCTTTTCTGAACGGTCTAGCTGTACGAAATATGAAATTTAGCATTCTGTTTGCTTTTCTACATATATGGTCATAGTGATTGCGGAACGATAAATCAGAGTCAAACAGCACACCCAGATCACGAATCACTTTGACTCGTTCAACAGAGTTCCCGGCAATGAGGTAGTCAAAGACTATAGGGTTTTTGTTACGAGTAAAACTGATAATTTGACATTTCTTTAAGTTTAATGTCATAGAATTGTCGATACACCACCGATTTATAGTATTTAAATCTACTTGAAGAGCAAGACAGTCGGCGGAACTTCTAATATGGCGAAATATCTTGATATCATCGGCATATGCCAGACAATTACTAGAGATAATGCACAGAAGATCATTGATAAAGGCCAGGAATAGCAGTGGACCAAGATTAGATCCTTGCGGA
The DNA here is from genome assembly GCA_949820665.1 of Scrobipalpa costella. Lineage (NCBI taxonomy): Eukaryota > Metazoa > Arthropoda > Insecta > Lepidoptera > Gelechiidae > Scrobipalpa > Scrobipalpa costella. The sequence goes on along the minus strand of OX463307.1, from coordinate 4,791,966 downwards.
ACACCAGATGTCGCAACAAAGGGGACAGATTCGAAACCATTCAATGCAACTAGTTGTGATCTATTCTCCAGGTAAGATGTAAACCATCGGTGAAGGTTACCTTGAATTCCTAGGTGTTGCAACTTTGATAAGAGTACAGAGTGGTCAACACAATCGAAAGCCTTCGAAAAATCGGTATAGATACAGTCAACTTGAGTTTTTAGATTAAATGAGTCACATATGAACGTGGTATACTCAAGCAGATTAGTGACAGTCGAGCGACCAGGAACAAAACCATGTTGCAGTTCACTCAACTGGGGTTGAAGATGGCAAAAAATGTGCTCGTATACTAGACTCTCAAATATCTTGGCAAACCAACTTAAAATGCTAATTGGGCGGTAATTAGTTACGTCACTCTTATCTCCGCACTTATGAATAGGAGTTATATTAGCAATTTTCCACAGTGAAGGAAATATACCGCTACTCAAGGACTTGTTGTAGATGATCGTAAGGGGTCCACTTAGAGCTGCTGCACAAAGACGCATAAAAATGGGTGGTATGCCATCAGGACCGGCATTCTTGGATTTATCCACTTGTTTCAATCGCGTTTTAACTTTCGCAGATGAAATTGTATAATTACAAGTAGAGAAGTTAGATTGTTGAAAATTAGGGTCAAAATTTACAGTTGAGTTAGGCCTGTATACAGATGAAAAATATTTTGCAAAAAGATTTACTATGCTTGGTCCATCATTGGCACAACTATTGTCGAGTTTCATCCGGCTAGGGTAGGCATTTGTGACTTTCTTACTTTTAGTGTAGCGCCAAAAAGCTTTAATAGTCAAAGATAGGTCATCTTCGATACCCGAAATATACAGACGAAAACACTGCTGCAGTATAACCTTGGCTCTAGACCTAAGCATTGCGAAAGTATCATAGTCTCTAGGGTTACCAAAAACTTTGTAACGGTAGTGAAATTTAGTCTTTGATTTGAGCAATTTTATTAACTTTTTAGAGAACCAGACAGGATAGAGAGAAATCTTTCGCCTAGATTTAGGTGTGAATTCCTCAATTATTTCATAAAGAGAGTTATAAAAGAACTGAACAAACTCATCGCAGTCCAGTTTTGACGCTTGATTCTCCCAGTCGATCTTTTCGAGTGCGTTATTGCAGCGATCGTAGTCAGTCTTGTAGAAATTTAGTTTTTCTAGTGCAGATTTGTTTAGCTCTAAGACAGATGTGCGACCGCATTGAAACAGAACCTCAAATGGTGGGTGATGTTCATCTAGTTTAGATAACGGTATAGTTTTCTTTAATGTAAAATTGTCGGAGCGGTCTGTAATAGCTAGATCAAGCATCCTGTTGAGCCCATTCGGAATGTCGTTTATCTGTTTGATAAAAGAAGAATCGAATAATTCATAAAGGGCTCTAGATTTCTCACAATAGTGATTGAGAGGACATCCAGTTTGTGTTGACCAGCGCATATCTTTCAAATTAAAATCACCAACAATGCAGCATAGATGGTTTGAATTCATATTAATTATAGCTTTACATTTACTAATAAACTCAACATAGGGGGTGTTCGCCAAGTAACCAGCAAGGTAGACTGTGCATAGATTTATAGTCACGTCGGTGTCTATGTGTAATTGAACCCAAATGTCCTCCACTAGATCAGATTGCCAATCATAACGAAATGTGTAAGAAATCTTTTTGGAAATTGCCACAAGGACGCCACCACCGTCCTGCTTATCAAAAAGTTTACAGTATCTTTGGCTACGATCCCTGCGCACCACACAATATCGAGAATCAAACAACTCTGACGAGCAAAAGTCGTCGTTTAACCAAGTCTCACTTAGACATATGACATCAAAATTACTACATAAGATAGCTTGATAAATATCGCTAATTTTACTTTTTAGACCTCGCACATTTTGGTAATATACTGATAAGATAGCCATTTAAGACATAAATATTGACAGTATAAATTTTACAAGTTATATTTAAACTACGAAAATATGTTAACGTATTAGATTAAGACTATCTAAATTTTTAATTAATATATAATCAGAGTCTTCAGATTTCCGAACATAAATTCTTCCATTCCTTATCCAGACGAATTGGTACTTGAGTTCTTTTGCTTTTTTCCTGGCTGCGGCGTGCAATGATTTGTTCGTAGGAGATAGGTGCTCAGAAATATAAACAGGTGTTTTAACACCACCTATACCGAGCAATTGTGTGTTGAGTTTCTCGTTGGTCTTTACCTTATTGAATCTAGATACTGAAGAGTAAAATTCATCGCGGCATCTGACATTCTTAAATTTGACTATAATGGATCTAGGGAGTTTACTTTCACGGTTTAGCTTAGCCACTCTAGTGCAGTTTACAATATTTCCGTCTTTGAGATCATAGCCAACAACTTTAGCACATTGTTCAAGCAGGTTGGGCAGGTTCTCGGCCTTGTTTTCAGGAACGCCGTTTATTTCTAAATTATTCTCGCGAAGGTGTTGCTCTAGGTTGTTGAGCCTGTCAGACAGGTCGCGAACAGAAAATTGAAGAGCTGCATTATCCTTCTTCAGTTGTACGTTTTCCATACTTAACTGTCCGACGGCGGCGATGAGATCATCATGTTTTTTGCTGAGAAAATCCATAGACTTACGGTATTCTGACAGTTCGCATTTTATTTCAGACAGCTTGTTTGTTGTATGTTGCAAGATATCAGCGAACATCGTTGGCAGTTCGGCACGAATTATACTCAACAGCCGGTCGCTAATTCCGGATATTAGTTTATCATTTGAGTTCATATCACAGCATTCAGAATCATCGGATGGAAGTGTAATCAATTGTTTACCGCGTCGATCCGTGACGTTCCTGCAGCTGCCTGCAGAAGAATCAGACGGATCATCGTTGATTGATTCCCGTACAGGGGTGTTTAGATTGTAATATGTATATAATTTGCTTATACTTATTATAACTGCAAAAATAATTCATCTGGCTGTTACTTCTGTCTATCTGTAACCTGCAACATACCGACAGAAGTGACAGACATAAATAAATAAACGATTACAGATAAGATATAAATAAAAGTTCTTCCATGCTGGCCTGGAAGCGAGAGAAAAACATAAAATGTGCCAGCTGCATTTCCTCCCCAAAACTAGTTAAGGGATCCGAGGGTTTCAATATATTGTAATTTAGGCGATGGGCTAACAACCTGTCACTACAGCAATATACCTCCGAACCTTAAATAACCCTCAAAACTTTGTCAGATGTGTGCTCTACCACATTAAGGATAAAGGCATGATTATATGTATGTATGTAAAATAAGTGTGACGCCGTCTGCCAGGACAGGAGGGATTGCGCGCGGTATAATAGCTTTACCTTTACTTGAGGTTGTCTGTACACTTCCCAGTCGTTAATGAGTTTCTATTTGTGTTTCCGCTTTTACCGCCGCTACAAAGTATTGTGCGGCGTACTCATATCGGTCACTGTCATCACCTGTTCTCACTCCGGCCGTTTTCCCCGAGGAAAAGTATGCGGCTAATTAAAAAAGAATTGTAGGCGGCACTGTTACTGTGTGCCTTCTGCGATATAGGCATATGTTTCTTTTTTCTTCCATGCTGGACTGGGATCGAGAGTAAAACATAGAATGTGCCAGCTGCATTTTCTCCCGGGTAGGCTGTAAAAACCAGCTAAGGGTTCTGAGGGTTTCTGTATATTGCAATTTAGGCGATGGGCTGACAACCTGTCACTACAGCAATATACCTACAAATCTATCTTAAATAACCCTCAAAATTTTGTCACGTGGCGGAACGACCTTTGTTGAGGTCATTTGCGCTCTGCCTACACTGATACGGACTAAGGCGTGATTATATGTATGTATGTATTGAGTAACTAATAATAATAAAAGGGTATTTACCTGGCTATTGGCACTGAAGTTGCTTGACCGCTGCTTGGTGACTCTAGACAACAGATTCTTTAGAAAAAAAAAAAAAAATACCCGTTTGGTTAGGTTAGACTATGCAGGCTGAATCACCTGATAGACTGCAAGAAAAAGATTCTGTGCTTCGGGGGGCACGTTAAGTTGTCGGTTCCGGACGCTGTCTTTGGATAATGGTCATTAAACATAAACTATGTCAAAGGCCTATTAGCTTTTACGAGTAAGCGGTTTAAAATCTCTTGACGCCAGGGTGTATCGGGTTGTTAGTCTACTAAACAAAACACTCGATAAGAAGACCGCCGAATGACGCTGCAAAATCAAAGATGGCGCCCAGCAAATTGCTTCGCTTATAATCAGCCAAGTGAACAGATGACGCGCGTCTGCCCAAATAATAAACATGTCGGTCGTAATTGGCGTACGTTTGCTCGCGTGTTCAGCTCAACATCAACATTGGATGAGAGCATAGATCCGTCATCCAAAGACGAGGCTTTATTATTTACTAGCTTTATTATTTATTTATTACTAGCGACCCGCCCCGGCTTCGCACGGAAATCATCAGTGTTTCCATACTATATTATGCATGTATTATACATATAAACCTTCCTCTTGAATCACTCTATTCATGAAAAGAAACCGCATCAAATACCGTTGCGTAATTTTTAAGATCTAAGCATACATAGGGATATAGGGATAGAGATAGCGACTTTGTTTTATACTATGTAGTGATTTAAGTTAGAAATGGATTTGTTCTTGACAACAGAGACAGACTCGTCGATGGAGCGAGCTCTCCCAGAAGATGCCTGACATGGCACTGGCACTCTCATACACCGACGCGTGAAAGTTTTTCAGTTTCGCTGTTGGTACATACATATATTCACGCCTTTATCCCTAATGGGGTAGGCATAGCGTAAACGACCTAAACGAAAGGTCGTTCCGCCACGTCTGACAAAGTTTTGAGGGTTATTTAGGATAGATTTGTACGTATATTGCAATGTACTGAAACCCTCGGATCCCCTAGCTCGTTTTTACAGCATGTGCTGGAGGAAATGCAGCTGGCACATTCTATGTTTTTTTCGTTCCCAGTCCAGCATGTAGGACGCTGTAGGTAGGTCTATGTCTATGTCTCCGAAATATGCTTTTATTGTAAGTAAAGCCCTACCACAGCCACCCTCTACCAATATAAAACAGTTTATGAAGCGTCTAAAAATGCTTGTTCTCTGAACGGAGAAAGGCAGAGCTGATGTTTAATTACGCAACGCCACGGGTATTGATGTGCTGTCTCCGCCGTGGATCGAGCTGTCAGTGCATGGATGTTGATGGAAGCCAACGAGAAGCAAGGGAAACTGCAAGTTTTGAAAGCTTATACAAGTTAGTGGGCTCGAATCTAGATAACACCGGCTAAAACTAACATTAAAATCTGTCGGTCACTTTCAAAATAATAAAATTAAAAAGGATAGGCGATTTATACTCTATGGTTTTACACTTTATCCGCGCACAGATTTCAAATCATATGACGGCGGCGGTCAAAAATTACAGCACTAACGCATAAAACCACTGACTATAAATCAAAAACCGGAGATAATAGATCTCCTGTTATTTTCCAATGTTTTTAGTCTGAAAGTGACAGATCACTACCTAGTATAAAACAAAGTCGCTTTTTCTGTCCCTATATCCCTATAAAACTACGCAACGGATTTTGATGCGGTTTCTTTTAATGGATAGAGTGTTTCAAGAGGAAAGTTTTATGTATAATACATGCATAATATAGAAGAAAAACACTAATGATTTCCGTGCGAAGCCGGGGCGGGTCGCTAGTGGATTATAATTTTAGTTTTAGCTTCTTAAATCTGGAATCGAGCCCAGTACCTGGGTTTATAAGGGTGTAGGTATAAATAATCATAACCAAATATGGGTTTTCTAGGTACCTTACCTATATTCCCCCATAGTATTACCTAAACCATCCTAAAAACATATTTTGTGGTGACTTCTTTGCTCTATCTGGCTATAAGAGAACCTCCACTCAGTCAAGAAAAAAATCTTGAGGGACGTGGCTAGCGACTACTCTTTTCCACTTCAAGTATTGGGCCTGTGTGGGAACTAAGAATGCCATAGATAGATCCATTAGCTTTTGGGTAAGCTAGCTCCAAAATGGACACCGCTAGCCTTAAGATACATACATACATACATATAATCACGCCTTTATCTCTAATAGGCTAGCGTAAACGACCTAAGAAAAGGTCGTCCTGCCACGTTTGACAAAGTTTTGAGGCTTATTTAAGATAGATAGATAGGTTGTCAGCCTTTCACCTAAATTGCAATATACAGAAACTCTCAGATCCCTTAGCTGGTTTTTACAGCATGCCCGGGAGGAAATGCAGCTGGCACATTCCATGTTTTTCTCTCGCTCCCAGTCTAGCAGATAAATGATAGGAAGATAGATAACAAACAGAAAAAATGCCTACGTTTAGCAGGTAACCATTTGGACAGCTACTTTACTTATAATTATTAATTAGTGTCAACCTTACTCAAGGGTAAATTAAACCGAAGCCTTAACTTTGGTTATCGGTCGCCTGAGTAGGGCCTTACAAACCCTCTATGCTAATTAAGAATGGTTTACAATACAAACGCAAAATTTGCGTTCATTATGTTCATTTATAATGCTGAAAGGCTCTGTTTTGAGTAAATGGGTAGAAGGGATAACCCTTTTGTTCATTTATCATGATGAGGTGCGCGGTAGGGTCTCTATTGTTTTTTGACCGGTCCATATTGTGTGAATTAGGTTACACGCCTTAAATTACGCAAAACATACATACATACATATAATCACGCCTTTATCCCTAATGGGGTAGGCAGAGCGTAAACGACCTAAACAAAGGTCGTTCCGCCACGTCTGACAAAGTTTTGAGGGTTATTCAAGATGGTTTTGTACGTATATTGCTGTAGTGACAGGTTGTCAGCCCATCGCCCAAATTGCAATATACTGAAACCCTCAGATCCCTTAGCTGGTTTTTACAGCATGCCCGGGAGGAAATGCAGCTGGCACATTCTATGTTTTTCTCTCGCTCCCAGTCCAGCGTGGAAGAAAAAATTACGCAAAAAAAGAGGGCAATACCCCTACCATCTTATTTTTGCGCTCTCTTAGGTTTGCTCTTATTTTTGCGTTCTACGTCACTTTTGGCAGGACTAAAATAAACTGTTGTGTTTCTGTTCTGTCCCATTTGTTATTCAATGCCCGTAATTATAAACAGCACTTGAGAATTCTTCTTCTTGTCGTGTCGATCGTTTAGGCGTTTTTATATAAATTTTGACCAGTACTCTGAGACTGACAGATAGTTTGAGTTCGTATCAGAAACGTCATTTCAGTGCCATGTGGCCTGTCAAATCCATACTCAATATTGCTCTCAATCAATACGAACCTCAGAAAGTGACAGGATTATTTGTGTTTTGTGTCTATGATCGAATCGGCATCAAATGGCTTGATTCTAGATGTCACCGGCTATAGCTAAAATTAAAATCATTCTGTCACTATCGGATTAACAAAATTGTAAAAGGACAATAGATTTATACTCTATGGTTTTACCCCTTGTCCGTAAAATTTTGACGCGTGTTTGACGTTTCCCCAGAATTTTATCCGCCGCCATGACTTAGCGTATAAAAGTCCAAGGCTATAAATCCAAAACCAAAGCGAATAGATCTCCTGTACTTTTATATTTTTTTTAGCCTGAAAGTGACAGGTAGATTTTTTTACTACATATTTCATGCATTCATTTGTTTTTCCTGCATTCATTTGATTTTTCTTACAGTCATTTGTTTATCCCACATTCATTTGTTTTAACGGTGTCCATTTGTTTAAAACAAAATAACTTACCAAAACTGGTAAGAGCTTTGGTCGGAACCACAGGTCGGTACAGTTGTATTGTAATTTAATTATTCCGAAAGACACCTCAACCTGGACGGTTTTTATTCACCTACTGACACTGCTGCGCCGGTACCATATTGTCTATGAGTGTACATTTAAACAAAAGTATACCCGTACCACATAATATATAATAGTACTACATACCCGTACTGTCATCGTTTGAAACTGCCTCAGTGGTCTAGTGTCTAGTGCCATGGACTCCGATCCGGAGGTCCTGGGTTCGATTCCCAGGGGGGAAACACAAAGTTGATATTGGAGAATTTATCACTTTGTGAATTTTTCACCAGTTCAGTTAGAACATTGCAGGCTGAATCACCTGATTGTCCGAAAAGAAAAAAGATTTCGTGCTTCGGAGAGCACGTTAAGCCGTCTGTCCCGGTCGCTGTCTTTGATAGTGGTCGTTACTCAAACCATGTCAGAGGCCTCATAGTTGTGCTACTAGGCGGTTTAAAAACTCTGACACCAGGGTTCATCGGGTCGATAGACTCGATACCCAATCGACAGAGGAAGAAGATCGTTTGAAATCAAGAACGTAGGAGCAATGGTGCCAGGAACACTTGCTGGGCGAAGCTTGAATGAAGCGGTGTATCGGGAATCGACGTCCTAGTTAGAATTCGTAGAATCGAGCCCATTGGCTTACACACGATACCCACATAACAAAGTTTTAAATTGCATTTAAAAAAAGTTGCTAAGTTTGTCAGTCATCATCTCCCTAGCCTTTTCCCGTATTTTACGGGGATGGCTGCCTAATCTAGGGGATTGAACGAGGGTACTGGTTTTTCCACAGAGCGACTGCCATCTGACCTCAGCAACCCAGAAGGGAAACCAGACCCAATCCTAGATTAGATCAGAGTTTTCAAGCCACCAATGCTTAGCACTGGCCTCTGACATGGCTAAACGACTAATATCTACGGTATTAAACGATATTAACCGGATTCAACGGCTTAACGTGCCTTCCGATGCATCGAAAAGCACTGAATAATCTATTCATATGAAATCTGAAAACCGAAAAACACATTGGTACGTGGTGGGAATCGAACCACGACCTCCCTCAGGAGGCAGCAGCTCTATCCACTTCACCATCGGGCTCTTCAGTTTGTTGGTCAGTATAACCTCAAACTTACCATCATTTCGTGAGTTTAAAAACAACAGACAAAGAGTTTCCATATCCATACATATCACATTCCATAATTGATTAAAATAAACATAACACCCATAGTAATGGTTTTCATGCCAACCGTAACATGCGTATGAGTAGAGTTTAATGGTGATAGAAATAAGGTCGAGATTCGCGTTAAATTCGTATTTATAATGTTGTATGGGAGAAAGCATTGCGTTTATGAACACTATGTTAGAGCAAGTAAGTGTTTTTTTTGGTTCCGTAGTCTCTAACTTCGTGATCACTCTATGGGCCGTATTTATAATCAGCTCTCACGAGTGACAGCGAGTTTGATTTCGTAATATCAGAAATGTCATTTCAGTACAAACTTGCCTGTCAAATCCATACTTAATATTGCTCTCAAATTTATCTCAAGTTTAATATCGCTTCATAAATACGAGCCTAAGTAATTTTAACAATACAATACAAATACAATACAAAAAGTTTTTATTTTTCTTTCACATAGAAGTAAAACTTAAAACTAGGTGAGATTGACATAAATATAATTTTGAATCTATCTATGAGAGAGACTGGTGTCCGTACTAGGAGACCTGTATTACAGATCACCAGACTCTCCGCACTCCGAACCTGGTGGATTCATAGAAGCGGCCGGTACATAAAATATATTTTACCAACTATGTGATGCAAGATACAGTTAATTAATTTAAATTTAACAGCATCCACTGATCGTGAATTTGTTCATATGTGTGTGTGTGTGTGTGTGCGTATGTGTGTGTGTATGTGTGTCTGTGCGTGTGTGCATGTGGGTGTACGGGTGTGTGTGACGATTAGTATGATTGAGAAGAAGAAGAATGAGAATGGGACATACCTAAATTATGAATTATGTGACTAGGGAACATTAGTATGGGCTATGAAAGAGTTTGCAGCAAATTTTCTGTTTTGTCATAGTCTAAGGTCTTCAGATAGATTGATAGTGCTCTTTTGCATGACTGTCTAGTGAGATGGTATATGCTGATTGACTCATTAATTTTATTATATAGGTAGGGGCCTAGAAATCCGATGAATCTCTGAGCAAAAGCGGTTCTCCATTGAGCTTCGGTTGGACAGACTCTATGTTTCAAGCGCTTATTCTTAAAAGATGCAGGATCATAAGTGAGTTTGCGGTGGATCCTCAGAATAACGTCAAGTAGAAATAGCTGCCTAACAGTCAGGACATCACTAAGAGCGTAGAGATCTGTGGTAGGAAAATAAAAGGGTAAATTTAAGCTAACTTTTAATACTGCTCTTTGAGCTCTCTCTAACCTTAATAGGTAGGTTTTTGCGGCACCTCCCCAAACAGAAATACAGTAAGATAAGATTGATTGGCACAGAGATACATATACCATTTTAATCACGGACTTATCAGCAACATGACGAAGATTTTTAAATATGAATATAAGTTTACGGGTCCTAGATGAGAGAAGATTAATATGCTGTTTAAAGGTAAGAACATTATCTAGTATTACTCCCAAGTACTTAATTTCTTTAGTCATTGACAGGTTGGTACATGAGCAAGCTAGCGTATTATTACAGGTGTGGGCTGTTATATGATGATTGGGTATAACATGATGAGGGATGGTACTGATAGAAAAAGTCAAATACTTTGTTTTGTCAACATTAAGCGTCAGGATATTATTACGTAGCCAGGAAGAAACTACATTAAACCCTGACTGTGCCGCACTGAACACCTCCTGCCAAGTATCACCATGAAAGACGAGTGCCGTATCATCCGCGAAAGTTACAATTTTGCAGTTATATAGTTTAAGTTCGCAAAGGTCATTGATGTAGGCCAGAAAGAGAGTTGGCCCAAGCACACTCCCTTGCGGCACTCCAAAAGAAATAGGCAAGTCATCGCTCAACAGGTTCCCAATCCTAACCCTTTGTTGCCTGTTAGAAAGATAGTCTCGAAATAATTGCAACTGAACATCTCTAATACCCATCCGCTCAAGCTTGTTTAGCAATAGTGGGACAGAGACTGTGTCGAATGCCTTTGCTAGATCTAAAAATATTGCAACGACTTTGGATTCTTCATTTAGCTTAGTAACAATATGACTAGTCAACTCCTGAACCGCATCATTTGTAGATACGCCAGCCCTAAAGCCGAACTGGGAGGTTGATAGGATGTTCATGGATTCAAGATAATTGACCAGTCTCTTGTTCAAGAGTCTTTCCATTACCTTAGACAAAGTTGGCAGGATCGAGATGGGCCTATAGTTGTTGACACAGTCTCTGTCACCAGTTTTGAAAATAGGGACGATTTCTGCAAGCTTGAAAGAGTTTGGGAAAATCCCAGATGAAAATCCTAAATTAATAACGTGAGTTATTGGTGGGGTTAGGATTTTATGATATCGTTTTAGCAACGCTCCTGAGATATTATCTCGTCCAATAGTATTGTCTTTCTTTAGATTTAATATGCTGTTTTGAACCTCATGTTCATTAGGTTCATTAACGATCACCGCGGTGCTGTAGTTGGTTAGGGCCGCTGCTTCCTAGAGGTTCGAACCCCATCCCACATACATATCAAAGTGTTTTCGGTTTTCGAATTTCATTTCGTACGGTTTTTCGCCGCTTTTATGGCGAAGGTAAACACAGGGCAATTTCAAAGGTTGTATGTGAAAACGACCAATCCGTACTGAGTCCACGTGATCGACTTCCAAGGTAGGGTCGTGCCCTTTGCTGGGGAGGTATATTATGAGCGGATGATGATTTTGATTCTTCCATGCTGGTCTGGGAGCGAGAGAAAAACATAGAAAAGGTCATTCCGCCACGTCTGACGAAGTTTTTGAGGGTTATTTAAGATAGATTTGTAGGTATATTGCTATAGTGACAGGTTGTCAGCTTTGTTGGGATCGTTCAGCCAGACTTATTCATTACATACATACATATAATCACGCCTTTATCCCTAATGAGGGAGGCAGAGCGTAAACGAAGGTCGTTCCGCCACGTCTGACAAAGTTTTGAGGATTATTTAAGATAGATATGTAGGTATATTGGTGTGGTGACAGGTTGCCAGCCACTCGCCTAAATTACAATATACGCTGGTTTTTACAGCAGAAAAAAATGCCCGGTTGAAAATGCAGCAGGCACATTCTATGTTTTTCTCTCGTTCCCAGGCCAGCATGGAAAAAACAGAAATTACAAATTGCTAAAAAGAAAAGTAGTACAATTGGCGGCCTTATTGCTAATGTAGCCATATCTTCCAGGCAACCAGGCAATAGGAAACAGAGGAATAAAATAAATTTAATATTGATACTCTGGTGTGTTGCGCTATGTATGTTTGCGCTTTTATTCGCTATTTAATCCACACCCAAGGAACCCTAATAAAGTGTTGTTGGTTTAATTAGCGGATAGAGTTGCGTCGAGCACGCTCCGATTCATATGGTGGTCGGGGCGATCTCGACTGTGCTAGCCTAAGCTAGACAGTTTTAGGCCCGTATTTATATTCAGCACTTTAGAATGACAGCTAGTTTGAGTTCGTATCAGAAATATCGTTTAAGTACAATACAGCCTGTCAAATCCATACTTAATATAACTCTTAATTTTGAGAACGCTTTGGAAATACGAGCCCAAGTGTGCAAGTTCAGCACATACAATCATCAAAATATACCCCAGAAACGTATTTTTGAACCACTTGAACTTGAATTGGTAATACGAAAGAGCATAGTTCGCATTCGAAATCGCATGCGAACTTTCGTAAGCGAATTTCGATTCAAGTTCAAAAATAGAGCTCCTAGTCTTATCTTCGCGTAGCAGTGGAGTCATAAAATTTACTATAAAAGGACCTGTCTGTGTCAAAATCTGCGATTTTTCGATAGTTAAATATTATAGTGTTATATTATCTGTGACTGTCCTTTCTATACCTTAGATTAGCTAACGCAATTCCTTCCCAACCCGACAATTTTTTAATTTCTCATTTATCCAACGTTAAAAATGGTCTACTACTACTAAAAGATCACTAAGTACCTATTTTAAAACCAAATATTTGATTTAATAGTAAAAAAACCTCGGAGGCTTACTGTACCGAACAACAATATATACATACATATAATCACGCCTTTATGTTATTTATAATTTGGTAGCCAGAGCTTAAACGACCTAAACAAAGGTCGTTCCGCTACGTCCGACAAAGTTTTGAGGGTTATATATTTCAGATAGATTCTTCTTCTTCTGTCGAGTTTGTATCGAGTCTATCGACCCGATGAACCCTCGTGTTAGAGTTTTTAAACCGCCTAGTAGCACAACTATCAGGCCTCTGACATGGTTTGAGTAACGACCACTATCAAAGACAGCGACCGGGACCGACGGCTAAACGTGCCTTCCGAAGCACGAAATCTTTTTCTTTTTCGGACAATCAGGTGATTTAGTCTGCAATGTCCTAACCAAACTGGGAAAAAATACACAAAGTGATAAATTCACAAATATCAACATTACAATACAATACAAATATTCTTTATTGCACATAACAACACATTGTACAGGAACAAACATTACAAAACAAACGGAGTACAATTAGGCGGCCTTATTGATAGGATAGCAATTTCTGCCAGGCAACCTTTGGGTAGAGGAGAACATTGTGTTTCCCCCCTGGGAATCGAACCCAGGACCTCTGGATCAGGAGTCCATGGCACTAGCCACTAGACCACGGAGGCAGTTAGATTAGTGATAGATAGATTAGTGGATATATTGCTGTAGTGACAGGTTGACAGCCCATCGCCTAAATTACAATATACTGAAGCCCTCAGATCCCTTACCTAGTTTTTACAGCATGCCCGGGAGGAAATGCAGCTGGCACATTCTTAGTTTTTCTCTCGCTCCCAGTCCAGCATGGAAGAACAACAATAACAAGCGCAAATATTTTACTTTTAAAATGTAATTTGAATTCCGAATATGGTAATGCCGCCATAAACGCACACTCGTAACCGCGCCGGCGCACGCGCATGCAGATGCATCTGATAGATGCTGGCCGCGGACGAGGCGTTTACTTGCACAAACTTACACGGAAATACAAGTTGGGCTGGATGTCTCATTTTTTTAAATTTGCTATGGGTTTGCTCTTGACTCTACACAAGTTTAGGGATGACAGGGACAGAATCGACGATGGAGCGATCTCACCTAGACGATGCCTGTTATGGCACTGACTCTCACGCACCGACGGAACACAGCAAGCTGTTTTACGCCGGACTCCGGTGAGGAAATGGGCGCGAATCAGACGGCCCCTTGTGAAGCCTCCCACTGCTTTCTTGGGATCGTACGACCAGACTTATTCATTACAAACATACATATAATTACGCCTTTTAAGATTTAAGACAGATATGTAAGTATATTTCTTTAGTAACAGGTTGTCAGCCCATCGCCTAAATTACAATATACAAAAAACCTTCGGATCCCTTAGCTGGTTTTTACAGCATGTCCGAGAGAAAATGCAGCTGGAACATTCTATGTTCATTCGTTTCCTTGATTTCAAAATGTTTCTTTAACAGTCTATACAATATGCTACAGTAAATATTTTTTCTTTTGCAGGTCGTAATTTGATTAACACTGAAAAGTTGCTGCAATTAGTTAAAAACAGAAGGGCACATTTAATTGGCTTTGTTAAAAGATTACCTATTGCTGGAAGTTCTGACGAAGGTTTTCTAACTTAAACTTTTACATTACAGATACAGGGTGTAAGGGCCAGCGTCCCACAAACTGATAGGGGTTGCTCAGTCAACGACACTGAACAACTTCCACCAGGAAAATCTTTCAGGAAGTGAATAAAAATGGCTTTTCCATAGAAATAGTCAGATGTCCCTTACACCCAGTATAATGTGGTCACTTCCAGTTGATCAATATGGCCAATTAAGCATTCGAAACTTTAACTTCATTGTTTTGGTTTGTTGATTTTAGATTGTTTCTTGTAATTTATGCTACCATAATTATTACTATTGTTGTGCTTAAGTTATATTTAAATAACATATGGGAAATAATTAACATCCGTTGTAAATTACTTTGGTCTATGGATATTAGCATTTCCTGATCTAAATAAAATCTTAATGATTTGTTTAATTAAAGTGTTCATTTTCTAGTCTTTACTTTTGCCTGTTATTATAAGAATCAGGAAGGTATGTTATAGGCTGTTTTTTTATGATGCAGGCTCATAATAATAAATTTCTTTGTTAATATGTACTAAGGAATAAAGAAGATAGCAAGACTCGCCTAGATAATGCGTATATTTACCCTATCTTTGAAAAGACTCAGACTAAAATGTTCTGTTTATTATTGTCACGTTGCGGGAGCGAGTGGGTCAGGAAATCAAAGGCCGTTGGGGTGTGAACGTTGATGATTTTATGTACAAAGGTGAAAGGCATCTGAAATGATAATAGTTATTTGATGATGATGTCCTCCCAGACGTATCCGTCGACGGCGACACCCTTAGCTTATCCTAGCCTGGGACCTTGCATGGGCGCGAGCGTGACTAGCAAATTCAAATTTGGTTTTGAAAGTCCTATTGCAGGAAGCACAGTGAAGAAACCCATCAGAGTTGTATGTGTAGTTGTAGGTGGGTTTATGGCGAGTTTTTCGGAGATGGCGTTTGGCATCAAGATCATCCAGACGGAATTTTCTAAGCCCGATTTGATTGTAGTTCGCCATTCCGTCCTCTGAGCAGCAAGCTCCTCACACGATTCACTTGAAGTGCCGACAGCAGTCAGGTGGCGTTTCAGAACATCCCTATACCGCAGATACTGTCCGCCAGGTTTACGTTTACCTGAGCTAAGCTCAGAGTAAATTATATGTTTAATAGTTATTTACAAAGATGACGAGGCATGGGCATTTAGGAGAGTGGGAAAGGAGCTTACCGGATCCGCTGGTGCCTCTATCGAGTGTGGATGAGCTTTTCAGCAAGATGCATGGAAGACGGAGACAATCGATGGGCTATTTTATTACATACATACATACTTATTATCACGCCTTTATCCCTAATGGGGAAGGCAGAGCGTAAACGACCTGAACAAAGGTCGTACCGACACGTCTGAAAAATTTTTGGGGGTCATTTCTGATAGATTTTTAGGTATATTGCTGTAGTGATAGATTGTCAGCCCATCGCCTAAATTGCAATATACTATTAACCTCCGAAACCAACTAGTTTTTACAGCATGCCCGGGAGGAAATGCAGCTGGAACATTCTATGTTTTCTCTCGCTCCCAGTTTAGCATGGAAGAAATGGCTATTTTATGATTTATACAATTCTTGATAGGATAACGTTGTTTTATGAGATTTTTGAGTGAACTGTGAATTTGGCAGATAGATGGCGTGTTACAGTAATTTTTTAAAGCGGCCAGAATGAAGAAGGAAAGAGGATGGAATCCGCTACCTTTTTACATTATATTTAAAGTAACTAGGTATATAAAAAACAGAATAACTCACAATAATAGTTTTAAGACTAGGTACTATACCTATACGGTTACTTAACCAACTTAGAAACACGTTAAATACAAGCAATGCCTAATTAGCTTGACCGCTAAAACCACACTAGTTATTTAGGTTACTAGATTTAAGTCTAGTCGTAAATTAGCATTATCTTATTTAGTCTAGATTCGTAATAAAAGCATTTAATTGTCTCAATGCCTTTATAAGTACCTAAATCTAGGTTCTCTTACGAGTACTCTTGCAGAATTTATGTTACTTTTCCCATCATATTTTCCTCCAAGCTGGACTGGGAGTGAGAGAAAAACATAGAATGTACCAGTTCCATTTCCTCCTGAGCATGCTGTAAAAACCAGCTAAGGGTTCCGAGAGTTTTAGTACATTGCAATTTAGACGATGGGCTGACAACTTGTCACTACAGCAATATACGCACAAATCTATCTTAAATAACCCTCAAAACTTTGACAGACGTTGCAGAACGACATTTGTTTAGGTCGTTTACGCTTTGTCTGCCCGATTAGGGATAAAGGAGTGATTATATGTGTATGTATATTTTCCTTCGGAATGGCACCTGTCACCCCTACCATCCTAGATTTTACAGAGTATAGGTAGATTCTGGCCAAAGGATTCTGTATTTTTTTCTATTTGGAAAAAGAGATAGAAAATCAAGTCTGCCAAAGTGACGATTGCTGTTAAAATCTTAGGCCCGTATTTATAAAGCGATCTCAAGATTGAGAGCAGTATCAAGTATGGATTTGACAGTTTATAATGTACTGAAATTATATTTCTGATACAAACTCAAACTTGCTGTTAGTCTCAAGTGCCGATTACAAATAAGGGCCTTAAATTTTGAAGAACACCACTTTGAGTGCTAGTAAGTAATTTGCTTCATATCATACTAACCAGTTTCATTGTAAGCATGTTTTTACTTTTGAAAATCTGAATATGAACTGCATTATTTTGATCTCTGATAGTCCATATTACTTCAATTACACGTAATATGACCAAGTTTATCTCAAATTACACCAATAACGTAATACGTATAATTTGTTCACGATAACCATCAGCTTTTGGATCACCCATAACCATAACACCCAAGAGAAAGAGCAACAAAGAGTTTAAAAAAATCAGTCAAGTGAGAGACAGACTCGCGCACGAATGGTTCCGCATGTGGTACCGTGCCATTGTTGTTAATAAGAGGACGTATAACCGAATGTTATCAACAAATTTTATCTTATCTTATCTTATCCATTATCTAACTGCCTCCGTGGCCTAGTGGTCAAAGCCATGGGCTTATCATCCGGAGGTCCTGAGTTCGCTTTCCGGGGGGCACAAAAGATGATATTTGTCAACTTTGTAAGGTGTTCCCTAATTTGTAATAGGCTGAATCACCTGATTTTCCGAAAAGTATAAAGATTTCGTTCTTCGGAGGGCACGTTAAGCCGTCGGTCTTGGACGCTGTCTTTGATAGTGGTCGTTACTCAAACCATGTTAGAGGCCTAATAGCTGTGCTACTAGGCGATTTTAAAACTCTGAAACCAAGGTTCTTCGGGTCGTTGTTCGAGACGAGAATCCAGTCGCTTAGAAGAAGAAGAATGCCCATACGTGATTTTAAAACTAATAGATGTAGCCCCTTTAATGTTTTTAGTTTACTTATTTTATTTTTAGTAGTTGTTGTTGTAGCGGCAACAAAAATACAGCATCTGCAAAAATTTCAACTCTCTAGCTATTACCGTTCATGAGATACAGCGTTGTGACAAACGGTCGGACCGATGACAGAAGTCTCAGTAATAGGGTCCCGTTTTTACTCTTTGGTTACGGAACCCTAAAAATCAGGCACTTTCACTCACCTTGTGAAGAAAGCGTACTTTTTAAATTAACTGCCTGTAACACAATGATAAGATAAACCTAATAATGTTAAATATATTTATGTTTTGCAAGATATGTATATTGTATGTATGTATTTGCTAATTAGAGACGCTTATTTTGTTTGTCTTTGGAAAATTATCATGTTTGGTTTTGAGTTATGGCTTTTTGTTATGCTCACTTTCCAACAGATGTTGTTTTTAATTTGATATTGGTGCCAATTCAGTCAGAGACACAACTTAACTTATTTATGTTTAGTCCTGTTACTTTCTAAAATTTGAATAGGAAAGGACACATATATACGAGTGATATAAAATCTACTTTGTTAAAGAAAGTTTTTAAAATCGAACTGGCCATTGCAAAATCATATTCAAAATTATGACGCTTATTTTTTTTTCGCTTGCTTTTGTTTTTTTGGCGCGGCTTTGATTTCACCATGTCGAAATAAAATTGCAAAATGATGAAATTTGAGCATCGAGCAGTGATTAAATTCCTAAGTAAAGAAGGAAATACGCCTACGCAGATCAGAGAGCGCATGTTAGAGGTGTTTGGTGATTCAAGTCCTTCTGAATTCGTCAAAAAGTTTTGGTCGAAGCAATTTAAACATGGCCGTGAGAGCCTGGAAGACGACACACGTAGTGGAAGGCCAATTTCTGCTGTTACCGCAGATAATGTTGAAAAGGTGAAGAACCTGATTCTTGCAGATCGGCGAATCAAGAAGTGGGAGATAGCCAGAGATGTGGCCATTAGCAAGGAACGAGTTCATGAAATTATTCATGAACATTTGGGCATGTCCAAGGTGAGCGCGCGTTGCGTCCCTAGAATGTTGACCCCCTTTGACAAACAAAGGCGAGTAGAATGTTGTCAGGCATTTCTAGACCTGGTTAAAGGTAAAGAAGAAGAGACTATCTCTCGAATTGTGACCTGTGATGAAACATGGATTCGCCAGTGGGATCCGGAAAGCAAACAAGAGTCAATGCAATGGAAATTTAAAGGAGAAAAGCCGCCAAGGAAGTTCAAGGTTCGGCCGTCGGCTGGAAAACTAATGGCCACCGTATTTTGGGATGTCGAAGGGATTTTGATGATAGATTATTTGCCTAAAAATACAACAATGAATGCTGAATATTATGCAAACTTGCTTGACTAGCTTCGTGAACAAATCAAAGAAAAGCGGAGAGGCAAACTCAGCTAAGGTGTTCTGATTTTACAAGACAATGCTCCTGTACACACAGCCTTAACGGCGAGGTCAGCCCTGAGCAAAAACGGCTTCACAGAAATTAACCATCCACCTTATAGTCCAGATCTGGCTCCCTGTGACTATTTCTTATTCAAAGATTTAAAGAAAAAATTGAGGGGTCGCAGATTTTTGACGGACGAAGAAATGAAAGAGGCTGTGACTGACCATTTTGACGAGCAAAATAAAAATTACTATTATAACGGCATGATGTCACTTATTTGCAAATGTCATAAGTGTATTTCACTTGCAGGAGACTATATAGAAAAATAAAAAATAAACTAGCCATAAAAGTCTTTTCTTTCATAGTTAGGTAGATTACTTATCAGCCACCCCTCGTAACATGATTTAATTTAAATCCTATCAATGCGACGTACAATGCTTAAAATTAGTTACATGTTGCTGTTGTAGAATGCTGTCTTTCGTTATCTATATACATACACCGATGATTTTCATTCACCATAGAAATTTTAAGGGCTTGTTTGGACCATGAAACTGTACAACATTTTCCATGGTTCATTAATAAATTGCAGATTTTTTTCTGCAATTTATTTATTATTAATAATAATGTCAAAATATTTTTAAATGTATCTGAAACGTCTGTAAACATTCGGAGATGTTTTTCGGTGCCGGAAACCCATTCACCAATTTTTAAGCGATCTGTTGTTTTTCGCCAACATAACAATTGCGTTCTTTTCTCAGACTTTAAACCGCTTATTAAGTCGTCAACTTTCAAGGCCAGGTCGCAGTCATATAGCAATTAGTATCTAAGCTGTTACTTTTAACAGTTACAGATTGTTATCTTTCTAAAAGTGCATTTTGTTACGCTGTTCTCTAGGGGCCCGTTACTTTAAATCACAGTTTACAAAATACAGAAATAATTTGGTATACATGGCATTGCCAATTAACTAAAGAGATTAATACACTAGCCACCTACGCAATGTACATCGAATTATATTATTTATTTGTAAATCGCAGTTTTATGAAACGGATTCTATATGTAGGCTCTGAGGCTGGCTGACTCCAAATAGGTATAAGTAGTCGGAACCTTTGTAGTGCTACTGTTAGGTTATTAAATAAATATCTCGTAATCTCTATCTCTGGTCACGTCATTCGAATGCCAGATGATCTATGGGCTAAGTGAACCACCTTATGGGAACCCGCAAATGCTAGGAGACGACGTGGACGACCCCGAAAGAGGTGGCTAGACGAACTAGACGCACACTTGACCGAATGACGAGAATACAATACAATACAAATATTCTTTATTGCACATAAACAACACATTGTACTGGAACAAACATTACAAAACAAACAGAGTACAATTAGGCGGCCTTATTGCTAGGGTAGCAATTGCTGCCAGGCAACCTTTGGGTAATGGAGTAGTTTTCTAATATTATGCGGGATAGTGCAGTTACTATTGTTATAAATGAGAACTGGCAATAGATCGCCAAAAATGGAAGAAAGGGAGAGAGGCCTTTGCCCTGCAGTGGGACATCACAGACTTTAAAAGAAAATAAAATAAATAATAATATCTATCTTGGTTACAGTGGGGGCAAGTGAGATATCAAATTTTCTCATTTCCTAAAAAGATTTCCTGCTGACACCTTTTGATTGAGCAACCCATATCAGTTTGCGTTAAGCTATCCCTTACACCTGGTATACCAGAAAGGGGACATTTCATTACTCATACATAATCCAGCATCAAGTCGGATATAGAGATAAGAGGAGGAAGAGTTTTCATGCCAGCCTGGGAGCGAGAGAAAAACATAGAATGTGCCAGCTGTATTTATTTTCGGGTTTGCTGTAAAACACAAATCCATCTTGAATAACCCTCAAACCTTGTCAGACGTGGCGGAACGACCGTTGTGTAGGTCGTTTTATGCTCTGCCTACCCCATTGGGGATAAAGGCGTGATTGTATGTATGTATGTATGTATGTTGCTGTAAAAACCAGCTAAGGGATCCGAGGGCTTCAGTATATTGTAATATAGGCGTTGGGCTGACAACCTGTCACTACAGCAATATACCTACAAAACTATCATAAATAACCCTCAAAACTTTGTCAGACGTGACGGAACGACATATGTTAAATCGTTTACGCTCTGCCTACCACATTAGGGATACAGGCGTGATTATATGTAATACCCTAGTCCAGCATGGAAGCCTTCAAAAAATCAACCGTTGAATTAGCCATAACCGATCTATTATGATTACTTGAATGTTCATAAAATGGCACTATAAAAGTGTCTAATACCTAAAGATACCGAAATACATCGTCTGGTCATTTGTCTATCAAGTCGGATATAGAGATAAGAGAAGACTGGAAATGGCAGAGCAACTCAGAGCAAGCCTTCACGCGTCGTTCCAGAGAAGTGATGGACATACATACATACAAACATACATATAATTACGCCTTTATCCCTAATGGGGTACGCAGAGCGTAAACGACCTAAACAAAGGTCGTTCCGCCACGTCTGACAAAGTTTTGAGGGTTATTTAAGATTGAGAATTTGTACGTATATTGCCGTAATGACAGGTTGTCAGCCCATTGCCTAAATTACAATATACAAAAACCCTTGCATCCCTTACCCAGTTTTTACAGGATGCCCGGGAAGAAATGCATCTGGCAGATTCTATGTTTTACTCTCGCTCTCTGTATACCGAAATACATCGTCTGGTAATTTGCCATCAAGTCGGATATAGAGATAAGAAAAGACTGGACATGGCAGAGCAACTCAGAGCAAGCCTTCACGCGTCGTACCAGAGAAACGATGGACATAAATCGTGTTATCTTCTAACGAGTTGTACTCGCAATCTGTCTGATAGAATCGATAACTACCATTGTCACTCGATTAATGCGAGTTGAGCGTGAGGCGAATATTGGTACCAATTCGTAGCTGCAAAGACCCACACACTGATAAGGGTTTGCTCAGTTAACGACACTTACCAGCTTCCACTAGGAAATAATTTCAGAAATTGAAAAAAATAATAATTAGGTTTTCCATACAGATTGTCTGATCGAGGTGGTCATTTTGTATAGAAAAGCCAATTTTTATTTTCACTTCCTGAAAGATTGTCTTATTGGAAGTTGTTCAGTATCGTTACCTGAGCAACCCCTATCAGTTTGCGGGACGCTGTCCCTTACACCCGGTATGGTCTATACCCGTCATTTTCTGTCATGAGAGAACAGAAAGGGACGCCAATAATTGTAGTCAACATTTAGTTAAGTTGTGCGCTCTACGAATCGATAGCAATGTAAGCTAGATGTACCTAGTACTACTGCGGGTATGCTCGGTTTTTTAGAATAGTTTTTATTAAACACAAAGATAAGACAACACATTTGGAGGGGGCTTTCTAAAATACAAGGCAAAGCTTAGATAGTTATGTACCTACCCTATTTATTCTACCAGTTCCTACAAGAAGACAGAATGCTATACCGATATAAAAGGGTTTCAATTTTAATTCAAAAAGTTTCTCCAGAAACACTTGCTATTTCACAAAAAATGATTATTTTTTATTAACAGGACTGAAACAAAATAACAAACCAGCTTTTCTTTGCTAGGCATTATTAAGGAAATTATGCGTACGATAATCTAGCCCAGATATTCAGATATTCTGTAATTGGCGGTGAATGTAGGGCTGTAGGGCGTCGCTTAATATTATCTTGCCTACTACTTTGCCTGTGGTACTGAACCAGAAAAAAAATAAACACAGCTGTTACTCTACAATTTGAAATATAAATTATTACAAAGTCTGTCTTTCGTATTGTGCGATAGTTGATAGCTTTATGAAAATAGTACAAAAAACTTTTTTTTAAATCTAGTTATTTCTGAGTTATTTGCTTTATATTGAAGGATATCATTTAAAGTTCTAAATTGAGATCGTCAGAGTCAAGTAGATAAACCACTGACTGACTGACACTTGAATTTTCCATTAAAAAACAAGTAGGCCTAAAAGTACGGGTTTTGTCTGGCGTTCGTCTCGCTGCAGTCGCGACTACAAAGCGCGCCGAACGTTGGTCTAATTGCTTCTAATCGCGAACACCACGAATATATCTAGAATCTAGATGTTAGATTCTTTCACTGCTCGTTAGTGTTGCCAAGTCTGCAAGGAGGACTTTCTTATGCGTTCCGAACAGCCCGATCTAGCCTGGTCTAGGATTATTCGTTATTTATTTTCGGCTGTGTTTTGAAACTTTGTAACGTCTAAATGTAAATATAGACCATTTCTTACGTTCAATGGGCTAATTCTAAAGTATCAGTTTTCATAAAACATTTCTAAAGTATAATTTATTCCATGCTGGACTGGGAGTGAAAGAAAAACATAGAATATGCCAGCTGCATTTCCTCCCGGGCATGCTGTAAAAATCAGCTAAGGGATCCAAGGGCTTCAGTATATTGTAGTTTAGGCGATGGGCTGACAATCTGTCACTACAGCAATATGCCTACAAAACAATCTTAAATAAGTAACCCTCAAAATTTTGTCAGACGTGGCGGAACAACCTTTGTTTAGGTCGTTTACGCTCTGCCTACCCCATTAGGGACAAAGGCGTGACTATTTGTATGTATGTATGTATGTATGTATTAGTTTTCATGTCGAAGAACACTGATACTGACTTACGAAACTCAGCATCGAATACACTGACTCTGACTTAATGCCTGGTTAAATCATGACTTGCCATTCCTTATCAGTTGCCGACAAAGCAACTTCTTAGTTGCTAAATCACTGAAGCTTGTAGGTTACTCCCAAAGCTTTCTCATACATAAATAAATTACACTTGAATGATTACTTATTACTCTAAGCTTCCATATTTCACGGCTCATTTGGCAAATACTTTCAGGGAACAGACATATTGGGAATCACTTTGTCGCCGAAATTGGTTGAAATGGGTCGAGTCAGACAGCAGATAACTATAGGGTGTAAGCTTGGGTGTAAGGGACAGCGTACCGCAAACTAATAGGGGTTGCTCTGCCCGGCTAATGAAACTTAGTACCGTATTTGTAATCAACTCTTGTCTTCTTCTTATCGTATCTGCCAAACGCACTGGGACATCAGCTCTCATGAGTGACAGCGAGTTTGAGTTCGTATCAGAAATGTAATTTCAGTACAAACTGGCCTGTCAATTCCATACTTAATATTGGTCTCAAGTTTGACATCGCTCTATAAATACGAGCCTTAAAAAAAATCTTTCAGGATTGAAAATAATTTTTGCTTTCCCATCTTCACTTTTGCACTGCTCCCGCAGCTCCCTAAACCATTTCCTGTACCTAGGTTGTCTGGAAGATATTGCCACTTAGCATAAGCCCGCTTATGTGTACACTAATATTCCTTGTTTGTTGTTTCTGTATGTGATTTATTTACATACATACATACATATAGTCACGCCTTTATCCCTAATGGGGTAGGCAGAGCGTAAACGACCCAAACAAAGGTCGTTCCGCCACGTCTGACAAAGTTTTGAGGGTTATTTAAGATAGATTTGTAAGTATATTGCTGTAGTGACAGGTTGTCAGCCCATCGCCTAAATTACGATATACTGAAACCCTCGGATCCCTTAGCTGGTTTTTACAGCATACCCGTATCAGAAATGTAATTTCAGTACAAACTGGCCTGTCAAATCCATACTTAATATTGGTCTCAAGTTTGACATCGCTCTATAAATACGAGCCTTAAAAAAATTCTTTCAGGGTTGCAAATAATTTTTGCTTTCCCATCTTCACTTTTGCACTGCTCCCGCAGCTCCCTAAACCATTTCCTGTACCTAGGTTGTCTGGAAGATATTGCCACTTAGCATAAGCCCGCTTATGTGTACACTAATATTCCTTGTTTGTTGTTTCTGTATGTGATTTATTTACATACATACATACATACAGTCACGCCTTTATCCCTAATGGGGTAGGCAGAGCGTAAACGACCTAAACAAAGGTCGTTCCGCCACGTCTGACAAGGTTTTGAGGGTTATTTAAGATAGATTTGTAGGTATATTGCTGTAGTGACAGGTTGTCAGCCCATCGCCTAAGTTACAATATACTGAAACCCTCGGATCCCTTAGCTGATTTTAACAGCAGGCCAGGGAGGAAACGCAGCTGGCACATTCTACGTTTTTCTCTCGCTCCCAGACCAGCATGGAAGAAAATGGTGATGGTGAAATGGTGATCATGGTGATTTATTTAGTGTGCAATAAAGTATATTCTATTGTTCCTCTTCTGTCATGTGGGTGTCCAGTATAGACCCGATGAACCCTGGTGCAGAGTTGTTACACCGCCAAATAGCACAGCTAATAGGCCAATAGGTTTTTTTCTTCTTCTTTTGATAAAACAATTTGCATGGGAAAGCCATAAAAAAAAAAAAAATCCTGGTTAAAATTGTTTAGTTTCATTGGCTGAGCAATCTTTATCAGTTTTTGGAATGCTCTGACCTTAACTATCTGCAACTGCCAACTTAACTTTCACTGCACTTTTTAATAAGTTTGATACTACTGCAGTAGCACAGAATATATAATAGTACTACATACAGAATGGACATTCACCTCCCTTCCCCAGTACGACATACGTCTCACTCCGCGCCGGATTGTGGGCCACATTGAGCGTACGCTTAGCGGGTATGGCGCGCGCATGTTTCCCAGTGTAACGGAAATAATAAAGTTTTGTGTTCCAAAGATGGTTAGATACTATTCTGTGTACGTATGTCTATGAGTCCAATAGAAACTTTTTAGATTCCACAATGATGAGAGACGGTAAGTAAATTCATACAAAATATTCAACCTAATCTATTCTAACTATTTAGTTACAGTGAACTACTTTAAAACGTTGATTTAATCAAGAACCAGATTAATCAAGTGATGATTATGACCGGTATAACAAATTTTTTCAACCCTTATAACACGCACGCAAACACATGCCAAGTGCAACATGCCGTCTTTCGATGTGTGACCAAAATGACATGATAGTTAGGATTGTCCGAGCTGTGACAGTAGGTCGGAACTAAACGACCTCCTAATCTACCAACGGCTGAAGAGATGAATGGTAGCGAGCAGTTGGTGCTACGGTCTCGTTTCATAAAATTACTAGTTACAAACTCGAAGCACAATTCGATGTCCATTGCGTAAGCGTTTCTGAAATTATTATTTTCGGAGTGGGATAGAATCTAACTCCTATTGGTCCACCCCTGGTAAAAGCAACACAGCATATTTATACATACACATAATTACACCTTTATCCCTAATGGGGTAGGCAGAGTGTAAAATACATAAAAAAGGTCGTTCCGCCACGCCTGACAAAGTTTTGAGAGTAAGATAGATTTGTAGGTATATTGCTTTAGTGACAGGTTGTCAGCCTCTCGCCTGAATTGCAAATTACAGAAACCCTCGGATCCCTTAGCTGGTTTTTACAGCATGCCCGGGAGGAAATGCAGCTGGCACATTCTATGTTTTTTCTCTCGCTCCCAGGCCAGCATGGCTTATTTATGTCTATGAATAAGTCCGGCTGAATGATCCGAACAATGCGGTGGTAGGCTCCGAAAGGCGCCGCCTGGCTTGAGACTATCCAACCAGCGCGGTCTAGCGCTAAACAGTTTGCAGTGTTCCGTCGATGCGTGAGGGTTCCAGTTCTTTATCTTCTGTCGCTCGCTCCATCGTCGGAGTCAAGAGCAAACCCATTTCAAATTATAAAAATCTACCTACTATCAAATAAAAATCTACATATTAAAGGCTTAGCAGCTGCGCAATGTACATTGAATTGTGCATGTAATTTGTAAGGTATTAGTTTCATGAAACACGCCCCTGAAGGTAATATAACAAAGACTATACATCACCTCGTGTGGCCCACTGTAATTTGCTTCATATGAGTTAAGCTGCCTTCACACTAGACTTACGCCACGTACGTGATATATGCTGACGTGTTTTGCAGCTTTACACTAGACTTACGCCATATACATTACCCACGTATGACGTGGGCGACGTCCGTTGATGCGTCATCTTACGCGACACACATTGCGTGTCCGCTGTGCTGTAATATTTTCTGTCTCGCTCACTGACTATCCATCTTATCTCGTGCGCGCGGAGTCGAATACTTTCTCGCTCGCACAATGACTATCTATCTCGCGCGGATGTCGTCGCCCACGTCGGCTGACGCAATATTGCATAAGTGATGCAGCGACGTCATGTAAGGCAAGTGTGAATCTAAAACATGGATTTTTCATACATTTTCTAAGAAAACTGTAGTCTAAAGCCAAAGTCAAAGTCAAATCACTTATTTCCAAATAGATTCCTAAGAACACTTTAAGAAAGTCACAAGTGAGTCTATTACAAAGAAAATTGTATCTGTGTCACAAAATAAAATGAAACTATATCACAATGAAGAAGAAGCATGAGAAACTCGCACTTTGCGCCCCTCCCTTTTGTCCTTCTTTTTGTTCAAAATAGGGTTTGTGACCGCAATGTGTGCCAATTTCTTAGGCTTCACTAAAATATCAGAGCTTACATCTTTGTCATTAGTATAGTCATCTAACTTCCCTTCCCCTCTCCCCCCGGACTTCATTTACGAATAGACGTGTCATAAACCCTATTTTAATTTAAGTTTAAACAATTTTAAATTTAAAGTTACAAAAAAAATCACGTAACAAAAATAGGAGTGCATAACTAGGAAGAGTTCGCGCGTTGTCTATCGCCGCCTGCACTGGTGTCGGCTGTGACGCGTGATTACGCTGTGACGTCGAATGTTTCCCGCCGCACCGACTACGCCGCTGTCGCGCGCCTATGCTGTCCTGGTGCTTGCGCCCACTCGACGCATCGACTGCCTCTCGCACCTGATCCGGATGTGACGCGTGAGTTCGCTTCGCTGTGACGTCGAAGTAACCAGTTTCCCGCCTCATCGACTGTACCACCACCGCGCACCTATGCTGTCCTGGTACTTGTGCCCACTTAACGCATCGATTGCGCCTGCGCTACTACCGCTCGCCTATGCTGGCCTAGTAACTGCGCCTAGCTTATACTAAGCGTGACTGAAACGAAATGTCGTAGACAGCTCGAACTTGTGTCGCAACCACTACTTTAAGTCTATGCTACCGATCTGCAAGTTTATGTTATCCGGATACCTACGCCTTGTAACAACCCCCCCCCCCCCCCCTAACCCTATCTAATAACCCAAATATAAATGATATGTGAAAGGAAGTGTGAGAGGAATGTGTTGAGGAGAGGTAATAATGTGGAGAGGATTAGAGGAGAGAAAGGGAATAGGAAAGAGGAATAAAGGATGGGAAGAGGGAACAGTGGGAAAGATTGGCTCATGAATATCTAGTAATAAGGTTACAAATATGGCTCGTGATCGTGACCGTCTAGTTATAGTTAGGACCGTACGTTGTGTAATAAAATTCATAAAAGTAACACAAATCCTTTAAAGTGGTAGTGGGATGTCATAACTTAGCTCTCTTTAGGTTCTTGCGACAACATGGGGACAGTGCGCAGCGGGATAACGGAACCTCCGATTCCAGCTCCAACCATTCGCTGGTAGAGGATTTATGTGCTCGCCAACCATCAACGAATGAGATTTACTTCAATTACCAATTCCCAGACACTAATAAAGACAGTAAATAGCCTAGGAACTTGTCCTTGATGCAAAACCCATCATGCGAGCCCCAGAAAAGGAAAGAGGAGGCACTTCTGTGCCCTCCAATTGGTTTTTGTTTTGGCCAAGCCTCAGGCCAGAGATAAGTGACAGCGCACTTAGGAATTTTGGAACGAGTCCAGATTGATGAACAACATCATATAAAATATAATTAATTTGAGCTGATTTATTGGTCAGCCAACCAAGACAGAGCAAGTCATGTCTGATGTAATTTGTAGTAAGTTGTGATGTCCAATTGAGAAACATTGTCCCAACAAAGGTTTTATAAATTGTTGTCCAGCTATGCTGGAAGCACCGACTATGAAACTGCACCAGTCATCGATCTCCACTTATGATATGCACATCCAGGAGTCAGTAGAATAGATAGGGATGCCGAAGCTAGTCCCAGATAATATAACAATCATTCACACCGCAAGCCATAGTTTCGTTGTAGATATAGGAGTGATAGGCAAGAGCAAGTAGTGACTGATTGTCAGACTTCTTTAGTGCAAAATAAGCTTCTGTGATCTAAATGCTGTTACAATCATA
The DNA here is from genome assembly GCA_949820665.1 of Scrobipalpa costella. Lineage (NCBI taxonomy): Eukaryota > Metazoa > Arthropoda > Insecta > Lepidoptera > Gelechiidae > Scrobipalpa > Scrobipalpa costella. The sequence continues at coordinate 4,762,321 of OX463307.1, read as the reverse complement.
TCGAATGCTGAGATGTAGTATGTGATGGAGGTTTGACCATGGCTGATACCATGTCGCTCAATTGACATCAAGTCAAGTAGTATTTCAGTAGTATAATGGCTTGTCAAAGCCAACTGACCATAAATCAGTCATATAAAATTCACATAAAGTGAGTAAATATATAATTTTAATTCCAGACCCGTTATAGGGTAATTTGAGGTTGTAGGTAGGATACAGATAACATCATCCCACATTCCATGCTGTATTGGTTTGGTAAGTATAATGAATACTCCCATTAGGTAGTTGGACCATAGTCCCAATAAGTTGCAAGTATAAAACCCACACATTAGTAAGTATATTATCAAAGATAAACTTTGTCAGTCTGTAGATCAGGATCATCAATTGTATAAAACCTACATAGTAGGTATCAAAGGTGAACGTTCCCACCAAGTTTGTAGCTGGTGTTCTAGAGTCTAGAACATACATACATATAGGATCATGAATCCAATAAATGTTTCAAAACATTGTCCGTTGAATATATTTCACAATAAAGTGAATGTAAAATCAATTCAGTATCCACTGCCAGAATAAGCATGTAGGTATGAATGACTCATACATAGGTATTAAATCCACAGTTAAGTGAATATAAATCAGTTCAGTAGTTTATTTGAGAAGAATAGGTAAGTATTTTGTCTCCTCTGCCAGGATAGGTAGGTATGAACAATTCATACATAGATAAGGTTATAAAAACATAGAATGTATTAAAATAATTTATACATTCCACTGCTGGGCACAAAATGATTAGAACGGCCTTTGGCAAGTATGAAATATCATAAAAAAGGATTGTTAATTGAACAGGGAAAAACCTTGACAATAAACAAAGTCTGAAGTGGACAAGATAATTAAATAAATGTAGAAATGGTAAAGTAAATAAAACACGATGTAAATTTATTTAAGAATAAGTAAATAAATGAATGCATCATGATTTGATGCAAGAATACCTTGTGTGTGGGTTTACCCATCCTTTAGAATCCTTGTAGGTGGCACTTCACCAGCTCTGCAAGACTCCACTGTCAGCATCCTCCACTCCTCCATGTAAAAGAACCGCTGATCGTCAGGTCACCGCCCTCCGTCCTCCACAGGAACAACTGATGGCACCGACATCCCACCAAAGTAGGTCTCATGGTTGCCTCCCGGCTGCATACTCTCCTCTCCTCTTTGATGTGTACACTTTCACTGGTAAAAGTCAACCAAACTTCAAGTAAAACTAAATTTCCACTCAAACTAAAACTCCAGGTCAATTAAACTTCTCCCTGCTCGGTCCCCGACGCTATTTTCTTCCACGGCGTCCTTCTCCATCCCTCGTCCCCCCGTCCCCCAGTTCCGGCCCCATTCCCCCTTCTCGAGCCCTCGACTGTTTTATCTTCCCTCTTCTAGACCATCCCCGAGTTTTCGAGAGCCTTCCTTCGTACTTCTCTTGATAGTTCTCCCATTCTCCTCCAGATGGCACCGCGTGTCCTTACTTCAAATTGAAGTAATTTCAGCTCGATCTGGCTACAATATTAGTTCTCTACTCAATCAACACTAGATTGGCATTAGTTTCTCGTTTATAGTGATTCTCCTACCAATCTGATAGATGGCGTTACTTGTATTTTAAAACAGTGAATTAGTTTTGAATAGCAGAAGCTAAGTTTATTACAATCGCCCCCATTTTTATGAGAAAAATCGTGTTTTAGATCGAATGGATTAAAATTTTTACAGATATGTTTTAAATACAATAGGATTTCAAACAGATGTCGCCCCCAAAATTCTATGAAATTCGATCAAAACCGATTTTTCGAAGAAAAATCCACTAATGAAATAGAGAATCAGACGTTCCTATGATAATTAAATATGAAAGCTATTGCCCCGCCCCCATAGTAAATGAATCTTATTACCTAAAATAATAGGAAACATAAAATATGAAACCTATCCCCATAAAGATCTAGGTGTATATAAAAAAAAAAACAAAAATCATGACACTAATCGCCCCCTTGATGAACGAATTTTATTATTTTAAGGATACTAAACACGATTCTAACCATATCTAAGTTGAAAATTAAGACCCGCCCCCAAAATCTATAAGTTTGTAAATCTTTAATTCAAGAATTGATTAAAAATGTTTACGTAAAGGTCCGGATAAATATTCTTAAAATTTTAAAGTGAATTAAAACTAAAATTTACATTGGGCATTGTTGATAAACTGTTCATTTGAATACCTATCAACTCTAGGTAAACAAAAATCATGATAGGATTAATTTTAGATTAGAAATTACTTTGCTAATATCCCTCTCAGTGATCCGAAGTACCAGCCTGCTCTCATAAAACAACCAAACAGATTAAAAATATCTGGCCAAAGCTAAACAATGCATTTATTTCATTGAGAAAATTTAATCAAACATTTAAGTCAAATTATCATCCCTACTTTACCTATTCCATCCAAAACAAGATATGAGTAGTATAATTATAATATTACTGATTCTACTAGTTCGTATCAAATCTATGCCATTTGTTATGTGTAAATAATTTGTAAAATCTGTAAAGGTACTTTGTCAGAGTAGATGCTTGCAAAGATACCTCGAATAACGATTCTACAAAGATCCATAACTAACCATTGTGCTTAATTAGTCATTTTTCCGCAAAATCGCTACAGAAGTAAACTCAGAGTGTAATGAGGTGATTTGAACCCCAACTATGCCCAATACAATAGTTGAGTCTAAGCAAATAACAACCAAAAATTATAAGATTCCAAAATCTATTTACTACCCATCAAGTGTGGATGGAGTTAAAACATATTTTTGTTTGTTTAAATACGTTGTGAAATAGATGAAAACAAGCCAGGCCCCCAAACCATCTTGAAGGCATTGTAGCAAGTTAATAGAGAATGTTTAAATCATTCTAAAATTTAATATCTAGTTCTCCTCTTTACTTTAAGTATTTATTTACGCCAATATGCTTAAACAGCTATTTCGCTAAACTTTACGCCAAAATACCAAAAGAGCCTTTACGCCAAAATGCTTAGAGACATAACGCCAAAATTCCAAACACAACAAACTTACTGAATTTTATTTATTCTGCAATTACGCCAAATGCATAAAAATAATTAAGTCTCTTTTGAATACACTATCTGCTTGCCCTAAAAATAAAACTACGCCTAAGCAAAACTATCTAGAAATGCTATGCAAAATCTGCTAACCTAATAACTGTTACACACTAAACTTGAAATACGCCAATGCACAAAAATACCTACATCTTCATAAACAATCTATCAACCAACATGCCTCCATGAATATCTTTTCCAATACTATTATTATTCATGAATATCTTTCCTATTACTATTAATATTAATTTATTTATATCCAGACTTTTACAAAAATATATCTAATAAATATTAAATTATTACTTTAAATATTGAACATTAGAACAAAGTAAAAAAAACTGAAAGTTTTAATTGCCTCATTTATTTATTTTAACGACCTTTGTTTTGGACGTTTACGCTCTCCCACCCCATCTGTGACAAAGGCGTGATAATATGTATGTATGTATTTATTTATTTTTTATAATATTGGACAATAACCTGATGAAAAGCTTTGAATTTATTTATTTTATTAAAAGTGTTAATTTATTTAGTAAACTCAATTTCTATTAAGATATCTTAATACTCAACCAAAAGGAAAAGACTAAATGAATTTAAAGGAAAGAATAAATGAAAATAAAAATAATATTCAAATTAAAACATAAGGTAAATAAGCTGTTTATACTATCCATAGCTGTCATTAAGTATACCATAACACCCCCATTAGAAATACCCCATAACTATATAAGTTGACCATCAAATAGAATGTTAAAAATTATTATGATAAAACTCATTCCGATGATTTAATACTCTGATACCAATGAAATTTAAAAGGTAAATACTAGAGGATTATTCCAACCCATACCAATGATACTTCCGCAAACAATCTAAGTAGTAGTAAATAAAATCAGTTTGAATTTAAGATGAAGCTTTCTTATTTGTTCCGGAATATGATATTAACCAAAGACCGTTTCCAAAATGAAACACAAAATCATATAAAGGCTGTTGAAATCACAATCAAATATTGCCGCCATTTGCACAGATATATTACCAAAGCCGTTCTATTAAACAACCAAAACAAATTAAATTAATTAAACAAGTATTATGTTAGCCAAAGTGAAATATGCATTATCCAACAAATCTATCATCCTTTTGTTCTATAATAAAGATACTGTACTATTAAATAGAATTGCATACGCAGAATACCTACTCCTAGTTGTCATTAGACTGAAAACTTGGTAAAACTTGCTTGAAAGTTAACTGTCTTAAAGTACCTGAAAATATTTCAAAACATAGGTAAAGTAATAAAAAACTTTCCTTCTAGCTATAGGCGACTTACGTGAAAGATTTCCTGTGGGGACTTGGCACTATCACTATTTAAACACCGCACATAAACACACAAACACACGTAAACATTTTCCACTTGATATTTCACTTGTTATCCCCGACAAACACTAGGAAACTTGGTGTTTAACTCGGAATGAACGCTCACCAACTCTAACGTACAAAATGTACTACATATACTACGAAAACTAGCATAAACTATTGAAAACAACGAAATTAAACTAGCCGAGTAAAATTATTTTCAAAAGAACTGTCAAAACTTTTCTCAGTTTACCTGAACCTTACGTAATTAATCATATGAAAGACAAGGATAAAGCAATCAAATCTACTAGGAACACAGTATTTCTATCTTTCTCTGACGTTTTTAGTGTTTGACGTTTCGAAAACGATCTGCCAATCGATTGAAGATCGATTGACATCCAGCAAAGCTAAGTTCAAAATTCAACATTTAATTCGCAAGATTTTCATGTTTATATTATATTTTACCCGTAAAATAGATTAGAAAATGAAACAAACTAAATTATTTCTATCAAATATTTAAGTATTGTATAGAAAACAAATATACTATAGAATAAATATCTCGTAGTAGAGCATAATTTTTAAACGCACCCCAAATGTCAACACTAGTGTTGCATAATAAGCGGATTTTCCCTAATTGTGTGGAATTCATAAAGTGTAAGCTAAACAAAGATATCGAATAATGATATTCTTAAAATTTTAATATTAGAAAAAGGCCCAATAAAGAAATTAATCATGCCATCACCAAATTACTTGAAAAAAGTGAAAAGTTGACTGTGATAGAATGTTAAACAATATGAAACCTAGCGAAAATTAAAATGGAAGCTATGTACTGATACTGATATTTATTTATGTGCAAAAATGCTATGTTACTTGTTATTTGAGATGAATTACCGAATTATCAAAACATTGTTCTGAAAGGCTTTTGATTAAATAAGTGATAAAATAGATATTGTCTTTTCTCAAGGAATAATAAGTTATACTTCCCAATTCTATTTAAAACTAACATAAATAATACTTAGATATTAAGATAACTATTTCCTGACTTTGTTCTTAGTTATCAATTTAAACTAACTTTTAAAAATAATTTATAAAAATAATTAATAATTCTAAGGGATTTCTATATTGAAAACTGGCAACACCGATTTTCTAATGTCATTTCATATCATATGTTGAATGTTGATAACCTAATCTATTTTCTTTTCAGAGCAAATCCAACCCATTCTAATCCCTAAACTGAAGTCTTAGTGTCCCTATCCTACAGGTTCCTAGCCAGCAAATGGCTGACGCACTCACCTCCCGCCGTCACACGATCCAAGAAGTCCCAAGAAGAGAACATCAGAGAGACAAACCACTTTGCAAACCACTCTCCGTTTCAATGAGCAATGGACTAAATTATGATCCTGCGCTCACGGCAACAATTGTAACAACCCCCCCCCCCCTAACCCTATCTAATAACCCTAATATAAATGATATGTGAAAGGAAGTGTGAGAGGAATGTGTTGAGGAGAGGTAATAATGTGGAGAGGATTAGAGGAGAGAAAGGGAATAGGAAAGAGGAATAGTGGATGGGAAGAGGGAAGAGTGGGAAAGAGTGGCTCATGAATATCTAGTAATAAGGTTACAAATATGGCTCGTGATCGTGACCGTCTAGTTATAGTTAGGACCGTACGTTGTGTAATAAAATTCATAAAAGTAACCCAAATCCTTTAAAGTGGTAGTGGGATGTCATAACTTAGCTCTCTTTAGGTTCTTGCGACAACATGGGGACAGTGCGCAGCGGGATAACGGAACCTCCGATTCCAGCTCCAACCATTCGCTGGTAGAGGATTTATGTGCTCGCCAACCATCAACGAATGAGATTTACTTCAATTACCAATTCCCAGATACTAATAAAGACATTAAATAGCCTAGGAACTTGTCCTTGATGCAAAACCCATCATGCGAGCCCCAGAAAAGGAAAGACGAGGCACTTCTGTGCCCTCCAATTGGTTTTTGTTTTGGCCAAGCCTCAGGCCAGAGATAAGTGACAGCGCACTTAGGAATTTTGGAACGAGTCCAGATTGATGAACAACATCATATAAAATATAATTAATTTGAGCTGATTTATTGGTCAGCCAACCAAGACAGAGCAAGTCATGTCTGATGTAATTTGTAGTAAGTTGTGATGTCCAATTGAGAAACATTGTCCCAACAAAGGTTTTATAAATTGTTGTCCAGCTATGCTGGAAGCACCGACTATGAAACTGCACCAGTCATCGATCTCCACTTATGATATGCACATCCAGGAGTCAGTAGAATAGATAGGGATGCCGAAGCTAGTCCCAGATAATATAACAATCATTCACACCGCAAGCCATAGTTTCGTTGTAGATATAGGAGTGATAGGCAAGAGCAAGTATTGACTGATTGTCAGACTTCTTTAGTGCAAAATAAGCTTCTGTGATCTAAATGCTGTTACAATCATATCGAATGCTGAGATGTAGTATGTGATGGAGGTTTGACCATGGCTGATACCATGTCGCTCAATTGACATCAAGTCAAGTAGTATTTCAGTAGTATAATGGCTTGTCAAAGCCAACTGACCATAAATCAGTCATATAAAATTCACATAAAGTGAGTAAATATATAATTTTAATTCCAGACCCGTTATAGGGTAATTTGAGGTTGTAGGTAGGATACAGATAACATCATCCCACATTCCATGCTGTATTGGTTTGGTAAGTATAATGAATACTCCCATTAGGTAGTTGGACCATAGTCCCAATAAGTTGCAAGTATAAAACCCACACATTAGTAAGTATATTATCAAAGATAAACTTTGTCAGTCTGTAGATCAGGATCATCAATTGTATAAAACCTACATAGTAGGTATCAAAGGTGAACGTTCCCACCAAGTTTGTAGCTGGTGTTCTAGAGTCTAGAACATACATACATATAGGATCATGAATCCAATAAATGTTTCAAAACATTGTCCGTTGAATATATTTCACAATAAAGTGAATGTAAAATCAATTCAGTATCCACTGCCAGAATAAGCATGTAGGTATGAATGACTCATACATAGGTATTAAATCCACAGTTAAGTGAATATAAATCAGTTCAGTAGTTTATTTGAGAAGAATAGGTAAGTATTTTGTCTCCTCTGCCAGGATAGGTAGGTATGAACAATTCATACATAGATAAGGTTATAAAAACATAGAATGTATTAAAATAATTTATACATTCCACTGCTGGGCACATCATGAAACATTAGGATGATGCTTCTCTGCTTAAAGGGAAGGTAAGGCAGGAATTTTGGTAAATGGAAGGGAGAGAACTACCTACCTAAACACAAACTAGGTTCCCAAATAGCTACCCCCACCTACTTTCCTAGATATTGTCCTAATTCCTATTACCTAGAATACCTATCCATCTAAACCTACCCCTACCTAACCTACTCCTACAATGTACCTAAACTGCCTATTTACCTAACCGCATAGCTGTGTATGAATTAGGTATGTAATTGCATGCTAAACCGACCTACAATCCTACATATATCTCATTAACCATACCTATCATATAAGAAATATTGGAAATTATATATATAAAAATGATTAGAACGGCCTTTGGCCAGTATGAAATATCATAAAAAAGGATTGTTAATTGAACAGGGAAAAACCTTGACAATAAACAAAGTCTGAAGTGGACAAGATAATTAAATAAATGTAGAAATGGTAAAGTAAATAAAACACGATGTAAATTTATTTAAGAATAAGTAAATAAATGAATGCATCATGATTTGATGCAAGAATACCTTGTGTGTGGGTTTACCCATCCTTTAGAATCCTTGTAGGTGGCACTTCACCAGCTCTGCAAGACTCCACTTTCAGCATCCTCCACTCCTCCATGTAAAAGAACCGCTGATCGTCAGGTCACCGCCCTCCGTCCTCCACAGGAACAACTGATGGCAGCGACATCCCACCAAAGTAAGTCTCATGGTTGCCTCCCGGCTGCATACTCTCCTCTCCTCTTTGATGTGTACACTTTCACTGGTAAAAGTCAACTAAACTTCAAGTAAAACTAAATTTCCACTCAAACTAAAACTCCAGGTCAACTAAACTTCTCCCTGCTCGGTCCCCGACGCTATTTTCTTCCACGGCGTCCTTCTCCATCCCTCGTCCCCCCGTCCCCCAGTTCCGGCCCCATTCCCCCTTCTCGAGCCCCCGACTGTTTTATCTTCCCTCTTCTAGACCATCCCCGAGTTTTCGAGAGCCTTCCTTCGTACTTCTCTTGATAGTTCTCCCATTCTCCTCCAGATGGCACCGCGTGTCCTTACTTCAAATTGAAGTAATTTCAGTTCGATCTGGCTACAATATTAGTTCTCTACTCAATCAACACTAGATTGGCATTAGTTTCTCGTTTATAGTGATTCTCCTACCAATCTGATAGATGGCGTTACTTGTATTTTAAAACAGTGAATTAGTTTTGAATAGCAGAAGCTAAGTTTATTACAGCCTGCAACATATAAAAAGACCTATTGACAGACCTACCGGGGCGCCCCAAAGTGGAAGTAACGTGCTTGGTCAGTCGTGCCGTTGTAGTGTACACCTTAAGCCTATGATATCCTGGTGCTTTTCATCTACAACTCCAGTCACCACATACCATATCTCCCCCACTCCAGCCCTCTTTTTATTTATGCTCATAGAAAAATATTTTGGTTATGTCGGTGCAGCGTTCTCCGGTCTCACAAAAACCTGTGCAGCACAAAACTAAACAAAAAGTGTCTGGTAAATCTCATCAGCTTCATTCAGCTTTTAACATTAAAAACCATTATAACGTTAACGTTAATAGAGGAGTTAGGAAATTAGATTATTCCCCAGAATCTCTGCCACCAACAGACATGAACGAAATTAGAGGAATGTTTGAAGAGATATTATCTAACCATGAACAAAGATTTGAGTCATTGAACACAAAACTTACCGAACTGAAGGCCCAGAACGCCAGCTTAACGCAAGCAGTCGAGTTCATATTTAAAAAGTATGATGATATTTTGAATACAGTTGAGCAGCTTAGACATGAAAATAAAGAGTATAAGAAATCAATCCAATATCTTGAATCACAACTCGAGGTAATTGATAGAAATTCACGTTCTACGGCACTCGAAGTGCAAAGCATTCCAAAGCAGGAAAATGAAAATAAGCAAACTCTTTGCTTCTCTTACCGTAAAGCTTGGGAATGTGTTGGGCATTCAACCACCAGTTGAAGAGTGTGAAATGCGAGATATATATCGGAATAAGTCCAATACAATCATTGTTGACTTCACTACCAAGACCAGAAAAGAAAGTGTCATCAGAAAAAGCAAAGATTATAACAAACAGCAAAAAGTGGCTAAGCACCAACCCCTAAACACGCAAAGCTTGAGTATACCTGGTACACGTAAAACGATATACATATCGGAATCCCTTACGCAAAAAGCTAGAAATTTGCACTTCCTTTGCAGAGAGCTGGTCAGAAACAAGAAAATACTTTCCACCTGGACATCGTTTGGTAAAATATATGTGAAGATAAATGAACTCTCTAACGCCATACAAATAAATGACCAAAATGACCTGGCGAAACTTCCATCATGACTAGTTCTATTAGATCTACAACGATCGTTGTTCTTTGCCATCTTGTTTGTGTATTACTTTTGCTCTTCATTGTTGTTGATTTTTGCATGTAATTTCTATAAAAGCATTTTTGCAAACATACTCTCATATTGTAACACTACACAAACACTTTACAAATATACAAAACACACTCCTCACTACTTACTATACATTAACATAATGCATCACTTTATGGGAAAAACTATTTAATTAGCTTGCGTACAATTGTATTTATTTTAGGTAATACAACTGTTTTTGGTACCGAATTAAACTTAAAACCTAAAATTCGATAATAAACTAGAAACTAATAAAAATATTGATTCCTTTGCAGTATCCGAATGTGCTAAATGCAATATCAGAGATTGCATAACACTAATCGACAATCCAGGATCATACTTGAAAGTTTTAAATCAGAATATTTGTAGTATGGGTAGGGATATGCCTGGTTTAGAGGCGCTCATGGTAAGCTCAAAAATAGATTGGGACATTATTGTCTCGACAGAATGCTGGCTTCCGAGAAATCCCTTTTTACCGTCATTAGTTGGTTATAATACGTTCGCCACAAACAGCAATCTCACACAAAATGAAGGAGTAGTCGTCTACATGAAGGATAACTTATCTGTAATAATTGACGAGCCAAAATTTCATGAAGCGAACTGCCTCGTTGCTCAAATAAATAGGGAAATTATATCTCATTTTTCGTGTTATTCCTTAATAAATTACTAACAAAGTACTCGTCATTTAAAACTATAATATTGACAGGAGATTTCAATATAAATATAATTAACGAAGGCTTAGATGAGGTATCATCGAGCAAGGGAATATCTTGATACTCTGGCACTTCATGGCCTTCTTCATGGACACACCTTTCCCACAAGGATACATAATTGTTTTGATCACGTATTCCTTAAAACTAAGGTACTAGCCTACACTTTCGTAACTGAATCTCCTTTAACGGATCACGTATGTGTGCTCTCATTTCTTAAACTAAAACCTACTAATAACTATTCGATGACTACAACCACACGCGTTGATTATACAAAACTGGGTTTTAGTCTAAGCAATACTAATTTTGACCCACTACTTCTTTCGACTGATGTAAATTTTTCTACTGATTACCTTATTTCTAATGTGTACCAAGTGATCAAGGATAATACAACTACTATAACACTATCTAAACGCAAACGTTTCATAAAACCTTGGATAACACCGGGTCTCTTGAAGTGCATACGCAATAGAAATACTCTCCATAAAAAGTTGAAAAATAATCCCGAAAATGAAATTCTAAAAATAACTTACTCACGCTATCGAAATTTCTACAACAGTATACTAAGGAATTTTAAAAAAGAGTACGATAAATTTGAATTGAACCAATCTCGAAATGACCCAAAGCGCCTCTGGCAAACTATTAATAATATTGCTAATAAAACCAAAAATAAAACAACTGCAATTGAACTTAAATCTATCAAATTGAACCCGAAGGATGCGGCGAACCATGTTAATGAGTTTTTTGCTAGTGTGGGCAAGAGCCTATCAGAGGATATTCTGTTGTCTGCAGGTAACAACCAAGTTTTTTCCAATTATGATTGCTGGCGAAACCCGAAGTCGCTAATATTTATGCCTACTGACATTGCCGAAGTCAAAAGACTTATTTCGTCTTTAAAAAGCGATGCTGTGATTATGATCAAATTATTGCAAAGGTCCTAAGATCAAATGAAGACCTCTTAGCGGCTCCCATAACCCACATTTGTAATTTGGCCATCACTACTGGTATTTTCCCGGCCGCATTTAAAAAATCTGTGATAATACCGATCTTCAAAAATGGGATTAGAGACCGTGTCGACAACTATAGGCCAATATCAATTCTTTCTCCGCTATCCAAAATCTTAGAAAAAATCATGAACAGCAGACTGATGAATTTCCTGGAGAAAAACTCATCACAGTCAAACTTTTATCACAGTCTCAATTCGGTTTTCGAGCAAAAATATCTACTCGGGATGCTGTTCATGATCTAACTGATCATATTTGCAAGGAGATGGATGGCAACAAAAAATGCTTGGCAATTTTCCTTGATTTGGCCAAGGCTTTCGACACGGTCTGTATTTCCATGCTCGTACGTAAACTGGAGATGGTTGGTGTCAGAGGTGTCCAGCTCGAACTTTTTCGTAATTATCTTACTGACAGATATCAATGTGTAAAGCTGGGTAACTTTGTTAGTGATGATCTACCGGTTACGTATGGTAAGGGTAGTGTACTTGGCTCAACACTTTTTCTCGTTTATATCAATGAGCTATGCAAACTTCAACTAACTAAAGGCCGAATTACTACCTTCGCGGATGACACTGTACTTACTTTTAGTGCCAAAAATTGGGAACAAGTTCTACACCATGCACAGAATGGATTTAATTTAATCACATCTTGGTTGCGTCATAAAATGTTATTTACAAAGACAGGCAGCTCTCCAAATGATACTGTTCCCATAGTTGCTCATACATGTGTACATACATACATACATAAAATCACGCCTTTATCCCTTACGGGGTAGGCAGAGCGTAAAACGCCTCCTAAAACGCGCTTTCGCCACGTCTGACATAAATTGAGGGCAATTTTAGATTGTAATGTGTATTGCTGTAGTGACAGATTGTCAGCCCATCGCCTAGATTACAATACACTGTAACCCTCGAATCCCTTTTGCTGACTTCTACAGTATGCCCGGGAGGAAGGGCAACTGGAACATTCTATGTTTTTCTTTCTCTCCCAGTCTAGTATGGAAGATACATACATGTGTTATTGCAAATAATGTCAACTGCAACTGTCCCATACTACAAAGCGTTACATCAATAAGGTACCTTGGGATTGAAATAGATAGCAACCTTAATTTTGAAAATCATATTGACATACTTTCAAACAGAGTTCGTAAGTTGATGTATGTTTTTAAGCAATTGCGAGACACGGCTGACATGGAAACAATTAAAATGGTTTACATGGCACCAATTTTATCATATTGCATTTCTGTATGGGGAGAAACTTCTAAAACGGCTATGTTAAAGATTGAAAGAGCTCAACGTGCAGTACTGAAAACCTCACTGGGCCTTCCTTTTCTTTTTCCGACAAAAAATCTATATGAAAAACATCAAGTTCACACTGTTCGCCAACTCTATGTACTGAATGCCATCTGTCGGAAACATTCTCTGTTAACTTACAACCCTGCAGAGATGCAAAACCGAAGACGAAATGATAGGATATGTGCAGTTGAAACCAAAACCAATTTTACAGACAAATCTTTCATATTCCTTGGAGGTTTCCTCTACAACAAAGTAAATAAAATTCTAAATATCCACTCACTAAATAAGTTGTCCTGTAAAAAAACTATATCTACATGGCTCCTAACGTTATCATATGAGGAAACTGAAAGTCTTTTTACCATACTTACATAACCTTAAAGTGCGGTTACTAATAATAATACTTATGTAAGTACATGTACTAAATGTATTACTGGTGGGGTGGAAGCCTGGCGATCCATAACACAGGTTTTTACCTAGCTTGGACACCAGTCTCCTGCTTCAGCTTTCTCTATTTATATTTAAATTTGTACACTATTGATATTATGTAGCTTGTGGGAGAAAATAAATAAATTTGTATTGTTTGTATTGTATTGTAACTTATAATAGGCTCCGACATAATGTGTTTTTAATAGTATCTTTAAATTGATTTTCTGACATATTTAATATATGGTCAGGTATTTTGTTATAGTATTGTATACTTAGACCTAAAAATGATTTTTTAACTTAAACTAACCTAAACGGGGGTTGGTCAATTTCATTTTTGCTTCTAAGGTTCCGGTTATGCCTGTCACCATTTTTGGTAAAACTATGAATATTTTTCCTTGCATACATAATATTTTCATATATAAATTGACATGGTACAGTCAAAATATTTATCTCTTTGAACAATTCTTTTAGGGAATCACGATATCTGTGTTTGTAAATTGCTCTAATAGCCCGTTTTTGAAAACAAAAATTGAATCAATGTCAGCAGCGCGGCCACAGCAAAATGCTATAGGATATAATGCTATGAAAATAACTAAAATATACAAGTCTTGCTGTAGCAACATCCGTGAGCTCTCGGATTCTTCGCACAGCAAATGCGGCTGAACTTAGTCTACCCGATAAGGATGTAAATGTGACGGAGCCATTGAAGTTTCGAGTCAAGTGTAACCCCTAAGAAAACTGTGCTTTCGGTGAACTCTAATTTTTCATTATTAAGTACAACATCATTATTTTAAGAATGTACATTAGACAAAGTTAATTTTATACATTTGGTTTTTTTTGGCATTCAACACTAAATTATTAACAGTGAACCAATTATGAATTTGTCCAAGAGTGTTATTTACGTTGTCATCATTTTGGATATGTCTATTAACTTTAAATATAAGAGATGTATCAACTGCGATTAATACAATCTTTGACAAATTCTCTATCATGTAGGGCAAATCATTAATATACACTAGAAATAGAAATGGACCTAATATCGAACCTTGAGGTACACCTATTTTATCACGAGTCCCTGCCTACTACTAATTACGGCAATCAGCACACGTCACGTACGTCACGTAAGTCTAATGTGAACGCACCTTTACCTCTACCTACGTGTATGTACGGGTGTGTGATCCGCATACAAAATAGTGCTGGTTAGTGTAGTTTACTGCTACTGCCTACAGTTTATAAGAGAGAGCAAAAATGGGATAAAAGCTTTTTCTAAATTAGCTTCTAAAAATTGCAAGAAAACACGTTTTTACTAAATTTATTACCCACTTAGAGAACTTTTTTTTTGATAAACAGATATAACAAGTGGTGTAACCCTTAATTTTTAGAAATCTCGCTAACATAATGAAAACATTCGTAAAAGATGACCCAGAAATTTTATATTAGCAAGATTTAATCAGGTTCGAGTGTTACAGCACAATTTATATAAAAAAATCATTGGAAAATAAATTATCAAACCTCAATATACAAATACAGAGTATCTGTAGTCACTACCAACTGATCCAATATTCCAATCATTGTCTTCAATTCAATGTCTGCATCAATGGCTTCCAGCCTTTATCAGCTATCTATCTTGTAGTAGGCTGAGTCAGACATCAATAAATCACGAACTCTGTGATCTGCTCGTCTGACGTACAACATTGGGTGTTTTTCCATTAACGACACGTCCACGGACACGGCAACGTCACAATATCGTCGACAATATCATTAAAGGGAAAATTTATGAAAATAAAATAACATTTATTCCAATCGGTAGCGTCACGATATCTTCGCTGGTACCGCATGCCGGCCGGTCTGCCACACTACACATGTTTTGTATCCGTGCGTCGTACGTAGCTATCCGCGTGTCGTACGTAGCTATCCGCGTGTGTGTAAGGACGATATTACCGTTACATTGGAAAAACAAAGTCACGGTATCGATATAGTTACCGTGACGTGGCATCTAGTGGAAAATGACCCATTCGATGACGGCAGACCAATTGAACAGGGATCGTGTGTGATCGTCTCTTGACACGACATCTAGAGGCTATCCATTTCAGTTCTCATCATATATGTTGAGCTGTAATTGTATGAGTAAGATATTGCTCCCGTGGTTTAGCAGTCTGAGCCATGGGCTCACGACCCGTAGGTCCCGGGTTTGATTGCCGGCGGGGGACAGTGACTTTGTGTTGTTGTTTCTAGTCTGGTTAGGACATTTCAGGCTTCTTCTTCTGTCGAGTGGGTATCGAGTCCATCGACCCGATGAACCCTGGTGTCAGAATTTTTAAACCGCCTAGTAGCACAACTATCAGGCCTCTGACATGGTTTGAGTAACGACCACTATCAGAAGACAGCGACCGGGACCGACGGCTTAACGTGCCCTCCGAAGCACGAAATATTTTTTCTTTTCGGACAATCAGGTGATTCAACCTACAATGTCCTAACCAAACTGGGGAAAAATTCACAAAGTGATAAATTCTCAAATATCAACTTTTGAGTTTCCCCCCTGGGAATCGAACCCAGGACCTGCGGATCGGGAGTCTATGACACTAGCCACTAGACCACGGAGGCAGTTTGCAGGCTGATCACCTGATTGTACAAAAAGAAAGATAATCCATGCTGTCAGATGGGCATGTAAAATAGTCAGTCATGCGCCTGATTTCTCTCTGGTCGTGTTAGTCAGATGGGACATATTGTAACTCAGAATAAGAAATTGAAGGAATAGGGAGTGCACTTGTGTGTTGCGCAAATACTTGGGCACTAAAAATTAGTCCTGCGCAGTTGGCCTATGTCTGAGAGATCGGCTGCCATAACCAAATATCGGTAGGAGGACTAATTATTAATAGTGTAAGCGGACAAGAACAGACTATTGGATTTGAAACTATTGTGTACCTAAGTCCAGGAATGGGCTTAATTCTAGATGTGCCGGCTAAACCTAAAATTAAAATATATCTGTCACTTACATACATATAATCACGCCTTTATCCCTAATGGTAAACGACCCAAACAAAGGTCGTTCCGCCACGTCTGACAAAGCCTTGAGGGTTATTTAAGATAGATTTGTAAGTATATTGCTGTAGTGACAGGTTGCCACTACAGCAATATACTTATACTCACTATAATATCTGTCACTTGCAGACCAAACATACATACATACATAAAATCACGCCTTTATCCCTTACGGGGTAGGCAGAGCGAAAAACACCTCTTAAAAGGCGCTTTCGTAACGTCTGACAAGATTGAGGGCAGTTTTAGGTTGTAATGTGTACTGCTGTAGTGACAGGTTGTCAGCCGATCGCCTAAATGACAACACACTGTAACCCTCGAATGCTGACTTCTACAGCATGCCCGGGAGGTAGGGCAGCTGGAACATTATATGTTTTTCTATCTCTCCCAGTCCAGCATGGAAGTAAGCAAACTAAAAACATTGAAAAAGGACAAGAGATCTATTCTCTTCGGTTTTTGATTTATAGTCGGTGGTTTTATGCGTTATCTGTCATTTTTATCCGCCGTCATATGATATGGCGGATAAAATTGACAGAAATACTAGGGAGACGTACAAATACGCTTCAAAATCTAGCGGACAAAGTGTAAAACTCGAGTATAAATTGCCTGTCCTTCCTGTTCTAGATTTTTAATTTTAGTTTTAGCCGGTGGTATCTAGAATCGAGCCCAATAGGTACTTTTCTGAGTGATAGCGATGTAACTATTGGCTTAAACCTTTGAAATTATTTGTTTTTTCTGAGATAAGAGGAAAGTAAACCAAATCCTCCAAATATCTATTCTTGAATACAAAGCTCTTATCAAATCATAAACACTTTAATTACAAAACTCACTTTCCTTCTGTACATTAATCTTGAGTTATTTTACGATACTTTTAATTACTTGACTATCGATAAATTAACGGAGATTAAAAAACGATTTATTTTTCCGCTCCCCAGCGGAACGAAATGACAGCTGGATATTATAACTTTTAATATCTCTTACATAACATGTTTTATTGAGTGTTTTATTATTAGGAAACTGGTTACTTACTTAGTTACAGAGGAAATAATAAAATTTCTAATTTGTCTGTCTCTTTACGCTCAATTATAATGTTTCACTTTCATTTCATTTCGAAATTGACAGTAAACAAGCTAGACTTTTACTCAGGTTAAAAAAAGACATTCACACCTTTTTAATGGGGTGTCTGGACTACTCTACATCTTATCTGATAAAACTAAAATATCTTCAATGGCCTCATGAATCTTATAGGAGACTCATATTTCCTACGTACAGACAACAAAGAAAAATTCCAGGTCACGACGTATAAATAGTCCTTATAATGTGCTTATAATCAGCGTTGAGGACAAGGAAACCACATAGCGACGCCGACCCAGAATCTGGTGATTCTTCGAATACCACACGCACGACCTTGATGTAGCGGGACTTATCTTCGCATTAGGATAAGGAGCTTAAGCGTAGAGTCTTGTAACTTTTTATTACAAATTTCTTGTACCTATAAAAAATTTCAATTAACAAAAATATTGGGTAATTCCTATATTTACGCATTGAATATTGATTCCTCGTTTCGTGTTGTACTTACCACACATATTTCACTCCCGATCATGATGATGCGTAGGGTAGCTATCTATATATATATATATATTCTTTAATGCATTCAAATACATGAAATGAAATTAACAGAAAGGTATGCAAGGGCGAATTCAAGTACCTAATCTAAGTTTGTTTTTAAATTGTATGGTCTAAGAAGACAAAAGTATTTCTTTGCTATATTGCTGTGGTCGTACTCGAAGGTCGCATTAAGATGTTAAGTAAATCGTCATGAACTTCATTATCGAGTGTTCTGTGTGACTACTGAACTCAGACTGAAGTGAATACTGGATTCAGACATATTAATTAGAGCAGAGCCCTATAACTATTAGACACAGATCAGATTGAACGACGGAAACCACACGTAAACAGATTTAATCCCCAGACAGAAATAATAATAATTATTAATAATAATTAATAATAATAATTTCTTCCATGCTGGCCTGGGAGCGAGAGAAAAACACAGAATATGCCAGCTGCATTTCCTCCCGGGCATGCTGTAAAAAACAGCTAAGGGATCCGAGGGTGTCAGTATATTGTAATTTAGGCGATGGGCTGTCAACCTCTATCTTAAAATAACCCTCAAAACTTTGTCGGACGTGGCGGAACGACCTTTGTTTATATCGTTTACGCTCTGCCTGCCCTATTAGAGACAAAGGCGTGATCATATGTAGAAATAATTTATTTTACCACACAATATGTTGTACAAAAGTACAAAACAATACCAATACAACCATTTGTAGCTTTAACCCTGTCTTTGTCAGATGTCGCATCCTACTCACTTTGTAATTTATTGGTCCTGAAGGCGAGTGATAAATGTTCCTGAAACTTCTCCCCAATGAGAGTTTCATGAGAAAAAGAATACGGTAAAATAAGTATTTCCTTCTTCAAACGGAAATTAAATACGTGACTTTTACCGCCTTTTTACGTCAAAGTGGCAAAGTTAAGTCGCTTCGTGGGAAAGTTGTCAAATATTGCCGAAAGAGTGTCAATCATGGATATTATCTAGGGCCGTATTTATAATCAGCTCTCATGAGGGACAGCGAGTTTAAGTTCGTATCAGAAATGTTATTTTAGTACAAACTGGCCTGTCAAATCAATACTTAATATTGGTCTCAAGTTTGAGATCGCTTCATAAATACGAGCCCTAGACAAGTGGTAGCGAGTTCAGCTAAGTTTAAGCCAAGCGAAGAGAACTGGCGGGCATTTTATTTTACACAAACCATTTTTAGGCCTTTTTGATCCCTCCATAACTCAAAAACTATTAAACATAAACACACCTTTGATTTAAATATTAGGACTTCTTAGGTTAACAAGTATCTCTATAAACACAGCTCAACATAATGTGAGCTATCCACCTGTCAGCTATCATCATAAAGTGGCCGGAGTATAGAATAATAACGAATTATAGAGATTTGTGTTTGAAAGAATCCAAATACAACCAAGAGAAACCAACTGCAAACAAATTTGGTACTTGCAAAGAATCCGACACACTCGCAAAAGGAATAAAACCAAACGCAAACAGCTGAAATGAACGAAGGGGAGTTTTAATTACGTTTCCTAGACAGACCGGAACACAGACCTTATAAAAGAGCAGATCACGCGACCTCTTTTACTACCAGCAGTCGGCTGGACACGGACCTCCCCATATGGTACCTATTTGCCACACTCACCACGCTTGACAGGCGGATTTACGAGCTCAGGGAAGACAATATTTCTTTTACATAGAACTCTGCTGCCGAAAACCACATATCTCTTACAACTTTTACGACACTAAACAATATAAAAGGGTTAATTTAATTTAAACCTGGCATCACACGAGGTATTCCAACAACAACCTTTACTATTTCCATAAAAGCATGCGTTTATTTGTCAATAGAAGCGATCTCTAGACCAAGCAGTCTGGCTTTAGCCGGACCCAAAACTTCCACTATCGGAGCTTTGCACACGCAAGGAAGGTTAACTTGCAGTATCTACTCTAATCTAGGTCTGCGTCTGAACCACTTCTAACTGACAGCCATTAGATCCCGTGAAGTATGTGAGCCCCCGAACATGTGTCTAGGTTCCCTTAATTCTTCGAGGATCCCGAATACCAGACCAACCTATATCTCTTGCTATATACTGACACTTTTACTGCTTCTTATATGTAAGTAAGTACTTTCTGGGAATAGAGAATTCAGTGCTGTACAATAAATATACTTACATACATATAATCACGCCTTTATCCCGACTTAAACAAAGGTCGTTCCGCCACGTCTGACAAAGTTTTGAGGGTTATTTAAGATAGATTTGTCTTTAAACTACAAAATATTCTCGCCTAAATTAAACAATACTGGATACCGTAGCTGGTTTTTATGGCATGCCCAGGAGGAAATGTAGCTGGCCCATTTAATGTTTTTCTCTTGTTCCCAGGCTAATCCAGGCTGTCCTTCAGTATTCACTTTTAAAAAGAGACTCAGAGAGCATTTTATGACCTCTCTTTGATGTTAATAATATTTATTATATTCATTTTATATCTATCATAATATACGTATATATCTTATATATTATTTTGTAATGTATTAGTTTTTTCTATTATTGTTATATATGTATTAGTGTTACTATAATTTATCAGATTTTCTAATTTTATTTATTGTATCTGGTGCCGTGTGTTTTCCTTCTTTCATCCCCACTAGGTTGGCTGGAAGAGATCTCTTATAGAGATAAGCTCGCCTGTTGGGTCCTAGTTTTAAGTTTAACTGTGTGTGTAAATTATTAATACAATAAAGAATATATATAATATAATAGACAGTGAAATAAAGGGTGTAATGGACATCTTCCCGTAAACTGATCGATAGGGTTTGCGAGTGCTTTGCTCTTGTGAGCTTAGCTTATTTGGATCGGAACGGAAACCAACTCTTTACGAATATTCGTTAGGCATGATCTCCGCAGAGTGGTCTTCCTCGCATTTGAATGGGGTTGCTCAATATAACTAAACAACTTTTACAAGGAAATGTTTCAGTGCAGTGCATATTTTGCAATTGACCAGAATACAAATACATAGCCCGTTCTTATAATAAGTTTTTCGGTTATTCGTCTTTGACGAATGTTTGTTTGAAACTGTTTTAATTACCTATTTGGCACCCCAGCTCCCACTGTATACTTCCATTATAGATCCAATTTCAAATGCTACAGTGGTTTGGGGTGGGATGGGATCTACCTCCTAGTGGTCCACCCTGGGTAACGGCAAGTCCGGCTGAACGATCCCAACAAAGCGGTGGTAGGCTCCGCACGACTGGCTCGCAACCATCCTCTCACCGGTGTCCGGCGCCAAACAGCTTGCTGTGTTCCGTCCATGCGTGAGATTGCCAGTGCCATAACAGGCATCTTCTGGGTGAGCTCGCTCTATCGTCGACTCTGTCACGAACATCCCTGACCTAGTGTCTAGATTCAAGAGCATACCTATTAGTAATTTAAAAAAACTCGTAGCAGAGAACGTGTTAATACTGCAAGCTTTCAACAAAAGAGCTTTTAGGAAAATTACTACCCTTTTTCGGAGCAAGGCTGCGAGATTAAAAACACCTTCTTAGACGGATCTCTTTCAAGTGCGGTCTGAACAGGGAGTCAGAAATAACTCTTATTTTCCTTATTTCACACTTCTCTTGGAAAAATCATAAATGCTATGTTTAAAAATATAGTTTCTGAAAGATTATTTCCTATTTCTTTTCAATGCACTGGGTAAGCTTTGGAATTTTCATATCTCAAAGAAAACATAAATGTGGAAATTGAAGCAAAGTTCATTGTAGTGTGGTATGTAATTCGCACGTAAAAGTTATGATATCTTAAAAACGCGCTATATCTAGGGTTTTTTAAAGTAATTCTGGTCTCTTTAATAAGGTATCATTTTTATATGACTTGGCCGTTGTAGTTGGTCGTTGTAGATATATACGAACTGCCACCAACGACGCCAATCTACAACGGCCAAGTCACAAGAAACCCGTGAATCGTGATTTCAAGGACTTTTCCACAATACAGGTCTCTGCAGAAATTAGAATTACCCTTTCCCATAATTTACAGCTAAGAACAATTCCGAATCCGCCATGTTTAATTAAACATAGTCTAAGGAGATCCAATTTCACTCGCTATCGTTTTGGGAGATCTCTTAAGGTTCGATTGGCCTCGAACTGCCTTCGTGTTCTAGTGGTCTGAGCCATGGACTCCCAATCCGGATGTCCTGGGTTCTATTCCCAGGGGAAACACAAATTTGATATTGGTATTTTTATTATTTTCTGAGATTTTCCCCAGTTTGGTTAGGACAATGCGGAATCACCTGATTATCAGGATGAAAAAAGATTCCGTGCTTCAGAGGGCACGTTAAGCCGTCGGTCCCTGTCTTTGATACTGCTCGTACACTAAACCATGTCAGAGGCCTATTAAAGTTGCTGCTATTAGAGGTTTTAAAATCTCTGACACCAGGATTCGTCGTGTCAAACGAGTGGAAACCCACAAAACAAAAGGAAGAAGATTTCACTCGCCTATCGTTTAGGAAGATCTCTGTAAGTTCGATTTACTTCTAAATTGATTTATGCTTCAATTCTTCAGAAAAAGAAGCACTCTCAACACAGGATAATTATATTTCAAGGCTCAGAGTGGATGGGAATACGTCTCGAGTGGCTTTTATTTATACTGAATAAACAAGAGTACCTTAGGCTCGTATTTATAAAGCGATCTCAAGATTCAGAGCAATATTATTTGCGGATTTGACAGACCGTTCTGTACTGAAATGATATTTCTAAGACGAACTCAAATTTGCTGTCACTCTTGAAATCTGATAATATATATGGGCCTAAGGCCCGTAATTATAAACAGCACTTGAGACTGATAGCTAGTTTGAGTACGTATCAGAAATGTAATTTTAGTACAAAAGAACCTGCCAAATCCATACTTAATATTACTCTCATATGAGCCTGAGTATAGAATAAAACAAAAGAATTTGGTCTATTTAAATGCAGTGAAAATATTTTTGTTTAGCAAATCATTTGTTAAAACATAAAGTTTCAGGTAGGTGTGTATAATTTGTTATTATAATAGCCTACCTATCTCTGTAAATAACTAATACTTTTGTCCAATTAAATGAAATTGCTTCCTCATTCAATTTATTATTACCCTCACAATAGAAAGAAAATGTATTTTTGCCACAAAGGAAAAGGATACGACGGAGTATGTTATTTCCTTGTTCCTTCGAGGAGAAATAAGTACGGGAGTGTCTTCAGGATGCTGACTTCCTTTCTTGCCTTCGTGTGGTTTCCCTTTGGAAGATTGTATGCTATTGGCGTCGATTCTCGCAACATAATTCTAATTCTTAGCTAGCGCTGTCGATTTCTTAAGTTTGACATAGGAACAGGATAGCCAGTAAACACATGATTTTAACATTTCTTATTTGACGTAAGACGCTTTAAATAAGAATGAGCATAGAGCATGCTTCCTTATTTTATGTCAAATAAGCAGTCTTATGTCAGATTAGGAATGTCAAAGTCATGTGTTTATTTGCTGTTCTGTTCTTATGTCAAACTTAAGAAAGTGACAGCGCTAGCTAAGAATTAGAATTAGGACTATGTCACGAGAATCGCTGCCTTTATCACTACTTGAATAAGGATTTAGTCCTCAGCATATTTTTTAAATGTTAAGTATTTCTTCCATGCTGGACTGGGAGCGATTTTTCCCCCGGGCATGCTGTAAAAACCAGCTAAGGGATCCGAGGGTTTCAGTATATTGCAATTTAGGCGACGGGCTGATAACCTGTCACTACAGCAGTATACCTTAAACTCTATCTGAAATAACCCTCAAAACTTTGTCAGACGTGGCGGAACGACCTTTTTTTAGGTCGTTTACGTTCTGCCTACCCCATTCGGGATAAAGGCGAGATTATATGGATGTAAGTATTTGCGTATAAGTTTGTTATTCTATTACGCTAAAATGGATCGATAAATTTGGATGAAATTCAGCACTGTTGCCTGCTATTATCTGATCGACTTAACCATACATATAAAATTATAAAGTGCGTAAGTTCTAGTTATCTATAAGGTACATACCCAGTAACCTGGAATATTAGAAAAGCTAAAGGTGTATCCTCTTGGCAGATGAGCCGATAGATTTCAAGATATGCAACCATCGCCCGTAATTCCTACTGCTACGTCCGTGGCAGCTTCAAAAATGTGCGAAAAACGCTCAAAAAAGCTATTCCGTAAAAACTACGTGTCGGATCAAAAAAAGCTATTTTGCGATTTTAGATAATCATAATATGGTAACCGTGAAAGTGCTTCTAATAGTTTAGAAGGAATTTCGAACTTACTGATAAAAACATTTTTACCATACTTACTTATATAAGTTAATACTAACAAAATTGGATCTGTGTTGTCTGAAAAATAAACTATTCTATCCTTATTTACGAATTAGAATATTTTAAAATGTTGCAATTGTAAGTCATGAACTTATTTCTTAGATGTATATTTTTTTAACTTTCCATTTTTTTTTCTATTTATTAGTCTCGATTAATGTTGCATTTTCTTGTCCCCTCAAAATTATTCACTTTCTCTTACTACCATTGGGTTGGCTGGAAGAGATCTCTTCATTGATAAGTTCGCCCTTGCACACTATGTCTGTAAATTACATTTCTTTTGTGTTTATGTCATAAAGTATATATATAAATGATTCGTTTAGGAGAATAACAACCATTAGCCGGGAGGAATCCCCTTAAATACTGCAACTTCTTTTTTTTCCGACCCGATGAATCGTGGTAAAGTGTAAATAATATACCGCGGAAAAAAGTAGACATAAATATTTTATGTTTACTTTTTTCCGTGTATTTAGTCGCAGGTGAAACCATGAACCACAGAATATTATAATACCATGATGGGTTAGAAAGCCGAATGAGCCCGATGGTGTAGAGGATACGGCCGCTGCCTCCTGAGCGGGAGGTCGTGGTTCGAATCCCACCACGTACCAATGTGTTTTACGGTTTTCGAATTTCATATGTACGTTTATTCGGTGCTTTTTCCGTGCTTCGGAAGGCACGTTAAGCCGTTGGTCCCGGTTAATATCGTTAATACCGTAGATATTAGTCGTTAAGCCATATCAGAGGCCAGTGCTAAGCATTGGCGGCTTGAAAACTCTGACCTAATCTAGGATTGGGTCTGGTTTCCCTTCTGGGTTGCGGAGGTCAGATGGCAGTCGCTCTGTGTAAAAACCAGTACCCTCGTTCAATCCCCTAGATTAGGAAGCCGACCCCGTGAGATACGGGATAAGGCTAGGGAGATGGAGGGAGATGGATGGGTTAGAAAGCAAGTCATAAATATTTCGATTTAAGCTGTCGTCTATTACTCCAAGCCACTTTTATTTGACTGCCCATAACAAAACCAATATTGTTGCAAAGTCTTAAGTCTACAGAACACCTGAGCAGCGTTAGCTTATATCATATCGGGTGTAAGGGACAGCGTACCCTAACGGATAAGGATTGTTCAGTCAACGAAACTGAACAACTTTCACAAGGAAATTCTTTTAGTAAGTGTTTTTTTTGCTTTCCCATACAAAACTACCACCTCGATCAGACATTTAAATGGAAAAGCCAAAATATAAACATTTCCTGATAGAATTTGATGGTGAAAAGTGATCAGTTTCGTTGACACAAAGGTTCATCGAGTCGATTGACTCGATACAGAAGAACTTGACTGAGCAACCCATATCATCATAAACCAACTACATATGTTTTTCGATTAATAATAGAACTCAGCCTAAACATGATAAAAACCTGAAGTTACATCGATGTGCCAGTGATGATTATAGTAGCTGCTCTTGTGAAAGACTTGAGAGAGTTAAAACAACAAAATATTTAGGAGTAATATTAGATCAAAACCTATCTTGGAACCATCATATTGACTATGTAAACGAACGTGTTAGAAAACTCATATGGATGTTTAAAATACTGAGACATATTACAACACCTAAACTACGTAATCAAATTTATACATCGTTAGCACAATCGGTCATCACATACTGCATAACCATTTGGGGGGGCGCCAACAAAACCAAATTTTTAGAAATTGAAAGAGGACAAAGATGCTTACTCAAAGTTATGTATATGAAACCTTTTAAATTCCCTACAATAGAACTTTATAAAACTTGTGACTTAATTACCGTGAGACAGTTATATATTATTCTAGCGGTTCTCAAACGACATAAAGAAACTAAATTTGATCCGAATCACAATCTTACAAGACGTAAAGCTCATATTCAATTATCCCAAATATATACAACATTTGCACAGCGACAGTTTACAACACAGTCAGCATATTTATATAATAACATCAACAAAAAACTTGACATCTATAATCTAAATTATTATACCTGCAAGAAGAAAATACAACAGTGGATAAAAACTCTAAATTACAATGATACGGAGGAATTATTAAAACGAATTATATAGGTAGAGATAGTAAGATAATTTCGTGCACAATCACACACACTTACACACACACACACTTACACACACTTACACATATACACACACACACTTTGTCTAATTATTAACTATTAATTATTAACTAACTCTTTTAACATTTTATTTCTACGTCTAAAACTGCAATAATGTAGATACCTATTATCAGAAAATATCCTCGATAGGTGTGGAAGAAGAGTGGTATTCTCTGATACAGGCAGTTTTTTGCTTACTAGAGAATACCAATTGTAATCCAAATGTAAAAAAATATTGTTAAAGGAAATAAACGATTTTTATTATTTTTATTATTTATTATTTATTATATCAGTTTCTGGTAGGCTGTCCCTTACACCCGGTATATTTGTCTGAGCATAGTGTAGACTTGCCCTAGACAAGTGTTAAACACAGCTTTCCTTTAAGGAAGCAGTGAAATCAGTTGTACAGCCTGTTTATTGCGTTTATGTAGCTAGAGGCCAATTATGTTTTTACGGCCCGGGCCTTAAAAACTTATGTTAGGCTGCTGCTTACACCGTCAAGCCTTTCAACCGTGTTACGAGTATAAGTTTTCCTTGGCAATGAAGGTTTTCCTTCGATAAAATACCTCAGGACCTAACCCTCATTTGTGTGCCAAGTTCCATCTCGATCCGATTGATGCGTTGTTGAATAACAAACATTTAAACATCCAAACTTTTGCATTTTAATAATAATTGGATAGCATAGGATAGGATACCATTAGTAGGATAATTTATGTCAAAGTTAACTTTGCACTTATTTAACCTTCGAAAAAATTACAACAAAAGTAAAGTGAGATATTTATAAACAAGTTGGCTAATAGAAATAAGCATCCTCTATAAAATAAGCTGTCAACTCAAGTGACTGACTAAGCGCGAACTTGACGGGAAAATTTGACAGCAAGATTGTGATGGCGTTGACAAGATAATGCATCTGCGGAATCCAAGAATCACTTTCACTATCATCGCCACTCATATTCCACAGTCACTTTTACTATTATTGCATTTTGGTTTGAATGTGATAATAGTTTGGATAGTGATAAAGATGTGAAGCGGTCAAAAATAAAATTAGCGGTCAAATTAAAATCCTACGAGTTAGCAAGTGAATGGTGGTATTGAAAATAACAATGATTAAAGTAGTTTTCAGCGTATCAATTTCCATATCTAGTTGATATAAGGTATTCTGGAATTTTCAGACGAGATATCCGTTTAATAACCATTGTCCTTTAGTTTCATAAACTTAAAGATTTGCAAGGACAATAATCATAGTATTCATTTCATTCTTCTATTCTATTCATTCATATTCGCGAAAGCACAGAATACTTATATTATGCGTGTAATAGATAAGGTATTTTTATAGCCATAGTTTTTAATTGTAACATGACATTTCCCTATTTTTTCCTTTTTCCTTCCATGCTGGACTGGGAGCGAGAGATAAACATAAAATGTGCCAGATGCATTTCCGCCCGAGCATGCTGTAAAAATCAGCTAAGGGATCCGAGGGTTTGAGTATATTGTAATTTAGGCGATGGGTTGACAACCTGTTTATTATTATTATAAAGGCGTGATTATATGTATGTACACTCCTCTATATTTTGTAAACTATTTGAAAAGATGTGATGGGATCCGACATGTTATGTTAATAATAATTTCGGTTTTTAGATTAAATCTAGTTGTTCTCTACCTACCATACTGCTCTCAACACTTATATGTTATCTTGAAGTGGATAGCTGTAATTGGCATTCAGTATAATCATATGTTGTGATATTATAATCTTGTAAGATGCTGTTGTTATCCTGAATAAATAAAAATAAAAAGATGCCGGAGGAGTTTCTTGGCCATGTTCTTCTGCTCCGTAGTACATAGTCGAACTTGGCAAATAATATCTTGCTTTTAACTGAATTCTAACACAGTTCATTGAATAATTATAAAGCTTTATTCCACTTTGAGTTTTCGCCTGGAGGTTCCATTGTAATTTTAAAACGTGCAAAAGTACGATTTTATAGCGAATAAGAAAACAGTTCCCTATATATACTAGTACCAAGTGTTGCAACTTTCACTTATGGGTATTCACTATAAACAATTTGTTGATAATTAAAATGGTGAATGAGTAGCACTATATTGATATTGAATGAGAATAGTATTAATAATAACTCGTCAGATTAACATAGCGCCCGAGCACCTGTTAGATTTTATTTGGTCATAAAATAACTTTAATTGAGACCTTCAGGCTAAAACAATGGTTGGAGAGAAAGTGTAAAGGTGCCATAGGGCTTGCTAAAGGCATGGCTAATCAAGAAAGCTTTGTGTATGAAGCTTTATGTGTGCTTTATGGTAGACCGCCTAGTAATTAGTAATTAGTCTATGTGTACCGACTACACATCTGTCGACTCGGCTGCGCTACTAGGCGGTTTGAAAACTCTGACACCAGGATTCTTCGGGTCGTTGTTCCACTCGAGAATCCTCTCGCTAAGAAGAAGAGTCTATGTGAAGAATTATCCGCAACTTTAAACATTATTATTATTTTAGCTAGCCTATTAGATCCCACTGCTGGGCAAAAGCCACCCCTGCGGTTTTCGACTCATCACGGTCTAATGTAACTTCAGTCCAGTCTTTCAGATGGGCGTCAAGATCGTCATGCCATCTTTTTCGGGGTCTACCTCTTCGCCGAAAACTGTCTTAAGGTACCCAATTTTCCATGACTATCTTGCCCCATCGATCCGGGTGCATCCGAAGAACATGCCCAGCCTACAAACATAATAAATATATAAATATTAGATTGAAGAAGTTGTCAAAATATAATCCTAGTTCAGCATGCCATATTTTAGAAAACATTTTATAAAAGTTCTTTAGCAATACCCAAAGGTAACCTATGAAACTTTTTTTTATTTGTGGAGCTTACAGCAGTAATATGTACAATAATTACGAAATCTAATATAAATGTTACTGTAAAAGCCGTGCGGTAAATCCTAGGATTTACGATAAAACCTAAGATATTTATACCAACCCTAGTCGGTTTAAATCTCCGAAAAGTACTTTGTTATAATAGTTATTTTCGGACTTGTACCACCATTCTCAACTCCTGCAGATGTTCGTGTTAGCATGTCAAAACCACAAGAATATTATCTTATTACCCTGTTTTATACGACACGGTGTAACAAAGAGCTAATGTGACAAGTAAATTTGACAGCTGCTTTCTTAGATGCGCCGCCACTCCTGCGCAGATCGCGCCATCGTCTCGTCACAGATAGTCTAGCCATCGGCAACAGATCACACCTTTCGTAAGAATAATAATATACATTGCGCTTTTGGCATACTTGCAGGATTTTGTTAGCTAGCTGCTTCCATTGTCTAGTCGTCTCAGCCATTGGCTCTGGAACCAACGGTCCTGGGTTCGATTCTCAAGGGCGAACACAAAGTTGAGAGTGAGTTTTACTCAATTTGGTCAGGCCAATGCAGGCTGAATCACCTGATTGCCTGGAAGAAAAACGATTCCGTGGTTTAGAGGGCATGCTAGGCCGTCGGTCCCGCGGTCGCTGTCTTTAATAGTGGTCGTTACACAAACCATGTAATAAACCTATTTGCTGTGTTATCACCAGTTTTCATGGGATCGATCGACTGGAAACCTACATGACAAGAAGTAGAAGAGGCGGCTACGCAATGGACATGTGAAAATGTAGTTTTCTGAATCGTCACTTATCGTCTCGTCACGTCACAGATTGTCTAGCCATCGCTGATAGATCACAATATCTTCGCATCTTTCGTGAGAATAATTCAATATACATTGCGTTGTTGGTGTACTGGTTGTAATAGTTGGAGGATTTTATTCTCTAGCAGGTACGCAATGTACATCAAATTGGAAATGTAGTTTTACTGTCTCTTATCGTTTCGCACAGATAGTCTAGCCCACTTTGCCATCACTTTCACTGGTCGACAGTGACTTATGTTATGATTGCAGTTTGTGATTTGGAGATTGGCTCAGCTTTGTTAATATGACGTGAAATTTAGTAAGCCAAATTGATAGTTGTTCGTTTCAATTAAATTCGACGATGAATTAAAATTACCTATAGTATTTCCAACCCAGTTTTAGAAAAAAGGTAAACAGTTTCATGCCTTTTTATTCAAAAACACATTTAAAAAATAAATATACGTGTTGGCAAATTAGTAAAATTACTAAGGCTCGTATTTATAAAGCGATCTCATCATTGAAAACAATATTAAGTATGGATCAATTAAATTCGACGATGAATTAAAATTACCTATAGTATTTCCAACCCAGTTTTAGAAAAAAGGTAAACAGTTTCATGCCTTTTTATTCAAAAACACATTTAAAAAATAAATATACGTGTTGGCAAATTAGTAAAATTACTAAGGCTCGTATTTATAAAGCGATCTCATCATTGAAAACAATATAAAGTGTACTGAAATTACATTTCTGATACGAACTCAAACTCGCTGTCAGTCTCAAGTGCTGATATTATACGGTACGGGCCTGAAACTACTATTTCATTATGTTGTCATATCTAATAGCTAAAACTTATATTAAAACCAGATCTTCGATTAAAAGACATGAAATTTTGTTTACCTTTATTCTTAAACTGAGTTGGAAATACTATAGATAGTTTTTTTAATTGAATTAAGTGAAATAACACCATTAGTATAAAACTAAAATCTATCGAGAAGATACCTTATTAAAGCAAATCGGACATATTTTCGGTCTGATTACTGATACATAAATAAGATGATATTGTTAAAATATCCTCTGATTATAAATGAATATTTATTATAGTTCACAACTCTACTGTAGTTTTTAACTCATAAATTATAAATATTATAATCTTCGAATAAAGTTGTTGTAAGTTTTTTATATGAAGAATCTTAATCATCCTAAAAGAAATGCCGACAATTTGATGCCAAAGTC
Source organism: Scrobipalpa costella (assembly GCA_949820665.1). NCBI lineage: Eukaryota > Metazoa > Arthropoda > Insecta > Lepidoptera > Gelechiidae > Scrobipalpa > Scrobipalpa costella. Next base: position 4,730,713 of record OX463307.1, on the reverse strand, counting down.
ATATTATCACTAATGACTTCCTTTAGACATAAATATCAAATTAAAACAGGATGCTATTCTAATGATGTACCTAATTGTAAATTGCGGATTTCACACGACTGTGGAATTACCGCTTTCGGCAAATTATATTTTTTTTTTCCATGCTGGCCTGGGAGCGAGAGAAAAACATAGAATGTGCCAGCTGCATTTATTCCCGGGCATGGTGTAAAAACCAGATAAGGGATCCGAGGGTTTCAGTATGTTGTAGTTTAGGCGATGGGCTGACAACCTGTCACTACAGCAATATACCTACAAATCTATCTTAAATAACCCTCAAAACTTTGTCAGACGTGGCGACACGACCTTTATTTAGGTCGTTTACGTTCTGCCTACCCCATTAGGGATAAAGGCGTGACTATATGTATGTATGTATTTTTTTTACCTCGCGTATTAGGTGACTAGCAGGTAACAGTTGTTTTATCTTAAGATTACTTTATCATGATTGTGTGTGTGACCTACATCTGTACTTACGCACACATGGGCGCGTGTCCGTACGCACAACCACAAATATGGCTGAGCAGCAGTCGTGAGATAGAAATACGATATCAAAATTTATTGTCAGTTGGTATGTAAAAAGATACGAACTTGTCACATTGTCATTAGAACCAAAAATAGTAATTTTGCTTTTCGATCGCTGTGGTCATTTTGTCTAAAGTATAGTTCCTGGAGAAAGTTGTTCAGTTTCGTTGAAAGTCTTGACATAGCAACCCCTATCAGTTCTCGGTACGCTGTCCCGTATATCCGATATGTGTTTTGTTTGTTTGTGTATGTGTGTGGACACAGTGGAGAACAGAGCCATGGTATCGTGCCGTTGCCGTGCCGTGGACATACATACATACATAAAATCACGCCTTTATCCCTTACGGGGTAGGCAGAGCGTTAAACGCCTCGTAAAAGGCGGTTTTGCCGCGTCTGACAAAAATTGAGGGCAATTTTAGATTGTAATGTGTATTGCTAATGTGTAGTGACAGGTTGTCAGCCCGTCGCCTAAATTACAATACACTGTAACCCTCGAATCCCTTTTGCTGTCTTCTACAGCATGCCCGGGAGGAAGGGCAGCTGGAACATTCTATGTTTTTCTATCTCTCCCAGTCCAGCATGGAAGACAGCGTGGACTTGTCGTCTATGGAAAAATGGCCATTCGATGACGTCAGACCAATTGAACAGGGATCGTGTGTGATCGTCTCTTGACACGACATCTATAGGCTATTCGTTTCAGTTCTCATCATACCGGGTATAAGGGACAGCGTCCCGCAAACTGATAAGGGTTGCTCAGTCAACGCAACTCACCAGGGAATTCTTTCAAGAGATAAAAAAGTATGTAAGAAGACACGAACTTGTCACATTGTCATCAGAACCAAATTTAGTAATTTTGAATTGATTTCAACTTTACAACTACTTATGCTGAAATTATTTTGATATTTTCATTACTTAAAATCCTAGAATTACAGTCTTACCATACTTCTATACTACGGGATGTGGTCACTGCCTACCCCTCCGGGAAAGGGGCGTGATTATATCTATGTATGTATACTACGGGAAATCTTAATAAATTGGGGCAAATAGCTAGAGAAGAATAAAATCACACTTTCAACAAAAAACAAATAAGTTCGTATCATAAAACCATGTAAAAACTAATAAATGCTTTTGACAGTGCATTTAATTTATCTAAAACATTTTACCTCAAAATCCTGTCACACTTCTAGGAATTGGGTCATCTACCACGCTCTCTGTCCCGCTTAAACTTTTAAATTTCTAACTAAAGTCATTTTACCTCTAGCATATTTCCCCCATTAAATTTTAGTACCATTTTTGTTATTCATTTTTTTTATAGAATATTTAGTTTATTATTTACAAAAAATATAAAGAAAATACAATCTTGATGTTATTAAGTGAATATAGAATATTTTAGTTGGAGCGATACCTACTGTTTGGCTGTTTTTTGGGCTTCTTCTTCTTCTGTCGAGTGGGTATCGAGTCTATCGACCCGATGAACCCTGGTGCCAGAGTTTTTAAACCGCCTAGTAGCACAACTATCAGGCCTCTGACATGGTTTGAGTAACGACCACTATCAAAGACAGCGACCGGGACCGACGGCTTAACGTGCCCTCCGAAGCACGAAATCTTTTTCTTTTTCGGACAATCAGGTGATTCAGCCTGCAATGTCCTAACCAAACTGGGGAAAAATTCACAAAGTGATAAATTCTCAAATATCAACTTTGTGTTTCCCCCCTGGGAATCGAACCCAGGACCTCCAGATCAGGAGTCCATGGCACTAGCCACTAGACCACGGAGGCAGTTTTGGGCTAATTGCACCGTACTATGAACACATAAAATATCAAATATAAGGCTCAAATAAAAGATCTAGGCTGAAACTTGATGTTATAAGAATTCAAGTCAAAATTATATTTTTTATAATAAGTAATAAGTATGTGCAAGCGCACGCGTTGATGTCTTTTATAAGACCAAAATATGAAAAAAGTATGAAATAGTTTTATTTTGCTATATTATTTTTGGTAGTTGTAGTGACATCATTGAATTATTGTTCTATTACTAGTATTTTGAAACAGGTAGGTGTTATTTCAAATGAAATTACAATTGTCGTTTTTTATCATACTTAACGTTCACTGTGTCATAATGTGTAGTTGTTATTTTATTTCGGATATAATCGTACATTGACAGAAAAAACTTTTTTTTTGTATTTTTTAACTCGGCGGGTTCAGTTGACGTAGAAAAATAAATGATTTCATTTCATTTCAAGTTTGGTCAACTGATTCCTATGGGTTCAGTTTTGTGTGATTTCAGTTGACTCGTTAAGGACGCTTTGAAGGGTCGTGTTATTTTATTTATTGACCCGCCCCGCCCCGGCTTCGCACGGAAATCATCAGTGTTTCTCGACTATATTCTGCATGTATTATACATATAAACCTTCCTCTTGAATCACTCTACCCATTTAAACGGCACCAAAATCCGTTGCGTAGTTTTAAAGATCTAAGCATACATAGGGATATAGGGACAGAGAAAGCGACTTTGTTTTATACTATGTAGTGATTTACTATTTATTGTACACAAGTAACATGAGAAATACAATACACAAGGAATAAAGACACAACATGTACAGCTTATTCCTACAAAGGAATTTCTTCCAGCTGACATACGGAAGTGCGACTGACTGAGATGTGTTTGTGCCCTTTAACCCTGTATAACTACTATCTAAGCAATCATAATGTTCAAACTAGATTTAGTGGATGCAATAACATTATTCTTCCATGCTGGCCTGGGAGCGAGAGAAAAACATAACATTTCCTCCCGGGCATGCTGTAAAAAGTTAAGGGATCCGAGGGTTTTAGTATATTGTAATTTAGGCGATGGGGGCATGATACCTACAAATATATCTTAAATAACCCTCAGACCTTTAGACTCTGAATCTAACTCAGATCTTTGGACTGGGAGAGAAAGAAAAACATAGAATGTTCCAGTTGCCCTTCCTCCCGGGCATGCTGTATAAGTCAGCAAAAGGGATTCGAGGGTTACAGTGTATTGTAATTTAGGCGATGGGCTGACAACCTGTCACTACAGCAATACACATTACAATCTAAAATTGCCCTCAATTTATGTCAGACGTGGCGAAAGCGCCTTTTAGGAGGCGTTTTACGCTCTGCCTACCCCGTATAGGATAAAGGCGTGATTTTATGTATGTATGTATGTATATCATACTTCATGATAAGTATCTAAGATTTGTATTTGTACAAAATTTCACATTTGTAATTCAAAGCTTAAATACTCAATATGAATGATTAAATTATGGATGATAATATGGAGAATTAGTTGCGATTCTCGCGAAATATAAAATATTCATGAAAATGTTTGTATTTCAGGCACAATTAATTTAAATAATAAAATTAATTAATATAATTGCCCTCAATTTTTGTCAGACGTGGCGAAAGCGCCTTTTACGAGGCGTTAAACGCTCTGCCTACCCCGTAAGGGATAAAGGCGTCATTTATGTATGTATGTATGTATTAATTTAAATCTAAAGGCGCCACCGTCGTGCCAGTGTTCACCCCTTAATGGATGCAATAACATTACGTAAGGGCTCCTGGAAGTCCTATATCAAGTTCGGAAGGGTTAATATGAATTAGGGAATATCCGGTAGCTTTGCAGTTGTACCCGTGGGGTTATAAATTTCCAGATCTCAGGCCCTTTTGGGATGCTATATAACAACTTCTTCTTCTGTCGAGTGGGTATCGAGTCTATGGACCCGATGATTCCTGGCGTCAGAGTGTTTTGAACCGCCTAGTAGCACAACCATCAGGCCTCTGACATGGTTTGAGTAACGACCACTATTAAAGACAACGACCGGGACCGACGGCTTAACGTGCCCTCCGAAGCACGTAATATTTTTCTTTTCGGACAATCAGGTGATTCAGCCTGCAATGTCCTAACCAAACTGGGGAAAAATTCACAAAGTGATAATTTCTCAAATATCAACTTTTATGTTTTCCCCCCTGGGAATCGAACCCAGGACCTCCGGATCGTGAGTCCATGGCACTAGCCACTAGACCACGGAGGCAGCTTATATAACATGATAGGCTACCAATACATACATATAATCACGATTTTTTCCTAATCGTCTTTCCATGCTGGAGTGGGAGCCAGAGATCTTTCCATGCTGGACTGGGAGCTGGAGAAAAAACATAGAATGCGCCAGCTGCATTTCCTCCCCGGCATGCTGTAAAACCAGCTAAGAGATCAGAGGGTTTCAGTATATTGCAATTAAGGCGATGGGCTGACAACCCGTCACTACAGAAATATAGCTACAAATCTATCTTAAATAACCCTCTAAACTTTGTCAGACGTGGCGGAATGACCTTCGATTGGGTCGTTTGCGCTCTGCCTACCTCATTAGGGATAAAGGCGTGATTACATGTATGTTTGTATATCCCTAATGGGCTAGGCAGAGCGTAAACGACCTAACCAAAGGTCGTACCGCCACGTCTGACAATTGAAAATTTGAGGGTTATTTAAGATAGATTTGTAGGTATATTGTTGTAGTGGCAGGTTGTCAGCCCATCGCCTAAATAGCAATACACAGAAACCCTCGGATACCTTAGCTGGATTTTACAGCATATCCGGGTGGATATGCGGCTGGCACGTTCTATGTTTTTCTCTCTCTCCCAGGCCAGCATGTAAAAGATGTAACATGATAGGCTACCAATATTGATGAGACTATACGTTTGGGACATTACGCAAGAAATCAGGAGTTCGCTAAAGGAGGAAATCATTAGCTATTTCCTATATTCAAAGGTATACCTTTGCACTGCACTCCATAAACCATTTTCTGTAAAGTTTTTTTTTTTCATTTTTTGACGAATGCATATTCCTTAAGGAAAGTATTGTTGCTACCAGAAAATTCCACACATTGAGTATCGGTCGCTAATAAATTAGTTGTTCATATTTTTTTCCTTTGCATACTAAAATTTTGTTCTGACAATTTCTTTACCAAATCTGATATAGTTAAGATTTGTAACAACGGTAATTTAGCAAATACAGCTGAGCAGTAGTTAACAGCTAAGCAACAGTTTAAGCAAATAAGAAACATTTTGTATTAGGTAGGCCGTCTGGTGATTGGGTGAAAGTGATTCAGTTTCAAACTAGAATTATTTATTATGGTAGGTAATTTTATGACAATACTAGTTGGCTGAATGACGGTTTGCTGACATACCTAAATTACAATTTACCGGGCACTTTCACCCCATATCTACCTAGATGTTGCGATTATCCAAGCATTGGCGTTTAGATTCAGGAAATGTTAATATCCAACATGATGAGAACAACTTTCCCGTTTTATGACTTGCGGATTCTCGCCCCTCGTAAAATTGCAACAATACACATGTGGTTAGGTCCACGGTTCCCGTCAGTGGATCATTTCATTTCACCGGCGCTGGAGTGGCGAGTGGCGAGACGATCATCACGCAAGCAGCTCGCCTCGCCAGCCAGTTGCGCTCGCGACCGCCCGACGCTTGCACGCGTGTACGGCCTTCACTCCCGCGCATGTTACAATACCCCGTACCGCGCAAACTCAGTGCTACCTGCTAACCAAACATCTGTGATAGTGACATGGTTTTGTGCCCATATCGGATTCCGTTACGGTGTTATTAAAAACGTAAGTAAAGAAAATAATGTGACGAAAAAACCGATCATCGAACATGCACCGATTTGCCGCAAAAGTGGTGCGATTAAAATTTTAAATAGAGCAGAGAATACGCGACAAATTTATCACGCGATCGGATACACACAAACCCAATTCCGATTGGCGATTAATTAACCATCTGCGTTTCTAACATCGTGCACGTATTTAAATTATTTAGAAATCCAAGTCATCGGTTGCAAAAAATGCACGAAATCGCCGGAGCGGCGCGGGCGCCGACGTCCACTCCACATGTCTGCGAGCGCACTGGAAGAGACTGCTCACATGATAACTGTGATATCTTGCTATCGTTATCAGATACGAGACTAATAGCTTTTCTCCTGCGAACCGGGAAGCGTCCGCCTGTCACGAACGCAATTCTTTGAAACAAATTCGAAACGCAAAAAATGCGTACGCAGAAGCAATCCGCAATTAAGTTAATAGTCGGTCATTACCAGAGGTCGGAAATTCGGGTGCAAAAAAAGTAAAAACCCACTGTTGGAGCTACTGAGAGTTGCTACAACCACCTTTTTCAAGATGTTTAGGGCCCCAGTTTATTTTTCTTTAGTAAATTGTTTTAGTAATGCCAATGTGTTCTTTGCGTCAATATAAGTCGAAAGTGTTTGCAATTTTTTTTTTATATTTGTTTTAATTTGAAAGATATAAGTAGAAATGTGTTTTCAATGTACTTAAAATATTAAAAATATAAAAATATCATTTGATTGTTTGATATTTTTATTGAATACCATTTAGAAATGATTTCTACGATGCTTTTATTATTTTTACACAAAAATTTGAATGGGGCCCTCGGGGGCCCAAAAGCGTTTTATTTCTTTAAAAAAAATTGCGGAGTAAATTAAAATTAAAATTCGTAATTGGCAAGGTTAAGACAAGATAAACGCTTTTTACTCTTGTCATTTTTTCTCTACGATTGATAGTTTCAGGGTAAATTGATGTTGAAGTTAGTAGGACACAATTGTTCAAGACCAAGCCAAGTAGTTGTTTTTATGGTGAAATCAGCTAGGTTAAGAAGAGATACGCACTTCTCTTTCAAGAAAGATTTTTTTCTCTACGGTTGACAGTTTCACAGATTGATGTTAAAATTCCCTGGACACAATTTTTGGGCCTGGAGGCCCCAAAGCGTTTTACTGCTTAAACATTACTATACTTTTTTCTTTCGTTGTGAAACTATTAAGGTTCATTGTAAGCACCTAAATCCTTAAAAGAAGACCAGTCAAGCACTCGCATATATATATAAAAAGAATTTTACCGGATTCGTCTTTATTTTATATTTTACAAATAAGTACATACATACATATAATCACGCCTTTATCTCTAATGGGGTAGGCAGAGCGTAAACGACCTAAACAAAGGTCGTTCCGCCACGTCTGACAAATTTTGAGGGTCATTCCAGGTGGATCTGTATATTGCTATAGTGACAGGTTGTCAGCCCATCGTTTAAAATACAATACTGAAACCCTCCCTGGGTTAGCCGGTTTCCAATAAGTATATCAGAGAAAATAATTGATACTAGGTTACATGTAATACACTTTTGATTTTGTGTACTTGCCATATTTTACAAACCAAAAATTAAGACAATACATTATAAACACACTTAGACAGATACAGTCAATATGCTGACCTTGTCGCACATACTCAAAGAGAGAGATAGATAGGGACAAGGATAGAGAGAGACAGGGATATTTAGTTTAGTTTAGTTTATAAATAACTATTGCATATTTTGTTTTTGTTAAAATATAAATATAACTTACATATTTACGTCGTTTTATTGTGCATAACTATATCGGTTATTTAAGTATAAATATACTCTTTTATTTGACTATTGAATTTAATTTATACATACAGTGTTACAAGCTGAACGAATGATGCACTTAAAGTTATTTAAATTTCATTAAACAAGGCAGAGTTGCGAGCTGTAATTTTTTAATATTTATTTATTAAACTGTAATTGATTTCTCTTAAACTGCCGGAACTACGGAGCGAGGACTTGCTTGAAACTAGGTAGTAGACATGTGCTATGATCGGCGATGTTTTCATCGGCGTAATCGGAGTCAACATTCAAATGCTTGATAGATTAAATTACGTGCAATCATTCAACAAAAATAGCATTTAAACACCTGTATTGACAATATTGACTCAATTTGAATCCAAAGTGGTCACTTTTAAGTATTTTTTGGTATAGCTGCAGGTGCCGCCTGCCTCTTCCACTATGGTTGAGTAGTCTTTTGCACATACTTGGATAAACGGTCGAAGTGATAAATTTCCTAGAAATATTTATTTGAAAGACACATACATGCTGGTCCAATATACTCTCTCTCTCTCAGTATATGCGACAAGGTCAGCGTATAGAGCTGCATCTGTTTCAATTTGTGAAATGTTGAAAGTACACAATATTATGGTCAAATTTTATAAAGAAAGCCAAAAGTATTTCATGTAACTTAGTAGCAAGCATTTAATTGTTAATTTACTATGAAACTATCAACCGTAGAGAAAAAATTACAGGAGCAAAAACGTTTATCTTGTCCTAACCTACCCAAATAAGAATTGTAATTTTGTTTTTTTCCGTAATTTCTTTGTTTAAGAAGTAAAATGCTTTGGGCCCCCAGGTCCAAAAATTGTCCTAACAACTTTAACATCAATTCACTGTGAAACTGTGAACCGTAGAGAAAAAATAACAAGAAAGAGAAGTGCCTTGCCTATCTCTTCTTAACCTAGACGATTTCACCATAAAAACCACTACTTTGCTTGGTTTTGAACGATTGTGTCCTGCTAACTTTAAGATCAATTTATCCTGAAACTATCAACCGTATAGAAAAAATTACAAGAGTAAAAAGCGTTTATCTTGTCTTAACCTTGCCAAATACGAATTTTAATTTTAATTTTCTCCGCAATTTTTTTTAAAGTAATAAAACGCTTTTGGGCCCCTGAGGGCCCCATTCAAATTTTTGTGTAATAATAATAAAAGCATTGTAGAAATCATTTATAAAGGGTATTCAATAAAAATATCAAACAATCAAACGATATTTTTATATTTTTTATATTTTTCAGTATATTGAAAACTTATTTCTACTTTTATCTTTAAAATTAAAACGAATATTAAAAAATATGCAAACAGTTTCGACTTATATTGACGCAAAGAACACATTGGCATTACTAAAACAATTTAATAAAGAAAAATAAACTGGGGCCCTAAAAATCTTCAAAAAAGGTGGTTGTAGCAACTCTTAGTAGCTCCAACAGTGGGTTTTTACTTTTTTTGCACCCGAATTTCCGACCTCTGGTCATTACACAAATTCATTTCAGCATAAAAAATATCATCTCAACACGCGAGTTAGAATTAACAAAATCAATGCGTGAAAAATAAAGAACAAAAGAAGACAGACGGTTAATTTAATCGCTAAACACATACATTATTTTGTTCGCATTAAAATTTATTGCACGCAATACATATCTAGTGAAAATGGATGTGAAACAAATAAATATCTCGATGAGAAACGTATGATTTTCTTCGGGTCTACTCATGTTTAGAAACGTCCTAACGATGCTATCATACGAAGAACGATTAAAGAAACTATAGCACACATAGCAGAGACATATTTTGCATATTAATACGCTTTTCCCCGCATGCAAAACGCACGAGACTGATGCGTCTACATACTTGTGATTATTGTACACATGTACAGGATGGTTAGTGGTTATGAGCCCGATAGTGTAGTGGATAGGGCCGCTGCCTTCTGAGCAGGGAGGTCCACGACCACGTACCAATGTGTTTTTCGGTTTTCGAATTTCATATGTACGTTTTTTCGGCGTTTTTTCCGTGTTTCGGAAGGTACGTTAAGTTGTTGGTCCCTATTAAAATCGTTTCATGCCGTAGATATTAGTCGTTAAGCCATGTCAGAGGCCAGTGCTAAGCATTGGCGGCTTGAAAACTCTGACCTAATCTAGGATTGGGTTTGGCTTTCCTTCTGGGTTGCGGAGGTCAGATGACAGTCGCTCTGTGTAAAAACTAATACCCTCGTTCAATCGCCTAGATTAGGTAGCCGACCCCGTGAGATACATGATAAGGCTAGGATATAATGATGTACAGGATGGTTAGTGTCTGATGCGTCTCCGTACTTATATTGTACCTACATGGTAAAATTGTGTAAATTTTGTGTAAATTTTTGTGGTATTGGTAAGATGAGATTGATTGAGAACTCTTTGAAAATTAAGCATTGCTCTGATTCTTATCGTATCCATCGTAATGGCATAAGCATTGCTAAAAACTAAAGATGGTTTACAAAGAATTGAATAGGTATAATGTTTGTTTGTCATTGATAAAAATAACAGTTCATAAAATGCACTCCTAATCCGCCACCGCCACACGGTATTATGGTTATGTTAACTAGATCAAAATATTATGGAAAATGTAATAATGGTATTTATACCTTAAGTGTATGTTTAATGGTACCGAAGTAACTAACAGAGTTAAAGATCGGAATGCTACGACTACCATGTCACAGTCAGTCATTGCAAAGTTTAATTTTGCATGTGATCAAGTTGCACTTTAATTTGACCACTTTCGGATCTAATATTCGACAGCTAGTACATCTAGGCCCGTAATTACAAACAGAACTTGAGAATGACAGCTAGTTTGAGTCCGTATCAGAAATGTCATTTCAGTACAAACGGACGTGTCAGATTCATACCTAATATTATTCGCAATCTTGAGATAGCTTTATAAACACGAGCCCTAATATGTTTGACAGCAAGTATATCTAGGAGCTATTTAGCTCTAATGTAACTGAAACATTGTATTTGAATTGAATGTCTACAAAATTATACTAGCTGATAGGCAAAACAATGGATTGCCAATTCTGATATCAAGTTATGAAGGCGCATTTTTGGGATCGTCATACGACGATACATACGTACACATACATACATAATCACGCCTTTAACCCGAATGGGGTAGGCAGAGCGAAAACGAACAACTAAAAGTCATTCCGCCACGTCTGACAAGTTTTGAGGGCAATTTGTAATGTGTATCGCTATAGTTACAGGTTGTCAGCCCAAAGCCTAAATTGCAAAACACTGAAACCCTCGAAACCCTTAGCTGGTATTCACAGCATGCCCAGGAGGAAATGTAGCTGGCACATTCTATGTTTTTCTCTCGCTCCCAGTCCAGCATGGAAGTCATACAATGATGATGATATAAAAGATAAAGACAAGAACATTAAATCGGTGATCACATGGCTGCTACTTGGCAACACCGTGTATTCGGTCGCATCCAGTCGCGTTATTTCTCTGCGCCGGCGCAGCTCGCGAGTATGTTAGTGGTTCGCGCAGTGAGAGTTAGAATGTGTAGCGACGACCTGATCAACGCGAATTAACACTCGTCTAGATATCTTTTATATAATATATATATTAAAAGCTGTCTGTTTGTCTATATAAAGCTCATTATAAAATACTTAACATCTACATTTTAGTTAAAAATAATAATAGCACAGTAGGAATAAGACAACTACTATACATACGGACATATAATCACGCCTTTATCCCTAATGGGGTAGGCTGAGCGTAAACGACCCAAAGAAAGGTCGTTTCCACCACGTCTGTCAAAGTTTTGAGGGTTATTTAAGATGGACTTGTAGGTATAGTGACAGGTTGTCAGCACATCGCCTAAATTGCAATATACAGGAACCCTTGAATCCCCTGGCTGGTTTTTTTTTTACTGGCATATTCTACGTTTTTCTCTCGCTCCCAGTCCAGCATAGAAGAACTAACTTTAATATATGCTGATTTTGTAAGCTAAACACTTAATGAATAATAATAAAATAACTTCTATGCTGGACTGGGTGTGATAGAAAAAAACAGAATTTGCCAGCTGCATCCCGGACATGTTGTAAAAACCATTTAAGTCTAAGGGATTCGATGCTTTAGTGTTTTGTAATTTAGGCGATAGGCTGACAACCCGTTACTATAGCAATCATAATCATCTATAATAATAATAACCCTCCAACCTTGTCAGACGTTGTCGATCGACCTTTGTTTGGGCCGTTGCCGCTCTGCCTACCCCATTAGAGACTCATTCGTGGTAGTATGTATGTAGATACGTAAGTTAAACACTAAGACAGCTAAATATTTTAATTCACATGGGAAAATCTGCTGGATAACTTACAACTTACGTTTTAATAAAGTTAATGATAAGTTGTATGGCTGCCGTTTTAATGAGAGGGGTCTGAAGTCTTCTTGGTTAATTAATTTGCAATAACTGGTTTTAGAGGTGTGGTGTCACTGTGAAAGTGTATAACTCGGAAATGGAATATTTTGAAGTTTAAAATTAGGATGGGCAATTTACTTAAATTGTACAAATTAAAAAAATCTTCTATTGTAAAAAAATCTAATGGGGACAGATACTTCATTTTTGTCTCAATCAGCTGTTTGCTTGTCAAGAAATGGTTTCGTGCTTCGGATTATTCAATGTTAATTGTTGCCTTTGGGTCCCTGGCGCTGACTTTGATACTGTTTGTTGCATAGACTAAGTAGAAGACCTGCAATGGCAGTTTAAAAAATCAGATACTAGAGTTCATTCGGTCGATCGTTGACTCGATATATAAAAGAAGGATGTTAACGAAGTTCGTTTTTAATTAACATATACTACAGCTGTTCCTTGAAGTTCAAATTTCAGAATCGCAGATGATAACTTTGTTACAAACATTATGTTTTACGGTTGACTTTCTTCTAAATTGTAAAGAAGAAGAAGTTTACGTACTGCAAAACAAGTTAGTATCAATAACTCAACGTTAAATAAACGAACTGTAAACAAACTGTAAAACCAATCGTGCTCAAACTCGTAAAACAATATAATAATGTGTACAAAACACGAAAGTACATAGACTTAAATTATGTGGAAATCGCTTTACCGCCGTAAACCCGCCACTAAGTCATCTTCCACGCATATCCTGCGCGCACGCACTTCCTTATGATTTCATTAGATTACTTGCTTTACCCATAATGGCGTCTTTTCATTACCAGCCAGTGTTGCCAACCTTAGTGAAGAAAAAGTTATAGATTAATGTTTTGAGTTTGTTTGAAAAAAAAATGATATTAGTTTTTAATTTAGTTGGCCTGCAAAATTCATGATCTCTCATCTCACGCAGATAAACTTCATCAAGTACAAATATTTATTTCTTATTCCGTTTCACTATTTGTGCCAAAAGTGCCAAGGAATTGAGTGTATTCCTTGAGAAAAGGCGCAACATACCAAAAGCAGTAAAAAAAACACATTAACATTAAAACGGATAGTCATGATAAAAATACTGAACCTACAATTTTTTTACTACAGATTTTCGCAATAACAGTAATATTTTATTTCATAAGGTAGAGGAATGGAAAATTTGGAATTCGCCTCGACCAGGATTTGAACCTGTGTCCTTCGGAATCGAGCAACCGAGGTAGAATTTTTTTAACAAGTCTATTTTATAGGATCATCACTACATAGTATTAAACAAAGTCGCTTTTTCTGTCCCTATATAAATATGTAGGCATAAATCTTTAAAACTACGCAACGGATTTTGATGCGGTTTATTTTATTGGATAGGGTGATTCAAGAGGAAGGTTTATATGTATAATACATGCATAATATAGTAGAGAAACACTGATAATTTCCATGTGAAGCCGGGGCGGGTCGCTAGTATTTACTATATAATATGAAAAAAGCAAATAATAAGTTCGACATAATTATGTTTAGCATTTTCAAATTCACTAATAATAACAGTTTAATAATTCTACTATTAAACTGTGTAGAGTTGGCAACACTAGCCATCGTCTATAATTGCTGAACCTGCAATAGCTTCTAATGACTGCCTGGTAACCTATTGATAGGTAGAAATTACTCCAGACCAACGTATCATTTGTCTACTATCACTGGGGTATTTTCTACTTAATGTAAAAAGCATTAAGTAAATAAGTGCTATGTTTTATCGCTTATTACAAATTAAATTGATAAATAGGTTGCTTAGTGCTTTCCACTTTTCTCTCGACCTCATTCAGTTTTTAGTTGAATTATATTGTTCTTTTATGAAGTGTTAAATTTTATAGGTAAGATGGGTAATGGGTAGCCATGATTTGTTACGAGATTCCCCTAGGCTAAGTGGACCCCAACAGTCAAAAAATACCAATAGTGAGAACACAATTCATCTGAAATCCGGTCGATTAGATTGGTTGTTCAGTTCAATCCGCATTTGCCACTTCGCAGACTGAGCGTAAAAAGGGTCATGTCGTGGATAGTTCATTTTACAATGCACAATCCGTGAAATTTCCCTTATTTCGGGCAATGTATGTATTTGGGGTTTGAGCGTAACATGTAAGTACAAGAGAGTACTCTGCATAGCTATCAGTAGCGATGGGTCCGTATAACACGATTCCCGTCGGCTTGCCTTTTAATACATAAATACATATAATCACGCCTCCATCCCTAATGGGGTAGGCAGAGCGTAAACGACCTAAGCAAAGGTCGTTCCGCCACGTCTGACAAGTTTTGTGGATTATTACAGATGATCATGACGTATATTGCTATAGTGACAGGTTGTCAGCCCATCGCCCAAAATTGTAATATACTATAACCCTCGTATCCATTAGCTGGTTTTTACAGCATGCTCTGGAGGTGATGCAGCTGGCACATTCTATGTTTTTCTATCACTCCCAGTCCAGCATGGAAGATAATAGAAGATAATTGCCTTTTAATATAACGCAATATATCATAATACTAAAACAACATAATAACTTCACACGTGTAGCGCGTAACAAAATAATAAAACTATCCCGAGATGTCCTATAGCAAATTATTTACAACGGCAGTTTTGCGTCAATAAGTCGGCTTCCCTTTTCATACTAGCCGTCTACTAGCGCCATTTCTTGACATAAACAATGTCTTAACTCAAAAATAAGCCAGTGATTATCGAGTTTTTAAAAGGAATAATTTGGTATTTGGTTTTTACTCCGACTTCTGTATCAATGAAATTCACCCTTCGCCACTGATAGCTAGTATACTTTTAACTGCTAAAATTAAATGCTGCTTGGCAACGCGAATTGTTATTCAAGATGGTAACGAACTTAACTATTGCGTGTCTGTATAGTTATACAATTATCACTTGAATGAAAATTGGGTAATAGCAATAATTATGAATGACTTTTACGATTGGTTTGGAGGCGTATCCACGTTCTTATAACTACATACATACATATAATCACGCCTTTATCCCTAATGGGGTAGGCAGAGCGCAAACGACCCAAACAAAGGTCGTCCCGCCACGTCTGACAAAGTTTTGAGGGTTATTTAAGATAGAATTTTACGTATATTGCTGTAGTGACAGGTTGTCAGCCCGTCGCCTAAATTACAATATACTGAAACCCTCGGACCCCTTAGCTAGATTTTACAGCATGCCCGGGAGGAAATGCAGCTGACACATTCTATGTTTTTCTCTCGCTCCCAGACCAGTATGGAAGTGACGTTCTTATAACTATTCTAATTAATTTTCGATTCTACTTTGGATCTTTGGTTTTATCGCATTGTGCTATTATAATAAATACTATAATTAGAAGTAAAATAACAAAATAAATATCTTTCTAATCCAAACATTGCTGGAGACAATTTTGGTACACGATTTCAAGAACTGTTTCACATGACGTCCAAAATTCGAAATGTTCGGAACACGCATGCATAACGTCACGACACGTCACGACACATGCAACCTTATCCGGCAAGATCAAACGACTATCTAAAATTATCCAAAATTACAGTACAACGAATTTTCTTACGCTTTCTCTTTCCACGCGACTTGCGTAACTCCCTTAACTCAAGTTGTGTGCTTTTATTGCTTTTAAGGTGTATCCCACCGGCAGATGAGCAGGTAGATTTCAAGATATGCAACCATCGCCCGTAATGCCTTAGAATATCGTTCAAATCAGCGCGCGCTGCGGTGTGGCGGTTACGTCCGTGGCCACGACAAACATGTAGGAAAAACGCACAAAAAACAGAAAACGCACGAAAAAGAGTCAGATTTAAAAATTCTATGTTGCGATTTAAGATAATCATAATACAGATAATTTCGCGAAAGAACCGTGTAAACGCTCCTCATAGTATAGAAGGAATATCAAATTTACTGATAAAAACAGCTTTACTTCCGGACTCTTTTTTGCTTACATATATATGAACTAGAACATTTTTAAATGTTACAACTGCTGACCGTGAACTAATTTCTTAGACGCATATTTTTTTCGAATTTTCCAATATTTCGTTAAGGAGAAATAAGCTCTTGAAAACAACCATTTGCCGGCCAGAATCACCTTAACTATAAAAGGGAAAAAGCGATGTTACTGATAAACGAGCGGATGGACTTTATCAGCTGTTCGACAGTGAATGATGGTGGAAGCACAGCGCACAGAAGTGGTAATGGAAAGTGTCGATTACCGCAGATACGAGGTTTTATTATCACGGAAGCGTTTTAAGTTTAATTAATTAAAATGATAGACTTTAGGTAGCTTGTAAGTTATTGTGAAGTTACGTCTAACAAACACTACTAATGTGGAACATTAATAAGTAGAATCTCATAATACAAATATACATATAATAACGCTTTTGTCCCTAATGAGGTAGGCAGAGCGTAAACGACCTAAACAGAGGTCGTTTTGCCACATCTGACAAAGTTTTGAGGGTTATTTAAGATAGATTTGTATATTGCTGTAGTGACAGGTTGTTAGCCCGTCGCCTAAATTATAATATACGGAAACCCTCGGATCCCTTAGCTGGTTTTTACAGCATGCCCGGGAGGAAAGGCTGCTGGCACATTCTGTGTTTTTTTCTCGCTCCCAGTCCAGCATGGAAGTCATAAACTATAATCATATTATTTGACCCCTTTGACCAGCTAATTCTTGAAACTAATCAATAAAACATTATCAAATCGTGATCGTAACCATCCGGTAATCGAACCTAGAACACTTCCTCGTAAATTTTACCAGCAATCTGTAGGCAGAACTCGTTCATTGTTAAAACAAAAAGCTTACCGCGTTACCTACCTCCAATTGTATTTTAATTATAAAGTTCATCGACCCATGTAAAGTAAAAAAAAACAATCAATCAGAGGTCAAGGGAACGATCTATTCTGCCCACGTTAATTGTTTTTTTTATCGGCCATTATTTTTTTTCTTAGATCAGCAGCTGATAGCAAGTAAAAGTAGGGACGTTTTTTTTATTTTGTTAATTTTAGTCCACTTTCGTTTTAGTTCTGCTATAAAAACAATTTAGGCTTTTTCCTTTTCTGTTTTTAATTTAAAGTGGAAACCAAAGCGTTTTTAAAAGAGCAAGTAAAATCGAATCTAATTTTACGTCGAATAAGCTATGAATGTTAAATATCCGTTTCTGTCTTTAATACGTACATAGAGCAATACCTTAATTTCCCACGCTAACGTAGTTTTCCATAAAACAAAAATAATTTAAAAGCACTTGCTGTGTTTTTGAAATTTATATTTCCTTCCATATTAAGCGTAAAACCTAAGAGAACAGTAATTAAAATGGCTTTTAACTGCAAATATCTTGAGATGTTATCTTTTTTGCGGATGTCATATAGACTTCTTTGGAGGTCCGACATGCTGTACCTACAATTTCTTTGATTAACATAATTGGTGGAATAGCATAGTTTTACGATTGAGATGTAAAACTTTAATAATTTAATTCGTTAAGGCGACGGTGGCAGCTAAGAACTTGTCGCTTTCTATGAAGCTGTAAAGTTGGTTCCATGCTGGACTGGGAGTGATAGAAAAATATACTTAATATACTAGCAGTAAACAAAAAAAAAACCTACCTGACACTGAACAACTTTATTCGAGAAAGAACAATTTTCAACTAGTTTCATTCTATTCTAGGTCTTATAAAAAAATCCTCTTATTGAAACTGACTCGAGCCGGTGACACGAAAACTCACTAACTAAGAAGAAGAAGTATAGGAGGAACTTATTTTTTCATATTTCGACCTATGTTTTTTGGGGAAATTTGATTATGTTTTTTGGGGGAATTCCTATGTTTTTTGGGGAAATCAGTTTTATGGGTACGTTCACACCCTAAAGCTTGTATACTTTTTAGAATGTGCCAGCTGCTTCTCCTCCATCTGTACAAAAAAAGACAAACAGCCGCACCACGGCATAAAATAACCGTGAACACTAAATTCAGGAAGCATAATTTGAAACTCCCGTTGCAACTTAAGTGCTAATTGAGTGGAAAGTAATTTTACCTACTACACTACAGAGCTAACTGTAATGGCAGATTTACATTAATTGAGGACCTACCCATTCAGCGGTATGTATGGGATTTGAAAAGCCACCAACAGAGATTAGTATACTAACTGAAAATACGTTTTACATACATACATTTAATCACGCCTTTATCCCTAATGGGGTAGGCAGAGCGTAAACGACCTAAACAAAGGTCGTTCCGCCATGTCTGGCAAAGTTTGGAGGGTTATTTAAGATAGGTTTGTAGGTATATTATTGTAGTGACAGGTTGTCAGCCCATCGCCTAATTTTCAATATACTGAAACACTCGGATCCCTTAGCTGTTTTTTTCATCATGCCTAGGAAGAAATGCAGCTGGCAAATTCTAGGTTATTCCCTCGCTCCCAGGCCAGCATGGAAGCAAATATGTTTTATTAGACTATTTTTAATTTCTTGATAATGATAGTCAAAGAAATCAAGAAACTTTATTTGAAAGTAGAAATAGAATGAAAATCAAAATAAGATCGTATTCGTTTTTTTTAAATTGGCACTTTAATGATTCGAGGCATTTCAGAATAACCTAGACTTTAAATTATAATTAAAGAAATTTCTATTCATCTTTTTTTTACCTGATTAACCTAAATCGTTATCATTTCGCGAATCACCATACGAATTAAATTTTACGCTTCATTTTAAATTTAATTTATTAATAGGTTTCCTAAATGGCTATTAATTATACTTATTAATGATTTTAGCGATACGGTCGGCGGTTTGGACCAATTTCGAGCAATTTAGTGTTCGGAATTTTGGAATTCATTCATCTAATTTATACATATAGTAACGCCTTTATCCCTAATGGGGTAAGCAGAGCGTAAACGACCTAAACAAAGGTCGATTCGCCACGTCTGACAAATTTTGAGGGTTATTCCAGATATATCGTATATTGCTTTAGTGACAGGTTGTCAGCCCATCGCCTAAATTACAATACTGAAACCCTTAAATACCTTAGCTGATTTTTATAGCACACCCGGGAGGAGATGCAGCTAGTATATTCTATGTTTTTCTATCTCTCCCAGTCCAGCATCTAATTTATCTAGGTAGATTTATAATGTACTAGCGACCCGCCCCGGCTTCGCACGGAAATGATCAGTGTTTCTCTACTATATTATGCATGCATTATACATATAAACCTCTTGAATTACTCTATCCATTAAAAGAAACCGCATCAAAATCCGTTGTTTTTTTAAAGATTTATGTATATATAGGTACAGAGAAAGCCATTTTGTTTTATACTTTGTACTGATTGCATTTTATTTCATTCGATTGCTTTAAGCTTAAGGCGCATGTCACATCATATCTGGTTTTTACAGCATGCCCGGGAGGAAATGCAGCTGGCACATTCTATGTTTTTCTCTCGCTCTCAGTCCAGCGTGGAAGAAATTTCCTATAGCAAAATCTATTCGCCCCCTCCTCGTCGCCGCCTGACTCTTCCATACATACATATAATCACGCTTTTATCGCTAATGGGGTAGGCAGAGCGCAAACGATCTAAAAAAGCTCGTTTCGCCACGTCTGACACAAGTTTTGAGGCTAATTTAAGATAGATTTGTGGGTATATTGTTGTAGTGACACGTTGTCAGCCCATCGCCTTAAATACAAAAACCGTCAGATTCCTTAGCTGGTTTTGGCAGCATGCAGATAGCACATTCTATGTTTTTCTCTCGCTCCCAGTCCAGCATGGAAGATATTTCCGAATAATAATGTCATTATTATTATAAATTAAGACTTCATACTTAAACAAGTCTAGAAATCTTGTTTGGACCACGAAAGCTTGTATTACTAAGCGCTTAGGAATACCGACTCAGTTTACCAGGGTAAACGTCTTGTAAAGCTGTTATAAGACTAAAAGTCGTATTAGAGCATGTTATTAGGTCTCGCGTGTCTCAGTCTGATTTATATCCCGTCTCCACGATGCTGTGAACCATAGACTAATAATACTATAGACTCAACATCATCAGTTAATGTTTTTACAACAACCATAATACTGATGTGTTAAATATATATCTATACTAATATTATAAAGAGGAAAGATTAGTCTTTTTGTGTCTGTGTATGTATGTTTGTAACGAATTAAGTCAAATACTACTGAACATATTTTAACAATTCTTTCATCTTTAGAAAGCTACGTTCACCTTGAGTAACATAAGTTACTTTTGACCGCAAGAAAGTACATCTTTCCCACGGGAAAACTTATTTAGCAGCAGGCGACACCGCTGACAGAAAGATAGTCCTATATAACCTTTTGCATTTTAACTCGTAAATGTTACTGATGCAACAAAAAAAACGTAATTACGTAGTAAAGTACTCTTCTTTTGCATTGTACAACGTTTAACAGAAAGGGTATTATTATGGACCTTAAAGTAAGTGAATTTTGCCCATGAAACTGAACAACTTTTTCCAAAAAATCAGCTCATAAACTTATTTAGCAGCAGGCGACACCGCAGACAGAAAGCTAGTCCTATATAACCTTTTGCATTTTAACTCGTAAATGTTACTGATGCAACAAAAAATAACGTAATTACGTAGTAAAGTACTAATGTCCTTTTGCATTATACAACTTTTAACAAAAAGGGTATATTATGCTAAAATTAACTTCTATGCTGGCCTGGGAGCGAGAGAAAAACTTAGAATGTGCCAGCTGCATTTCCTCCCGGGCATGCTGTAAAAGTCAGCTAAGGGATCCGAGGGTTTCAGTATATTGCAATGTGGGCGATGGGCTGACATCCTGTCACTACAGCAATATACCTTCAAATCTATCTAAAATAACCCTCAAAACTTTGTCAGACGTGGCGGAATGACTTTTGTTTTGGTCGTTTACGCTCTGCCTACCCTATTAGGGATAAAGGCGTGATTATATGTATATATGTATGTATGTATATTATGCACCCTAAAGTAAGTGAATTTTGCCCAAGAAGCTGAACAACTTTTCCCTAAGAATCAGCTCATATTTTTTTACCTAACATAGGTATGTCATATATGTAGATATGGTATGGTATGTCAGCTGATGCATAGGATTTTTTTTCGGTATTGCAATATTTCCAACATATTTGACAGAAGTTAGTGAATTGTTACAAAGTCTTAATGTTCAATTGTCTATCCTAAACAGAAACGTCGTGAAAATCCAACCATGTGGGCGTAAGCAGAAAAGCTTATGTCGCAAAGTTGGAGACAGACTGGTGAAGATATAACAAGAAGCTGAATTATTTATCTTCCATGCTGGACTGGGAGAGATATAAAACATAGAATGTTCCAGCTGCCCTTCCTCCCGGGCATGCTGTATAAGTCAGCAAATAGGACTCGAGGGTTACAATGTATTGTAATTTAGGCGATGCAATACAAATTACAATCTAAAATTGCCCTCAATTTTTGTCAGACGTGGCGGAAGCGCCTTTTACGAGGCCTTTAACGCTCTGCCTACCCCGTAAGGGATAAAGGCGTGATTTTATGTATGTATGAATTATTTATTAGAGGTCGCGAGATAGATATTACATTCAAACCCCGAGTTCGATCATTGGCCGACGAAAAGGTACATTTCGCGGATCGTACATTACAAATTTGCATAACTCTCAAAACTCGAAATTCGGATATTGAACTTTGCTAAACGCTCAACGTGCAATGTTAAACTAGTCGTATATGTGTGAATTTTTGATAGGCAATCTGTCCACCATTACTCAAGGAGTTTGCCGGTCTAACTGTGTTTCATTTTGAAAGATGCCAAGGAGAATTTAACCTATGAAGTAAGGGCAAATGCACTCGCCAAACATTAAACTATTTCGTTGGTGATGTGTTAGAATACTGAGGATATTACTGTCAGTATTCTAACACACTGATTGGCAAAATTAATCAGTTGCATTGCGTCATTAATACGTCAGCCAATAGCAGCCGGAAAAATTTCCTCCCCCGCGCAATAAAGCGATAAGTAGTGTAGAACAAAAAAGTATGAATTATCACTCCATAGGTAAAATTTTCTTTGATCCTAGTATTAAAAAAACGTATAGGAAACAAAGTATCAGTAGGTCGTTTCGCTTCTCGTCCTGTTATGTCAACAAGACATACTGTAAAAGTATGTAGCATTGTTTTAACAGTACGCGTGGTGAATTCAAAGTGTTTTTTTTATATATCGGTTCGCCATTCGAAAGGTATAAATTGGAACTACTTTTTCTTTCATTGACGGACAATTTGGCTCGGCACATACGGCACACATTATAAATGAGCCAGACAGAAATTAGTTTTGGAATTTGCAAAATCTATAAGTTACATTTTTGTCAGACGTGGCGAGAGTGCCTTTTACGAGGCGTTTAACGCTCTGCCTACCCCGTAAGGGATAAAGGCGTGATTTTATGTATGTATGTATTAGTTACATTTAGAATTTCATACGCAATATTAAATGGCATTTTTACCTAACTTATACTTTTACTATATTGACCTACTTGCAATAAGTAACATGGAATGACCACAATTGTTTTTCAAAAAGCAAGTCTAGGATGTTCCAGGTGTATTTTAAGGCTTTTGTTTGATCCTCATTGAGAGCCCGATGGTGTAGTGGATAGTGCCGCTGCCTCCTGAGCGGGGGGCCGTGGTTCGAATCCCACCACGTACCAATGTGTTTTTCGGTTTTCGAATTTCATATGTACGTTTATTCGGCGCTTTTTCCGTGCTTCGGAAGGCACGTTAAGCCGTTGGTCCTGGTTAATATCGTTTAAAACTGTAGATATTAGTCGTTAAGCCATAACAGAGGCCAGTGCTAAGCATTGGCGGCTTGAAAACTCTGACCTGATCTAGGATTGGGTCTGGTTTCCCTAATGGGTTGCGGAGGTCAGATGGCAGTCGCTCTGTGTAAAAACCAGTACCCTCGTTCAATCACCTAGATTAGGTAGCCGACCCCGTGAGATACGGGATAAGGCTAGGGAGATGATTGTTTGATCCTCATTGTTAACTTAAACTAAAGCTTAAGTCTAGTAATTTTCACTTACACGGTATGTTACATTTACACATAGACTAATAGAGTCAATTACTTATACGGCGGGTGTGCCATCACATCATTATAATAAACAATTGCCATACATAACAGTTCTCGTCCGAATAACCTCGCAATGGATTGAATACCATTTTTTTCAGTCTCACATTGTATCAGTATTCCGTCTGGAACAAAATGGCGGCAAATCTTAAAAGAACCGTGAGATCAGAGTTTTTGTCAGAGAAACACGTCAACGGCTCTGTTAACATGTGAATAAGCTTCTACAACATAATTACCGACATAGACAATCGATGCATGTTCGTTAGTGAGGTACTTTTCCATTTGCAATTGAAAAAGAAATAGTTGTTCTTCCATGCTGGACTGGGAGCGAGAGAAAAACATAGAATGTGCCAGCTGCATTTCCTCCCGGGCATGCTGTAAAAACCAGCTAAGGGATCTGAGGGTTTCAGTATATTGCAATTTAGGCGATAGGCTGACAACCCGTCACTACAGCAATATACTTACAAATCTATCTTAAATAACCCTCAAAACTTTGTCAGACGTGGCGAAACGACCTCTCTTTAGGTCGTTTACGCTCTGCCTACCCCGTTAGGGATAAAGGCGTGATTATATGTATGTATGTATGTATGTTTTTTATTGGGCTCGATTCTAGATACCACCGGCTACTACTAAAATTTCTATCTATCTATCTATATTATACTCTTTTACACTTTGTTCGCTATATTTTGCCGCGCTTTTGCATGTTTCCCCAGTGTTTCTGTCAAGTTTATCCAATATCATATGACGGCGGATAAAAATGACAGATAACTCATAATTTCATAAAACCACCGACTATAAATCAAAAACCAGAGAGACAGTTCTTTTCCAATGTTTTTAGTCTGAATGTGACAAATAGATTTTAATTTTAGTTTTGGCCGGTAAATCTAGAATCGAGCCCATGGTCTAGACTCTAGGTGATTGACAGCAAAATAAGATTATGCTTTTATCATTTAGCGACTTTTGCTAAGAGTTTAAAATCGATCATTGATAGTGGTACCGTTTCAGCGAAAACAAGATCTAAGTAAATTAAGACCATTTTCAGTCAAGGCCTCTTGGCCTTGACTGAAAATGATCAAGTTGATGATCAGTCAATGATCAGATCATGAGAGATCAGAAAAGGCCGGCACTATAAACGAATTAATTTTAATACTTTTAGTTAGAGTTCGTTCAAACATGTCAAAGGGTTTTTGCCTGTACCCTGGGAGGTGTACATTGTACACCACGACTTATTGTCTATTTTTGATTTGACATGATTAAAATTAGTTCACCTATACTGCCATCTCTTTCTGTTCTCTCATAAAAGAAAATAACATCTGTTATTATTAAATCGACTATGTATAAAAGTCACATACCTACTTACTTAAATATCGATTCATAGCAACGCAGAAGTTTCTCAAAGTTTAAAACTGAGATCGCCTCCTTGCCTCCGACCCTATCTAGAATATTAACAAACTTTGGGAACATTTACAGCTTTCAGGCCAAAGTTATTCCGAAAATCACCCAGGTGTCTATAGAACTTAAATATAGTTTATAAACTTAAAGCTAAGTTAATGAATTGGTTTTCTTAAATTAGATTTTCTCTACTACGTAGCTATCCCTTTATTGTAACTTTTTAATCTATATAAAAAAAGGGGTAGGTCAAAAACAAGTATGCTGGCCTGAGAGCGAAAGAAAAACAAAGAATGTGCCAGCTGCATTTCCTCCCGAGCATGCTGTAAAACTAGCTAAGGGATCCGAGGGTTTCAGTATATTGCAATTTAAGTGATGGGCTGACAAGCTGTCACTATAGCAATATACCTATAAATCTATCTTAAATAACCCTCAAAACTTTGTCAGACGTGGCGAAACGACCTTTGGATAAAGGCGTGATTATATGTATGTATGTAAAAGCAAGTAAGTATATAATCTGCCAGTTGGAAAATACATCGAGAGAACCGAACTAGGGACCAAAATCGGCTTTATGTAAAGCCTCATGCTTTTTACCTTTTATCGGATCGCAACGAGAAAAAAAACAGAATTTCAGAGCAGGAGCGAAATAGCCGATATTTCGATTCTTATCGAGTGGGTTTTTCGAGTCGAACAACGACCCGACAGTGTCAGAAGTTTAAACACAAATTGCGCCTGTGACATGGTTTGTGTAACGACCACTATCAATGACAGCGACCGGGACCAACGGCTTAACGTCCTTTTCGGACAATCGGGAGATTCAACATGCATTGTCTTATATAAACTGGGGATGAAAAAGTAATAAATTGACAGATATTAACTTTGTTTTCGTCCTGTGGGAATCGTATCAAGGACCTCCGGACCTGGAGCCCATGACTCAAACCACTAGACTACGGAGGCGGTTTCGTAATTGGCCAGGCTTAGGTGGTTGATTACCCTTAGGTACGCCTAGGTTCATATTTATAAAGCGATCTCAAGGTTGAGAGTAATATTAGGTATGGATTTGACAGGTCCTTTTGTACTAAAATGTAATTTTTGATACGTACTCAAACTAGTTGCGAACGGCTAAGGAGTGGAACTCCCTGCCGGCGGATCTGTTTCCGGAACAATATAACCTGGGCCTTTTCAAGGCGAGAGTGAATAGGCACTACATAGGTGAGTATGCTTCAACATAGTCCGCATCGTCACTTTCCACCAGGTGAGATGGCGGACAAATGCTCGCCTATATATATATATATATATAAAAAAAAAAAAGTTGTCAGTCTCAAGTCTGTTTATAGTTACGGGCCCTACAGTAGGATAAGGAAGAAGGAAGTCTCCAAACTACTTAGTACACACCAGCTAAGCTAGAGCTGAGAATAGCTTAGCCGAATGCTACTTACTCAGCTAAACTAAGCTAAACGAAGCTAAACAGTGGCGCGTGCTGGATAACAGTACGTGACAGTTGCTAATAGCTGTATATGCGTCATTGCTGCTCTCGACTGCCTCCGTGGTCTAGCGGTCTGAGCTATAGGCTTCCGATCCTGAGGTCGTGGATTCGATGCCACAGAGGGAACTAAAAGTTGATATTTGTCAATTTATCACTTTGTGAGATTTTCCCCAGTTTGGTTAAGACAATGCAGGCTGAATCTCCCAATTGTCTGTGAGAAAAAATATTCCGTACTTTGGAGGGCACGTTAAGTCGTCCGTCCCGGTCGCTGTCTTTGATAGTGGTCGTTATTTGTATCAAACAATGTCAATGGCTAATAAGGCGGTGTAAAAACTGACTAACGCGATAAGGCTGACAACCTATCAATACAGCAATATACCTACAAATCTATATTAAATAACTCTCAGAACTTTGTCAGACATGGCGGAACAACCTTTGTCCAGGACGTTTACGCTCTGCCTACTCCATCACGGATGAAGGCGTGATTATATATTTGTATGTATGTAAGAAATACACCAGGCCAGGGCAGTCCAGCACTGAACTTTTGAGACTGAAATCAGAGTCTGGAATCTGCCTAGCAATCTATTGTAATACGTACATAAATACATACAATAACGCCTTTATTCCTAATGGGATAGGCAGAGCGTCAACGACCCAAACAAAGGTCGTTCCGCAACGTCTGACAAGTTTTGAGGGTTGTTTAAGATAGATAGTCGTAGTAGTATTTTGCTGTAGTGACAAGTTGTCAGTCCATCACCTAAATTACAATACACTGAAACCCTCGAATCCCTGAGCTGGTTTTTACAGCATGCCTGGTAGGAGATGCAACTGCCACATTCTATGTTTTTATATCACTCCCAAGCATGGAAGAATCTATTGTAATTACAGCTCAAACCTTCTAACCGACGATCGCAAAATCAATACAAACTAACACTGTTTACTCAAACCAAACAACGTCTAGAAACTCCAAATAAACAACCTTCAGGCCAGATCACGAACCACTTGCAATAACCGCATGTGGTGGTTTTCGCCGAGTAAAAGTAAAAAGGCACAATCATCGGCGCAGGCGCAGACAATACGTGAGCCCACTTTGGCAATAATGGTCGCGATTTGCGGTGTGCAAATTATACTTATTTTTGCGAGCTACATACAGTCGCTGTGTTTGTCATACAATGACCTAAGTTAAATACTTTTTATAAAACATTGTACATTTTTATATTCAAGATCTTTATGTGACACGTGCTTGTATTTGCTCAAAATCTAAATCTGACTCAAATCTACTTAGCCGTTTCTTTCCTATAGGTTCTATTCATTAAAATTTTGTTCACATACTCAACTTTTGTTCATTGTTCATTACTCAAGATTTTTTTTTTAAGTTATGTTATTACGGCAGAAAGAATAAGAGCACAAAAGTGTGGGTCCCCGCCTCATTCATATCATAAGTAATCTGTGACAAAAGAGCGAATCAGAAGAACATTAAAAATATTGTTGTGGATTTTCAAGAATTTAAAATTTCTATTGACTCGAAAAAAAGCAGAAGAATATTTTATATCAAAGAAGAATATTACGAATTAAGATTGGGCTTATATGACTTTGATCCCTTTGTCAAGTTCCAAAGGCCATAATTTTTGTGGTTGTTGCCTAAATTACACTGAAAAAAAAACTTGGTTAAATTGATCAAGGAACTTGTTTTCATACGAGCACATCAAATAGAATAATTGAGATAATAAAGTTAATGTATCTGTTGATTGGAATTATTATGAACTTGGTACTGATTATCAAGTAACTTGATTCATTACATTTTTATCGTTGTAGTCATAAACACATTTCTTTATGTGCTCGTATTTAAACAAGTATTTTATTTCCATGCTGGCCTAAGAGCGAGAGAAAAACATAGAATGTGCCAGCTGCATATCCTCCCGGGCATACTGTAAAAAACAGCTAAGGAATCTGAGGGTTTCAAAATATTGCAATTTAGGCGATGGACTGACAACCTATCATTTCAGCAATATACCTACAAATCTATCTTAAACAAATCAGATGTGGCGGAACGACCTTTGTTTAAGTCGTTTACGCTCTGTCTACCCCATTCGAGATAAAGGCGTGATTATATGTATGTATGTAAGAGTACATTTTTAGTTCGCTGATCTTCCCGACTGTGTGTCAAAAGATAATAGTTAGTGTTCCAAGTGGTCAGAAGCTTACTCCTGGATGTGGGACAAAGCTTCTTGCAATTGAAGTATATATTCTTCAAAACAAAAGTCCTCAATCAGCTAAGTAGTTTCCGTCACGAATTCCATTCAAAATTCGTTGCTTATTTTCTAATAGTTGTAGCTCAAATAAAAGTTTTACATACATACTTATAATCACGTCTTTATCCCCAATGGGGTAGGTTGAGCGTAAACCACTTAAACAAAGGTCGTCCAGCTACGTTTAACAAAGTTTTGAGGGTAATTTACGATAAATTTGTAGGTATATTGTTGTAGTGACAGGTTGTCAGCTCATCGCCTAAATTACAATATACTGGAACCCTCGGATTCCATAGCTGGTTTTTACAGCATGCCCGGGAAAAAATGTAGCTGGCACATTCTACGTTTTCCTCTCGCTCCCAGTCCGGCATGGAAGTAATATCAGTATTAAACGTTTCAGTAGCTTGGAATGACACTAGACTGTAATAATATTAGTTCAATGAAATACGCTTCTTCCTCTGGTGTGGGTTTCATTCCGATCGACCCGATGAACTGTGAAACCACTGCTGAACCATTTTGATTCTCTTTTAGAAAAGGATTACGTGCTTCGGAATCTTTGATAGTGGTGACAAAAAAAATGTCCAAGCCGATTAACTGTTACTTAAAGGCGGCTTAAAAACTCTGACACCAGGGTTCACCGGGTCATTCGTGGACTCAAGAGCCCGAAGAAGTAGGTGACAAGGAACCCATTGACAGGCTTGCAAGGCGGTACCTTTGTTCTGGTGGCAGACGAACTCGCACGTGCAGTAAATTATTCCCCGCAGAGTGGCTTACTTCTGAAAGTAAGACGTGCAATTCAAACTCCGAAGTTCGTTCGTTCAGTTCATTCGAACCGACAAAGGAAACTTCCTTCTACATAATATCATTGTTAGAAGTATAACTATTTGCTGGTTAGTTACAATTTCATGCCGGATCGGATTTTGATACAATTTTAGCAATTTTTATATACATACATACCATCACGCCTGTATCTGTAATGGGGTAGGCAGAGCGTCAGCGACCCAAACAAAGGTCGTTGCTCCAATTCTGTCTTCGATTCGAGCTATATTCTAAACTAATTAAAATAACTCTTGTCACTTTATCGAATAATATAAGTTAAAAAGTAAGATCTTAATTTTGACTTGTTATTGAGTTTCCCAAGAGCAAAGACAGAGCTCAAAATTAAACTTTGTGTGTTTTACGAAGCTGATTTCTAATTTAGAACTTAATATGGGTGAAGTTTGTCACATAAGCTTTAGAGTTTATGTTTCAACTTAAATTCTTAACTTTAGCTATACTTTAGCTTAAGCTTACCATTGAATGGCAGCTGTTACCTACAACTCACATCTAAGTAAGTACAAAAGCAAGATGGCGAATATTATACTTAGGTAAATAACTAAGTATGATTACTGATAAATCAACGACTATTCCCTTGTTTGTTTAACGGAGGTGTTAGACCTCAACGTTTCGGCTCTTTACGAGTGTCTTCTTCAATGAGAATGAAAATCACACAACACCGCCCGTCATGTATGATCTTATTTGTGTTGTTGGCGCGGGCGCAGCGAGTAGCGAACCGCAGTCGAAGATTACACACAACGGGCGGTGTTGTGTGATTTTAACTCTCCCTGAAGATGACTCTTGTAAAGAATCGAAACGTTGAGGTCTAACACCTCCGTTAAACAAACAAGTGAGTAGTCGTTGATTTATCAGTATGCATACCACTTGTTCGTCATTTAGTGATAAAATAAGTACCATTAATTTACATAAATTTAGTGAAAAATAAAATACTCATTATTAGAAAACGATATTAGCTTCCTATCGATTTCTTATAAAGTTGAGTTGAGTTATCAATACCAACGTGTTTTGCTTTCCGTAACCAGCATTTTCTTTGCAACCTGGCATAGGTTCCAGTTTCGAAAGAGCAGATTATCACTTTGTTACAAACATATGTTGTAAACTTTCTAATTTGAATTTCTTTTAAGTGTTTTGAGGTTTTTGATTCTGAATGCTATTTTTATTTCATTTAATACCTATGAAAAAAAGAAAAATAACGGACCGGTATTCAAGAGACGCAGGATTGAGTCCTGCAAGAAACGAATTTATCGTATTCTTTCTTTTAAGTTTTAAAGAAAAAAGCAGTTTATAGACCGTGAAATACTTTTCTTCCATGCTGGCCTGGGAGCGAGAGAAAAACATAGAATGTGCCAGCTGCATTTCCTCCCGGGTATGCTGTAAAAACCAGCTAAGGGATCCGAGGGTTTCAGTATATTGTAATTTAGGCGATGGGCTGACAACCTGTCACTACAGCAATATACTTACAAATCTATCTTAAATAACCCTCAAAACTTTGTCAGACGTGGCGGAACGACCTTTGTTTGGGTCGTTTACGCTCTGCCTACCCCGTTAGGGATAAAGGCGTGATTATGTATGTATGTATGAAATACTTTGGTAGCGACAACTCAAGGTAAAATAAACTCTAATTAGGTATCGATTTTTCCGACGTGTCGAGAAAATATCGACGCGTAGCTTATCCGCACTCTCTGGACATTGAAGATTCTAACTATTGTCTGTCTACAACAATGGCTGAAAATTCACAGACAACGGTTTCCACCGAAAAAAGTTAAGCGTTCAAAAAAAGAATCACTTGCCGTTTAACGGCATGTTCAGAATTCTTTTGTTTACTTTACACGTGAATCGAATCGTTGTGCCATTCAACTCAAAAAAAGCATGGCGAATTTTTCAATACGACTGAATAAACCGTTTTATTTATCTACAAAGTGATTATTTGCACGTTATTTAGAGCAAGGAGAAAATCTGAAAATGAACGTTTAACTATAGTTTTTAGAGGAACGTATTCGTTATAGCCAGGTAGTTTTCTTATTTTGTAGGTAGCCTAATTTTCCCATCAGTAGGGAAAAGTCTCTCCCATCTTTCTTCTAACTAACTTTATCCTGTTGTACCATCTTGAGGTCTATGGCTACATTTACTATTCGGTCCTCAAATTCGCAGACGCCAGCAATTACTGTGAACGACGACAATGACCTTTATTGACCGCTACACGAAGTCTTTAAGGACACACTAGTATGGTTTAGATGTTTTTTAGTTCGCTTTATTGATTATTTTAAGGCGCATACAAATTTTTAAATTTACAGAATGGATTTAATTAATGAACGGAATGTGCGGCTTTCAATAGCACCATACCAATTTTAATTATCATAATATTATGTAGGAATCGCAAGTTTGATGTTTGTCTTTAAGTGTATTGTTATTATTTCCTTGCAAAATGAGAGAAAAGTACTATACTTCTATCAGCCGAAATATCAATATATAGTACATTCTATCCAAATTCATCCGAATTTAAATGACCATGTATTGCTTTTTTTCGGCCTCGGTGTAATGTACTATTGCCGCGGTTGTAATCGTGGGACAGATAGCTAATAATATATCTAAATTAATTTCATTTATTCATTTACCATTTCCGACTGAGAATCAAAACCCTTTGTACCCTCATCCAGCAAACAGAAGATAAGTACACTATTGATTCAGAACGTTACGTACTGCAAATATTTGATCTCCTCTCTAAAATACTAAGGTTCGTATTTATGAAGCGATTTCAAACTTGAGAGCAATATTAAGTACGGATTTGACAGGCCAGTTTGTACTGAAATGACATTTCTGATACGAACTCAAACTCACTGTCACTCATGAGAGCTGATTTTAAATACGGCCCTAAAACTACCAGGGCCCCGTTGCAAAGAAAAATCAAACGTTGCTTCATTGGAAGTAAGTACGTTTTTGCATGTCACGCTCGACTAGTGATTTTGATAAGATGGGTGACACGGTGTTGGCAGGGATTTGGATCACTAGGCGAGAGAATCTGGGTTATCGATTAGTTGGGAGTTTTTGTTGATAGAAAAGATGAGTTTTTACTAAAGTTTGTGTTTCAGTTGATACGATAAGACATTTTACTTTGCATGGATTCAACTGACATGTTCTAAATAATTTATACTTTAATACCATCGCTGCTAATTTTAAAGGCTGCTACACATATGCCACCGGCATGCCGACACGGCACAAGCCGAAGAAACTAGCAGTCCGCCGGCATGGCCATCGGCTTCAATTCTGCCTGTAGCTGGAGACAATATTCACTACAATAATTTGCATAGAAACTTAGGGATTTTTAAATGGTTCTTAAATATTTTTAGCAGAAAATTGGTAGAAGGACCATGGAATTTTATTTTGATGCACACATGGCGCACTGTGTGTATTCATCCAATAATTTAAATTATAATTGTGCTAACTGACGTAAAATAAGATAAGAATATACTTTATTGCACAGAAAAGACCCAAGAGAAAATAAAATTAAATGAATATTTGTATAGGTAAGTAAATAAGCTACTTAGGTGTATTTATATAATTAATAATAATAAATAGTCATACATATAAATTACTTACACCTACATAGAAAATACATAAATATTATAATACATATATAAAATATGTATAAACATAATGCGAATATAGTATGTTTGTTTGTTTCAGGGCGTGTGTGCCGTGCAGTGCCGTGCGCTGCGGATGCGGTGATGCGCCGCGCGCGCATGCGAACGACACATGCATGCCGCCCGCGCACCCGGTAAGTGTGACCACACCTTTATTCTTCTTTTGTTTTATTTGAAGCCAAATAAAGAAAATTGAAGGCGTTCCTTTCCTATGTCGCGAGGGAAGGAAAGGACATTCCGTTTCGCAAAATATCTGTTGGTCGCAAAATGTCATTTTGTATCTTTTTTCTAAAACTTTTTGATAGACCTACTACTTACTACATGAACAATCTCGAATGAGTATCCAAAGAGGTCATTTTGCGAAAGGAACATTTTGCGACAAACAGATGTTTTGTGACGATAGCCATTAATATACCAGTCAACTTTAGACGTTTGACCATTCATTTGCACGATGGAACTTTGTAGCACCAACTAAAAAGTGTTCCAACTTTTTTTTTGTTGAGCTGAATCATTATAGAACTTTGTTTTATGCAAACTTGTAGTATTATTGTTGAGTTTTTGCAGATCTGTACTGATCATGCTTCTTTTTTTTTTCGTGTTGGTTTCGATCTACCCTACGAACCTTCGTACCAGAGTTTTTAACCGTCTGACATGGTTTGAGTAACGAACACTATCAAAGACAACGATCGAGACCAAAACCCTTAACGTGCCCTACGAAGTACGGAATCCTTATTCTAACAGATAACCAAGTAGTTCAGCCTACATTGTCCTAACCAAATTGAGGAAAATCCCACAAAGAGACTAATTATCAAATATCAACTTCATGATTTCACCCTGGGATTCGAATCTAGGACCTCCGCATCGGCAGCCTATGTCACTAGACCACGAAGGCAGCTATGGAACATTGCACTCCACCAACTTTATAGTTAGTTTTACAACTATTGAGTTGAATCCAACAGCTGTACCGTGCAGAACTTTGTTTTATGCAAACTATGTATTATTAGAGAGCTTGTGCAAATTTGTACTCATTGTTCATGTTTTGTATCTACTTTTGACTGTCTACTGAGTAAGTAGTTGGAGTACCAACCAAATAAAAATACATTTCTGAAAATATTAGAAATAACAAACCAAAAATTAAATCGCTGACGGGATTTGAACCCGCGTCTTTCGTCGTCCGCGGTATCGTTCATTGACTTGAATTCCTTTTGCAAAGAGGACTAGACTATAATAGTATAGTTGTAATATCATACGGCAAATGTCGCTAGCGTCCACTTTATGACGAGTATTAAATAGCAGATCACTAATTCGCCGATTGTTTTCCAAAGACGCGGGTTCAAATCCTGTCAGCGGTTGAATTTTTGATTTGTTTTTTCTAATATTTTCACAAAAAAAAATTGCACTGTGAATGATAAACTATTAGAAAATACGAAAGTACATTGTTTTTTTTGTAATATCATAAATGAAAATGAGACTATAAATCTAAATTGTGAAAAAAATGCATAAAGCATGATCATACATATAATCGCGCCTTTATCCCGAATGGGGTAGGCAGAGCGTAAACGAACTAAACAAAGGTCATTCCGCCACATCTGTCAAAGTTTTGAGAGTTATTAAGGATAAATTTGTACAGATATTGCTGTAGTGACAGGTTGTAAGCCCATCGCCTAAATTGCAATACACAGAAACCCTCGGATCCCTTAGCTGGTTTTTATAGCACGCCCAGGAGGAAATGCAACTGGGACATTCTATGCTTTTCTCTCCCAGTCCAGCACAGAGGAATGAAAAATAAAAGTGAGACTATAAATCTAAATTGTGCAAAATTCGGCTAAAGCATAAAGCTTGCAAGTAAAACATACGTTCGTACCATTTTGTTTACTGTGAACTGTTAGTAAATTCAAATTGATAAAAGCCTTCGAAGTGTAATCAGCCACAGAGAGTAAATAGCTTAGAAACGTGACATCCTTGAACGTGTTTCCTGGCAAATAAGCCTCCGGTTCACTGAGTCAATCGCCTAGAAGATGAGCGGACACGTGTACGCTTACTGGAAATTATTCTGCTTCACTAATTTACACGACAATACACAATACCGGGTGTAAGGGACAGCGTCCCGCAAACTGATAGGGGTTGCTCAGTCAACGACGCTGAAGAACTTCCACAAGAAAGACTTTCCTGGTGGAAGTTGTTCAGTGTCGTTGTCTGAGCAACCCCTATCAGTTTGCGGGACGCTGTCCCTTACACCCGGTATGTTGCCATCTTCCACTCGGGGTTGGATTACAATACAATACAAAATACTTTATTGCACAAAGAAACACAAATGTATACCTACAACAGAAAAGTAAGGAACAAAACCATACAATATAGGCGGCCTTATTGCTAAAGCAGCAATTTCTACCTGGCAACCTTTGGGTATTGGGATAGTATATAGCAGAGAGCATAGTGCATATTACAAAGTTCAATACTCAAGTTCTTAATACTTATCAATAAACATACTACTAAATAAATACTTAACTTAAATAAACTGGTAAAATTCACAACACAATGAAATTATCGTTGATGTTTCATAACGAGCATTGGTTATGCCGGGTTTTTTTAATCTACTTGTTGTTGATCGTAATTTTTTGATCAATTACTAGTAAAAATAAACCAACCGCTGATAAATATTTCGATGCCTAACGCTCCAACTAACTTTCAATTAATATTATTAAATCTGATAATTTGTAATAGTATATTTCTTCCATGCTGGCCTGAAAGCGAGAAAAAAAAGTGTACCATCTGAATCTCCTCCCGGGCATGCTGTAAAAACCAGCTAGGGGATTCGAGGGTTTCAGGATATTGTAATTTAGGCGATGGACTGACAACCTGTCACTACAGCAATATACCTACAAATCTATCTTAAATAAACCTCAAAACTTTGTCAGACGTGGCGGAACGACCTTTGTTTAGGTTATTTATGCTCTTGCTACCCTATTCGGGGTACCAACTACCGTATTTTGATAAGCTGGAAACACAAAATGAGCAGTATCTATTCTATAGACAATTTTCTACTGTAGAAACTAATCCTACAATTTCTACATACATACATAAAATCACGCCTTTATTCCTTACGGGATAGGCAGAGCGTTAAACGCCTCGTAAAAAGCGCTATCGCCACGTCTGACAAAAATTGAGGGCAATTTTAGATTGAAAAGTGTATTGCTATAGTGACAGGTTGTCAGCCCATCGCCTAAATTACAATACACTGTAACCCTTGAGTCCCTTATGCTGACTTCTACAGCATGCCCGGGAGGAAAGGCAGCTGGAACATGCTATGTTTTTCTATCACTCCCAGTCCAGCATGGAAGTTTCTATCTCTCCCAGTCCAGCATGGAAGATCCTCCAATTTCTGCAGAACTATTTAAATTAAATGCAGAATTTCGTGGTTTCATCAACACTATGTTTGTACCTATTGTTTTATTTGACTTTATAGAAATACAGACAGCAACCACCAGCTGCGGTAGAAGTTACAGCCAATGGAACTTCGTGCTCTAAAATCGTTGCATATTTCATGAGAGCACTCCGCAATATGTGGTGAGCCCCGAATTGTATGAGCATACCTGCGTATAAACTAGCTATATGTATCTACCTATTTGCAGCAACACACAGGCGTCACTGAGGCTCGTATTTATAAAGCGATTTCAAGATTGAGAGTAATATTAAGTATGGATTTGACAGGTCCTTTTGTACTGAAATGACATTTCTGATACGGACTCAAACTAGCTGTCAGTCTCAAGTGCTGTTAATAATTAAGGGCCTTGTCAGGTTGCGCTCAACACGCTGTCAATGCTTTTTGCATTGCCTACAACGCGCATTCGTCACCTTACGCTCTACGCACGCGTAGCGATAAACTCTACGTAGGCGCATCCCTCCGCCAGTACGCGCGCGTATAGCATAAGGTGAACCATGTGTGTTGTAGGCAAAGCAAAAAGCATTGACAGCGTATTGAGCGCAACCTTGCGCGCAGTCAGTGACGCTTGTGCGTTCCTGCCCTTAGGTGATTATATTACCTTCCCCTTACGTTTATCTTGACTTGCATGTTTATCTACCTGTCTTTTTCATTTGTAAAGTCTCGCAGCCTGCATTGTCCTACCACACCGAATAATATCTCACAAAGTAATAGTGACAAAAAAATATAAACTTTTTATCCCCCCTCCGAGAATCGAACCCACAACCACCGGATCGGGAGCTCTTAGCTCAGACTACTACACAACAGAGGCAGTTAAGAGGATATGAACTGATAGCACTAGACACATCACCGATAAATTAGATCTGAAATGATTACTGGACCTGTCCAATTACCGCTGCTTTTACCCGATACATACATACATCACGCCTTTATCCCTAATGGTTTAGGCAGTGCATCAAAGTCCTAAACAAAGGTTGTTTCGCCACGTCTGACAAGTTTTGATGATAGTTTAAGATAGATCTTTAATAAAAACAATGCATGAATTCATTTTCGCCATTAAACTTCTTAAATCTTTCGACATGACATATTAGTCTGGGCTGGAGACCCATACAGCCAACTATTAAATTAATTTTGTAATAATAAATCAAATACACTATCGTACGTGAATTTAAATTTTATATCGATTAATGGCACAAAAACACAAAAGGCAAATAATTTATAGTAAATATTTTAGTTCTATCTATGAAATTCTTATTGCGTTTGGCTGTATGGCTTAATTTTCTTTGCCTTAGAAGAGATGCATTTAAGAGTAGATACTTTTTGCACTTGTACACAAAATCCAATTTTGTGCAGCCTATATATTCATATTACCCTGTTCTTCCATGCTGGATTGGAAGCGAGAGAAAAACATAGAATATTCCAGCTGCATTTCCTCCCGGGCATGCTGTAAAAACCAGCTAAGGGATCTGAGGGTTTCAGTATATTGCAGGTTAGGCGATGGGCTGACAACCTGTCACTATAGCAATATACGTACAAATCCATCTTGAATAACCCTCAAAACTTTGTCAGACGTGGCGGAACGACCTTTGTTTAGGTCGTTTACGCTCTGCCTACCCCATTAGGGATAAAGGCGGGATTATATGTATGTATGTACCCTGTACAAAATAGCACTTTCAGAGCATGCGAAGTGAAAAGAATATACAAGACCTGTCCTTTTACCGACACTTTTACCCGATGTTGTCGCCCGATGTAGTGTGTAGCTACCAGCTTTCCAGATAGTTTTATTTTATGTTTCCTATGTGGACGAGGTTTCTTATTTTTATTGCTAGGATGAAAGCTAAACGGCAGATTATGTCCGATATAACACCATTATTTTTAAACGAAACTAAAAAAAGAAATTGGCCTCAGAAAATAACTTATGTAGAAGAATTTCAAACTGAAATAATAAATCATAAACTTATCCAATTTAGTGAAATTTACTATCCTAGTTGGTAACTAGGATAGTAAATACCTTACCAGTACCTTTTGTACAACATTTTGCTACAAACTGAATAGTATTTTGTGACTTGTTCTTGCAAAACAGTCTTCCAATTCCAACCACACTACAACTTGATACAATCAATTAGATAGTAGATTGCTATCGATTCGTAGAGCACACAACTTAACTAAATATTGACTAAAATCATTGGGGTCCCTTTCTGTTCTCTCATGACAGAAAATGACAGGTATAGATTTGAATTAGTTAATTCGTGATTTTTGCAACTACGAATTGGTACCACTGTCAGCTACTATTTCCCACGATTACTTGTTGTCTTTTTGAAAATTTTATCTTTTTACTTACTGATATTGAACTACGAGTGAGAACCTACCTAGATACCTAGCCTTGCCTAGAATTTGGGTGAAGAGTTTAAGTTTACTAAATAAGAGCCCTAAAAACAAGACAGAGCCCGATGGTGTAGTGCATAGGGCCGCTGCCTCCTGAGCAGGATGTTGTGGTGTTTTTCGGTTTTCGTATTTCACATGTACGTTTAAGCCATGTCGCAGGCTAGTGCTAAGCATTGACGGCTTAAAAACTCTGACCTAATCTAGGATTGAATCTGGTTTCCCTTCTGGATTGCGGAAATATGGAGGTCAGATGGCGGTCGCTCTGTGTAAAAACCAGTACCCTCGTTCAATCTCCTAGCCGACGCTGTCAGATACGGGATAAGGCTAGGGAGACGATGATGGTGATCTCCTTAAAATTCAGAATAATAATAATAAAGATTCAGAATATATTTACTTCTGTAGTAGTATAAAATGGGCGTTTTGTACGGGAATAAAGTTAATTGTACATATATTATGAAAACACCATTTTTGTCGAGTAGTATTGAACATCAAAGAGTAAATATAAAATGCATACAAAAAGTGGCCAGGTTGTTGCCGGTTGTAGACACATACCAAAGAGTTTTAACACAGAATAAAATATGGGTAAACAATTTTATAAACTCAAACGAAAGAAAAGTGAATTTCCCATGAATATGTAACTCAGAAAGTTTTCTTATTTGTAATATTGTACCTGTTCATTACAAAAATAAACAACAATAAGAAAGCTCTGCCTTTAGATGAAATTGTGTTAATTTCTAAATATGTTGCATTTCTCGTTTGTATAAAACATTCTCCAAAGGTCTTCCTCTACGACCTATCTTCCTGGAGCTAAAATGTAATATTTTTCCTGTTCCTGCAACGCTTTTCCCTTCTGGCCATTAAAACTAATATATTACCCATAAATTACGTACAAACCCTAGTAGGCACAACTACAAAGCTTAATGTCGACAAAAGCCAATATTCTGA
This sequence comes from Scrobipalpa costella, assembly GCA_949820665.1. Taxonomy (NCBI): domain Eukaryota; kingdom Metazoa; phylum Arthropoda; class Insecta; order Lepidoptera; family Gelechiidae; genus Scrobipalpa; species Scrobipalpa costella. The sequence continues at coordinate 4,690,764 of OX463307.1, read as the reverse complement.
TAGTAATATGCCAAATATGGAAGCTTGTTGAACAAACAGCAGATATTATCTGTGGCAAGGGAAGTATAAAGTATGTGGCTTAGTTGTTAGGGAGGAATAGGGGAAAATATAGTAGTTTATGAAACTGCAGTATAATGAAGGGTAGGTATTACAAACGAGCGAAGCGAGTTCCATTTATTGTTTCACACGAGTATTGTTATCTAGGGTAATATACATTGAAACTGAACGTAGGTAAAGGTTTTTCTAATGGTGTTAGTTTAGCTCCATTTTGTACGGGAGACCCAGATTGCTTTTTAGGTGATTATGACCTATTCTTTCTTTGTATTCTTTGTGGAAAGTTGTTCAGTTTCACGGGTAAGTTCACACCCTAAAGCTTGGCCGCGATTTTTTTTACACAAGGTAGATAGATGGATAGATAAACATTAAACATTTATATGAATAGTTTATCTATGTGATAATCTTAAGTGTAACCCAACCATAGAAATTGTCCGAGAAATGGCGGCCATCTTACGACGCAAACGTACATTTCAACTCGGCCGCTTGGCAATTAATCTGAACCACAATGCCACTATAAATTGCTATAATTGTTAACTCTCAGGGGTTGTTCAGATATTCCGTAGTTCCTTTGCTGTTCTATAATAATAATAAAATGTATTATTTTATCCACAATAACCAAAACATCACAAACAATACTTTGGGCAATACATGTTATATGTGGAGACTGGCCCCTAAACTAGGATACCCTATAATATAGGCCACCAGGCCTCCACCGCCGCACTGTTACAGAACAATAGTTTGGAGTAAAATATACACATTCTAGATAAAACATCTGGCTAGAAAGCTGAAGAGGAACATAGTATAGTTTACGCTATGCGATGATGAATTCAGTCAGTCTGTCAGTGAGTACAAATGATTTTTATAAAAATATATATCGAATTCATCAGTAACTGGGAACAAAAAACTACTTTATTCATCTAAAACATCATCAAACATTGAAACATCTTTATTCGGAACAAGATTCATGTCTTAAATTTTTCGGCTAGCGCTGTAGCTTAGCTAAGATTTATAGGGGAATGAAAATGACTACCTTCAATATTTTCTTCTTCTGCTTATCGAGTGACTTTTCGAGTCGACGAATGAGTTTTGAAACCACCAGCTAATAGGCCTCTAGTATGGTTTGTGTAACGACAGCTACCGGAACCGACGGCTTAACGAGAAACCTTATTTTGTCACAGACAATCAGGTGATTCAGCCAGCATTGTCGTAACTAAACTGGGGAAAATCTCAAAGCGACAAATTGACAGATATCAAGATTTATATTTAGTTGGAATCGGACCTAAGACCATCGGGAGCCCATGGCTCTTACCACTACACCATGGAGAAGTCCTACAATACCTAAAAGCCCCCTCACAAACCGTCCGCACGTTCAACCCTGTTAGTACATTGCCGTTCAGTTCAGAATATAAGTCACGGAGATATGGTGTCGATGGTAATTACACCAAGTGTGATTTGCTATAATTACAGGGGATAAGTGTTGACTACGGTTATATTGTAGTAAGATACAATGTTTTTCTACTGAACGGCACGTCCACGGCAACGGCACGATATCATCATCTAGTTAGCCTTATCCCGTACCTCACAGGGTTGGCTGCCTAACCTAGGTGATTGAACGAGGGTACTGGTTTTTACACAGAGCGACTGCCATCTGACCTCATTGACAAGAAACCAGACCCATTCTAAATTCGGTCAGAGTTTCTCAAGCCGCCAATGCTTAGCACTGGCCTCTGACATGACTTAACGACTAATTTCTACGGTATTAGACGATATTAACCGGGACCAACGGCGTGCCTTCCGAAGCACGGAAAAAGCGCCGAATATACATATGAAAATCGAAAACCGAAAAACACATTAGTACGTCGTGGGATTTGAACCACGACCTCCCGCTCAGGAGGCAGCGGCCCTATCCACTACACCATCGGGCTCTCTCGATATCGTCAGCGGAAAAAAATATGTATGAAAATCAATGAAATTATATTGCACGCTTTTCCATTTTCTGGTACGGCAGTGATTCTCATTGGATTCAGCCTGCCTGCCTTGCGTGTACTTTGTATACGTACGTAGCACACGCGCGTGTGTGTACGTCGACGATACCGTCCAGTGGAATAACAGAGCCACGGTATCGTGACTATATCGCCGTCGTGCCGTTGCCGTGCCGTCTAGTGTAAAACAGTCCGTTAATTTCTAGTTCGGCGGCGCGGAGTGATCTTGTAATATAGAGCGGTCGTTTCAGATTCGATAAGAGATTGAGTGGCTTTTATATGCAAAACGATTAGAGATGTTGGTTCATTGGTTCGTTGTTCGACTTGAAAACCCACTTGCTAAGAAGAATAGGTCTTGTATGCTATTATGGCTCGGGGTATGCCGTATGCCTGATTTTTGCTGTCGAAGCCAAAAAGAAATAACTATGCTTTCCGGCAAAAATAGTTTATTTTATATTCTTCTTCTTCTGTCGAGTGGGTATCGAGTCTATCGACCCGATGAACCCTGGTGTCAGAGTTTTTGCCTGATAGTTGTGCAACCGCCTAGTAGCACAACTATCAGGCCTCTGTCATGGTTTGAGTAACGACCACTATCAAAGACAGCGACCGGGACCGACGGCTTAACGTGCCCTCCGAAGCACGAAATCTTTTTCTTTTTCGGACAATCAGGTGATTTAGCCTGCAACGTCCTAACCAAACTGGGGAAAAATTCATAAAGTGATAAATTGTCAAATATGAACTTTGTGTTTCCTCCCTGGGAATCAAACCCAGGACATCCGGATCAGGAGTCCATGTCACTAGCCACTAGACCACGGAGGCAGATTTTCTATTAATAGCTACTTATTGCATTTTTCTATAACATTGGGAAGCCCTACATTCAGTCATTCAGTCTTATCTCAGTAATTTTGTATAGAAGAGCAAAAGTATCTTAAAACACAACTATAAAAGTCGACTTCTAAACTTGCCTCAGTTAAATTATTCAGTACATTATAGTATTTCCAACTCAGTTATAGAATAAATACATATAATCATACATATAATCACGCCTTTATCCCTAATGGGGTAGGCAGAGCGTAAACGATCCAAACAAAGGTCGTTCCGCCACGTCTGACAAAGTTTGAGGGTTATTTAAGATATATTTGTACGCATATTGCTGTAGTGACAGGTTGTCAGCCCATCGCCTAAATTACAATATACTGAAACCCTCAGATCCCATAGCTGGTTTTTACAGCATGCTCGGGAGGAAATGCAGCTGGCACATTCTATGTTTTTCTCTCACTCCCAGTCCAGCATGGAAGATATATAGAATAAAAGTAAACAAAGTTTCATGTCTTTTTATTCAAAAACACATTTCACAAATAAATATTACGTGTTGGCAAATTAGTTAAATTACTAAATGTCATAACTAATAGCTAACACTTATTTTAGAAACAAGATCTTCGATTAAAAGACTTGAAATTTTGTTTTTCTTTATTCTTAAACTGAGTTTGAAATACTATAGTTGGTATAGTATTATTTTCTCATCAATGATGGTATGTTATACTTGTGTGTGTAAATGTCTCGCGTATGTCTCAGTGTGCGTGAGTTTGGCATAGTAAACCTGTCGTTACACACACAAGCGCGCGTGTTGTATGCACCACTACAACTATGACCTAACGGCAATCGTGAGTTGAAAATACTATAATTACATGCTTTTATGTTGATGACATAATTTATTGGCAGCGATCATAGCTTAAGTTCTGATTTATTTTGCTGTTCAGGCATCGAAGAGATAAATTGCTGAATCAGTTAAGCTGTTTTCGACTAACTTGAAACTAAGTAAGTGGGCAACAGCCTATTCGAAAACTTAGTTGTTATTATCTTAGGCTCGTATTTATGTAGCGATTTCAAACTTGAGACCCATATTAAGTATGTATTTGACAGGCCAGTTTGTGCTGAAATTACATTTCTCATGCGAACTCCAACTCGCTGTCACTCATGAGAGCTGATTATAAATACGGCGTCGTACTTACTTGATACAATTTGAACGTTACTACAAAATAGATTAAAGGTACTATTCTAAGTTAGACTGCATGAAGTAGCCGGTATACCTACTGAAAAAAAGTAAGTTGATTGCTGTGACATATTGTTGTTGTTGTTTTAAACGTTTAATATGCAAAGTAAAATACATACATAGATGCCATTCGTAAAAAGTAAATGAAAGAAAATCGCATCTGTCACAACGATTATCTTACAGTGGTTCGTGTAGTTCTTGCAGTCTGCTGCTGCTACGTGCAGTCCAACTTGGAATAGTTTCTGAATTATTTAAATATTCAAGAACTAAGCATCTAAGAAAGCACCTATTCTTATTTGCTATTGAAAAACGCGTTTACTTTACCGTTCTATTCTTATTTCAAATCCATTCAAACTTTTTAAACACAAGAAAAAGTTCGCGCGCTTTATTTCTTTTTTACAACTTCCCTATTCAGCCAGTCAATTTGACACGGTGCTCGGATAAAAAGTAAAAAAAAAAAAAGATAACAATCGATGGTATAGAATCGATACGTTCGTTTAATATATCGTTCACAGTGATGCACACGGGCTGATAAGATCTTTAGCGAGACCGGTTCTGTAGGTTTAATGGTCTCTACATGTCCGGTAGTAATGTCCGGTAAGTTGTGGAGATAGGAAAGCGCATAAAAGGAGCGAGCTCATCTTTTGCGTGATATTGAAGATGCTATGGCAATTTTATAGCCAAATAATTTGTGCCGCCACATTAGCTGGATACACTTTGTAACGCACTACATTGTTTCTAGTAAGTTATGTAGGTTTCCTTTCAGAGGTATGATAGTAATAATTTCGTGCAACATACAAATAATCACGCCTTTATCCCTAATGGGGTATGCTGAGCGTAAACGATCTAAACGAAGGTCGTTCGTACAAAGTTTTTTAGGGTTATTTAAAATTGATTTGAAGGTATATTTCTGTAGTGACAGATTGTCAGCCTATCGCCTAAATTACACTATACAGAAAACGTCGGATCCCTTAGCTGGTTAATTATTTCGTACCTGAAAATTATGTCATGAGAAGCGAAATAATTAATTTATTACTATAATATCTTAATGTATAACATAAACAGCACAACTATTTTACTAATAAGAGAGTGTTTTTTTTAAATGTTATTTTTTTTTTTTTTTTTATTTGGCACATTTTCTCCTATAACGCTTTTTCGTTCACTCCACTTATTTCAGATAAGCACGATAGTCGAAATGATTTAACTGACTTGGACATTAATGAACGTTGAGACGTTGAACTTAAGCAAAAGTAATGAACTCGAGATCCCTATGTAGATATCACTCATATCCAGCGCCGTATTTAAAATATTGGGGGCCCTATGTAACTATTCTCTGTAAAATCTAATAAGATAATCGAGACAGATGCCATTTAGAAGGAAGGAGAGGAAGGGGAAGGCCAAGAATAAGTTATATCGATCAAGTAAAAGAAAAGATTCATGCCAAGTCGTACCAGGGAGTCAAGGATAAGGCGGAGTGCAGGGAGTTGGAGTTCACTTCATGTGCTCAACTACAAGAGCTGAGCTCTTAAATGAATGATGATACCATTGAAATTTATAGGGATTGCATATGTCACTGCTACCTTCCAAGACTTTTTTGAGTATATCACAATTATCCGGAAATTAATATATCCATCTATAATCCATCTAGGTCAGGGACGAAAGAGACCAGACACTCTGGATTGTTTGAAAAGAAAAAAAAAACAACCGTGCTTCCGTCGGTCCAGGTAGCTGTCTTTGATATTAGGCGATACACAAACCATATCAGAGGCCTATTACGTAGACTCCAAAACCCACTTGATAAGAAGAAGAAAGAACTGTGTGCAACTGAACTGTACACCATAGTCCGCGGGTTCCCCTACCCTGAGTCCGTCCCGTTCATTCCTATCCGCTGTAATAAGGTGCAAAATTTATAGATATAGTGCGTAATGAGCAAGATGATTAGAAAGGCATGACTGTAACCAGCAGAAATTAATTCTAGAGGCTACTTGGTGTTGTAAACTCCTCGTAAAGTTATCTTCTTTCGCTATCTTTCGTGCTGGTCTTGGAATAAGGGAGTGACATTCTTATCGAGCGGGCTTTCAAAAAAGACTTTCAAAGGAACATTTCACGAAAGGGACATTTTGAAAAAGGGACATAATTGCGAAAGGGACATTTAGCGACCGAGGGACATTTTACGATGATATCAGTTGTTGATGGTAGGTGTTGTAGCTGTAACTATGACCCATGACGGGTACCTGCACACTTGCCCTAAGTGTGAGGGGGCCCTGGTTTACGGGGCCCAGACAATTTTCCCTGAGTCTGTCCCGCTCATTCCCATTCGCTGTAATAAGGTGCAAAATTTATAGATATAGTGCGTAATGAGCGAGATGATTAGAAAGGCATGACTGTAACCAGCAGAAATGCCTTGTTAATTCTAGAGGCAACTTGGTGTTGTAAACTCCTCGTAAACTTATCTACTTTCTCTATCTTTCGTGCTGGCTGGTCTTGGAATAAGGGAGTTGTCTTGTTCATATTAAGTGGATTTTCGAGTCAAAGAATGATCCGATGAACCCTGGTGTCAGATTTTAAACCCTTAAGTAAGAGAGCCCAATGGTGTAGTGGATAGGGCCGCTGCCTCCTGAGCGGGAGGTCGTGGTTCGAATCCCACCACGTACCAATGTGTTTTTCGGTTTTCGAATTTCATACGTACGTTTACTCGGCGCTTTTTCCGTGCTTCAGAAGGCACGTTAAGCCGTTGGTCCCGGTTAATATCGGTTAATACCGTGCCATATCAGAGGCCAGTTCTAAGCATTGGCGGCTTGAAAACTCTGACCTAATCTAGGATTCGGTCTGGTTTCCCATCAGGGTTGCGGAGGTCAGATGGCAGTCGCTCTGTGTAAAAACCAGTACCTTCGTTCAATCCCCTAGATTAGGTAGCCGATCCTGTGAAATACGGGATAAGGCTAGGGAGATGATGAGTTCGTTGTAGTAATAGGAAGACAAATTGCCGTTGATGGCCGTTATTCGCAATTTTTCTTCCTGTTACTACAATGACTGGGGGCGCCACTTGGCGTATTGTAACCTTAATGTGTCCTCCAAAGCACGCGATCTTTTTCCTTACAAACAATTCGGGTGATACAGTCTGCAAAATGTTCTAATCGTAAAAACAACGTGATCTTAGAGTATTAACAGTATTGATTTGCCTGCACAAACGTTTAAGTAATAACGTATAGTTTAAGTATAAACGCATAAACATTTCTAAAGATTTCATCGTAGGCTCACGAGTAAATTTATCACAAACAAGAGTCAGTCTGGCCATAGGGTCTAGCAATATTAATCCATACTAATATTATAAATTGTTTGTTTGTTCCTTACTCTTTCGTTCACTGCAAAACGGTTGAACCGTTTTTAATGTTGTCATGGTGACAGATGGTAACTTAGAGACGGTCATGTCGGAAATAGGCTACTTTTAAGCGCGGGAAAATATCTCATTCCCACAGAAAACCTATTTAACCGCGGGTGAAACCGAGGGGCGAAAAGCTAGTCTATCATAAACAAAAGTCAAGTCTAGCCATGGAGTCTAGTACTATTATATATTCTGTGGTCAAGTCCCTTCAATGCTGCCAATGTTCCAGCACAAATTTGCAAGCAACATGCTCAGCCTTCACTTTCTACCATCACAACAACATGTCGATGAAAGCAAGTTATAATTACTTTGTATAATAAAACGGCAGAACTATGTAACTGGCTGGTTTAACAGTCTGCTAAAATAGCTTGAATAAAAAGTGAAAACTTGGTTTATTTCACAGAACAAGCTGTTGAGAATGCCCTCTAGATCTATTAGAGAATAGAAAATACTTTGAAGTTGTAGGTTAACAGCCCTTCCATTCGAGGGGCGAAAAATTTGTTCATTACAATAAGTTACCGCAAGCGCAAAGAACCCACTAACCTGACGTCTCCTGCTGGATGCTTTGCAGGCCCGCGGGTGTTCTTTCAGCAGCAGCTGGATGGTCGCTGGTTTGATCCAGATCTGGGTGGTAACACAGAGCTAAAGGGGAAACTCGTGTCGCTTCTGGTGTCTGAATTTGCTGTGTGTCGAACGAAAAACGGTGGCTTCTAGTTAAACGAGTTTGGATCCGCCAATCAGGAAGCAGGAATAGTGTTACGGCATTTACGCTTTCGATATGTCAAATCGATCGTTTATAATTAAAATAATCGATTTTTATTCCAAAAATGTCCTATGAATCTGTTCTGGGACTAAACACAATAATAATAATGTCGCATGAAACTGCGATAAAACATCGAGGTAATAATAAATATAATTGTGGTAGTAATCTCGTTCAAAATAATAATCTTATTGTAATGGCGTAATAGTATATTTGAATTATCTCACGACTGCCGCTCGGATATACTTGTGGTTCTGCGTATAGACATGCGTCCGTGTGTGCACAAAATTACAGGATTACTATAAAAATCTCACGCACACTAAGGCAATGTGCTAGCTATATTTACACACATAAGTATGGCCGAACGGCAGTCGTCGTTAGATAAAACTAAGTTCTATAGTAAGAATAGTTATTAGATTGATCTTCTTCCATGCTGGACTGGGAGAGATAGAAAAACATAGAATGTTCCAGCTGCCCTTCCTCCCGGGCATGCTGTAGAAGGCAGCAAAAGGGGCTCGATGGTTACAGTGTATTGTAATTTAGGCGACGGTCTGACATCCTGTCACTACACATTAGCAATACACATTACAATCTAAAATTGGCCTCAATTTTTGTCAGACGCGGCGAAAGCGCCTTTTACGAGGCGTTTAACGCTCTGCCTACCCCGTAAGGGATAAAGGCGTGATTTTATGTATGTATGTATGTATTAGATTGAGTTAGTAACCTGAAAGAAATTATTCTAAGTAAATAAGTCTTCTATGCTAGCCTGGGAGCGACAGAAACAATAGAATGTGCCAGCTGCATTTCCTGTCAGGCATGCTGTAAAATCCAGCTAAGGGATCCGAGGCTTTCAGTTTATTGTAATTCAGGCGATGGGCTGACAACCTGCCACTACAACAAAATACCTACAAATCTATCTTAAATTACCCTCAAAATTTTATCAGACGTGGGGGAACGACCTTTGTTTAGGTTGTTTGCCTACCCCATAAGGGATAAAGGCGTGATTATATGTATGTAAGAAATTATTATTTATTCAGTAGTAACGATACAAATAAACCTTTTAAGTGGTAATTAGTGAATAAATGGCGTTCAATGCATTATTTCCACTTCATTATTTTAATCGTCCATTGCCAATGACTTAATTGGTAACTATACACCGATTGATTCACTAAACTGAAAGTAAAACTAGCGAAACTAACGGTCTACTACGTGGATAATAAATAAAAATACACAACTAAAATATCTACAAGAAATATTCTAATGAACCGTGAAGCTGTCGAACTTTTTAATTAGCCCAAAACCGGGGAAAGTGATTAAAGACTTTCCTTGAAAAAGGTCTTTTTTACGACGAAAGTCTTTTTCGCAAACCGTCTTTGGGGAAAAGTGTTTTCGGCGTAATAGCGTTGCGTAACAGTCGAAGCGTCGCCTTTGGAATTAGCAGAGAGACAATTAAATTGACGTGGATTGAATGTATAATCCAACTGCCTCCGTGGTCTAGTGGTCTGAGCCATATTTGATCCGGCAATCGTACGTTCGAATCCCACGGGGGAACACAACATACATACATATAATCACGCCTTTATCACTAACGGGGTAGGCAGAGCGTGAACAACCTAAAATAATAAAAAGTCGTTCCGCCACGTCAGACAAAGTTTTAATATCTGTAAATTTATCACTTTGTGAGCTTTTCCAATGTACCTACAGTTCTATCTTAAATAATCCTCAAAACTTAGTCAGACGTGGCGAAACAACCTTTGTTTAGATCGCTTACGCTCTGCCTACCTCATTAGGGATAAAGGCGTGTTTATATGTATGTATGAGCTTTTCCCAGTTTGTACCAGGACATTTTATGCTGAACCACCAGATTGTCCGAAATGAAAAAAGGATTCCATACTTCGGAGGGTACGTTAAGCCATCGGTCCCGGTAGTTGTCTATGATAGTCGTCGCTTACACAAACCATTTCAGATGCCTGATAATTGTGCTGTGCTACTAGGCGGTTTTAAAACCAGCCCTTATCCTCTCACCTGTGCTCTAAGGCCCGTAATTATAAACAGCACTTGAGACTATCAGAAATGTTATTTTAGTACAAAAGGACATGTCAAATTCACACTTAATATTACTCTCAATCTTAAGATCGCTATAAAATTACGAGGCTTAATCCGGTATGTGACAAACAGAAAATTTTGCGATACGAAAATAAAAACATTGTATAAAATATATACCAGGCCACTCAGAAAGTATTGCGATAAATAGTTTTTATATATGGCAGACTGGCCGGTTAGAATCTTTTTTGAAAATATGATTACTTGTAAGTAAAAATATGTGTATTCCATTTTCAAAATTTCCCTCCACATTTTTTGCGAGCCAATTCAAAGTATCGTGTCTTACTGAAAAATGGATCTGCGCCGGGAACATTTTAGAGCTATGATTTTTTACGATTTCAAGTGTCGCCTGAAACCGGATGAATCGTTCGATAGACTTCAAATGGCATTTATGGATGAAAGCCCCTCCAAGGCAACCGTGTATCGTTGGTATAACGAATTTAGGCGCGGTCGACCAACCTTGGGGGATGAAGAAAGAAGCGGTCGCCCTTTGACGGATATTACGGAAGAAAACGTGCTAGCAGTGAAAAATTTAATCCAAGATAATAGGCGAATTACATATCAGGAGATTCAGCACATATTAAAGATTGGATCGGGAAGCGTTCACGAGATTCTACATGGGCATCTTCGCGTGAGGAGGATAGTATCGCGCTGGGTGCCGCACTACCTCACCGACGCTCAGAAGCAGGCCCGGGTGGAATGCTGCCGTGATATGCTGAACAAATTTGAAGCAGGCTCGTCTCGGCGTGTTTACGACATCGTAACAGGTGATGATTCCTGGATTTATCAATACGATCCAGAAACCAAGCGCCAGTCGACAGTTTGGGTGTTTCAAAATGAACCAACGCCTACCAAAATGAAGCGATCTCGAAGCGGGGGGAACATTTTGATCGCCAGCTTTTTTAATTTGACTGGCCACTTGGCCTCAATTCCCTTACGAGATCAAAGAAGCATTAACGCCGAATGGTATACTACCAAATGTTTACCAGAAGTTTTTTCTGTTGTGAGCAACAAGCGACCAAACACAGGGCTCCGCGGATTACTGCTCCACCACGACAATGCGCCTGCACACACCGCGCTCAAAACGAGGGACTTCCTGGACAGCACACCAGTCAAAGTCCTGGGTCACCCTCCTTACAGCCCTGATCTAGCACCGTGTGACTTCTTTTTATTTCCAAAAATAAAAAATCAGCTCAAGGGGATACAATTTTCGTCGCCGGAAGATGCGCTGGCTGCGTTCGAGCAGGCTGTAAACGAGGTGTCTACGGCGGACTGGAAAAAGTGTTTTGAAAACTGGTTCAGACGCATGAATCTTTTTATAGAGGCTGGTGGAGAGTACTTTGAAAAGATTTAATAAAAATATATGTACCTGTAGAACATTTTTTTTTAGTGTCGCAAAACTTTCTGAGTGTCCCACGATTGGTGAAGAGAAGTATAAAGTTTCTGTCTAGAGAAATTTTATTATAACTTTTCATGTTCCATGCTGGACTGGGAGCGAGAGAAAAACATATAATGTACCAGCTGCATTTCCTCCCGGGCATGCTGTAAAAACCAACTAAGGGATTCAAGGGTTTCAGTATATTGCAATGTAGGCGATGGGCTGACAACCTGTCACTACAGCAATATACCTACAAACCTTAAAGAACCCTCAAAACTTTGTCATATCTGGCGAAACGACCGGGTTTTACGCTCCCATTAGTTATAAAGACGTGATTTTATGTATGTATGTCATCGAATCGAAAAGCAATAAAATTATAGCAATATAATTAAAATATCCAGTATATATACTGGTTTATTTACTATTCTGTTAATTAATAATTCAACTTTACACTTGTAAGTTGTCACATGTTTAAATCATAAATATGATCAATTTCATGTTTTCGAATTTCGCATGTTTAACTGTTGTCGTTAATTATTTAAAGCAATCAACACATTTGTTTAATTACGGTGGTTAGTATAGATTATGTGCAATATATTATTTATTGTTATCGTTAAAGCAGTCATATTTAAAATACAGGGTGTTAATTTTAAATTCGTGCCATAGCGCTTCTTCTTCTTCTTCTGTCGAGTGGGTATCGAGTCTATCAACCCGATGAACCCTGGTGTCAGCCATAGCGCTGAAGAGGTGTGTTAGTTTCTACGAAGGATCGTCCCAAAAAATATGCATGAAAAAATCCAATCTAAGGCCCGTATTTATAATCAGTTCTTGAGACTGACAGCAAGTTTGAGCTCGTATTAGAAACGTCATTACAATACAAAACGTTCTGTCAAGTCCACACGTAAGGTTGCTCTCAATCTTCAGATCGCTTTATAAGTACGACCCGAAGAGTGCCCAAGTATCACAACGCTTTTCACGTGTATAGTCACTTCCCTACTAATAAAAGTTGAATAAAACTTTAATATTCAATACGGTTGCTCTGGATCCTCTACTATGCAACGATACGAAGTGTTCAGAATCGTCTTTCCCACAATCATATCGATTTTATGGTCCTATTTTATCGACTCTTGACGATTCTATTCGAGTTTCTTGACCGCATAAAACATACCAGGTGTAATGGACAGCGTCCTGCAAACTGATAGGGATTGCTCAGTTAACGACACTGAACAACTTCCACCAGGAAATTGTTTCAGTAAGAGCAAAAAAAATGGCTTTTCCATTCAAAATGTTTCCCTCGTTCAGACATTTTGTATGGAAAAGCCAATTTTATTTTTCCTGAAATAATATCCAGGTGGAAGTTGTTAACTATCATTGACTGAGCAACCCCTATCAATTTACGCTGTCCCTTACATCTCGTATACATAAGACGCGGCTATAAATATTAAGACACAAACACGAGAATCAAAGCGTTGAAATTGAATAGCTCCTTGAAGGCTAATAAATTTCGTAAAATTATAAAATAATTCAAAACTTTTGCAATAAATATGCAAATAATTAATAATAACTTTGGAATTCTTTATGAAGAATGTCTGCGCTTATAATATCTGGGTGAGATTATTTAAATTGGTTAGCAAATTATGGCAACGACTGTCTTCACATTTTGATTTGGTGTCGTGATTTCTTTGAAGTGAAATCTAGGTAATCACAAATTCAATTAAAATAGGTATACTTGTGTTGTACAATTCTCAAAAGAATTTTTATGAAAACACTATAGAAATTTTCTTCTCTCTTTCGAAAAAAGAAACAATCAAGGATACCTAAATCTTATAAAAAAATATTGCTTTCAATCGACACGATAATCTGAATTTGAGTAAAAAAAAACGGAATTGGCCCAATGAATAGTAATGGCATTTGGTCCACAAAAGCTTCATTCATTTAGTTCGTTCATTCGTTCAATTTGGTTCTTTCGTTCGTTCGTTCCATTATATTTGAAATTTTCTAATAATGAATTTTCCATTGCTTAAATTCGAAATTACGGAGGTAAAAGTATTGGTATCTTCTTGTGAAGGTGCTAAAAATGTCCCTTGATGAATACTAAAATAATGTGAATAACAATTTCAGAGGTTCCCCTCTGTTTTCTTGTTTTATACTTTTTGATAGTCGGGTTTTAGTTTTAACTTAGTTTTTATTACAAACTATGTACTTATAAACTATTTGCATCCATGCTGGACTGGAAGCGAGAGAAAAACATAGAATGTGCCAGCTGCATTTCGTTCCGGGCATGCTGTAAAAATCAGCTAAGGGATCCGAGGGTTTCTGTATATTGCAATTTATGCGAAAGGCTGACAACCTGTCACTACAGCAATATACCTACAAATGTATCTTAGATAACCCTCAAAACTTTGTCAGACGAGGCGGAACGACCTTTGTTTTGGTCGTTTACGTTCTGCCTACCTCATTAGGGATAAAGGCGTGATTATATGTATGTATGTATGTATGTCATTGTATGTATGTCATTGTATGTATGTACTTAGGGATTCTAATCATTCTTCTTAGCGTGTGGATTTTTGAGTCGAACGACCCGATGAAACGGGTGTCAGAGATTTCAAACTGGCACAACTATTACGTGTCCTCTGACGTGGTTTGACCACGACCACTATCATAGACAGCGACCGGGACCGACAGCTTAGTGTGCCATCAACATTAACCATTCATAATGATTGTATCTATATCATACTAGTTTACCGCGCGTGCTTTCATCGTTAGATGAGTTTTTCCGTGTTTATGAAGGTTTTGTTCAGTAGTCCATATCCAATTCAAGATCTAACCCAATGTATGCCAAGTTTCATCCCGAACTGTCCAGTGGTTGAAGCGTGATCTATGCTCGTATTTATAAAACTATCTCACGATTAAGAGCAATAATAAGTATGGATTTGACAGGTCATATTGTACTGAAATGACATTTCTGATACTTACTCAAATTAGCTGTCAGTCTCAAGTGCTGTTTATGAATACGGCCCTAAGTAAGAAAGGTCCAAACACTCAAACGTTTAGAATATTTGTAATATTCTTGTACCTTTATGTAGTCATTGTTCAAATAACGCTGGACTGGGAGTGAGAGAAAAACATAGAATGTGCCAGCTGCATTTCCTCTCGAGCATGCTGTAAAAACCAGATAACGGATCTGACGGTTTCAGTATATTTTATTTAGGCGATGGGCTGACAACCTGTCACTACAGCAATATACGTACAAATCTTTTTTGAATGGCCCTCAAGACTTTGTCACACGTGGCGGAACAGCCTTTGTTTAGGTCGTTTACGTTCTGCCTACCCCATTAGGGATAAAGGCGTGATTATATGTATGTATGTTCAAATATTATCAGCGACAGAGGCACTTTCTACGCTATGTTATTTATCTTATTACTAGCGACCCGCCCCGGCTTCGCACGGGAGTCATCAGTGTTTCTCTACTATATTATGCATGTATTATACATATAAACCTTCCTCTTGAATCACTCTATCCATTAAAAGAAACCGCATCAAAATCCGTTGCGTAGTTTTAAAGATCTAAGCATACATAGGGATATAGGGACAGAGAAAGCGACTTTGTTTTATACTATGTAGTGATCCGAACCGCCGGGCCCATACAACACTCTACCTCTACTACTGGTCTAGTGGTCTGAGCCATGGACTAACAATCTAGATCCTGGGTTCTTTTCCAAAGGGGGAACACAAAGCTGGAACTTGTCAATTTATCACTTTGAATTCTATGTGGCTTACCAAATTTTATAATTACTAACCATTTAATTAACTTTTCAAAACATTTTAAAGGTGTGGTCATTTTAACATCTTGGTCATTTTAACACTTTAGGCATTTTAACACTTTGGTCATTTTAACACTTTGGTCATTTTAACACTTTGGTCATTTTAACACTTTGGTCATTTTAACACTTTGGTCATTTTAACACTTTGGTCATTTTAACACTTTGGTCATTTCGCCCCAGAAGGCACTAAAATGCTTATATGTTTATAATTTCAAAAAATGCTTATATGATAAACATATAAGCATTTTTTGAAATTGAAAGTACAGTCAATTATTACATTACATAAAATTAATTAAAATTACATTACTATACTAGTCCGAATTTTTCAAAATTTGGCAAAGTCTAGACTTTGCTTATTATGTACGTGGGACACTCAGAAAGATTTGCGACACTAAAAAAAAATGTTCTACAGGTACATATATTTTTATTAAATCTTTTCAAAGTACTCTCCACCAGCCTCTATACAAAGATTCATGCGTCTGAACCAGTTTTCAAAACACTTTTTCCAGTCCGCCGTAGACACCTCGTTTACAGCCTGCTCGAACGCAGCCAGCGCATCTTCCGGCGACGAAAATTGTATCCCCTTGAGCTGATTTTTTATTTTTGGAAATAAAAAGAAGTCACACGGTGCTAGATCAGGGCTGTAAGGAGGGTGACCCAGGAGTTTGACTGGTGTGCTGTCCAGGAAGTCCCTCGTTTTGAGCGCGGTGTGTGCAGGCGCATTGTCGTGGTGGAGCAGTAGTCCGCGGAGCCCTGTGTTTGGTCGCTTGTTGCTCACAACAAAAAATCTTCTGGTAAACATTTGGTAGTATACCATTCGGCGTTAATGCTTCTTTGATCTCGTAAGGGAATTGAGGCCAAGTGGCCAGTCAAATTAAAAAAGCTGGCGATCAAAATCTTCCCCCCGCTTCGAGATCGCTTCACTTTGGTAGGCGTTGGTTCATTTTGAAACACCCAAACTGTCGACTGGCGCTTGGTTTCTGGATCGTATTGATAAATCCAGGACTCATCACCTGTTACGATGTCCTAAACACGCCGAGACGAGCCTGCTTCAAATTTGTTCAGCATATCACGGCACCATTCCACCCGGGCCTGCTTCTGAGCGTCGGTGAGGTAGTGCGGCACCCAGCGCGATACTATCCTCCTCACGCGAAGAATGCCTATGTAGAATCTCGTGAACGCTTCCCGATCCAATCTTTAATATGTGCTGAATCTCCTGATATGTAATTCGCCTATTATCTTGGATTATATTTTTCACTGCTAGCACGTTTTCTTCCGTAATAGCCGTCAAAGGGCGACCGCTTCTTTCTTCATCCCCCAAGGTTGGTCGACCGCGCCTAAATTCGTTATACCAACGATACACGGTTGCCTTGGAGGGGCTTTCATCCATAAATGCCATTTGAAGTCTATCGAACGATTCATCCGGTTTCAGGCGACACTTGAAATCGTAAAAAATCATAGCTCTAAAATGTTCCCGGCGCAGATCCATTTTTCATAAGACACGATACTTTGAATTGGCTCGCAAAAAATGTGGAGGGAAATTTTGAAAATGGAACACACATATTTTTACTTACAAGTAATCATATTTTCAAAAAAGATTCTAACCGGCCAGTCTGCCATAATATATAAAAACTATTTATCGCAATACTTTCTGAGTGGCCTGGTATTTCGTGAATTTATTGTCAAAGAATATTCTGCGGTTCCTGCTTGAGCATTTCATTAACTAGAGTTATATTGTCTGGTAGAAAAAAAACGTTTATAGTGATCGTTACTCAAACCATGTCAGAGGCTACTAGCTGTGCTATTAGACAAACCCACATGACAAGAAGAAGAAACGATAGAGGCACTTTCTATGTTATTTATCTTATTCTGTTTCGTGGCAGTATTTGTTTTTGTCACCCAAACCGCCGTTCGGTCCCGTACACCTCCGTGGTCTAGTGGTCTGACCCATGGGCTCCCGATCCGGAAATCCTGGAATCGATTTCCAGGGGGAACACAATATCAGTCAACTTATCACATAGTAATATCTTCCCCAGTTTCGTTCGGATAATGCAGGCTAAAACACCCGATTGTCTGGAAGAAAAAAGAATCCGTGCGTCGGAGGGCACGTAAATCCATCGGTGTCGGTCGCTGTATCCAATAGTGGTCGTTACGCAAACCATGTCAGAATCCTCTTAGTTGTGTTAGGAACTAGGCGGTCTAAAAACTCTTACACCACGGTTCATCGGTCTTACACGACAAGATGAAGAAACGACAGAGGCACTTTCTATGTTATTTATCTTATTGTGTTTCGTGGCAGTATTTGTTTTTGTCCCAACAAGTAGAAGTACAACCGAAGCCAGATGTTCTCTGTTTATATTTGAACACGTTTTAAGGCCGTTTTCACTTTCATCCGTGTTGCGGCATAGAGTACTGTCGCCGACATAAACTGTTATTATTTTGGTGGTTAAACTCATCTTGATGCTTTTGTGAATTTGTATTTGTTGAAGAGAATAACCTGTATTATGTGAAAATATCAAAAGAAGAGAGACAATAAGAAAAGTGCTAATGGACTTATTCTTAGATTTACTCTACCTACCAAATTAAGTCCAAATTAAATTACTCCTAGACTTAATAGGCTAGGTTGTATTGTTAAATATTGGTACTTTTATATTAGGTACACCATTCTTTAAATATCATGCTTTAAATTAAATCAGTTTCATAGACTGTGAAAAAGACGAGGTATGGGTTCCTACCTCCGTACCGTAGCACGCAGCCACGATAAGGCCGCGAAAGCGATTTTATCACATCTACTCGTATCTGTCAAATTAATTGGGACTTTGACAGATAGATGCGAATATCCGTCATCGCGCGGTGGCTATACTTTTATCTGTTTAATTTTAAGACCGTCCTAGTAAATAACTGTACTTGCTAAATAACACATTTTTGTGAGTGTAATTTAATTTCTGTTTATTGTTTTCAGGTAAGACAACTTCCTAATTTTCACATCAATTGGTAAGACTATTTACACTAGCCACACAAATTGATAGATGTCATCATCACTTACCATCACGTGAGATGGCGGACAAATGATTGCCTATCAAATATATATATAAAAAAAAAAGTCCTCGAAGTGACAGTTGCAAGAAAACGGAGACAAAAAATTGTAAGATTTTCCGCCGCCACTGTACCTCTTGGGGCCTCAAAAACGGGCCACCTGATCCGGCATTATATTTAATATTTGATTTTGCCCTACAATGGTCGTTTAACAGCCATAATAATGGCCGAAAAGAAAGTCGTTTTGCTCCTGCTCACAGTACTAACCTAACACAACATGATGGGAAGATTGGAAACCATTGACTTTTTTGATCATGGCAATAGTTTTTAGTTTGGTATTTTTCTGGTTTTTTTTGTAATAATAGGTGAAGGTTACTACCGTTCTTTCGACACGCAAACAATAAAGTTGTTGGAATTTTTAAACATATTCTAAATAAAACTATGCTTGTCTATCAAAACTTAAATATTTTTTTTTATCGAACAGTTAGTTATATACAATGTATTTAGTTACAAGACAATAGTTCTAAAAAGACGGAAAGATCCTAAACTTGTTGGGCGGATAGTAAGTTCAGATGACGTGAATTCGCTTTAAAATGTTTCGATCTACAGTTGGCAGTCAACCGTCAATCGTCCTTTAGTTAACCGACCTCAGTTTATCGCACTCTATAAGCATATAATCTCAATCTAATACCAAAAAGAAGATGCCATTCATATTATTTTAAGCAAAGTAGGAGTGAGAGAAAAACATAGAATGTGTCAGCTGCATATCCTACCAGGCATGCTGTAAAAAGCAACCAAGAAATCCGAGGGTTTTAGTATATTGCAATTAAGGCGATGGGCTGAACAGCAATATACCTACAAATCTATCCTATTTAACCCTCAAAACTTTGTCAGACGCGGCGGAACAACTTTTGTTTAGGTCGTTTACGCTCTGCCTACCCCATTAAGGATAAAGGCGTGATTATATGTACGTATGTAAGCAAGTCTTTCCACTGTGGATTGACTTGACAAATTGTTGCATCCGTTCCTAGTTTCCCGGTGAAGCCGCAGGTTCATCAGTGTGCCAAGTTTCAATCAGCTGGAAAACAATGCCGCCAACGTGACTGAGAAGTTTTCTATCGTAGGCTGACTATGTAATTTATCAGGAACTGTAAAAGACATGTAGGTACATATGGGACCCGATTCTAGATTTGCCGGCTAAAATTAAAATTACAATTTGTCACTTTCATACTAAAAACATTGGAAAAGGACAGGAAATCTATTCTCTCCGACTTTTGATCTATAGTCGGTGGGTTTAAGCGTTAAATGTCATTTTATCTGCCGTCGACCTTTGTTTGGGTTGATCACGCTCTGCCTACCCCATTAGGGATACAGGCGTGATAGTATGTATGTATGTCATATGATATGGCGGATAAAATGGACAGAAATACTGGGGAAACGTTCAAACGCGCGTCAAAATCTAGCGGACAAAGTGTCCAACCATAGAGTATAATTCGCTCTGTTCTTTCCCAATTTAAATATTTTGAAAGTGACCGATAGATTTTAATTTTAGTTTTAGCTGGTGGTTTTGGCTGGTATTTAGGATACATATTTGACTAGGTTTGCAATATCCCGCTTACCACTACGCATTTTTCTTTCACCCAAAGGTTGCCTGGAAGCAATTGCTACCTTAGCAATAAGGTCGCCTATGTTGTACTTGTCTTTTGTCGTTATCTGTTGTGTTGTATGATTTGTATTCTTACGATCAATAAAGTATTTTTATGTTATGTTATGAAATCGAAAAGACTAGGTACAAAACTACCAAAATCTTCAACAATAGGTACGTCGTAACAACGTTATTGTTTTCATCAGTACATGTGCAGTAGATGGAAAATTATTACTTTAGTCTTTTGTTCGAATAAAATAGGTTGCTTTCGAAAATATTATGGGGACATCCAAAAATTATTGTGACAAAATTTTTGGAAGATAGGTATCGCTACATAGTATAAAACAAAGACGTTTTCTCTGTCCCTATATCCCTATGTATGCATATATCTTTAAAACTACGCAACGGATTTTGATGCGGTTTCTTTAAATGGAGTGATTGAAGAGGAAGGTTTATATGTAGAATACATACATACATACATATAATCACACCTTTGTCCCTAATGGGGTAGGCAGGGCGTAAACGACCCAAACAAAGGTCGTTCCGCCACGTGTGACAAAGTTTTGAGGGTTATTTAAGATAGATTTGTAAGTATATTGCTGTAGTGACAGTGACAGGTAGTGACAGGTTGCCAGCCCATCGCTTTAATTACAATATACTGAAACCCTCGGATCCCTTAGCTGGTTTTTACAGCATACCCGGGAGGAAATGCAGCTGGCACATTCTATGTTTTTCGAAGCATGGAAGAAATGTATAATACATGCATAATATAGTAGAGAAACAGTGATAATTTCCGTGCGAAGCCGGGGCGGGTCGCTAGTATGCTATAAAACCGAGCACTGATGTTGAAAAAATAACAATGGGGATGAACATTTGTAACTACGCCGAAACGACGACGTGACAAAGCAGAAATTGACATTATATAAGGCATATTTAAAAGATTTTATTGTGTGCGTCTCCCCACCCAGCCCAAACGTGATAGGTGTTTTT
Organism: Scrobipalpa costella; assembly: GCA_949820665.1. Taxonomy (NCBI): domain Eukaryota; kingdom Metazoa; phylum Arthropoda; class Insecta; order Lepidoptera; family Gelechiidae; genus Scrobipalpa; species Scrobipalpa costella. The sequence goes on along the minus strand of OX463307.1, from coordinate 4,669,551 downwards.
ATCATATATCAGGATTTAGAGCATAATTGGAGCACCCACATACTGAAGTCAGTAAATTGGAGCATCAATATTAAAGACGCTGCGAGCTAAAAACCGTGGGCCGGCTGGGGAGATTCTCGTCAGCGAGCCCATGCTAGATCTCAGGTACTGTTAAGAGTAGAGCAATGTGTTATATCTCTAGATTTAGAGCATAATTGGAGCAATCTGCTGCCGAAAAATCAACTTCAAAACTGTAATATGAAATAATTTATACGCGATTATCTGTGGGCTCGCTGGGGAGACGTCTCTCCAGTGAGCCCATTTGGATCTCATAAACGGTAGGGATTTAAGTTTTGATCTAAAGTTCTACATACGTGCCCTAATTGGAGCACTAAAACAAAACTTCAGTCCCTACCGTTTATGAGATCCAAATGGGCTCGCTGGAGAGACGTCTCCCCAGCGAGCCCACAGATAATCGCGTATAACTCCTTTCATATTACAGTTTTGAAGTTGATTTTTCGGCAGCAGATTGCTCCAATTATGCTCTAAATCTAGAGATATAACACATTGCTCTACTCTTAACAGTACCTGAGATCTAGCATGGGCTCGCTGACGAGAATCTCTCCAGCCGGCCCACGGTTTTTAGCTTGCAGCGTCTTTCCTATTGATGCTCCAATTTACTGACTTCAGTATGTGGGTGCTCCAATTATGCTCTAAATCCTGATATATGATAAAAACACCTATCTCGTTTGGGCTGGGTGGGGAGACGCACACGATTTTATTTAATCACTTCCATGCTGGACTGGGAGCGAGACACTTCCATGCTGGACTGGGAGCGAGAGAAAAACATAGAATGTGCCAGCTGCATTTCCTCCCGGGCATGCTGTAAAAACCAGCTAAGGGATCCGAGGGTTTCTGTATATTGCAATTTAGGTGATGGGCTGACAATCTGTCACTACATCAATATACCTAAAAATCTATCTTAAATAACCCTTAAAAAATTGACAGACGTGGCGGAACTACCTTTGTTTAGGTCGTTTACGCTCTGCCTACCCCATTAGGGATAAAGGCGTGATTATATGTTTGTATGTATTTATGTAGTATTAGCTAACCTGCCAAAACACTTTTTTTGTATAATCCCTTAATCCAAATTGCGAGGGAATGGATTCAGACAGACACAATGGTTTAATCTATTTGTTTTAAAATGGTTTACTTCAAAACAGCTGTTTGTGAACTGTATGTTTTTTTGGCCTTTCAGTTTACTTTTTGTAGATTTTATTACTTACTAGCGACCCGCCCCGGCTTCGCATGGAAATTATCAGTGTTTCTCTACTATATTCTGCATGTATTATACATATAAACCTTCCTCTTGAATCACTCTACCCACTAAAAGAAACCGCATCAAAATCCGTTGCGTAGTTAGAAGCTTTACACATACATAGGGATATAGGGACAGATAAAGCGACTTTGTTTTATACTATGTAGTGATACCCAATAATGGCAGCTTAAAAATACCTACACAAACATAACATTTATTTAAAGACTCAATTATCCTTGGTACGAAAACAAATCTTTGCTTTATTTAATGAGTAGAAGGTGTCTAATGACCATGGTATGAACAAAATAAACGTATATTTTCTATTCTATTCTAGAAAGTATTAAAATATTTTAAAATTGACATGGGTTTTGAATGTATATGTGTGTCTGCGTGCGTTTTACCTAACTATCGATCTTTTTAGTTTCTATCTATATTCATGTCTTAAACGTAAAATAGCGTTCCGAGTGCCACATTTCACAAATATAAACTACAATGTAGCTTCAATAGCTAATAGGATTAATATGATCGAGGTTAAAATTAAACCAGCACTTAATGGCACAAATACCATCCAAAGTAACACGGTAGTCACAATCGACTATCGACTATTCTAGCCGCGATGTTATCGACAAAACCCCATTTATCGATGCCGCTACCGCACGATGCACAGATAGCACCCGATTAGAATTACATCGATATCTTTTAATGAATTCCCTATTGTTGTGATATGGGAATTGGGTTGCTTGGTGTTTGCTATGGTGGTTCTGATGGGGCTTTATATTTGTTAATGTTAATGTAGGTAGAATAACTAGACCCGTACTGATAAACAGTACTTTTAGACTGATGACAGCTAGTTTGAGTTCATATCAGAAATGTTATTTCAGTACAACGTGGAAGGAACAAATTTGGAAGGCCGAGACCCAGTTTAATGCAAACGAGACCTTAAATTGCTATTTCGACTTAGATAAGTATAGTACTATTCTTTCATTTTGCGAGGAAACAATAATAATACACTTAAAAACAAACATTAAATTTGCGATTCCTCCATAATATTTTGACATTTAAGTTTTTTTAATGAATATTTTATGGCTTGGATGCGAGTCCTTTAAGCCCTGCATATCCTTTGACAGGCGCACATTACATTCATTCTATTTTGTAAATTTAAAAAGTTGTATGCATTGCAATGCAATGCGCGCATCAAGCCTTAAAATAATTATAGTTTGTAAAAAGTAGCTTGGGTTCTATGACAGATGTCAAACACATACAGTTTTGAAGGAGTCTTTTTTGCACCTGTGATGTTATGATATTTACTGCCTGCTGTCATACGACCCGAGCTATATTTTACAAAGTATAATAATGTGAAGTACAAACAACTAATCCATACTAGTGTGTCCTTGAAGACTGTGTGAAGCGATCGTTAATTTCATTGTTGTCGTTTGGAGAAATTGCTGGCGTCTGCGAATATGAGGACCGAATAGAGTGTATGTTTGTTTTTGTAAAATAATGAAGCTTTTTCAGCAAATGAGAGAAAAGTAATTTGTAGGATAAAAAGTGCAATAAGACATTACGTTTTGTAAGCTTACCTATTTTCTTGAGCCATAATAAAGATACTAAATTATGGTGTTTCAAACTTCCCAAACATTTTTCTGTATTTAGTTGACTGATTAATTTGTAAATTTGTTCAAAAAAGCTTAGCAAACACATTCAGATTTTGTGTATAAGCTATCATTTTTGCGACCATTAAATTACTGACTAGAAAATAAAGATTGAATGAAACAAGAGAAACCTCATTTGACCTTTACTGACCTCAGGATTCAAAATTTTCGCATCATCGAATTAAAATTATAAATCTTCACAAGAAAGTGGTTTTGGCCTTGATTGATAAAAATATATGACGAATGTCAAAGGTCACTTGGCTGTCACCTTATTATCATTAGTGAAATAAGTGAATAAATTTCATTAAAATGTGAGTATTTAATTAATTAATGAATTATTTAATTTTAAATCCTTAATTAATATAGTTTACGCTTTGGGTGTTTTGGCTTTTAATTCTAAATTGGGTATTTTCTGGTATGTTTTATAATAAACTAGCGACCCTCCCCGGCCTCGCACGGATATCATCAGTGTTTCTCTACTATATGCTGCATTCGTATTATACACATAAACCTTCCTCTTGAATCACTCTATCCATTAAAAGAAACCGAATCAAAATACGTTGCGTAGTTTTTAAGATTCAAGCATACATAGGGATATAGGGACAGAGAAAGCGACTTTGTTTTATAGTATGTAGTGATATACAATTTTAGTAGAAAGTCTAGCTTACATCACCTCGTATTTATTAAGATATTATAAAATCTCACAAACTGTTGTCCTTTGTATGAAACAATTTGAATATATGGAAAGTTTTAAGTTGCTTTTGAAGTAAAGGTTAGGTATTATTATCTATTCTGTGGTACCTACCTACCTATAGGAAAACTAGGTAATTTGTGTGTAGGGATTTGAGTGTAATTCCATGCTGGACTGGGAGCGAGAGAAAAACATATAATGTACGAGCTGCATTTCCTCCCGGGCATGCTGTAAAATCGAGCTAAGGGATCCGAGGGTATCAGTATATTGTTAAATAAGGCAATGGGCTGACAACCTGTCACTACAGCAATGTACCTACAAGTCCATCTTAAACAACCCTCAAAACTTTGTCAGACGTGGCGGGATGACCTTCGTTTAGGTCGTTTACGCTCTGCCTACCCCGTTAGGACTAATACAGTTACTTTATATTATTTTAGGAAAATGACGAATGAATACCGACGAGGTGCTAAAATAAATGTTTTAGCCATTGAAGTGTTTTCGTAAACATTGGATCGAAGTTTATTGCTTGTTTTAGTTTGCAGTCACGTCTTAGCTAGAGGGTATCCAAAGTTGTCACGGTAAACCAAACTAAAGTAAAGGACTTATACACACACAGACTCGTATTAATAATACAGCTTCTGAGACTGACAGCAAGTTTGAGTTCATATAAGTTGCATATAAAAAATTACATTTCAGTACACTAATCGGCACTTAATATTGCTATCATAAGATCGCGTCAGAAATACAAGCCACAACAGAGTTGATTTAAAACTTAGAACTACATTTTCGTCTGCCGTCCCTAATAATTCCACCCAAATTACTTGTTGACTACATGTTGCCTTGTCCTTCCCATTTCTCCGTTCTTTAACGACTCGAGAATCCACTCGCTAAGAAGAAGAAGAAATGAATATAAAAAATAAAAATTAATAATGACTTCCCCATACTAATTGATTGATCAAGGTGGTCATTCTGTATAGAAAAGTCAATTTATTTTCGATTTTTATCTGCTTTTTTTTTATTTGGTCAGTTTTAAAAAATAGTCTATAATTTTCAAACAACTTGCGATATCAGGCTTCTATCTGGGCGCTCCATTGTCAACTTTGTCACTGTTATCCCTTACCTTGTCTAGAATCAAGAGCAAAGACACTTAAAAAAAAAAACGATTTTAGTTTACTCAGTGTATAAAATCCCTTACGTAGCCCCAGTTGCGACCGTAGCTAATGTAATATCTTTGGAATATTAGACTTGCATTAGTTCAAGCTCATCCAGTTTTATGATTACGACTCTATAAATCGCCTAAATAAAGTCGCATTCAAAATGGAAAATGTAAATTTCATTTTAAGTTGAAAGGCATAAATGTGGTATAACGAAGTAGGTAGTATATAAATATTCTATTCCTTAATGATTAAGATTATATGAATTGACTGTTGGTCAAGTTTATTTTAGTGTTAAAAGATTATGTAGGTCAGGTCTAGAATTTTGTCGACTAAAACAAAATTTTGGCAGTTAATATTTTTGCAAAGCGAATATGGAAGAAAACGAGATCAAGAGTTTGGCAACCCCCGATGTATTTGCGGTGCAGTGCAAACCATGACAGACTTGACATCGTGCCCGGCGTGCCCCAACACCTGCACGCCAGCGGATTTTATGACCGGTACTTTATCCGAAGAACCGCAAATCGCCGAATTCGGGGCCCCTATGATTCAATTTCTCGCGTTCTATCGACACGCTAAAAAGATCAAGCGGGTGCCGATGTCCGAGCAAAGTGAAGTAGAAAAAGCCGGAAAGCGGATCCCAGCATCAGGCCGGAAAAACGCTAGGCAGAAGAAGATGGCGCATTATGCCCAATATTTGCATTTTTGTACAATATAAGAACTATTCAATGCACCTATAAGTGATCTATGCTATACGTGATCTCTTCCATAGTGGCCTGGTAGCGAGAGAAAACCGTAGATTGTGCCAGCTACATTTCGTCCCGCGCATGCTGTAAAAACCAGGTAAGGGATCCGAGGGCTCCAGTATATTGTAATTTAGGCGATGGACTGAAAACCTGTCACTACAGAAATATAGCTACAAATCTATATTAAATAACCCTCAAATCTTTGTTAGACGTGGCGGAACGACCATTGTTTAGGTCGCTCTACCTTCCCCGCTAGGGATGAAGGCGTGATTGCATGTAAGTATGAATACGTGACCTATACCTTGATCAATATCAAATAAGTACCGGACTATAAAAGTAGACCAATCCATATACTAATCAAGTCAAAATCAAGTTCTAGATCTATAGACATCAATCTGTCAACGTGAATGGTTCTGAACGTAACTTTGAATCATATAACTGTTATAGAACATTTGATTTCATGCCCACTAAGTATAGACCCAGATTATAACAAACAGGTCTAGTTTATGTGTGTATTAGATGTACCTAACATCTAATTTATTATTATTAGCTGATTTTATAATATTGGTTTCCTCAGATCGAAATATTGCCATTTATTTAAGCAAGTGAATATAAAAAAAAACCATGCTGGCCTGGGAGCGAGAGAGAAACATTGAATGTGCCAGCAGCATTTCCTCCCGGGCATGCTGTAAAAACCAGCTAAGTTCAGCTTAAGTTAAGCTTCAGTATTTTGAAATTTAGGCGATGAGCTGACAACCTGTCCCTAAGCAATATAGAGATAGAGAGATAGAGATAAATTTATTAATAATTGTAAATTACAAGTCGAGAAATTATAAGCACTTAAGTATATCACATTAATAATCATTTAAATTGTATTGCTTTTATTATCATTAAAATTAATAAAATACCTACAAATATATGTTAAATAACCCTCAAAGCTTTGTCAGACGTGGCGGAACGAACGTTTAGGTTATTTACGTTCTGCCTACCCCACTAGGGATAATGGCGTGACTATATGTATGTAAATATTCAAATTCCTGTAAAAACATACATACATAAAATCACTCCTTTATCCGTAATGGAGTGCAGAGCGAAAACTACCTAAACAATGGTCGTTTCGCCACGTCTGACAAGTTTTGAGGGTTATTATATTACTGATGATTATGATGTATATTGCTATAGTGACAGGTTGTCAGTCCATCGTCTATACTTACGGATTCACTATAGCCCTCGAATCCCTTACCTGTTTTTTACAGCATGCCCGGGGGGAGGTGCAACTGTCACATTCTATGTTTTTCTATCACTCCCAGTCCAGCATGGAAGCAGAAAACGAATACCTATAAAAACGATTGACTATAATATGGACTCTGTAATTTAGAAGTAGGGATCAGTTATTGGATCGAGTATTAATAAGGACAGTATCTAACGCTGTAATATTCAGTCCAAATATTCATCCTTTATATTTCTATGAATAAAAGGAAAGTAGAAACTAGTATATTAATTCTCCTTGACTTCCCAATGATACTTGATACCGGCTCATTTGTACATGCTAAAACTGTTATTGGTAGCAATATTATTTGCATACTTGCATCTGGAGAAATGTAAGGTGTGCTTGCTATGACTCTTAGACTTACATTATCAGAACATTAATTATGAAGGCAACACATTCTACTTCATAATTTGTACATACATACATACATATAATAACGCCTTTATCCGTAATGGGGTAGGCAGAGCGTAAACGACCTAAACAAAGGTCGTTGCGCCACGTCTGACAAAGTTTTGAAGGTTACTTAAGATATATTGCTCTAGTGACAGGTTGTCAGCCCATCGCCCAAAATTACAATATACTGAAACCCTCAGATTCCTTAGGTGGTTTTCACAGCATACCCGGAAGGAAATGCAGTTGGCACATTCTATGTTTTTCTATTGCTCCCAGGCCAGCATGGAAGAACTTGTACCACTTTACAATTGGTGATGATGATGACATTGATGAGCAATAAAGTGAAAACTGTAACAATTAGGGACCATGTAACTGCAGAACTTGTAACAAAATCGAAGCAAATATAAAAAATTACTTTGACTATGATAAGTGTCTGTCTTTCTCTATCACAATATTATGGATATCCCAATACTTTATTGTCAGGTTTTAACAGGCCTAGACCTTTTATGGGCTACTTTTAGTAAGTATTTAACTTCAGTCTTTGATAAACAATAAACAAACTAGATGCACAATCACGAAGAAACCCCGACAAAAAATGTCCGAGCCGCACTGCACATACGTATAGTTATACGTGGGACACTCAGAAAGATTTGCGACACTAAAAAAAATGTTCTGCAGGTACATATATTTTTATTAAATCTTTTCAAAGTACTCTCCACCAGCGTCTATACAAAGATTCATGCGTCTGAACCAGTTTTCAAAACACTTTTTCCAGTCCGCCGTAGACACCTCGTTTACAGCCTGCTCGAACGCAGCCAGCGCATCTTCCGGCGACGAAAATTGTATCCCCTTAAGCTGATTTTTTATTTTTGGAAATAAAAAGAAGTCACACGGTGCTAGATCAGGGCTGTAAGGAGGGTGACCCAGGAGTTTGACTGGTGTGCTGTCCAGGAAGTCCCTCGTTTTGAGCGCGGTGTGTGCAGGCGCATTGTCGTGGTGGAGCAGTAGTCCGCGGAGCCCTGTGTTTGGTCGCTTGTTGCTCACAACAGAAAAAACTTCTGGTAAACATTTGGTAGTATACCATTCGGCGTTAATGCTTCTTTGATCTCGTAAGGGAATTGAGGCCAAGTGGCCAGTCAAATTAAAAAAGCTGGCGATCAAAATCTTCCCCCCGCTTCGAGATCGCTTCACTTTGGAAGGCGTTGGTTCATTTTGAAACACCCAAACTGTCGACTGGCGCTTGGTTTCTGGATCGTATTGATAAATCCAGGACTCATCACCTGTTACGATGTCGTAAACATGCCGAGACGAGCCTGCTTCAAATTTGTTCAGCATATCACGGCACCATTCCACCCGGGCCTGCTTCTGAGCGTCGGTGAGGTAGTGCGGCACCCAGCGCGATACTATCCTCCTCACGCGAAGATGCCCTTGTAGAATCTCGTGAACGCTTCCCGATCCAATCTTTAATATGTGCTGAATTTCCTGATATGTAATTCGCCTATTATCTTGGATTAAATTTTTCACTGCTAGCACGTTTTCTTCCGTAATAGCCGTCAAAGGGCGACCGCTTCTTTCTTCATCCCCCAAGGTTGGTCGACCGCGCCTAAATTCGTTATACCAACGATACACGGTTGCCTTGGAGGGGCTTTCATCCATAAATGCCATTTGAAGTCTATCGAACGATTCATCCGGTTTCAGGCGACACTTGAAATCGTAAAAAATCATAGCTCTAAAATGTTCCCGGCGCAGATCCATTTTTCAGTAAGACACGATACTTTGAATTGGCTCGCAAAAAATGTGGAGGGAAATTTTGAAAATGGAACACACATATTTTTACTTACAAGTAATCATATCTTCAAAAAAGATTCTAACCAGCCAGTCTGCCATATATAAAAACTATTTATCGCAATACTTTCTGAGTGGCCTGGTATTTATAACATAAAAATATTCATTCAAATTTGGACCTTAACGCGTCAAAGAAAGGGTACAATATCAATAGCACTCGCATATACTATCATTTTGACTGAGCACTTCGTCATTGTGCCACGTCAAAAGCCGCGAGCGAGCAAGGTGATAGATACTGAATGAAAATTCTCCCCGATTGACGTGATGGGCAGATTTTTGCCGCGGACACTTTTTGAGTGAGATTATTCATCTAGTTAGTTTATTGTTTATCAAAGACTTCAGTGCAAGTCGAGAACTTTTGTCTATAATCGAATCAAGTGGTTTCTATATTGTTATTAACTGTTTTTTTTTTTTTTTTTTATATTTGATAGGCAATCATTTGTCCGCCATCTCACGTGATGGTAAGTGATGATGTAGACTATGATGGAGCATGATTGCCTAGAAAATGCCTGTTCACTCTCGCCTTGAAAAGGCCCAGGTTATAACGTTCCGGAAATAGATCCATTGGTTTATCATTGTCATTGTCATGAAGTCGTTTCTCATATCCTTGAGAATTTGCTTTTATCAGCGAAAACCTTAAACCTCGTACCATTCATAATAACAAACATTATTCCCAAAAAATATATAAAAAATAATCTGCTATATTACCCCATATAGTTACGCCATACTGCGTCGATTCAATTTCAGTGAGTTGGTTGCAAATATGTGCTTATACCAAAAAGGCAAACAGTGCTGTTTATTACTGCCTCTGATTGCTCATTATGCTCAAAGCCTGCCGCAATATCATTACGATTCCACAATGACATATCAAAGCCAACATGACATTTGTCAGTAAACAGGTGGACGTGAGCAGAATCCATCTGATAATTCCATCAGATTAGTATCAGTGACAATGCTTTGGGATTATATTGTTTGGTAATATAGGCTGTGATGTGATACATGTCGCAGGAAAATGAAGAAATCCCTAGGGATTGCGCGAAATCCGTGGTTTCTTTATTTCCCTGTGACATATCGCAATATCGCACCTTTAGAAATAAAGCGACTGAAGTAAAAAAAAAATAGGATTTCGAGTTTCTGCAATAAAACGATTTTAAAATATCATATTACACAACCCTACAAACTTCCAATATTTTTTTAAATATAATCTATCTCGCTTTTACTCAGAAAAAGTTTTGGAGACTAGTTCTTCCCATACTTCTAATGTTGAAACCAAGTTGACCATAATTATCAATGACAAAAACGAATTTAAAAAAATCTGTTTATTTCATTAAATTACATACATACATACATACATATAATCACGCCTTTATCCCTAATGGGGTAGGCAGAGCGTCAAACTCCTCGTAAAAGGCGCTTTCGCCACGTCTGACAACATTTTGAGGGTTATTTAAGATAGATTTGTACGTATATTGCTATAGTGACAGGTTGTCAGCCCATCGCCTAAATTGCAATATACTGAAACCCTCGGATCCCTTAGCTGGTTTTTACAGCAAGCCTGGGAGGAAATGCAGCTGGCACATTCTATGTTTTTTTTTCGCTCCCAGTCCAGCATGGAAGATAAATTTCATTAAATTATATATTAATATTATGTAACTAAGGGTGCTTAATCTAAACAAAGAAGATTATGTGCGCCCAGTAATCCGCTTGAAGTGCGGTAGCTTATTGACCAAATATAATATCTGATATAACACAGATTATTGAGGTCTGAGGTGAAACTTCCTCATAATGTTTGGAGGTCTTTCAAGAAACTTAAGCTTCAAAATCAATATTTATGAATAATAAATCTAACTTACTCCCATTCCACGATCTTATCATTCATCATTGCCCTTGGAAGCTAAACTAATTCCACAGAGATTCCAATCATCAATTATTAACTGTGAATTTACCTGAAAGGTTAATTCGGGCCCCAGGCGGCGATTTACGAGGGGAATTTAGCAAAGTACACCTGATTATCGCTAGCTTAATGGCTGTTGTTAAATTTATTTATTCTTTGAAACGTAAATCAGTGAGATAATGACCAATTTGTTTGCTCCCATTTGCTTCAGTTTGTGTATCAGGAGCTTCATTATCGTTATTTAAATTTTATTGGGGAATAACTTGATTTATAGAAAATAAAATCTCTTAGGATACTTAATCATTACTTTATAGTCCATTTTTGTAAGTTATTAAACTGACTTTCTCAATATTTTAATGATATTTTTTGAGTCCTGTTTTTGAGTAATTCCCGATCAAACAAAGTATTTTTTATATACAACTAGCGACCCACCCCGGCTTCGCACGGAAATTATCAGTGTTTCTCTACTATATTATGCATTTATTATACATATAAACCTTCCTCTTGAATAACTCTAACCATTAAAAGAAACCGCATCAAAATACGTTGCGTAGTTTTAAAGATCTATGCATACATAGGAATATAGGGACAGAGAAAGCGACTTTGTTTTATACTACGAGGGGCGGCTGATATAAAATCTACTTTGTTAAAGAAAGTTTCGAAAATCGAACTGGCCATTGCAAAATCATATTCTATATTTATTCCTTTTTCAAAATTATGACGCTTATTTTTTTTCGCTTGCTTTTGTTTTTTTGGCGCGGTTTTGATTTCACCATGTCGAAAGAAAATTGCAAAATGATGAAATTTGAGCATCGAGCAGTGATTAAATTCCTAAGTAAAGAAGGAAATACGCCTACGCAGATCAGAGAGCGCATGTTAAAGGTGTTTGGTGATTCAAGTCCTTCTGAATTCGTCATAAAGTTTTGGTCGAAGCAACTTAAACATGGCCGTGAGAGCCTGGAAGACGACACACGTAGTGGAAGGCCAATTTCTGCTGTTACCGCAGATAATGTTGAAAAGGTGAAGAACCTGATTCTTGCAGATCGGCGAATCAAGCAGTGGGAGATAGCCAGAGATGTGGGCATTAGCAAGGAACGAGTTCATGAAATTATTCACGAACATTTGGGCATGTCCAAGGTGAGCGCGCGTTGGGTTCCTAGAATGTTGACCCCCTTTGACAAACAAAGGCGAGTAGAATGTTGTCAGGCATTTCTAGACCTGGTCAAAGGTAAAGAAGAAGAGACTATCTCTCGAATTGTGACCTGTGATGAAACTTGGATTCGCCAGTGGGATCCGGAAAGCAAACAAGAGTCAATGCAATGGAAATTTAAAGGAGAAAAGCCGCCAAGGAAGTTCAAGGTTCGGCCGTCGGCTGGAAAACTAATGGCCACCGTATTTTGGGATGTCGAAGGGATTTTGATGATAGATTTTGCCTAAAAATACAACAATGAATGCTGAGTATTATGCAAACTTGCTTGACCAGCTTCGTGAACAAATCAAAGAAAAGCGGAGAGGCAAACTCAGCTAAGGTGTTCTGATTTTACAAGACAATGCTCCTGTACACACAGCCTTAACGGCGAGGTCAGCCCTGAGCAAAAACGGCTTCATAGAAATTAACCATCCACCTTATAGTCCAGATCTGGCTCCCTGTGACTATTTCTTATTCAAAGATTTAAAGAAAAAATTGAGCGGTCGCAGATTTTCGAGGGACGAAGAAATGAAAGAGGCTGTGACTGACCATTTTGACGAGCAAAATAAAAATTACTATTATAACGGCATGATGTCACTTATTTGCAAATGTCATAACTGTATTTCACTTGCAGGAGACTATTTAGAAAAATAAAAAATAAACTAGCCATCAAAGTCTTTTCTTTCATAGTTAGGTAGATTACTTATCAGCCACCCCTCGTATGTAGTGATTTATACAAAATTCAGTATATTCATAAATAATTTTCCGAATCAGCACAATTTGAACTCAAGGTTTCTGCTCGGTCGATTAGTCGATAATGTCTCAAAATAGCACTCGTGCGCAGTCACTATCGGCCGGTGCCGACAACCCTGTCAGTGGCAGTAAGTAAGCAAATGGGACGAGAGCTGGCCGCGCTGCATTCACTGGAGGAGAGCTACTGGCTGGAGACACACTGACAACTAAATGGCCAAGTGTTCGAAAGAAAAGTGTCTTGAAGCAGAAATCTTTTGTGGCCATTATGGGAAACACTGAATTTCTTGTTTGGACAGTTTTAGCTGTTTAAGGCTATATTAAGTATGAATTTAACAGGCCAGTTTGTACTAAATTTACATTTCTGATACGACCTAAAATTCAAATTTCAAATTCATTTATTTTAATAGAATTTTAAAAATTACAGTAATAACCAAGGCTTCTAACACTCGTAAAAACATTTAAAATAATAAAATAATTTCTTAAAATTAGGTTAAGACATCATAAACACATACATAATAAATACTTAGTAAAAAAAAAACTCGCTGTCACTCTTGACAGCTGATTACAAATACGGCCCTAAGTCTGTCCTTTGTAAATCAACCAAGAATCCACTCGATAAGAAGAAGATCAACCAATGAACAAACAATCCTTCAAAATATTTTGCATGATTTGTTTCACCAGGCATGTACTTTGCATTAGATCAGATAAACCTCACTGAAATATTCACCACTTAGTCCTTGTTGTTGATTCACTATCCTCTAAGACCGTATGTTTGCCGCACCTGTCTCATCTGCCATGTATTGTGCATAAGATAAGCCACTGTGAGTGATATATTCACGAGCAAGCCTTGTTGACTGTCTTAGTACTTGATGTTGTAGGTATCTGTCATGAACATGTAAGCAGCTGCTTCATCTATATCCTTAGCATGAGATTACAAACCTCAACTGATACCCACTAGCTAGTCTTCTTAGCGATAGTTCATAATTGTCAATTTATTACTTTGTGAGGTTTTCTCCAGTTTGGTTAGGACATTGCATGCTGAATCACCTGATTGTCCGAAAAGAAGAAAGATTTCGTGCTTCGGAGGGCACGTTAAACCGTCGGTCCCAGTCGCTGTCTTTGATAGTGGTCGTTACTCAAACCATGTCAGAGGCCTTATAGCCGTGCTACTAGGCGGCTTAAAAACTCTGACACCAGGGTGCATCGGGTTGTTCGACTCGAGAATTCACTCGCTAAGAAGAAGCCTAGCTAGTTATAATGCTAAATAGTGTTCGCCATTCTTGAAGGCTGTATGTTTTCTTCCAGCTGCCTCATCTGACATGTACCGCGCATCAGATAAGCTACCGAGCCGAGCTATGCAGTTGTGACGATCACTATCGCGACACCTCATGATTCCTGGCTTGCTAACTGAATACTTAGTAGAGAATTTCTCTCATCGCCTTGTAATTATGGAATAACTCTACAAAGTTTACAGTAATGGTTGATAACTTTAATGGTAATTCGTTCGTAAGTGCTGTTTATAACTGCAGAGAATAAAAATGTTAATGAGCTGGAAGACAGATTCCATTTACTTAGTTGTGAGTATTAGTGCCTCTATTCATAGCAATTTTTAGTTGTTGTGCCACTTGTTGGCTCATAATAAAGGGAGTAAAATAAACTGGCCATAATTTAGGGTGTGATTCTATCTATGAAACTGAACATTTCCCCAAAGGAACACAGGTACAGGTGACATGAAGAAAAAAACATTGGCTATCCCATATTTTATTTAATTTTTACCTATGGGAGGGAATTTGTTTTTCTTCATGTCACCTGTGTGGGTATAATAATATGGCCAGCAATTTTATTTTACTCCCGATATATATTTTTGTGAAAGAGTCTCTTTTATTAGTCAATATTTTAATAAACGTAGGTACAAAAGTCAAGTTTCTTCCTACCTTACAAATTTTATCTCCAGCCCGTCAGTCCTATTCGAGGCTAGTCTTCAATATACCAAAAGTGCGTGGGAGTTGAATAGGCTGTATCTCTTTGAAGAATTGTTCGAATGTGTAGTGCTGACAGTCACCCGATAAGGAGAGAAGTATTGTACCGGATAAATGCTGTACTCCGAATACTTCGATCATTTGTTTCTTCTTGTCATGTGGGTTTCGAGGCAATCGATCTACAACGTGTAACAGAAAGGGTATATGCATCAAGAAAGGTGTGAATCTACCCATGAAACTGAACAACTTTCCCTAAGGAACATAAGTCGAAATACGAAAAAAATGTTTGATAACCCGTACTACACGCGCTGTCAGCTGATGCATTTTGTATGGAAGGTCAAACTTTTACTTTTTACAAGCTGTGCCCGCGACTCCGTACGCGTGGTGGTTATGATTTTAAACAGTTTTTTTTTTTTTTTTCATCTAGTGGTCAGTGGCGGACCTATCAAATTTATAAGTGCTTTAACGTTTTGTAAACCATAAGTGCTAAAGTTTTTGATTAGGTTTTCATGGTTTTTACTGTAAATATATAAAAAGATCTCCATACCGTGTATTTACAGATGTCGCTGTAGGATTTGTCGATATTCTTAGATCGCGGTAGTAAGATTTTTCCTTGGGAACACAAATACTTCTGATGAACTTTTGAGTTTTTAAAGCGTTGGAAAGCCGTTGACTTCGCCAATCCTATGGGGTCCCAGGTCACTCAGCCGCGGATTTATTATCGGTGGGTTGGCGATACCCTCGCTCGATTTAATTTTATAATTGAGCCAATTCGTAGTAGCAAAAAAGTCTATACGCGACTTTTTCTGTCATGAGACAACAGAAAGGGAAAACAATTTAAGCAGGAATAGATGACTCCGTTCTTTACGTTTACAACGCCAATGGCGGTCGGGGTCGGGTTGTCCATCGTCTCGATGAACGTTTGAATCTCTTTTCTCTTATTTATTTGTTTCAATACGAATCGCTTTAGCTAAGCCTAACACGTGTATAACACGATACTTGTGTGCGTAATAAGATTTACTGTATTCTAATGAGTTTTTTTTTTTGAAATGGGTAAAATTTTCTGTCTACTCCTTAAGTCAGGTGGCGGGGTTTTTGACGTATATCTATAAAGTTTTAGGTGAGGTAACATTCAGCCGAATAAAAAACGATATCAAATCGAGTAAGAAACAATCAAAATTCAATTTCCTACCTACCCCCCAACTCAGGTGGCGTGATTATTTGTATCCTTTGTTTTTCCTAGATAACAGACAGACGAATAAAAAAAAATTGATCGAAATCGGTTAAAAAACAACCAAATTCGAATTTCCTGCGTACCCTAAGTATTATATGTATTATTATTTAGGTATCCTAAGTTGCACCCCGGGTAATACTGAGTTGAATAAAAAAGGTCTTATTGAAATCGGTTCAGTACTTTTGGCGTGATGTGGTATCATACGAACAGACAGACAGACAGACAGACGGATTTATTTGTTTCGAAAAATGTACAGATTCGACCCTTCTAGAGATTTATTATATTTATAGATTTTGACCTATATTCCTTTGGGAAAGTTGTTCAGTTTCATGGGCTGGTTCATATCCTTTCCAGTGCTTATACCCTTTCTGTTACACGTTGTATAGACCTATGATGTGCCTGCCAGTTTTCGTTGTGAAGTGCGCAACGAAAGAGATAATGTGTAGACAAATCGAAGTCTACAGTGCGCCCCATAGGCCAGATAAACTCCATTGTCAGAGTTTTTAAACCGCCTAATAGCATAGCTACTATGCCTCTGATATGCTTTGTGTAACGACCACTATCAGAAATGACCGGAACCGATGGCTTGACGTGCCCTTCGAAGCACAGAATCTTTTTTCTTCCAGACAATCAGATGTCCCAGAATGAAAAATGTGTATTCACCAAAAGTGTGTATCCATCAGTACTTTTAGTTTGTTAATAAAGAGAATGGTGTCTTTTTAACAAACAAATTACAAAAATAAATCATCTGCAAAACAGCAAAAATCAATCATTGCTTGAGCTAAACTTCGTATTCATGCCCTGGGTATTGAACCCACGACTTGTTTAGTCTCAGCATTATTATTGATTTTTCTTTATACATACATAGAGAAAACATTTTATAAATCTACAACAAGATAAGTTGTTGAAAGCTTTCAATATAAAGACCTCGTCACAGAGCGGAAATTAACTTCAATGCAAGTGGGAGTCAAGTAGATTGAATCAAATTTAAGACTTAGTTCAAATGTTTCTTTTTTATTTCTGTACGGTAGTATCCACTGATAGATATATCAGAACACAAAGAATATCTATAAAGAAATAAACATGCTTAATTTTGCATGCTTTTGTTGTTAAGTTGGTCCTCCTGTGCGAAATACCAACATAATATCAACAAGAGGAGACAATAATGAAAATCTATAATAATTAATTATTTCCGTGCATGTTTCAGAAAATGTATATTCGCGATATAACTCAATGCTGAATTAGGAGCGATAGAAAAACATAGAATGCGCCAGCTGCTTCTCCTCCCGGGCATGCTGTAAAAACTAGCTAAGGAATATATATATTCTTTATAGCGAACAAAAAAATTACAAAAAATAAACAAATTTAAATTTAGTTCACAAAGGTGAGCTTATCTCTATAAAGAGATCTCTTCCAGCCAACCTGTAAAACTGAATATGAGATAAAAATATATACGGGGACAAGACTGTACACGCTGTAGACTTTTACATATACATATAACCTAGAACCTACATAAACATACATATATATTACTTAAATAAACATCTATAATAAATAATAATACATACATATAATAAATACAAATACCTAAGTACATAAATACTAATTTTGTTGCGATAGGAAGTGCTCTTTGACTCTTTTTTTGAAAGAGGAATCCGAGGTTTTCTGTATATTGCAATTTAGGCGATAGGCTGACAACCTGTCACTACAGCAATATACCTACATATCTATCTCAATAACCCTCAAAACTTTGTCAGATGTGGCGGAACGTCCTTTTTTAAAGTCGTTTACGCTCTGCCTACCCCATTAGGGATAAATACGTGATTATATGTATGTATGTAACTCCTTTACTGCAGCCAGCTCAAGCTTCTAGTTTCATAAACCGGTACTAACACTTTAACTGCCTTCATACCGAGTGTAAGGGACAGCGTACCGCAAACTGATAGTCTGAACAGTTAACGAAACTGAACAACTATCAGCAGGATCTTTTTTTCAGGAAGTGATTTATTTTTCTACATTTTCATACAAATTTTCTGATCGAGTTGGTAATTTTGAATGGGAAGGTAATTTTTATTTCGTCTTCTGAAATAATTTCCTGGTGATAGTTGTTCTGTTTCGTTGACTGAGCAACCCCTACCAGTTTGCGAGACGCTGTCCCTTACACCCGGTAAACAATTAAAAGCGTTCATTCGTTTTCATTTTAATTTAGACTGATGGAAGAATAATAAACACAGCCATTTTACGCTTCGTGAATGGTGTGTAATGTTTATTTATTTTCCAGAAGAGTTCGCGATATCATCTCCTCAAATAGAAATTGTATGGAATGAGCTTTTCATGCATACACATAATCACGCCTTTATCTCTAATGGGGTAGGCAGAGCGTAAACGACTTAAGCATAGGTCGTTCCGCCACGTCTGACAAAGTTTTGATAGGGTTATTTAAGATAGATTTCTAGGAAAATTGCTGTAGTGACAGGTTGTCAACCCATCGCCTAAATTACAATATACTAAATCCCTCTGATTTCTTGCTGATTTTACAGCATACCCGGGAGGAAAAGCAGCTGGCACATTCTTTGTTTTTCTCTCGCTCCCAGGCTACCATGGAAGCATCTGTCATACAATTACTAGTAAGGCCAAATCGGATACAAATTTAATATGAGTAGTGATGAGTGCACATACGCCCTAACGGTTAAACTAAACCTTCCCTGACCGAAATTATAAATGCTTTGGACGAATGGTCCATTGTATTTATTTTATTTTCTCCAAGCGATTGTAGGAAGGTTTGTGTTACTAACCTAATTCTAAGTATTATCTCCTTATAAACCTTGTTAACCCACTTAGAAAATCTTAAGCAGTTCTACATAATGTATGCTAATCAGTGTAATGTTTTGCATATTATAATCTGAGTATAATTCCTCAATGGATCTTACGCGTAAAGTGTACAGTCGGCTCCTAAAGTAAGAATAAAAATAAAGTTTATTTAAAAAGTCCTCAAAGTGTTGTCTGTAAAGTGCATTGAGAAATGACTTCATCCAATTACAAGCGTACTGTTAAATAAAAGGGGAAAGGTTATATGCATTATGAA
This sequence comes from Scrobipalpa costella, assembly GCA_949820665.1. NCBI lineage: Eukaryota > Metazoa > Arthropoda > Insecta > Lepidoptera > Gelechiidae > Scrobipalpa > Scrobipalpa costella. The sequence goes on along the minus strand of OX463307.1, from coordinate 4,650,369 downwards.
ATCCTATTTAAAATTATTCTTCAATCGTTAGACCTGGCGAAAAAGTAATGTAGAACAAAGACCCTAATATGAAAATAGATTAGATAGTTAAATAGATAGATAGATATGAAAATAGATTAGATTGTACTTCACTTTCGTGTCTAATGATCAAAGTCATATCAGCTTGCTTTGTTTCGTCGGTTTGTGAGAGTGCCGGTGCAAAACAGAACGTCTTCTGGGTGATCTCGCTCCATCGTATACTGTGTAACGGTCATACCTAAGCCGAGAGCAAACCCATCACTACATAGCATAAAACTAAGTCGCTTTCTCTGTCCCTATATCCCTATGTATGCATAAATCTTTAAAACTACGCAACGGATTTTAATGCGCTTTCTTTTAATGGATAGAGTGATTCAAGTGGAAGGTTTATATATATAATACTTGCATAATATTGTGGAGAAACACTGATAATTTTCGTGCGAAGCCGGGACGGGTCGCTAGTGTCTAATAAAATAAAGATGAGGGTTCATTCACTTGTGGAGTTGCCTGTACAATATATAGTGATCCAGTGACCTTAATCACGAACATTAGAAGTGAAGCAGACAGATTGGCGCTTGATTCTTGTTATGATGCGGACAAATTGATTATTTCATTGTATTGTTGGACTTTTTCTATTAAATTCGGTTTGTATTTACTCAACTTCTTTGCCGTTATCTTGTGTTGTTACTTAGAATAATCCACGTTTATTTTATCAGTTAGTTTAGTTGTAAAGTTTGTTTGAGTTTTCTTCGGAAGAACAATAACATTGAAGTTGACAAAGGTATTTTCGTAGAGTGACACATATATCATGTTATTAAACTAAATTATCAATATTGTATTGATAGAAAATTCTAAATTTACCGATATCTACTATAAAACAAGCTTTAGATAGTAAGAACTTTAAATAGGTTTAATATTGTAAGAACGATGAAAAGATAAATTTCTGAAGCTTTTATTACACTGACTTCATACATACATAAATCACGCCTTTATCCCTTACGGGGTAGGCAGAGCGTTTAACGCCAAAAATTGAGGGCAATTTTAGATTGTAATATGTATTGCTATAGTGACAGGTTGTCAGCCCATCGCCTAAATTACATACATACATATAATCACGCCTTTATCCCTAATGGGGTAGGCAGAGCGTAAACGACCTAAACAAAGGACGTTCCGCCGCGTCTGACAAAGTCTTGAGGGCCATACAAGAAAGATTTGTACGTATATTGCTGTAGTGACAGGTTGTTAGCCCATCGCCTAAATTACAATACACTGTAACCCTCGAGTCCCTTTTGCTGACTTCAACAGCATGCCCGGGAGGAAGGGCAGCTGGAACATTCTATGTTTTTTTATCCCTCCCAGTCCAGCATGGAAATAACTGACTTCATGTATCTTATATTTTTAATATTTTACTAGAATAAGCCTTTTAGATAAACTAAAGCGATGGTATTTCCAGCAAGAAGCAGCTTGTGATTAAATTGTAATCGCGCGCATTTGTTTCTCTTAGCTACGAGTATGAGGCTATGATCCTATCTCATCTATCTAGGTGCCTATTTGCGAAATGCGTTTCTCTAGCTATTTCAGAGAGATTATGTGCATTTTTTTTGCAATATTGTGGTAAATACGTTTTTAGACTCTATTGGATTTAGATTCGCTTTTGTTTTTTTTAGAAGAGTTAAACAGAAATGAATCTCAGTGAACTTGGATTATATTATAAATCTTATTTTTAGCGAGTGGATTCTCGAATCGAACGATCCGATGAACCCTGGTGTCCGTGTTTTCAAACCGCCTAGTAGCACAGCCATTAGGCCTCTGACGTGCTTTGAGGAACGACCACTATCAAAGACAGCGACCGGGACCGATTGCTTAACGTTCTCTCCGAAGCACGTAATCCTTTTTCTTTTCGGACAATCAGGTGATTCAGCCTGCAATGTCCTAACCAAACTGGGGATAACCTCACAAAGTTATAAGCGTGATTACAAATTTAAGGAACCACTACTTCATCAGCCGAAATAGCCCACTGACGAACATGGACCTCTCTCATCTTCTTTTTCTTCTGCGTAGCTTTTCCCCAGCCTGGGGTCCGCTGCACGGATTTTTCTACTGCACATTACCTGGTCTTCAGCATCCGCCTGGTGTAAGATCGTTTTCTTCCATATCCGGTTTCACGATGGTTATTTGGTCTGCCGCTTGATCTAAGACATGGGCCTTTCTGTTTTAGAAAAAAAATACACTATCAAATGCTCAGCCGCTGCCGATACATACATACATACATATAATCACGCCTTTATTCCGAATGGGGTAGGCAGAGCGTAAACGACCAAAGAAAAGGTCTTTCCGCCACGTCTGACAAGTTTTGAGGCCTATTTTAGACTGAAATGTGTATCGCTATAGTGACAGGTTGTCAGCCCATCGCCTAAATTGCAATACACTGAAGCCCTCGAATCCAGCTGGAAAACCAGCTACGGTTTTTACTGCCGATCATCATGTTTTTTTTATAATACAATAGATAATTTTCCTTACTGATTCAAATTAGAATTAATTACTGAAGTCCCTTTTAAAGTAATTAATTCCTTAATTCCTTTCTTGTTTAATTCTGCAAATCTAATTCACTATATGGGGCGTAAGAGACAGCGTCCCGCAAACTAATTGGGGTTGCTAGTAAAAATAAAATTTTGCTTTTCCATAAAAAAATTCTGATCGAGATGGTCATTTTGTACGAGTAGGTAAAATTTTGTTTATATCTCCCTAAAGAATTTTTTGGTGAATTTTGTTCAGTTTCATTGAGCAACCCTTATCAGTTTCCATACACCCGGTACAATAGATATTTTTTGTACTGATTCAAAATATAATTCAAATATGTATTTTCAAAAAAAAATATATTTTTGAAGTCATTTAATGAGTCATTACTCTCTCTTGTTTACATACATATAATCACGCCTTTATCCCTAATGGGGTAGGCAGAGCGTAAACGACCTAAACAAAGGTCGTTCCGCCACGTCTGACAAAGTTTTGAGGGTTATTCAAGATGGATTTGTAATATCGCTGTAGTGACACGTTGTCAGCCCATCGCCTAAATTGCAATATACTGAAACCCTCAGATCCCTTAGCTGGTTCTTACAGCATGCCCGGGAGGAAATGCAGCTGGTACATTCTATGTTTTTCTCTCGCTCCCAGTCCAGCTTGGAAGTATCTTTGAACTCTCTTGTTTAATTCTGCAAATGTAATTCACTAACTACCTAGGCACATCGTGTTCTCTAAAAGTCGCTTTCAAAAACTAAACGATTTTGTCTTTCGCATGACTCGTTTCATCAGAGAAAGTCTGGTATGTCACGAGTTTTTTAATCTGTGATTTATCTGCAAAATTGTCTCCAAATATCGTTAGATCGCCGAACAAAGACATAGATAGTGTTGGAATGGAAGTGAAAATAGATAAATTTTAATTCAATCGTGGGACGCCTGTCAATTCTATTGCTTGACTATTTTGAATGGCTGTGGTGATAATTCCTCGGCCAGTATTGGATTTCTGCTGCCTCCGTGATCTAGTAGTCTGATCCATGGGCTACCGAACCGGAATTCCTGGGTTCGATTCCCAGGAGGGGAACACAAAGTTGATATATGTAAATTTATCACTTTGTGAGATTTTGCCCAGTTTGGTTAGGACAATGCAGGCTGTATCACCTGATTATCTGGACGAAAAAAAAACCTTGATTTGGAGGGCACGTTAAACCGTCGGTCCCGGCACTATTTTTAATAGCGATGGTTACACAAACCACGTCAGAGGCCCATTACCTGTGCTATTAGGCGGTTTAATATCTCTGGCAACAGGGTTCATCGGGTCTATTGACTCGATACCCACACGACGGAAAAAGAATGAATGCGGTGATAATTCTTCGGCCAGTATTGGATTTCTGCTGCAGTTTCGCGCTTGCTGTTAGATTTTCGCGTTCAATATGATAGCTTCGAATATCCGAATTGAAAATTGAAGTTTGAAATTTATGTTTCCATTCAGAGCCATATTTTATGAAAAGTGTTGAACGGATTTCATACTGTGATTTATGATGGTTTAAGCACACGTTCAAAACAAACGTTTGATGCTCGTCTGAAAAAAAAAACAAATTGAATAGTGATCAAACTGGTTTGTTAATAAAGATATTTGTATTTGTAGTGATCTATAAAAGTTACTTGTCATTCACGTATACCGGGTATAAGAGACATCGTCCTGCAAACTGATTGGGGTTGTTCAGTCAACAAAACTGAACAACTATTACCAGGAAATTCTTTCAGGAAATAAAAAAAATAATTGAACTTCACATACAAAATGACCATCTCGAACAGACAATTTGTCTGGAAAATCTACTTTTTTGAGTGATCCAGTTCCGTTTACTGACCAACCCCTATCAGTTTGCGGGACGCTGGCTCTTACACCGGTTATTTTATTTATTGTATCCATGATAGGGAAACATACAGCAATAATATTGACACTAACATAAACTAATATAAATAACACGCTAGCCAATTAAGTTTCCACCAATAAAATAATACATATGTGACCATTTTGAAAAATAAATAAAAATTCATATTATATTCCAAATTTTACAATACATTAGATTTGATACATTAAAGCTATGTAATGAAAAGTGACAAATTATAAATTATATTAGAAAATTATAACTATAGAGTAGTATAAATAAATAACCAAAAAGAATAAATAGAGTTATCTGAAAGTAAAAACAAAGCGTCCAATTAACACAGGGCAGCGACCAGAAAGAAAAACAAAAGAAGGGAGCGATGTTGCTGACGTTAAAATATCGCATCATTAAACTCTTGGCACCTCCCATCGACGATAGCTCGAGTTTTATTTGTGAAAGTGAAATACTAAGTTTAAAAGTGAACTAATAAAAAAAAACTGTACATTTTCTTGATTTACTGTCTTACTCTCACAATTATTTAGTATCATTATTTTCAGTTCAATCTTCCAAGCTGGACTGGGAGCGAGAGAAAAACATAGAATGTGCATGCTGCATTTCCTCCCGGGTATGCTGGAAAAACCAGCCAAGGGATCAGGGGGTTTCAGTATGTTGCAATTTAGGCGATGGGCTGACAACCTGTCAGTACAGTAATATGCCTACAAATCTATCTAAAATAACCCTCAAAACTTTGTCAGACGTGGCGGAACGACCTTTGTTTAGGTCGTTTACGCTCTTCCTACCCCATTAGATTTATATGTATGTATGTGTTATTTTCAGACGAATGCCTCCGAGGTCTAATGGTCTGAGCCATGGTCTCCCAATCCGGAGGTCCTGGGTCTGATTCTCGGGGGGGAGGGGAGAACAAAGGCGATATGTCAATCTAATTTGTGTGTTTTTCTCCAGTTTAGAAAAAGTACCTATTCTGTGTTAAGGATGTCACATTAAGCCCCCCGGTCGCTGTCTCTGATAGAGGTCGTTACAAAAAACTATGTCAGAGGTCTTATTAGATTGCTATTAGGCAGATAGAGAGTGCTATTAGGCAATTTAAAAGCTCTGACACCAGGATTCATCGGGTTGATTGTCTCAAAACCTACACTAAAAGAAGAAATGTCACTCTCACAATTTTAAAACGAACTTACCGAAACGACTCAAGTCAAAATCCATCAGATATTCACGATTTGTTTAAGGCCCGTAATTATAAACAGTACTTGAGACTGACAGCTAGTTTGAGTTCGTATCAGAAACGTCATTTCAGTACAATGTGGCATTCAAATTCATACTTAAAATTGCTCTCAATCTTGAGATTGCTTTATAAATACGAGCCTATGATTGCAGAAATCTTGAGAGATTTAAGATAGGCGGAGGTTTAGATGTCTGTATTTGGCACTTCAATCTTGATTATTTCATTTAATTTGATAGCTTCTTCGGTAAGCCGTAGGAATATAAAGGTTTGAGCTTTCTCCTATCTTCCTTCATCTTATCTTTGCGATTTACCATTTAATCTTAGGATAATACTTTTACTTGTACTAAAGTGTCTTTTCAAATTAAATCTTACAGAATAATTTCTTCCATTTAGGACTGCGAGCGGGAGAAAAACATTGAATGTGCCAGCTGCATTTACTACTGGGCATGCTGTAAAAACCAGATTAGGGATCCGAGGGTTTCTGTATATTGCAATTTAGACGATGGCTTGACAACCTATCACTATAGTAATATACCTACTAATCTGTCTTAAAAAACCCACCAAACTTTGTCAGACGCGGCGGAACGACTTTTAGTTAGATCTTTTACGCTCTGCGTACGCCATTAGGGATGAAGGCGTGATTATATGTATGTAGGCATGTCCAGATTTACTCACGCTGTGAGAATGCCAGTTATTTATTTATTTTATCATTATAATTACATCTTTATGTTTATGTAATTAAAACGCTTTGCATGTAATCCCACTATTTCATCTCGGGCAATAAAAAGCTTATACGGGCAGTAAAGTTTATCGATTTAAGAGCCTTTATACCTTTCTTCCATGCTGGCCTGGGAGCGAGAGAAATACATAGAATGTGCCAGCTGCATCTCGTCCCGGGCATGCTGTAAAAAACAGCTAAGGGATCCGAGGGTTTCTGATTATTGTAATTTAGGCGATGGGCTAACAACATGTCACTACAGCAATATACATACAGATCTATCTTAAATAACCCTCAAAGCTTTGTCAGACGTGGTGGAACGACCTTTGTTTAGGTCGTTTACGCTCTGCCTACACCATTGGGGACAAAGGCGTGATTACATGTATGTATGTACGACCCACTATTTGCTGATCAATTCATTACTTCCAAAAAAAATATTATGTCTAAACCTAAGGACAACGTTTTAAATTGTGCTCTGTTTAGCGAGTTATGTTTTTTAAAGAATGGCGCCACCGCTAAGTCTTAAGACTCTTACTAGTCAGCCGGCAGCATTTTTACAGCTACTTCTTCTGTCGAGTGGGTATCGATTCTATCGACCCGATGAACCCTGTTGTCAGAGTTTTTAAACCGCCTAGTAGCACAACTATCAGGCCTCTGGCATGGTTTGAGTAACGACCACTATCAAAGAAAGGAAAGGCTTAACGTGCCCTCCGAAGCACGAATATTTTTTTTTCGGACAATCAGGTGATTCAGCCTGCAATGTCCTAACCAAACTGGGGAAAAATTCACAAAGTGATAAATTCTCAAATATCAACGGGAGTCCATGGTACTAGCCACTAGACCACGGAGGCAGTTTTTACAGCTAGTGTATTTACTTTAGTACTCAAATGAAGCTAATGAAGTCATAAACGCAAAATCGAATTCCCATTTACATTATTTAAATTTCGAACACACACTGGCCATTTAATTGCCACAGGAGGGATGCGAAGATGCAACTACTCAAACTAAAACTAGCTAAAAAAGTAGGTAGGTAAAAAGGTAGATAGGTATGTAGGCTAGGTTTATTCTTTTATTTTTTTTAGTTATATTACACTTCAAAAGAGATCATCATCTCCCTAGCCTTATTCCGTATCTTACGGGGTCGGCTACCTAATCTAGGGGATTGAACGAGAGTACTGGTTTTTACACAGAGGGACTGCCATCTGACCTCCGCAACCCTGAAGGGAAACCAGACCCAATCCTAGATTAGGTCAGAGTTTTCAAGCCGCCAATGGCCTCTGAAAATTACGGTATTAAACGATATTAACCGGGACCAACGGCTTAACGTGCCTTCCGAAGCACGGAAAAAGCGCCGAATAAACGTACATATGAAATTTACACTTCAAAACAGATATGACCTCTATTTCATTCTCTATACAAATATTGCGAAGGGCGTATCGTCTTATAACTGTAAATTTCTAAAATACAAAACCGTGCAAACGTAGTTTTTTATTATATCTTATCTTTTATTATCATCATTTCCAAAAAAATCTTCTTCCATGCTGGCCTGGGAGCGATAGAAATACGTGGAATGAGCCAGCTCCTATTCCTCCCGGGCATGCTGTAAAAACCATCTAAGAGATCCGAGGGTTCCAGTCTATTGTAATTTAGGCGATGGGCTGAAAGTCTATCTTAAATAACCCTCAAAACTGTCAGACGTGGCGGAGCGATCTTTGTTTGGGTCGTTTGCGCTCTGCCTACCCTATTAGGGATAAAGGCGTGATAATATGTATGTATGTATTTCCAAAAAAGCTTTCACGCCAGAGGATTTAATGGACGGCAGTCAATCTGCAATACAAGTGGCTGAATCCTGAGCCGGTACGATGTAATTTCACGTGTTCCATCGACACGCTAAGAAGAAGATTTAAAAAAAATATAGAAATTGGACTTTGTTTACGGGGTAGGAACCGTTATCGCTTTTTGTATGGAAAGTTGTATCTTAACACTCCTCTTAAGCGGTAAAGAAAAAGAAAACTTGTAATCTCCAGAGTTGCTGTAATGTGTGATAGAAATACTTATTTTCGCTCGGCGTCTCGCTCGGGCGAACCAATCGTGGCCACTACCATGAAATCACGTCAACTTCTCGCATGGAATAGAGATATTTTTAGCATCTTAGTAATCTTTTGGTGTCTCGTATTCATACATACAAAATATTATACCTAAATGCGTAAGTAACTCTGTCCGTCTGTCCGTCTGTTTGTTACACTTTCACGCCGAAACGGCTCAACGGATTCAAATGAATTTAAGCATGGTGATAGATGGTAATATAGTGTCAAACACAGGCTACTTTAACCGCGGGAAAATATCTTTTTCCCGCGGAAATATGATCACATGATATTTCGAATATGACGAAATAAACTGTGACTGGGAACAGCAACAGGCTAGCTTTTACTGCGACAATATTAAAACACTCCAATCCGACGGGAAAGTTTAATTTAGGCGCGGGCGAAACCGCGGGATGGAAAGCTAGTGTAAAATAAGTAAGTGTGTTAGTCCAATCGATAAATTTGCGTGTTATGTTAATAGAAAAATTTGCATGTCTTTAATCATCGCTTGTAGCTATAATTAATATTGTGTCTGATGTTTAAGATTATGCGGGCCATAAACAAAGTGCTATTATTTTTTGCATATAGGACTGTAGGTAAGTGGTACAGTGGGTAGAGATTGTAAATATCGATAACATATACACTAAAATTACAAGTCTGGCAGTCCATGTTTGCCTGTATACGGGGCCATATCGGTGTAGTATTTTGGATGTACGCACATAATACAAAAGACGGATTTAACGTATTTGTTTAATACCTACATGGGAAAATTACCGACATAAAAATAACATACATAAACTCACACCTTTGTTCCTTACGCCGTAGGCAGAGTGCAAAACTCCTCGTAAAATGCGCTTTCGCCACGTCTGACAAAAATTAAGGGGAAATTTTAGATTGTCATGTGCATTGCTGTAGTGAAAGGTTGTCATCCCATTGCCTAAATTACAATATACTGTAATCCTCGAATTAATTTTGCTGCTTTCTACAGCCCGGGAGGAAGGCCAACTGGAACATTCTAAGTTTTTGTATCTATCCCAGTCCAGCATGGAAGATCTTGTAAATGGAGTTATTAAAATTTATTTTTCGACTTTCGAGCTTAAAATAAAATGAATTATTAAAGCCTATTCAAAGTTTCTTCCACTGAACTTATTTAAAGCCAGCAGTAGCCGACAGGAAGGAGAGGCACTCAGTTTCACAGCATTTGAATTTTACATAAAACATCAAGCCTGGGCGCATCTAAAATATATGCGACTTCAGTAACAGACAGTTTGAACTGATGCCAGAACAGATCATTTATCTGCTACTATTCCTAATATTTATTAGGTATGTACTCACTTTCTTCCATGCTGGCCTGGAACCAAGAGAAAAACATAGAATATGCCAGCTGCATTTCCTCCCGGGCATACTGTAAAAATCAACAAAGGGTTCGCCTAAATTCGACCCGACCCATTAGTTGATTTTTAATGGGCTGACAACCTGTCACTACAGCAATATACCTGCAAATCTATCTTAAAGAACCCTCAAAACTAATGTAACGATCGTTTATCATTACATATAGAATAATTAGTTTATAAAATCGACCCAACACTTAAACAAATAGCATTTAGATTTTTCGTTCAAAAATTGAGACATCTTTACCTGACATGACCCAGCATTTAAACAAGAGTATCAAATGCATAAATACCCATACTTGTTTCTTGGAAATAGAGTTAAATTTTGAATGTTACAAAAGATATTTTACTTTGTCTTAATATAGCATAGAATTTGGAAGATTAAAAAAAAACAGAGGAACAGCGGGCATGCAGTGGGGGTTGGGAGTTGCTGACGGGCCGGGACGATGTTCTAACGTGGAAATTGGCGATGCCGAGCATCATGTGTTGTTTATTTTCGGCGTTGTGTTTTAATTCGAAGTCCATCGTTGTGATTATTACTGTAAGTGTTTCTTAACCTTACCGATAGTCGATTTCGTAATAAAGTGATAGTTTCAGCTTTCTATACCTGCAGCGTTGCGAGTTTTCAAACATCATTCAATGATAATCGTAGGGAAATGTGTTATTAGAATAGGAAATAGTAGGTGTGTGTTATGTGTAAAATATCAGTGTGCGAGAGTGTGAGGATGAATAAATGCAATAAAAAACTAATAGGAATATTTTGATATGTCTTTAAGATACAGTGTTACACGTTAAAACAAAACACGGTGTTTTAAAGATATTAGTGGTTAAAATCAATTACTTGTATTTTGAAATATTTGATTATTTTTATATTCAGGATAACACTTTACATACATTAACTACACATCGACAAGGCTTATGGGCTCCGAGAGTAGCTGGCCCATAATCCCTCTCGAGAATTCATTCGAATAGGTATTCATACAAACCTCTAATGGTCTATTTCTCAGCTGACGTAGCGAGCTATAAAGGTGATAATTTCTTGACACAGTCTCTATCATTTGAACTGACTTCTTAGCGCATATCATGTGATTTTGGTACAGCAGTCCTTGAAAATTATACCATATTGCAAACTGAACAGAGAAATTGATTATTAAAAGGTTTGAACATTAGTACACCGTCACAGGTGACCAAAACTGCAGTTAATAGGTAACTTGTATGACTTTGATGAATGATTGGTAGTATGAAAGAAGTTTGTGAATGAATTAAGATGATCGGAATGTTTGATGGAAGGTTTGCAAGTTAGATAAGACTAGGGTTTAGTGTTAGTCTGTGCAAGGTTTTCGCGCGTTGGCATGGTCTGTAGGTTGGAAGGGAGGGCCATTTCATTTGCCTAGGTATCCTAATTCTAAGATCTTAAAGATCTTTATTCAAATTCCCTTCCCTGGCACGCTACATTAGCCGGGAGATTTAATATTAAGTATGTGTGGTTTTATTTTATTTGGGTTAGTTATGCGCAAGAAGAAAGAAGATGGAGATTCCTGATTCCTGCATTTCAGCAATTTTGAAAATATTTTATGTGAGTCGCATGTTTTATATTACTCATTTATATTTTATTTTTTGTCATTCTGTGTTATTTTTTTGATGAATTTGATTATGAACTGTTTTACAAATAATTTATTTTCTTACGTCATAATTTCAATTACGATTACCCTATTCAAACTTACCTTAGATTTATTTCAATATTCTATTTGAATACACAACGTATGGGTCTTTTAATTTGACATAAAATCAGTTTTTAGACGATCACATATTTATTTATTTTTGGCCATATTAATTTTATCAGATTATTATTTAATTAGGGATAGGGTGTTACATTGCTGCTCGTGACCTCAGGATGCTTCGTCATTAAAGGACGAATGATTGTGTAATTATTTTCATTCGTGCACGAAGTATAAATTATTTGGGTTACTGTTATTATTACGATAGGGCTTTATTTATTCGTAGGTCATTACATTAGTTCATTAAATGGGCGAGTACTATATTTTATAATACAAAGTAAGTCAGACTGATAGTTCGTTTTTAATATTTCGTAATCTAAATTATAGTGACATTTTAAAATAATTTTTATTTCAAAGCAAACAAGCTTTGACAAGTTTGAAACCAACAGAAAAAAAGGGACGGCTTTGCACAATAGCGAAGCTACTTTAAAAAAAGGCTGGAATAGAAATGTGTCAAAGATACGGTTAAACTTTCGAAGACATTTGTGCAATATACTTTTACTAGTGTTGATTTTATTAGTGTTGATTAAAGTTTAAATTTCGAGAGAAAGAAAACTGATGGATTTTTTATCGTAGGTGCGAGAAAATTATAGATTTGTGAACGTTTGTTTTCGTAAAAACTACTGAACGGATTTTAATTTAAGGGTGATTTAGAATAGCATGTCTATATTACTTATTTACTTTAAGAGTTAAGTACTTTATTCCCACTTAACGGTTAACACTTATAATTAATTAAGAGTTTTAGGGGCGGATCGTAGTTATTTATAAAATGTTAACATTAATTGGAGTTTTCAAACCACATGACTATCCACATGATTCAAACATTTTATTTAATTATAACAATACATTATTTTTATAAGTTATCCTTCAGGATTAGTTAAAATTTTAAAGCTAAAGTTGATAATGCATTATTTTTTTAATAACCCATGATACCCTGTTTACTATGACAGGAAAACAGGCTTGATTTTATGTGTATATTTGTCTTATTTACAAACAAATTGGATGGGTTCAAAATCTTTACTTAGGTATGCATTGTCAGCCCTTGAAGTACGTAGGTTAATAAAACAATACAGCTAGGTTACAAACAAAGAATAAGCCAGAGCATTTGTTTTATGACGCTTGCACACGTGTTTGGGTCAGCGTGGTACATTTATCACTTTTGAATAGAGATAAGTTTTTGTTAACTATTTCTTGCAAAAATAGATGAAGTTGAGAATACAGCTTTGGTACTTCAAGTGGGTACGCCTTGAGTTCCGATAACTATTTTGGTTCTATGAAATTTGAGTCCTGTTTTTGTTTAAGGGTGATAAATTTTGAAACTTTGACTGGCTCAAGAGTAGTTTTTTAAAAAAAAAAGAGCCTTTATCACCGTAGTTTATGGGTTTTCGTTTTGAGAAGTTTTGTTTCTCACCCCAATTAAGATAGTCACTTTTGACACTTAAGTTATTCAAACCATTTAAGTTGAGATAAAGTTCTGGGAAAGAACTACGTAAATTGAAATATGATATTTCAAATTATAAGTGGTTTCTTTAGTCAGAAACATAAACAATTTACTCTTAGACCTTTTTGTTATGTAAAATAATTATTTTGATTTTAATGGAATTGAGTAACTTTACCATAGTGCTATGGTAAATAAAGAGTAAGATGAAATCAAAAACTATTGAATAGATTTTGAAACAAGGATATTTTATCGGAACTTGAGAGATTAATACGTAGGGGCGTTGAAATAATTACATACATACATATAATAAAGCTTTTATCCCTGATGGGGTGGACAGAGTTTGAACGACCTTAACAAGGGTCGTTCCGCTACGTCTGACAAAGTTTTGTGTGTTGTTTGGGATAGACTTGTTGATATTGCTGAGGTCATAGTTTGTCTACCCATCGCCTTACTTACAATATTTCAGTATATTGTAATCATAAACCCTCGCATTACTCAGCTGCATTATACAGCTTGCCCGGGAGTGGCACGTTCTATGTTTTTCTCTTCGCTATCAGCCCAGTATGGAAGTAATAGTTAATAAGGATAATTATTAAACATTAGATGATAATGATAATAATAGATGATAATATTATTAAACGTTTTAGGGGCGCATTTTAGCATAAACAGTTATTGTTTAAGTTTGAAGTGGTATTGACTGATAACTATTAATAGAAAGGGAAGATTATAATAAAGGTGAATAGCATGGACAACAAATGGGTTTTATGTTCAGCAGTGATAATGATAAGCAAGTGGTTAGTTTAGTTTAATAAATCGATAGTTATTAGATGAGGAGCGTAAATTAATACTTCTTACATACATACATACATACATATAATCGCGCCTTTGTCCCTGATGGGGTAGGCGGAGCGTACACGACCTAAACAGGGGTCGTTCCGCCACGTCTGACAGAGTTTTGAGGGTTATTTAAGATAGATTTGTAGGTATATTGCTGTAGTGACAGGTTGTCAGCCTGTCGCCTAAATTGCAATATACAGAAGCCCTCGGATCCCTTAGCTGGTTTTTGCGGCATGCCCGGGAGGAGGTGCAGCTGGCACATTCTACGTTTTTCTCTCGTTCCCAGTCCAGCATGGAAGTAACTTCAAAAGTACTTCTTAAAGTGATAATTAAATTAAAATAAGTTAGAATGATAATTGAGATAATAGACAGATGAGAAAATAAAAGATGTTGATACTTTTAAGATTTTAGTTATTTATTTGTGACTAGTTTTTAGATATGAGACAGGCCGGAGGAAGAAATTTGCCCAGCAGTGGGACACTAACGGCTAGATAAGATAAGATAAGATGATTAGATTGGATAATTTAAAAAATGGCTTGTCTCAATAGTACAGACAAATTAAGTTCAGTTACAAAAAAAAAAGTCAGTTTAGACCTATGATTGTTTATTTGCAATTTTATCTATTTTGACAAATATCAAACTGGCTCACAAACAAAGGGGCGTCTGTAACGATCGTTTATCATTACATATAGAATAATTAGTTTATAAAATCGACCCAACACTTAAACAAATAGCATTTAGATTTTTCGTTCAAAAATTGAGACATCTTTACCTGACATGACCCAGCATTTAAACAAGAGTATCAAATGCATAAATACCCATACTTGTTTCTTGGAAATAGAGTTAAATTTTGAATGTTACAAAAGATATTTTACTTTGTCTTAATATAGCATAGAATTTGGAAGATTAAAAAAAAACAGAGGAACAGCGGGCATGCAGTGGGGGTTGGGAGTTGCTGACGGGCCGGGACGATGTTCTAACGTGGAAATTGGCGATGCCGAGCATCATGTGTTGTTTATTTTCGGCGTTGTGTTTTAATTCGAAGTCCATCGTTGTGATTATTACTGTAAGTGTTTCTTAACCTTACCGATAGTCGATTTCGTAATAAAGTGATAGTTTCAGCTTTCTATACCTGCAGCGTTGCGAGTTTTCAAACATCATTCAATGATAATCGTAGGGAAATGTGTTATTAGAATAGGAAATAGTAGGTGTGTGTTATGTGTAAAATATCAGTGTGCGAGAGTGTGAGGATGAATAAATGCAATAAAAAACTAATAGGAATATTTTGATATGTCTTTAAGATACAGTGTTACACGTTAAAACAAAACACGGTGTTTTAAAGATATTAGTGGTTAAAATCAATTACTTGTATTTTGAAATATTTGATTATTTTTATATTCAGGATAACACTTTACATACATTAACTACACATCGACAAGGCTTATGGGCTCCGAGAGTAGCTGGCCCATAATCCCTCTCGAGAATTCATTCGAATAGGTATTCATACAAACCTCTAATGGTCTATTTCTCAGCTGACGTAGCGAGCTATAAAGGTGATAATTTCTTGACACAGTCTCTATCATTTGAACTGACTTCTTAGCGCATATCATGTGATTTTGGTACAGCAGTCCTTGAAAATTATACCATATTGCAAACTGAACAGAGAAATTGATTATTAAAAGGTTTGAACATTAGTACACCGTCACAGGTGACCAAAACTGCAGTTAATAGGTAACTTGTATGACTTTGATGAATGATTGGTAGTATGAAAGAAGTTTGTGAATGAATTAAGATGATCGGAATGTTTGATGGAAGGTTTGCAAGTTAGATAAGACTAGGGTTTAGTGTTAGTCTGTGCAAGGTTTTCGCGCGTTGGCATGGTCTGTAGGTTGGAAGGGAGGGCCATTTCATTTGCCTAGGTATCCTAATTCTAAGATCTTAAAGATCTTTATTCAAATTCCCTTCCCTGGCACGCTACATTAGCCGGGAGATTTAATATTAAGTATGTGTGGTTTTATTTTATTTGGGTTAGTTATGCGCAAGAAGAAAGAAGATGGAGATTCCTGATTCCTGCATTTCAGCAATTTTGAAAATATTTTATGTGAGTCGCATGTTTTATATTACTCATTTATATTTTATTTTTTGTCATTCTGTGTTATTTTTTTGATGAATTTGATTATGAACTGTTTTACAAATAATTTATTTTCTTACGTCATAATTTCAATTACGATTACCCTATTCAAACTTACCTTAGATTTATTTCAATATTCTATTTGAATACACAACGTATGGGTCTTTTAATTTGACATAAAATCAGTTTTTAGACGATCACATATTTATTTATCTTTGGCCATATTAATTTTATAAGATTATTATTTAATTAGGGATAGGGTGTTACACTAACTAACTAAATGCGTGAATATATGTATGTATAATTGTGACGTTTGTAATATCTACTATCGTGCATTTGTAAATAAAGATTTAATTCGATTTTATGTATCAAATGCACGTCAAAGATCTTTGATGTAATATTGTACTCGTAGATGGAGTTAATGGACGCATAGGTATTTTAAATTCTTACAATAATTTGTTTTTTTTTGCAATATTTTTTTTTTCAATTGGTTTTGTTTTGACTCAAGCTTAGGTCAAAGGGAATTAAGACAAATAATGGGCTTAGCCAGAAGTTTAACGTATATTTTTTTAAATAAGTAGGTCATCTCAAAATACGACAAGGTACGTTCTCATCGAAGGGCACAAGCCTAACCTAAATATGGCCACAGATATGGCGATCGGTCCTAGGTCGACCACGTGGGCCCAGTACGGATTGGCCGACTTCACACAAAACCTTTGAATTTCTTCGTAGGTGTGCAAATAAACTCGCAATGATTTACTTTACCGTAAAAGCACCGAACGCATGACAAATCGTATATCAACATAAGAGTTACTTAACACTTACTCATAAATCCGTTTGGAACACTCACCTACTTACTTAGTAAACAGTGAAGTCATAAGTAGGACATCCTACCTGCCAGTATTTTATATTTTTAAAATGACTCATATTGACTGCCTCCGTGGTTTTGTGGTCTGAACCATGGGCTGGAGGTCTTGTGTCCTCCCACGAGGGGGTCACAGAATCAATAGTTGTCAATTTATGACTTTGTGAGATTTTTCCCCACTTTGGTTAGGATATAGCAGGCCGAATCACCTGATTGTCTGTAAGAAGAATTATTCCGTGCTTCGGAGGTCACGTTAAACCATCGGTCTCGTTCGCAGTCTTTGATTTTGGTTGTTACACAAACCATGTCAAAGGCCTATTGTCTTTTACAATAGGCGGTTCAAAAACTCTGGCACCAGGGTTCTTCGGACCGATCGACTCTAAATCCAAGCGACAAAAGATTTTTTTGAATGACTAATAATAAATCTTGTTCGTGGTAAGGGGTTTTCCTTAAACATTGCGATTTACGACAGAAAGTTTGGCTGTTTCAGATTTTTGGGTTTACCATAAAGCAAGTTAAGAGTTTCTTGGAAGCCTTCAACAATGGCCCATAAAAATTCGGGCGCTTCGGAAAGTGGGACACCCTATATAAAATGGTTAATGGGTTAAAAATGCAGACTCCAAGGGTGATGTTTTTGATGACGCGAATCACAAAGTCTGTAGGCTGTTAAAATGATTTAAAGGCAATAATTTTTATATGAATATTAAGCGTTTTATAAGTACTTTTTGTATCCACTGAGTTTTTTTCATACATACATACATAACGTCACGCCTCTTTCCCGGAGGGGGAGGCAGAGATCACAAGTGGAGGGCCACTTGCTTCAGTGCTTGCAAACTTCTTTCGCTTCATCTATATTCATCATTCTTTTCATGCACGCTTGTCGGTTTAGGGTACTCCTGACCTGACCTTTCTCTAGAACGTTTCTGATTTGGCCGCGGTACGTTCGTTGAGGTTCACTGAGTTTTTTGCCCAGGGATATGGTTAAACTAAAAAATAATATTGTAATATTATACGCAATTAAGAAGAAGATTCTCGTCAACTATTTGAATTAAAACCTACATCGTACAATACATGCTGCACTGAGCCGTTGGTCCCGGTCGCTGTCTTTGATAGTGGTCGTTACTCAAACCATGTCAGAGGCCTAACAGCTGTGCTATTAGGCGGTTTAAAAATTCAGATACCAGGGTTCATCGGGTTGTTCGACTCGTAAATCCACTCGCTAAGAAGAAGAAGAAGAAGTACATCGAAGGCATTCTGTACTCGATTCAGCCTCGTGAATTTTCTATGTCCAATTGTCCATTCTGTTCGGAGTCTGATTTCCCAGGTCTCTTCGCCTGATTAAATCCTAACTTGCATTCCATTCACTTTGCCACTCTAGGGGCCGTATTTATAATCTGCTCTCAAGAGTGACAACGAGTTTAGTACAAAACGGCCGGTCAAATCCATGTTTAATATTGCGCTCAATCTTGAGATCGCTTTATAAATACGAGCCTAGATATATGGTTCCTTGGATGAGATCCGTATCAGTTTCTTTTATACTTTTCGTGTAGGTTTCCAGTCGATCGTCCCGATAAAACTTGGTGTCAGTGTTTAAACCGCCTAATAGCACAGCTATAATAAGGTCTATGACGTAGTTTGTGTAACGACGACTATCTATTACTTCCATGCTGGACTGGGAGAAAAAAATAGAATGTGTGTGGAAAAACATAGAATGTTCCAGCTGCCCTTCCTCCCGGGCATGCTGTAGAAGACAGCAAAAGGGACTCGAGGGTTACAGTGTATTGTAATTTAGGCAATGGGCTGACAACCTGTTACTATGGCAATACACATTACAATCTTAAATTACCCTCAATTATTGTCAGACGCGGCGAAAGCGCCTTTTACGAGGCGTTTAACGCTCTGCCTACCCCGTAAGGGATAAAGGCGTGATTTTATGTATGTACGACTATCAAAGATAGTGACCGAGACCGACAACTTAACGTGCCTTCCGAAGCACGGAATCCTTTTTCTTACAGACAATCAGCCTGCATTATCCTATTCCTGTGTCCTGTGGAAAATCACACAATGTGATAAATTGTTAAATACTTATACCTATCAACTTTGTGACCCCCTTCCCTTGGAAATCGAATCTACGAACTCCGAATCGGGTGTTCATGGCTCAGACTACTAGAACACGACACTAAGGCATTCAGATTCAGGGAATACCAATACAGAAAGGCTAAAAACACTCAATTCCGCATTTCCAACATTAGGGTTCATTCTCATTTATACGAACTTGGATTCCCGCAATTCCAGTAAAATACTTCCTGTCCATAAAATAATATAAACCCACCGCGAACTAATGGAATATTTTATTACGTATGAGCAGTTACGACGTTTTAGTTCATTTTATGGTAAAACTAGCTTTCCGCCCGCGGTTTCACTAGCGTTTAAATGAGTTTTCCCGTGGGAATAAGATATTTTTCCACGGTAAAAGGTAGAATAATGTCCGTCCCGAGGTTTCCAATTATTACAATGCCAAATTTTATCAAAATCCTTTTAGCTGTTTGGGTGAGAAAGAGAAAAAATCGACAGACAGACACAGTTAAAACATACAGACAAACAGAGTGTCAGAGTTAAATTTGCATTTAAAATATTATTTAGTATAGATATGGATATGTAAACCTAATTTAAATCGTAACATAAGCACTTACCCTTAACTAGTTTGCTTGGAATAGACTATACACACATACATATAATCACGCATTTATCTCTAATGGGCTTGGCAGAGCGTACGACAAAGTCTGACTAAGTTTTTTGTTGGGCCATTTTCAATGTAAGAAAACGATTGACACTTATATTGTACACACATACATATAGTCACCCTTTTATCCCTAATGGGGTAGGCAGAGCGTAAACAACCTAAACAAAGTAGTGACAGGTTGTCAGTCCATCGCCTAAATTGCTATATACTGAAATAATAATAAAATAAAAATACAACCCTCGGATCCCTTAGCTGGTTTTTACAATAACCCTCAAAACTTTGTCAGACGTGGCGGAACGACTTGTGTTTAGGTTGTTTATGCTCTGCCTACCCCATTAGGGATATGAGCGACTATATGTATGTGTCTACAATATCAGTGTCAATCGTTTTCTTACAACATTGAAAATGGCCCACTCTACCTGTAAGCAAATTAAGCGCTTTCCAACATAAATGGGTCTAGCTAGACTATAAATCTCCATGTGTATTTAGCGGACTAGTTTGCGCGGTGCATCGTAATGACTAGCAACTATCGTGGCTAAGGTTCCGTGTAGACGGACTGTAAGCATATTGTAACAGCTTTTATATCAAGTTAATTTCATTCACCTCTTCAATCTTCTTCTTCTCTCGAGTGGATATCGAGTCTATCACCTAATCAATAATAATCTTCTATGCTGGCCTGGGAGCGAGAGAAAAACATAGAATGTGCCAGCTGCATTTCCCCCCCGGGCATGCTGTAAAAACCAGCTAAGGGATCTAACGGTTTCTGTATATTGCAATTTAGGCGATAGGCTGACAACCAGTCACTACATCAATATACAAATCAATCTTAAATAACCCTTTAAAACTTTGTCAGATGTGGCGGAACGACCTTTGTTTAGGTCGTTTACGCTCTGCCTACCCCATTAGGGATAAAGGCGTGATTATATGTATGTATGTATGTATTTCATTCACCTCTTCAATCTTCTTCTTGTCTCGAGTGGATATCGAGTCTATCACCTCTTCAATAATTAGGTATCTTACTATTTGAAGTAAAATATTACCATATGAAAATAGAGTTTATATCTTGCGGCCCTTTTAATACCAGAATAATGGATTTTATTTATTGATAATCGAAATTAAACTTCTCTTAGTGCCATAACATAAAGCTTTATTAATCCGCGTTATTTTACAAGCGTTCTTTCCTCTTCACTTTTCAGTATCAATATGTCTACAATAATACTTAAGCCGTCAGTACTATACCTGCATATATATGAAAATTAACTGCCCTTACTAGAAATACTTTTACCTACTACAAAATATATCTCCATCACTTTTGCTATTTATGCGCTCGAAACGAAGTCTGTTATACATGCGGTCGAAATGCAGTCTGTCAGCAAAGACCCTAAGCTTGATTATAATCTCTATAAGTCGAAAGTCTAGTTAAAGGGCTATTGGCGACAAGATCGACCGATGTAAGCACGACACATTTGATAGAAAATTTTGTACGAACAGAGGGTCAGGTTAAACTGGACGAAACAAATTTCTTTATCATGGTTTTCGCAATGATACGGTAATGTTGGTTGATAAGTTATCTAATGACTTCATTACCCTGGAAAACTTTCTCTAGACGTATTTATTTATTCATTTTATGATATTCAGTAAGCTGGTAAAGATAAAATAGTGAGCTTCTAAAGTAGTAATAAAATAGTAGGCAATTTGGGCTGGGCTTGCAATCTATCATCGCTACAGAAAAAATACACATTCTGGAGGATACGAGAGATGACCTAGTACCCCTCCAATGTAATTAGGTAGAATGTAGTTGGAGGTCACTTAGGAGTGACTGGGTGCGTTATAAATGTTATGTCGTAGAGTTCACAGAACACAAACTATATTGTCTTGGAATGACTTTTACAAGCATTTAGGATTTAATTTAATTTATAGAGAGAAAATACACACATGGGCATGGCTGCCGGTCAACGAGTACTGATTCTGACGAAGAGAAACAGAACAGAATCATTAAAACTATAAAAATATAATTTGCTAGCAAAGAGTTTTTATGTTGTTGCCAACACAATCATATCTGATACTTCTCTCAAAGAATAGCATTCTATCCTCTGAAGCGCGAAGTCCTACAAATTATCAAATAATCAGGCGATCAGTGTCTTATCAAAAACAGAAAATTTCATGCCTAGACATTTAGTGATAATGTTAATTATAGACACCTATTAATAATGTTAACTTTGTATGTCACTTGACCCATGGCTATCGAACCTACAACTTACGGCTGTAGAGTCCAAGGCCCAGACCACAGAGCCAGCTAATAATACAGCTGGAATCAATTAAATCCATAATCGACTCAAATACTTTATGATCTCTCGATGGGGCTAAGAGAAAATTAATTACTGAAGGCAAAACGGTGGAGAGCGCTCAACAAATTAATTAAAAAGCCATTAAATAGCAATCAAACAGTCAGTTTTATGATACCTGCACCTGGAGCCGACATGTTTATGATGACTGGGTGTCACAGCAGGTCTAACTGCCTTCGTGGTCTGAGCTATGGGCTCTCGATGTCCTGGGTTCGATTCTAAAGGATCGGGGGGGCAAAGTTGATATTTGTTAATTTAACACTCCGTGAGATTTTCCCCAGTTTGATGAAGGCATTGTAGGCTGAATCACCAGATTTTATGGACATTTTAGGGACGTTAAGCCGTCGGTCCTGGTCGCTTTCTTTGATAATGGTGGTTACACAAAACCATCTCAGAGGCCTAATAGCTGTGCTTTTAGTCGGTTTAAAAACTCTGACACCAGGGTTTATCGGGTCGATCGAGCCCACATGACAGAAGATGGACAGTCAGTTTTATGATACTGCATCTGTTCCCGATATGTTTATGATGAGTGGTTGTCAGAGGGTCTAGACTTGAACCAAGTTATAGAGTGGTCTGTGTTTTAGACGCGATTATAGTTTATGTTTGCTCAGATGCCAGATTTAAATGTCTAGTAACTAGGTAATAACTCCTGATCCTTACTTAGAAGTCATTCATTATAATATTTCTCACAGTAATTATTTTTAGTTTTCCTAGAGTGTTCTTCAAAAAATCGAGTATAGGTTTTAGGTCATGCTTTTTTCACTTGCTACAATACTAGGTACAAGAGTAATAAATATATGGTGGATTTAACTCAACTCGATTGTGGTATTCTTTCCCTTTTAAGTCCAGGGGCCTTTTTGTCTAATTAGGTATCTGTTCTTTTAAGTTTTTGGCCCGTATACTACTCAGCTCTTGAGACTGACAGCGAGTTTAAGTTCGCAGCAGATATGTCAATCCAGTACAAAACGGATTGTCAAATCTATTATAGGTATTGTTCTCAATCTTGAAATCGCTACATTGATACGATAGAAGCCCGTAAATATAAGCAGCACTTGAGACTGGCAGCTAGTTTGAGTCTGTGTAAAAAATGACATTTCGGTACAAAAGGACCTGTCAAATCCAAACTTAATATTACTCTCAAGTTTGAGATCGCTTCATAACTACGAGCCTAAGAGCAGTTGTCATGTGTGTCTGTCTGTCTGATCTGTATTACACAAGAAATGGAGCTGACTCAGACTGATTCTTCTCTTTAAACTTCTACCGACAAAATGGGCACGATTCTAGATACAACCTGTTAAAACGAAAATTAAAATCTATCTCTCACTTTCTAAATAATAAAATTTAAAAAGAATAGGCGATTTATACTCTACGGCTTTACACTTTGTCCGCTAGATTTTGACGCGCTTTTGCACGTTTCCCCAGTATTTCTGTCAATTTCATCCGCCATTAACGCATAAAACCACCGACTATAAATCAAAAACCGGAGAGAATAGATCTCCTGCAATTTTCCAATGTTTATAGTCTGGAAGTGACAAATTGATTTAAATTTTTAGTTTTAGCCGGCAAATGTAAAATCGAGCCCAATGTATTGTAATACGCTTTTCTGACAAAGTTCAGAACCTAATGTCGTATGTTTACGTCCCAGTGAGTTGTGTTTTCACATTTCCCTCTGAACAGTCTTCAAGTGTAAAATGGCTGGCGTTTGCCAAAGTCCCTTTAACAGGTTTAGTTTGAGAATTGTATTTTATTACGCAGTCACTTGCGGTTGGTGAGTAGCCGACGAACGTCTTTGGAAAGTGGTGTCAGAATTTTAACCGCCTGTAGGACATTGGCATGGTTTGTGTAACGACCAATATCAAAAACAGTGCCCGGGACCGACGGCTTAACGTGCCCTCCGAAGCACGGAATCCTTTTCCTTTTTTGGACAATTAAGTTATACTGCCTGCAATATCCTAACCAAACTGGAGAAAACCTCTCAAAATGATAAAAAAATTGATAATAAATATCAACTTTGTGCTTCCACCCTAGGAATTGAACTCAGGACCTCCGGATCGGGAGCCCATAGCTCAGACTATTATACCACGTAAGCAGTTAGAAGGTAAGGTTATCTACAACCTAACCACGCCCGACCGCTGTCTAAAGGGAGGGTCCTAGCGACCAATCACGTCGGAAACTGGACGGGCATTTCTACATTTAGATTTGATTCTGATCTATTCACACCTTGTTCTGTGCTACTTATGTTTATTATGGTCTTCTTCTTCTGTCGAGTGGTTATCGAGTCTATGGACCCGATGAACCCTGGTGTCAGAGTTTTTTAACCGCCTAGTAGCACAACTATCAGGCCTCTGACTTGGTTTGTGTAACGACCACTATCAAAGACAGCGACCGGGACCGACGGCTTAACGTGCCCTCCGAAGCACGAAATCTTTATCTTTCCGGACAATCAGGTGATTCAGCCTGCGATGTCCTAACCAAACTGGAGAAAAATACACAAAGTGATAAATTCTCAAATATCAACTTTGTGTTTCCCCCCTGGGAATCGAACCCAGGACCTCCGGATCGGGAGTTCATGGCACTAGCCACTAGACCACGCAGGCAGTTATTTTATTTTATTATGGTAGCAGCTTTCTATCTCAAATTGTATAAGATTCCTTAAGACAATCTTTAGTATCCAATATCCAGGCTTATGACTGCAATATATAGAATGCATTCTGCCATGCTGGACTGGGCGTTAGAGAAAACCTATATTGTGCCAGCTGTATTTCCTCCCGCGCATGCAGTAAACACCAGCTAAGGCATTCGAGGGTTTCAGTATATTGCAATTTAGGGGATGGGCTGACAACCTGTCACTACAGCAATATACTTACAATTCTATCTTAAATAACCCTCAAAGCTTTGTCAGACGTGGCGGAACGGCCTTTGTTTAGGTTGTTTATGCTCTGCCTACCCCATTAGGGATAAAGGCGTGATTATATGTATGTATGTGAAAATGCCCTATTCAGCGTATTAAGCATATTGTGTATGACAATTTGAAAATAAATAAATAAAGACATAGTACTTACATAAACTTTGCGATTGCGATATTTTTGCATAATAATTATTCTCTTATTTGTTCTTTCACTTGTAAAACATTATTGTGTTTTGTGGTACACCTAAAAGTATGGTTGTATTTAGTAGGTAATAGGTAGCTTGTATGTCTAAAAAATCAGTAAATCAGTACCCTCGTCCAATCCCCTAGATTAAGTAGCGACCCCGTGAGATACGGGATGAGTCTAGGGAGATGAGGTAGATTGTATGTAGTAAGTAAGGTCGTTTTCTCTTACAAGGCCATCAAAGTTGGCTAAAGCATAAAAGATTGCATCATTAAACATTTTATGGTAGCTTTGTGTGTTCTTCGTGGCGAAAGCTCATGATAATCTTTTAAACAATTTGAAAGATGCTGATTACAAGTGAGAGAAAATGGATGTTAGGATCAGTTCATACCGGGAACTCAATTTGATACAAAAGCGACCTTAGTACTACCACAGGGCAGGCACTCCATACAAGCCGCCGATTTTCGTACTACATGCGCAATATCGTGTTCGTACAGGTTTGAAGTAGGTTTGTGTGTGTGCTGCCGCCTAGTAGAACTGGCTCGCGTACCCGTTGGCGCGGGGGAGACTAGTTGAGGTAATATTGCAAATCTTCTTTTGCGTTAGCTAATATTATATTTGCTTCGGTTCTACATTAAAAGATTTCATAATCCAGATAACGAAAGAATGAAATAGGTACACGGAGAGTGAAACAATTGAATCATACTTTTAATCTTAAAATAGAAACGTTTTAAACAAGAAACTTCCCAACAATCCGGTGGTAGGCTCCGCAAGAGGTCGCCAGGCTCGCGACCAACCTCTCACCGGAGTCCGGCGCCAAACAGCTTGCTGTGTTCCGTCGGTGCGTGGGAGTGCCAAGTGCCATTACAGACATCTTCTGGGTGAGCTCGCTTCATTATTATTATAAAAATATTATTTTTCGAAAGCTAGGTGTTTTTTTTTGTTTTTAATTGCGTATTCTTTCACATTTCCTTAGTATAAAGAAAGTTACCTTCCCATCCCTAGCTATCACCTATTTATACCAACACAGGAAGGACGGCGACGACTTAGAATGCCTAGAAACCCTGTCACCGGCCGGTTCTCACCAATGTAGCTGATCTCTCTTCGGAAAAAAAACGTAAATAAAAGCAGGTTTCCTTTTGGAGTAAATTAATAGAGTAATCCAATTAGATTCATGACTAACTTGATGTAAAAAGTGATACTGTAGCAATCTGATGACCATAATGTTGTATAGATATGCGAGAGTGTGTTTGGTCCACTTAAGTAGGATATTTATTTTCTAGTTAAGTAAACTGCGTCCCGCGAAGTAATTTTGTCGTCACATGCCCGGAGGCTATAATACATTTGATTCTTTTATTTCTAAGTTTGCGCCATTTTCATTTATCTTTTAAACCTCTGAATATACAATACAATACAAAATTCTTTATTGCACAAAGAAACACATACAACAGAAATAAAAAGGAACAAACGTGACAGTACAATATAGGCGGCCTTATTGCTAAAGCAGCAATTTCTACCAGGCAACCTTTGGGTATAGAAATTGTACAAGCAGAAATATACCTACGAAAAACATTGCTCGGGAGGGATTTGAAAGCACGGTGGCCCAGGGTCAGGGCATCGGAACGGTACGGCAAATGTTGTGGGTTCCAATCCCTCCCCTGCGATTTTTTTCGTCTGTATACCTATTTAGGGGTTTAAAAGCATAAAATTTTTAAGTGTAAAGTATCAAAATAAAAAGATTAATTTATCTTCATTTCAAAAATCATCTCAATAGGTGAAAAATTGTTATAAGGGCGGAGCGTACACACAGACATCACCCTAAAAACAAGAGAAAAGAAGATAATATGATATTCATCCACGAATAATAATAAATTACTAATCAAACGATCAAGTGGTCGCTCAATATCACTTATCTATCAGAAAATGAGTGAGATATTACTCGCTCTATCATACACCTATTACCGACAATCTCGCTACAGCCTGCGGAACAGGCCACAAAGAAACTAGTAACTATTTACCACTTATCACAATTACTTAGTAACAGGTATACCGGAAGAACTGGGACAGCACTAAATGGGTCAATGGGTTTGATTCCAGATTTGCCGGTTAAAACTAAAATTAAAATCTATTCGTCACTCTCAGACAATTTTTTTTGGACAAGGACATGATCTCTATTCTCTCCGATTTTTGATTTATAGTCAGTTGTTTTATCCGCCGTCATATGATGTAGCGGATAAAATTTACATAAATACTGGGGAAACGCGCAAAAGCGAGTCGAAATCTAGCGGAAAAAGTGTAAAACCATAGAGTATAAATCGCCTGCCCTTTTTCAATTTTAGTATTTTGAAAGTGACAGATAGATTTTATTTTTAGGTTTAGCCGGTGGTATCTAGAATGGAGCCTATTATACCTCTATTATGTCCGGACTCTAGACGACCAATTATTGAGAGCACCATCCAAATAACATATACATACATATAATCACGCCTTTATCCCTAATGGGGTAGGCAGAGCGTAAACGATCTTAACAAAGGTCGTTCCGCTACGTCTGCCTCAAAACTTGAGGGTTATTTAAGATAGATTTGTAGGAACATTGCTGTAGTGACAGGTTGCCAGCCCTTCGCCTAAATGCAGTATACTGAAACCTCCAGATCCCTTAGCTGGTTTTTACAGCATGCCCGGGAGGAAACACAGCTGACAAATTCTATGTTTTTCTCGCTCACAGGCCAGCATGGAAGAACAATTCAAAGCAAACAATGGGATGATTGAGTCTACTTCCACACTTGCTTTATCAAGGAGCACACATCTGACAGCATGGATTATCTTACTTTTCGGACATTTAATCAGCCTGCAATGTCTCAAACAAACTAGGAACAATAACATAAAGTGTCACCAGAATTGAACCCAGTACCTCCGAATCGTGAGCCCAAAGCTCAGACCACTACACCACGGAGGCAGTTTCAATTACAATTATCCGCCAGTAACAGCCAGTGGAAAAACTGGAACAGCACTAAATAGGTCACCGCGACACGATAAGGCACATTTCTAATGAGGCTATTTATTGCATGTGCATTACCAGTTGCCTTATTAAGTGAAAACACGTCGGGCATGCGATCGCCGCAGTGGAAAGGAAATCAGCGGTGTTGCCAACACCATTCATCTTATCTACCTAAAAATCTGTGATTAAATATGAACATTATACTTTTGAGCCTTTGCGGTTGTTCATTACAAATAGATTATTATTTTGCTCGTGACCATGACGCATGAAACTGCGTTGAAATATCGAGGTAAAATAAATATAATTGTGATAATAATCCCGTTCAAACTAATAATCTGTGGCTAAATGCCCCACAAATTTGCTGTAAGGATTTTTTTTACATTACCACTCGTGTCATTACTTTTATTTTAAAATCTTGTCTAGACACTTTTATTACGTTGCCTAATGGGATACTTAAAACTGCCGATAACATAATATTAGTCAAATACAAAATAAAATAGATCAAAGCACTGGAGAGCAGATATCACTGTTAAAATTCAGTATTAAAATTGGTAATTCCTTGATTTCTTGTATTTTTCCCTCGAATGAATGAATGAATTCTTTATTTGGTTGAAATGTGGTTCGAATATACATAGACGTCACAAAATAATATAAATATAGTAACACACATGAAACCAAACTATTTGGCATGCAAATAAATAGAGTCGTAACATTGTCTCGTTCATGCTCTCCCCAAAAATTCTTCAATCAGTTTGAAATTCCCCGTATTTAGGGAAATTTGCCACATTACGGCCACCCTGGAAATCAGCGGAGAATTATCGCTTATCTAGAAAAGAAAAGGCTTGTTTTCTGCGGCGCCGGCACGATTAAATCTTTCTGCTGGATAATGTGGGTTGAGGAAATCGTTTGCGCTGCTAATTTTAGTTGTAGGTACACCTTCTTGAAGATTTATTATTCTTTCATTTTCTTGAAAAACATTTTATGGAAGTGCGTGCTCTGTGTTTTGGATCATAAATTTGACACGATTTTAATTTTACTGTGTTTGTTTCAGGTAAGCAATTTTTATTGGATTTCATCATACTAATTGTAAGGTGAGATAGTTTAACAGACTACATAACCAAACTCACAAAATAGAAGATTTTGACTATAATATAACCAAACTCATAAAGATTTCTTTTGTTCACATCTGAAATCTATACGGGGTGTTAGTACAAACTGATTGGGGTTGCTCGGTCAACGAAACTAAACAACTATAACCAGGAATTTAATTCAGTAAACGAAAAAAAAATACATTTCTATACAAAATTACCACCTTGATCAGAAAATTTGTATGGAAAAGCCATTTTATTTTTCATTTCTGGAAAAAAACCCTGCTAATAGTTGTTCAGTTTCGTTGTCTGAGCAACCCCTATCAGTTTGCGGGACGCTGTCCCCGTATATGCCTTTGTGATCAGGATCTGGAGGATGACAGAATAATTATTTAAAAATTTTATCATTATCCAAATCCAAGTCTTTTGCTCAAAAACCTAAGAAGTTCAATGGCTAAGAATCGATATAAAAAGCCTAGACTGGATTAGTTTCATGATAAAATCAAAAGTAAAACCATGATTCTATCGTAAACCTGCGACATGGACTCACCCGTGAGACGCTCACTATAAATAAAGAAGAAACTTGTCACTCGCTCAAATCGACGCACCGTAATGACGTCGTAACTCTATTCGTGTTGATATGTGACTATTTCGAGATCAATATACATACATACATACATATAGTCACGCCTTTATCCCTAATGGGGTAGGCAGAGCGTAAACGACCTAAGCAAAGGTCGTTTCGCCACGTCTAACAGAGCTTTGAGGGTTATTTAAGATAGATTTGAAGGTATATTGCTTAGTGACAGGTTGTCAGCCCATCGCCCAAATTACAATATACTGAAACCCTCGGATCCTTTAGCTGGTTTTTACAGCATGCCCAGGAGGAAATGCAGCTGGCACATTCTATGTTTTTCTCTCGCTTCCAGGCCAGCATGGAAGAAAGAAGAGATCAATATCAATATATATTTCGAGATTAATATAACTGCCTCCGTTGTCTAGCGGTCTGTGTCATGGACTCTCGATCCGGAGGTCCCCGGTTCGATTCCCGGCGGGGGACAATGACTTTGTGTTGTTGTTTCTAGTTTGGCTAGGTCATTGCAGGCTGATCACCTGATTGTCTGAAAAGTAAGATTATCCATGCTGTCGGATGGGCATGTAAATAGTCGGTCCTGCGCCTGATTTCTCTCTGGTCGTGTCAGTTAATCTGTCCCATCAGAATAAGAGATTGAAGGTTTGATTGACTTGAGCACAAAAAACAAGTCCTGCGCAGTTGCCCAATCTCTGGGAGATTGGCCGCCGTCACCGAAAATCGGTGGGAGGATTATTATTATTATTTTGAGATATTTGGCTCGTTTCTAGATTCCACCGGCTAAAACTGAAATTCAAATCTATCTGTCACTTTTAAAGTAATAAAATTGAAAAAGGACAGGCGATTTATACTCTATGGTTTTACACTTTGTCCGCTTGATTTTGACGCGCTTTTGAACCAGTATTTCTGTCAATTTTATCTGCCATATCATATGACGGCGGATAAAAATGACAAATCACGATTAATTGGAATGATCTTCTTGTCGAGTCAATCCAAGTTACTGCTCCCAAATCGTGGCCACTTCAATAGCCTTTTCGTTGTGAAATCCATAAATTACATACATATAATCACGCCCTAATCCCTAATGGGGTAGGCAGAGCGTACACGACCTAAACAAAAGGGTGGTTTCGCCACGTCTGACAAAGTTTTAAGATAGCTTATAGCTGTTATTTAAGATAGGTTTATAGGTTTATTGCTGTAGTGACAGGTTGTCGGATCGCTTATTTGGATTTAACAGCATGCCCGGGAAGAAATGCAGCTGGCACATTCTATGTTTTTCACTCGCTCCCAGTCCAGCATGGAAGAGAACATTACAGATAAAAACAGATTTTTCTTTATTAGGACAATTATTGGATCCGCTCGTTTACCATACATAACTAAACCAAAACCTATTTATGCTTATCTGTATGGGAATTTAACCAACGTTATTGGGATTAAGAGTCAAGGTTCAAACAGTAGTGTAGTAGCACTAGCAATCACCAACGGTCATTCGGTCCCCAGTGTTCATTTAGCTCCAATAACTTTAAGCACCATTGACCGCCGTAGCCATTTCAAAATCACAGACCATTGACTTTAAAGGCTTCCAGTCGGATCCTCGTGATTACAAGTTTCAAGATATGAGACCGCAACCGCTTTGGGATACTACATCTTCCTTCCGAAACGATAGAGCGGAATCTTGTTGGATTTATAAACGACTAGCTGCCCGGCCGCGGTTTCGACGGCTTTAAATTAGTTTTCCCGTGAACATGAAGGTTTAATGTAAAAAGTATTCAATTACGCTTTAGCCACTGGACGAAAGGGGATGAAACTTAGCACACATTATAGGTTCGGTTCTGGACTATTCCATTGTTATGACATAACATACATACATACCTATGTTCACACAAAGGTCGTTCCGCCACGTCTGACAACGTTTTGAGGGTAAGATAAATTTTAAGGTGTATTGCTTTAGTGATAGGTTGTCAGCGCATCGCCTAAGTTGCTGTATACAGAAACCCTCGGGCCCCTCAGCTGGTTTTTACAGAATGTCCGGGAGGAAATGCAGTTGATTCGTTATATGTTTTTCTTTCGCTCCCAGTCCAGCGTGGAAGTATATAAGTTATGACATAAGCTATGGACAAATTAGAAATTAACTATGTAATATGACGCCTTCTTCCCAAATACGCCTCCAAACCAGCAACCACTTATAAGAGTCAACATAATTCTGTTTTTCGACCCGACTGTAATATCACTTTATCCTGGCTTTCCATTGCGTCGATAAGTTCAATTGGACAATTATGTGCCGTAATACATTGTAATAGCTCCTATTTGTCACTCAAAGTCGTGACAAGGGCACGATTGCCTTTCTTGCCAATCCGCCAAATTGTCTACGATCCATCACACAGTGAAAGTGAAAACCAATTCACCAACTTACAATTTCAGATGAAAATTACCAAAAATATATCCATCACATTTGTTCTACAGCTATTCTACGTCTATTGTCTCGTTCTAAACGGTTGTTAGCTGCAAATGTAAGTTGGTTGGGAGCTGTCAGTCATGTGTCGAGAAAGCGCATGAGGCGAATTTGTTTGTCAAAATATTATGACGAATTTGAAGAAAGCCTTTCGATGTGTTAGGTCGCTTATTGTTATGCGATGACTGAGAGTGAAAGAAGTAAAAGTTATTTGAATGGGAATAAGTGAGGTAACATTTAAGTAATTTTCAAGTATTCAACGATAGGTACACAGGGTGGTCCAGAGAGTAATGCACTTTTGAAAATTAAATAATAGAAAAAAAAATAAGTTTAGTTAACTTAATTGAAAAAGTGAATATCATTAAAGACTTTGCGAAAAGGACTAATACATACATACATATAATCACGCCTTTATCCCTAATGGGGTATGCAGAGCGTAAACGACCTAAACATAGGTCGTTCCGGCACGCCTGACAAAGTTTTTAGGGTTATTTAAGATAGATTTGTAGGTATATTGCTGTAGTGACAGGTTGTCAGCCTATCGCCTAAATTACAATATACTGAAACCTTCGGATCCCTTGGCTGGTTTCTACAGCATGCCTAGGAGGAATTGCAGCTGGCACATTCTATATTTTTCTCTCGCTCCCAGGCCAGCATGGAAGAAAAAAAGACTAGTATTCATGCATATAGGTACTTAAACAAAATAAAAAACATAAATATGAATCACTTTCTTTCAACTAAATATAAAGTACTTTTAGCGTATTGCGTCCATGCTTTCAACATGTTTCTGAGACACTCGTTAGAAATCATCAATATAAAATCTCATGACAAATCGAGACATAGCAGAAAATGGCCGCAACTGGTCTCGTAACGAGATTTCTCGATGTCTATTCGCTCACAGAGCTATAAATCTCATATTTTATCGAACAAAGACCATAAATTGATCAATCAGACACTCTCCAGACACTATAATCAAAATGTTTTAAGCCTATTACTCTTTTGTATTACCGCTTACGTTATAAAATACTTTGAAAGGTACCTTGTAATTTCAATGGTACATTCATTACATACTTATTGTAATTGGTACTATTGCTACGTAGAATAATACCGGTGCTTGAGCCATTGAAAAAGCTTACTTTCATTTTTAATTCTACGCATAAAGTCATATTTACGAAATAAGCGGAACGAAGCCATTAAAGACAATAGTAGATAATCATATATCGGGCAAGTAGTTTCTCCACGCATAATGGTACGACGGGACATCTAATTTGAACTAAAACGGTCATTTGAAACGCTTCCGATTTTCCCGTTTGTTTTCCAAAGAATGAAAGTACATTTTCACTTGCCCGATGGTGTGTAATTACATGGATGATGTATTAGCGCACGCAAGATGCGTTCCGATTCGAGCAATTGTTGAGACGAAAATGTCGAGAATTTATTCGGTATCGCCGTCCGCCGTCGACTTTTTGATTTAAAGGCGAAATTTCTGTCGGCAACGTGAGTTTTTTTTGTGTACCGTTCGCTCGGTGCCTAGTAACACGTTTCTAGGTTAATTTTAAGAGCAAAAGTGTTAAGAAGCTGTATTTTATCCAGTTAAATAATTAGAACGAAACAATACGTGCGAAAAGTGGGTGATGTATAAATTTAATGTATAGCTTAATTGGCAACTCTATATTCTTAAATCTTGCGCATGGGCTGCATATTATATTACGAAGTAGCTGACTGTCGATGTCCTTCACTATCACTACATAGTATAAAACAAAGTCGCTTTCTCTGTCCCTATATCCCTATGTATGCTTAGACCTTTAAAACTACGCAACGGATTTTGATACGGTTTCTTTTAGTGGATAGAGTGATTCAAGAGGAAGGTTTATATGTATAATACGTGCATAATATAGTACAAAAACACTAATGATTTCCGTGCGAAGCCGGGGCGGGTCGCTAGTGTGGTTATAATTTGTTTTATCTCACGACTGCCGCTCGGCCATACTTGTGGTAGTGCGTCCGGACATGAACCCATGTGTGCGTAACTAAAGGTTCACTATGCCGAACTCACGCACACTAAAGCAATGTGCGTGGCGGCGTATTTACACGCACAAGTTTTTCTTCCATGCTGGACTGGAAGCAGGAGAAAAACATAGAATTTGCCAGCTGTATTTCCTCCCGTGCATGCTGTGAAAACCAGCTATGGATTCGAGGGCTTCAGTAAATTGTAACTTAGGCGATGGGCTGACAACCTGTCACTATAGCAATATACAATCTATAGCAATATACAACCTTAACTCTAATCTTACAATATACTATCTTAAACAACCCTCAAAACTTGTCAGACGTGGCGGAACGACCTTTATCTGGGTCGTTGACGCTTTGCCTACCCCATTAGGGATACAGGCATGATAGTATCACTACATAGTATAAAACAAAAGTCGATTTCACTGTCCCTATATCCCTATGTATGCATAAATCTTTAAAACTACGCAACGGATTTTGATGCGGTTTCTTTAAATGGATAGAGTGATTCAAGTGGAAGGTTTATATTTATAATACATGCATAATATAGTAGAGAAACACTGATAATTTCCGTGCGAAGCCGGGGCGGGTCGCTAGTGTATGTATAAATGTAAGTGTGGCTGAGCGGCAGTCGTAAGATAAACACGATTAATCCGCACAACAGACGGCAAAATTAAAATACGAATTATTTTTTCAACCTTTTACAAGCTTTCGTCTTTATGAGCTGCAGACCAAACAAAAGAGACAAATTAATCAAGATGTCAAGTTCTACTGTGAAAGATAGAACCCGTATAAAACGGAGATGGTATTTTTTTTTTTCCATACTGGCCTGGGAGCGATAAAACTCCCGAGCATGCTGTTAAAACCAGCTAAGGGATCCGAGGCTTTCCGTATATTGCAATTTAGGCGATGGGCTGACAACCCGTCACTACAGCAATATACATACAAATCTATCTAAATAACCCTCAAAACATTGACAGATGTGGCGTAGCGACCATTGTTTAGGTCGTTTATGCTCTGCCTACACCATTAGGGATAAAGGCGTGATTATACGTATGTATGTATGGTATTGCTTTAGCTCAAGGCTGATGGTGTAGTAATAGGGCCGCTGCCTCCTGATGCACGAGGTTGTGGCTCGAATCCCACCACCTACCGACGTGTATTTCGCCTTTTGAATTTACATTACATACATACATATGATCACGCCTTTATCCCTTATGGGGTAAGCAGAGCGTAAACGACCTAAACAAAGGTCGTTGCGCCATGTCTGACAAAGTTTTGAAGGTTATTTAATATAGATTTGTAGGTATATTGCTGTAGTGACAGGTTGTCAGCCTATCGCCTAAATTGCAATATACAGAAACCCTCGGATCGCTTAGCCGGTTTTTACAGCATGCCCAGTAGAAAATGCAGCTGGCACATTCTATGTTTTTCTCTTACTCCCCAGTCCAGCATGGAAGAAGAATTATGTTACCTGGCAGAAAATGCTACCCTAGCAATTGGCCGCCTAATTGTACTCTGTTTGTTTTGTAATGTTTGTTCCTGTGCAAAGAGTTTTTTTTATGTGCAATAAAGAATATGTGTATTGTATTGTATGTTTATGTAATTCGGCGATTTTGCGTAGAAAAAAAAACATCATCGCGACGAAACCTTATTATTTATTTATTTAACACAATAAAAGACATGAAAAAAAACAAACACAAAGAAAAAAGACACAACAGGCACTGCTTATTTCAATGTAGAAATTTCTTACCACAGACTTACAGAAGTGAGATTTGATATCGAGAAGTGGATATAACGAGCACAATAATATTTAAATATCATTCATCGTAACATAAACCTCCTAACATTTTCTTAGTATTATCTACAATTCATTTATCGTGTTGTCTTTAATTTAGAGATATTTGGTTGTATATTTCCCCAAAGTACGTATATCGTATTCCCACTTGTCGTCGGTAAAGCGATCGGTCTGTCAATATGGGCTTTATTGGAGAAAGTCGGTGGATCGGCCTATAGGGTTACCAACGCCCTGCCTCTGATATGGTTTATATTACGCCCCCTGTCAAGACAGCGACCGACGTGTCCTCCTAAGCACGGAATCCTTTTATTGCAGAGAGGTGAATCAGCCTGCGTTGTCCTAACTAAACTGAGAAAAAATTCACAACGTGATAAATTGAAAAATATCTACTTTGTATTGATGTTTCCCCGTGGGAATCGAATCCATTACCCCCGGATCGAGAGCCCGTAGCTCAGACCATCGTCAGTCAGTCGTCAGTCGGCTTAACGTATCCTCCTAAGCACGGAATAATTTTATTGCAAACAGTTGATTCAGCCTGCATTGCCCTAACCACACTGGGAGAAATTTCATCAAGTTATTTTGACGAATATCAATTGGAAAAATATCTACTTTGTATTGATGTTTACCCGTGGGAATCGAATCCACTACCCCCGGATCCAAAGCCAATAACTCCGACCATTAGCGCACGGAGGAGGCAGTATTGAAATATTTGGTTGTATATTTCCCCAAAGTACGTATATCGTATTCCCACTTGTCGTTAGTAAAACGATCGGTCTGTCAATATGGGCTTTATTGGAGAAAGTCGGTGGATCGGCCTATAGGGTTACCAACGCCCTGCCTCTGATATGGTTTATATTACGCCCCCTGTCAAGACAGCGACCGACGTGTCCTCCTAAGCACGGAATCCTTTTATTGCAGAGAGGTGAATCAGCCTGCGTTGTCCTAACTAAACTGAGAAAAACTTCACAAAGTGATAAATTGGAAAAATATCTACTTTGTATTGATGTTTCCCCTTGGGAATCGAATCCATTACCCCCGGATCGAGAGCCCGTAGCTCAGACCATTAGCCACGGAGGCAATTTTGAGATATTTGGTTCTATATTTCCTCAAAGTACGTATATCGTATTCCCACTTGTCGTTAGTAAAACGATCAGTCTGTCAATATGGGCTTTATTGGAGAGAGTCGGTGAATCGCCCTATAGGGTTACCACCGCCCTGTTATCTGACTTTCTATTGATCAAACTTTGAGACACGTAGACGATCTGGAAAATACCAGTTATATAGGTATTTCCGGGAAGGAAACTGTATGGAAATTTGAAAAATTCGCTTGGTATCGTCGTGAGCAAGAGAAAGACAGTAATTCGATGTCACGTGTACGTCTTTTTACTTTCAGACAAAGATTTCGAGTAAATAATGTACAATCTTATTTAATTTGTAGTAAACAAAACTGTTTGAAGGTCATTTCAAAAAGTACGATGGTAACAGGCAGCTTGTCGCCTAAATATTATTCTTCTCCTTAGCGAGTGGATTCTCGAGTCGAACGACCCGATAAACCCTGATGTCAGAGTGTTCGAATCGCCTAGTAACACAGCTAATGGCCTCTGACATGATTTGAGTAACGACCACTATCAAAGACAGCGACCGGGACCGACGGGACCTCACAAGGTGATAAATTGACAAATATCAACTGTCTGTCAACTGATTCCCAACAACTGATTGAACGAGCAAGTTTTATAACACCTTGACCACTTGAAACTTTGAAATGCATTTTAGCGTCTTCTTCTTCGTGTCAATTGTCCAAATAATTCATAATTTTCTTCTGCCAATATTACTGACGGCTATGGCGCTATTAGTCTCCTGATTCAGTTCTTCCCTGCTGCAGGTGTTTGGCAACAAATTATTAAATGTTCCATGGTTTGAGATGGGGCTTAACAGTCGCAGTGTGTTTGCCCATTTTGCCATATTCTCCTTACAGCGGCCGACCTGGGTACGCAAAGGGTTAAGGGGTTTCTATGTTGGCTATTGTAGCCTACGAACCTGTGGCAGATGTTCTGAGAGTGCAATAATCCCTGGTGGAGGTGGCCTGGTGGGTATGCAATAGTCTTCTTCTTCTGTCGAGTGGGTATTCGTATGAACCCTGGAGTCAGAGTTTTTAGACCGCCTAGTAGCACAACTATCAGGCCTCTGACATGGTTTGAGTAACGACCACTATCAAAGATAGCGACCGGGACCGACGGCTTAACGTGCCCTCCGAAGCACGAAATCTTTTTCTTTTCGGAAACTGGGGAAAAATTCACAAAGTGATAAATTCTCAAATATCAACTTTGTGTTTCCCCCCTGGGAATCTAAACCAGGACCTGCGGATCGGGAGTCCATGGCACTAGCCACTAGAACACGGAGGCAGTCAAATGCAATAGTTGCTCTCGGACTTGTAGTGGAGCATTGTCTGTAACCTTTATACATCTTAAAAAGCTTTTTCGACTTTTGAGACGAGCGCAAGGAATGGAGTAGTTGAACAGGGGTAGCGAGGGTCTGTTTTTACATACATACGTAATTTTTATTATAATGTCACGCCTCTTTCCCGGAGGGGTAAGCAGAGATCACATCCTTTCATTTGCTACGATCCTTGCAAACTTCTTTCTCTTCATCTACATTCATCAATATTTTCATGCACGCTCGTCGGTTTAGGGTACTCCTGACCTGACCTTTTTCTAGAACGTCCCCGATTTGATCGCGGTACGTTGTTCGCGGTCTTCCCCCTCCAACATTCCCACTCACTTGAGTGGGTCTGTTTTTTGCGTGTCTTTACGTCACAATTTTCTTAGTCCACCCAAAAACACAACCCTAGGTTCACCAATTGTCACCAGATATTCTTTCGTTTAAGCACCCTGGAGTTTTTATTGGAAACACCTTTTTATTTGCGAAGTTTAGTGAAGCCTGTTATTCGATGATTTAATATCCTTGATAAAAACAAATAAGGGATAAATTCCTTTTTTTGTATTCTTCTCTTCAGTGCAGTGAGAGAAAAACATAGAATGTGCCAGCTAAATTTTCTACCAAGCATGCTGTAAAAATCACCTAAGGGATCTGAGAGTTCCAACTATTCTAATTTAGGCGATGGGCTGACAACCAACAGCAATATACGTACAAATCTATTTTAAATATACCTCAAAACTTTGTCAGATTTGGCGGAACGACCTTTGTTTAGGTCATCGTCGTCGGGTAAAGGCGTGATTATATGTATGTACCTTTTATGAAAAACAAAAGGAGTCGCAAAGCCTAATCAGTCATTTCCTATTTTCGGTGCTCGGTAAAAAAAATATTCATAGATATTAATTGATATCGTAGATAAAAATAAAGTGAAGAAGAAACTTTTGAAAGTTTCCTGCCTCAAGAAAGAGCATTTTTGGGTCCAACAAATTGTTGCCTAAAACATAAATGCAAAATATCCGAAAAACACGAGGAAAATATGAAGAGCTTCGTTTATGATAAAATGCTTTTCATGTCGTCAAAAAGTTGCTTCTTATTTTTATCAAGAAACGAGCATTTTTTTAAAAATATATTTTGGCTTGTTTAATATTATTAAACAGGATGTGAACTTGCTAATCTGGCTCATATAATACATAAAGTTACGCCTCAATCCCTTGCAGGTTAGACAAAGTGTAGAACGCCTAGTAAAAGACGCGTTCGCCACGTCTGACAAATATTGCGGACAATTTTAGATTGTAATATAGCAATATACTGACACCCTCACATCCCTTAGCTGGATTTTACAGCATGCCCAGGAGGAAATGCAACTGGCATTCTATGTTTCTCTGTCGCTCCCAGTCCAGCATCGAAGAAAACACATAATCTATTGATAATTTTCTTCAATCACGAATTAATCGTTCTCATTTTACGATAAAATTTACGGCACCACTTGTCAACAAATCACACGAGAGTCTTTTATTGTACTTTCTCCACTTCCATACGCACTTTATATATCCAGTTTAACTACTTAACTGCCAATGAATCTTGTTACAAAACAGGGAAGACACAGCAATTGCCGGATCGTAAAACGGTTATCTTTCATTTCGGTGTCGAAACACACTTTCACCTTTAATCCTGCGATAAAATCATTTGCTCGAAAAAGCTTTATTATTAAAAAAAAACTACAGCAATATACATACAAATCTATCTAAATAACCCTCAAAACATTGACAGATGTGGCGTAGCGACCATTGTTTAGGTCGTTTATGCTCTGCCTACACCATTAGGGATAAAGGCGTGATTATACGTATGTATGTAT
The DNA here is from genome assembly GCA_949820665.1 of Scrobipalpa costella. Taxonomy (NCBI): domain Eukaryota; kingdom Metazoa; phylum Arthropoda; class Insecta; order Lepidoptera; family Gelechiidae; genus Scrobipalpa; species Scrobipalpa costella. The sequence continues at coordinate 4,610,048 of OX463307.1, read as the reverse complement.
GGTATTGCTTTAGCTCATAGTAGGTGTAGTAATAGGGCCGCTGCCTCCTGATGCACGAGGTTGTGGCTCGAATCCCACCACCTACCGACGTGTATTTCGCCTTTTGAATTTACATTACATACATACATATGATCACGCCTTTATCCCTTATGGGGTAAGCAGAGCGTAAACGACCTAAACAAAGGTCGTTGCGCCATGTCTGACAAAGTTTTGAAGGTTATTTAATATAGATTTGTAGGTATATTGCTGTAGTGACAGGTTGTCAGCCTATCGCCTAAATTGCAATATACAGAAACCCTCGGATCGCTTAGCCGGTTTTTACAGCATGCCCAGTAGAAAATGCAGCTGGCACATTCTATGTTTTTCTCTTACTCCCCAGTCCAGCATGGAAGAAGAATTATGTTACCTGGCAGAAAATGCTACCCTAGCAATTGGCCGCCTAATTGTACTCTGTTTGTTTTGTAATGTTTGTTCCTGTGCAAAGAGTTTTTTTTATGTGCAATAAAGAATATGTGTATTGTATTGTATGTTTATGTAATTCGGCGATTTTGCGTAGAAAAAAAAACATCATCGCGACGAAACCTTATTATTTATTTATTTAACACAATAAAAGACATGAAAAAAAACAAACACAAAGAAAAAAGACACAAAAGGCACTGCTTATTTCAATGTAGAAATTTCTTACCACAGACTTACAGAAGTGAGATTTGATATCGAGAAGTGGATATAACGAGCACAATAATATTTAAATATCATTCATCGTAACATAAACCTCCTAACATTTTCTTAGTATTATCTACAATTCATTTATCGTGTTGTCTTTAATTTAGAGATATTTGGTTGTATATTTCCCCAAAGTACGTATATCGTATTCCCACTTGTCGTCGGTAAAGCGATCGGTCTGTCAATATGGGCTTTATTGGAGAAAGTCGGTGGATCGGCCTATAGGGTTACCAACGCCCTGCCTCTGATATGGTTTATATTACGCCCCCTGTCAAGACAGCGACCGACGTGTCCTCCTAAGCACGGAATCCTTTTATTGCAGAGAGGTGAATCAGCCTGCGTTGTCCTAACTAAACTGAGAAAAAATTCACAACGTGATAAATTGAAAAATATCTACTTTGTATTGATGTTTCCCCGTGGGAATCGAATCCATTACCCCCGGATCGAGAGCCCGTAGCTCAGACCATCGTCAGTCAGTCGTCAGTCGGCTTAACGTATCCTCCTAAGCACGGAATAATTTTATTGCAAACAGTTGATTCAGCCTGCATTGCCCTAACCACACTGGGAGAAATTTCATCAAGTTATTTTGACGAATATCAATTGGAAAAATATCTACTTTGTATTGATGTTTACCCGTGGGAATCGAATCCACTACCCCCGGATCCAAAGCCAATAACTCCGACCATTAGCGCACGGAGGAGGCAGTATTGAAATATTTGGTTGTATATTTCCCCAAAGTACGTATATCGTATTCCCACTTGTCGTTAGTAAAACGATCGGTCTGTCAATATGGGCTTTATTGGAGAAAGTCGGTGGATCGGCCTATAGGGTTACCAACGCCCTGCCTCTGATATGGTTTATATTACGCCCCCTGTCAAGACAGCGACCGACGTGTCCTCCTAAGCACGGAATCCTTTTATTGCAGAGAGGTGAATCAGCCTGCGTTGTCCTAACTAAACTGAGAAAAACTTCACAAAGTGATAAATTGGAAAAATATCTACTTTGTATTGATGTTTCCCCTTGGGAATCGAATCCATTACCCCCGGATCGAGAGCCCGTAGCTCAGACCATTAGCCACGGAGGCAATTTTGAGATATTTGGTTCTATATTTCCTCAAAGTACGTATATCGTATTCCCACTTGTCGTTAGTAAAACGATCAGTCTGTCAATATGGGCTTTATTGGAGAGAGTCGGTGAATCGCCCTATAGGGTTACCACCGCCCTGTTATCTGACTTTCTATTGATCAAACTTTGAGACACGTAGACGATCTGGAAAATACCAGTTATATAGGTATTTCCGGGAAGGAAACTGTATGGAAATTTGAAAAATTCGCTTGGTATCGTCGTGAGCAAGAGAAAGACAGTAATTCGATGTCACGTGTACGTCTTTTTACTTTCAGACAAAGATTTCGAGTAAATAATGTACAATCTTATTTAATTTGTAGTAAACAAAACTGTTTGAAGGTCATTTCAAAAAGTACGATGGTAACAGGCAGCTTGTCGCCTAAATATTATTCTTCTCCTTAGCGAGTGGATTCTCGAGTCGAACGACCCGATAAACCCTGATGTCAGAGTGTTCGAATCGCCTAGTAACACAGCTAATGGCCTCTGACATGATTTGAGTAACGACCACTATCAAAGACAGCGACCGGGACCGACGGGACCTCACAAGGTGATAAATTGACAAATATCAACTGTCTGTCAACTGATTCCCAACAACTGATTGAACGAGCAAGTTTTATAACACCTTGACCACTTGAAACTTTGAAATGCATTTTAGCGTCTTCTTCTTCGTGTCAATTGTCCAAATAATTCATAATTTTCTTCTGCCAATATTACTGACGGCTATGGCGCTATTAGTCTCCTGATTCAGTTCTTCCCTGCTGCAGGTGTTTGGCAACAAATTATTAAATGTTCCATGGTTTGAGATGGGGCTTAACAGTCGCAGTGTGTTTGCCCATTTTGCCATATTCTCCTTACAGCGGCCGACCTGGGTACGCAAAGGGTTAAGGGGTTTCTATGTTGGCTATTGTAGCCTACGAACCTGTGGCAGATGTTCTGAGAGTGCAATAATCCCTGGTGGAGGTGGCCTGGTGGGTATGCAATAGTCTTCTTCTTCTGTCGAGTGGGTATTCGTATGAACCCTGGAGTCAGAGTTTTTAGACCGCCTAGTAGCACAACTATCAGGCCTCTGACATGGTTTGAGTAACGACCACTATCAAAGATAGCGACCGGGACCGACGGCTTAACGTGCCCTCCGAAGCACGAAATCTTTTTCTTTTCGGAAACTGGGGAAAAATTCACAAAGTGATAAATTCTCAAATATCAACTTTGTGTTTCCCCCCTGGGAATCTAAACCAGGACCTGCGGATCGGGAGTCCATGGCACTAGCCACTAGAACACGGAGGCAGTCAAATGCAATAGTTGCTCTCGGACTTGTAGTGGAGCATTGTCTGTAACCTTTATACATCTTAAAAAGCTTTTTCGACTTTTGAGACGAGCGCAAGGAATGGAGTAGTTGAACAGGGGTAGCGAGGGTCTGTTTTTACATACATACGTAATTTTTATTATAATGTCACGCCTCTTTCCCGGAGGGGTAAGCAGAGATCACATCCTTTCATTTGCTACGGTCCTTGCAAACTTCTTTCTCTTCATCTACATTCATCAATATTTTCATGCACGCTCGTCGGTTTAGGGTACTCCTGACCTGACCTTTTTCTAGAACGTCCCCGATTTGATCGCGGTACGTTGTTCGCGGTCTTACCCCTCCAACATTCCCACTCACTTGAGTGGGTCTGTTTTTTGCGTGTCTTTACGTCACAATTTTCTTAGTCCACCCAAAAACACAACCCTAGGTTCACCAATTGTCACCAGATATTCTTTCGTTTAAGCACCCTGGAGTTTTTATTGGAAACACCTTTTTATTTGCGAAGTTTAGTGAAGCCTGTTATTCGATGATTTAATATCCTTGATAAAAACAAATAAGGGATAAATTCCTTTTTTTGTATTCTTCTCTTCAGTGCAGTGAGAGAAAAACATAGAATGTGCCAGCTAAATTTTCTACCAAGCATGCTGTAAAAATCACCTAAGGGATCTGAGAGTTCCAACTATTCTAATTTAGGCGATGGGCTGACAACCAACAGCAATATACGTACAAATCTATTTTAAATATACCTCAAAACTTTGTCAGATTTGGCGGAACGACCTTTGTTTAGGTCATCGTCGTCGGGTAAAGGCGTGATTATATGTATGTACCTTTTATGAAAAACAAAAGGAGTCGCAAAGCCTAATCAGTCATTTCCTATTTTCGGTGCTCGGTAAAAAAAATATTCATAGATATTAATTGATATCGTAGATAAAAATAAAGTGAAGAAGAAACTTTTGAAAGTTTCCTGCCTCAAGAAAGAGCATTTTTGGGTCCAACAAATTGTTGCCTAAAACATAAATGCAAAATATCCGAAAAACACGAGGAAAATATGAAGAGCTTCGTTTATGATAAAATGCTTTTCATGTCGTCAAAAAGTTGCTTCTTATTTTTATCAAGAAACGAGCATTTTTTTAAAAATATATTTTGGCTTGTTTAATATTATTAAACAGGATGTGAACTTGCTAATCTGGCTCATATAATACATAAAGTTACGCCTCAATCCCTTGCAGGTTAGACAAAGTGTAGAACGCCTAGTAAAAGACGCGTTCGCCACGTCTGACAAATATTGCGGACAATTTTAGATTGTAATATAGCAATATACTGACACCCTCACATCCCTTAGCTGGATTTTACAGCATGCCCAGGAGGAAATGCAACTGGCATTCTATGTTTCTCTGTCGCTCCCAGTCCAGCATCGAAGAAAACACATAATCTATTGATAATTTTCTTCAATCACGAATTAATCGTTCTCATTTTACGATAAAATTTACGGCACCACTTGTCAACAAATCACACGAGAGTCTTTTATTGTACTTTCTCCACTTCCATACGCACTTTATATATCCAGTTTAACTACTTAACTGCCAATGAATCTTGTTACAAAACAGGGAAGACACAGCAATTGCCGGATCGTAAAACGGTTATCTTTCATTTCGGTGTCGAAACACACTTTCACCTTTAATCCTGCGATAAAATCATTTGCTCGAAAAAGCTTTATTATTAAAAAAAAAAAACCTACATTCACCCTTTTCGGTCGTTATATTCGCACACGCCAGTAACTTCTCCAAACGTCAATAATGAAATTAACCACCAATTCACGAAGTCTTTAAAGTCACATTAGTATGGTTTAGGTGTTTTTTAGTTAACATGATTGATTATTGTAAGGCTGATTGGGCATACAACTTTTTGAATTTACAAAATAGGATGAATAAATTAATGGAATGAGCTCCTGTCAAAGGTGCCATGCAAATCTTAAATTTCCTAATATTATGGAGGAATCGCAAGTTTAATGTTTGTTTTATGTGTATTGTTATTGTTTCCTCACACAATGAGAGAAAAGTACTATACTCCTAAAAGCCCAAATTGTTTTTTATTCGGCATCGGAGTAATGTTCTATTACATTACTCCGATGCCGAATAAAAACAATTTTGTTTTTTTTTTGAAGTAAAAAGAAAGTTATGAAATGAGGTCCCTGTTTAGGACATTGCAAGCTGAATCACCTGTCCGGTAAGATATCGGTCACGTCTGTTGTCTCTGTGGGCATTAGTCTTTACAAAAGCTATTATTCAGCTGTCTATAAAGCTGTATAGAAATTTTGATCCTAACATTAATCAAACCTTCAGTATTTTGAACAGAAATCTAGTATCCTGCTAATAGTATAAATGTGGAAGTTTGGATATTTAAATGTTTGTAATTCAATCACGCTTCAAATATTGGACGGATCGGGATAAAACTTGGCACATACGAAAAGTTTTTAGGTCCTGGAATAGGACAAATGCTTTAACGCGGGTGAAACTACTAAGCTTAGGTTTAATGCTATACATACATATAATCACGCCTTTATCCCTAATGGGGTAGGCAGAGCGTACACGACCTAAACAAAGATAGTTCCGCCAAAGATTTGAGAGTTATTTAAGATAATTTTGTAGGTATCGCCTAAATTGTAAAATACAGAAATCCTCAAATCCCTTATCTGGATTTAACAGCAAGCCTAGGGAGGAAATACAGCTGGCACATTCTATGTTTTTCTCTCGCTCCCAGTCCAGTATGGAAGTAAGTAAGTGATATGCCATAAGTATACAGAAAAGTAAATTGCGATAAAAAAATACACCCGATGTTCGATAACAATTTCCATTTTCAAGTAAAGCGTTCATCTTATCACAGATGTCATTACCATAGGCAATTGTATCTACTTTTATTACTAAACACATCAAGTATAAAAACAGAGACAGTGGGCTCGATTCTAGATACCACCAGATAAAACTATCTTCTTAGAGAATAATAATTAGTTATTTATCCTATCTCCCATTAGCATAATATGTATTAGTTTATTATAAATATATATATTAGTTTATTTTATTTATGTATTTATTTAGTAGTATTTATATCGTTTAAGTATTAAGATTAACTTAGTATGCACTATCCCGCTATCTGCTATGTAGTATCCTACTACCCAAAGGTTGCCTGGTAGAAATTGCTGCTTTAGCAATAAGGCCGCCTATATTGTACTGTTTTGTTCCTTACTTTTCTGCTGTATGTATTTGTGTTTCTTCGTGCAATAAAGTATCTTGTATTGTATTGTATTGTAAAACTAAAATAAAAATCAGTCTGCCACTTTCATAATAATAAAATTGTATAAGGACAGGCGATTTATTCTCTATGATTTGACACATTGTCTGTCTATTTTGCCCAGAATTTCTTTAAATTTTATCGCCACATAACATTACTTCGGATAAAAATGACAGATAACGCAAAAAACCACCGATTATAAATCAAAATCAGTGAGAATAGATCTCCTGTCCTTTTCCAATGATTTTAGCCTGAAAGAGACAACCTTCCATACTGGACTGGGAGAGAAAGAAAAACATAGAATGTTCCAGTTGCCCTTCCTCCCGGGCATGCTGTAGAAGTCAGCAAAAGGGATTCGAGGGTTACAGTGTATTGTAATTTAGGCGATGGGCTGACAACCTGTCACTACAGCAATACACATTACAATCTAAAATTGCCCTCAATTTATGTCAGACGTGGCTAAAGCGCCTTTTAGGAGGCGTTTTACGCTCTGCCTACCCCGTAAGGGATAAAGGCGTGATTTTATGTATGTATGTATGTATGTAAGAGACAAATAGATTTTAATGTTAGTTATAGCCGGTAAATCTGGAATCGAGTCTAGTATCATTTAAAGATGCATCTTGAGAAATGCGTGATTTGAAAGTATTTGCTTATCGGTAGACAGAATGTCTTTCTAATGGTAAAAAAACGGTCATATGTATTCAAATGATGCATCCAGAACACGTCTCAAGTAATTTTTATTACGAAACTTGGACGTAAAGATTCTTGTATGTTTGGTAATGCAAGTTTTTCTTGCATCATAGTTATAGGTATAAGGTATGTTATGGTATGTCTTATAAATATTATAACGGAGATAATTTGATATAAGTACGCAAATAACCCAGCATGGGCCCGTCGGAAATAAAAAAAAAACATTAAATTTTGTAACAATATTTATGTTCAAAACTGCATCCGTAATAATATTGCGTTGTTGCATCACAGATGGTTGGATACTTAAATTACCTTGAATCATCATATTTTATGCTCTTTCTTTCTGGTCGTTCCCTCAATGCTGAGGATCGTGACTGTATTTCAATTTTATAGTAGTAGTAATCTCAAGGGTCAGGCTCGTATTAATAATAAGCTTTCGAGATTATTAGTGAGTTTGAGTTCGCATAAATAATGTTATTTCAGTACGAAATGGACTGTCAAATCTATACCTGATACTTTATAAATACGAGACACGTGGATAACTAACAACCTTTCTGGATAAAAGACTATTTTGTTGGGCAAATATTAGTGAAACAAAACCTTTTTGCGTTTCTTATGTTTTCTTTCTTATTTGTAGGCTTATCATAATTTATTATTCAATTTTAGGACAGTAGGATTTGGGTTGGGATTTGCCTAAGATTTATTTGTCATAACATTGTTTAAATATTTAAATGCAGATATATTGGTAGTAGACTAGTTGTGGTTATAACTTTGATTAACTCTTTAAAATAATGGTGTCCAATTAATATGGATAGATGTCATTTATATTTAAACGTTCAGGCATCATTCCAGCAACCTGAGTTCAAAGACCCAGGAAAGACATTTTGAACCTAAAATAGAAATAAACAAAAACAGCGAGGAATTGACATAAGGAAAGCATCCTTCGTCCAAGAATGTTGCATATTACGTTGTCCTGCATACTAGGAGTACCAGGACATTATACACCGAAGATTATCTGCCTCCGTGGTCTAGTGGTCTGTGCCATGGGCTCACGATCCGGAAGACCTGGTTCGATTTCCAGGGGCAGAACATAAATTTGATACCCATCTGTTAATTTATCACTTTGTGATGTTTTGCCCATTTTGGTTGGGACATTAATGGCTGAATTACCTGAATATTTGAAAAGAAAAATGACCCTGTGCTTCGGAGGGCACGTTTAGCCCTCGGTCCCGGTCGTTGTCTTTGATAGTGGTAGTTACACAAACCATGTCAGAGGCCTATTGGATATCCTAATAGGCGGTTTAAAAACTCAGACACCTGGGTTCATCAGGTCGTACTCAAAAACCGCTCGACAAGAAGAAGATAAACTGAAGAGGCTTTTAGGGTCTTTTTCTTGGGACGGTCATTAGGAGTAATCTGTTCACCTTAAAATATCTTTGTAAACGGAGGGATAATTACGTACTCCAGGCTCTGGCATTTCCTCTGGATAACCAGAGCCAGGTATATCTATAAGTATGCGATGGCTTCGCTAATGACTTTTTGATAGTTGTCTGGCTATGACTGATTACTTGCTTAAAGACTAGATAGTAGTTATGTGTATTTGTGTATATTGGGTGAAATATTAGCAGATAATGGCGTCGATTCTTGCGACATAATTAGGTATGTTCAAGATAACCTTAACAGTTTCAAAAGCTCCATCAGGTGACCATAGCATTACATGAACTGTCAAAATTTCCGGTACATTCACACGATTGCCATGCATTATATATTTTTTTTACGTGATATTAAGATTTTTACGGCAGAACTGGCGCAGGCTACCATGTTATCAATCACATATTTATTAGTAAAAAGCATGCAAGAACAGTTGATTGTTTTATTTTACGTATTTTCCTAATAATATCTTATTGCTACGAATGTTTTTACATTCACATGAAATGATAGAACAAGAATAACAAGAGTATCATAGTAATAAGATATTGACACAGACATTGATAAGTTTTCAATAAATACTGACTGCCTCCGTGGTCTAGTGGCTAGTGCCATGGGCTCCCGATCCGGAGGTCCTGGGTTCGATTCCCAGGGGGTAAAACACAAAGTTGATATTTGAGAATTTATCACTTTGTGAATTTTTCCCCAGTTTGGGTGGGACATTGCGGGCTGAATCACCTGATTGTCCGAAAAGAAAAAGATTTCGTGCTTCGGAGGGCGCGTTAAGCCGTCGGTCCCGGTCGCTGTCTTTGATAGTGGTCGTTACACAAAACCATGTCAGAGGCCTAATAGTTGTGCTACTAGGCGGTTTAAAAACTTTGACACCAGGGCATCATCGGGTCCATAGACTCGATACCCACTCGACAGAAGAAGAAGAAGAAGAAGAATAAATACTCATATAAAACCTCAAATCAAACAAAAGTAAGGGTAATTGAAGCGTGATTCATCTTTTGAAAAGCCACCTGTCTGCAATATAGAGAATCTTATCACTTAGGTCATTCTGAAAAGAACTAATTCGAATTCTTTGTTGCGCTGTCACTTTGTTAAATTTGACATAAGACAGGATAGTAAATTAACACATGATTTTGACATTCCTAATTTAACGTAAAACGCTTTAAGTAAAAACTGATCATAGAGCATGCTCTCTCATTTTTACGTCAAATAAACAGTCTTACGTTGCGTCAGATTAGAAATGTCAAAGTCATATGTTTATTTGCTACCCTGTTCTTATGTTAAAGTTAAGAAAGTGACAGCGCTACTAAGAATTAGAATTATGTAGCGGGAATCGACGCCAATGACTTCTATTAGAAAACTCTGCAAGCAATCTAATCTCAATTTATTAGAAAGAAAAATCTCGTAATTACATCGAAACCTTTTTATAAACTTGTTTGCTCAAGTTTGTTACTGGATAAACTTATCTTATATAAAGAAAAGTGTAGAAAAGAGAAATGTTCCAGACTTTTGCGAGGTTTTTACGCGCTGCAGTATCGAAGTGGAATCAGAACAAAAAGTTGGTTCGACGGTCGCTACTTGACGTCGGTTCTATTTTGATATTATGATGATGATAGATTGGTTACTTCGATACTGGACTGTTACGATAGAAAAACTTAGACTTTTCCAGCTGCCCTTACTACCGAGCATGCTGTAGCAGTCAGAAAAAGGGTTTTGAGGGTATGAATATGGTAGTTTAGGCGATGGGCTGACAACCTGTCTCTATAGCGATACACATGACAATCTAAAAGTGTCCTTAACATTTTGTCAGACGTGACCCCTTTTATTAAGCGTTTTACGCTCTGTCTACCCCGCAAGGGAGGGATAAAAGCGTGACTTTATGTTTGTGCTTTTTCTCAGAAAAGACCCAATACGTACCTTCAGCATTTAGCGTGATTTATTCCTCACTACCTTCAGGTATTTTTGCTGGCCCAGTTTTGATAATGCGTAGAGTAGGTCGTGCGGGCTATTAAATACGGCGATAACGCAAGTGAGTACAGGCCTTTAAAATATTTACGATATTGCCTGCAGGATAAATGGCAATGTTTTTGATTGTGTGAACGGTTTTTGAGGTTACGAAGATTTTTTCTTCGTAAAAAAAATAACAAGCTCGCTTGTACGTGTTGCCGAAACGTTTTTTGAACGGAAAACAGGGATCAAATATCACTAAAGGGAAACCATTCTTGCATTTTATTATTGAAGTTTTGGTTACCGGCATCGTCTCATAATGTCATATTCGCCAAATGATCCTTTGCGTTTTTCTGTCTCTTTAGTAGGCCTACAGTATTTGAACTAATTATATCTAAAAAAGATTTGGCTAAATGTGACATTCAGGGAAAGGGTCATATTGAGACCAAGGGACATTCTGCGACTTTTAACCTACTTGATATTTATTAGCATTGCCACTATTAAGACAAACATACGTACGTATACATACAGTCACGCCTTTATCCCTAATGGTGTAGGCAGAGCGTAAACGACCTAAACAAAGGTCGTTTTGCCACGTCTGATAAAGTTATGAGGGCGATTTTTATTTAAGATAGATTTGTAGGTATATTGCTGGCGTGACAGGTTGTCAGCCCATCGCATAAATTACAATATACTGACCCTCGGATCCCTTCGCTGGTTTTAACAGCATGCCCGGGAGGAGCAGCTGGCATATTCTATGCTTTTCTATCGCTGCCAGTCCAGCATAGATTATTATTAAGACGTCTTAATTAAAAGTGTGATTGCTTATATCAACTTAGCTTTCATAGATACTTTGTACCCTTTTTTGGTGTTTAGAAAACTACTCGTCTATTTAAGATTTTACGACGCAATGAAAATGGTTTATATCATACTTAAATCACAAGTTAACGTGTTAATGAAGGAGAAGTGAAAGTCTATGCAACTGTTTGTTCTTTAGATTTTATAGCTAATTATCTGCTAACTAGATAAAGCTGCTTTTACATTTTCGTTGGTTTGAATGAAAACAATTTACGTGTTACGGTACTCAGCAGCGGGGTGACTGGCTCCGTGGTCTAGCGGTCTGACCCATGGGCTCTTGACCTGGGGGCCCTGGGTTCGATTACCGAACATAAAGTTGAAACTTGTGAATTTATCACTTTTTAAGGTTTTCCGCAGTTTGGTTTGGACAATGCAGGTTGAATCACCTGATTTTACGAAAAGAAGAACGATTCTGTGCTTTGGAGGGCACCATAATCCGTCGGTCTCACTCGCTGTTTTTGATAGTGGTCGTTACTCAAATCAGAGCAGTTTTGAAACCACCTAATAGCTGTGCTACTAGGTGGTTTCAAAACTGTTTGTCGTCAAACATGTTTTGGGGACTCGCTCCACCGTCGACTCTGTCGTCCCTGCCCTTGTGTCTAGAGTCATGAGCAAACATACACATACATATAATCACGCCTTTATCCCTAATGGGGTAGGTAGAGCGTAAACTACATAATCAAAGGTCGTTCCGCCACGTCTGACAAAGTTTTGAGAGTTATTTAAGATAGATTTGTAAATATATTGCTGTAGTGACAGGTGGTCAGCCCATCGCCTAAATTGCAGTATACGGATCCCTTAGCTGGTTTTTACAGCATGCCCGGGAGGAAATGCGGCTGGCACATTCTACGTTTTTCTTTCGCTCCCAGGCCAGCGTAGAAGAAGATGAGCAAACCCCTAACCTAACGTATGTCTTCTTTGTTACAGGTGTGGTTGTGATGTCATGGTGGTGTGCGTTGGCGCTCGTCGCACTGGCGGCGCCGGCCCTCGGCGCGCCTCGGGCCGGCAACGGTGAGCTCTTTTACAGTAAGCATCATGCACTATGCGACACCCCGGTACCACGTCCACCAAATGGGAAGCCTTACGTCGCAAAATATCTGTTGGTCGCAAATTGTCCCTTTCCCATGATGTCCATTTTTGTAAAATTACTCTTTACGCAAAATGTCCCTTTCGTATAATTTATCTTTTAGATAGATCAAGTTTAAATAGTAGGCCAGATGAACAAGGGATATTTTGCTAAAAGGGTAATTTTGCGAAAGGAGAGTATTTTTTTATAAGACAGGGATACTCTCCTTTCGCAATATGACCATTTTTTGAATGATAAGCTTTTTAAAAACAAACATCAATTGACTTCATACCATGGTAATACCCTTATTACCATGGTATAAAGTCAATTCATGTTAGTTTTAAAAACTGAGTTAACCTATATCAAATCAGACAGAATATATTTTGACGCCAGAAGGAGGACAAACTAAAAAAAACGATTTCGATATCGATATTAGTAAATATATTGAAGACTATAAGTACACGGGGTTGAAATCAATAATAGGTTTGACTTGAACGGACTTGACTTTAAACCTGGAAGACAGAAATAGAATATGCTGTCTGCAACGAATGTTAGGTCTAGGTCATACCAAAACGAATTATACAGAAAAATACTAAGATTGATATCAGAAGTGGGATCAAAGTGGTCAATTTTAATCTTTCTTCTTATATACAAATTTAATTAAATGAAGGGGTATGTGGAATGGTATCGGGGTTTAATTTATCACATAGAAGCTTTAACGTAAGTAAATGTCTTATGCATAGCACCTAGCACTTTAAGTAGGTTTTATTTTATGACCATACACTGTCTCCATGCTTGTCGATATCTGTTTTAATTGAATGTAATTCTGCCCTTTATACTTTAATTATGAAAATGCCACACATACGTACGAGTATGAATGATATACGGGGTGTAAGGGACGGTGTCCCGCAAGCTGGTAGGGGTTTCTCAGTCAACGAAACTGAACAACTATCACCAGGAAGTTCTTTCAGGAGATGAAAAATAAATAGCCCTTCCCATACAAAACCACGATCTCAATCAAACAATTTGTATGGAAAAGCAATTTTCTTTTCACTTTTTTGTAAAAAAATCCAGCTGATAATTGTTTAGTTTCGTTGACTGAGCAACCCCTATCAGTTTGCGGGACGCTGTTCCTTACACCTAGTATAACTGTGTTTGCCTTTTACGAAAGTATTTGGTATCAAATATGTTTCATCAGAATTGTAGTACGATTTGTGTTATACAACAAAGGTCAGACCAAATTCTAGCCAAATTGTGTGGTCTAGATACTAGGTCGAGAATTCTGAGGGCTACACTATTGGTACATCTCGCGTTTGATTTGGGTCAACAGACAGATGTCAAATATTGTAACAAGGATAGCTTCAATATGGGCTCGATTCTAGATTCCACTGGCTAAAACTAAAATTAAAATCTTTCTGTCACTTTCAAAATAATAAAATTTAAGAAGGACAGGCGTCTTATACTCTATGGTTTTACACTTTGTCCGCTAGATTTTGACGCGCTCTTGAACGTTTCCCCAGTATATCTGTCTATTTTATCCGCTATATCATGTGACATACATACATATAATCACGCCTTTATCCCTGATGTGGTAGGCAGAGCGTAAACTACTTAAAGATGTGACAGCGGATACAAATGACAGATAACGCATAAAACCACCGACTATAAATCAAAAACCTTTTCCAATATTTACTAGACTAAAAGTGACAAAGAGATTTGAAATTTAGTTTTAGCCGGCAAATCTAGAATTGAGCCCAATGATATACCTACAAAAACATTTAGATTTTTTGTATCCATCAGAAAACATGTTTGGTATGATGAAAGACGTATCTTTATTGTCAATAAAGGGAAATGACTTGAGTATTTGGTTAAGGTAACAAACATATACGATACTTATAATTTTTAGAGTCCCATAACCAATAGGAAAGAAACGGGTTTGAAGATAACAAGACAGTTAACATTTTCGCAGATGCTTTGATGATTATCATTTATTTCTAATGCCGCTAGAACACCAAATACCAAAAACAAAATAAATTAATTACATGTCAAGTGTAAGGGACAGCGTCCCGCAAACTGATATTAGTTGCTTAGTCAGAAGAACTATCAGCAGTATGTTTTTTCAAAATGTGAAAAAATAAAGGCTATGCCACACAAAATGTTCACATCCATCAGACAATTTGTATGGAAAAGATTTTTTTAATATTTCCTGAACAAAATACCTGCTCATAGTTGTTCAGTGTCGTTGACTGAGACACCCTTATCAGTTTGCGGGACGCTGTCCCTTACACCTGGTATTTAAGGGGGATCCCATATACCAAACTAAACAACATATTTTTTTTTCGCTGGATGTGGTAACACTGGCAACCTTACTCCCATTAACAATGTCACAAAATAGTCTTTAAGGCTTCCACGATACGATTAACGCCCAAGGCAGTAAACCCTGGATTAACACTCAGCTAAGTCTGCCATTTCACCCGTATTGGGCTGTCGAGAGGATTTAAGATATTATTGACAATCGCTTTGCTATCATGAATATCATTATTTTATTGAATTGGGTCTTTCTAAGCATTTAGAGATAAATACCTCTGCACGAAGTTTCGGTCTGAGTTAGGTCAACCCTGGTCGCCAGCTGACTAGGTTGGTACTTGTCTCTTGTTACCTACATACCGGTGCGCAGACAAGATGCAATAAAAAAATGTACAAAGCGCAAAACTGTTTAACAAATATCATGAATACAACAACATAAGAACACATGTAATGCAACAGAAATGTGAATGTATTATAATATATTTTTGTATATTGAATCTTTTTGTGTATATTGTCGAATTTTTAATTTTGTAGAAAGATTTGCGTAGTGATACTAACCTTGTCAGTGGTCTTTTAGGTGATTCAAAACTCTAATCCCTGAGACCCATAAAGAAATTATTTTAAAAGAGTTCTGTTGAAAATAGGTGCAAAAATAAATAACACTCGAAACGCAACAAACTGTAAATAACAGCAGTTGCAAACATTGAAACGGCAACATCCAAACACGAAGTTTGCATCTCAAATGCACTGTTTAACATGACAAAGACTGTAGGAAAAATTTCAAACAAACTCACACAAGACTTGACACGAGAGAAAATTTATATGCGAGTGGAGAGTTGTATCGAACGTATGCACGTATGTGTTGTTTTCCAAAAATATTTCTTTTATCGTTGAAATTTTTCCTGTAACGCAATAACACAGGAATTCGGACATGCGGGGTTGAACGTGTTCTGGAAAATTTTGAAAAATTCTCATACTAGTTTTCCTTTGCGGTTTCTCCCTAAGTAAGCTTTCCCGTAATATCTCGACTTCTAGGTGGGTTATCGAGAAAAACCAAACATTAGATATAAGTTAGACCTTGAGCAATCAACATAGAAAGCTGCATTCAATTTGGTGCAGTGGTTCTTGCGTAGTGCGCGCATAAATATACAGACAGACAGACGAACATTCTAAAATCAATATTTTTGGCCGTTAAGATAACCCTCTATTGAGTTTTTCTTATGTACAAACAGACATCGGCCAGTTACAATTTTATTATATGTATAGAGGTAATATTGTAACATTTCGCTTTGCGACATTGTTTATCTAGATACATTCTCTGTATTTTGAAAACAAAAGAATATAAAAAATTTCTACTAACAGAAACTTAATACAAAAATAAAAATGCCCGATACTAAAAATCGAGCAGAAATATCGAAAAGCTATTTTCGCTGACCCAATTCTATCTTCACATAAAGAAGTTTCTTACTCGTTATAGATTCTCAAAGAGAAACGAAGATTTGCCATTGTTGCGATTCTAGTAAAAGTTCAGAAGTCCTCCTAAGTTCCAGTAGAAGTACGTAACTAACGTAACTCAATCAGGTAGACTAACCTTCGTAACTCAATGTAGATACGGTACACTTGTTGCAAATGAAGTCACGGACCTTCCAAATTAGATTTGGATAGGCACCCGAAAGGATGCCTTCACTACCTTGGTAAAATATTTTGTACTATGCTTCAAAAAGTCTTCCACACTTATTCTTTGCATTATGTGCATGTGATTGAAATCAATAAAAGATTTGACTAAAACGAACTTGACTTGAACTTAGAAGACATAAATAAGTACAAAATCTGCTGTCCTGGTCATACTGAAACAAGCTAGACAAAAAAAATGCTAGATTTATATCAGAAGTGGGATCGAAGTTGTCAATTATAATTTCACTGGGTGATTTTCAATGGAATGAAAATGTTTGCTTCATACGAATCTCTATTATCAAACACCACATAAGGAGTGATTTTCCTTCTAGCCTTCGACCTTCTCAGCGAGATTTACTGAACACTTTTCTTAGTTTAGTGTGTATTAAGGAAAAAGGTTAAATTTAATGCTTAGCTGCCAACTGGGACCAATTTGTGCACCGTTAAAGTATAGTGCTTAATCGTGTTAAGAGCACTGCATCAACAAATAAGACATTTAAAAAAAAAAAACTTGTTGTAATCTTTGGATGAGCCTGTTTAAAACGTGATTGACGCAATTATAAATATAATTTGTTATTAGCTAAAATAACAAGTTTTGATACTTTGATCTTTGACCAAGTTATTTGATTAAATTAGATCACTCAGTCCAGTTTCTTGTAAATCCTGCTTTAGTTCGATGACGTACTTTTTTCCTGATCTATTTTTTCCTCAAGTACTTAGAAAGAGATTTGTTTCCACTTTTAGTAACCGGCTAGGCTTACCTAATCTAAATAAGGACATACAGGGGACTCTACCAGGGCTTATTGGATACCTTTACAAATTGGGATTTTATTTTATTTATACGAGCTCGGAAAAAACAAATCTTAACAACTTATGCGTAAGCGAAAGAATGCCGTAAATATTAGATGAAACGGCGAAATATGAAATTATGGCTTCATAACAAATAGACCCTTTTCAGGATAAATATAGGTGTGCTTCAGGAAATATGAGCCATTCTGGGTTGGATTTACGTGATGGCGCTGTAATCCTACATTTATTGCGCTTTCTCGGATTGTGAAAACATATTTCTGGAAAATATTTCTAGATGGGCATTTCGGCCCTTCCATGCTTGACTGAGAACGATAGAAAAACATAGAATGTTCCAGCTGCTTCTCATAAACATCAGCGATTCGAGGGTTTCAGTATATTGTAATTTAGGCAATATAGACTGACAACCTGTTACTACAGCAATATATAGATCTATCTTAAACTACTCTCAAAATTTGTCAGACGTGTTGAAACGAGTCCTTTGTTTATCGTCGTTGACGATCTGCCTACTCCATTAGGGATAAAGGCGAGATGTATTCATGGGTATTTTGGTGCGGCAAGATGCTTACAATACATCGTATTATAAGAAAAGGATTTGCTATAAGTGGTTGCGATTAAAACCTCATTATTAATAATAGTTTGTTATATAATCAAAAGCAATTAATAATAAATCACATCTATTAATAACTTACACCTTTCAATAAATTAACAAAGATCGTTTCCTATTGAACATGATTCCAATTGTCATAAGACAAGTATTGAGAGCTTTCAAAAGCTAAAACGTAAATCAGACCTCTCAATATCAGTATTCCAATCCCTAATAATAATTACTATCACAATGATAAACGTTGCTTTAGGCTGTCAAAGGCCTAATAGAAGTACAAGCCTTTTAAATCCTTTAACAATAGAGGACCTGAAGCAGGCCCTTGTGGAACACAATACGTCTTTGAAATCCTTGTACAAGCCTAAACATTTTAATCAACGTTTGGCTGTTTTTTCATTATACGGTACGGTAGCGGCACTATGACGATATCGTCAAAATACCGTGGATCTGTTTTTCTTATGGACGTTATTATTTTTGACGGTATCGTCCATCTAGTTTCACTCTGAGTACACACACATGCACGTATGTTTCATACGCATACAAACCACCAGTTTGGCTGGCCGGCAATGGGAATCAATGCTATGCCGTTGCCGTGTAATTCTTTTTTGCACCAAAGTTATTACAGATACAAAAAACAAAGAAAAGAACGGTAAGCACTATACAGGCGGCCTTATTGCTAGGGTAGCAATTTCTTCCAGGCAACCTTTGGGTATTGGGTACATAAAATAAGGAGGAAAGCGGGTTAGTGCGTCATTAATTTAATCAATATTCATACATTGTCTCTTTCAAGATACCGACGACGATACCATGCGGTTGCCGTTGCCGTGGCCGTGCCGTCTAGTGGAAAAACGCCCTTTGGAGGTCGTAAAAGTTACGTCTTCGTCTGACCTTTACCAGATAAGAGGGTGTGAAAGAGATGAAAGATAGTAAAAGCGAATTGGTTTCACTTTCACACAAATTACCACCTGATGGGATCGACAAATTGCTTTATACGAATGTGACGTGCCCTTTTGATGAATTCGGGTGACTATTATTAGTAGATTATTGAGACTGAGAACTATTTATTCTTACCCAAGTTCTTACCTCATCGACCTTTTACTTTCAGAATTCACGATTGAATTAAATACAATTTGTGAACGCGTCTTTTTTTAAGGTGGAATTTATAAATAAACTTTTTTGTCTACATCATTTTTGTATCCTGCATTATCTACTTTCTCATCAACATGAATTTGTTTTATTAATCTAATTGTTTCTTGTCTTATCTAATTGTTTCATTTTAGGTTAGCATCGTGACATCAAAAAAATATTTAAATTCTTCTATAAAACAGTAAATCTTCTCAAAACAGCCCCCCACACTTCACTTTCAATGTGTGTGTGATCCGCGCATTTTATGCTAATAGTGTTTGAACATCGATGTAGTATTGTTATCTCAAGACTTCAGGTTTTTGGGCTTTTACGAAACTGGCTGGCAAACAAACGGGTATGACGCAGAAGAAAAAGTATTTGAATAAAATTATGATGATGTTGCGGTAGCGTTATTTATGATAGGTGTGGTTTATTCCGAGAACCAAATAATGTTTTGTACGCGTTTAAAAAAGACGATAAATGACGGTTAGCGCAATTTTGACAAAATGCGTATTTTTCAAACTAACAAGAGAATGGTACTTAATGCAAAATAAATATTTTGAACGTAAAATATCCTCATTTTGAAGACTTTTGCATTTTATATTTTAGAATCAGCTTCTTGCTGTGATCCGTAGGTGCTTGAGAGTGCATAGTGCCATAAGAGGCATCATCTGGATGAGCTTGTCCCGTCGTCGACTCTGTCATTGTTATCCCTGACCTTGTCTAGAGTAA
Organism: Scrobipalpa costella; assembly: GCA_949820665.1. Classification (NCBI taxonomy): domain Eukaryota; kingdom Metazoa; phylum Arthropoda; class Insecta; order Lepidoptera; family Gelechiidae; genus Scrobipalpa; species Scrobipalpa costella. The sequence continues at coordinate 4,590,359 of OX463307.1, read as the reverse complement.
AGAGCAAACCTATTACTAATGAAAAAAACAAGATATGTTAACCTATAGTATCCCTGTTGAACTTTCTTTCTACCGATTGATGGTGCGCACCTGAGTGCTGTAAGATTGCCGGACTGGATCGCAGAGAAATCGGCGGACAGTCCGTCAGAGCAAAGGGCTACGTGTGAACTTGGATATAAAGAAGCTGGATGAGGCCTTAGTTCTGAGTCAGTATAAGCTGAGTGCTATAAGATTGTCGGACTGGATCGCAGAGAAATCGGCGGACAGTCCGTCAGAGCAAAGGGTTTCACTTGGATATAGAAAGTATACTTTTCACAGGGACAGGGCTTTGCTAAAGGGACATTTTGCCAAAGGGACATTATGAGAAAGGGATATTGTGCGAACGAGGAATATTTTGCGAAAGGCGCATTTTGTACCACGATACCCTTCACTTTATGGGCATTTTGCGCGAGGGATATTCTGCAAATGTCTCTCGTGGAAGTTTTTCCCTCGTTTTTTAGTCTATTCTACATCTTTTTATGTAAACAGCTAACATTCAAACTTTTAACCTATCCCTTAATTTTACTTAGAAAACGCAAATACGAATCTCTTTGCCATGCCACTTCCAGTATCTATTCCCACTTCACACCATGATAATGGTCACACCAGGTAATTGTACACTTGTACGATTTCCGTGATGTGCAAACAGTTTCACCGACTGTGGAAAGCGGGGGAAAACAGCCTACTTAAGATGGAACCTGCGAATACAGCTTTGTCTTTAGGTATTGACTGTTTAAAGCTTTTGAAGGAATTGAAATGCTGAAGTTGTTTTATTGTCTCGAAGTAATAGAAATCCAATTGCTTGATTTGTTTGTAGATATGTTTTCAACTGGCATCGATTGAGATAGTCCAAAGTCACAGTTTCGTTGCGTGTTGTCGATGAAGCCTCCATTTTGCCATATTTTCTCTACAGCAGCTAACCTCTGTACGTAGACGGTCCTGCATAAAAATAGACTCGCCACGGCGCACTCTGGAATCAGCTAGACACGATAACGAAGTGTCTAGACTGGCCAAACACGATGGTCCAAATATTAAGCTAAATAAAGCTTCAACAAGTGTCAAGTGTATTCGTCAAACGTGCTCTAATCTGGTCACCCACATTTTTCACTGTACATCTAAAACCAGCAACAACCAACTAAGACAACCGGCTACAAGTGGGTAGGTTGAGTTTGAAGAGACGCGCTGTCTGCGCAGACGCATGTCAAATAAGGCTGATTCACACTGAGCTTACGAATAGAGAGAAAAGTGAGAAGGAATCGAGCGACTGTGTAGTTGCTTAATCACGCTTAAATAAATGAATACTATACTAATACTACTATATTAATGTACTTCCATGCTGGACTGGGAGAGATAGAAAAACATAGAATGTTCCAGCTGCCCTTCCTCCTGGGCATGCTGTTGAAGTCAGCAAAAGGGACTGGAGGGTAACAGTGTATTGTAATTTAGGCGATGGGCTGACAACCTGTCACTATAGCAATACATATTACAATCAAAAATTGCCCTCAATTTTGTCAGACGTGGCGAAAGCGCTTTTTACGAGGCGTTGAACGCTCTGCCTACCCCGTAAGGGATAAAGGCGTGATTTATGTATGTATGTATATAAATAAATGAATAAATGGGTATGTTTGGTAAACAATACGGTATACGTAGACTATTAGCTGGGATCACGCATAGGTAACTTAAACCGCTGCGTAACTAAGTATGTCGTGCGAAATGTATTTTTTTTATTAAAGACTTCTTATGTTATCATAATTTATTTGATCATATTTTTTATATATATTTAATGATATAAAATAAATAAGACATACTTGTGTTATGTTAATGAAAATCAAATAAAGCAGGATGTTTTAAATTTACTCAAAGATACATTTTTTTTACCGTGGCTTTTGATTCTCTGTAATAGCACAGCACCTGATAATAATGATGAAGTAATTTCACGAAAAATATTAAATATATACTACGTGCCCTGCTATTACAGAGAATCAAAAGCCACGGTAAAAAAATTGTATCTTTGACAAAAATAGATACATCCTCCTTTATTTGATTTTTATTAACATAACATAAGTATGTCGTATTAATTTTATATCATGTAATATATAAAAAATATGATTAAATTAATTATGATAACATATGGAGTCTTTAATAAAAAAAGAACGCACGACATACTTATTAATTACCTTGAACTAGTTTGCCATCCCGCGGTTTAAGTTACCTATGCGTGATTCCAGCTAATAGTCTACGTATACCGTATTGTTTACCAAACATACCCATTTATTCATTTATTTAAGCGTGATTAAGCAACTACACACTCGCTCGATCCCTTCTCACTTTTCTATTTATTCGTAAGCTCAGTGTGAATCAGCCTTATTTGACATGCGTCTGCGCAGACAGCGCGTCTCTTCAACAATGTTCTACACTGCGTGCTTTCTATACAAACTGGGGTACTTACTTAATATTAGAATGGTTTGCGTGATTATTTCTAACCTAGGCTGGACACCAGGTAATTAAAAAAACTCAGTCAAATACAAAAGTCCCTTTCAGATCAGAAGATTATTTGTATCGTCACTTTGACTTTAAATAATGCTCAGTCGAATAAAAGAAATTCCATAAAAATCGGTTAAGAAACAGCCAAATTTCAACTTCCTGCCTACCCCCTAAGTCAGGTAGCGTGATTTTAGGTATCTTAAGTTGCAACCCGGGTAACACACAGTTGAATTAAAAAGGTTCCATCGAAATCGGTTCAGTAGTTTTAGCGTGATGTGGTAACATACAGACCGACAAAAATTATAAAGAAAATAGTTTTGATCTTTATACCGTTAACGTTATTATTTTTTTGTAAAAATATTCAATGTACAGACACGACCCTTCTAGAGACTTATTATCTGTCTAGATTCTATCTCGGCAATCTTGTCAGTCTGTCTAACACAATATCTCGTCCTGGTGTAAACTCAGCTTTATACCCAATGAAAGTGACATCCGACCCGCTTTTAGTGTCGTGAGGTAACACTGCCAAATATGGTGATTCAGTAAATTGAAAACGATATTTTATTTTAATGCTGAGAATTATTAATGACTGCCACCTGTGAAAAGCTGTTTATGTCAAATGGCATTCATTGACCTTCTGATAAGCTTTGTCAAGATTTATGGATTATAGCTTTTAAGCTCGGAAGACAAAAGCGCTTTCATTTGTCGGTATTATCTTTGTTTTAAGTTTGGGAACAAAGTTGACTCATGAGAAGGTAAGATGAAAAGGAAAATGTAATCCAAATAGTCCATGGGCTACCTACCTATTTTTTGATACATACATACATACATATTATCACGCCTGTATCCCGAACGGGGTAGGCAGAGCGGAAACGACCCAAACATTGGTCGCTCCGCCACGTCTGACAAAGTTTTGAGTGTAATTTAAGGTAGATTAGTAGGTATATTGCTGTAGGTACAGGTTGTCAACCCATCGCCTAAATTGCAATATACTGAAACCCTCGGATCCCTTAGCTGGTTTTTACAGCATGCCCGGGAGGAAATGCAGCTGGCACATTCTATGTTTTTCTCTCTCTCCCAGTCCAGCATGGAAGTATTCTAGTCCTATTTTATTTTAGTCCTATTTTTTGATAACGGTGATATTTGGAGACACCAATTTCCCTTCATAGATACTGCAGTTAGACATCCTTAGAATTTAAAAAGATACTATGCATTCCCTCTCTTAGTGACAGCTTTCAAATTAACAGCCAGTTAAACATGGCCAATAATAGTACTAGGGTAATTGCGGACAAAACGAGGCATAAGCGTTTTTAACATGTCGGTAAAACTTGGAGATACTGATTTTCATAAACAGCGAAAGCTACTCGCAATTGCAACTGAGTAACATAGTAACAAACAATAACACACTATTATCTAGTTCAAGCTCTTCTTATCCAATAGTGCATGACTATAACCACAGAGGTCGCTGCCAACAAAAGCAGTGTGACCCAACGTTCGAGCTAAATAAGAGAAGATTCCGCAAGTCACCTTACCTTGCGTGTACAAAATCTCCGATTATCGTAGTTTCGGGGCAGGTCAAAGACCTCGTGGTCAAGTGGTTAGTGCTTATTAATTACGATACCGAATATTTGCAACCATCGCCGTGGCCAGTCTATAGATTAGTGACCGTTAGTGATATAACGTTTCCCTGTTTCGGAAGGCACGTTATACCGTTGGTACCGGTTAATATCGTTAGTCGTTCGCATGTATGTTCACTATTTGCTGCACAAGTAATTGTAAGAATATTAAAAATACAATTTGGAGAACAATATGATTTATTTTTTTACAGTAGACATACGAACGAACGTACAATACAATATGAACAAAGCTAAACGCTTCTTTACATAAATGCAAAAGCGTGGTCTACCATAATCTGGGTACCTGACCTCTACCACCTAACCACAGACAAAATTCATTACCCAAGTAAATATACAGAGAAAGCAAAATTTAAGCAGAAGCTAATCATAGTTTATGGACTTAAGCTGGTCAAGTGTTTGGACATTTTCCACTCAAGAGACGAAAGTGGGCATTCTCACGCTTTCCGGACACTTCATCATAATGTTGCGTGAAACTTATCGACAAATGTTTACATCCATACTAATATTATAATATGCGAAAGTAAGTCCGTCAGTTTTAGCTTTTTTACGCCTTAAGGTGACGATACTAGCTAAGTGGCGCCCCCATTAGTAAAAAAAACATAATTCTCTAAAAACGAAGTGAATCGAAAAACCTGTCCAACAGAGTCTCGTTATACTAATAAAGAAAATTTTGAACCGCATAAATTAGCGATTCACAATTCGTTGTAACATTAAGTAAAATTGCCAATAACGGCCACCAACGGCAATTTTTCTTCCTGTTACTACAACGAACTATGAATCGCTAATTTATAAGATTCTTAATTATTATAACATAAGTCTGTTAGACTATCGTCGACTTAACAGCTGGACAGATATACCTACATAAAATTAGGCAAGATGATAGAAAAATCCTGAAAGCGGAAATGTGCAATTTTTTTTCCGCGAGATAATACTTCATTCTCACTAGAAAACTTATTAGGAAGTGAGAAAAGACATGACGCGAAATGCTTATTTTCTATGTTTATGTGTTTAAAATTAGCGATCAAAATCTGACTGTAAAATTGCCTTGGTATCTCTCGGTGCTTCATCAGAAAGTTTTCATAATTTCGCGATTATTACTTTCTTTCTTGAAGACTTTTTAATATCTTGCGAATCCTCTTGAGGATCGTTTGATATTCTTATACCTATTGAAGATAAGAATAAAAGAAAACTATACAATTTGATGGGAACCTATTACTGACATTCAAATATATATTTTTTTACCTTGTTTTGCATTGCTTGCTTTCAACAACATTTCGTCGAAGCCTTTCAAAGCTATTTCCCTAGTTAATTTGGAATTTGAATTTCAAGGCTTGTCAGAGTATACAGTTTAAGGAATTCTATCAGGGGAACTTTTAAGAAAGCCGCTCGCTAATCGCCTAATGAAACAGTAATGTAAGGGGAATGGGACCTTAGTCTTCCGCATTGAAGGCGGTATCTCATTAACTCTTTCTCGCTCGCACAATCTGTTGTTCGTTAAGGCACCGCCAGGGAAAAAATAAATTGTTTCTTCTTCTTCTGTCGAGTGGGTATCGAGTCTATCGACCCGATGAACCCTAGTGTCAGCGTTTTTAAACCGCCTAGTAGTACAACTATCAGGCCTCTGACATGGTTTGAGTAACGACCACTATCAAAGACAGCGACCGGGACCGACGGCTTAACGTGCCCTCCAAAGCACGAAATCTTTTCCTTTTTCGGACAATCAGGTGATTCAGCCTGCAATGTCCTAACCAAACTGGGGAAAAATTCACAAAGTGATAAATTCTCAAATATCAACTTTGTGTTTCCCCCCTGGGAATTGAACCCAGGACCTCCGGATCGGGAGTCCATGGCACTAGCCACTAGACCACGGAGGCAGTTAAATTGTTTGCTATATTGACTTTTAGCAACACACACACGCATGCACGCACGCACATACTATCGTGGTCCACTCCTGTATGGAAAAAAATAAAGAGTGAAATTTGGCGTTCACTACGGTTCTTTTTCGTAAAAGTGCTAAAAGTGCTTACTTGTAAATTAAGGCACGTATTTATGAAGCAATCTCAAGATTGAGACCAATATTAGGTATCACAGGCCACATTGTAATGAAATGACGTTTCTGATACGAACTTAAACTAGCTGTTAGTCTCAAGTGCTGTTTATTATTACGGGCTTAAGACTTGATAGATAACTAATTAAAAAAAATCTTTATGCAGTGGCAAACCGTATTGGGTATGTTATTTTTTTTTGTATTTGAGATACAATTAATTTATTTCAAATGCGCCACCTCTGCTCTGTTACCGCCTTAAGGTGATAACGAGAAAAGCGGAAAAGTCTTGTCTCAGTTAATAGTCTGAACATGAGGAAGTAAAAGATTCCAAGCGGAGAATTTTAGTTTCACAAATAAAGCAGTAACTGTCAAGTTTCATAGCTATTGGTTACCTAATTATTATCCAACATGGTATTGGCTCATTATCATCATCATTTCTTCCATGCTGGACTGGGAGCGAGAGAAAAACATAGAATGCGCCAGCTGCATTTCCTCCCGGGCATGCAAAAACCAGCTAAGGGATCCGAGGGTTTCTGTATATTGCAATTAATGCGATATGCTGTCAACCTGTCACAACAGCAATACACCTACAAATCTGTCTTGGATGACCCTCAAAACTTTGTCAGGCGTGGCGGAGCGACCTTTGTTTTGGTCGTTTATGCTCTGCCTACTCTATTAGGGATGGAGGCGTGATTATAAGTATGTAATCATCATCATTTATTTAAAAACTCAGCTCTTGTCGTTGAGTACATGAAGTGAACGCCAACTCTCCCTGCACTCCGCCTTCTCCTTGACTTCCTGATACGACATGGCCTTAATCTTTTCCTTTACTTGGCCGATGTAACTTCCCGGGCATGCTGTAAAAACCAACTAACTGAACCGAGGGTTTCAGTATATTGCAATTTAGGCGATGGGCTGACAACCTGTCACTACGGCAATATAAGTACAAACCCATCTTAAATAACCCTCAAAACTTTGTCAGAAGTGGCGGAACGACCTTTGTTTAGGCCGTTGACGCTCTGCCTACCCCATTAGGGATAAAGGCGTGATTATATGTATGTATGTAACTTATTCTTGGCCTTCCCCTTCCTCTCCTTTCTTCTACCTTTCCTTCAATGATCGTCTTTAATAACTCGTCATGTCGCATCAGGTGTCCCATTATAGCCCGGTAGTGGATTTAATGGATATTTACAACAAGTTCTTACCATAAAGTCATAACTTCCACATAAAGCAAATAATATTGTAACTGACTTACAAATAATAATGAATCAAATTAATAATCATTCTGTTCACCGTGAAATTGAAATTAGATAATGTCTCGCTCTGCCATTAGGGATAAATCCATGATTATAAGTATGTATTTCTTCCATGCCGGCATGGGAGCAAGAGAAAAACATAGAATGTGCCAGCTGCATTTCCTCCCGAGCATGCTGTAAAAACCAGCTAAGGGATCCGAGGGTTTCTGTATATTGCAATTTAGGCGACAAGCTGACAACCCGTCACTACAGCAATGTACCCGTCACTACAAGTCTATCTTAAACAACCCTCAAAACTTTGTCAGACGTTGCGGAACTACCTTTGTTTAGGTCGTGTACGCTCTGCCTACCCCATTAGGGATAAAGGCGTGATTATATGTATGTATGTATGTATAAGTATGTATGTATGTATTTCTTTTTATTTTGCGTGCATTTAATTTCGTCGGGATTTCTAATCCATTTTTAATAAAAACTGGTTCAATATGGGAATGAACATCCATAACTTAATTTGGGGCGACCAGATTATATTTTAATTACTTCATCCAACTATCGCGTTAATAATTACAAATCAATTCTGACACCCCTATCTTCCATACCCGTCCGTCTTACAAATAAGGGTGCAGACACACCTTCCTATAAAGTCCCATTAAGATATCGAAAGCTTGTCTTCAAGATGCCCTCGATATTTTGAACTTGAACTCGTCGAACCACTGACGCAAAAGGAAGCAAAAAGCCGCCGCTTCTAGTCCTGCAATTCATTTGAATTTGCTTCATGTTGCTTCGTGAAATCGCTTAGTAATACTGGGTGTAAACTCTCATACAAAATGACTTGATTGGTTGGCACTATCTGTATGGAAGACCCAATTATTATTAAATTACGATTAGGACTCACTTTCCTTGGAAAGTTTCTAGGGTAAGTTCACACCCTGAGGTTTGGATACCATTTTTTTTACATTTTGTTTGTGTTATGTTTAAGGAATTTTAGTTCTGCCTACAATATCCTTGGTGAAATACACTCAAAATTATTTAAGACAATAAATTTTCTATGCTAACGATAATCTTTTTGATTTATTCTATCTTTTCCGCTCATAAATAACAAATCCAGCTATCGTTAATTCATTTTATATTAACTTATTGTTATTTATGAGACTTTTATTAGCTGCTATAGAACTGACAGGACAGGATTGTCAACAAGTTGTCAGTTAAGTTTTTACGCAATAAAAATGTATTATTAAACAACTTAGAAAATGAACAGGATAGAACATAGTGCCTATGGACAATATTTTAATAGTCATTGCTGGGTCATGAAACAGGTTTTGAGATTTTTTCTGTCCTCTTACCAAATCATTTTCGTTTAGATACATATAATCTCGCCTTTATCCCTAAAAGGGGCGTTGTTCCGCCACGTCTGACAAAGTTTTGAGGGTTATTTAAGTTAGATTTGTAGGTATATTGCTGTAGTGACCGGTTGTCAGCCCATCGCTTAAAATGCAATATACATAAACCCTCAGATCCCTTGGCTGGTTTTTATAGCATGCCCGAAAAGAAAGGCAGCTGACACATTCTACGTTTTTCTTTCGCTCCCAGTCCTGCATGGAAGAATTTGTTTTCGTATAGTTGTAGATTATGCAGCTCCAGTAAAGCAAAAGTATCTGAGTATTAAATATTTGAGTATTGAGTATTTGAGTATTAATTTCTAAATTGATTGGTAATGTGAGTTTTTGCATAAGATCATCATGATTGGCCTCATACGTCTTTGACTGACGATTTAGTCTGAGATAAGAGTTTTCGTTAGATAGTTATATTGAATACCTAGTTGATTACCTTTGCTTAATTAAATTATAGCTTATGTGTGTCTGTTCACGCCACTGTTTCCGAATCATAATAAGATCATAATGTCTTTATTTCTTCCATGTGGTAGTGATAGGTATAAATGTTATTACACACATTAGGGCACTGCAATGAGCATAAACCCTCCAAAACATTCCTAGAAAAGCAATAGAGACAACGAAGCTATTAAACCAAACATTTTTGTGATGAACTTCAGTGTGACAAATTTCATCAAAAATATTTTATTGCAAAAAACGGTTACTTTCGATTTAAAGTTTTTTTATACTTAAATTTTTCATGTAATTTCAGGTGTATTGTATTTATTTATTTAAGTTAAAGTTACAGTTACATCTATAGACGAAAGCACTCAACACTATAATTTAAATTTATTAGCGTTGTTTATAGCAGCCCAAAAAGGCCAGGGCCTGTGCTAGGACTAACTATTTAAATTAAGTTTTGTTTATTGAAGTTGCATAATGGCCGGCAGTCTCAGTGTTTATGAAAGTAGTAGGTACTATTATTGTTATTCATATTTAAAAAATATTCAACAACAACATCATTTTTAAAAGCAGAAATGTATTTTGATATTTCTACAATTTTGCTACCTTAATTCGCTACCACCTACAAATTATGTGAAGCATCTTCCACCTTGCTGAAGATTTATGAGGTATTGAGAGTCAGTAAGATTGATTCAAGAACATATAGGATATGAACAAAAAAAATAACTATCAATCTTTCATACAGTACTTGAAGGATGTGAACAAAAAATCAACTATGATTTTTTTATGTTTCGTACAAACCAGAATGGCTCTTACTTTCGCTTTTTTTAATTGTTTAGTAGTGTCAGTTGATGGCAAGTTTTTCTAGTTTGATGATGTACGGTATACAGGGTGTAAGTGTAACAGAATGATGGATCTCCGTCCGGAAATGTAAATCCGAAAGGATGGGAATGTAAATCCGAAAGGATGGGAATGTAAATCCGAAAGGATGGGAATGTAAATCCGAAAGGATGGGAATGTAAATCCGAAAGGATGGGAATGTAAATCCGTAAGAATGGGAATGTACCCATGAAACTACCTATGAACAGCTGACAGCACGTTTTAGTATGGGAGGTATTTTTTCTCGTTTTTCGACCCATGTTCTTTAGGGAAAGATATTCAGTTGCATGGACAGATTCAGATTCACATAGTTTCGGGTGCTTAAACCTTTTCTGGGCTCGATTTAAATAAATAAATACATTGTTAAATAAGATTCTTGATTTGCCGGCTACAACTTAAATTAAAATCTATTTGTCACTTTCATACTAAAAACATTAGAAAAGGACAAGAGATCTATTCTCTCCGATTTCTGATTAATAGTCGGTGGTTTTACGCGTTATCTGTCATTTTTAACCGACGTCATATAATATAGCTGGCGGATAAAATTTACAGAAATACTGGGGCAACGTGCAAAAGCACGTCATAATCTAGCAGACAAAGTGTCTTGTCCTTTTAATTTTATTATTTTAATTGTGGCAGATAGATTTTAATTTTAGTTTAGCCGGTGGTATCTAGAATCGAGCCCAATGTTGCAGCTTGTTACAGATTTGTCACGGTTTTACGGTACGGCTGTATGAAACTTTGACTCAATACGTATACGTTTTCTTACTCTTGGGCTAAAAGTGTAGACAGACTAACTATTGTACCTACTTGACTACTTCATTCACTTATGTGCTTTGACTAACACACGCACAATACTTATTATTATATAGAAACCATCAGTCAATTGCTCAAACGCATCTAATTATATCACCGGGTTACTTGAACCTGCTTAATTAACATAATGTGTATCATTGTATCATATTATGATAATCATTGATGACCATCGATCATCATAATAGGGTAAGATGGATCACCTTCTATCAAAAACCCACACTCGGCCCTTTGGAAACTTGTCGCGACCTACTTTAACTATGTTTTGAGATCAGGTGTAAGTTCTGATTTATTTTAAACGGTTCAGTACTTAGACTCGTATTTATAAAGCGATCTCAACCTTGAGAGCAATATTAAGTTTGGATTTGACATGTCGTTTTGTACTGTACTGTATAGCTACGTAGTGGTCAAAGGTGATGTAAAAAGATAAAAAAGTATACTGAACTCGTAGCTACATATTTTACAAAATAAAATACACACATAATCACGCCTTTATCCCGAATGGGGTTGGCAGAGCGTAAAAAACTGAAGGTCGTCCCGCCACGTCTGACAAAGTTTTAAGGGAAGATAGATTTGTGCGTATATTGCTTTAGTGACAGGTTGTGTAAGCCCATCGCCTAAATTGCAATATACTAAAACCTCGGATCTCTTAGCTGGCTTTTACAGCATGCTTGAGAGGAAAGGCAGCTGGCACATTCTATGTTTTTCTCTCACTCCCAAACAGCAAAATAAAATAAAACCATTAATTTAGAATTTAAATGTGTAGTCTACACATTTCAAAGACTGAACCCTAATAAAGTGCAATGACTTCGTTACGACTGATTGAAAAAGACAAAGATTAATGGAAGTCAAAATTGTATGGGAGGGAGTTCTATACATTACATACTCGTACATTCAATTTGTTGGAGACGAAAGAGAATACAGAGTTTCTGAAGTAATTCATACATACATACATATAATCACGCCTTTATCCCTTACGGGGTAGGCAGAGCGTAAAACGCCTCCTAAAAGGCGCTTTCGCCACGTCTGACATAAATTGAGGGCAATTTTAGATTGTAATGTGTATTGCTGTAGTGACAGGTTGTCAGCCCATCGCCTAAATTACAATACACTGTAACCCTCGAATCCCTTTTGCTGACTTTTACAGCATGCCCGGGAGGAAGGGCAACTGGAACATTCTATGTTTTTCTTTCTCTCCCAGTCCAGTATGGAAGAAGTTTTTCTGAAGTAGAAGAGTTTCTGAAGTAATTCATACATACATACATATAATCACGCCTTTATCCCGAATGGGGTTGGCAGAGCGTAAAAAACTGAAGGTTGTTCCGCCGCGTCTGACAAATGTTGAGGGCAATTTTAGACTGAAATGTGTATGGCTATAGTGGCAGTTTGTCAGCCCATCGCCTAAATTGCAAAGCACTGAAACCCTCGAATCCCTTAGCTGGTTTTTACAGCATGTCCGGGCGGAAATGCAACTGGCGCATTCTATGTTTTTCTATCACTCCCAGTCTTCCATGAAAGTTTTAGTAATTCATCAATTATAACAATATTGAATACGTAGCCTGTATTGTATAAATAAGTTTTGAAGATTATTGGATTCAATGTAGGTACCGAATCGAAATTCATAGGCTCGTATTTATAAAAGGAACTCAACATTGAGAGCAATATTAAGTATAGATATGACAGACTGTTTTGTACTGAAGTTAAATTTCGGCTACGAACTCAAACTCGCTGTCTCTCTTGAGAGGTGAGTATAAATACGGGCCCTATTTATTTTGAACAAATAAATTAGTCGTTGCGTCCGTAAGAAGGTAGATCGATAGGTATGGTTTCCCAGATTCAGATTCAGATTTTATTTCATAAATTTTTATTTCCATGCTGGACTGGGAGCGAGAGAAAAACATAGAATTTGCCAGCTGCTTTTCCTCTCGGGCATGCTGTAAAAACCAGCTAAGAGATCTGAGGGTTTCAGTATATTGTAATTTAGGCGATGGACTGACAACCTGTCACTACAGCAATGTACCTACAAGTTATCTTAAATAACCCTCAAAGTTTTGTCAGACGTGGCAGAACGGTCTTTGTTTAGGTCGTTTACGCTCTGCCTACCCCATTAGGGATAAAGGCGTGATTATATGTATGTATGTATGTAATTTTTGAAAATAATCTACATGTCAGGTGGAAAGAAAGAAGATGTCAACATTCACCTCACCAGTCTACTCGTAACCCTGGAGTGTGAAACCACTCTGAAATATAGAGGTAACAATTTAATATAATCGCGGTAGTAATCCCCTTCAAAATTACAATCTGAACCAATCTATTCTGTCTAAACTAGTATTGATTTAGTTTCAATAGCGCCACTATTTAATTAGTGAGTTATTACCTTCATAACCCTTGAACACGAGCGAAATTCTAATAACGGCGGCTGCGTGCGGTCCCTATTTACTTTATTAACGAAATTGCTCCCCCAAGCATTTTACCGCTCATTTAATATACGCGCGCAATCATTATAGCGCTAACTGGCTACCTAGTGTTGCCAAGTTTTTTGAATGAAATGGCCGGAAAATCAATTAAAAGTCACCCAAATGTCGCCCATGGTGAATTAGTCTATAATCGCTAAAATATTTTACAAATAGCCTTAGTAACTGGTATTTAGGTCAATTTAAACCTTTAAGGCTATATTTAGGAGGGATGCGGTTTAAATAATTAGGTTTCAATCTTGATGACGATGATTTTATATCTCCACCCTTTGTATTTGGGCTAATTTTGTTTTTATTCTTACCTTACTCTTTAGGTACATTCATACATATAGTCACGCCTTTATCCCTAATGGGGTAGGCAGAGCGTAAACGACCAAAACAAAGGTCGTTCCGCCACACCTGACAAAGATTTAAGGGTTATTTAAGATAGATTTCTAGGTATATCATCGCCTAAATTGCAATATATTGAAACCCTCGGATCCCTTTGATGATTTTTACAGCATGCCCGGGAGGTAATGCAGCTGGCATATTCTATGTTTTTCTCTCGCTCCTAGTCCAGCATGGAAGTGAACTCTTTAGGTAGGTTTTATGATTAAAATAGCCTATGTTCGCCTAATATTTATTTCGAGAAAGTCTCTATGAAGACCTGTCGCTATTGCACCCTCCAATAGCCTAAATGGGGGAAAGTCGCAGCACTTGGCAGCACTTTACCAAAGGCGTAACTAGACTTAGTCCAGTTTTGCCTATCTGCTGGGATCTACGCGAATCGCATCGTTTAATTTCACGCCGGTCGAGAGCGCGTATCCAATGGCGGACGAGAAAATATACAGGGTGTAAAAAAAAAATCTGACCAAACTTATGAATGTGAACCTACCTATGAAACTGAACAAGTTTCCCCAAGAAACATAGGTCGAAATATGAAAAAAGCTCCCCCCATACAAAATGACTATAACCGACTGACACCATTCTGTATGAATAGGCTAAAATATTATTTCATATTTCGTCCTATGTTCTTTGGGAAAAGTTGTTCAGTTTCATGGGTCAATGGTATTTTTTTACTCCCTGGAAATTTTCAGGAGTTTAATTAATGCTAGGAAAGTAGATGGATGAAAAGAGAAACTCTTTCCCTTTATTCCTAACCCGCCTGTTTCAGTCAATTTAAATTAACAGACTTAATTTCTTCCATGCTGGACTGGGAGCGAGAGAAAAACATAGAATGTGCCAGCTGCATTTCCTCCCGGGCATGCTGCAAAAACCAACTAAGCGATCAGAGGGTTTTGGTACATTGCAATTTAGGCGATAGGCAAATCTATCGTAAATAACCCACAAAACTTTGTCAGACGTGGCGAAACGGCTTTTGTTTGGGTTGTTTGCGCTCTGCCTACCCCATTAGGGATAAAAGCGTGATTATATGGACGTATGCATGTACAAAATATGAGGTATAGAAATAAGGGTGTTGATATTTTCTCAGAAAGCGCTACCAATCGCATGCAACAGCAATATTTTGAAAGGCGTAACCAGACTTAGTCCAGTTCAACTATCTGCCGAGATCTCCGTGAATTGCATCGTTTAATTTCACGCAAGTCTAGGGAGGGCTTGTCCAATGGACTTTTTTCCACTACGTCCACGGCAACGGTTACGTCACGATCACAATACCGGCGACGATAGGGACGCGTTGTCAAGGCTGCGCAGGCAGGAGAGCAAGGATATACCGGTTGTTGGTGATGCAGTGGTTTATTGAAGGAAATTAGGCTTCCATGCTGGACTGGGAACGATAGAAAAACATAAAACGGTCTAGCTGCCTTTCCTCCCGGATATGTTGTTAAAAGTCAGTAAAATAATTCAAGGGTTAGCGTATTGCAATTTAGGAGATGGGCTAACAAAAAGTTACTTCAGCAACGTTCCCTTTAGGATACTTTTAACATATAAAAAGGGAAACTTAATAGAGAATTTGCTTGGCAACAAAACGCAAATACGCAAGTAGCGTAGAAGCTACATAAACATACATTATAATTACAATACAAGAGCAGTTAACCTAACCGCTCGAGTTCACGTGGCCACGTCGCCGGCACGGGCTGTTGCCCGCCGG
This sequence comes from Scrobipalpa costella, assembly GCA_949820665.1. NCBI lineage: Eukaryota > Metazoa > Arthropoda > Insecta > Lepidoptera > Gelechiidae > Scrobipalpa > Scrobipalpa costella. The sequence continues at coordinate 4,574,812 of OX463307.1, read as the reverse complement.
GTAACTGTACCGCGGTAACGAAAGTGAGTCCGCTCTCGTCCGCTCCATACAGATCTGCGGTCCGCTCTTTTGCTTACTCCACTCCGCGGCATATAGAAGCGATACATCCCATGTAAGCTAGACTAAAATGCTTAGCACGATGCGTTATCAATATTTGGTGTATGATGATTTTAATTTAAAAAAAACACACACACACACACATATTAACCCTCTTTTGGTCTCTACCTTCCTCACCAAACAATCAACATTTTATAATTACAGGGACACTAATGTTGCATATACCGGTGTAAGGGATACTGTCCCGGAAACTGATTGGGGTTGCTCAGACAACGAAACTGGCAACGTTCAATAGGAAATTCTTTCAGGAAATGAAAAATAAAATTGACCTTCCCATAAAAAATGTCCACCTCGATCAGACAATTTGTATGGAAAAGCTACTTTATTTCACTTCCTGAAATAAAACCTGCTGATAGCTATTCAGTATCGTTAACTAAGCAACTCCTATCAGTTTGCGGGACGCTATCCCTTACACCCCAAATCTGCTCATTAACCAAACAAGGGTCATTTTGCGTATTGTCAAATGCGAAACGCACAATCTTTGAAATTACCTTTTACATGTCAGCCAATGAGCGTTGTAAAACTGACTTGTCAACACCAAACGGGCAAATTGTAATCCCACGTTTTGTATAGAAATTATCTCAGCGGTCTTTCGTTTCTTTGTACAGTTTATCTAAACCCCCAGCACGTCCGCCAGTTACTTATGCTAGTCAAATCTTAAACCGAATCCGCAAACTTCCTTACGCTTATCCGCTTACCTGCGCCAGTGTTCTAACATCTCTGCGCCTTTAGAATAACATATTAGTTTCGCTTATTCCCTACACGTCCCTCGTAATCGCTACCCAAGGTAACGCTGCCTCCTACGAGATTCTAAAGTACGATTGAGTTATGATTATGACAGGTAAATGGAAACAAAGGGAAGAATACTAATTTTACTCCGTAAGTAATTCAAACTTGGTCATAATTTGAATTTTGTTATCACTCTGATTAGAGTTGTTTGTTTTCAATTAAAAAGGTTTTAATTGAAACAAGCAATATCAATTTCAAAAACATTGTTTAAAATCTTTTGAAACACTCTATGACTTTGGAGAGTCTTTAAAATCTTCAGTTAAGAATTGGGGCAAAGAAATTTCTGGACGTTTCACACATCTAGTTTAGAGTATTGTCTTGTCTTGTTTGGCTATCATACAGATAGAGAAGATAACTACCTCCGTGGTCTAGTGGTCTGAGCCATGGGATCTCGACCCGGAGGTCCCGAGTTCGATTCCCGGCGGGGGACAATGATTTTGTGTTGTTGTTTCTAATTTGGTTAGGACATTGCAGACTGATCACCTGAATGTCCGAAAAGTAAGATGATCCATGCTGTCTGATGGTTGCGTTGGGTAGGTAGTGCCAGGGCTAATCTTGAACCTAGAACTAATCTTAAGTCTAATAATCTAATACACTTATAACAATTATAAATACCTAACCCTATAACGAAGTGTAACTAACAACATAAACAAATGGTACATACACGAATAAACAAAAAATATAGGTATAACATACATGCATACATAATTATCTAAAACATAAATACTTTTGAATCTTGGTTATTCTAATCGTGATGTTTGCTTCTGGTTTTTACAAACCGTTTATCTGTTTTAGTTGCGTATACTATTATTCTGCTTTGGTTAACAATAGACTTCGACGGTTTTATATTTGCGGTTGTGAATCAAGGTATCCTTGTAGTTAATGCTATGACCGGCTGCGGGCACCAAACGCAAACGTGTCTGCAAACTTATAATTTGCAGCTGACTGCTCCAATCTTGCAATGAAAACCTATGTTATTCCTCTGTTCGTAGCCGCAATGTACAGTTGTCGGAGATGTTGTTTACTGCTTGATAGTCCTCATGATCGGAACATACCCACCGATGAATTTTAATATGTAAGTTTTTATAAATTTAGTTTACTCGGCTTTTTTCTTTAATTAAAACTAAAAGTGCAAACGGATTGAAGGACCTGGTCCCTCATAGTACAGGGGATCCTAGTTTGAGGACCAGGAACCATAGATATATTTGTTAAGTATAAATGTAAGCCTAGCTATAACACGCAAATGTACAAGTTGTTACAAATAAATAGATTTTTGTTTTTTTTTTTTTTTGATGGGCATGTACCTAAATAGTCGGTCCTGCGCCTGATTTCTTTCTGGTCGTGTCAGTCAATCTTTCCCATCAGAATAAGAGATTGAAGGAAAAGTCAGTGCACCTGTGTGTAGCGTAAATACTTGGGCACTAAAAACAATCCAGCGCAGTTGGCCTATCTCTGGGAGATTGGCCGCCATCACCGAAAATCGGTGGGAGGACTATTGTTATTACAGAAGACCCTTAACGTATGAAGATTGTTCCCAATTAGAATAGGTTTAAGCTCTTGTCCTTACCTGAATTTCAAGCACATTTCCACATACTCAAACTAATCTAATTTGTTTCTAAATAGCAGAACACTACTAAACATAAACGGTCCATTTGGGTTTAAGTTCCTGTTATTTTAAATGGCAATTTGTTTGTATCTAAATCGATTGAGATTTACAACTTCAAGGCAAATTGAACGAATTCGTTTGAGACTTTAGAGAATGTCTTCTAAGAAGTGCTGCTATAAAATAGTCGATAGTTCAACAAAAGTCTATTTATTATTATGGTCAGACAAATGGCAATTTCAAGTTTATTAAAATTTTGATTAGATTTTTTTTTTAGTTATTTATGATAAGTTCTATTAAACGAGTGGTCCTTATGGACCATTTAATGGACTATTTAATGGACTACTCATTATTGAGTAAATGATATTATTACTATTAGTCTAAGGCCCGTATTGATAAACAGCACTTGAAACTGACAGCTAGTTTGAGTTCGTATCAGAAATGTAATTTAAGAACAATATCACCTGTCAAATTCGTACTTAATATTGATCTCACTTGAGATCGCTTTATAAATACGGGCCTAAGGTAGTAACAATAAGAAACAGTTAAAAATAATAAAAAAACATTAATATCCTACTATTCTTTTCTAAGTTTGTTTAACTGAAACTGGCAGACTATTATTTAAAATTCTGCATTATACCGACATCAGACTTTCTACGTATTATTTGTGTGAACCAACAATGCTACAGACTAATACAAATACATTTACTATCCAAATTTACAAACAGAAACTAGTTACACTCATTCATAAACATTTAAAACAAAAAACAAACAAAATCAGTACATTTGCAAAGTATTCTACATACATACATACATATGTTCACGCCTGTATCCCTAATGGGGTAGGCAGAGCGTAAACGACCTAAACAAAGGTGTCCCGCTACGTCTGACAAAGTTTTGAGGGTTATTTAAGATAGAATTCTAGGTATAATGCTGTAGTGACAGGTTGTCAGCCCATCGCCTAAATTACAATATACTGAAACCCTCGGATCCCTTAGCTGGATTTTACAGCATGCCCGGGAGGAAATGCAGCTGGCACATTCTATGTTTTTCTCTCGCTCCCAGACCAGCATGGAAGTAAACAGAATACATATAAGAAATACATATTATTATCACTACATAGTATAAAACAAAGTCGCTTTCTCTGTTCCTATATCCCTATGTATGCATAAATCTTTAAAACTACGCAACGGATTTTGATGCGGTTTCTTTTAATGGATAGAGTGATTCAAGAGGAAGGTTTATATGTATAATACTTGCATAATATTGTGGAGAAACACTGATAATTTCCGTGCGAAGCCGGGGCGGGTCGCTAGTAAAACATAAAACAAAGTGGATAAATGGCGTGGGCACAGCGCATTGCTGATCTTAAGCCCACCTAAAGTCAGATGACTACCAACAAACTACCGACTACAACTCTATTTCATTTTAGTATATTGACCTTGAATATTTTGATCGACATCTATAACGGTACATCACTAGTAGGAACAACTAGTGGTAATGAGACAGTCATTCTTCAAGCTCTAACGACATTCAGAGAATGACTGGTGACACAGGAAAGCTTTTAGGCTCTCTAGAATTTGGCAACCCAGCCATTCTTCTCTAGAAGAAAGTCAGGAATCAGCATTTTCACAAAAGACGTAATTAATGGAGAGACAGGCTTTTTAGGCAAATGCTATTGTTAAGAATTTAGGTAATTAATTAGTAATAATGATTGTACATACATACATACATAAAATCACGTCTTTATCCCTTACGGGGTAGGCAGAGCGTTAAACGCCTCGTAAAAGGCGCTTTCGCCACGTCTGACAAAAATTGAGGGCAATTTTAGATTGTAATATGTATTGCTATAGTGACAGGTTGTCAGCCCATCGCCTAAATTACAATACACTGTAACCCTCGAGGCCCTTTTGCTGACTGCGGGCAGCTGGAACGTTCTATGTTTTTCTATCTCATCCAGTCCAGCATGGAAGTAATAATGCTTGTTATTAATTTAATACTGAATAATATTTTGTAAAACTGTGAAATAGCTTCTGTCTTCCATGCTGGACTGGGAGCGAGAGAAAAACATAGAATGTGCCAGTTGCATATCCTCCCGAGCATGCTGTAAAAATCAGGCTAGGGATCCGAGAGTTTCAGTATATTGCAATTTAGGCGATGGGCTTACAACCTGTCACTACAGCAATATACCTACAAATCTATCTTATATAACCCTCAAAACTTTGTCAGACGTGGCGGAACGACCTTTGTGTAGGTCGTTTAACGCACTGCCTACCCAATTAGGGATAAAGGCGTAACTATATGTATGTATGAATTACCTACTTTTCAGTAGGTACTTTGAAAGTAGTTTATTTTAATGGCATTAAGTTAAAAAATGATTTTTTTTCAATTGTAGCGTATAAAATTGAAAAAAATATACAACAGTACAGTAAACATTTGCTACCACATAACAACTAACTTATCATCACAATAAACTAAATAGCTTAAATATACCTTACAATCGTACCGAAATCTGCAGATTCTGAAAATACGCCTAGAGCAATACATTAAATTGCCAGCAATATTACTCCTACAGAGTAATAATTCTGGCCAGTTACTATTAATTGGAACTACAATATCACTTTGTTATTACCATAAACAACGATAAACATACAAGTTCAAGTTCAAGTTCAAGTTCAAGTTCTTTATTCGCAACAAAGTACATTGTGTTCGAAATAGCATTTTGAGTAGAAAAAGAGAATACAATATTATTAGTATCATCATCATCAAATACAAGAATACAACATGCAATTAAGTAATCTTAGTTAATATTATAAAAAAATTACATTGATAATGAAAACAATCACAAGTGGTTAAATGTCCTAAAAAAATAAAATAATGTCAAAATATTAATAATAAATGTCAAAAACTTAATAATGATAATATTATTTAACAATTAGGTAGTTACAAGTTAAGCGTTCAAAATTCATCAAGTGTGTAACAACATTTTTCCAGTAAAAGCGATCTTAATTTATATTTAAAAATAGTCAATTTATTAATTGTTTTCATTTCCTGGGGCAATCTATTATAAAACTGAACAGCTTGATATCTACTACAATGCTTAACTATTAACAGTCTCGGTTGAATGACATTATCCAGGTCTTTTCTACGGGTTTCTAATCTAATTGCCATTTCCTCATCGGTCTCAAAAATATGTCTCTGACTTAAAATAGCATCATCTCATGTCTTCCCATATTATTTAACGTAAAAATAAATCCATGCTGGCCTGGGAGCGAGAGAAAAACATAGAATGTGCCAGCTGCATTTCCTCCCGGGCATACTGTCAAAATCAGCTAAGGGATCTGAGAGTTTACGTATATTGCAATTTGGGCGATGGGCTGACAACCTGTCACTACAGCAATATACTCCAAATATATCTTAAATTACCCCTCAAAACTTTGTCAGACGTGGCGGAACGGCCTTTGTTTAGGTCGTTTACGCTCTGCCTACCCAATGAGTGATAAAGGCGTGATTATATGTATGTATGTATTTTATACATTTTAAGTACATATTTCTGTATTATTTTTAAAATGGCAGCCTAGCCTTACGTCACAGAATGTCCCTCCCGTAAAATTTCCTTTTCACAATAATGTCCCTATTGCAAAAAATAAACTTTTCGCAAAAAACCCTTTCGGTCTTTTTGCGAAAGAGAATTATGAGAAAGGGTCATTTTGCGACCGAGGGACATTTTGCATAAAGGTTATTCGTTCTACCTACTCCGTAATAGTCAAAGGCGTGTTTTTATGTATTACATCGCCCACGTTTGGTATCGCCCGGGGGCACAATCAGGCACGGCCCAGGTGAAATGATATCAGTCCCAGTAACTTACTTCTCTTGTTGGCTGGGTGAAATCGAAATTAGGCAGATAGGCAGCCTTGTATCGTATATTATGAGTAATCTACATGTAATGTTAATAAAATGGACAGTTACAGTTTGTATAAAGAGGGAAAGCCCTCTTAATAGGACCATGATTTTTGTTAGACTTTAAATCATTATATTATTATCACGTTTTTGGCTTCGTTTAAACAAACTGTAGCAAACAAAAAACTATTTTTAATGAATACCACCGCAATCACGGCTCTTGGAAAGGGTCCGAAACGTATGCAAAATCAATATAAATAAGACGCAGAAATCCGTTAAAAACTAAAACGTTAAACTTAAAGACCGTTACATCAAAAATACTTTTATTAAAATAAGTCACAACTGCTGTCCACATCTCAAAAAACATGTAAAAAAGATCTTCTCTAATTTCGTTATACCTAATGGTTATATCAATGTATTTGCAGATAAAACATGAGAGATTAGGTAATAATGTTTCTTTGTTCATCTAACAAATAACTTGCCATCTTTCCGCTACTCATAGGAATCAATTTACAGTAATACTGCTTCCTTAACTAATGTAAAGTATCATCGTTACAATCTTTTGGTTCTTTATACTGAAAAACCATTTAATTAAAGCATATCTTTCCCATACGCAGAGAGGGTATCTTAATCAAAATATTTGGGCAGCCGTTGGGATGGCAACAATTTCGGTCCGCCATTTTGTAATTATGCCCAAAACTGCGTATGATGATGATGTAGTTTTAAACAGTAACATAACATGACTGAGTCCGTTCGTTTCATACGTGATTGAATGTACCGTATTTTGCTTAATTTGGAAAGGATATGTAAAATTTAAAGAGCTTGTTTTGCTCAGTTTTAATTTGCTGTAGCGTTTTAAATTGCATTCTTCTCTTGCGAGATTTTTTATTAAAAAAAATATTTGTTTAGTTTAGGTCATGAAATTGTGCAATTTTCTTTATGGAACGTAGGTTGATATATGAAAAAATAATGGACTTTCCATGCAAAAGGTGCCTGCTGTACAAGTCATTTTGAATCACAGCACCAATTTTTTTTGCAACACTAAAGCAGCTTCTTAAATTGGTCGGTGTATTTATTTCAGCGGGCTTTAAGACTAACTAATAACAATAAAATTTTATGCTATCTCGCATTGGTCATATTATTGCAGTTTTTATTGAAGGTTAATAAGCCCTGCGCGAAGATTTTGAATCTCTTCTCTTTCTGGAAACCAATAAAAAAGGTTTTAACTGTACAATTATGAAATCCGATACACTCATTTTACTTTACCTTGTACCTACTATACTTCTTATACTTTTGAGAATATAACATTCAAATAAAGAAACCGTTTATTAGACCCGAACAAACGAAATATTGCAAGTTAAATAAAAGGTACAAAAGAAAATTCTTTGCTTCCGTTTACGAGCCACATTTTCAAGGTTCGTCATAATTTTTAAGAGCAAAACACACCACGATAAAAAAATAATGATACGTGACTTCTACAAGAAAAGTAAGTAATTTAATTCAATTTATTTCATGGTATTCCAGCTACCGTTTACCATCCGTTCACTTTTTTATAAATAAAGTTACCACCGATGACATCATCGTGACAAAATCATGTCCAAATTATGTCCTGTTCTAACGACCCTAACTGTTTCGCAAATTACTAAAATCACAACTTTACGCTTTTTTAAAATCATGCAAAAACTCTTACAATAAAGGACCATAATTTCGTGAATTCTTTGGAAATTGTCAAAGTTAGCTATAAGTGCCTATTCATTATTTTGCCTCTGTTCGCAAGTCATCGTATTTTATAGAAGTTAATAAGTTCCATAAATAATTATCCTAATGGAAATGTTATTCATTGAAATCAAATTACTTTCATTGTATATATATATATAGTTTTATAAATATTTTGAATTAAAAGATTTGATCTATTTTACTGTTTTGACTAAATTAAAAGTATTTCGAATACAAAACCTAATCCTTAGAAAACTTAGTTTCTGTCCTTACAACCCCATAAAAAAAGGTTATCTTATTTAGGGCTACATCTTCCACACGTGTGGTCTTTTACAATGATCGTAAGTTCTCGTTCTCGTGCATACATAAGTAGTGTTGTAAATAATGTAAGGGTGGGAAGGTTGGCCACCGCTGCCACCGGTGACATAGCGGCATTTGCCACACTCATTACCTCTCCCATAACTGTCTGATGGCGAGCTATGGTTGTATGGAAAGGGACCTTAAACTTAGCAAACTCAAAACATTGAGGCGGCACGAGAAACTCGCACTTTGCAAATTTAGTTTAAAAACTTTGTTTTATCTTACCTACTCCTAGATTGGGCGTGTGTACAATTTTAATCTCATGGCTAACTAGCGTATTTTTTCTGGGTTTAAACTACAATATTTAAATCTAATTGCTAATATCTTATGTTATAAAAAGTTAAGAAAATGTTTCGATCATCTCATAATATTAATAAATTTAATGCAGGAAGGGTGAGTAGACTACTTCGAAGCGTTTGACTAAACTGATCATATTTTTTATGTAAACTTAACTCGCTCTTTTTACAGGGGAGAATTATTAACATGGTTCAGCTCTTAGGTGCCTATTAGATCACAACGCTTGTGACATCTTCCTGGGTTAATCTATCTTTAGGAGTACCTAAGGGCTCTTTGTTAGAACCCGTGCTCTTTACTGTTTACAAATGACATAAGGTATTATCGAATGGAGTGCGTTCGGCAATTTAAACAAATTATGCTTATTACTTGTAATAACTTTGTTGTAAAAAAGTGCAACTTATTTAAAATTCACTTTTGAAAGAGTTTATTGACATTAGATATTAAATACCAGGTAAATTGTGACACAGTCATTGCAAGAAGAATAATATACCTAAAAGAAAGATAATTTACCCACAACAAAAATTTAAAGCAACAAAAAATCTTCCATGCTGCTTTGGGAGCGAGATAAAAACATAGAATTTGCCAGCTGATTTTCCTCTCGGGCATGCTGTAAAAACCAGCTAAGGGATCCGAAGGTTTAAGTATATTGTAATTTAGGCGATGGACTAACAACCTATTACTACAGCAATATACCTACAAATTTATCTTAAATAACCCTCAAAACTTTATCAGACATGGCGGAACGACCTTTGTTTAGGTCGTTTTCGCACTGCCTACCTCATTAGGGATAAAGGCGTGATTATATATGTGTATGTAAAAATAAAAGCCTTCTCCATACTAACCCAGCTGGAGCTAGCTAGGTAGGTTAAATAAATCTCGTATTACATAGTTATACGCGGCCCGACAGATGTCATGTAATGATGTCATCTGCGTCACACCGCAGAATGGCTTTTGCAGGCGTGAAAGCGCCGGGAATGTAATATTAAAATACTTAGGGTCGTATTTATGAAGCGATATCAAACTTGAGAGCAATATTAAGTATGGATTTGACAGGCCAGTTTGTACTGAAATGACATTTCTTCATTCATGAGAGCTGATTACAAATACGGGCCGTATTTGTAATACAAGCTTTTGCACGCTTCTTGGGTAAATTGTGGAGGCAACTTGTCAGACGTGGCGGAACACCTTTGTTTGGGTAGTTTACGCTCTGCCTAACCCGTTAGGGACAAAGGCGTGATTATATATATGTATGTATAAAGTTAGAGTTTCTACGGGATCTTCTGTCGTGTGGGTATCGAGTCAATCGACCCGATGAACCCTGATGTTAGAGTTCTTAAACCGCCTAATAGCAGAGCTAATAGGCCTGTGTTATGAATTTGTGTAACGACCACTATCAAAGGCAGCGACCGTGGCCGACGGCTTAACGTGCCCCCCGGCAAAGTTTATATTTGTTAATGTATAATTTTGTGAGATTTTTCCCTGTTTGGTTACGACAATGCAGGCCGAATTACCTGATTGTCTGGTAGAAAAAAGATTCCGTGATTCCGATTTTGCGGAGGACACGAACCTAGGACCTCTGGATCGTGAGCCCTGTCTCTGACCACTAGACCACGAAGGCAGTTATACGGGATGTAACAGCATGGGTGACATAAAACTGAAAAACTATTTGAATTAAAATACGAAAAAAATACTTCCATACTAAATGTGCTATTAGCTCAATTAAAATAAATCCAACCTCAAATGGAGGATTTGTTTTCTTTCGTTATTGTATACTTCTTCGGAAAAGTTGTACAGTTACATCGGCAGATTCACATGTTTGTTTTAAATTCCTAATCCTTTCAAAAGCTGTAATTTTCATTTTTTTTTTAAATCTATTGCTTGTATTCAATCAGCTCCAGACATGATTCAAGAAGTACATACATACATACATAAAATCACGCCTTTATCCCTTACGGAGTAGGCAGAGCGTAAAACGCCTCGTGAAAGGCGCTTTCAACACGTCTGAGAAAAATTGCGGAAAATTTTAGATTGTAATGTGTATTGATGTAGTGACAGGTTGTCAGTCCATCGCCTAAATTACAATATACTATAACCCTGGAATCCCTTTTGCTGACTTCTACAGCATGCCCGGGAGGAAGGGCAGCTGGAACATTCTAGGTTTTTCTATCTCTCCCAGTCCAGCATGGAAGAAATTAAAGAAGTGATGAGACTTTATAATGAGCCTTCCATTAAATATCAGGTTCTTTTCAATTCATACATCAAAAGTAATTACTGGTACCTGTATCCTCCTTCCATACTAATATTATAAATGCGAAAGTAACTCTGTCTGTCTGTTTGTTGCTATTTCACGACTAAACGGCTGAACGGATATTGATGAAATTTGGCATGGTAATAGAAGTTAGCCTGAAAAGATAAGATAAGATAATCGTTTATTCACCATTAAAGAAGGTACATAGTAAGATGGTCAGTTATCTATAAAAAAAGTCCTCCTGTTTAGCCATTACAAATTGAAAAGAGTATAAAAGTAATTGAATTACATGAAAATTTATGTACCACATTATCTAAGCCATGTGTAATCTTAATCACTCCATTTAGTTATAACATTAGCTCAATTTAGAAACGCATACTGTCAAAACGGACATAGGCATCTTTGATGCTGAAAAATATCTCATTACCACGGGAGAATTCATTAAGCTGCGGGTGAAACCGCGGGGCGGAAAGCTAGTTAATAAATAATTGGGACTCTCCAATCTATTAAGAGTCCCACGAGATTGAAGACATGTTATTAAAAAATGTCTTTAATAAAAAAGAAACTACATAGATGCTATTATCAATCACAGAACAGTAATGATTTGACCACAATAGTATCGGTTTTTTTTTCTTTTACTCAGATGAATCCATCGTTCACAGTACAAACATCCACACAGTGTAATATTCCGGGTGTAAGGGACAGCGTCCCGCAAACCGATAGTGGTTGTTCAGTCAATGATACTGAACAACTTCCACCAAGAAATTCCCTCAGGAAGTGAAAATAAACCTATCAGTTTGTGAGACGCTGTCCCTTACACCCCGTAAATCTATATCTTCATACTGCTGCTAGCTAAGGCTGCTATACATTTATTTTCTTGTTTATATCGTATTATCATTAAAAAAAATTTTTTTACATACAAACATACATATAATCACGCCTTTATCCCTAATGGGGTAGGCGGAGCGTAAACGACCAAAACAAAGGTCGTTCCGCCACGTCTGACAAAGTTTTGAGGGTTATTTAAGATATATTTGTAGGTATATTGCTGTAGTGACAGGTTGTCAGTCCATCGCCTAAATTGCAATATACTGAATCCCTCGGATCCCGTAGCTGGTTTTTACATGTGAATAATTAGACAATTTGATGAGATTTTGATCGGACAATCATTCCTATTATTCATTCATATAATATACCCTATTTTAATACAACTTATATACAGTCATTTGCTATATAAACTTATATACAGTCATTTGCTACATAAACTTTTAGTTTTTTTATCGCATGATGTTAATTTTCACCTTTATTTACAGTATAAAACAAAGTCGCTTTCTCTGTCCCTAAATCCCTATGTATGCATAAATCTTTAAAACTACGCAACGGATTTTGATGCAGTTTCTTTTAATGGATATAGTGATTCAAGAGGAAGGTTTATATGTATAATACATACATTATATAGTAGAGAAACACTGATAATTTCCGCGCGAAGCCGGGGCGGGTCGCTAGTACTTTATAAAACTGCGTATATCTCGGAAACTAAAAACCGATAACTGGGCCCTTTTTACTTGAACCCACAAATTTTTAATCATTAAGCTCTGTTAAAAAAATGTACGAGTCTTCACCAAATTGTGTTCTTATTTGGAAGACTGTACGTTCGCTCTTAATTGATACAACCATGTTCAGTTTTTTTGCTGCCATCAAGATGATCTTTCAACTTTTTTCGTTCACAGGAATTAATTGATGCCCAAATATAAATGAAATCAGTTATGCCGTTACCCATTATATTTCGATTTGCGGTTCAGATATTGGCCATTATTTTTAACGATCCAACTGCCTTTTGTGTTTTTTTTGTCGAGCAGGTTTTTATTAGCATAAAGCGATTCTTTTCCTTTTTTGTTTTTTAATTGGTAGCACGTAATCCTTTTTCTTTGTCATACAAAATTTATGATAAAAACAATAAAATTTGTCATCAAGTAAGTGACATGTAGAGCCTTTGAACATAATAATATGTATGACAAAAAAGCTGTAATAGCTTTTATATTAAAAAACCAGAAAATTTCATCCGTATTTTATTATCTTAAATGTTTTCCTTTAATTTCATTTGCCTAGATTTATTTGATGCAACATTGTATCATACTTAGTAGACATCGTTCTTTTTACCGGGTGTAAGGGACAGCAGGGTTGCTCAGTCATCGAAACTAAACAACTATCACCAAGAGTTTTTTTTTCAGGAAATGAATAAATATTTTCGCTTTCCCATACAAAATGTCAATCTCAATCAGACAATTCGTATGGAAAAGCTATATTTTTAAAATTAATTTCCTGATGGAAGTGGTTCAGTGTCGTTGACTGAGCAACCCTTATCAGTTTGCGGGACGCTGTCCCTTACACCTTGTAAAAGTTGTACTTATTTTACGACTGCAGATGCAACGACCAGGTCATAGCAGGCACTAATATAACTACCTGAACATTATTTTAACTGTATCACGGGCGAAATAAGTAAACCTCAAAATTACGTTGCGAATTTGTGGACCTACGTCACTTGTGCACTTGGAACAATAGAAAAATGTTTAACTAAGCGAGAAACTTCCCCGTATTGTTTTACAGAAGGAAAATAGCTATTCTATTGTTGAAATCAAATGGCTGGGCGGTATTGTGACGACACTGGCTTATATCACACACACGGATGGCTCTGTAGTCATGATTGAGAAGTAACGGCGTATGTCAAATTGGATATGATGATATTGCGGTGTGGTAGAGACGAATTAGGCTGCCTTCCCACCAGAGGTAAACGAAGGAAATGTGTCTTGCGAGGATGTGAAAATGTGTGGGAGTTTTCACTATAGCTGTGCGAAGAAAATATGTCGTAAGAGGATTTGTGGCAGAGCTTTTAAAAAGCGCATTAATGTGTCAAAATGCGTATTAATATGCGGTGCTAGCCGAGCGAGGATGAGTGGCTTAGCTGTAAAATATGTCGGTGGCCTACGCCTCGCACACATTCCTAGTACTCATCTCTCGCTTGGTTTGTACGGACTAAACCTCGCTTCGCTAAAGCCGTTTCCACCAGAGCTGTGCTGAGCGAAGCGAGGTAAATGGAGCGATCCTATTGGTTGTTTAAAACACATCCCTCGCTACCTATCCTCGCACAGCTTTGGTGGAAATGCAGCCTTAGGGCGTTTGTGCACTCATCCATATTAGATCCGCATCCAATTTATATCACGAAAAATTTCCTAATAAAGGTTATATGGACAATTGCACAAGCTGTCATACAATTACTAGGAAGGCCAATTTGGATTCGAATTTGTGTGCAAGTTATTTATTACATGAGAAAAACATAGAATGTGCCAGCTGCATTTCCTCCCGGGCATGCTGTAAAAACCAGCTAAGGGATCCGAGGGTTTCAATATATTGTAATTTAGGCGATGGGCTGACAACCTATCACTACAGCAATATACCTACAAATCTACTTTAAATAACCCTCAAATTTTTTTGTCAGACGTGGCGGAACGACCTTTGTTTAGGTTTTTTACGCTCTGCCTACCCGATTAGGGATAAAGGCGAAATTATATGTATATATTTATGTATTTTTTACATTCACATTCTAACGCCTGCAACATTTACGTGGTAAGCAGAATATCAGCGATGTCATTATAACGGTATTTTGTTTACATCTGACGAACTTTGATGTACATATTTGGAAAGAATTGACTATGTATTGCTAATAGTGATACGTTGTCAATCACAGTTGTCAGCAGATTATTATCATTATCTATCATCATCTCCCTAGCCTTATCCCGTATCTCACAGGGTCGGCTACCTAATCTAGGGGATTGAACGAGGGTACTGGTTTTTACACAGAGCGACTGCCATCTGACCTCCGCAACCCAGAAGGGAAACCAGACCCAATCCTAGATTAGGTCAGAGTTTTCAAGCCGCCAATGCTTAGCACTGGCCTCTGATATGGCTTAACGACTAATATCTACGGTATTAAACGATATTAACCGGGACCAACGGCTTAACGTGCCTTCCGAAGCACGGAAAAAGCGCCGAATAAACGTACATATGAAATTCGAAAAACGAAAAACACATTGGTACGTGGTGGGATTCGAACCACGACCTCCCGCTCAGGAGGCAGCGGCCCTATCCACTACACCATCGGGCTCTCCATTATCATTTATCATTATCATAATCTATCATCATTCCCTAAATTGCAATACGTACACCGAAGTCCCCAACTCCCTCTTCTGACTCCTATCCTACAGTATGCCCGAGATGACAATCTGCTGAAAGATATATACATACATATAATCACCTTTTTATACCTAATGGGGTAGGCAGAGCGTAAACGACCTAAACATAGGTCGTTCGCCACGCTGAAACATACTAGGTCTGTTTGTCGCTCCTAGCACATACTGATATATACACATATTTCTTCCATGTTGGCCTGGGAGCGAGAGAAAAACATAGAATGTGCCAGCTGCTTTTCCTCCCGGGCATGCTGTAAAAACCAGCTATGGGATCCGAGGGTTTAAGTATATTGTAATTTAGGCGATGGGCTGACAACCTGTCACTACAGCAATGTATCTACAATCTATCTTAAATAACCCTCAAAACTTTGTCAGTCGTGGCGGAATGACCTTTGTTTAGGTCGTTAACGCTCTGCCTACCCCATTAGGGATAAAGGCGTGATTATGTATGTATGTATGTATGTATGTAGCACATACTGAACTATGTATGCTTTAACAGTCTCCTTAAATCTCTGTCCGTCTTCATAGCTTTTTCTCCTAGTTCCAAAGAGTACTTAGAGCCGTATTTGTAATCAGCTGTCAAGAGTGACAGCGAGTTTGAGTTCGTATCAGAAATGTCATTTCAGCACAAACTGGTCTGTCAAATCTATACTTAATACTGCTCTCAAGTTTAAGATCGCTTTAAAAATACGAGCTCTTAGAGATTACTCTAGGAATCTGCCTTGTAGTAAAGTTGTGCCATAACTTGGAGGCGTCACAACTCACAACCAGTAGCCGAGATCCTAGTTACCGTTAAATACCAAGGACGTGGCCCTGTTCTACTAATGTAATAATATATTCTTTATTCCTTTAAAAATACAGTTCAACTAAAAAAAATAAGCAACAGGCGAGCTTATCTCTATAATAGATCTCTTCCAGCAAACCTAATGGGGATAAAAGATGGGAAATTTACGGGAACAGATACAGTGGGCTGACAACCTGTCACAGCAATATACCTACAAATCTATCTTAAATAACCGTCACAGCTTTGTCAGACGTGGCGGAACGACCTTTGTTTAGCTCTTCTACGCTCTGCCTATCCCATTAGGCATAAAGGCGTGATTATATGTATGGTTTTTCGTTCAACAACTAAAATTAAACGTGGTATTTCACACCCATAGTAAGGGAGAGAATCTTAAGTCTAATAATCGGCTTGTACAGACTAGAACCTATCTGCATTCATAATCAATATAATTTTGCTTGTTCGCCGTTACTTGGAGCCCTTAGGATGACCATTACTCAGGCCTTAGTAGGAGAGAACAGGGCAGACTCGGTGGAATGTATGAGCAATAACTTTATTAGAAGCAGTTCGGCGTATTTTGTGGCTACTGGTTAAGCTTAGTGGCTACTGGATAGGACCGAATCATACCACGTACCAATGTCTTTTCGGTTTTCGAATTTCAAATGAATTATTCGGCGCTTTTTCCGTGCTTCAGAACACACGTTAAACCGTTGGTCTCGGTTCAACATTAACCACAACAGTCCACCGTTCTCCCAAAATTTGGGAGTAAATGACATACTCACTACGCTTGTCAGGCGGGTTGGTGAGCGCAGTAGAAGTTTTCCATTCACAGGGAACGCTGCTGCCCATTCCCTGGTTTTATCCCTTAGTCGCCTTTTACGACACCCACGGGAAGTTTTGGGATGATGCTATTCTAACCCGGCACCACACGGGGTCCCGGTTATATCGTTTAATACTGAAGATATTAGTCGTTAAGCCATGTCAGAGGCCAGTGCTACACAATGGCGGCTTGAAAACTCTGACCTAATCTAGGATTGGGTCTGGTTTGGGTCAGGTAGCCGACCCCGTGAAATACGGGATAAGGCTTGGGAGATAATGATGGTTAAGCTTAGTGGCTTGGGGGTCTATAATACAGTGTTGTCGATTCTCGGACAATTCTGATTCTAATTATTAGTAGCGGTCCTGGACACTGTTTCTAATAGTGGTCGGTACAGGCCGATGTTGCTCCACGTCGGTAGGAACTACCTTAAAAACCCTACACGTGACCTGTGGTGGTGCTAAAGGTGCAATAAAACGGGCTGATGCACCGTCCTCTGGACTATTACCATACGATTAATAAATAAGTAGCGCTGTCACTTTCTTAATTTTAACATAGGAAAAGGACAGCTAATAAGCGCATGACTTTGGCATTCCTGGTCTGACGTAAGACTTTATTTTGTTTACCAAAATGCTCTATGCTCAGCTCAGTACTTATTTATATAGCGTCTTACGTCAAATTAGGAATATCAATATTCTCTAAGTCATGTGTTCATTTGATATCCTGTGCTTATGTCAAAAGAAAATGACAGCACTACTAAGAATTAGAATCAGCAGTAGCTCAAGATACTTGTAAAGTCAAAAATCATTATTCATTTCCTGAAAGAGTTTCTTGATGAAAGTTGTTCAGTTCTGTTGACTGAGCATGAGCAAACCCTATCAGGTTGCGTTAAGCTGTCCAGTACACCAAGTATAACGCATATGAAGAACCATATTAACCATAACTTTTCAAATTACGAATACGCAGTGCCCCTAAAACACATGGGTGCTTTTTATTTCACAAAGAGTGAAATTGCTCAAACATTTACGCAAGACACATGTTTTTGCCACCATTTTTGTAAATCATCCGAAGTTTTTAGACTGTGACATTGCTCAGACCTTAATAAGGACCTTTTGTTTTTATTTCTTTTTATTTTCATGAACAATGGGAGTTATGTAACTCCCTTTTGTAACGCATTTTTGAGGTTTTTATTTTAAAGGGCGACGTAGTATGTTTTTGTGCGAAATCAGCGTATGTGCCAAATAGCAAAACGTTTTTATGCCTTTGTTACGGTAAGGTAGGTTTTTAACAGTTAGGGCTTTTGTGCACTCATCCATTTATACGAATCGTATTGAATCCATATCCGATTTGGCCTTCCTAGTAATTTTATAACAGGATGTGCATATACGTTTCATAATCTGGATTTTTCTTTACATGATTTGGATACGAATCTGATATGGATGAGTGCCAAAAGAGGTTTTGAAGTATTTTAATGTGCTCCTCATAAGAGCATTTTGGATTTTTCATAGTCTGCTGGAATTGGCTTAACCATTTGTGTTGTAAGTATATCCTAAACCTAAAACATACATACATACATAAAATCACGCCTTTATCCCTAATGGGGTAGACAGAGCGTAAAATACCTGAATAAAGGTCGTTCCGCCACGTCTGACAAAGTTTTGAGGGTTATTTAAGATATATTTGTAGGTATACTGCTGTAGTGACAGGTTGTCAGCCCATCGCCTAAATTACAATATACTGAAACCCTCAGATCCCTTGGCTGGTTTTTACAGCATGCTCGGGAGGAAATGCAGCTGGCACATTCTATATTTTTCTCTCACTCCCAGTCCAGCATGGAATAAAACATTGTATTGTATTGTATTGTGAACTCCGTCGCCAAGAAAATCCGCAGGAGCAAATAGTACCTAACCTAGCAACACGCAACACTTGGTATGTGTTGAAACGAGACAAAAACTAATCGAGGTAGAATTTAAATTTCCTGTACTGTCCGGAAGTTTGTGGGACAGTCCGTTCCTTTGTCGGAAATAAACTTCTACTTTCCTAAAGCCCTTTTATCACAATGATTTAACGTCTCCGTGATCTAAACCTACCTACCGTGGGCTACCGATCTGAAGGTTCTGGTTTCGAAACCCAAAGTTGAAATATTATGTAAATTTATAATTTTGTGAGATTTTCCCCAGTTTGGTAAGGGCAATGCAGGCCAAATCACCTGATTGTCTGGGAGAAAAAATATTCCGTGCTTGGGAGGGCACGTTAAGCTATTGGATATTGGTCGTTACACTACAGAAACCATGTCTGAGGCTGAGGCCTATAACCTGTAGTAGGTGCTAATCAAATATAAGCTGCTAATAGGTGGTTAAAAAACTAATGGATGGATGCATCGAGGGTGCATCGAGTCGTTCGTCGACAAGAAGAAGAATTCGCTTTGTAAATTTTCCTCTGCAGATTCAAACCTACGAATAAAATATCAGTGCCTGTTGTGTCTTTGTTCTTTGTATTTTTTCATGTCTTATATTGTGTACAAACACATTTTGACACCACTCCGTATATTTTTAACATTTGCACGTCTGCGTTCACAAAATTACGAACCCATTGCCGTAACTCTTTGATTTATGAATGGACATGAGGGGAATACCCTACTGTCCCATCGGATGGAACTTTCGCTTTCGACCAGACGAACCTTACGTGACTCGAATAGATAGTACTTCCTTAGTCTACATTGATGTCTTTGTTCTAGACTTACGGACTTTTAGTCCAGTATTTTTCACTCTAAAACTGCGCACATTTTTTAATAAAAAAGAAAGAAAGAAAATTATTTATTCGGTTCCAATTATTAAAGTAAGACAACTTAAAATTAAATAGACTGAGGGCCGTATTTGTAATTAGCTCTCAAGAGTGACAGCGAGTTTGAGTTCGTTTCAGAAATGTCATTTTAATACAAACTGGCCTGTCAAATCCATACTTATATTGTTCTTAATCTTGATATCGCTTTATAAATACGAGCCTTAAAGTTACAAATGATAACGAAAAGGTTCCCCGCTCAGCATATTATGTTACAGTCCAGTGTGCACAACTGCCTCCTTTGTCTAGTGGTTAAAGCCATGGGCTTACGATCCGGAGGTCCTGGGTTCGATTCCCAGGGGGAAACACAAAGTTGATATTTGTTAATTTATCACTTTGTGAAGTTTATCCCAGTTTGGTTAGGACATTGCATGTTGAATCACCTGATTGACCGAAAATAAAAAAGATTCCGTGCTTCGGAGGGCACGTTAAGCCGTCGGTCCCGGTCGCTGTCTTTGATAGTGGTCGTTATTTTGACCATGTCAGATTCCTATTAACTGTGCTACTAGGCGGTTTGTAAACTCTGACACCAGGGTTCATTGGGTCATTTGACTCGAGAATCCACTCGCTAAGAAGAAGAAGAGTCCAGACAGTTGCGCTGGTTTTCAGCAGGAACCTTTATAAAATAACTTAACTATTACAACGAAATGGGAAAAATTCATTCAAACAAATTTTACATGTGTGCAATGTGCATGTATGTGCTCAGTTTACTTATTGTACCAGGTGTAAGGGACAGCGTCCCGCAAACTGATAGAGGATGTTTAGTCAACGACACTAAACAACTATCACCAGGAAATTATTTCAGAAGACAAAAAAAAATTACATTTCCATACAAAATGACCAACTCGATCAGACAATTTTTACGGAAAACTAATTTTATTTTTCACTTCCTGTAAAATAATCCTGCTGATGGTTGTTCAGTTTCGTTGACTGGGCAACCCCTATCAGTTTGCGGGACGCTGTCCCTTACACCCCGTATATCTATGCAAGTAAGAAAATCTTTGGTTGCGTCATATTCGTTTGTTTTAGGATTTGAATTTGAACCTACGACCTTCAGAATGCCGTTCCATCAATCTGCCAATTCAGCTACTGAGGAATAGTCAACAATATGTCCTACTTAACGTACGCCACAGTGGACAATTTTAATTTCTTTCCTTTCATATTTATGAAATCGGTTCCTTTATTCTATAATATTCTTTTAGAAAAGATTTCCCACATCTTTTAGGCTCGTATTTATAAAGCGATCTCAAGATTGAGAGCAATGTTAAGTATGGATTAGACTGTCCGTTTTGTACTGAAACTAGCGACCCGCCCCGGCTTCGCACGGCAATTATCAGTGTTTCTACTATATTGTGCATGTTTTATACATATAAACCGTTCTCTTGAATCACTCTATCCATTAAAAGAAACCGCATCAAAATCCGTTGCGTAGTTTTAAAGATTTATGCATACATAGGGATATAGGGACAGAGAAAGCGACTTTGTTTTATACTATGTAGTGATGACATTTCTGATACAAACTCAGCCTCGCTGTTACGATTATAATTACGGGCCTTAGAATACTACAACTTGACTACAAACGTTGTGCCTACTTTAGCCCACCTGTTTATTTAGTTCCTTATGACTTCATCTTTTTGTTCTAACAACTCCAACTGTTACGTAATTATGATTTTAAATTTTACAATGTTGCTTTTCTTGTTTGCACTATACATTACGCTCAGGGGTTTAAACTTCAACGGGACCTTTACACACTATTACCTTTACCGCTAAAAATTCCACAAAGTCCTTTTATTTGCATATGATTAGTATGCTACGTACGGGACTTCATGTGTTAACTTCATTGGCATGATGCATATATTCTGTGAAGAGCGGCCTGTTACGTGTGCTTTATTTGAGAGTGATAGAATTGCATTTCCTTCCGGGCATGCTGTAAAAACCAGCTAGGGGATCCGAGGGTTTCAGTATATTGCAATATAGGCGTTGGGCTGACAACCTACAGCAATTGTACTACAGCAATATACCTACAAATCTATCTTAAATAAACCTCAAAACTTCGACAGACGTAGACGAACGATTTTTTTTAGGTCGTTTACGTTTTTATATATGTATGTAAATTTAGGCTGTTCAAAAACTCTGATACCAGGGTTCTTCAGGTCCATTTGTAAACATACAAGATAAGTAGAAGAAGAAGCGATTTCACACAAAATAATATACTTGAAAATTTACTTTAGATAGTAGTAATTTTTCCCTGTTACGGAAAGTTGCTTAGCTAAACACAAACACAAAACAAAACACAAACACATGTGTTTTTGTTTGTGTTTTGTGAATATGTTTGAATGTGTTTAATGATGTTTAACTTCGGTAAACAAATTCTCTAAATTCTGTAATCCTGGTAGGGTCGCCATGCGAAAAATGGAAACTATCTGTAACAACTACATACCGGGTGTAAGGTGCAAACTGAGCGGGGTTTGCTCAGTCAACGAAACCGAATGATGAGCAGGATATTTTTTAGGAAATGAAAAAATATATTTCATTTTCCATATACCTAAATTGTCTGAATTTTGTATGGGAAACTCGAATATTTTTTTAGGCTGAGCAACCCCCATCAGTTTGCGGGACGCTGTCCGTCGCACCCGATGTTGGACGTCCGTATATTAATTGAAATACATGCGATTATAATAAGTAACCTAAACGCTAAAGTAAGCATAAATGTGGACTAGTGCGTCATACAGTACCTACACCAAAAGTAAACAAAAACATCTCAAACGTTATTTAACAATTTATTGTACACAATAAACATAATAAATACAGGACATAAAAAACAAAGACACAACAGGCACTGCTTATTTCTAAAAAGAAATTTCTTACAGCAGACCTACAGAAGTGATAATTTTAAAGATACGCGGTACCTTCAGTTTTGGGTGTGCACGAAATTCCTGAAACCCTGAAAACTTTTATCAAATTATTCAGCAGATGTTTTTTCTACCCGCACCATCGAGTTTGAAACATCAGGCTCTCATGAAAAACACAACTTTCAGCTATAAAGTTATTTTTCGACTGAATTTGTAAAGTATTATATTATATTTTTCTTCCATGCTGGCCTCGGAGCGATAAAAAATGTGCCAGCTACATTTCCTCCCGGGCATGCTGTAAAATACAACTAAGGGATCCGAGGGTTTCAGTATATTGTTATTTAGGTTACTGTCACTGCAGCTATATATATAATTGTAATTTTGTCAGACGTGGTGGAACGACTTTTATTTAGGTTGTTTACGCTACCCCATTAGGGCTAAAGGCGTGTTTACGTGTGTATTTGTAAAGTCGTCACTCGTACTGCAATTGTGTACTAAACAGTGCAAGGTACGTCTATTTGTAAATCACTACATAGTATAAAACAAAGTCCCTTTTTCTGTCCCTATATCCCTATGTATGCATAAATCTTTAAAACTGCGCAACGTATTTTGATGCGGTTTCTTTTAATGGATAGAGTGATTCAAGATTTAAGATTTATATGTATAATAAATGCATAATATAGTAAAGAAACACTGATAATTTTTTCGTTTGAAGCCGGGGCGGGTCGCTAGTACATAAATAAATCAAGAACAAAAATACCCAGGGACGTGTTGAGGGAATTTGCACCCAAAAGTTTGGAATTCAAAATTGCGTTCAAAAGGTCCTCGAGAATTTATTCTAACACGAAAGATAAATGGTTCGTTTTACTTGCCTTGCCTGTTATGATACAGAAACAGAAAAATAAGTTGTACATAGGGCTTGATTCTAGATTTGCCGGCTAAAAATATTAAAATTAAAATCTTTTTGTGACTTTCGGACGAAAACGTCAAAAAAGGACAGAAGATTTATTCTTTCCGGTTTTTGATTTATCGTCGGTGGTTTTATATGTATCTTTAATTTTTATCATATGATATGGCGGATAAAATTAACAGAAATGCTGAGGAAACGTACAAATGCGCGTCAAAATCTAGCGGACAAAGTGTAAAACCATAGAGTATAAATTGCCTGTCCTTTTTCAATTTTATTATTTTTGAAAGTTACAGATTAATTTTAGTTTTAGCCGGTGGTATCTAGAATCGATCCCATTATCTCTTACATTTTGGGTAAAGTCCATGATAAAATCGTATGTCTATTACCATGGTCTAGCCTCTAAAGTAATCCAATACTTAACATTCGCGATTATTTTAAAACAAAGAAGTCGTGGTATTATTATTATTTAAAATGTCCAATAGTACAGCCTTGATACTACCAGAATTTATCTGCCTCCGTGGTCTAGTGGCTAGTGCCATGGATTCCCGATCCGGAACAAAGAACGGGTTCGATTCCCAGGGGGGAAACACAAAGTTGATATTTGAGAATTTATCACTTTGTGAATTTTTCCCTAGTTTGGTTAGGACATTGCAGGCTGAATCACCTGATTGTCCGAAAAAGAAAAAGATTTCGTGCTTCGGAGGGCACGTTAAGCCGTCGGTCCCGGTCACTGTCTTTGATAGTGGTCGTTACTCAAACCATGTCAGAGGCCTGATAGTTGTGCTACTAGGCGGTTTAAAAACTCTGACACCAGGGTTCATCGGGTCGATAGACTCGATACCCACTCGACAGAAGAAGATGACTACCAGAATTTGTGCGTGCACTGGGAATGAAATCCAATAGTTTTATCTATGGCAATGATTCTAAGTCCAATCCTGGTCCTATGAAAGGCATTCTGGTTGAAGGAAACTCATTTACCCCGGAGATTGTGTTGGAAGAACTCTTCATTTTGTTTGCGATCCCGTTTTCGAGGAAGGATTCTCGGACAAATATTTTCGAGTACAATCGGGACTAGGGACACCGTGTCTTGGTTAGAGATGTGAAGCGGTAAAATTAACCTGGTAAAATACGGTAAAAAATATATAAACAATCACGTCTCTATCCCTAATGGAGTAGGTAGGGCGTAAACGACCTAAACAAAGGTCGTTCCGCCACTTCTGACAAAGTTTTGAGGGTTATTTAAGATAGATTTGTAGGTATATTGCTGTAGTGACAGGTTGTTAGCCCGTCGGCTAAATTACAATATACTGAAACCCTCGGATCCCTTAGCTGGTTTTTACAGCATGCCCGGGAGGAAATGCAGCTGGCACATTCACAGCATGGATGAAATAAAATTGACCTGGTAAAATACGGTAAAACACGTAATTTACCGTATAATGTTATACGTATTATACGTCTACTAGATAAATGAAACAACAGTATTGTGTTTTCAGATGTATGTGCATACCCAGACCTTTATCCCTAATGGGGTAGGCAGAGCGCAAAACGCCTAATAAAATACGTTTCTGCCTGCGCTGTCAAATATTGAGGGCAGTTTTACATTGAAATGTTTTTTATCGCTATAGCTTTAGTGACAGGTTGCCAGATTTTTTCTTAAATTACAATACGCTGTAACCCTCGAATCTTTTGAAGTTTTCAGTTAGTAAAAACTCCTCTTAAAAACGTCATAAGTCACCGGTAATTTTACCGTAATCTATTACTCGTATTTCTAAAACAATCTCAAGATTGAGAGCAATATTAAGTACGTTACTGACGTTTCTCATACGAACTCAAACTAGCTCTCAGTCTGAAGTGCTGTTTATAATTATGCCCCTATATGACCGTAAAATACCCGTATTTTACCAGCGTATTCGGTAAAATAACGTAATTTTGGTACTACAAATACCAGTACCTACTTTCTTTTTTTTTAAACAGGGTATGTTTTATTGTGTCATCACAAGTTCTAACAAAAGCAGAAGAATGAAAATTAAAATTAAAGTTTAAACTTAATAACACGTTTACAATAAAGAATTTAATAATTATTTTATTCTAAATTTTATTACAGAACATTTGAATTTGTAGAGTAAATTCTTTTTGACGTGGATAACAAAAAAACTGCGCGAGATCTTGGAGTTAATTGGACGTAGAATTACCATCTAGACATTAGCAGGCAAATATTTGAAAAATATCTCAATGAAATATAAAGTCAGAAGTCAGACTTCAAAGTGCACTTTACTGAAAGAATCATCTTTTTGCTCCTAGATGCAAACTTTATTCGAATAGTTGAAAGCATTTTCTAGTATCTTAAAAAAATAAAACCCATCCTGAAACACGAAAACAACTCAAAAAATACCACATTATGTACGAGGAAGTATTTTTTTTCGTAAATTCATACATATAATTACGCCTTTATCCCTAATGGGGTAGGCAGAGCGTAAACGACCTGAACAGAGGTCGCTTCGCCCGGTCTCACAAAGTTTTGAGGGTTGTTTAAGATAGATTAGTCTTTTGCTGTAGTGACTAAATTAAAATATACTGAAAACCTCGGATCCCTTAACTGTTTTCTACAGCACGCGCGGAAGGAAAAGCAGCTGGCACATTCTATGTTTTTTTTCTCGCTCCAGTCCAGCATGGAAGACTTTTTTCCATTTCCAAGAAAAAAATATTTCTGAAAATATTCCACTCGCAACTTCTATCGGTTAGCGTAAATATTAACCCAGTATTTTAGCAAGACTTTTCAGGCCAATAGCTACGCTAACTTGATAGCACTCAAGGGTACGGCCCAATTCGAAACGCCACCTGAAACGACCTTTTCACATGCTAAACAAGCATTCCCTGAGCTAAGTAAACACGATAAGTCTAGAAAACGAGACATTTGTTACACTTGAACGCGTTTTCGGGAAAATATAGGTATTTTAGCTGATGATAAAGTAAGGTCGAGTTTTTTATAATAAAACTAGCTTCTCACTCGCAGTTTTCCCGTGGAAATAAAGGTTTTACATACTTACAAAGACGCCTTTATCCCTAATGGGGTAGGCAGAGCGTGTACGACCTAATCAAAAGTCGCTCCGCCACGTCTGACAAAGTTTTGAGGGTTATTTGAGATCGATTTGTAGGTATACTGTTGTAGTGACAGTTTGTCAGCCCATCGCCTGAATTGCAATATACTGAAACCCTTGGATCCCTTAGCTGGTTTTTACAGCATGCCCGGGAGGAAATGCAGCTGGCACATTCTATGTTTTTCTCTCGCTCCCAGGCCAGCATGGACGTATATATTATTATTGGATGTTTGATTGTTATCATCACTTCAACCAGAGAACGGGCTGGCTTGAAACCTGGTTAGTTCCTGGAATAGGAAATAGATTTTTTCGCGGGAAAACCTTTTTCTTTCATGCTGTACTGGAAGCGTGAGAAAACATAGAATGTGCCAGATGCATTTCCTCCCGGGTAAGCTGTAAAAACCAGCTAAGGGATCCAAAAGTTTCAGAATATTATAATTAGGCGATGGGCTGACAACCTGTCACTACAGCAATATACCTACAAATCTATCTTAAATAACCCTCAAAACTTTGTCGGACGTGGCGGAACGACCATTGTTTAGGTATTTTGCTTTCTGCCTACCCCATTAGGGACAAAGTCGTGATTATATGTATGTAAACACCCAAACTTTCGCATTTATAAATATTGGTACCTAAAACTTATTCCAATACGGTTTAAAATAGACTCCAACAGGACTTAATTTCTGTATGCAAAGTAGTATATCATAGTAAGCCGTGTAAATGGCTGTACCTAGTTTCAAACTAGCAACTATGTAATCCGTTGTTGTTCGTAGCAAATCCATGATTAACTGCTACACGGCGATCATGCTGCGCTAACAGCCTACTTCCACCTTAATCCTCTTATAAACTGGCCTCTATTAAATATACATACATACATTAAATCACGCCTCTATCCCTAATGGGGTAGGCAGAGCGTGAATGACCTAAAGAAAGGTCGTTCAAGCCACGTCTGTTTAGAGAGTTATATAAGTTAGCTTTGTAGGTATATTGCTGTAGTGACAGGTTGTCAACCCATCATCGCCTGAATTACAATATACTTAAACCCTCGGATCTCTTAGCTGGTTTTCACAGCATCCCTGGGAGGAAACCAGCTGGCAAATTCTATGTTTTTCTCTCGCTCCTAGGCCAGCATGAAAGAATTTAAATATACAGCAATAAGGTTTTTTTATATCTGTATCTTTGTTGGTAGGTACATAATCATATTAATTCGCAAATTAATACTATCTGAAAAATACAACCATATAATAGAAACATAATTTTCAAAACAAGCTTTTGTTTAAAAGAATTTTAATCTAAAAAGAAACAAATGAATTCAAATTTAAATCCTATCTGTTTTGTTTTCAAAGTCACACGTATTATTGTATCCAAATTCAATCCAACAAATTGTAGATTGAAGGGGACGAAAGCAATGAGGCAAATTTGTTCTAAACGGGATTTGAATTCTCACGTACCATTGGTCCCGGATTTCAGGAACGGCTGGTTGTGAAATGCCCAAAAATTTGGGTTTGAAAATTCTAAAATGTTCAGGAGGTTTGATTTTGTCTAAATCAAATTAAAGGTAAGGATATTTCTTGAGCATACTAGAACACCGACAAGGGTATATTACAAGTAAGCATCCAATTTTGTCTAGTGGTTACAAAGTTTTATCAAAGACTGAGGTAGAGACAAACGGTATAACGTTTTCTTCGAAACTCGGAACCATCTATTAGTATCCGAATAAACCTAGAAACAGATTCTGAATTTTGTTTATTTGCTAGAATACATGTTGCTTGTTTACGCAATGATCTTAAAAACTATGACACTGAGTATCAATGAGCTCGATTGTAATTTGCCAGCTTAAACTAAAATTAAAATCTATTTGTCACTTTCAGACTAAGAACATTGGAAAAGTACAAGCAATTTATACTCTATAGTTTTACACTTTTTCCGCTAATTTTGATGCGCTTTTTCATGTTTCTCCAGTATTTCTGTCAATTTTATCCGCCATGTCATATGACAGCGGATAAAAATTACAGATTACGCATAAAACCACCGACTATAAATCAAAGACCGGAAGAGAATAGATCTCCTGTCCTTTTCTAATGTTTTAGTCTGAAAGTGACAAATAGATTTTAATTTTAGTTGTTGCCGGCAAATCTAGAATCGAGCCTAATGAATTAATTCAAAATTTACATATTGTTCTTTTTCTACATAACAAATTAGTAGATTACAGTGGCGAAGGGTCCATACAACACGTAGATTTTTTGAAATGTGCATTTAGTTATTAATGTAGAAACCATGATAATGATTCAAGTCAAATGTTTACATCGTACAATTCATTTTAGTCAAAGTTGACAGTAGAAAATGAAGGCATAGCATAATATTTATAGTACGTAAATAAATCATAATTCTTTATTGTCAGGTACTAGTCCCATATTTCACAATACATACATAAATCACGCCTTTATCCCTTACGGGGTAGGCAGAGCGTTTAACGCCTCATAAAAGGCGCTTTGGCACGTCTGACAAAAATGAGGGCAATTTTAGATTGTAATATGTATTGCTATAGTGACAGGTTGTCAGCCCATCGCCTTAATTACAATACACTGTAACCCTCGAGTCCCTTTTGCTGACTTCAACAGCATGCCCGGGAGGAAGGGCAGCTGGAACATTCTATGTTTTTCTATCTCTCCCAGTCCAGCATGAAAGTAATACAATACAATACTATATATATAATTAAATAAATAGGCGTCCAATAAATTACTAAACAGTTTCTTATTTTATTTACACAGCATACATCCTTCCTTAGATATGACATGTTTATTTATTCAGTGTAACCAAATGAGATTTATCTTAAATTTGTTTATGGTGGGGTTCATTTTGGTTTAGAGATTATTTTGTTTTGCTTAAGTATTTAACAAGGGTCTAAATTTGTGGTCGTCTCTGAACCTTATCCCCTTTACAAATTTATTTCAAACAAAAATTCTGTTTCTGCTATTCGATTTCATATGCATGGACCCTATTCGAATAATATGACTCTCATGTTTTGTGAGTGTTGTGTCGTAGAAAATGTAACGCCATTTCCGTCGCATCCAATCTTTGTTTCGATTTTGAGCCTACTATATTCCTTGCGGAGATTTATTCCATTTCTGCGAAACGAATCTACACTAGGTTTTGCATACATACATACATAAAATCACGCCGTCATCCCTTACGGGGTAGGCAGAGCGTCAAACGCCTCGTAAAAGGCGCTTTCGCCACGACTGACAAAAATTGAGGGCAATTTTAGATTGTAATGTGTATTGCTATAGTGACAGGTTGTCAGCCCATCGCCTAAATTACAATACACTGTAACCACCTCACTAAGTCCCTTTTGCCGATTACTACAGCATGCCCGGGAGAAAAGGCAGCTGGAACATTCTATGTTTTTTTTATCTCTCCCAGTCCAGCATGGAAGAAATAGGTTTTGTGTTTTCGTCAATGTATCTTCTACATGAATGACTTTCTTTTATTACGACGTATGGATGATTTCTTCCATGCTGGACTGGGAGAGATAGAAAAACATAGAATGTTCCAGCTGCCCTTCCTCCCGGGCATGCTGTAGAAGTCAGCAAAAGGGACTCGAGGGTTACAGTGTATTGTAATTTAGGCGATGGGCTGACAACCTGTCACTATAGCAATACACATTACAATCTAAAATTGCCCTCAATTTTTGTCAGACGTGGCGAAAGCGCCTTTTACGAGGAGTTTGACGCTCTGCCTACCCCGTAAGGGATAAAGGCGTGATTTTATGTATGTATGTATGTATGTATGGATGCGGCTTTGTAGTTTTCTTTTATCAAAACTATAGTTTCCAATGGCATAGTACTTTACGTAGCTTATAGTAATTTTCAAAATGGTCTAAGGGACTGTAATTTAGGTGACTTTAAATTTCTACTACAGAGTTTGTTGTCGTTACATATTTTTAGGAATTCCTTTTTAAATTAGAAATGGGTTTGCTCTTCTAGTAATATTAAATTTTTATTATCCATGTTATTTATATTATTTGAAAATCTTTTGTTTTTTTTTGTTGTTGCCATTGAGTGTATCTTTGTAACAATGTATACAATGTATAAATAAACAAATGTATAATATAGCTATTTCATAATTTTAATGAGGGTGATATGGAAAGTAGATACTTTATGTCCAGTGTTATCTATTTCAAAAAAACCTGCAGCTATTTTTCCACCATGCTGGCCTGGGAGCGAGAGAAAAACATAGAATGTGTCAGCTGCATTTCCTCCCGGGTATGCTGTAAAAACTAGTTTAGGGATCTGAGGGTTTCTATATATTGCAATTTAGGCGATGGGCTGACAACCTGTTACTACAGCAATGTAACTATAAATCTACCTTAAAATAACCCTCAAAACTTTGTCAGACGTGGCGAAGCGACTTTTGTTTATGTCGTTTACGCTCTGCCTACCCCATTAGGGATAAAGGCGTGATTATATGTATGTATGTATTTTTCCACCGTACTACCAAGGGTAGTGTGATTGGTATGACGGGTCCGCAGGGTTTAAAAAAATATGAATAAAACTCGCGATCACACTCATAGCCCTTACTAGGATTCCCTTTATCAGGATGCCATGGACAAACACAGAAACAACCACAGTGAACACCCAGACCCAGAACAGACATTTAAATTCATCATTCAAATGTCTGCCTCGGCCGGGAATCGAATCCTGGACCCACTGCATAGATATATATATACAGATATATATATGTAGGGCAGAGAGCCCGATGGTGTAGTGGATAGGGCCGCTGCCTCCTGAGCGGGAGGTCGTGGTTCGAATCCCACCACGTACCATTGTGTTTTTCGATTTACGAATTACATATGTACGTTTATTCGGCGCTTTTTCCGTGCTTCGGAAGGCACGTTTAGCCGTTGGTCCCGGTTAATATCGTTTAATACCGTAGATATTAGTCGTTCAGCCATGTCAGAGGCCAGTGCTAAGCATTGGCGGCTTGAAAACTCTGACCTAATCTAGGATTGGGTCTGGTTTCCCTCCTGGGTTGCGGAGGTCAGATGGCAGTCGCTCTGTGTAAAAACCAGTACCCTCGTTCAATCCCCTAGATTAGGTAGCCGACCCCGTGACATACGGGATAAGGTCTAGGGAGATGATGATGATATGTAGGGCAGATATATATAAATACACTGCCAACTAAGCTGCGCGGGCCGTTGTATTTTAGAGTAGAGATTGTTGTATACTTCTTTTCGCTTGTATAAATGCTGTGTTTTTCTTTTCTTTAAACTTTAGGAGCATTGCCTTGAGAGGTCAGTTGGCCCAGTGATGACGGATGGGAAAAGGGTAATTACCCGCCTGGTCATGTGTTGTGACCAGGGGACCGGAGTCTGAGTGGATTAGTTCGGAAGTTATATATATTCAGATCGCTGAGCAAACTTCGATACCGCGTTTCAGGACTGATCTTAATGTGGCGCCATCTATGTGAGCAATAAAACCATTTATTATACTTCTTCTTCTGTCGTGTCAAGTCGACCGACCCGACGAACCCTGGTGTCAGAGTTTTTTAACCGCCTAATAGCATAGCTAATAGGCCTCTGACATGGTTTGTGTAACGACCACTATGAAAGACAGCGACCGGGACCGACGGCTTAAGCTCCGAAGCACGGGACCCTTTTTCTTTTCGGACAATCAGGTTATTCAGCCTGCATTGTCTTAATCAAACTGAGGAAAACCTCACGAAGTGATTAATTGACAAATATTAACTTTGTGTTCCCCCTGGGAATCGAACCCAGGACATATTTTATTCTACTAATATTCAAACAATTAGTTCTCATCTTCTCTTTCTTCCAGAGATACAATATATCGGTCCCAAGTAATATCGTTACCCAATATGTTCTTGTCGACAACATATTAGGTACTTACTCAATTACTCTCATAATAGGATTGTCTCTTCAACTATTGCGGAAATATCCCAAACTACACAATACAGGGTGTATCAGGTTTGATTAATTAAGTTTTTAGAGATGAGAAAATTCTTCACCTTGGTACCAATTCGTAGTTGCAAAAATCACGACGAGAAAACAGGAACGGACGCCAAAGAATCTATAGTAATTATAGATGACGTACAGTTATCTATGCTAAAGGAATATGAGACGCAATATTGGTCCTCGTATGTTATTGATAGATTTACTAGTGGAAAGACCAATTTATTTATTTTTCATATTTCGTCCTCGGTCGCTGCCTGTGCTCAAAACAGAAACCAAAGAGGCGGTTTAAGTGGTGGTTACAAAAACCATGTCAGAGGCCCATTAGCTACTAATAGGCGGTTTAAAAACTCTGACAAATTGATAAGAAGAAGAAGGCCCTTTACCTACCTACCTTACCACGCTACACTTTTTTTTTTACCTAGCTACCCTTTTGTTTCTTGGTCAGAATCCTTCACTATCATGAGGGCATACACACTCAAAATTTTCTTACATACATACATATAATCACGCCTTTATCCCTAATGGGGTAGGCAGAGCGTAAACAATTAAAATTAAGGTCGTTTCGCCACGTCTGACAAAGTTTTGAGGGTTATTTAAGATATTATAGGTATATTGCTATAGTGACAGGTTGTCAGCCTGTCGCCTAAATTGCAATATACTGCCCTCGGATCCCTTAGCTGATTTTTACAGCATGCCCGGGAGGAAATGCAGCTGGCACATTCTATGCTGTTATCTCGCTCCTAGTCCAGCATAGAAGATAAAAAAAAAATCTAAATTTTCTTAATTACGCTATTACACCCTGTACAACTACACATAACACTAACGTTTCTCGTCGTAGGAATAATCTTAATGGCAGAGACCCTACTGAAATTCTACCTGTTTCCATTGGTTTGATAAGGGTCCTGTAATAAGATGAAATTGGATTCTTGGGGTACGATCTTCCTGTAAGTAAAGCTCTCTCATCTTAATATTATGAGAAATAAATAATAATTTTGCTGGACTGGGAGAGATAGAAAAACATAGCATGTTCCAGCTGCCCTTCCTCCCGGGCATGCTGTAGAAGTCAGCAAAAGGGACTCGAGGGTTACAGTGTATTGTAATTTAGGCGATGTGCTGACAACCTGTCACTACAGGAATACACTTTTCAATCTAAAATTGCCCTCAATTTTTGTCAGACGTGGCGAAAGCGCCTTTTACGAGGCGTTTAACGCTCTGCCTACCCCGTAAGGGATAAAGGCGTGATTTTATGTATGTATGTATGTAATAATAATTTTCCTATCTAGAAAACAATAAGATGCATATTACAGATTCTGGTTACAGACTGCTTTCATAATCTTTTATTTTATTTGAACTTTCTTGTTACTATGGATGTATGCCTGAAATTGGAATTTACTTCATTCTCCTACATAGATAGAGTTTCAGAATTTCTAAACTAAGTAAATAGATACATATTCCCTCCCTAGCCTTATCCCGTATCTCACGGGGTCGGCTACCTAATCTAGGGGATGGAACGAGTGTACTGGTTTTTACACCGAGCGACTGCCATCTGACCTCCGCAACCCAGAAGGGAAACCAGACCCAATCCTAGATTAGGGCAGAGTTTTCAAGCCGCCAATGCCTAGTACTGGCCTCTGATATAGCTTAATGACTAATATCTACGGTATTAAACGATATTAACCGGGACCAACGGCTTAGCGTGCCTTCCGAAGTACGGAAAAAGCGTCGAATAAACGTACATATGAAATTTTAAAACCGAAAAACACATTGGTACGTGGTGGGATTCGAATCACGACCTCCCGCTCAGGAGGCAGCGGCATTATACATTACACCATCGGGCTCTGGTATAACTATACTTACTTGCCTTTAAGCAAAATTCACAATGATCTTAAAAAGATTGAAAGCCTCCACAGTAAGCTCAAAAAGTGATATTACATTGAGGAAAAACCAATTGTTATTTATTTTAAACGAGATGTGGATCCGAAATAACATTTCACGGGTTTCTTACCGGGAAATAGAGAAATACGATGTCACATTTCACATTTTCATCTGCGAAACGTACTCGCGTCAACAAACTGATATTTATGACATTTTTTGCAAGAAAATGTAAAATGTATTTTTACGGGTTTTCCTGTAGCCAATTTTCTTGCTTACACTGTCATGGTAGGAAATGTAAATTGTAATGAGACGTATTCATTTCAGAAGTAGACACTTGTTTTCTTATTTGCTAAAGTTTAACAACCTCCGTTGTCTCGGGCTCGGAGGTCCCGCGTTCGATTCCCGGGGGAGGAGCAATATACCTTCAAATCTATAAACGACCGAAAATAAGGACCTTTGATTAGGTCGTTTACTCGCTGCTACCCCATTAGGGATAAAGTCGTGATTATATGTATATATGTATGTCAAATAGTTTCTTTATGTGCTCTCATTATCACGATTCAAACTCCATTTGCACCAAACCAGCCTGACCCGAATCTCCAACCGCCAATTCTCGTAATTCACAATATCGAGTTTCCGAGAAAACCATTCCGGCAACTTTTCTACCATATTTCCCTATCGGTCTCACGTACCAGCAGTTACTCCTCCAAATCTGAGGTGCAACGGTATTCAGATACATCGCAAGCCCGCGGCTTAGCACTGGACATAGCCGACATAGCGTAAATTTATAGTGCTACCTCCCTCGTGTGATTTACAATGGACAACGTGCTCGCAACTTGCAGATTAGGCGGCGCTAGGGATGGAATGTGAAATAGGATTGCAATTGAGTATTTTGTAACTGTTAATCGGTAAAAAGAAAAGTAACTACTGGTATTTAATAAACTACACGAATTATGTCGAAAGTTGTTGTAGATATTGTTTGTCATGTTGATAAGTAAAATGATTACACACTTACGTTCATATCATTTTTATTAGGCACACTGCGGACCAAATAAATAATAGGAAACCAACCAGACCAAAGGCAAAATAACTCCAACTCTTTCTTAGTAATTTTTCAAAAGTTACTTAATAAAATAATGTAAATAGAGCAGAACTTCTGTTAAGTCCACATCACTCTAGTCTGCGTTATAGATAAAAGTTTCCTATTAGAGTATAATGTATCTATGTTTTGTTAAAAAAAGTAACATGATACTTGTTATCCCAGGAGCTGTTACAACCGTGCATCTCTAACAACATCGCAACATTTAGCTTGAAATAAATAGACGATTTCAGAAGTGGGATGCAAGCTATGCATTTTGAAGATTAGTCGACTAGTTTATATCATGACCTGACTGGTGGGAAATATTGGACATAATGTAAGCAATATTAAATATTTCAAAACGAATACGAATGGTTCGTGTTTGTAATATTCTACGAATGACGAATTTGTCTGTGTACTATTTGTATTAAAATGTCTGGCAGTGGCGGCAATTCTGAACCCACTATTTCTTAGCTAGCGCTGCCACTTTCTTAACTTTGACATAAGAACAGGATAGCAAATAAACAGATGACTTTGACATTCCATATTTGACGTAATACGCTTTAAATAAGAACTGAGCATAGAGCATGCTTCCTTATTTTACGTCAAATAAGCAGTCTTATGTCAGATTAGGAATGTCAAAGTCATGTGTGTATTTGTTATCCTGTTCTTATGTCAAAGTCAAGAAAGCGACAGCGCTAGTTAAGAATTAGAATTAGGTTTATGTCGCGAGAATCAATGACATTAACTAGTCACTTAATTCTACTTTAAATATTTCTGAC
Source organism: Scrobipalpa costella (assembly GCA_949820665.1). NCBI lineage: Eukaryota > Metazoa > Arthropoda > Insecta > Lepidoptera > Gelechiidae > Scrobipalpa > Scrobipalpa costella. The sequence goes on along the minus strand of OX463307.1, from coordinate 4,538,530 downwards.
CGTAATTAATTATCTGAGTGGCGTAATGTGGTACCTAACTAAAAAAGAAGAGCATTTTTTTTATGCTCTCTAAAAACAGTTACTCGTAGCTTTAGAGGTTTCTCTTAGATAAGGACGATGTTTAAGTATACTCTAAGGAAATAGAAAAGCCATATTAATGACTCCTCGTTAAGAAAAGACGTGATAATGAGTTTAATTAAGTATCTTATTTAAGTAACTAATGGGCGGTAGCGCCTAGCACTTCCGAATAGCAATTTATAACCGATGTTTTGCCTTAAAAGCAAATTTAGGCGATTGAAAGTTCCATTGATCGAAGGATTCATTAATGAAATAGCTAACAAACTTGTTATAATAAAGTTACACCCAAGATATTTACTTTATTCGAGACTGCGGTTTCTTTGGAATTTCAAAGTAAACAGCTGTTTAGGCAAACATACTTTGTTTAAAATTAGGTTGCTTATTTGTCTGTGTTGTTTCAAAAGTGGTTTCGACTGTTGAGAACTTTCGGAGTTCATATTTATACCTTTATATTAATTTGGTTACAAGTTTTGGGCAAATAAGATCACATTGTTTAAACTTGGTACCCCTAGCGCCATCCATATTTGAGGTGCAGTACTTAATCATTGGGGATACACTACAGTTTGTTAATTTTAAATCTAGGTAATTTTTGAAGTTTGTTTTTACTGTTTACATCTAAGCATGGTTTGACCAAAGTAATTTCAATGTTTTTATCACAGCATGACTGTCATTGAGCAAATCTATGTGCATTTATTGTTTGTCGCACAATTTTTTGCATGTGTATTGTATTTAAATTAGTAATAAGATATTTTTTCTTTTACCTAGGAATAATGTTCATGTAAGAACTCAATGGATATGGTTAATTTTTTACAAAGAAACTTTTTTGCCTTTCACTTACACCCGATATATTTTCAGATGAATCAAAGATATATTTTTTTGGATGATTTATTTTTGACAGTCAAACTCACGACAATTGAGTTCTTATCCCATACGACTGTCAACCAAGCCTAACCTCACCTTTCTTCTGCAGGTTACCAGATGTCGCGCAAGTCTTGCACGGTGGGCGGCGCGCGCGGGCTCTGCATGTGGGTTCAAGAGTGCAACCGCGCGGGAGGCACACACTACGGGGTGTGTGTCGACGGGTTCATGTTCGGGTCCTGTTGTCGGCTACCGGACAAGCCCCAGATACAAGAAGGTAAGTATCGAGGGAATAAAAGCACAGTTCGACGAGTACAAGCAGCTGAGCATGTGGGTTCAAGAGAGCAACCGCGCGGGAGGCACGCACTACGGGGTGTGTGTCGACGGGTTCATGTTCGGGTCCTGCTGCCGGCTGCCGGACAAACCCCAGATACAAGAAGGTAAGTATGGAGGGAATAGAAGCACTGCTAGATAAGTACAGGCAGAGCTGAGCATGTGGGTTCAAGCACGGGAGGAACGCACTATCGGGTGCGTGTCCATGGGTTCGTGTTCGGGTCCCGCTGTCGGCTGCCGGACAAACCCCAGATACAAGAACGTAAGTATGGAGAGAATAGAAGCACAGTTAGACAAGCATAGGTAGCTGAGCATGTGCTGCGATACGAGTCCCAGTTAAAAGAAGGTAAGTAAAAAATCTATAAATAGTCCTCTCAACCGATTTTACGGCGGCTCTTCTCAGACCATCACGGGACTAGTTTTTAGTGCCCGAGTGTTTGCACCCAAATTCAGAGTACGCCGTCAGGCGCCAAAATTCTGGTCTTACCGTCAGGCGCCCAAATCCAGAGCGTGCTGCCAGGCGCCCGAATTAAGAGGGCGCCGCAAGGTGCCGAAATTAAGAGCTCGCCGCCAAGCGCCCAAATTCAGAGCGCACCGCTGTCCATTCGATAGCATGGATTATCTTACTTTGGGGGCTTACCACCTTTAGATCACGGAAGTACCTAAGTATAGAACAGTAAGCAAAAAATATTGTAAGGACAAATTAATAGTACACAGTCAATAGTTTATTTTTAAATAAAAAGAATAGAATAGAATATATTTATTTGCCAGAATACAGTATGTCAGATCTTAAAATATTACAGAGTCCATGTATTCAACCTGCAAGCAGGCATGCAAATTTGACTCGTTGTACAATTTAGTCAATTCGTTTATTTATGATTAGATAATTTAAAAAATAAATAAAGACCAAGTCATTTGTATTTGTTTTTCCATGCTGGACTGGGAGCTAGAGAAAAACATAAAATGTACCAGCTGCAATTCCTCCCGGGCATGCTGTAAAACCCAGCTAAGGGATCCGAGGGTTTTAGCATATTACAATTTCGGTGATAGGCGGACAACCAGCTACTACAGCAATATACACCAAACCTACAAATCTATCTTAAATAACGCTCAAAACTTTGTCACACGTGGCGAAACGACCCTTGTTAAGGTCTTTTACTCTCTGCCTACCCCATTAGGGATAAAGGCGTGATTATATGTATGTTTGTAATTTGTAATTAACTAACTAGTTAATATCAATTACTTAGTTGTTTTTTTTATTGCAAAGTAATGGCGATAAAATAATAATAATTATTGTAATAACGGAACAGATTATTTTATAAAAACCTAAAAAAGAAGTGTTATACCTACTAATCACCTGTTGATATTTTTGTATTCACAGCATAAATATTAAAATCTAACAATAAACAAACATGACCGACATGCCTACAAAACTGTTGAATTTCTGCATAGTAACGCCATCTCCCGATTTTAATACGAACCATTTCCTATTCCAGTACCACATTCGGTGACGGTCACAGAACGGCCGTACTCGTCGCCTAGCGGGGCGCATAGCACTACGCACCAGGCGCCAGAATCCTCCACCCAAACCATCGCGCGGCCCAACACACAAACCCAGAGGCCGTCGTTCATGACCAAACCCATAGATGGCGCGCCGTACAGCTATCGGCCGCCAGAACTCAACCTACCTTCCCTAGGAAATTTAGATTCAAGTAGCGAACAAAATAGTGATATAGTTTATAACAGTGTAAATAAGTACCAAAATGTAAATACGAACGGTGAAGTGGAAACTAGTCCCTACAACAAGATTTCGTCTAGTCTTAGCATAATGTCTGGCGCGAGGCCGATGGCGGTCTCTGAGCAACACGCTGACAACAGCATCTCTTCAGGTGAGAAAAACTTCTTTATATTGCTTACAGATGGCGCTTTTAAAATTCGCTCCAATTTAATATTTTGTTCTAGTACCTACTCTATTGTTTATTATTTTTCTATAAATCTGTGTTGTGCCATTGGTGGGCGATAAATATATTGTGGGATTGGTTAGAATATTTTTATAAGTCAAGTCACTCTATTTGTATCAAGGAATATTTTGTATGCCGTATGGTGTCTGATTTGACCTAGGGTACCTACTTAAAGTAATAAGGAGAGTATTATTTCAAAGTTCCAATGTTTGAGCTTTGTAGTTATGATTATGATTCATCTTACAGTAACTAAATAAGTGTAACTCTTTATTACATACAAAAACATTAATATTAAAAAAAAGACGGTGCGCCGACGCTCTTACCAACTGAGCCACAAAGCTTTTCGAACCACAATAAACCACCAAAAGCAATTTGTAGCTTCTTGAAACGTCAATGTGACTTTAGCGCCTATCTATTATTTAAAATGATTTACCGAATTTTCAGCTCAGTTCATGTCCCGGCCGAGCAACCTGAACACAATCCACTGGCAGGTGACGACAGAGCCTTCCTTCATCACGAAACAACGTCCCAACTGGGAGAAGCCAGCGGGCAAGCCGAAACCGACGAAGAAGGTAATAGTTTTAAACTATAATAGTTTTAAACGACTAGAAGTTGAGTATCCATTTATATCAAAAAACTTTTTAAATAGTGCAACATTGCGCGCCTACATTTTCTCCAGTTAACTCAACTGTTAGATGACATTAGATAACGCAAAAACATTAGTGAAAGCTTTTATGTCACGTCTGACAAATATTGAAGGCAATTTTAGATAGTAATGTGTATCGCTATAGTGACAGGTTGTCAGCCCATCGCCTTAATTACAATACACTGCGACCCTCGAATCCATATTGCTGACTTCTACAGCATGCCTGAGAGGAAGGGCAGCTTAAACATTCTATGTTTTTCTATCGCTCCCAGTCCAGCATGGAAGTATGTTGAAGAATAAGTTATTCATAATTTAATATGTGATTTCATGAAGTTCACGACTACGACGAGTAAACCGCACAAGAACTACGTAAAGCCGAAAGACCCGGCGTCGAATTTGATCAACAAGACGGACGACTCGACGCAAGCGCCGTTGCAGACGACAGCGGCGACAAATAGTGTCGGTAAGTAGTCTTATCGAGTGGGTTTTAGAGACCCGATGAACACTGGTCATCATAATCTCCCTAGCCTTATCCCGTATCTCTCAGGGTCGGCTATCTAATTTAGGTGATTGAACGAGGCAACCCAGAAAGGAAACCAAACCCAATCCTAGATTAGGTCAGAGTTTTCTAGCCGCCAATGCTTAGCACTTGGCCTCTGACATGGCTTAATGACTAATATCTACGGTATTAAAAGATATTAACCGGGATCAGCTTAACGTGCCTTCTGAAACACGGGAGAAGCGCCGAATAAACGTACCTACATATGAAATTCGAAAACTGAAAAACACATTTGAGCCTGCGTCCTACGGAATGCCGTTCCTTCTAGTCAATATGATGAATTTAAACTTCCCTCTAATTAAGACACGTCATAGTGGACATCTAGCTGTGTAGTTTTACAACTATACCATGCTAGAAATTGTATTTTTTGAGTTTTTTGCACTCACTTAGCATAGCAGGTAAATAACATCTTTCTCTTTCGACATTCAGAGTGCGGAGTGACAGCGATGTGGCCTCGCCCTGAAACCAGGATCATGGGCGGCAAAGACTCCAGCTTCGGCAGGTGGCCGTGGCAGGTCTCAGTCAGGAGGACTTCGTTCTTCGGATTCTCTTCCACTCACCGCTGCGGTGGTGCCATCATCAACGAGGGTTGGATCGCCACTGCTGGACACTGTGTTGATGAGTGAGTTATACCGGGTGTAAGGGCAGATTAACGTAAGCTGATAGGAGTTGCGCAGTCAACGAAACTGAACAACTTTAATCAGGGAATTCTTTCAGAAAATAAATTAAAATTGACTGCTCGAGGTGATCATGAAAGTCGTTACGTTTTGTTGTCTGTTCAACACCTATTATTGTAGCTTGCGTTAAGCCGTCCTTTACACTCATGGTACAATTCATGTTAAAGTCTATTAGGCGGTTTAACACACCTGGAAGGTACATTGGGTCATTCGATTTGACCGGACAATCAACACAATATGAGTAATCGGTGAATATACATAGAAAATAAATATAACTAGCCCCGGCTTCGCACGGAAATCATCAGTGTTTCTCTACTATATTCCGCATGTATTATACATATATATATTATACTTCCTCTTGAATCACTCTATCCATTTAAAGAAACCGCATCAAAATACGTTGCGCAGTTTTAAAAGAAAGCGACTTTGTTTTATACTATGTAGTGATAATAAAAAACTTCACTACGCATTAAAAACCTCCTCCTTTATTTTTGGAAGTCGGTTAAAAGAAGATTTTTTGTATTCCCTAAGGGAGTCATATTATAAAATTTTGGAAAAGGGATCGTAATAAATTATCTAGCCTGACGGTAAATAACATAACAGTTCAGATATTTGAGTCTGGGTTTCGTAATTCGTTAGAGTAAATATCTCAAAACCTAGTCCTATTTTCTGCTACGCGAAATTTTCCAAGCTTTCCTTACAACAATATTTACGACCTACATAAAAGGGATCACTTTGATAATGTTAAATTTTGGTAAATTCTTTTGATGTATAACATATTTGTAAGAAATTCATATCGATAATAACGATAGTAAGAATAATGTATTAAACTTAAAAATGAAAATGGTTTCTAAATCGTCTCCACTAGTCATGGTTTCCACAAAACTTCTAACTGTGCGTATTCTTTCTTCAAAAATCCAAGCTAATGCGCTGCAAGATGGCTGCCATGCCACCTTGTGAAGATGTACTTTTTCTCCCCAGAACTTTTTGCCTATTGTAAATCTTCTATGCTGGACCGGGAGCGAAAGAAAAACATGGAATGTGCCGGCTTCATTTCGTCCCGGGCATGCTGTAAAAACCAGCTAAAGGATCAGAGGGTTTCAGTATATTGCAATTTAGGCGATAGGCTGACATCCTGTCACTATAGCAATATATCTACAAATCTATCTTAAATAACCCTCAAAACTTTGTCAGAGGTGGCGGAACGACCTTTGTTTAGGTCGTTTACGCTCTGCCTACCCCATAAGGGATAAAGGTGTGATTATATGTATGTATGTATGGTACTCTGATAGTAAAAAAAACATTGTTATTAATATTGTTTCTTCTATTCCAGTCTCCTGACCGCCCAAATAAGAATAAGAGTCGGAGAGTACGACTTTTCTTCAGTATCCGAGCAGTTCCCATTCGTCGAGCGAGGAGTGGCCAGAAAGGCCGTCCATCCGAAATACAACTTCTTCACTTATGAGTACGACCTGGCCTTGGTCAAGCTGGAAGCCCCAGTGGCCTTTGCCCCCCATATTTCGCCGATTTGTCTGCCAGCGACTGATGATCTTCTAGTTGGGGAGAATGCCACTGTCACTGGGTGGGGGCGGTTGTCTGAAGGTGGAGTCTTGCCGTCAATTTTACAAGAGGTGAGTTGAATTTACTTCCATGCTGGCCTGGGAGCGATAGAAAAACATAGAATGTGCCAGTTGTGTTTCCTCCCGAGCATGCTGTAAAAACCCGCTAAGGGATCCGAGGGTTTCCGTATATTGCAATTTAGGCGATGGGCTGACAACCCGTCACTGCAGCAATATACATACAAATCTATCTAAATAACCCTCAAAACATTGTTAAACGTGGCGTAACGACCATTGTTTAGGTAATTTATGCTCTGCCTACCCTATTAGGGATAAAGTCGTGATTATATGTATGTATGTATGTATGAGTTGGATATTTCTAAAATTCTAACGCAGACAGAATTTGAACTAGAACCTTGGAACACCGTCCCAACGCTCTAGCCAATTGAGCTACCGTGGGACATATCCTGAGTGATTTAAGTGACTGCTTGTTTCTAGATCGTCTTTATTTGACGACGACTTTTCGATTTGTTGTTTCTTACATTTAAAAAATAAAATAGCTCTTATTATAATTTATGGATACCTACTACCGACTTCTCAAACTGTGACAATGTACGTGGGTAGTTTGTTGCGAGCAATAAAATTAACGTAACAACTTGACAAGTCAAATAGCTACAAGGGAACTAAAACAGTGTCAGTCTTTATTAGCTCTTGGAACTAGCTCAGAGCAATTCGCTATACATATTATATTGGACACCTTAAGCAACATTACGTGTTTGACATTGTTGTAAGATGTTGAATAAATTATTAGATCCGGATATAGAATTACTTCTTTTGAATATAGAGCCTAAATCAAAGCCATGGGTAGTGCGCCCGACAAGTTGAGAGCAAAGCAATCCTTTTCAAGGAGCCATTTTTGCCGCATTTATGGCGCCTATATCTTGTAAGTGGGATACCTATACTAGACTCGAGCTTTAAATTACTGTCACATTCATTATATATGCATTAAATTTGACCTATCAAACTTCTTTGTTATTCTGTGACCCGATTGAGGTGTATCCTGCCGGCAGATGAGCAGGTAGATTTCAAGATATGCAACCATCGCTCGTAATGCCTTAGAATGTTCTTCAAATCAGCGCGCGCTACGGCGTGGCGGTTACGTTGAGGCCATCTAAGGATACGTTTAGGAAAAAAAGGTCTTGAAAACAACTATTATCCGGGAGGAATAACCTTAATATTTTCTTTCTTCAAATTCCAGGTCCAAGTTCCAATAGTGTCCAACGAGCGATGCAAGTCCATGTTCTTGCGAGCTGGACGCCACGAGTTCATACCGGACATCTTCTTATGTGCGGGACACGAGAGGGGGGGACATGACTCCTGCCAGGGGGACTCGGGGGGACCTTTACAGGTATTATTTTATTTATTATAGCTAAGATTTTCTTTAGTAATATGTGCAAGAACACCTTAAGTGCCGGCCGCGTCGAGTTCATTTCGGGTTGTAATTAACTGCTCCTCAAAAAAAAATCTACATCACTAAATCAGCCTCAAAAATAAAAAATTCGGACCTAACTTTTCGTTTATGAAGGTACCGAAATAGCTGACAAACAACACCTATCTATTTCGGCATGCTTAAATGATACAATGTACCTAAAATGAGTTGAATTATTAGATCGAAACCTAAATGTGTATCCAAACTAAGGTACTTGATACAAATAAGGCCTGCTATGTAATAAGGATTTTATTAATGAGAGTTCTTCCATGCAAGAATGAAAGCGAGAGAAAACTATAGAATATGCCAGCTGCATTTCCTCTCGGACATGCTGCGAAAACCAGCTATGGGCTCCGAGGGTATCAGTATATTGCAATTTAGGCGATGGACTGACCATCAGTCACTACGGCAATATACCTACAAATCTTTCTTAAATAACCCTCAAAATGTTATCATACGTGACAGAACGACCTTTGTTTTGGACGTTTACGCTCTGCCTACCTCATTAGGGATAAAGGCGTGATTATAATTAGGCCTAAATGGCTCACAAAAATGCACATCCATCCACTAAGACTAAGAACAGTATTTTTAATTCTCGACGACGTCACGATAATCTATGACCAAGAATGAGATACTGGTACCGATTCCTTGACGACACAACTTAAGGCGTATTCTGCCGGCAGATGAGCATGTAGATTTCAAGATATGCAACCATCGCCCGCTATGGCGTAGTGGTTACGTCCGTGGCTGCGTAAAAAATGTGCGGAAAACAGACAGAAAAGCTAATTACATAAAAACTACGAGTCAGATTTATAAAAGCTATGTTGCGTTTTTAGATAATAATAGTTGGGATAATTTCCCGAAAGAACCGTGAAAGCGCTTCTAATGGTTAAGAAGGAATATCAAATTTAACGATTAAACAGCTTTACTTCCAAATCTTATTTTAACATGCTTATTTATGAACTAGAATATTCAAATGTTGTAATTGCAGGCTATGAACTAATTTCTTAGATGTATAATACGTATATTTTTGTAGAATTTCCAATTAGTTTAGGAGAAATAAGCTCTTAAAAACAACCATTTGCCGGGAAGAATCACCTTAACTAAATCTTGACTAACTTAAAACGTAATTGTTGCCGTGCCGTCCCTTTCTGTTCTCTCATGATAGAAAATGGCAGGTAACGATTTTAGTCAAGATTTACTTATTTTGTGCGCATTCGAATTTGCTCCCATTTTGATCTAAAGTAAGGTGGTCCATATTTGTATCAAATACCTTAGCTCGTTAATGTGAACCATTCGGATTAAATTAGGGCTTAATTGACGCATTCATTGAATTCTGTGTCTATTCAGTTCATTCATTGAATGGTTGCGCAGGTGTGGCATTTGGGTAAACAATTCGAAATTACATGCAACAAATTAAAACTTTCATGCTGGCCTGGGACCCAAAAAAAACATACAATGTGCCAGCTGCATTTCCTCCCGAGCATGCTGTAGAAAACAGCTAAGAGATCTCAGGGTTTCAGTATATTGTAATTTAGGCGATGGGTTGACAACCTGTCAAAATAGCAATATACCTACAAACTTATCTTAAATAACCCTCAAAACTTTGTCAAACGTGGCGGAACGACCTTTGTTTAGGTCGTTTACGCTCTGGCTATCCCATTAGGGATAAAGGCGTCATTATATGTATGTATTGTATTGTGTAAATCAAACGTATTTTAGTTACGCCGTCTTGATTATGTATGTTATTGTATTTTCTGTCGTCTGGCTACGCTAATATTACAACGACAACATTTACAAGCTATATATATGATCTAAAGGTTGGAATGCATTGAATAAAAGCATATTTTTCTTATCGTGTGGGTTTCTTTTCAATCAACCCGACAAGTACTGTTGTCACAACACCCAATACCACAGCTAATAAGCCTCTGACATGGTTTGTGTAACGACCACTATCAAAGACAGCGACTGACGGCTTAACGTGCCCCCCATTGCATCCGATCGTATTTTTTCCTACCTGATAAATAAGGTGATTCAGCCTGCTTTGTCCTAACCAAACTGGGGGAATCTCACAATGTGATAAATTCACAAGTAAAGTGGGAATCGAACCCAGGACAACCGGATCGGGAACCCATGGCTTAGACCACTACACCTCAGAAGCAGTAAAAGTAATGTTGTGATGTTATTTCCTTCCAGGTCAAAGGAAAAGACTCGAGATACTTCCTAGCTGGCATCATCAGTTGGGGCATCGGCTGCGGCGAAGCGAACCTCCCCGGAGTTTGCACAAGAATATCCAAATTCGTCCCCTGGATCCTACAGACAGTCAACTCCTGAGAGAAACAAGGAAACACTAGTGGAATCCCCTATAGTGGCCATGGTTCGATGGAAACACGATTCATCTGAAATAATACCATAACTGTCACTTTATGATATGAGAGAACAGACAATGACAACGTAGTCAAACTAATTATAATCCTGTCAAATCAAGAATCTATGGATAAATGAGTCGTGGTTTGGGAGGGTAGCGACTAATTCTTTGAATTTTACGAACGAATTTCATCTGACAGTATCAAAATTAGATCGTCTATAGCGCCGTCCTATTTGGTTCTCTCAAACAGAAAATGACTGGTATGGTTTTATTTCAGTTAAGTGTGTTTGTTTTCGAATCGGCAACAGTGAAAGACAGTGACAAAAGAAGTGGAGTGACAAAAGACAATGACGAAAAACGAAAGACGATTCGAAGTTATTCGAAACTAAAATTTAAGTGCAAGTTACCTTCAAAAATGTTGATGAATGTCAACGTTTTCTGAGGCGTTTTACTCATAGTCCACAGGACGCTATACAGACACAAGAGTAAGAAACTGTGCAGAAATAAACTCCATACAATCGTGCTGTGATAAGTACACTGCTACATGCGGACATTACGCTTGTATGAATTTCTACTCTTGCACATCTGTAGTAGTGTGCTATCAGCGCAGTTGTATGAAGCTTTACTTCTGTATGGTTAATTATTCCTGTGATACCGATCAGAAAATTCCTGTATCTCCTTGGCTTTAGCGATTTAGGCTTGGACTATAAAACGCCCTTTTGACTGCTTGTTATTTTTTAATAACTTTAGTTATATAATTTTGTATGTTAATTTCACGTGCGTTATGTACAATTTATGTAAATAAAGGACCTATTTATTCACAAGCTTCTGTTATGTACTTAATTTGTAAAGAATCTTGCTTTTGCTCTTGCCTTATAATAGGTTTCGTATTTTATTTACAGTATTATTTTACGCATTGTTATACTTTTGCACGCATATTCCGTATTTATTGTAAATATTTTTTTAGTTCTAATAATTCTTTGACACTGCCTTTTACAGCTGCCCTTTAGTTAAGTTTATCGAGATTTGAATGTTTATACTTAATCATAATTATCATGATATGGGGCTTGATTCTAGATACCACCGGTTTTAGCCGGTTAAAACTACAATTTATCAGTCACTTTCAAAATAATAAAATTGGAAAGGACAGGCGATTTATACTCTATGGTTTTACACTTTGTCCGCTAGATTTTGACGCGCTTTTGCACGTTTCTCCAGTATTTCTGTGAATTTTATCCGCCTTATCATGTGACGGCGGATAAAAATGACAGATAACGCATAAAACCACCGATTATAAATCAAAACCCGGCGAGAACAAATCTCCAATCCTTTTCTAATGTTTTTAGTCTAAAATTGACAAATAGATTTTAATTTTAAATTTAACGGGCAAATCTAGAATCAAGCCCATTTTGTACATTTTTGAAATCAAGTCGAACAGTCTTCATGTTTTAAATCTTAATCTTGCTTAAAATTAATGTATAGTTTTGTAGCGAATAAAAATGTGTTACAATAGTATGACTTGAAAAGAAATTATCTACCAAATCACAGATTGTTGAATTTCATATTGAATCAATGCTCGAAATGTTTTTATTGTAAAGATTTTGTTTGAATAAATAGTTTATGATGATGTTGATCTAATGTTATCGTTTGCAAAGTAACTTTGTTAATGATTAAATATTGAAATATTTTACTAACTTTTGTTTCTTATTCAGTTAAGTTTTATTTATTCTCTTTTATTATTTATAAATTATATTTTGAATATATATTTATGTCGTATTTCCTTCTACCAACTTATTTGACACAAAAAAGGAGAATTAACTTTACACCACATTTTAAATAAAAGATCTTTTATCTTTGACTACCTACCTACAGTCGATTTCTACAGAAGAACACAAAATGGAATATTAGAATAATATTGTTTATTATTTATTATTTTGTGAGATTTTCCCCGATCTGGTTAAAACAGTATCCTAATAGTCAGTTAGAAAAAGGATTCCCTGCTTCGGAGGGCACGTCTGTCACTACTGCAATATACCTCCAAATCTATCTTACATAACCGTTAAAACTTTGTCAGACGTGGTTAGACTTAGCAACTTAGACGAACGACCTTTGTTTAGATCGTTTTTGCTCTGTCTACCCCATTGAGGATAAAGGCGTGATTTGTGTATGTGTACTGACTTTGATAGTGATAGTTACTCGTACATAAAACATGTCATACCTAACTATTACAGGACTGGCTAGTGGTGTATTGTATTGTATAGCCTTACATGGCAGAATGTTTTTATCAAAATGCCCCGTTTTGCAAAATGATCATTTGAAAACTATAAATGCTTTTTAATCCCAAAATTTGAACTAAATCTATCTAAACGGAGATATTTTGCATATGGGTAATTTTTCAAAAAGGGGTGTTTTGAAAAAGGGAAATTTTGCGAAAGGGACATTCTGGCGACGTAAGACTTGAAATATCTACTCCATAACGAGCTGCCCCTTTATCCTCGGAGTCAGTCCAAACAGTCTAATGTCGTATATAATTACAGACAACTCATCAACGGCGAGTGCGGTTTGCGGATTAGGGCTCGTATTTATAAAGCAATCTCTATAGAGCAATATTAAGTATAGATATGACAGGCTGTTTTGTACTGGAATGACATTTCTGATACGTATCCAAACTAGCTGTCAGTCTCAAGTGCTGTTTATCAATACGGTCCTAGGCCTCGGTGGTGTCGTCGTCGATAATAGTGTTCGGATATAACCAGTTATAACCGGTAATACCCGGTGTAAGAGCACCATTAACTACAAAGGTCTTTCAGAAAATTAAGGTAGGTACAAAATTTACGACTTTCCCATACAAAAAAATTACGTCGAACATTCAATTTGTATCCCTTTTATGATTTCTCGCAAAGAAAATAAAAACATCCTGGTAAAAGTTGTTCAGTTTCTTTGACTAAGCAACCCTTATAAGTTTGCAAAACTGTCCCTTGCATCCGTTATAATAGCTGCCCCAAAATTCACGGAGGCAATCCAAACAGTCTAACGTCGTATGTAATTACAGTTTAAACAATTCATCAACGACGAGTGCGGTTTGCGGATTAGGTCTCGGAGGAGTTGTCGTCGGTACGAGTGTCCGGATATAACCAGTTATAACCGGATATATTTTGTTATAACCGGGTGTCATATAGTACTCCAGCAAATACCCTCAGAGGCAGCTGGAAATAAGATTCAACTGAAAACTAATATTATACTTTGTAAAATTTTGGATGGTATATATAAATAATCACGTTTTTATCCCTAATGGGTTAGGCAGAGTGTAAACGACCTAAAAAAAGGTCGTTCCGTCACGTCTGACAAAGTTTTAAGGGTTATTTGAGATAGATTTATAGGTATATTGCTGTAGTGACAGGTTGTCAGCCCATCGCCTAAATTACAATATACTGAAACCCTCAGATCCCTTAGCTGATTTTTACAGCATGCCCGGGAGGAAATGCAGCTGGCACATTCTATGTTTTTCTCTCGCTTCCAGCATGGAAGAATGGAATTTTGGATGGTAGTTGCGACAAATTCCATTTAGGAGGAAAACAAAAGAAAATGTCACTGAAATCTATAGGAATTGTAACTGTTACCATCTTAGATTTTTTGAGTATAATTGATAAGAAGAAAAGAAAGTGAAAGAGAGAAATAAAACCATGAAATAACTCAAGGAAATTATTTTATTAAAATGTTGGGCCAAGGTGGCCATTCTACACTTAATCTTAGATTAGAAGGTAATTAAAATTAATGGCATCCAATAATTCAAAAATCATAAATTATTTGTATAATACTATTAAGGTAATTAAAATAAGCATACAATTCATTCCATTTACAAGCAACCTCAAATTATTATCTATTTACAGCATCAGCAGTATTCATTCCTTATTCATTACGTGCATAATAATTTAAATGTAAATTAATTATTAAGTTTAAAATCTTAAAAAGTTGTCTAATTAATAAGAAACAAAGGGACATTGGATAAAAATAATGTACTCCGTATTAGGATTATGAATAATTACAATAATAATTTTCTTTTCCTGTCACAATTATCATAATTTTGCAAGAATTAGGTACAAATGATGCATTTTAAAACTTGTCATTATTTAGTGGAGGCCCTATTTAAGTTAATAAGCATCTTTATAAGTATATCTAAAGATTTTGCTGAATTATTTTTTAAAACATGCATATTGCTGAAATGTACGTTCATTTTTATTATAAATTTAAATAATTCGTTTAAAGTGATGCACACAAGATCACTAAATCGATAATTAAAATTATCACCTATAATTTTCTATAAACACGAGAGAATAGAAAGGCGCTGATACACAAAAACATATTGGTTTGAGCATAAACTCACTGTGGAAAAATCTCATCAAATTTTTGTCTGAATTTCAGGGCCAACACATTCCAACAGCTTGCATAGGAACCTCCAACCACGTCTGAAAATTGTCCACCGATCTATCTGAATTCAGCAATATAAACCCCTTGTACCAAGATGATACAATCTTATCATAGTAGAATAAAAATATGCTTTTGAACTCATCACTGCAACGTTCAAAACCCGGATGTATAGCACCAGGAGTATTCTTACAGTGAATGCTATTGAACTTAGAATCATAAGTTGCTATTGGTCGAGTAACTGGCTTTCTTGGAACACCACATTCTAAATCCAAAATCCATGGAAAATCATTGTTAAATTCAGGCAATTTACAGATTTCGTCTATCAAAGTATTGTAATCGAATGAAAAATATCTTGCCGGTTGAAAAAGATCTTTAGGCAACAGGAAATAGCTTTCAAAGTCTAATGGCTTGAAGTCTTTTGTTGATCGTATTGGACTTGTTTGCAGTTTATGTGTTATTTCATCTATGACGGCAGTTGCGTAAGATGTGTCGACATTGTTTCTTGGTATTGGAGGTGGTTCATAGAAAGCCGATTCAAATCCTTGACTAAAGCTATAGTCAGCGGGAGCTATTGAAGCGGCCATTGGTGAAGGCATGTGCATAGAAGGTTGTGAAGCTATCAATGGCGAGCCTATGAGTGATGAATATGGTGAACAGGGATACACTTGTGAATTATATATTGGAACAGGCAAAGCATTAGGCACATAATTCATAGCATTATTATTTATAGGCACATGAAGGACAGGAGGTACAGGCATGGGATACAATGGACTGTGTACTGGTGGGACTGCTGAATTCCATCCTGGATTTCCGTATGGGTATGCAGCAATGATTGGTGGTGCATAAGGAGAGTTATGAGTGTATATTGGTACGGGTGGAGTATATGGTGGATAATATACCGGTGGTGGATACTGTGGGCAGATATTGGCTGGTCTGCGCCTTGTTGTTGGGTTGACAATAGCAGAATTGGCAGCATTATACAGTTTGTTTGTATTTCGTTTAGCTGGTCTGTTTTTTCTGTTGTCATGTCCGTTGGAACTACAGGGTTCTTCATCGAGATTCAATCTTCTTGGATCTAATCGCCTTCTCTCATTCTTATCAGGGGTAGTTTTCTGTGACATTATTAATTTGTTCCTTTCGGCATCTGGAACGAAGTAACATATGAGTATTTTTACACAAATCGTTAAATATTTGAAAACAGTTACAAAATAATAGAAACGTAGTTTACTTACTTGATGAAAAATGTCCTTATAATTAAATAGTTAACGTGCAATTTTAAAATTATCAATCTAAAATTTTAAACACAAACATGTCAAGTAAAACTTTACTTTCGTCGAATAAATAATTAAAATAAATTATCAAAAAGAAATGCTTTTATTTCACAAGGGCAGCATATTGTCAACGATGTAGGTAGATGATATTTAGTTTTTGGCGACATCGTTCCGTTTGACGCAACAATAACTCCAATAGTCACTGTTAAAAAAAAATACAGTGGTTTTATAAATTAAAATATGTTATACGTGAATTAAAAAAAACTTACTGGGAAAAATTTGTGGGGGAAAGCCTGCGCATCTAAAATTCAATCTTATTTTTTACAGCCTGCGGTGGATCCAACTAAAGATTAGTCCAGGTGAATGCAAAAGGACAACTTATACTTAATAACGTACTTGACGTTCGACTTTGGGGTACCTACGTAGCTACGTCTAACAATTTAAGGAAAATAGTAAAATATCCCGTTCTTTCCAGAGCTCTCGTCTCAAATTGCTTCTCTCGCTCGTTGCTAACGACATCTATTGTCCGTCTTCGGAACTAGACTTCTTTTATTTGGCGGGAAAGAAGCAGCGCGGAATTTATTCAATGCACCTCCACAGTCGTTGGAATTTATTTTGTCTGGTGCAAACTTTTGTACCGGTAACACAGGGAAAATGTATTTCTTAGTCCTGGGAAGTAGTAATGTAGACACCTATTTATCGAAATAAATTATCTCGTACTTATATACTCGTAAATATGTTTCGTTTTTCGAAGATTAATAATTACAATAAGTTAAGTTAAATAAGCTTAATTCTTCCATGCTGTTCTTGGAGCGAAAGAAAAACGTAGAATGTGCCACCTGCATTTCCTCCCGGGCATGCTGTAAAAACCAGCTATATTGTAATTTAGGCGATTTTCTAACAACCTAATTACCTACAAATCTATCTTAAATAACCCTTAAAACTTTGTCAGACGTGGTGGGACGACTTTTGTTTAGGTCGTTTACGCTCTGACTACCCCATTAGGCATAAAGGCGTGATTATATGTAGGTATAAGTTAAGCTCCTGATACAATTTTGATATCAATCGATTCTAAAGTAAGTGTGCTTTCCACTTTCTCGCAGGCATTCTTTAATAGGTACATAAAAAAGGTAGCCAGATAAGCTAGCACTTAGACGTATGATCATTATCAATCTATTCCGATCTAATACCAAAAACTAATACCACTTGGTATTACTTTATTTCTGAATTTATTTTCCATTCCCAACGAGTACTACATTGTAAACCAATACCAAAACAAGTTTGAAGGAATTAAGTACAGTCAGGTTCAGTAAAATTTAAATGCTTTGAGTTGTGATTTCAGTTAATGTTTAATTAATATTATGGTGTGATAACTGCCTCCGTGGTCTAGTGGCTAGTGCCATGGGCTCCCGATCCGGAGGTCCTGGGTTCGATTCCCAGGGGGTAAAACACAAAGTTGATATTTGAGAATTTATCACTTTGTGAATTTTTCCCCAGTTTGGGTAGGACATTGCAGGCTGAATCACCTGATTGTCCGGAGGGCACGTTAAGCCGTCGGTCCCGGTCGCTGTCTTTGATAGTGGTCGTTACACAAAACCATGTCAGAGGCCTGATAGTTGTGCTACTAGGCGGTTTAAAAACTCTGACACCAGGGTTCATCGGGTCCATAGACTCGATACCCACTCGACAGAAGAAGAAGATGGTGTGATATACATATAACTCACAAAAGTTTTAATTTCCTCTAATTAGACTTCTAATCCTAATTATATCTATATTTAATTCTAATTAGAAGAAATTTGCAGTATTAATTAACTGTGATACTTACCTAGTATGTAAAGATGTATGGTATAGATGCTCTAGAATAAAATATCATAGACATCACAGATGATCGACTAATTACGTATCTTAATAATTAAACATGTAATTTGTTAGAATTTAAGTAAAATAATTACTTACATGAAGTAATTATTTTACTTAAATTCTAACAAAATTATAAAATATCTCAGACAATCAACTTTTAATGTAACAAAGTTTTTGGAAGAATATCAAAAATGGGTAATTTACTTACAATCCAATAATAGTCATAAAATATCACAGATAATCAACTTTTAATGTACTTAACAATGTTTTTAACAAAAATATGAAAAATGGCTAATTTACTTACAATCTAACAATAATTATAAAATATCACAGTCAATCAACTTTTACAATTATGTACCTTAGCAGTATTTAAATCAGAAATATTTTCTGCAAAGACATAAATATTACATAACTTAAATATTTTGAAGTAGTTTTTAAGAAATAATCAGCTTAATTTTATAAAGTCACCATTTTTTTTCTTTATTTTCTTTTCAAGGAGTTGGTCAGTAACATATTTGATCCACCGATTTTTCATTATAGTTTCCGTTGCACCTCGTTTTGCGTTAGGTGCATTGGTCATGTATTGCTTAGCAACCACTGATTGCAAATCTGTGTTTTCCTTCAGAGCTTTTAAAAGCTGATATAAATTGTAATTTTTGGGCACAGTGGAGTTTAATTTCATACGCCAAGGCTCTACGGGATTTGTGGTTCTATGGCGTTCACTAAAAACACCCCAAGTGTCTACAAAACTCTCATCTTCCAACCATTGTGATACCGTATAGTTATTAAATGCTTCAATTGCTGCTGAATTTCTGATATTAGGGGTCGTGGAAGTAAAGATGAAAGTCTTACATGTCTTCAGGTGATAGCATATTTTGTCAGATGAAGATCTTTTTTCCATACATTTTTGGAGAAATGAAAATAACACCCTTTCACCTCAACTGAGGGAAAGACATTTGAAATAGCGTTCATTGCTGCTTGTACAAAATCTGTCATAAACTTGGAGGGATCCCATCCAGAAATATTTTGCTTCAATATTTCAAATAAAGTTTTGTATGTTTTTACTGTTTTTCCTATTCAGTAAAACATAAATTAGAGGAAACATGCGAGTGTGCTCTTCGTCGCTTCCAAAATCTCCATGGATAGATACTATACAACTGAAGAAATGGTAGAGGGCAATATTGAAATGTTCCATCACATTGATAAACTTTAATTTCGGCCATTTGCGTTAGTTGATTCGGATGGGCCAAAATTATTATTCGGGTATTAGACTCGTCTTCATAATCATACAATACAAAATCTCGAAATCGTGATGGGATTTCTACTTCGTCTACTGATTTGCATTTTATTTTAGGCACACCACCATCCTTGTTTCTTGCTACATACAAGTTGGTTTTCAGGTTTTTGAACGTTGGGAAATTTTTCTCCAAATTCTGTTCAGCTTCAGAGAATTGGGATTTAAATACATACATACATACATACATACAATCACGCCTGTATCCCGAACGGGGTAGGCAGAGCGGAAACGGATTTAAATCTATACATATAATAAATCTCTAGAAGGGTCGTGTCTGTACATTGAATATTTGTACAAAAAAATAATTGCAGTGGACATTATTAACGATATAAAGACCAAAATGATTTTTATAAGAATTTTTATCTGTCTGTATGTTACCACATCACGCCAAAACTACTAAACCGATTTCGATGGGACTTTTATTATTCAACTGTGTGTTACCCGGGTTGCAACTACCGGGATACCTAAAATCACGCTACCTGACTTAGGGGGTAGGCAGGAAATTTAAATCTGGCTGTTTCTTAAATAATTTTTATGGAACTTTTTTTATTTGACTGAGCATTATTTAAAATCAAAGTTACGATACAAATAATCACGCCTTATGAGTTAGGAGGAAATTGAATTTCAGTTGTTTTTAACCGATTTTGATTGAAGTTTTCTGTTCGACTGGGCATTACTCAAATTCAAAGTAACGATACAAATAATCAGTAAGCAGGAAATTGAACTTTCATCGTTTTTAACCGATCTTAAAGGGACTTTTTACTTGAAAGAGTTTTTATGTGAGAGAGTTTGTGAGTCACCTGGTGTCCAGCCAAGGTTAGAAATAATCACGCAAACCATTCTTATATTGAGTAAGTACCCCAGTTTGTATGGAAAACACGCAGTGTCGAAAATACTGAAAACTTTTCTCTACGCGTAGCTCGCACGCAGAATCGTGTTTCCATACAAAACAAATAAGATCAGACTATGCGAAACAAGATTCCGCGCGCGGGTTAGCAGATCCCGCACCTACGCGCGGAGATGCCTTTTCAGTATATTCGACACTGCGTGTTTTCCATACAAACCGGGCGTACGAAGTCGCGGGCACATACATACATAAAATCACGCCTTTATCCCTTACGGGGTAGGCAGAGCGTTAAACGCCTCGTAAAAGGCGCTTTCGCCGCGTCTGACAAAAATTGAGGGCAATTTTAGATTGTAATGTCGCGGGCACAGCTATTGTAATTTAAATCTTTGGTATCGGGGTGAAATCGGACTTTAATACTGTTTCTCGTAGTTTATTTATTACCCTCACCATCAAGTTTTTTACTTCATCGAACTTGCAGCTACGATTTTTCTTGTTAGAAATATTGCTATCATGCAGAAATAGCAATATATTATTACAAATACTAACTGACTTAATTTTTTTTAAAAAAAGGAACGTTCTTACAACACACCTTAATTTGCAAAGATCCACTGCAGTCTTTAACATTTACACATCTCCAATGGCTCCATCTATTTTTATTTTCCCGCTGTTTAGTGTACTGGTGACCAGCTCTCAACAAAACCAAGCTCCCATTTCTGTGTATAAATGTCAGTTCTCTTGGCTTTCCTGAAGATGTTGAAGGCTGATTATCAGCTTTATCAGCCATTTCTGTGATAAACACACAAGTGATGAACGAATATACATACATACATACACATACATACAGTCACGCCTCCATTCCCAAACATATAGTCACGCCTCCATTCCCAATGGGGTAGGCAGAGCATAAACGACCTTAACAAAGGTCGTTTCGCCACGTGTGACAAAGTTTTGAGGGTTGTTTAAAACAGATTTGTAGAATTGCAATATACTGATACCGTCGGATCCCTTAGCTGTTTTTTACAGCATGCCCGGGAGGATATGCAGCTGGCACATTTTATGTTTTTCTCTTGCTCCCAGTCCAGCATGAAAGCAACAAACATATAAAACGTAGGTATTACTCACACATTAAACTGTAATACAATACCAATTTTAAATAGGAACACACAAGTAAATCACAATTAAATTCCATGAAAATACTCACTTTATAAAAAAAACACTTTCACTGGATGTGCACTACCCGCCGCATGGATATGTACTGAGTTGTCTGAGGACAAGACTTAAAAGATAATAATAATAATAATAAATTAGCCCAGCAGCAGGAACAAAACTGAATAAGAAAATAAAACCCTATTTCATTGATTTACGTTTCTGCGCCGCAACAATAACATATTTTTGCACACTGAATGGTTCCTTCGATTTTAGAAACAATAGGTATCATCCGACCCTTTTTCGCAGGTAACGAGAAATGATTCATTTTAACTATTTGTATGTAAACTCACTCTAAATATCGTGGAACGATGATTATTTGGAAAGTTTTAAGAATTTTAGTACCTATTAATTACGATATTATGATTTACATAATAAATCTTAGAAAATAGAATAAAATTTATGAAGAGTGTACAACAACTAACGTTTTGGTATTCGTTAGGAATAGATTTTTTGTTTAAAAAAACGTGGCACTCGTTGGGAATGAAAAATGAATTCAGAAATAAACTAATAGCAAATGGTATTAGTTTATTTCCAAAATGGTATTAGTTTAATGCCAAATGGTACTAGTTTTTGGTATTAGATCGTATTATCCCAGAAACAAATAGTAGCTACTTATTCACCTTATTATCTCACTCATTACACTTTTCCCCCAAGCAAGATATATCTAACTTTCATAAACTCACTTAACCCCATTAGGGATAATGACGTGATTATATGTATGTATAAGTTAAGCTCCAGATACAATTTTCATATCAATTGATTCTAAAGTAAGTTTGCTTTCCACTTTCTCGCAGGCATTCTTTAATAGGTACATAAAAAAGTAAGCCAGATAAGCTGGCACTTAGTTAGCCGTATTATCCCAGAAATAAATAGTACCTACTTATGCACCTTATTATCTCACTAATTACACTTTTCCCCCAAGCAAGCTGTGTCTAACTTTCATAAACTCACTTTATATCTTCCATAAATCCCGAGTCAAATGTAGAAAAAAGGCAAATGAATTGCGAGCCCGCAGTCACGTTCAGTAATTCCACAAGATCATGTGCAAAAACAAAGAATAAAGTGAAACAAGTGGCTCGTATAATCTTTATTTTGTGCAGAAATACAGTGGGTGCCGCCACATGAAGCTCTTTGAGCGTGAGGTTCGGAAGCCACGTCCTACTTGTCGGTGGCTTGATGCAAAGGCTGACGATGAGGTTTCTAAAAATATATAATCCAATCTATTATAAATGCGAAAGTTTGGATACTATATTATTTTCAATCTACTTTTCTTCCATGCTGGGCTGGGAGCAAAAAAAACATAGAATGTGCCAGCTGCATTTCCTCCCGAGCATGCTGTAAAAACCAGCTAAGGGATCCGACGGTTTCAGTATATTGCAATTTAGGCGATGGGCTGACAACCTGTTACTACAGTAATATACCTACAAATATGTCTTAAATAACCCTCAAAACTTTGTCAGACGTGGCGGAACGACCTTTGTTTAGGTCGTTTACGCTCTGCCTACCCCGTTAGGGATATAGGCGTGATTATATGTATGTATGTTTGTACTTTTCAAGATCCTTATCAATAGTGCAGCAACACACAGGCGTCACTTACTGCGTGCAAGGTCCGCTCAAACCGCTGTGAATGTGGATGCTTTTTGCATTACCTACAACACAATATGCATCACGTTACGTTCTACGCGCGCGTAGGGATGAACTCTGTAAGTGACGCCTGTGTATTTCTGCTCATACATAACATTTTCTGCTGGTGGCAAACCAACAAAGAATTGATTTAGAACACGAGAAATTACGCCCCTGAATTCAGCCACCTTATTGCGGATTGTCTGCCATCCATTAGGTCTATGAGCGTGCAGGTCTTGGGTTGGGGCATGGTTTGCCAGCACCGCAAATAGAGGTACAATCTACATCAGAGCTTGCCAAATATGCCTATCTAACCATGTTCTCCTTACCTATGTCAACCCTGGGTCCGATCCGATGAATTTGAAGGTGTATAAACATTTGAAACTTATTTTTAGCACGTCTTGCAAAGTAACTAAGTTATAGATCGCTTGTAGCTTGTGCTTTGTAGTAACTAACACAGTTGAGACCAATTGCTCGTCCGTCCTTTGTCTCTGAACGTCGAAGTTTGTGCGCCAAAGAAAACCTCATACGTACGTGATCATGCCTGCGTGCTGCCTCCGAGGCTTGGAATCAAGATGGTAGACTCAGAAAATATTATTTTCTGTACTTGTTACAAAGTAAACATACGAATAGTCGTAAAAGAAGAATAATTCTAAACTTATTTTTGTACTGAAGGGGATTGTGTGTTCTATGAATAAGTAAAAATACAACTAACGCCGTCAAAATGGCTGCCAACTATTTCTGACAGTTATAGATACAGCACCCTCGCCCGCGTTCAGTTAAAGCCTTGACTAAACTTACCATCTTTAAGATGCGCTATTCGCCAAAGAAGATTACACTGGCCAACTTCATCATCTTCCTAGCCTTATCCCGTATCTCACGGGGTCGGCTACCTAATCTAGGGGATTGACAGAGGGTACTGGTTTTTACATAGAGCGACTGCTATCTGACCTCCGCAACCAAGAAGGGAAACCAGACCCAATCCTAGATTAGGTCAGAGTTTTCAAGCCGCCAATGCTTAGCATTGGCCTCTGATATGGCTTAACAACTAATATCTACGGTAATAAACGATATTAACCGGGACCAACGACTTAACGTGCCTTCCGAAGAACGGAAATAGCGCCGAATAAACGTACATATGAAATTCGAAAACCGAAAAACACATTGGTACATGGTGGGATTCGAACCACGACCTCCCCGCTCAGGAGGCAGCCCTATCCACTACACCATCGGGCTCTCTAATTACACTGGCCAACTTATACAGTCAAAGTTTGAGAATTTACTTATGAATTTTAAAAACTAAGTTAGTCATCATCAAAAACGTATAGTGCTTTAAATAAGATGACACCATCTATATTTTCCAACTCGATTTTAGAATGAAGGTAAACAAAGTTTCATATCTTTTTATTCAAAATCACATTTCAAAAAGAAATTATACGTGTTGGCAAATTAGTTAAATTACAAGAACTACAATTTCATTATGTTGTTATATCTAATAGCTAAAACTTATTTTCGAAATAAGATACTTGATTAAAAGACATGAAACTTTGCTTACCTTTATTTTAAAACCGAGTTGGACATACTACAGTATGCCGTTTTATTTTAAGCATATAGCGTATCTTTGGCAGGATTAAAATCAGCTGTTGTGTTGTTGTCTCTTTTTCTATTTCAAACTGTTTAAAATTTTAGATAGTGACATACACGATGTACTACACATAGTATTATTGTCTGCAAAAGAAAAGGCACCATTGAGCTCTAAACAAGTAACGTAGATTTATGCGTTTATTATAACAAATTCGATCCTTCTATTTTGTTATATGAAAGTAGATTATACTTCTAATGGGAAGGGAACTTCTTCTTCTGTCGAGTGGCTATCGAGTCTATGACCCGATGAACCCTGGTGTCAACCCTGATGAACACAGCTATCAGGCCTCTGACATGGTTTGAGTAACGACAACTATCAAAGACAGCGACTGGGACCGACAGCTTAACGTGCCCTTCGAAGCACGAAATCTTTTTCATTTTCGGACAATCAGGTGATTCAGCCTGCAATGTCCTAACCAAACTGGGGAAAAATTCACAAAGTGATAAATTCTCAAATATCAACTTTGTGTTTCCCCCCTGGGAATCGAACCCAGGACCTCCGGATAAAGAGTCCATGGCACTAGCCACTAGACCACGGAGGCAGTTGGAAGGAAACTAAGCAAATATTTGAAAAATAAAGGTAAATAATCTCTGAACACGTGTAGGTAAGTCGACTCGTGTAGCTTTTATATTATAATAAACAATGTACAATTTCTACACAATGCCTTTGATTGATGTAAATCAATGATATTATATGTTACTCCGTAAATGTTAATATGCTTATATACATACATACATACATATAATCACGCCTTTATCCCTAATGGGGTAGGCAGAGCTTAAACGACCTAAATAAAGGTCGTACCGCCTCGGTTGACAACGTTATGAGGGTTATTAAAGATAGATTTGTAGGTATATTGCAGTAGTGACAGGTTGTCAGCCCATCGCCTAAATTACAATATACTGAAACCCTCAGATCCCTTAGCTGGTTTTTACAGCATGCTCGGGAGGAAATGCAGCTGGCACATTGTATGTTTTTCTCTCACTCCAAGGCCAGCATGGAAGCTATATACAGCTTATATACAGGATGGAATTTTCAAATCGCTCCTTCAGGGAAGTGCTCTAAATACTGGAGATATCAAAATTTTATTGAAAGGAAACATTTTATAATAATAAAAAAAAAACCACACACATAATCACTCCTTTATCCCCAATGGGGTAGGCAGACCGTAAACGATCCAAACAAAGTACGCTCAGCCACGTCTGACAAATTTTTGAGCGTTATTTGAAAAATATTTGTAGGTATTCTTTCTTCCAGTCCAGCATGCAAACTGATAGGGTTTTCAGCCAACGAAACTAAACAAGTTTCACAAAAAAAATCTTTTATCAATTAAATTTATAAATATCAATACAATTCTTGAAAGAGTTTCGTCGTCAAAGTTGTTTAGTTTCGTTGACTGAGCAACTTTTATTACTGTTTGCCATAGACACTCAAAAAAGAGGGTTTAGGTTTCCCGCGGGACACATTATTTAGTTTTTTTTTTTGTGTATTTCAGCATTAAGGTACATACATAAACATACAGAAATATCTCGCCAAACTGAAACAGTTTGTTGGCGAGGAGAGCGCTCTCTTAAGTACTACTTGATACATACATACATAAATCACGCCTTTATCCCTTACGGGGTAGGCAGAACGTTTAACGCCTCGTAAAAAGGCGCTTTCGCTACGTCTGACAAAAATTTAGGGCAATTTTAGATTGTAATATGTACACTATACGATTGTAATAAGTCACTAGACAGGTTGTCAACCCATCGCCTAAATTACAATACACTGTAACCAGCATGCCCGGGAGGAAGGGCAGCTGGAACATTCTATGTTTTTCTATCTCTCCCAGTCGTAGTAGTAGTCGATATCAGCTCTAATATAGTTGTCAGAATTAGAACTACCACAAATCATCATCAGAGACCTATTTAGTACGTAGGCAGTGAATTAGGCGTTCTTTGACCCCAGATTTCTACCGTAGCCAACCAACTTATTAAATTTATTTGATCCCTACTCATAAATATTTTTCATTAACATAACACTCAGCTTTCGGAAGTTGGGAAATTCCTCAAACATTAAACATTTCCTGACAATTTGTACGGGAGTGAAAAAAGTTTTGAATACCTGAAGTGACAAGTCAGGGGTCGCAGCCCCCGGGAGTACACCCCTGTCGTGAAATATTTGCTTTTTTTATTATTACCCGGCTGTTTACCCGACTGTCAAGGAAGGGTTATGTTATTCACGCTTATCTTGTATGTATGTATGTTTCTAAATTGATTTACCGGGTGTAAGGGACAGCATCCTACAAACTGATAGGGGTTGCTCAGTCAACGACATTGAACAGCTTTTACCAGGATTTTTTTTCATGAAGTGATAATAATTTTAGGCTTTTCCATATAAATATCCACCTCGATCAGACAATTTGTATGAAAAGCAAAAACAAACTGAAAAAATAATCTGGTGAAAGTAGTTTACTGTCGTTGACTGAGCAACCCCTATCAGTTTGTGGAATACTGTCCCTTACACCCCGTATAACAACGCATATTCAAAATAGCTTTATTAATTTCTAAAATTAGTCTTTTATGTCTGTTAGTCTGTAAGGTATATATTCTATGGGCCTCTGTTTACATTGTTTAACATCTACTAATGTAAATATTGTCTGAAATAAAATTATTTATTTATTATTATTTATTATTTGCCTCAACTGGGTTATCAAAATAAAGGAAATTAAAACGAGATTACAAAAGTGTTATATTTCATTGTCCTTATGTTAAAACTCCTAAATATATTCCAATTGTATTTTTATATGCAGTCGGGTTTTTCGATCTTTTTTCAAAATGTACTTTTTTATTTAGCTGCCAGTCCGGGGCGATGTTTTGCTTTAGTCGGAACGGTCGACTTTTTCAATAAAGGTCAGAGGTCGCTCCCATGGGAAACGCTGTAGGTATTACTGCGAAGTAATGTTTTAGTTTGAGTTAGATCGTAACTAAATATTTTGGAGCATACTTCTCTACTTACTTTACTTCCATGCTGGACTGGGAGCGATAGAAAAACATAGAATGTGCCAGCTGACTCTCTTCCCGGGCATGCTGTAAAAACCAGCTAAGGGATTCATGGGGTTTCAGTGTATTGTAATTTAGGCGATGGGCTGACAACCTGTCACTATAGCAATACATAGATCTATCTAAAGTGACCCTCAATACTTGTCAGACGTGGCGCAACGGCTTTTGATTGGGTCGTTGACGCTCTGCCTAACCCATTAGGGATAAAGGCGTGATTATATGTATGTTTGTAATTTGTAATTAACTAACTAGTTAATATCAATTACTTGTCAGAATTGTCATTTCAGTAGGTACAAACGTACGGGTCGTATTTATAAACCTTAAGATCGCTTTATAAATACGACCCGAGGACTTCTCACATAAATAAAACAATCAAGCGCAGACAGGATCCTGTCTTCTGATATTTGATTAGTTATTGTTTTTTTCATACTTTAGAAATACGAGGAGTAAAGGACAGCGTCCCATAAACTGATAGGGATTGCTCAGTCAACGACAAAGAATTTCCTGGTGGAAGTTGTTCAGTATCGTTGACTGGGCAACCCCTATTAGTTTGCGGGACGCTGTCCATTACACCCTATACGTATATCAAAAATACGTTTTGATACTAAAATTATAGATAACTTTATCTTTAAATTTGAATGATTCATTACCCATAATGCACATCACGGCCGTTTCTGCTATTTTAAAAGAAACGTGCACAACGAAACACCAATAAATATTTCTGTCATGCAGTAGACATTAATCAGGTCATTATAAATGCACACGGTGTCCGAATGTTTGGTTTAAACTTTATTTCGCGCGCTGCATGAAACTGAACGCATATATTTAAACTTCTGCATTAGGTAACCTTTACATATGAAATTACAGTATGTTGCCCTCATAGGACATACGTACTATTACAGATATACCAGGTGTAAGGGACAGCGTCGCATAAACTGGTAGGGGTTGCTTAGTCAACGACACTGAACAACTTCCACCGGGAAACTGTTAATTAAATGAAGTATGTGAATGCAATAAATAAATATGAATATGAATATGAAATTCTTTCAGGAGGAGAAAAAAATATTGGCTTTTCCATACAAAATGTTCACCTTGATCAGACAATTTGTATGGAAAAGCCATTTGTTTCAATTCCTGAAATAAATTCCTGGTGATAGTTGTTCAGTGTCGTTGACTGAGCAACTTCTATCAGTTTGCGGGACGTTATCCCTTACAGCTAGTATAGTGCTGTCAGACGTGAACGGAAGAAGAGGGAGAGGGTATCGGATGTAGCCAAGAAGAAACATGGATACCTACATGGGTCGTAAAGATCTTCCAATTAACGAGGAAGCAGACAAGGAGAAACATGGATACCTACATGGGTCGTAAAGATCTTCCAATTAACGAGGAAGCAGACAAGGAGAAACATGGATACCTACATGGGTCGTAAAGATCTTCCAATTAACGAGGAAGCAGACAAGGACAAACATGGATACATACATGGGTCGTAAAGATCTTCCAATTAACGAGGAAGCAGACAAGGAGAAACATGGATACATACATGGGTCGTAAATATCTTCCAATTAACGAGGAAGCAGACAAGGAGAAACATGGATACATACATGGGTCGTAAAGATCTTCCAATTAACGAGGAAGCAGACAAGGAGAAACATGGATACATACATGGGTCGTAAAGATCTTCCAATTAACGAGGAAGCAGACAAGGAGAAACATGGATACATACATGGGTCGTAAAGATCTTCCAATTAACGAGGAAGCAGACAAGGATAAACATGGATACATACATGGGTCGTAAAGATCTTCCAATTAACGAGGAAGCAGACAAGGAGAAACATGGATACATACATGGGTCGTAAAGATCTTCCAATTAACGAGGAAGCAGACAAGGAGAAACATGGATACATACATGGGTCGTAAAGATCTTCCAATTAACGAGGAAGCAGACAAGGAGAAACATGGATACATACATGGGTCGTAAAGATCTTCCAATTAACGTGGAAGCAGACAAGGAGAAACATGGATACATACATGGGTCGTAAAGATCTTCCAATTAACGAGGAAGCAGACAAGGAGAAACATGGATACATACATGGGTCGTAAAGATCTTCCAATTAACGAGGAAGCAGATAAGGAGAAACATGGATACCTATGATTCGTATAGATCTTTCAATCAACGAGGAAGCAGACAAGGAGAAACATGGATACCTACTTGGGTCGTAACATGGGTCGTCAATTTTTTTCAATCAACGAGTAAGTTACTCGTACATCTGGATTAGGTAGGTAATGAAAACAACAACGCGATCTGTAATGCAATGGCTAAAGGAAAAATGGGCATAGAACACCATTTTTGAGCGCTTTTATACTAATCACTGAAATATATATTTTTTTAAATTAATTAATAAAGTGAATTGTTATTTGGAATTGGAGCTTTCTTCTGATTTTGATGGTTGGCTTAGGAAAACGCCTAAATTACTCCGAAAAATTATAAATCTTAGAGAAAAGTCACTAGAATGGAAAAGCGATTATTTAGCATTTACAACAAGTATTTTTTTTATAGCCTAATAATCGTCCCACTGCTGGGCAAAGGCCTCCCCTTTGTCTCTCCAGGCGTCTCTGTTTGCTGCCTCTGTCAGCCATTGTGCGCAGAAAGCATCTAGGTCGTCTTGTCATCTTCTAGGGGGTCTCCCCCGTCATCGGCGACCATCCTCCGGGATCCACTCAGTGACAGTTTTCGTCCATTTTTCAGGAACGACATATCCGGCCCAATCCCACTTCAGTCTCGCGGTTTTTCAGCCTACGTCTGTAATGCCTGTTTTTAAGTAATAATAATAAGTAATATTTTCTTTTCGTAAACACAAAACACAAAAAAAAATCGGAGGCTGGACTGTAAAGTAGACAAACTTACATAGAACGTTGTTGCCCAATAATACCCATGCCGCGGTTTACGACAACTAGTTTAGAAAATATTCAGTTAGAGGGCTCGATTCTAGATTTGCCAGCTAAAACGAAAATTAAAATCTATTTATCACTATCAGACTAAAAACATTGGAAAAGGACAGGAGATCTATTCTCAACGGTTTTTGATTTATAGTCGATAGTTTTATGCGTTATCATTTTTCTCCGCCGTCATAATATGATATGGCGGAT
The DNA here is from genome assembly GCA_949820665.1 of Scrobipalpa costella. Taxonomy (NCBI): domain Eukaryota; kingdom Metazoa; phylum Arthropoda; class Insecta; order Lepidoptera; family Gelechiidae; genus Scrobipalpa; species Scrobipalpa costella. The sequence continues at coordinate 4,507,631 of OX463307.1, read as the reverse complement.
TAAATTGACAGAAATACTGCTGACTTGTGCAAAAGTACGTCTAAATCTAACGGACAAAGTGTAAAACCATAAATTGCCTGTCCTTATATCTTAATTTTAGTTTTAGCCGGTGGTATCCTAGAATCGAGCCCAGAAGTCTCCTTAATTAGCTTAGTATGGTGTTTGACTTCAAATCTAGTGTCTTTGTAGTATAAAAGCTATTATCACTAAGCTGTAATCCTCTCATTGTTGTGCTTTTATCAACAGACGCTGCGAGATTGGACATCAACTTTTACTGTAATGGATATTGCAACGCAATTACTGGCCTTACTGACTTGCGACTGTTTGAGCGTTTGCTTTATGTATTTCTTCCATGCTGGCCTGGGAGCGAGAGAAAATCATAGAATGTGCCAACTGCATTTTCTCCTGGGCAAGCTGTAAAAATCAGCTAAAGGATCCGAGGGTTTCAGTATATTGTAATTGAGGCGATGGGCTGACAACCTGTCACTATAGCAATATACCTACAAATCTATCTTAAATAATCCTCAAAACATTGCTGGACGTGGCGAAACGACCTTTGTTTAAGCCATTTACGCTCTGCCTACCCCATTAGGGATAAAGGCGTGATTGTATGTATGAATGTTTTATGTAGGTACACCATCGAAAAGATCTATCTTCTGCTTCTTTTTATTCTTCTCATCAAGTTGGTTTCCCTAGTTCGACACTATGATGACAAAGTTTAACCCGCCTTATAGCGCAGATAATGAATAGGCCTCTGACATGGTTTGTGTAACGACCAATATCATAGACCGACGGCATATCTTGCCCTACGAAGCACGGAATCCTTTCTCTTAGTGACAATCAGGTGATTCAGCCTGCATAGTCCTAACCAAGGAAGAGAAAGGGGAAAGTCTCGCAAAGTGATAAATTAACAAGATATCAGCTTTGTGTTCCCCCTGGGAATCGGACCCAGACTCCCCGGATCATGTGCCCATGGCTCAGACCACTAGACCACGGAGGTGGTAGAATGATTGAGTAGGTGCCACCGCTCGTGCAAGCTTGACTTTTTTATTATATCAAGACGCACGTCTGTACAGCCCAAAACACAATGGGATGCAATTATGCCAAACGTCCGACCCCCAGTTCACTTGATTAATATTGGTTTAACGCTATCAAATGGAACTTGTTTATTTCGAATCATAACTGAAGCGAAGAGGCGTGATTTTGTTGTCTTTTGATTACTGGGAAGTATCGTGAAATCGGCTTGTGGGATATCCTATTGCAAATGTTTATTAGTAGGTAGAAGCCATAACGAAAATGTCTGGGTAGTTCAACAGTTTTATTTATTGGATTTGTTCTTGACTCTAGACAACGTCAGAGATGACAGAAACAGAGTCGTCTATGGAGCGAGGACACTGGCACTCTCACGCAGCGACGGAACACAGCAAGCTGTATGGCGCCGCACTCTGGTGGTCGCGAGCCAGGCGGCTCCTGCAGAGCCTACCACTGCTTTGTTGGGATCGTTTAACCGGACTTATTTATATTATTTATTACCCTAGATACCTACTGGTTACTTAAAACCATGTACATTTGCCTACAGATAAAAAAACCTTAATTTGCATTCTGCAAACATGACTGACATATTTCTGCCTTTCTGTTCAGAAACGAGGTGTTTATGTTGAACCTGTTATTTCGAACGTGTCATATTCTAAACACAACGTTATTTCCCACGGGGATAAACAAAATACATTTGCAATCATTAATTATTCAAATCAAATCTAGAAACGCTCCAAATGCGTCAATTTAGTTGCTTTCAGTATATAAACAGAAAGGTGCATGATTATTGTAACACTAGTGTGCAACTTGTCTCCGTTTACATACGTATGTTTTTTCTTCATGAAGATAGCTTCATAATAGCTATAGAGCTATTCCTCTAGGTGGTAGCTGAAAACCAGCGCTTTGCTCTTGAGCTAATTTTGACGCTGAGTTATTGCCTATTTGCACTGATACAGCACAAATTGTCTTTAGTTTACATGTACATGTTATCTCTTGTTTCTTTTTGTTTGGTGTAATTCAATTTCAGAACCAATTTTTTGTGTAAAATTTGTTACTGTAGTACCAAATAAACTTATCTATCTATCTAGTTTAGGTCCATGATGGAGAGATGCGGCGCATTGCTAATGCATGCGCATTAGTCTAACTGCATCCGTAGTCTAGTGGTCAGAGCCATGGGCTTACGATCCAGAGGTCCTGGGTTCGATTACCAGGGGGAGAACACAAAGTCGATATTTATATTACCAATTTATCACTTTGTGAGGTTTTCCCTAGTTTGGTTAGGACATTGCAGGCTGAATCACCTGACTGTCTGAAAAGAAAAAGGATTCTGTGTTTCGGAAGGCACGTTAAGCCGTCGGTCCCGGTCGCTGTATTTGATAGGGGTCGTTGCCTAAACCACGTCAGAGGCCTAATAGCTGTGCTACTAGGTGGTTTGAAAACTCTGATACCGGATCCCTTAGCTGGTTTTTACAGCATGCCCGGGAGGAAATAAGGTGGTACATTCTATGTTTTTCACTCGTTCCCAGGCCAGCGTGGAACTAGCATGTCTTCAAACAACGGACAAACCGACACCAGTTACAAAGTCTGACACTAGTAGGGCCAAAAATGAATATTCATGTTTTGCCGTTTAGTTTGGTTAGTCCAAATGAAATTTGATGAACATGCTGTGTCAAATGAATAGGTTACGAGATCTAATAATGAAATACGATTTGTTGCTTTGAATTTCAGAGCAAACATTTTCAGTAGCGTTCATATTTTGGATGTTATTTTGCGACACATGCAAAATTTGTTAAAATCCCATCCGTTTGTGTTTGACTAGGGGCAGAAATGTAATATGATTTGTTTTGAGTTTAATTTTGTATGTTATTAGATGGCTCTACTCTTCTTTTTCCCTTCTTAGCGAGTGGATTCTCGAGTGGAATAACGATCGTAGAACCCTGGTGTCAGAGTTTTCAAACCGCCTAGTAGCACAGCTATTAGGCCTCTGACATAGTTTGAGTAACGACCACTATCAAAAACAGTGACCGGGACCGACGGCTTAACTTAAATTTTTACTTTTCGGCCAATCAGGTGATTCAGATTCAGATCGCTGTCTTTGATAGTCGTCTATTATTCCATTAGCCAAACCATGTCAGAGGCCTGTAAGCTGTTAGCTGTGGTTTAAAATTCGAACACCAGAGTTCATCGGGTCGTTCGTCTACTCTAAAAAACACTAGATGAGAACTAAAAGCAGTCTTGCTAGAAATAGGCCCCAAGTCTAGGGGATATTATTCACCATGTTTGACTTTTAACAGCAAATAATACTCTTTTAGGGTTCCGTACCCAAAGGGTGAAAGACGGGTCCCTCTTGCTGAGACCTCGCTCTCCGTCCGTCCATCCGTCCGTCCGTCCGTCTAATTGTTAAGGGGGGCTCCCATACAACAAACGTGATTTTCTCTTTGTCACCGCAGGCTGTATCTCATGAACCGTGGTAGCTAGATAGTTGATATTTTCAACGATGATGCATTCTTGATGCCGCTGTAACTACAAATACTAAAAAAAAAAAAAAAAAATTAAAGGGGGCTCCGATACAACAAACGTAATTATCTGTCTATCCAAACCATTATTACCAAACTGTATCTTATAAACTGTGATAGGTAGAGAGTTGAAATATTCACAGTACATTGAGTTGTATAATTACTTTGAAAAAATTGAATTAGTAAATTAAAATAAAATAACGTTCAAAATAAATGGACGACCCCGAAAGAGATGGCGAGACGAACTAGATGCACACATGACTGAATGGCGAATGGCGAAAAATGGAAGAAAGGGAGAGAGGCAAAGCCCTGCAGTGGGACACCACAGGCTTTTAAATAAATAAATAAAATAATAAATATTCACGGGAGCTCCCATACAATAACGTGTTTTGTTTGCCGGTTTTTTGCTTTATATTAATAACGGTTTAGACATTATATTTTAACGATAATATTTAACCTACGTACGTATACAGGTAACAAATAGTTAAAGTATAATGTCTAAATATTGTGTAGATAATGGTACGAAACCCTTCGTGCGGGAGTCCGACTCGCACTTGGCCGTTTTTTTAATATCCTAGTTACACACAAGGATCCAGTTTATTGAATAAAAAGTTTAAATTTATTATACTTTATCTTCCTGCCTATCATTTTCTACTAGGGGCTAGGGTAAACAGAAAGTTTTGATTAAAACTACCCAGCTGGTTGAAAACTGACTAAATAATTGTTGTAGGTACGGAAAACCCTTGTTAATTAACTACAGATTGGGGTTTCTCATTCTGTTTGCTGTTTCGAAATTGAATAGTCTATTAAAGGTGGAAGGGTATTTTAAACTTTGTCAACTTTTCCATGAATTTCTGGTTGTAATGAGATATATGTATATGCTGGGCATGCTCACTGTGAGAACCCACCACATGATAATTAAACTATGTAAAGCATTTCATATTTTACCACATATTCTACGGTCCGAATAAACAAGTAGTTGACAATGAAATAAAGTATATTACTCAGTGATGATACTAAATAGATCGGAGTGGGGTTTGGGGTGGGATGGTATCTACCCTAGTGGTCCACCTCCGGCAACGGCAACACAGGTTTGCCTGTGAATAATTCTGGCTGAACGATCCCTACAAAGCGGTGGTAGGCTTCGCAACAACCTTCTCACCGTTCCGTCGGTTCGTGAGATTTCCAGTGCCATAACAGGCATCTTCTGGGTGAGCTCGCTACATGGACGCCTCTGTCACGGTCATCCCTGACCTAGTGGGTAGAGACAAGAGCAAACCCAAAGTTTTTGATATTTCAAACAATGCAGGAACATCATAATGGGCTTCGGGGAACTGTTCTACCGGAATCGAAAATGGTGGTCTCGTAATTAATAGGTAAGAACCGTAGTAGAGAGTATTCACAAGAGTGCTCCATGAATAATAATAAATTAATATAAATCCACGTTAATATAATATACCTATCTATACTAAATTGTTAAATAAATAAATACTAATACACACATCTACTATACATACACATAAATACACACTGATATGAATGTAAGATATACAATTCTGTTAAGATTTTGTATATAATTTCTGCCATGATTATGCTAAGCAGGTAATTAATCTATTATGGTCAAGTTTCGCTGGCTCCCATAGCACAGATTTATCTAGTATGCGAGACAGAGAACCTTATTAATATACTGCATACATACATACATATAATCACGCCTTTATACCTAATGGGGTAGGCAGAGCGTAAACGACCTAAACAAAGGTCGTTCCGCCACGTCTGACAAGGTTTGAGGGTTATTCAATATGGATTTGTACGTATATTGCTGTAGTGATAGGTTGTCAGCCCATCGCCTAAATTGCAATATACTGAAACCCTCAGATCCCTAAGCTGGTTTTTACAGCATGCCCGGGAGGAAATGCAGCTGGCACATTCTATGTTTTTCTCTCGCTCCTAGTCCAGCATGGAAGAAATTAATATACTGACATGTGCAAATTATGGCCTTAGCTTACATGTTACATTTTTAATGTAAATTTTATTATGAAAACATTAGTATTTGAGTTTGGCTTTATTGAATAAACATTTTATTATTTATTTACTATTGATTAGAAATTCGGAACAGGAGTTATATTTCTGAACCGTTCGAAAGGTAATGCGCATACGAAAGAGTAACATTCGCATGCGATTTTCATACAAATTGGCATACGAAAGTTGCTCTTTTGCATGCGAATTCGATTCAAGTGATTCAAAAATATGGCTTCAAAATGGTTTTAAAATGAAATTCCATGCAGGTATTAATAGCTGTTTTACTTTCATGTAAGGCTAGGAGCAATAAAAAAGCATATAATGTACAAGGCGCTAAAAATCCAGTAATCCTGTAATTTAAGCGATGGGCTGACAATTGACAATCCTTGGTCAACATACATACATACATATAATCACGCCTTTATCCCTAATGGGGTAGGCAGAGCGGAAACGACCTAAACAAAGGTCGTGCCGCCACGTCTGACAAAGTTTTGAGGATTGTTTAAGATAGATTTGTAGGTATATTACTGAAGTGACAGGTTGTCAGCCTGTCGCCTAAATTACAATATACAGAAACCCTCGGATCCCTTAGCTGGTTTTTACAGCCTGCCTGGGAGAAAATGCAGCTGGCACATTCTATGTTTTTCTCTCGCTCCCAGTCCAGCATGGAAATAATCCTTGGTCAATTCCATTCTATTCTGAAATGCCTTCTATCTACTAAATGTTTTATAATCTGCCCACCCTTTAAGATAAGGGATACGCGTAACTTTATGTATGTAGGTCATAATAATAAGTAATATATCGATATGTCACATTTTATATGCAAATATGGGATGATGGGAACGAACGGTATGTATGATCAAAAGCCTTTTCCTATTGACATTTTTGTATCAACATAAATATAATGAGACCTCATCGTAATATGTCATATTCTCTTTATGCTATATTTTCTTTTATGACGAATTTTCAATCTGTCTGTTCTCATATTTCTTTAAGAAAATTGTAATAAAAAGAACTTACATATTGTTTTTGTCAATATTTATTGTGAATAAACTTATTTCTTCCATTATGGACTGGGAGCGAGAGAAAAAACATAGAATGTGCCAGCTGCACTTCCTCCCGGTCATGTTGTAAAAACTAGCTAAAGGATCCGAGGGTTTCAGTATATTGTAATTTAGGCGATGGGCTGACATCCTGTCCCTACAGCAATATAACTACAAATTTATCTTAAATAACCCTTATAACTTTGTCAGACGTGGCGGAACGACTTTTATTTAGGTCGTTTTCGCTTTGCCTACCCCATTAATGATAAAGGCGTGATTATATGTATGTATGTATATTTTTTTAAGAACATTGTAATTAAAAAACGTACATATTGTTTTTGTCAATATTTATTGTGAATAAACACTTACTTAATTTTTTTATGATGATAAGGAGAAGTCAATGTAACATTCGAAAAATCATCTCTAGCCTTATCCTATATCTCACAGGGTCGGCTTCGTAATTCAGGTGATGGAACGAGGGTACTGGTTTATACACAGAGCGACTGCCATCTGACCTCCGCAACCCAGAAGGGAAACCAGACCCAATCCTAGATTAGGTCATAGTTTTCAAATCGCCAATGCTTTGCACTGGCATTTGACATGGTTTAACGACTAATATCTACGGTACTAAACGATATTAACCGGGAGCAACGGGTTAACGTGCCTTCTGAAGCGCGGATAAAGCGCCGAAAAAACGTACATCTGAAATTCGAAAACTGTAAAACACATTGGTACGTGGCTGGATTCGAACCATGACCTCCCCGCTCAGGAGGCAGCGGCCCTATCCAGTCAGTACACCATCGGGGTCTCTTAACATTTGAAAAATATGTTGCAAATATATGTAGTCCTCTTAGTCCTTTTTCGATAACTGCCTCCGTGGTCTAGTGGCTAGTGCCATGGACTCCCGATCCGGAGGTCCTGGGTTCGATTCCCAGGGGGGAAACACAAAGTTGATATTTGAGAATTTATCACTTTGTGAATTTTTCCCCAGTTTGGTTAGGAACATTGCAGGCTGAATCAACTGATTGTCCGAAAAAGAAAAAAGATTTCGTGCTTCGGAGGGCACGTTAAGCCGTCGGTCCCGGTCGCTGTCTTTGATAATGGTCGTTACTAAAACCATGTTAGAGACCTGATAGTTGTGCTACTAGGCGGTTTAAAAACTCTGACACCAGGGTTCATCGGCTCGATAGACTCGATACGCACTCGAAAGAATAAGTCCTTTTTCGATAACCTTCTAATTGGGTCCTCCAGAACTGGAATACCACTTACATGCATACCTATATACATGCTTATTTATATAAAAACTAATAACTATTCCGATGTTCTATGATTTTTTGCACCCACCGTGCTATTTTCTTTTTGAAAATATTAGAAATAATAAATCTAAAATTCCACCTGTCAGCGATTGAATTTTAATTTGTTATTCCTAATATTTTCTAATTCATTTAAAACTGTCATTTTTATTTCATTGTACAGGCCTTTTCAAAGTTACGAAAATTAACTCAATTTATTTTTCATGTCAATTCTTAAAACATTATTCTGAATCTGGTTAGGGTATGTGAGGGGAATAGGCGTATGTGAGTGTTTTAATAAACGTTATACATTATAATAAATGCATTCGTGATCTAAGTGGTCAGAGCCATGGGCTTACGATGCGGAGGTCCTGGGTTCGATTACCAGGAGGGGACACAAAATTGATATTTGTCAATTTATCACTTTGTGAGGTTTTCCCCAGTTTAGTTAGGACATTGCAGGCTGAATCACCTGATTGTCTGAGACTCGAGAATCCACTCGCTAAGAAGATTATAATAAATTAAATTTTTGTTATACCTACTAATGAAACTTAGTAACATTACTTTGTTCCTTATTCTCGAAATATGAGAATAAAAAATGTGCTCATCTCCATAACCAAATTTTAACAGAACTTATGGTAGTACCTAAGTATAAAATTTCCCTTAACATTTTATTATTCATCAAACTTACTGCCTCCGAGTACTGGCCAAATCAGAACTTGAATAACATTTGATGCCTATAAAATAAAAAAAGGTCGCTGAACATTATTTCGGGCCCTCGAAATCAAATAGCAAACTCTATTGTTATGCAAACATGTTGCGAAGTACTCAGGGCTTAATATTGTGTTCAATTCCCGAAGGAGTGCTTCAATTTTCCAAGTTATATCCTTAAATATCTTGTTTTCGGAATGTGTCTCCCGTGGATTTGGGATGTCTGCTGAATAGTATTGGAAGGGAATGTGCCGCGATAGGGAGTTGCGAGTTAAGAAAGAATTTTGGAGGTGAAACAAAGCGTTTTTTTAAAATATATATATCTACTCTCTATGTAATTTGCGAAATGGCGTCTTGGGCTCGTATTAATGAAGCGAACTCAAACTTAAAACTTATATTAAGGTATGTATTTGACTGAAATTACATTTCTGATACGAACTCAAACTCGCTGTCACTCATGAGAGTTGGTATAGACCCTCCATTTTAGTCGGAATCAAGTTGGAATACACAAATTGCTTAGGAATTGCAAACATGTTTCATATCGAAGTGATAGGATAGTACCAACGGTTTAGCGTGTAAAAAATCTTGATAACATTTTAATTTAAAGCAAACTGTAAATGTAATATGTACTTAACATTATTATGATTAAAATTGTATTTCTGTCAAATTTATATGATAAACATACATACATATAATCACGCCTTTATCCCTAATGGGGTAGGCAGAGCGTGAATGATCTAAACAAAGGTCGTTCCGCCACGTCTGACAAAGTTTTGAGGGTTATTTAAGATAGATTTGTAGGTATATTGCTGTAGTGACAGGTTTTCAGCCCATCGCCTAAATTGCAATATACAGAAACCCTCGGATCCCTTAGTCGGATTTTACAGCATGCCGGGGAGGAGATGCAGCTGACACATTCGATGTTTTTCTCTTGCCAGCATAGAAGAAATTATTTGATGAACCATTTGCCACATCCAAAATCTTACACATTTTTTCTGTTTCAAGCGCCTAACATCCAATGGCCCGTGAAATACAAGAGGCAACAAGGCGGGAAAGTTTTAAACTTTCCCGGACGGACGACAACCGAGTTTTCCCGGTCGTATGCTGATTCCGGGCCCGGGCATACAATGGTGTTGATTCTCGCGACACCATTCTATTAAAATCATATTAAAGGCACATCTCTTAAAATTTCTGTCAAGTAAATCATAATTAAGCATTAGTAATAAGTATATTTTTACATTGTAATGTATAATTAAGCGAGCTTCTGATCTCACAGTCAAACTGTATGTACAGTTTTGTAGGGCAATGTTTAGTTATTAAGTTTTACCCTGTACCTTATAAAAATAAAATAAATAATAAAAAAATTAAGAAATCGCTGTCACTTTCTCAACTTTGACATATGATAAGGTTAGAAAATAAACACATTACTTTGATATTTCTTATCCTCAAACGGTTAAAAAAGGAATTTTAAGTATATAGCTTAGAGCATGCTTTCTTATTTTTTCGTCATAATACTTAGGCCCGTATTGATAACCAACACTTGAGACTGACATCTAGTTTGGGGTCGTATCAGAAATGTCATTTCAGTACCAAAACGTCTGTCAAATCCATACTTAATATTGCTCTCAATCTTACTATCGCATTATAAATACGAGCCTAAGCAATCTTACGTCTGTTTGGAAATGTTAAAGTCATCTCTGTATTTTTTATCCTTATCATAATGCCTTCCATGCTGGACTGGGAGCGAGAGAAAAACATAGAACCAGCCAGCTGTATTTCCTCCTGAGCATGCTGTAAAAACCAGCCGCCATGCTGTAAAGGATCAACAGACAGGCTGACAACCTGCCACTACAGCAATATACCTACAAATCTATCTTAATTAACCCTCTAAACTTTGTCAGACGTGGCGAAACAACCTTTGTTTAAGTCGTTTACGCTCTGCCTACCCAATTTGCGATAAAGGCGTGATAATATGCATGTATGTATAATAATGTCAAAGTTGGAAAGCGACAGCGCTCTCTTAGAATGGTGTCGCGAGAATCCACACCATTGTATGCCATACATACGGCTTCCTTGCGTCTGCTTACTGCTACAAAACTTACACAACTTTTCAATTGTCGGCTCGCGGATTTCTGGCACTATGAATGCTGAGTTTTGTGTTGCATGAAAATTTTTGCAGAGTTCGCATGAGTTTTATCGAAATATTCTAGAAACTACAGTACCTATAAGTCAAATGTGCATCAAAATTTCCGTTTGCATATTATGAATGTTATCTTTAAGATGGAGTACAAAAACTAAATATTGCTTTTTATTCGCATTTTTTTATATATTTCAAGGTTTACTATACATAATGGTTAGGTATTTTTTTTGCAATTTCTGTGATATTCAAACCAAACTTTATTCATATTCAAAGTACTATTAAGATCTAAACTTATTAAATTTATTATTAACTTATATTTAAAAAAAATATTTTTAAATGAATTTTCCAACTAACTCTCTTTTCAATATTTTAATGTATTAAGTTTGAAGTTTTTTGAACTTCTTTCAGTACTAAGCTAACTTACTTATTACTTAAGTTGTTTGAATATCAAATATTTTAGTTCGTAGATATGCTTTAGAAATAAAATCCAAGTAATACCATAATATAATTTATTGCTTCACATTGAATCACATTGCACGTATATAATTTAGTTCATAAATATCGTTTTACAACTTTCAGTCTACAATATTAACTTTGATGTGTTCTAAGAGCTTGGACTTCGTTCTGTTTATTTTCTTATACTTAGGGTTTGCTTTTACAGATCTTCTAATACTACTTCTGGTCATGACGCGGTCAAACACTTCTTCACTGGTGTCTTCGCTTCCATCATCGGAGAAATGATTGTTCATACTGTCATTCAATTGCTTTGGTCTAATAAGAATTGGTTCTGGTCCATCAGAATGAACAGCTTCATCAGGAACAGGTCTTTCGTCGTCGCTGGTAGGTCTATCGTTACTGTATTGACGTATCAATAATCTCTTGTTTATAACTGGCACTTCTAGATTCTTCTTGACTTCATCCTTCTTCTTCGTCGTTTCTCTGTTGCTAGGTTTATACTTCATAGGAGAGAAGTCGACTCGCCTTAAAAAGCTTATAGAATCGGCAAATCTTCTACTGCATTTTCGCGTGGTTTTAGCTTCTGTTTTGGCCTCCTCTGCTTTGCTGTGGCTATCATCATTCTCCATGGCAACGCCTGAGTCAGAATTCGAATCAACTAAAACAATCTCTGGAACTGCGAAGTTTTCTTGAGATTTTGCTTTCAATTTCCTGTTCAACTCTTCAATTATCTGGACTTGTTTTTGGATAACCTCATCTTTCTGTGCTAACTGTTTTGTGACGGAATCAGTTCTGTGGGCTAAATTTACTTCATAATTATGCAATTCTTTAACTAGAAACTCTAACTCTCTTTTTCTGTTTGATTCTAGCTTCTTTATAATTTCTGTTTGTTTGTTAAAAGCTGACTTCATCTTTTTTATCTCCTGTTTATGTGAAGTAGTTAAAAACTTGATGATATTTACAGCTTCTTGCAGTGTCGAAGGCTGAAATATATCCTTATCTTTCACGTAAGCTGCCATTTTCTTTCGTTCGATCTGCAACAATAGAGAAAAGTGTTGTAATATCTTGCATAACAATAAGCAACCAAAGTTAATTTTTATTTAAACGAACTTTAAATTAAGTTGCTAATAACTATACATTCCTAATGGATTTTTTATTGAGCAACTTTAAGTCATATAATTGCTAGAGCAATTTACGTCACATTGCAATATTATTAAGTTCTGTATCTTAACAAACCGATTCTCAAACAAGGTTTGTTATTATAAACGTATCTAATGATTTAAATAACATTATTGTTACACTTCAGAAAGTACCACGTGACAAAGACCTTCGTGGCGATTCCACACATACCTTTACCTATGTTTAAATTTAAACAAATTATAGCTATTTCTATGAAGTCGGTCGCATAGATGTAATAACAATGCATTGTTCTCAGCAAGTTCTAGTATTCTTTTTTAAAACAAAACACTTGCTATTTTTATTCCATGTTCATATCATTGCATATTATTTTTTCTATGATACTATTATTTTACCAAAGTTGTCAGATTTTTAATGTCTCGAGGCAACACAGTGAGATATGGTCGGTAAATTCTATTTTTTACAGGATTCATCATGTAATAAGAGTTCACATCTTAACCATTAGTCTAAATTTGAATTTCCCGTTTATTAATTTGACCAACAAAACTTTGATAATATTTAATTGAGTAACAGTAACGATGCCACAAAATACTAGTTTACAACAAAGAAAAAGTAGTTGGAGGTAAGATACCGGAGAAAGTATAGGTAATTATAAAAGAATGTACTGACCGCATAACTCAGAGAAACGTGGTATTTTATGTATTACATCAATTTTTAAATACCACCACGTGACGTAAACGAAACTGCTATCTTTAATACAAAATATTTGATATTTCGAAATCTATCGTGGGGTTTGTGTGGTTTAATAGAGGACGCTTCATTATAATATTTTCTGTATCGAAAAAGTGTTTGTTTTTGAGGCTTAGATATCATATAACGCTATGCGTTGCCTAATCTATAAAAATATGAGTCAAAATTTAATTTGATTTAGACTAAGCGGCGTTAGTGAAACTAATTGCTCTTGTCTAGCCTGATTTAATACCAATACTAGATTTTTGAAGCTAGGTTCGAAATAACGTTTAACAACCTAGGCAGAATTAAGGCCTTCCCCGTAATTGTAATTCAAAATAGACTGAACTGAAGCACCAAGAATAACATCTGTGTGAGCATCTCAGTTTTGAGAGGCTCCCCTAGACTAAGAGGCGCTCCTAACAGTAAAAAAAATACTAACTAAAAAACACAATAGAAAACCCATAAATATGTTTGAAGTGTAGGTTCTAAAATTCATATTTATCGATATATCAAAGTTGGTATTCATCAATTTTGAACTTTGTGAGTTTTTTGCCCGATTTGTTAAAACAATGCACGCTGATCGTTCTGATCTGATCGTCTCGAAGAAAAAGGTTCCGTTCTTCGGAGGGCACGTTAAGTCGTCGGTCTAGGTTGCTGCCTTTGATAATGACCATTACATAATCCACGTCAGATTCCTAATAGCTAAGCTATTAAACTCTGACACCAGGGTTCATCGGGTCTATCGAGACGAAACCGGCTCAAAAAGAAGTGAGCAATGCTTATTTGACTGTTGCGGACGCCACTTAACCTAAGGGAGTCTTTTAAATTAGTTATGTTAGGACTAAGTTTCAGCTTAGGCAGCTGTTCCGAAAGCACTGAACTTAGGCAATATGAGCCCACCTTAGAGCAAGTTTTTCAATTAGCAAGTTAGTCAATTCTCCCCAAGTAATTGCTGGTGAATACCGATCTTAATTACTTTAACAAAGTATCTATTGTGTAAATAATAGATTAAAGATAGTTTGCAATAAATTAAATCATACGTATTGAAAAAGTGGTAGAGTTTTTATATATAGAAGGTCTTCTATGCTGCACTAGGAACGAGAGAAAATCATAGAATGTGCCAGCTGCATTTTCTCCCGGGCATGCTGTAAAAACCAGCTAAGTGCAATATAGTGCAATTTAGGCGATGGGCTGACAACCTGTCACTACAGCAATATTTACTCGAAGCAATAAAAACTTGTATTCAACTAAACTTCTATAGATGTACAACTCTACATTTTTTTCAATACTTACATACATATAATAACGCCTTTATTCCTAATGGGGTAGACAGAGCGTAACGGACCTAAACAAACGTCTGACAAAGTTTTCAGAGTTATTTAAGATAGATTTGTAGGTCTATTGCTGTAGTGATAGGTTGTCAGTTCATCGCCTAAACGACAATATACTGAAACCCTTGGATCCCTTAGCTGGTTTTTACAGCATCCCCGGGAGGAAATGCAGCTGGCACATTCTATGTTTCCTCTCGCTTATAGGCCAGCATGGAAGAACACACAGACAGATCATGTAGGTAAACAGCACATATAGCAGCATATCGATAGTGACACCTGTAAAACTCAGTCAAAATAAATAGTGTAAATAAAATACCTTTTATTTGAAGATCCAGCACGGAATCCACCAAACACTCCACTAAACCTTCAAGACTCACTATATCTTCACTCACAGACGACCAAATGCTGACTGACCCTACCACTAACATGCCGATGTAAAGTCGCTAATCATTTATCTACCTGTCCCTACCTATTATGCTATTCAAAAGCTAATGATTGTTGCAAAATGCACCTTAAAGTGAACGTGTTAAGACTTGACGCATCGTTGCACAGTGGTAATGATTATCTTTGTTGTTATTACGACACAATAGGGCTTGGAGCAGGTATGAACTTTTTTTTATTGTTTTGGACCTGCAGGGCTATTCCGGTTTTTATTTAGCTACTTGCGTGGTGTTTATTAATAAGTGCAAGGTTCGCCCGATGGTGAACGGTCACCAAATTTGGCATCTTTTCGATAATAGTTGAAAAAATGCCCAACAAGAACATAAAAGGTGACATATTTTTTTTTATTAATTTTGTATATGTTTATATTTGGAACAAACATTTTGTTTTCTGATATACAATAATGGTTAGTACTTATAAAATAGTACATTATTGCAAAGGCAGCGAAACAGGCAATTGCAGGTCGAGTATAAGTTTGAAGGCCGACCCGCAGGCGAGGACTTCAATGATACGAGACAGGCAATTGCCATTTCGGCCGAGGCATATATAGTGCTTTTCTTAAAAAAATGCAAGGAAATAAAAAAGGGCCTTTTACATAATAAATTTAATTAATATTAAAAGAAATGTTAAGATAAATATTAACATCTTAATTAATATTAATAGAAATCTTTCATTGAAATAAGCCAAAAACACTGTTTCGGAGAACAAATTTGCATTTTTCTCGTTTTTCCAAAACATGAAATTTTCATATACTTTTATATATTTTTCTTTTGATTTCGCTGGAAGCAGGTTTTCCATCGCTAATTTAGCTTCTGATCTTAAATCTGGTGGAGTGCAGTTAATGTCCATTTCATTTTCACTTTCAGAATCATCGGAACTCATTTTAATTTATGTTTATTAACAAAATAATTAACAACGAACTCCGGTTTACCGCCAATTTATTTTTTTATTTTACAGTTTGGTCCGAAAGGTAAACGCATCTGTGGCTATACAGCCACGAGAACGCAATGTGTACGATAGATGAAAGAGTTCTAAATTCAAACAGCACGCCGTTTCATACAACATTGCAGGCGCGCTCTTCGTTCCAAATTCAAAAAACGCGCCGGGAAGTGATTTTGATTTTTCAGTCTACGTAAATATGATACTCGTACTTCGCGTGTTCTTTATTCAAAAATAAAGATAATATTTTCGCGCATGTTTAAGAAAAATATCTCTACATACATACATATAATCACGCCTTTATCCCTAATGGGGTAGGCAGAGCGTAAACGACCTAAACAAAGGCCGTTCCGCCGCGTCTGACAAAGTCTTGAGGGCCATTCAAGAAAGATTTGTACGTATATTGCTGTAGTGACAGGTTGTCAGCCCATCGCCTAAATTACAAATACTGAAACCCTCAGATCCCTTAGCTGGTTTTTACAGCATGCTCGGGAGGAAATGCAGCTGGCACATTCTATGTTTTTCTCTCACTCCCAGTCCAGTATGGAGAACAATATCTCGACATAAAAAATATCACTAGGTACATAGAATATAAATACGGTTCTGTCAATAAAACCCATGGGGAATCTCAATAAACGTTAATTAAATATGTGCATACTTCAATCATAATTATGATTATGGCAATTTCGGTAATTAAGTGCGATTATTTAATTAATAAATTAATTGTAACTTTGTGATCATATTACGCTTTGATTAGCTAATTATATAATAATATTACCTTTTTAAGTAACTTGCATTTATATTGAATTGTAAAAATCCATTCATAAGTTAATTTCAGTAGGTACCTACCCAGTTAAAAAAATTAAACCTGGGATCAACTTCTCATACATACATATAATCACGCCTTTATCCGTAATGGGGTAGGCAGAGTGCAAACAACCTAAACAAAGGTCGTTTCGCTACGTCTGACAATGTTTTGAGGGTTATTTAAGATAGATTTGTAGGTATATTGCTGTAGTGACAGGTTGTCAGCCCATCGCCTAAATTAAAATATACTGAAACCCTCGGGTCCTTTAGCTGGTTTTTACAGCATGCTCGGGAGGATATGCAGCTGGCACATTCTATGTTTTTCTCTCGCTCCCAGGCCAGCATGGAAGTATCAATATATCAACTTCTCCTACACGTTAAAACGTGTCAGTCCCGGTCGCTGCCTTTGATAGTGGTCGATACACAAACCATGTTAAAGTCTTATTAACTGTGCTATAAATTACTTATATATAATAGTTCCAAGCTGGCCTGGGATCGAAAGAAAAACATAAAATGTGCCAGCTGCATTTCCTCCCGGGAAGGGATCCGAGTGTTTCAGTATATTGAAAACTCTGACACCAGGGTTCATCTGGTCAGTCGACTCGAGAATCCACTCGCTAAGAAGAAGAAGTATATTGCAATTTAGGTGATTGGCTGACAACCTGTCACTACAGCAATATACCTAAAAATCCATTATAAATAACCCTCAAAACTTTATCAGACGTGACGGAACGACCTATGTTTAGGTCGTATGTGATTGTATGTATTATATGTAGTGTGTGATTACATGTATGTATGTATGTTTGCTTCAAAACTAATAAAATATCACCTTGTCAAACCAAAATGAGTTTCCTCCTTTGTCAGAGGTCTGAGCCATCAGAGCCATGGGCTCCCGATTCGAAAGTCGTGGGTTCGATTCCCACGGGGAAAACATAAATTGATATTTGTCAATTTATCACTTTGTAAGATTTTCCGCAGGTAGCAATGCAGACTCAAAACCCACATGACAAAAAAAAGACCGAAATAACCATACTGATAAATTATCGACAATTCACTTGTTTGTTTAACGGATGTGTTAGACCCCTACGTTTCGACTCTATAATTTATCAGTATGAATAACACTTTTTCGTCATTTAGTGATAGAAATGAGAATAGCCCACCTGTCACTCAAGTTATAGCTAACGGGAACGAAACATGTCGCAACAGGTTCCGATCGGGTCGGTGTGGGAAACTACTGGAAAAATGTTGTTCGCAATTAATGCTTAATCGAAGGAGGTCCCATCAGAGAGTAATTAGTCCTTCCTTTTTGTGTGTTTTTGTACTGTCGGCCTATTTCTTGCTAATCTTGCTATAAATAAAAAAAACGAGCAAGAGCGTGTCGGACAAAAACAATATCTGGAGATAGACTTTATTTCGAAGAAACTTTTTTAAAACCAATCTAACGATAACCCACTAAATATAGCAAATAAATATTTTTTTTGCCCCTTTGACTTGCATGGGAAAATTAAACAATTGTTTCTTTATTACATTATAATCTTTCATTAATCTTATTTTCATCTTAATGATTAGGTGAAAAACTGACATTGGTACAGATTCCTTGAGGGCACAACTTAACTAAACCTGACTAAAATTGTTGCCGTCCCTTTCTGTCCTCTCATGATAGAAAATGACAGGTATAGACTTATATTAGTTAAGTCGTGATTTTTGCAACTACGAATTGCTAATTGTTACCTAATCACTACATAGTATAAAACAAAGTCGCTTTCTCTGTCCCTATATCCCTATGTATCCATAAATCTTTAAAACTACGCAACGGATTTTGATGCGGCTTTTAATAGATAGAGTGATTCAAGAGGAAGGTTTTATATGTATAATACATGCATAATATAGTTGAGAAACATTGATAATTTCCGTGCGAAGCCGGGGCGGGTCGCTAGTTACTTATAAAGGCGAGTCATAGAGATGGACGGTCAGGCAGACAGACTTGACAAAATGGGTTCATATAGTTGACTACGGAGCCATAAAAATGGATGAGTAATGTCTATAATTGATGAAGATTCGCCGACGGTTTCCCACGGCTATTAAAAAGTCTGTACTTCTTCTTCTTAACGAATGGATTCTCAAGTCAATCGACCCGATGAACCCTGGTGTCAGTCTTAACTTAGGTATGCTCGATATTGGTAGCAATTCGGTATTGCCAAAACTCAAGACTAAACTAATTTAACTCCGGGACGGCAATGGCGGCATTTCGTATGCGCACAAAATCACAAAATCGTAACTAAATTCGTTACCTGCCATTGGCGTTGATCCTCGCGGCATAATCTTAATTCTAATTCTTAGCTAGCGCTGTCACTTTCTTGACTTTGACATAAGCACAGGATAGCAAATAAACACATGACTTTAAAATTCCAAATCTGACATCAGACTGCTTATTTGACGTAAAATAAGGGAGCATGCTCAGGTCTTATTTAAAGCATCTTACGTAAAATTAGGAATGTCAAACTCATTAGTTTATTTGTCATCATGTTCTTATGTCCAAGTTAAGAAAGTGACAGCGCTAGCTAAAAAATAGTTTAGGAAAAGTGCGTCCAGAATTGAAACCATTTTCTATCATGGGTAAAAGGCACAGCATCAATTAAAGTCAAGATTTAGTTAAGTTGTGTCCTCAAGGAATCGGTACAAATATTTTTAGTTGAGATCTATTAAAGTCGTATTCGTGCCGAATTGCTTCCATTAGCAAAATTTTGTATCAAACAGTTCATTCTTAAGATAGGTATCTACAATGATTAGGTTTCAATTTACTGTTCCCAAAAGGGACTCTAGTAATAGGATCCAATTAGTTCGACTTATGTTGCTTTATGGTTTTCGCTTATTAAAATCGCGTCATACATTTATGTTTTTTTTGTATTATACTTAAACAAATAAAAACAATTATATAAAATACAAATTGAAAGAATTAAATACAAAAGCCGTCGGTGCTACCTGTCTTTGATAGTAGTCGATACTCAAAACCATGTCAGAGGTCTATTAGCTGTGCTATTAGGCAGTTTAAAAACTCTGACACCAGGGTTTTCCCGGTCGATTGACTCGAAACCCACTAGACAAAAGCAGTTGAAATTCCATAGAGTTATTTGTTTCACAGGAGGGCGCATCTCAAACTTGATTATTCCCGCATGACTTTGCTTGCTTATGCTTTGCTCATGCTTTCTGTAACTCACCAACGCTCAATTTGATTGCGCGGAAAACATATACATAATCACGCCTTTATCCCTAATGGGGTAGGCAGAGCGTAAACAACTTAAACAAAGGTCGTTTCGCCACGTTTGACAAAGTTTTGAGGGTAATTTAAGATAGATTTGTAGGTATATTGCTGTAGTGACAGGTTGTCAGCCCATCACCTACATTATTGCAATATACTGAAACCCTCGGATCCCTTATTTGAAATAATGACTATTAATAATTCCCAAATTCTATTTGTACAGTTCATAAAATTGCTATAATTACAAAATTTTAACACTAAACGTTAAACAAGTGTTACTCATAATGAAAACTAATCGGCTTCCTTGTTTGTATTGAAAGGTCGAGGGTAACCCTCCTTTCAACACAAACAAGTAAGCCAATCAGTTTTCATTATGAATTACACAATTATACAGAAAACATCTGGAGAACATCGATAATTTAACAAAATTGCCACTAATGCCAACAAAATTATTTTATTATTATTTCTGTGGTGCCGCCATTTTTGTTTTGACAATCATAGACTCCTCAACTGTCAAATTTCACATCACCGTGGGTACGTTTTTTAATTGGCATGTCTACTCTATACACATAATTAACATACATACATGCATACAATCACGCCTCTATCCCTGTAATGTAATGAGGTAGGCAGAGCGTAAACGACCTAAACAAAGGTCATTCCGCCACGTTAAGATAGATTTGTAGGTATATTGCTATAGTGACAGGTTGTCAGCCCTTCGGCTACATTACAATATACTGAAACCCTCGGATCCCTTAGCTGGTTTTACAGCATGCCCGGGAGGAAATGCAGCTGGCACATTCTATGTTTTTTTCGCACTCCCGGTCCAGCATGTAAGAATAATAAGATACTGTAAGAAGAATCCATTGTCACTTAACAAAATAATACCCGAGCAGTCCGAAGTTAGCCAATTATAACTTTTCGCAGTTATAATAATAAATTCTGAATATGAACGAATAATTTGTTGTTGGGCGAGTTAATAATATATTACAGCAGTTCTTCTTGAAAGGACGCCGGTTTGAAAACGTAAAAATAAGTTCATCTATAATGAAAATTATAATGATTTCATATTTTCAATGGACTCGATTTTAGATTCCACCGGGTCTAACTAAAATAAAATCTATCAGTCACTTCCAAATTAATTTATATTGAAAAAGGACAGGCGATTTATACTCTATAGTTTTGCACTTTGTCCGCTAGATTTTGACACGCTTTTGCAAAGTATTTCTGACAATTTTATCCGCCATATCATATGACGGCGGATAAAAATGACAGATAACGCATAAAACCACCGACTATAAATCAAAACCCGGAGAGAATAGCCTTCTGTCCTCTGCCAACGATTGAAGTCTGAAAGTGACAAATATGTTTTAATTTAATTTTTAGCCGGCAAATCTAGAATCGAGCCCAGCGTTTAATTTTTGACATCCGTTGCAAGAAAAGCGGTGGATGCAACTCTTAATTGACACATATATTTCACAAACAATATACATAACATAAAGAAAACATTTTATTCTCATGGGAAAACCCATTAAGCCCAGGGTGAAATAGACAAATAGAAAACTATTCCACTCGCTGGCTTATTTCTGTGAATTTGAAATTGGTGACTCACTATGATCGTGGTTCTTAGTACGACTTAATTTAGCCCGTGTTGGATTTAGGAGTCCAAGAATTGTTTCATTTATTGTCTTTTGAGTTAGGAGAACTCGTAAATTTGAATTAACTATTATTTCGTTAGTAGTTAGCCTTTGATACTGGAGTCGCATAAAACAAAATTTTGCAAAATTACATTTAAATCCATGCTGGAACTAAACTACGTTTAAGTAACCGATCGCCCTGTTCCAAGAATCCTGGAGCTGATGACAATGTTTAAATAAACTTGCTCGAACGTGGAATCGTGTTTTCCATACAAAAACAAAGATCAGATAATGCGAAGCACACTTCGCGCACAGGTTAGCAGATCCCGCTCCTATGCGCGGAAAAGCGTTTTCAGTATGTTCGATACTGCGTGTTTTCTATACAAACCGGGCGTACAGTCGCCGGCACAGCTAGTGTTTAAATAAATTTAGTCAGATTTGAATTCTGATCTGCGTAGTTCCCTATATTAGGGCCTTTTAATAAGGGCGGGTAGATTTTGAAATGCAATAAACCATTCTGCAAAGTCTTAGAGACGCCTTTTTTGAACTATTGGAGCATACGAAAGAGCAACTCTCTCGTGCGATTTTTATACAATTTACCATGTTAGTCTTTCGTATGCGAAATCGATTCGAGTTATTATAAATACGGCTCCTGGAATCTGCTGATTTTGAGAAGGCATTGTTTGACATCGGCCTGGCCTATACACCTGCGGCTTCAGGAATTCTTTGCAGGAGAAATCTGGCGGAGTAATTTTACTAAAATCTTGGTGGCTTTTCATGATATTTCGAGAATTTTGAGGTAATTTAAGAAGGGCCTCTAAACTTAATGTAACATCGTAATATACCAAACAAATTGGCGTGATTAGGCAATTAAAAAAAAAATTGTTGTTACACACAGCTTGTTCTATTTCAACATCCTACCTACCCAGTACTTACTCGAAACAAAATGGCTTGTAAATTGTGATACATATTTTAACATAATATCAGCCCAATAGTGTAGTGAATAGGGTTGCTGCCTCCTGAGTGGTCGTGGTTTGAATCCTTCCACTACCCATGTGTTTTTCGGCTTTCGAATTTCATATGTACGTGAATTCAACGTTCCGTGCTTCGGAAGGCACAGTCAACCGTTGGTCTCGGTTAATACCGGAGATATTCGTCGTTGAGCCATGTCAGAGGCCATTGCTCAGCATTGGCGGATTGAAAGCTTTTACCTAATCTAGGATTGGGTCTGGTTTCTGGGTTGCGGAGGTCAGATGGAAGTA
This sequence comes from Scrobipalpa costella, assembly GCA_949820665.1. Taxonomy (NCBI): domain Eukaryota; kingdom Metazoa; phylum Arthropoda; class Insecta; order Lepidoptera; family Gelechiidae; genus Scrobipalpa; species Scrobipalpa costella. The sequence goes on along the minus strand of OX463307.1, from coordinate 4,484,871 downwards.
GCTCTGTAAAAACCAGTACCCTCGTTCACTCCCCTAGATTAGGTAGCCAACCCCGTTAGTTACGGTATAAGACTAGGGAGATGTGATTTGCATCAGGCAAAACAAAGTACAGCGTTGCCACATTGGTGGATAAAAACCTTCACGACACCCCAGCAAAATAAAGATAAATGAACTTAGTAAGGATGGGTCAGCCGTTAGAAGCCCACTGGTCTGGCCATTTGAACACGAAGATAAGTAATAAAAAAAGGGTTCCCTTCTCATCAAGTTATCATCTCATCATGTTACAGGCTTACCCTAATTCTGACGTCATATCTGCGAGACTCCATCACAGGAACTCAATAGCAACTTTCCCGCCACACTGCGGTCACGACCAATCCCCCGGTTCCGGAAAGTCCGGTAAATTCCGGAAAAGTAAGGAAATTCCGTAAAAGTGCATTGGATCTGAGTAAGTTTCGGGTGACAGAAGATGTTTGAAATGGAAGTGAAATATATTTTTTGACGATTTCTGTTTATCTGATAAATACCTAGGGGCATCCTTTCTACTTAAACTGTTGATGTTGTGTAAAAAGTCGTTATTTTACAGTCTTAATTTTTTATTTTTTATTTTATTGTTATCATCAGTAATTAAATGACGATGATTTCATACAAATTGTCTGATCGAGTTGAACATTTTGTATGTAGCAAAATTTTATTAAATAGCAGTCATTCAAGTAATGTATTTAATCTAACCTAAAAATACAGTCAGCTTATTACGTTTTATTTGATTGATGTTACAACATTTAAGTAATGTTGTAATGTAATGCACATTAATTTTTTGATTAATTTCATAAGGAAAACTCGAAAACTAAAATGTAAATTTTGATAACCTGAAAACTATGATAATGATTCAATTACTAATAATGATGACTTATAGATACCAATATTTACGTTTCTGGTTCCTATCAGAAACTTAAAGCTATGTACGTAACTTGTAACTGCCTCCGTGGTCTAGTGGTCAGAGCCATGGGCTTATGATCCGGAGGTCCTAGGTTCGATTCCCAGGGGCGAACATAAAGTTGATATTAGTCAATTTATCACTTTGTGAAGTTTTCCTCAGTTTGTTTAGGACATTACAGGCTGAAACACCTGATAGTCCGAAAAGAAAAAGGATTCCGCGCTTCGGAGGGCACATTAAGCGGTTAAGCCGGCGGTCCCAGTCGCTGTCTTTGATAGTCGTCGTGGCGTAACATCTGTGCTACTGGGCGGTTTGAAAACTCTGACACCAGGGTTCATTGGGTCGTTCGACTCGAAACGAGAATCCACTCGCCAAATAGAAGAAGACTTGTAGAGCCTCCATTTGTAATATTTACTCCTGTTTTGAACCACACATGGTATATAATTTTTGTTAGATAACATTTCTTCAAGCGCTTGTTTCTGTGTGTTTTCGCAAGTAGCAGATACTCGCAAAGTTTGTGATAAAGGAGGTAATATAAAAATGAGATCGCATGTCCAAGAAAGTTGGACGTGATTTCTGTTAGAAGTTGCGCTTGCACCACCTTCTCGTAGTAATAATATAAAAGTATGGATCCTAAAAATACTTACTTATTTGTTTTGCTAGGTTCACCATCGTCCGTAGTAAATTACACATTTATTAATTGAATTAATTTTGTTTTAACTAAGTAATTATCTTCCATGCTGGACTGGGAGCGAGAGAAAAACATAGAAAGTGCCAGCTGAATTTCTTCCCGGGCATGCTGTAAAACCAGGTAAGAGATCCGATGTTTTGTGTATATTGCAATTGAATTCTTAATCGACATACATACATACATAAAATCACGCATTTATCCCTTACGGGGAAGGCAGAGCGTTAAACGCCTCTTAAAAGGAGTTTTCGCCACGTCTGACAAAAATAGAGGGCAATTTTAGATTGTAATGAGTATTGCTATGGTGACAGGTTGTCAGCCCATCGCCTAAATTACAATACACTGCAACCCTCGAGTCCCCCTTGCTGACTTCTACTGCATGCCCGGGAGGAAGGGCAGCTGGAACATTATATGCTTTTCTATCTCTCCCAGTCCAGCATTCTAAATTTGATTTGGAAATAGTATAATCTACATTGCAACTCTACGAACTGCAGCTTGAGTTCTTGTCTCAAGAGACTAATCAAACCACTTCCACACTGTAGACTGCTCTCACTGCAGACTTCATTGGGAAGTAATTCATTCCGCTTTATGACACGATGAGGATCATTCGGTATTCCGTTGGAAACACCTCGCTCCAAAGGGATTCGAGGTGTGAAGTTTGAGTGTTACAGTCGAAATTAGTTTGAGGTGCTTTGTGGAAATATTTAATGTGGATTCTGTTGCAACGATTTAATGCATGCACTAAGTAATAGGAGTAGTTTTCTATTAAATATGTCTTTTACGTAACAGAATATCTCTTTCATAAAATATTCCTTGATCGCAAAATGGAGACATAGGCGATAGAGATATTCGCAAAATGACCCTTTAAGATAGATTTAGGTTAAAGGAGTGCTTGATAAAAAGACTAATATTTTTTCGAAGAGACATTTTGCAAAAGAGTCAGTTTTCAAACGAGGGACATTTCGTGAAGGGACATTTTGCGACGGCCCAATTATATTTTGTAATTCAGTTTATATGCAGTTTATAATTTTTAACGGTGAGTAGGTAGATACATGGTGAATCCCTAAAATATTTCTCGATTTGTTACAGAATGGACTCGATTCTAAAAACCACCGGCTAAAACTAAATAATCTATCTGTCTCTTTCAAAATAATAAAATTGAAAAGGACGGGCAATTTATACTCTATGGTTTTACACTCTGAGCGCTAGATTTTGAAGCGCATTGGTACGTTTAGCCATATCATGTCACGGCGCATAAGTATGTACCACCAACTATAATTCAAAAACCGGAGAAAATAGATCTCCTGTCTGTTTTTGGTCTGAAAGAGACAGATAGATTTTAATTTTAGGTTTAACCGGTTGAATCTAGAATTAAGCTCATTACAGCTCTAACCTGAATCAATCTTGCCAATATCAACAATCATAAAATATAATGAACCAAATTACTCAGTAGAACTCAGAATGAGAGAATTTCCCTCACAATAATAAACAATTCCAGTGATGAATATGTATTCCACTGGTCCCTTTCGTAGGTGATTCCACTTTGTTCCAAAATACCAATGTTCTAAAAAATACTTTCATAATAACTTGTTTTGTATTGAAATCTATTCTATTCTGTTGTTATTTAATAGGAACCACTTGAGGTAATTTTTCGTTATAGTTTATTCAACCGTTTTTATCTTTAGGGGTACATTAGCAAATACTCTATTATTAATATTTAAGAACATCCTGATGAAAATATTTACTGATACTTAGACTTGTTAACAATATTATGAAACTTATGTACTAACACGAGTCTGAAATTATTCGAGTCTGTGTAATTATTTGAGAAGTTTAAAAAAAAAGATAAAAAAAGCACTTGTTGAACGCACATAAAAAATGGAATAAAATACCATCAGATACAGTGGGTGCCATTGAATGGTCACCGACCCTGAGTGCTACCTCGGAGAAAATAGAAAGATGTCTTGCAAAATGTATTATAGGTTGCTCAAGAATGGAGGGACTAAGCGGCTAAGTTTAACGTTCAATGGGGCGTTCCACATTCTTCTTCTTCCTCCAATCTTCCACCTGGACACAATCTGGCGAAGCCGACTTGGAAGTCTTTAAATAGGCTCCGTACTCAAATCAGCCGGAGCATAGATAATCAGGGCATTCACTCAAGATTCCGACCTTCGATGCAAATGCGGGGTAGACCCACAGACCATGTCCTATTTAATAGATTGCTACAGATGCCCACAACTTGCTCGCGAAAGCAGTTAATGCAGGTAACCGATAACGCAGTCAGGGTAGCGGACTATTGGGCAAGGGAAAAAAAAAAAAAAAAGACATGGTGTTGTCTTCTCATCGACACGATAGAAGAAGAAGTGGAGCGTTATGAACAGGCTATATAAAATATTGGAGCGGGGTGGAATAACCGCCTTTCGCCATTTGCATATAATTTTCAAAACAAATTATTGCCCATTGTCCCTACCTGCTTTCATGAGATTAATAAAAAAATACGAGCCAACCTTTTATTATAACGGCGTGGGCTAAAATGTGGTGTCATGATATTTTATGTTTCGTCAGACACGTCAAGCAATAAAAAGAAAATAAAACAATAAAAACACGACGTGTTGGATTAAAATACAGAACTAAGCGTTGGAGAAGCGCTCGTGGTCAAATAGTTAGCTTAATAATAAACAATAAAAAATAATAGCTTATTCATTCCGATAACAAATGTTAAGCAGCCATCTCCGTGGCCGGGCTATGGTGACCGGTAGTGGTAACTCGAGTGTTTTCATGGTTCGAAATGTACGTTACCCGTTGCTCCCGGTTGATATCGTAAGCCATGTTAAAGGCCATTGGTAAGCATTGGCGGCTTGAAACTTTGGCAACTAGGTTGGCACTACTATGGCCGCGAATACGGGAAAATGCTAAGGAGGTGAAATTAATGTTGGGTTAAAATACATCATCTATTTTAGCTTAAATTTAATTTTTACAATTTAAACACAATTCCAGTTTTATTTTCAAAATTCCAGTTTAAAAACAGTTGCATATTAAAGTTCAAGTGTTAATATGGAATGGTATGATGCTATTCCGACCCGGGTTCACATGCAACCGAAAAGGGTACAAAATATTTGGCAAAAATATGCGAAACTCGTTCATATACAATGTAAATATTTGGTCTGAGCCTCGAGGCCGAAGCTATAAAAATGACGCATGGCTTGTATGGAGGTAGGCCGAATTATGGGGAAATTGGGTAATTTTTCCTAAATTTAATCCTGTTTCGAAGTTTATTGTGGTAATAAGATTTTTTGGTTTAAATTTAATGTTTTATTTATGAGACATTGTGGTGTAAAAAAGGACAACAGGCAGGTGGTTAATCTTGTTGAAAGAATGAATGAAAAGTTATGTTATAAATAACAAAACTACACGTGAAGGTCGGAATGGAAAAGCGCCGTGGCGTCAATGATCGGCTTAGATGAAATAAGTAAAATCTTGCAGAAAATTTAGGTCAAGAGGACCCTAAACTAACGAGGCGGTCATAAAAATACGTATTGGTAACCAATACAACTGCCTCCGTGGTCTAGTGGCTAGTGCCATGGACTCCTGATCCGGAGGTCCTGGGTTCGATTCCCAGGGGGGAAACACAAAGTTGATATTTGAGAATTTATCACTTTGTGAATTTTTCCCCAGTTTGGTTAGGACATTGCAGGCTGAATCACCTGATTGTCCGAAAAAGAAAAAGATTTCGTGCTTCGGAGGGCACGTAAAGCCGTCGGTCCCGGTCGCTGTCTTTGATAGTGGTCGTTACTCAAACCATGTCAGAGGCCTGATAGTTGTGCTACTAGGCGGTTTAAAAACTCTGACACCAGGGTTCATCGGGTCGATAGACTCGATACCTACTCGATAGAAGAAGACCAATACAATACAATACAAAAAAAATTATTGCACAAAGAAACACATACAACAGAAATAAAAAGGAACAAACGTGACAGTACAATATAGGCGGCCTTATTGCTAAAGCAGCAATTTCTACCAGGCAACCTTTGTGTATAGAAATTGTACAAGCAGAAAGCAAGTATGTAGCAATGAAAATTGCAAGTGGCTTTGGTGATAGCGAAATCAGTGATCCATCGAATACTATGATTGCCGTTCTACCAAACTGCCTCCGTGGTCTAGTGGTCAGAGCCATAGGATAACGACCCGGAGGTCCTGGGTTCGATTCCTAGAGAGGCAACACAAAGTTCATATTTGTCAATTAACTACTTTGTAAGGTTTTCCCCAGTGGTTAGGATATTGCAGACTGAAACACCTGATTGTCCGAAAAGAAAAGGATTCTGAAAAGGGCACGTTACGCTGTCACACGTTACACAAACCATGTCAGAGACGGGGTACGCAGAGCATAAAACGCCACGTATAAGGCGCTTTCTCTACGTCTGACAAAATTGAGGGCAATTTAATGTGTATTGCGGTAGTGACAGGTTGTCAGCTTATCGCCTTAATTAAAATAAACTATAACCCCGAATTCCTTTTGTTGACTTCTGCAGCATGCCCGGGAGGAAGGGCAGCTATATTCGAAAAGGAGGTATATTCTTTGTTTTTCAAAATCATTTGAGCATGAAAGAAGGTACGTATTAATTGAATATCGAGTTTTCTTGTATCGCTAAGGGCGATTATCGGGAGCGCTTGGTTAGATTAGACCCCAATAAAAGTTGCTCGGAGAATTTTCCTGTCCATTGCACCCGATTGGAGGCAAAATAAGGTAGCTTTTCAGAAAACACCTGCAATATTGTGCGACTGAATTATTTTTAGGATAAAGTTTTTGTAAAAATATGAGAAATGATGTTTTATGCATGCTTAATAAGAATAATGTTGGGACATAAAGATTAGCTGTGGAGATCGTATCCAAAATAATTTCAATAAGTTAATTTTTTTGTTTATTTTTTGATACATTTATCAGAGTCATTACTTATTCCAATATGTAAGGGAGCCCAATGGTGTAATGGATAGGGCAACTGCTTCCTAAGCGGGAGGTCGTGGTTCGTATCCAACCACGTACCAATGTGTTTTTCGGTTTTCGAATTCCATATCAAAATTATTATGGTGGGTTGCGGAGGTCAGATGGCAGTCGCTCTGTGTAAAACCAGTACTTTCGTTCAAACCCCTAGATAAAGAAACCAACCTCATGAGATACGGGATCAGGTTAGCGAGATTATACTTATTATATTTATATTTTATTCCATCATGAACACCCAAAATATGATATCAAAATTGAAAGTTTCTCTGCGACGTTCGGTGTCGCTCGGTTATATCGGCCTCCAATAAAAGTTCTGCGGAGATTTTCCAGTCAATTGCACGCGCCGATAGATCGTATAGATGAGATTGCCCGACAGCGCAAAGAAACGACGGGCATGATTTTGAAGCAAATACTTTCAATAAAATTCGCTCCAGATAATTAATATATTTTTCACGTCTGTTAAAGTTTTGAGGGTTATTTAAGATTTTTTGTATTATGATTTTGTAATTTAAGGTATATTGCTGTAGTGACAGGCTGTCAGCCCATCGCCTAAATTGCAATTTACTGAAACCCTCGGATCCCTTAGCTGATTTTTACAGCATGCCCGGGAGAAGCAGATAACAAACACATGATAAATACAATTAAAACCTGAATAAACAGAAGTAATACTCAATAGTGTGGTATGCAAATAAAATAGAATGTACTAGGTATTTGCCAAATTAAGATGAAAACAAAAACAGATGAAACAATGAGATAAAATCTCATAGAAATAAGCAGTGCCTGTTGTGTACTGTTTTCTTTGTGTTCGTGTTTTCAAAATGAGTAGAATAAACCCAGTTATTTATTAATAGAAATGATTCAAAAGAAGAACTCATTTCATAATGTGGGCTTCATAGAAATGAAGAGAAGAAGTGGTAGGTAAAAAGCAAACTACAATGAAAGAAAAAATCAAAATGAAACAATGAGATGAAGTCGGTATAAGTAAGTAAAATAAAACCAGTTTGGTGCTTATAAATATAAATGATTCAGAATGATTACAAGAACTCATTATAATTTGGAACTGAAAACTAAGTTCAAACAATGGTGATTCTAAAACTGAATTGTTAGAGGATTTGAAGGTTACCCCTATTTCGATGAATTTTGTAACATAAGCTTTTGAATAGCACTGCTTAGTAAATAATTTCATAACAGTTTCGTGCTAAAATGAAGGTAAAGCTGATTCTATTGAACTAGTACTGTAGATAATTTGGCACTTCATAAGTAAATACTCGGAACAATAAATACTCCGAATGGAATTAAACTTTTCATATCAATGTCTTCATTAAAAGCCTGTCAAATTATTACCTCCAGTGGTCTTAGTTTAGTTCTTCATGCTGACCTGGGAGCGAAAGAAAAACATAGAATGCGCCAGCTGCATTTCCTCCCGGGCATGCTGTAAAAACCAGCTAAGGGATCCGAGGGTTTTAGTATATTGTAATTTAGGCGATGGGCTGACAAACTGTCACTACAGCAATATATCTACAAATCTATCTTAAACAACCCTCAAAACTTTGTCAGACGTGGCGGAACGACCTTTGTTTGGGTCGTTTACGCTCTGCCTACCCCATTAGGGATAAAGGCGTGATTATATGTATGTATGTAAATTAACAGAAATACTGGGAAAATGTGCAAATGCGCATTCAAATCGAGCGGACAAAGTGTTAAACCATAGAGTTTAAATCGCCCGTCCTTTTTTGATTTTATTATTTTGAAAGTGACGTATAGATTTTAATTCTAGTTTTCGCCGGTGGTATCTAGAATCGAGCCCAGTGCCTGCCTACAGCAATATTAATATATGGGGTGTAAGGGACAGCGTCCCGCAAACTGATAGGTGTTGCTCAGTCAACGAAACTGAACAATCAACACTAGAAAATTCTTTCAGGAAAGGTAAAAATATATATTTTCCTTTCCCATACAAACAGCCTGATCTAATTTTGTATGGAAAAGTCATGTTTATTGCATCTCCTGGAAGAATATCCTGGTGAAAGTTGTTCAGTTTCGTTGACTGAACAACCTCTATCAGTTCGCGGGACGCTGTAGTTTACTACCAGTAGAAATCAGAATAGAGAACAAAGAGTTATTTTGGTAAATGCAAACTCCTCGTTCCCTTGTCCTTAGGGCATGTGAAAATGACAAGGCACGTGCAATAATTTTCTATCCTATTAACTAACAAGCTGGCGATTACTCTACCGACAAGAGCAGAGCTCCTAAATGTATGATGATGATGATTAACATACACACACACACACACACACATACTCACCCCTTATCCCTAATGGGGTAGGAAGACGACCTAAACAAAAGGTCATTCCGCCACGTCTGACAATGTTATGAGGGTTATTTTTAGATAGATTTGTAGGTATATTGCTGTAGTGACAGGTTGAAAGCCCATCGCCTAAATTTCAATGTACTGAAACCCTCGAATCCCTTAGCTGGTTTTTACAGCATGCCCGGGCGGAAATGCAGCTGGCACATTCTATGTTTTTTTTCTCGTTCCCGGTAGAGCATGGAAGTTTAGGAAGTAAGAACAAAACAAGAAGGAAAAGTAATTTATTTATACCATAATTATATATATACCAATATAAATATATATATCCTCCCCTTCCTTGAGGGTCTCGAGGCGGGAGATTGGGTAAAAACCGACCGAAAAGGTCGAGAAGTAGGAAAATCCAAAAATTTATGTATAATTTATTTAAATACTAATATAACTACCTATGTTGAACTTTCCGTACCTACAACAATACTAGTAGATTTTCGTAAAAACAAACTCTATGTTCCTTGTTATTTACGCCGACTCCCTGGTGCTTATTATTTTTAACGGAATGGAATTAATCATTTACTCTTAAGGGGCAGCAGTTTTAAATTAAATGTGCCTATACGTGGGACACTCAGAAAGTTTTGCGACACTAAAAAAAATTGTTCTACAGGTACATATATTTTTATTAAATCTTTTCAAAGTACTCTCCACCAGCCTCTATACAAAGATTCATGCGTCTGAACCAGTTTTCAAAACACTTTTTCCAGTCCGCCGTAGACACCTCGTTTACAGCCTGCTCGAACGCAGCCAGCGCATCTTCCGGCGACGAAAATTGTATCCCCTTGAGCTGATTTTTTATTTTTGGAAATAAAAAGAAGTCACACGGTGCTAGATCAAGGCTGTAAGGAGGGTGACCCAGGAGTTTGACTGGTGTGCTGTCCAGGAAGTTCCTCGTTTTGAGCGCGGTGTGTGCAGGCGCATTGTCGTGGTGGAGCAGTAGTCCGCGGAGCCCTGTGTTTGGTCGCTTGTTGCTCACAACAGAAAAAACTTCTGGTAAACATTTGGTAGTATACCATTCGGCGTTAATGCTTCTTTGATCTCGTAAGGGAATTGAGGCCAAGTGGCCAGTCAAATTAAAAAAGCTGGCGATCAAAATCTTCCCCCCGCTTCGAGATCGCTTCACTTTGATAGGCGTTGGTTCATTTTGAAACACCCAAACTGTCGACTGGCGCTTGGTTTCTGGATCGTATTGATAAATCCAGGACTCATCACCTGTTACGATGTCGTAAACACGCCGAGACGAGCCTGCTTCAAATTTGTTCAGCATATCACGGCACCATTCCACCCGGGCCTGCTTCTGAGCGTCGGTGAGGTAGTGCGGCACCCAGCGCGATACTATCCTTCTCACGCAAAGATGCCCGTGTAGAATCTCGTGAACGATTCCCGATCCAATCTTTAATATGTGCTGAATCTCCTGATATGTAATTCGCCTATTATCTTGGATTAAATTTTTCACTGCTAGCACGTTTTGTTCCGTAATAGCCGTCAAAGGGCGACCGCTTCTTTCTTCATCCCCCAAGGTTGGTCGACCGCGCCTAAATTCGTTATACCAACGATACACGGTTGCCTTGGAGGGGCTTTCATCCATAAATGCCATTTGAAGTCTATCGAACGATTCATCCGGTTTCAGGCGACACTTGAAATCGTAAAAAATCATAGCTCTAAAATGTTCCCGGCGCAGATCCATTTTTCAGTAAGACACGACACTTTGAATTGGCTCGCAAAAAATGTGGAGGGAAATTTTGAAAATGGAACACACATAGTTTTACTTACAAGTAATCATATTTTCAAAAAAGATTCTAACCGGCCAGTCTGCCATATATAAAAACTATTTATCGCAATACTTTCTGAGTGGCCTGGTATGTATAGTATGAATAGCAACTAATTCTTCATTTGCACATCCATAATTTAATAATTTATATTAAGTATTTAAGCTTTGTATTACAAATGTGATATAAGTGGGCGCTTTTAGCACATTTGCAATACAAAGCTTATATGCTAAGTGTGAATAATTGTATTCTGGATTATAAAATGGAGAATCACCTGAAATCCTCGCAAATCACAATTAATTTAAAACTGATGGCGCCACCGTCGCGCCACTGTTCGTCCCACGAAATTATATAATTTTCTACCTAGAACAATATTAATGCAGAGATAAAAAGAGAGAGAACAAATAGTTATTTTGGTAAAAACAAACTCTACATAGTGTTTACGCCGACTCCTTCGCTTCCACTAGATTTGTCCTGAATCGTCTGTTTGCAAATCGTACGTTTTGTTTTTTCCTTCCTTATTTATTTAATGGGGCTACATTGCTTAGACGTAAGCAGGTTCCTTTTCTACTTATTCAACCGAAAACCTTTCTTGTAAATATTATTGATATTCTGTTACATTTGGACGCAAAATAATTTTGTTATCGAATGGAATCCATTGTTTGATCATACATTTTATTTGTACATGCATATACATACATATAATCACGCCTTTATCCCTAATGGGTTAAACAAAAGGTCGTTCCGCCACGTCTGACAAAGTTTTGAGGGTTATTTAAGATAAATTTGTAGGTATTGCTGTAGTGACAGGTTGTCAGCACATCGCCTAAATTACAATATGCTGAAATCCTCGGTTCTCTTAGCTGGTTTGTACAGCATGCCCGGGTGGAAATGCATCTGGCACATTATATGCTTTTCTCTCGTTTCCAGTCCAGCATGGAAGCTACAAGTTTATATGTTTTATAATTCTATTTGTATATACCAAAATCAGATTTTTATTTTAGGCGATATTCATTCAGTTTTCGGATCCAATAAAATTCATCATAAGTATTTTCCCTAAATACAAGCAAAAATATATAGCTTTGTCTAGTTCAGGCGAGTAAAAGTAGATTTAACTAGAAGTGTACAAAACAAGTCATTTTTGCCCGAGATTTTTAGCTGCCTGAGCCCGCAGAACAGAAATGGTTTTGTCACGAGTTATATAATCTCTGTTTTTCACTTAGATTGCGAGTAAAATTAAGGAAATTCTACAAAAATATTGTAAATTTACAAGTTTATTAATTTCCGGCATTCCAGCACATGAATAATTTGGCTTGGGCTAGAGACGAATACAGCCTACTATTAAATTAATTTTGTAATAATAAAACATATAAACATGTAGCTTCCATGCTGGACTGGGAGCAAGAGAAAAACATAGAATGTGCCAGCTGCATTTCCCCCCGAGCATGCTGTAAATACCAGCTAAGGGATCAGAGGGTTTTGGTATATTGTTATTTAGGCGATGGGCTGAAAACCTGTCAATACAGCAATATACCTACAAATCCAACTAAAATAACCCTCAACATTTTGTAAGACGTGGCGGAACGATTTTTGTTTAGGTCATTTACGCTCTACCCACCCCAATAGGGATAAAGAAGTAACTATATGTATGTCTAAACTTACTGGAATTTAAATTTTGTTTAATGTCATATAAAACAGAAAGACAAATAATTAAAAGAAAATATTGTAGAATAACAAGTTCTATCTATGAACTTCTTATTGTTTGACTGTATGGCCTAATTTTCTTTGACTTCGAAAATGAGTGGATACGTTTTTGCCCTTGTGCACAAAATAGCACTTTCAGAGCATGAGAAGTGAAAAAAATATACTGCTATCTAATGGAAGAAATCTCCCAAAATCATGAACGTGTTCATGTGTCGGCAGAAAGTCCGATTGACAAAGTTATGGGCCCCGGAAGGGAAAGTTGATTTTCAACACTTATCTTTACGGCTCAGTCCCAAGGGAATATCGGAAACAGTAAAGTTTTATGAAGAGTGATGTTATTGATAATAACAGTATTGAAAATAACAAAAGTACACATTTCCTGTAAACATAGTGTTGGAAAGTAAACACGAAACTTTTTTTAAGGAATGTGATCCGGTAATCTCGGCCAAATCTGTGACAGAGACGAAATTAAAAAAATATCTTTTGGTGGCATCACTGCTTCGATTAAAAAGGCAATAATGATGTTTTATTTCATTACAATCTGTCAAACCGTTAAGGACTTTTTCGATTTCTAACCACATTTTTAGGTTAACTTGACAACGTTTAATTCTTATCGTTATCGGTAGCTATACAATACAAGGTGCCCCCTTGCACACGCACTAAATTCATATACCTGATATTATTGTCCCTTAAATTTAGTATTACTGTTCCTTACACACAATATTACTGTCGCTTACACCCAGTATGCTGTCCTTTACACCAAGTATGTTATCCCTAACACCCAGTCTGCTGTCCCTTACACCCCGTTTTGCTGCCCCTTTGTCCCGGTTATACAGTCCCTTACACCTAGGTGTAATACTAGTATTACTGTCCTTTGTACAGTATGTTGTCCCTTACACCCTGCTTTACTGTCACTTACACCCGGTTATACCGTCCCTTACACCAGTAATACTGTCCCTTACACCATATATGTTGTCCCTAACACCTACACCAGTAATACTGTCCCTTACACCCTATATGTTATCCCTAACACCTAGTATGCTGTCCCTTACACCCAGTCTGCCACCCCTTTCACTCAGTTTGCTGTCCCTTACACCTTGTTTTACTGTCCCTTACACCCGTTATTACTGTCCTTGCCCTTAGGCTAACATCTGAATTGCAATGCAACCCGTGGATTAAACCTCAAACAGGTTTTTACAGTATAACCGGGATGAGAAGCGGGTGGGAAATTCTATTTTTTTGTCGCTACCAATTCAGCAATAAAAAATATTCTGATTAAAAGTTATGTTCAGTACATTATTTGCATACTATTATTGCGCACTCGAAAGTGTGAATCGTAAAAACCTAATTATTTTCTTAATTCGCTAGTGGATAGTGGCATCATATGTAAAAACTTTTTGTATTTTTGGAATACTTTGTCTTTTCAATTTGAACAAAGAGTATAATAACGGGTAATTGTATTCACATCGCACATTTAAATGGCACGGATTTAGTTCATAGTGCTGCCGCAGTTTCATATTTGATATTACTTCACTACATAGTATAAAAAAAAAGTCGCTTTCTCTGTCCCTATATCCCTATGTATGCATAAATCTTTAAAACTACACAACGGATTTTGATGCGGTTTCTTTTAATGGATAGAGTGATTTAAGAGAAAGGTTTTTATGTACAAAACATGTATAATATATTAGAGAAACATTGATAATTTACGTGCGAAGCCGGGGCGGGTCGCTAGTTTACTCTAAACGAAATAGTGCTAAAAATATTATGATCATACATTAATCCTTATTTTTAGGTTTATTTTCATATAGGTATCTAATTTTTTAACTTGTGCACACCAAAGGCCAGCGTTTCGAACAAAAATCCGAATGATCTTCATATTAGGGCGGTTTTGCACTGCACTGTATTCGGTTCGTATACGCGAAAAAAAATATGGATTGGCGCGAAAATGTTTGACAGCTTCCATATATTTTTCACGGATACAGATACGAATACACCTTTATCCCTAACGGGGTAGGCAGAGCGTAAACGACCTAAACTAAGGTCGTTCGCCACGTCTGACAAAGTTTTAAGGGTTATTTAAGATATATGTGTATATTGCTGTAGTGGCAGGTTGTCAACCCATCGCCTGAATTGCAATATACTGAAAACCTCGGATCCCTTAATAATGCAGTTGGCACATTCTATGTTTTTCTTATGCTCCCAGTCCAACATGGATACGAATACAGAGCAGTGCAAAACTGCCCTTAGGCTGCATTTTGGTTGGCTAGTTACACCGACAGCTCTCAGGTATCGTGGTCATAGGTTCGACAAAATAAAATCCAAATAATATATTCCTTATTGTGTACAAAAAGTTTACAATAAATAAATAAACTAAAATTTAGTTCACAAAGGTGAGTTTATCTTTATAAAAAGATCTCTTCCAGCCAACCTGTAAAACTGAATATGAGATAACAATATATACGGGGACAAGACTGTACACACAATAGACTTCTTCATATACGTGGGACACTCAGAAAGATTTGCGACACTAAAAAAAATTGTTCTACAGGTACATATATTTTTATTAAATCTTTTCAAAGTACTCTCCACCAGCCTCTATACAAAGATTCATGCGTCTGAACCAGTTTTCAAAACACTTTTTCCAGTCCGCCGTAGACACCTCGTTTACAGCCTGCTCGAACGCAGCCAGCGCATCTTCCGGCGATGAAAATTGTATCCCCTTGAGCTGATTTTTTATTTTTGGAAATAAAAAGAAGTCACACGGTGCTAGATCAGGGCTGTAAGGAGGGTGACCCAGGAGTTTGACTGGTGTGCTGTCCAGGAAGTCCCTCGTTTTGAGCGCGGTGTGTGCAGGCGCATTGTCGTGGTGGAGCAGTAGTCCGCGGAGCCCTGTGTTTGGTCGCTTGTTGCTCACAACAGAAAAAACTTCTGGTAAACATTTGGTAGTATACCATTCGGCGTTAATGCTTCTTTGATCTCGTAAGGGAATTGAGGCCAAGTGGCCAGTCAAATTAAAAAAGCTGGCGATCAAAATCTTCCCCCCGCTTCGAGATCGCTTCACTTTGGTAGGCGTTGGTTCATTTTGAAACACCCAAACTGTCGACTGGCGCTTGGTTTCTGGATCGTATTGATAAATCCAGGACTCATCACCTGTTACGATGTCGTAAACACGCCGAGACGAGCCTGCTTCAAATTTGTTCAGCATATCACGGCACCATTCCACCCGGGCCTGCTTCTGAGCGTCGGTGAGGTAGTGCAGCACCCAGCGCGATACTATCCTCCTCACGCGAAGATGCCCATGTAGAATCTCGTGAACGCTTCCCGATCCAATCTTTAATATGTGCTGAATCTCCTGATATGTAATTCGTCTATTATCTTGGATTAAATTTTTCACTGCTAGCACGTTTTCTTCCGTAATAGCCGTCAAAGGGCGACCGCTTCTTTCTTCATCCCCCAAGGTTGGTCGACCGCGCCTAAATTCGTTATACCAACGATACACGGTTGCCTTGGAGGGGCTTTCATCCATAAATGCCATTTGAAGTCTATCGAACGATTCATCCGGTTTCAGGCGACACTTGAAATCGTAAAAAATCATAGCTCTAAAATGTTCCCGGCGCAGATCCATTTTTCAGTAAGACACGATACTTTGAATTGGCTCGCAAAAAATGTGGAGGGAAATTTTGAAAACGGAACACACATATTTTTACTTACAAGTAATCATATTTTCAAAAAAGATTCTAACCGGCCAGTCTGCCATATATAAAAACTATTTATCGCAATACTTTCTGAGTGGCCTGGTACATATAACCTAGAACTTCCATAAACATACATAAATATTGCTTAAATAAAATATGCATAATAATCTCGTAACTTTGCTAGTTTTTTTGCCCAATACCCTTCACATTGTATTGAAAACCATCTGAGGTTCAAAATAATGTCAATTCGATATTATTTATAACTAAAACATGATCGCAATTTTATAACGCATCAATGGTAGCAATCAATCCTAGTTGCAAAAAAATAACTATCATTTTAATATTACGAGAGACCAGAAAGAGACGGCAATAATTTTAGTCGAGTTAGTTAAGTCGTGCCCTCAACGAATCGATAACAATATTATTCAATGAAATTAAGTGCAATAAAAACTTGGAACGAATTTCATTTATTCCCATGTGCTACTTACAACACTAGTATTTTAAAAACAAAATGTAGAAAAATGTATAAGCGCCAATATTTGGTATATATATTAAATAAATGCCAATTACATGCTTCTGCATATATTATATATCCTATACTTACCGACGTGTAGGTCAATACCTCGCAAAAATATAGAAGACTTAACGAAGCTTGCCAAACATTTACTCTTTCTGAATTTCTTACATACATAAATTACAATTTCACATACACTTTAGCCAAGAAAATTCAATTCAATAGATACGTCTACTGTAAAATTTTATCACACGGAGCTCTAAACCATATCGTTAAATGGAAACTTGAATCGTGAAAAATGCGAAATACTTTATATAACGCAGCGGAGTTTGAAAATGCATGAAATAAGATGATTTTATTCCACAAGAAGTTATGAAGCCATATTTTTATTTGTTACACACAGACCTTACAATTTTGCGGTGGGAATTGAAATTTTATTATAAAGTATTTTCGTATTTTCTCCATATTTCGAAAATTGGTTTTGTTACCACCATCACATGCATCCCAAAAACTGTGGGCATATTTTTTATAATGGGTTTGCTCTTGACTCTAGTCTAGGTTAGGGTCAATAGAGAAAGGGGAGCAATGACGACGATGAAGGAGATTCCAGAAGATTCCAGAATCCAGAAGATGCCTGTTCATTCTACACATATAATCACGCCTCTATCCCTAATGGGGTAGGCAGAGCTTAAACGACCTAAACAAAGTTCCGCCACTTTTGACAAAGTTTTGAGGGTTATTTAAGGTAGATTTGTAAGTATATTGCTGGAGTGACAGGTTCAGCTCATCGCCTAAATTGCAATATACTAAAACCTTTGGATTCCTTGTTCATTCTAACTGTGATGAATTGAGGGTTCAAGAATAAAGAAAAAACGTAGGTAAATATATGGCAAAACATGACCGAAATTTCACATGTTTCATATTTTTATGAGTAGGTTGAGGAGGCTTCCCTAGTAAAATATAATTATGCAAAAAGTGAAGAGAAAGTCGCAGCATATTTGCTCACCCAACGTTCCACCCATCTATCCCGCTATATAATTTATAGAACACCCTTCGCTCTTTTGTCTACTGGAAATCTATTTGGAGTGCAGCCAATCGCCCACCCTAGATAACCAATCGGAAAGAAAGACAACTGCAGCGGGTTTTTGTACACGATACAGAGATCCGCATTTTGAACGACACAATTTGATATTTTTCTGTATTTTTTCATAGATAAATGTATGTCTAATGTATGATGATAATATATGTTATATTCTTCGGTCACATAACGCGCAACGAGAACTCCATGGCACGACTGGTGGCAGGAAAAAGTAGAGGGGAGAAGAACTCGCGGCTGCTCACCAACTAGATGGACAGATCTGATAAAATCAGTGACCAAGAAAGCGATTACCCAATGTTCGCACGAAGCCATTGACAGAAATAGAAGGAAATCATCATGAAACACGCAAAATCCGGCCAATTCCTGACCACGACCACTCTGCCAAATGTGAAATGTATGTTAAATATCTAGTTTCTACAATCACACAATATGGGATGTGATGGGATTTACCTTCTAGTGGTCCACCTCGGGAAACAGCAACACAGACTTGCCTATGAATAAGTCCGGCGGAACGATCTCAACAAACCTGTGGAAGGCTTTTCTTTGGGCCGCCTGGCTCGCGACCACTCTCACACCGGAGTCCGGCGCCAAACATCATGCTGTGTTCTGTCGTGTAACCATAGTCGCTGTCTTTGATAGTGGTCGTTACACAAAACCATGTCAGAGGCCTGATAGTTGTGCTACTAGGCGGTTTAAAAACTCTGACACCAGGGTTCATCGGATCCATAGACTCGATACCCACTCGACAGAAGAAGACCATAACAGACATCCTCAGGTTCTTCTTAGATATTAATAATTAGTTATTTATCCTGTCTATGTATAAATGTACTAGTTCAGTTAAATAAACTAATGCTTATGTATATGTAAAAAGAAATGAAAAAGCGCCGAATAAACGTACATATGAAATTCGAAAACCGAAAAACACATTGATACGTGGTGGGTTTCGAACCACGACCTCCCGTTCAGGAGGCAATGGCAATGGTCGATCCACTACACCATGAAGATGAACTAAGGGCCGTATTTATAGTCCACTCTCATGAATGACAGTGAGTTTGAGTTTGTATCAGAAATGTCATTTCAGTACAAACTGGCCTGTCAAATCCATACTTAATATTGCTCTCAAGTTTGATATCGCTTCATACATACGAGCCTTAGTAATATGGAACATCCCGCTCTCTATTATGTACTATCCTAATACCTAAAGGCTTACATTTTAAATTGCTGCTATAGCAATAAGGCCGCCTGTATTGTTCTGTTTTGTTTTTTACTTTTCAGTTCTATGTATTTGTGTTTCTCTGTGTAAAGTATTTTGTATTGTATTTTATCTTCTTGGCGAGCTCGTTACATCGATGACTGTTAATACTCAAGAGTTTTTGCCGTAGCGAAAACGGAACCATCAACTCAAGATTTCGACACGCACTTGACTCCCTTATTTCTGGAAATAAAATAGCATTGCATTAGCTTGATACAGTCTAGTGCCTGTGCCAAAACATTGGACATAAAGCTGCTTTATTATAACACTTATGACGCTATAAGCACATAAGTTCTGAAAAGTCTCGACTGTGTTTATTACCAAAGGCTTTTCTTAAAATTACTTTTATGAAGCTCAGAAATGTGAGCGAATATGAAACTGGAGATGGAAGGCGAGGAAAAAGCAGTGTAACGAATAACACAATCTTACTTCTTTCAACATTAATTGCATACCAGTTTCATCTCCAATGATGAAATTAAAATTAATATATTATGCTAAATATATTACTGGATAGGTACGTTTTTCATTATTCGTATGTTATGGTTACAGTCATAAGTTTAACTTTAGTTATGGGTTAAGGTGTATTCCAACGGCATATGAGCAGGTAGATTTCAAGATATGCAACCATCATCCGTAATGCCTTAGAATATCGTTCAAATTAGCGCGAGCTACTCTAATTCATAAAGAAATATTGCGATTTTAGATAATCATAATACGAATATATTCCCAAAAGAACAGTATAAGCGCTCCTAATAGTTTAGAAGGAATTCCAAATTTACTGATAAAAACAGCTTTACTTTATTATTTTTTAGCATTCTTATATAAGAACTAGAATATTTTTTAATGTTGAAATTGCAAGGCCATAAACAAATTTTTTATATGTGTTTTTATAGAATTTTATAATAATGCGTTTAGGAGAAATAGGGATCATCGGGTCGATAGACTCGATAACCACTCGACAGAAGAAGAAGGAGAAATAAACGCTTAAAAACAACCACTGTCCGGGTTTCTTCCATGCTGGCCTGGGAGCGAGAGAAAAACATAGAATGTGCCAGCTGCATTTCATCCCGGGTATGCTGTAAAAACCAGCTAAGGGATCCGAGGGTTTCAGTATATTGTAATTTAGGCGATGGGCTGACAACCTGTCACTACAGCAATATACTTACAAATCTATCTTAAATATCCCTCAAAACTTTGTCAGACGTGGCGGAACGACCTTTGTTTGGGTCGTTTACGCTCTGCCTACCCCATTAGGGATAAAGGCGTGATTATATGTATGTATGTACTGTCCGGGAGGAGTTAAAGTGCAGAAGAGCAGACGACGCATTTGGCTGACTGACACTAGGTATTTCTGGAAATACCCTAGTGACTTCTACTTCAAATTTAAGAGCAGGGTTCTTGTACTCGTATGTGGAGTAATCGCGATTCGGTTCAAGCTTACATGGACATAATAAAAGAAAAGGCTCAGGTCGTGTCGTACCAGGACGTCAAGAAACCAACGCAAAATTGAACCCTAGTGACTATACATACCAATATCAACCGTGGGCAAGATAGAGCGGCGTCTAGAAATGTCCCAGACACTATTCTCAGCCATGACCGTTACGACACAGAAAAAAGAGTTTTTTTATATTAGAAATGGGTTTGCTCTTGATTCTAGACACTAGGCCATGTGGGTATCGAGTCAATCGACCTGATGCACATTGGTGTCAGAGTTTTTTAAACAGCCTAGAAGCACAACTAATAGGCCTCTGACATGGTTATTGTAACAACCACTATCAAGATAGTGAACGGGACCGACAGCTTAACGTACCCTCGGAGCCTACCACCGCATTGTAAGGATCGTTCAGCCGGACTTATTCACAGACAAACCTGTGTTGCCGTTGCCCGGGGTGGACCACTAGGAGGTTAATGTATGGTTTGAAACCTTACCAAATTTCCCAGAAATACATGATAACCAGCAATTGCTAAAACAAAGTTCTTCAATACTTGGTGTAGTCAAAAACATATGGGATTGCGTTTAAATTCAAAATGCTGCACTAAAGTTTCACATGTCCTCTACATAGAAGACGTGCAACACCCGTTTGGGTTTAATTACCTCCATCTCAAAACTCACCTCTGATATAAAGTGAAAACATATTAGTTTCATACTGGACTCAATTCTGCACGACTCTTACTAAATTATTAGTTCGATTTGTAGTACGTATGTACTACACATACATCATAAACATGAAAAAATCGAATTTTGTCGAAGATAATGAATGGTTTTATCGTATAAATAAAGCTAAATGGAGATATTGTTTTATTGCTTTAATATTTGTTAAACTTAATTTAATTTCAGTCATAATCATTTTGTCGAAGTTATTGATATTATGGTATAAAAACGCTTGATTTAGATATTGATTTAATGTTTATGAAACTTCATTTCATTTCAGTAATAATAATTTGTATTGATAAGTTAAATGTCGTCTAATATCGACACTTAACCTTTTGCCTTTATCTTTTAAGTTCTGGGCTATCAAACTTGCCAACTCCCAACTGCACTAGCTTATGATCAAATTAGCTTTAGCAGGTGATACCCAGAATAGAGCCCACTGACTTCTACCTCGCTGCACCTCAGCAAAATGGTGTCACAGGTGAAAATTAACTAGTAAATTCACCCGTCTAATTTCCCAGTGGGTATAATCTATGGAGGTGCCGAGCATTCGCGTGTCATTACCTCCGTAATATCGCTGCAGTGTGCATTTAGCGTTAAACTTACTGGAGACTAAAAAGTGCATTAGATGTACTTCTTCTTCTTCTTCTTAACGAGTGGATTCTCGAGTGAAGCAACGACCTGATGAACCCTGGTGTCAGTTTTTAAACCGCCTATAGTGGCACAGCTATTAGGCCTCCGACATATAGGCTCGTATTTATAAAGCGATTTCAAAATTGAGAGCAGTATCAATTTTGAAATTGATAGGTCGTTTTGTACTGCAAACTCAAACCCGCCGTTACTCTTAAGAGTTGATTATAATTACGGGCCATATTCGTTAACTTCTTAACATTTATGAGTTTCGAAGATAAAAATTTACACCATTAACTCACGTTTGCAAAAATGAATAAAGAATAGTTCCATGACATGTGAAAAGGATTTGATTCCATACTTTTTTGGGTTGCTTAGGCCAAGGGTGCTACGGGCTACGACGTAGCAAACCTAAACAATGGCGTCGTAGCTGTTGGTTACGATAACGTAGACAAAGTCTAAAACAGAAAAATGGTTTTGATAGGTGGCCATCTCTACGGAAGTCTACGGAAAGTTCTGCGTGGAACGTTCTTTCAAAAGAAACAACTTTCACTAAGCAGTTGAGGCTCTACATAGTTCGTAAATAATATAGGCGTGATACATAATTACGACATGTAAAGTACCAGACTTTGGCGTTTTTTCCGTACTTCGGAGTGCACATTAAGCTGTTGGTCCCGGTTAATATCGTTTAATACCGAAAATATTAGTTGTTCAGCCATGTCAGAGTCCAGTGCTAAGCATTGGCGGCTTGAAAACTCTGAGTTAATCTAGGATTGGGTCTGGTTTCCTTTCTGGGTTGCGGAGATCAGATGGCAGTCGCTCTGTATAAAAACCAGTACCCTCGTTCAATCCCCTAGATTAGGTAGCCGACCCTTTGAGATACGGGATAAAGCTAGGGAGATGATGAAAGTACCAGGCTTCCATAACCCCTAAATAATTGGTAATTAGGCCACATACACATTAGCACTACAAACTGCAGCACTATCACTGAACTTATATGGAGCTAATGACACGTGAATGCACTGATAGCGCCGTAGATTGCACCCGCTAGGGTGCTCTGTGAGCGAATTTTATACGTACATGAAATCACACCTTTATACCTTACGGGGTAGGCAGAGCGTAAAACGCCTCATAAAAGGCGCTTTCACCACGTCTTACAAAATTGAGGGCAATTTTGGATTGTAATGATATTGTGTATTGCTTGTAGTGACAGGTTGTCAGCCCATAGCCTAAATTACAATACACACTAACCCTCGAATCCCTTTTGCTGACTTCTGCAGCATGCCCGGGAGGAAGGGCAGCTGGAACATTCTATGTTTTTCTATCTCTCCCAGTCCAGCGTGGATGAAAGCGAATTTAACTCCCTTTCTATTACACTGCACGTTGTTTTAGTTTAGTCGTACCTGTTACGGTGTTTGTGCACTATATTAAATTCGTATCCGAATTGACCTTACTTGAAATCGTATTGCAGTTTGTGCACTCCATCCATACCGGGTGTAAGGGACAGCGTCCCGCAGACTGATAGAAGTTGCTCAGTCAGTTTACCTTCCCATACAAAAAGACCACCTCGATCAGACAATTTGTATGAAAAACCATATTTTTTTTCACTTTCTGAAAAAAAAACCTTTATTGGTCACTTTCTTTGACTGAGCAATAGCCTATCAGTTTGCGGGCCCTTACACTCCGTATAGAATTGTGGAAAGTCCACTTGGGGAAGTACCTACCATTCATGTGTCTATGCATTAAAGGCTTGTGTGGTTACAGAGCATAGGTGGCGCCCTCAATGGTAATAAATTATGTTTGGCGTCAATCGCAACTAATTCTCCATTTTATAATCCATTTTACAATATTCACACTAAGCATAAACACGATGTATTGCAAATGTGCTAAAAGTGGCCACTTTTAGCGTATTTACAATATTTACATAGCTTTTATGCTTAGTGTGAATTATTCATTATTTATTTATTTAATGGATTATCATTAGTTGCGATTGTCGCCAAATGTAAAATATTCATGCAAATGTTTGTATTTCAGACACAACTAATTATTTAAAACTGATGGCGCCACTGTCGCAGCTCTTGAATTCTCTTAACGATTCCAACAAAGTGGTCGCACGCTCCGCTTGAGGCTACCTGGCTCGCGACCATCCTCTCATTAGAGTCGGGCACCAAACAGCTTACTGTGTTCCGCCGGTGCGTGAGAGTGCCATGCCATAAGAGGCATCTTCTGGGTGAGCTAGCTCCATCGACTGCCTATCCTTGTGTCAAGGGCCTGCAAAAGCCATAAAATATAAACCCATTTCGAATAAAAAAACAACAATCTAGCTCTAAATGCCAATTTTACCAGTCAATGCGATGCAAAACCCTGGCAGATACGCTCATGAATAGCTCATGAGTTCAAATAGGCCCAGCTGAATGTGATAATTACTCAAAGGTCGTACTAAACGCGTAATTCACCCAAACATGTAATGCGCCTGATCAGTAAATTAAGCAACAAGTTTATTTGATGCGTAATAACTATGAAATGAAATTGTTACATACGTTCATAGTATAGTAGTAGTGCCTTGTTATTAAACTCTAGTCCGGACTGATCTACAGTGACCTGAAGATTGCGTTGTAATCTTATAATTAAGAGATAAATAAATTTCATCTCTGTAGAAATTTTGTGAGGATTTCTCGTCTAAGCTTGTTCGTCGATAAGACAGTAAATCTTTGTGATTAAATTCGAAAGTTTACATACATATAATCATGAGTTTATCCCCAATAGGGTAGGCAGAGCGTAAGCGACCTAAACAAAGGTCGTTTCGCCACGTCTGACAAAGTTTTGAGGATTATTTTAGATATATAAGTAGGTATATTGTTGTAGGTACAGGTTGTCAGCCCATCGCCTAAATTACAATATACTGAAATCCCCGGTTCCCTTAGCTGGTTTTAACAGCATACCTGGGAGGAAATGCAGCTTGCACATTCTTTGTTTTTCTTTTGCTCCCAGTCTAGCATGAAAGTAATGAAATAAAATTAAATTGTTGATTTCGATAGTTTCATGTCTACAAGCAAAATGTTTATATACTTAATTCCTGTGATAAACAAACTATTGCAAACTCCCACGCTGGTACGGTAGGAAGGTACTGTGAACTAATTCTCGATTAACACTTGACCGGTATTTTTGTTACTAAAAATGGCTCCATTTTAACCCACAAACTGTTACTAACTTTCAAATGGTGATTTTATAATTTCCACCACCACCTGACAACTTAGAATTTAGGAAAGTTTGCCTGCCATAACTTATTATTTCTGTGTAAATGAACTTTTTTCTATGCTGGCCTGGAAGCAAGAGAAAAACAAAGAATATGCCAGCTGCATTTCCTCCCGAGTATGCTGTAAAAACCAGCTAAGGGATCCGAGGTTTCAGTATACTGCAATTTAGGCGACGAGCTGACACCCTGTCACAACAGTAATATACCTAAAAATCTATCTTAAATAACCCTCTAAACTTTGTCAGACGGGGCGGAACGACCATTGTTTATGTCGATTAAGCTCTGCCTACCCTATTGGGGATAAACGCATGATTATTTATGTATGTAAACTTTCGAATTTAATCACAAAGATTTACTGTCTTATCGACGAACAAGCTTAGACGAGAAATCCTTGGAAAATTTCTACAGAGATGAAATTTATTTATCTCTTGATTATAAGATTACAACGCAATCTTGAGGTCAGCTGTAGATCAGTCCGGACTGGAGTTTAAAGGCACTGTTGCTGCCTTAATCATTGTAATAAACAAAGGCCGGAGATATTACATTGCAATGTGGGACTAGGGCGAGTAAATGAAATGACGGCGTTCGAGGATAGACTCATTGATTTTATTGATAGAATGAGGTTTAATTATAATAGCAGTTATTACTTATGACTACTTGTTTCACGTGTAGGTACGTTGACCTGCTACGAGAATGAATAATTATTTTAGTTAAAGATCCAAGTTACACTCTTTTATGATATTAAAATTAACTTTGTTTTATTTGGATTCATGTAACATATCTTTGGATTTACATACATTACATATAATCACGCCTTTATCTCTAATGGGGTAGGCAGAGCAAAACGACCTAAACAAAGGTCAATCCGCCACGTCTGACAAAGTTTTGAGGGTTGTTTAAGATAGATTTGTAAGTATTTTGATATAGTGACAGGTTGTCAGCCTATCGCCGAAATTGCAATATATAAAAACCCTCGGATCCTTAAGCTGTTTTTTACAGCATGCCCGGGCAGAAATCCAGCTGGCACATTCTATGTTTTTATCTCGCTCCCAGTCCAGCATGGATTTCAATGTTTATATTTCTTTAGACAATCGATACCTCTCCTATTTTTACACACTACTACGTAGGTAAAATGTTAAGGTAAACTTCGAAGGCCAAAAAAGTGGGTGGAGTCGTATCGGAGAAATGACGTTTCAAAAAATAATACAAAGTTGAAACTTTGAAATAGGAGAACTTGTAGATTTTCGCACCTGATGATTTGAGTTTAAATTATTCATTATAATTACCCGTTTATCACTTCAGGCAGAGTAGTGCAATTTCAGCACATCTGATCATTGTCAAGTGTACTTTCAGATAAGATCTCAAACTACGCATTTGGAAACCCAGACGTTGCTTGTAAGTTATTTAAAAATAAATACTTTTATGCTTCGTCTCGAGTCAAGGGGAGGCCTTTGCCCAGCAGTGGGACAAATCAGGCTAATTAAAAAAAGCTTTTTCTCATCAGTTCCATTTCTCCATCGCCCGTAAAGCACATGGTAAATTTCCATTATTCTGCCCTCAGAAGAAAAAAAACCATAACTACAGATTTTAGCGAAATCGACTTATTGATTGTTTCGTGATATTGAAAAACAGACCTATCTTTCTGTGTAGGAATGGTTAAAATCGAGCAATAAATGTCCAATTTAGAAAATTATAACTACACACTTCTACGTACCATGTCCTTTATTTCACCTGTCATCAGAAGAAAAAAAACCATAACTACACATCAGAAGCAAATAAACCACAACTACAACACTTATGCTTTTTATGACTATACTATTCTTAGAAAAAAAAAAAAAAGTGCAAAAACTTGTAGTTGTGGTTCTTTTCCTTCGTACACGCTGTTAATTTTTGAGTTTATCAGAGTGGAAAAAACCACTTGAAACGAAATGTATCGCTAAACATAACTCTCGCTCTAACACTTGACGCCCGTGCCCCTACCCCGCGCGCCTTGCTCGCGTCTGGCTTCCCCGCTACCTACCTGCCCGTTCTTTCAAGCAAATATCGCTAAGCAGACCAGACGTTGTCATCAGCATCACCTTCCTTAAAAGATACGTAAAGGAGCAAAAAATATATTTCATAGGTAAGTTTGTTTTTACCATACATAATTTGATTTTATTTTGTTTATTATATGATATTTTTGAGTACGTTTAAAAAATTGCCCTTTTACCATAAGTACACTGAGACAAGATATAAATGCTCTTAAAGACTATTAAGTGAACATGTGCTTTTAAACAATCGTATTTGATATTTCAAAAAAGCAAAAGTTACTTTTACGTATTAAATTACTCTATTATGTATTTAAAATGTATTGCAAAATACAGTAGCTCGCATTAGACCATACAAAAAGCTTTTGTCGCGCCGTGCCACGCCACGCCGCGCCTCTCCGCTGCAGCTATGTCTTAGTGCTTTCGAACCTTTACCTTTATAGTTTTAAGAAGAATATTGACTGATTTATTATGTTATGTTTGTAAATTTATTATGTCAAAATTTTGCCAGAAGAAAGGCTTTTGTTTTAAATGTATGTTGCGTCGAATAATATAAGTAAGTATTGATTTGAAACTAAACAATTATTATGTTTCATTATAGATAATTTACAACCCACTGCCGTGTTATACAGAACTAATGTATCTTGAATAATTTATGTAAGTTGAGTTATATTAGTTTTGTGTAACAACAATAATTAATCGTATTCTATGGCTTCGATTAATCATCATCATCTCCCTAGCCAGCCTTATCCCGGATCCCTCGGAATTGGCTACCTAGATATTCGAGTAATATTTCATGAAATTCAAAAATAAATATAGTATAAAAAATATTTCATAACATTAAAGAGACAAATACATAACAGAATCCGTCGTCCTTCATAACAAACCTGTCGTCGTCATCCCTCGTCCGTCGTCCATCGTCGTCGTTCTTCGTCTTCGTTCGTTGCCCGTCGCCGGTCGCCCATCATACGTCATTCGGTTGTCCTTTGCTTTTCGCCCGTCATCCGTCGTCGTCAGTCGATCGTCATCCGTCTGCCGTAGCCCGTAGGCGTTGTCGTCGCCCGTCGTCCATTTTCAATCTTCGTCTCTCGTTGCCTTTCTCCGTCAGCCGCCGCCCGTCGCGTTTTCCGTCTTTGTCGCCCGTCCTCCGTCGTCGTCGCCAGTCGTCCATCGTCGTCTCCTGTCGCCTGTTTTCCGTCATCGTCGCCTGTAAGTTATAGAATACTATCTGCCCGACGGCGGTTTATCCAAGTTACATATTTTTTTCCGTGGGAACGAAGTGTTTTCCCGCGGAAAAAAGTGTCCATCCCCAAATTTTCATTTATCTACATACTAAGTAACATCTAAGTCCATTCAGGCGTGAAAGGACAACAAACAGACAGAGTTACTTTGGTATTTATAATACTAGCTTTCTATCCGCTGGTTTCACCCGCATTAAATGATTTTTCCCATGGGAATGAAGTGTTTTTCCGCTGTAAAAAGTATCCTATGTCTGATTCCAGGCTAACTACTATCACTATGCCAAATTTCATCTAAATCTGTTCCGCCGTTTAGGCGTAAAAGAGCAACAAACAAATAGAGTTACTTTCGCATTTATAATATTAGTATGGATTGATTTGCACTTATGGTTTTTGTCCCTCCTATTACTATACAAAATTACTCATCAATACTAGCGAAAAAAATATTACCCTAAAAATTTAAAAAACTATTCAAAATATAATCAAAAAATAAATGAAATAAAATGCTTCCTTTTTTAAAAAAAAACCCTGTACCTTTAAGTTTATTTAACCAAAAGATATGATAGTCGAAAGTCTTTTGCATTTTTTGCGCAACATAGTAGGATGCAGTTATGGTTTTTTCCTTCTGAGGGTAGTATTGGTCTGCTGGAGAAGTGAAGTCCAAACAGTAAAACCAAACTTAACCAAACTCCGTACACAGGACCGAATGCATCTTATCCTATGCTTCTAATTAAGTTTTGTTTGAAAATATTAACCAAGTACAAAATTAGATATCAAATTTAATCTTCCACGCTCGAATAGGAATCATAAAAACAGAAAAATCCAACTCGTACTAACTAAAAAGAAAAACTAGAAACTAGACTCTACTCTCAACTACGTGAGTACGAGAGTCGAGAGATTGTTAAAATTTAAAATTTACGAGGCGGTCCAAGGTCTTTCATCACGCGGCAGACCCAAGAAGCACCGGCTGACGTCATGAAAGCGGATATGGACGAGATCGATCTTACACCAGTGGATGCCAAGGACCGCGCAAAGTGGAGTAAAAAAGCCGGAAAGCTTACCCTAGCTTTAGGCCTGGTAAACGCTAGGCAGAAAAAGAAGCTTACTACGTTTGTAATTGTTTTGACGGTTGTGGTTTACGATATTTTTGTAACTTGTTGTAATACCTATAACCTAGCTATTAAATCTTCTTCTTCTTAGCGAGAATGGATTTTCGAGTCAAACGACCCCGTGAACCCTGGTGTCAGAGTTTTCACACCGCCTAGCAGCGCAGCTATTAGGCCTCTGACGTGGTTTGAGTAACGACTACTATCAAAGACAGACACCGGGACCTACGGCTTAACGTGCCCTCCGAAGCACGGACCTTTTTTCTTTTCGAACAATCAGGTGATTCAGCCTGAAATGTCCTAACTAAACTGGGGAAAAACTCACAAAGTGATAAATTGACAAAGATCAACTTTGTGTTTCCCCCTAGGAATCGAACTCAGGACCTCCGGATCGTAAGCCCATAACTCTGACCACTAGACCACGGAGGAAGTTAGCTATTAAATATGAAATAACCTGACTAGATATTAAATAATACTCACTCATATCTTAATTTGGATGCAAATGATTACAAAGCTAATATTTTACTTTGTCTGCAAACAATTTAACTAAAATTTTGCCTAGCTTAAAGTCTGAGCGAAAAGTCGCAAAACGTGTATTGTTTTCTCTGAATAAATAATGAAACCCGGTTTCAGAGATATTGAACGGCCTAAACGCACATGTTATTTATTGTTGATTATAAATAACCTTTTTAACAAACATACATACAATCACGCCTATATCCCTTACAGGGTAGGCGGAGCGTAAGACGCCTCGTAAAAGGCGCTTTCGTCACGTCTGACAATAATTGAGGGCTTCAGATTGTAATGTATATTGCTATAGGGACAAGTTATCAGCCTATCGCCTAAATTACAATACACTGTATTCTTCGAATCTCTTTTGCTGACTTCTGCCCGGGAGGAAGGGCAGCTGGAACATTATATGTTTTTTTTCTATCTCTTCAAGTCCAGCAATTTTCTTTTTATATTGTATAATAACTACCTTATATTACTAACGGGGCAAGGGATTTTACTAAAGGCCGGTTTAAACAGTTCAAGCTGTAAGTATAGTTGGTAAGTTGAAACGTGTATACGGTTCTGCCAGTTGGTTTTCAAGTTGCCTTTCAACTTGAATCAAAATAGAACTGGGTACTGAAACCGTGTTAACGTATTGAAAGCCAACTTACCAACTTGAAAGCCAACTTACCTACTTATGCACTGTACTTATAACTGTCCTAATGTAAACCGCCCCTTACCTCCAATTTGCGATATTCAATTTCCATCTTGTGTTCAAAACGGGTATAAACTATTAATATTATTAGCTTATAATAGTTAACATTCGAACCCTTTTACATTATTTGGCAATACGGTATTTAATTCATGAGCTAATAAAGCGATTATAGTCTTCACTAAGGTTCGCAAGGGTCGGTTTTGGCTTAATCTAAATAAAATTAAACTGGGAGTAGGCCGGATCCTGCTTCCCAATTATCATACATACATACATACATACATAAAATCACGCCTTTATCCCTTACGGGGTAGGCAGAGCGTAAAACGCCTCCTAAAAGGCGCTTTCGCCACGTCTGACATAAATTGAGGGCAATTTTAGATTGTAATGTGTATTGCTGTAGTGACAGGTTGTCAGCCCATCGCCTAAATTAAAATACACTGTAACCCTCGAATCCCTTTTGCTGTCTTTTACAGCATGCCCGGGAGGAAGGGCAACTGGAACATTCTATGTTTTTCTTTCTCTCCCAGTCCAGTATGGAAGAAATTATCTATACAAATTTTATTATATTATCCTCAGGCAATTATATTTAGGGGAAAACGGGATTACTATATAATACATTCTGTTCTGGAATGTGGCAAATAGTACTTGCATTGCAATTTGCTTTCAAAAATATCTTCATAATTTTTACAACATTTTAATTCTCTTTTAGCTTAGAGACGTCAAGTTTCCATTCCCACACAAAGGGTCGTTCACGCTCTGCCTATCCCATTAGGGATTGATTATGTTTGTTTGTTTTTTTGTAACAATCGCCGATGTACTTTTCGTTTGTTACACAGGTGCACATAACTATTTCTTACGCTGTAAACTTTAGTTGAGATATGCTCACTGAAACTGAAATTGGCTTACAACTATCACAGAAACTATAAAACGTTTACAGCAAGCACCCTATAATTGTAAGTGGACAGTTCACGTTTACACTATTACTCAGACTTTAAGTGCTCTAAGGCCCGTATTGATAAACAGCACTTGAGACTAATAGCTTGTTTGAGTTCGTATCAGGAAGGTCATTTCAAAATCTTGAGATTACTTTATAAATACGAGCCTAAATGCTTTAAGGCCCGTATTGGTAAACAGCACTTGATACTGACAGCTAGCTCAAGTTCGTATCAGAAATGTCATGTCAGTACAATGTAGCTTGTCAAATCTATACTTAATGTTGGTCTCAATCTTGAAAGTGAATCATTATAAAATTTCACTTTTGTAGGTCTGCAGTAAGAGATTTATTTTTATAAATAAGCAGTGAATGTTGTGTAAAGACAGATAACAAAGGTTTTGTATCTCCTGTTTTTGTGATGTTTTTGTATACAATAAATTATTAAATAAATAAATAATATATTTATTGTATAAATTAAAGTTTCATAAATACGATATTAAACTTGTCGGGCCAAATATAAAATTTTAGGCAATTTTCACACAGAATTGTATTTAAGTTCTTATTTATTAATGTTATAATATTTTCAAACTAAACCTAATTAGAAGCATAGATATGATGCATTTGATCATGATGTCAGGATTAAAAACGAAACTAAGTTTGTATGGGATTTCGCTACTCCGACAGACCCTTATGCTTCTTCTCATCAGTTCCTTTTCAATCCTCCAGTAAAGCAATCGGTAAATCTCCATTAAGTAATGCCTGTAGTTATGACGCCTGGCATTAAAGCTTTTTATTGCCTTCTCTTGTATCGATAACCTGCCTTCACTCTGAATAAGTGACTCTAATTGGTAGCTCTTCTTCTTCGTCTTGGTCTGGCTATGGGCTCCCGAATCGAAGGTCCAGGGTTCAATTGTCAGGTGATAAATGAACAAATAGACTAGTTGATCTCTTAGACAAACTGTTCATACAGTTCATTAGTTTTTTAAGATTTATGTGAATGTTTGTAATATGTAAACAATAAATAAAAATTATAAATAAATACCCCAGTTTTCCTCAGTTTGGTTAGATCAATGCAGGGTGAAGTGATTCAAAGGGCACGTTAAGTCATCGGACCCTGTTACTCTCTTCTCTCGTCTCTTCGTCTTTGAGAGCGGTGGTTACATAAACCATTACAGAGACCTATATTTACATACATACATATAATCACGCCTTTATCCCTAATGGGGTAGGCAGAGCGTAAACGACCTAAACAAAGTTCGATTCGTCACGTCTGACAAAGTTTTGAGGGTTATGTAAGATAGTAGATTTGTAGGTATATTTCTGTAGTAACAGGTTGTTAGCCCATCGCCTAAATTGCAATACACTGAAACCCTCGAATCCCTTGGCTGGTTTATACAGCATGCCCGGGAGGACATGTAGCTGGCACATTCTATGTTTTTCTCTCGCTCCCAGGCCAGCATGGAAGTAGACCTATATTTGCTGTTATTTAAAGGCGGTTTGAAAAAAGTTCTGGTACCAGGGTTTATCGGGTCGATTGACTCAAAAACCATACGAAAAGAAAAGTCTGCATGGTGCCGGTCTGTGCTGAACATAGAACGTCTCGCATTGGACTTTTACTTTTTGCTTTTTTCCTAATATAAGGTTGTATATACCAGCTAGCAGATTAGTTATCAGGGTCAACTTAGCCA
The DNA here is from genome assembly GCA_949820665.1 of Scrobipalpa costella. Taxonomy (NCBI): domain Eukaryota; kingdom Metazoa; phylum Arthropoda; class Insecta; order Lepidoptera; family Gelechiidae; genus Scrobipalpa; species Scrobipalpa costella. Next base: position 4,451,620 of record OX463307.1, on the reverse strand, counting down.
GTTATGGCCCGACAAGTTTAATTTAGGCTCGTATTTATAAAGCACTTTCATTTATTTATTTATTAAACAATTAATTGTACACAAAAACATCTTAAAAACAGGACATACAAAACAAAGGCACAACAGGCACTGCTTATTTAAAAAAAAAAACTTACAGCAGACCTACAGAAGTGAAATTTTATAATGATAAACTTTCAAGATTGAGACCAACATTAAGTATAGATCTGACAAGCCACATTGTACTGACATAACATTTCTGGTACAAACTCAAACTAGCTATCAGTCTCAAGTACTGTTTATTAATACGGGCCTTAGAGCACTTGGGCTCGGATTTATAAAGTAATCTCAAGATTGAGACCATTATTAAGTAACGATTTGACAGGCCACATTGTACTGAAATGACCTTTCTGATACGAACTCAAACTAGCTGTCAGTCTCAAGTGCTGTTTATCAATACGGGCCTTAGAGCACTTAAAGTCTGAGTAATAGTGTAAACGTGAACTGTCCACTTACATTTATAGGGTGCTGTAAACGTTTTATAGTTTCTGTGATAGTTGTAAGCCAGTTCCAGTTTCAGTTAACATATCTATTTACAATTCTAATTGTTTTGTACTACTTATTTTTAATATGACTTATATAACAATGTTTGTTGTTTTACAATATTCATAAATTATTATTTTATATTTAATTTTTCTGTATTTGAGTATTTTAAGTTTGACATGTAATATTTTTTATCAATAAAGAATTGTATTGTATTATATCTCAACTTAAGTTTACAGCGTAAAGTTTGCAGGCTGAATTACCTGATTGTCCGAAAAGAAAAAGATTTCGTGCTTCGGAGGTCACGTTAAGCAGTCGGTCCCGGTTGCTGTCTTTGATAGTGGTATAGTGGTCATTACTCAAAAACCATGTTAGAGGCCTGATAGTTGTGCTACTAGGCGATTTAAAAACTCTGGCACCAGGGTTCACCGGGTCCATAGACTCGATACCCACTCGACAGAAGAAGAAGCGTTAGAAATAGTTATATCATGTGCACCTGTGCAACAAACGAAAAGTACAGAGGCGATTGTTACAAAAAACAAACAAACATACATATAATCATCTTCATCCCTAATTGGGTAGGCAGAGCGTGAACGACCTAAACAAAGGTCGTTCCGCCACGTCTGACAATGTTTTGAGAGTTATTTAAGATAGATTTGTACTTATTTTGCCATTAAACAAACAAGGTAATAATAATTTCCTTTGTGTGGGAATGGAAACTTGACGTCCCTCCCCTTCAGGAGATGAAAATGTTGTAAACGAAAGTTATTTATAAAAAATATGAAGAAATTTTTGAAAGCAAAGGGCAATGCTGGTACTATTTGCCACATTCCAGAACAGAATGTATTATAATATATAATAACCCCTTTTTCTCCTAAATTTAATTGCCTGAGGATAATATAATAAAATTAGTACAGATAATTGGGAAGTAGGATCCGGTCTGCTACCAGTTTAATTTTATTTAGATTAAGCCAAAGCCGACCCTTGCGAACCTTAGTGAAGACTATAATCGCTTTATTAGCTCATGAATTAAATACCGTATTGCCAAATAATGTAAAAGGGTTCGAATGTTAACTATTATAAGCTAATGATATTAACAGTTTATACCCGTTTTGAACACAAGATGGAAATTGAATATCGCAATTTGGAGGTTAGTAAAGTCCTTAGCCCTATTAGTAATAATATAAGAGTTATTATAATTTAACTATTAGGTTTGAGAGAGATAGAAAAACAAGGGCAAATTGTATAAGTCAGCAAAAGGGATTCGAGGAATACAGTGTAATATAATTTAGGCGATAGGTTAATTAGTTCATACGTACATATAATCACGCCTTTATCCCTAATGGAGTAGGCAGAGCGTAAACGACGCAAACAAAGATCGTTACGCCACGTCTGACAAAGTTTTGAGAGTTATTTAAGATAGATTTGTATATATATTGCTGTAGTGACAGGTTGTCAACTCATCGCCTAAATTGCAATATACTGAAACCTTCCGATCCCTTAGCTTATTTTTACAGCATGCCCGGGAGGAAATGCAGCTAGCACATACTATGTTTATCTTTCGCCAGTAGTCCAATATGGAAGAAAGGTAGGTTATTTATAGATGACAATATATAACATGTGCGTTTAGGCCGTGCAATATCTCTGAAACCGGGTTTCATTATTTATTCAGAGAAATCAATACACGTTCTGCGAATTTTCGCTCAGAATTTAAGCTAGGCAAAATTTTAGTTAAATTGTTTGCAGACAAAGTAAAGTATTAGCTTTGAAATAATTTGCACCCAAATTAAGATATGAGTGAGTATTATTTAATATTTGGTCAGGTTATTTCATATTTAATAGCTAACTTCCTCCGTGGTCTAGTGGTCAGAGTTATGGGCTTACGATCCTGAGGTCCTGAGTTCGATTCCTAGGGGGAAACACAAAGTTGATCTTTGTCAATTTATCACTTTGTGAGTTTTTCCCCAGTTTAGTTAGGACATTGCAGGCTGAATCACCTGATTGTTCAAAAGAAAAAAGAATTCCGTGATTCGGAGGGCACGTTAAGCCGCAGGTCCCGGTCTCTGTTTTTGATAGTGGTCGTTACTCAAACCACGTCAGAGGCCTAATAGCTGCGCTGCTAGGCGGTTTGAAAACTCTGACACCAGGGTTCTTTCATATTTATTAGCTAACTACCTCCGTGGTCTAGTGGTCAGAGCCATGGGCTTACGATCCGGAGGTACTGGGATAGATTCCTAGGGAGGAACAAAAAAGTTGATCTTTGACAATTTATCACTTTGTGAGGTTTTCCCTAATTTGGTCAGGACATTACAGCGTGAATCACCTGATTGTCCGAAAGAGAAAGGATTCCGTGCTTCGGAGGGCACGCTAAGCCGTAGGTACCGGTCAACGTCAGAGGCCTAATAGCTGTGCTGCTAGGCAGTTTCAAAACTCTGACATCAGGGTTCATGGGGTCAGTTGACTCGAGAATCCACTCTCGCTAAGAAGAAGAAGATTTAATAACTCGGTTATAGGTATTACAACAAGTTACAAAAATATCGTAGACCACAACCGTCAAAACAATTACAAACGTAGTAAGCTTCTTCTTCTGCCTAGCGTTTACCAGGCCTAAAGCTAGGGTAAGCTTTCCGGCTGTTTTACTCCACTTTGCGCGGTCCTTGGCATCTGGCACTGGTGTAAGATCGATCTCGTCCATATCCGCTTTCATGACGTCAGCCGGTGCTTCTTGGGTCTGCCGCGTGATCAAAGACCTTGGACCGCCTTGTAAATTTTAACAAATCTCTCGACTCTACGTAGTTGAGAGTAGAATCTAGTTTTTGTTTTTAGTTAGTACTAGTTGGATTTTTCTGTTTTTATGATTCCTATTCGAGCGTGGAAGATTAAACGTACCGACAACAAACACCCATGGTGTTGGCTATATCCGAACCACGCATTAGGCCAGAAACGCAAAAAGTACATTCGGGCCCATTCCCCCCCATATATTATTTACGGCAAAATGCGGCTTTCAGTATTCACCGCGGAATTTACGCCGTTTTTTACGAGAGCACGTTTTTTCACACGTCACAGGTAAATTTTATAACTTTGAAAAGAGCATTTTTTTCTAAACCCCTTGTTGTTTTTGTTCGTCCTGAAACTAGGTGGGGCGATGATGTTCGTAACGGAGCGGGTAGGAAATGTAGGAATTGGATGAGAACGGCTGAAGACCTTTTTGAATGTACATGTATTGCAATGAATAAATTAATTGAATAGACCTAGCTAAGAAGTGTGCCATGGAAGAGGCCTATTTCTAGCAGTGGACTGATGCAGGCTGATAATGATGATGATGTTTTTGTTGAAATACAAGTTTGTGATCAAACAAGAACAGGATTTATCTTAGCACAGTATCAAAGTAGGTACCCAATTACCTATCAATGAAAACGTTCCAGAGTTAAAGAAATATTGAACCATATTTCTTTTGAAGGAAGTTTTTTGTTTTCTTTTTATTTCAAGGACATACGAGTAGGGATTATTTTACAATACTACGTTGATTTGAGTAGGTAGGTACAATGAAATCCACCGTTTTGTGCCCAACAGAAAATAAAAGCAGGTAATTTTTAAAACAATCAGAAATGCGGACTCGATTTTTTGATTTGTTTTTTTATTTCTCCTCTGTTTCAGGAATAATTGGATTGTACCTGAAACTTCCTGCTTCCCAGCTTACAATACGCTCTTGACATAGTTCAGATCGTTAACAAAGCCTGGAAAAAGTTCGAGCTGAAAAACTAACTTCTCTATTATTGTTTTGTTTTTGTAGTTTTGTAATGGTACATTCTGCACCGAGGGGAGAACGTGACCGATTACTAACAAGGGTGTAGTTTGAGACCGGAACCGCAGCTGAGTACCTCAATACATACGAGTCCGGAATCGCACGTTCTTCAGAGTGACAGCAAAAGGTCCGAACCTACAGACATACCGTATTATTTACAATCACGCCTTCATCCCCAATGGAGTAGGCCACGTCTGACATAGTTTTGAAGATCATTTAAGATTGATTTGTAGGTATACTGCTATAGTGACAGGTTGTCAGCCTATCGCCTAAATTGCAACATACTGAAACCCTCGAATCCCTTAGCTTGTTTTTACAGCATGCCCGGGAGGAAATGCAGCTGGCACACTCTATTTTTTACTCCCACTTCCAGTCCAGCATGGAAGTAAAATCTATAACTTATTAACAAAATTTCTTACAAATACAAGACATTTATTTTCCACCGTTACAAATAAAAACAAAACATTTACAAAACATAATACACACAAACAAAAAGGAAATAAGAAAAACAAATAACACAGTGGAAAAATAGCATGGGCACAGCACAATGCTGGTTTTAAGCCCAGCCAAAGTCAAAAGAGTTTTCTCAAAAAAACAGTAGGTTAGGTTATTTCATTATAGGTAGTATCTTAAAATATTTTTAGTATAAATATTTTATATTTTTGGTATAAGCAGAGAAATGGAAGAAACAAGGGGAGGCCTTTTCCCAGCAGTGGGACACAGTACATACATACATACATATAGTCACGCCTTTATCCCTAATAGGGTAGGCACAGTAGGCTAGTAATAATAATAATAATAACCCCCCCATGGGATCACCTTGCCGTGGTGGGGGGGCTTACGGGAAGCAAGGCACTCTAAAGTTCAGCTCTGACCAACATGAGCTACTACCACTCATAAGGTACAGGTCAAACATGTCGCTCACCATGACTACCCTTCCCAACTAACGATCCCAAACCCCCAACCTCATCATGATGGAAGAACGTAAGAAGTATAGTCTCCGGCCGCTACCCGGGGGTCGCCGGGGCACACCTGGAGCCGGTGCTGGGTGTCTCAGCATGCGAACCACTGGCGGTGGGGGACTGAACAGGCGGGTTCCCCCCGAACAAAATGCTACAGCCGACGTCAACCGTTACCAGATCTTATTACAGGAATCACCCACCGATATTGAAGAACTAAATAATCACAATGGAATACCCCGCCCCCCGCCATCTGCTGCGGACTGCCCCTCTCTTTCTGGAGAGGACAACATGTCGTCAGTATCTCAGCTAAGATATAGCTTGAGACCACGATCCACCAAAGGCAGCAGGATATTTCAAAGAAAACAAGTAACTAATACCGATGATAACTCCACATCCCCATCTTCAACCCGTAGTCTTTTCCCATCTCTCCCATCAACGAGGCCATCTTACCGCTCATCCCGATCAACTTCAGTAACTAGTAGTATACTGCAGGAGGATGTTGCACAGGAGGCAAACTTTATTGCTAACCCAGTGCCCACCACTAGCAGTCAACGTACGCGTAACAGATGGAGTCCCGAAATGAATGAATTCATCCTGCGTACTTATTTGCAACTTACTTTATTAGAGACAGACCTTAAAGCGTATCTACCATTGTTACATACTAAATTCATAGAAAAATTTCCGGAACGACATAACGTTAGCAGACAGAGAATAGGTGACCAGCGAAGAGCAATTGTTAACAAGAAACTGATACCACAAGAGTCTATAGACAGAATTTATAGAGAAGTTCAAATGGAAACACAAGCAATGCAAAACAATACCTTACATAATACTACTATCTCGAGCACAAACACTTTCAATACTCAACCCACATCCACACAGAACATACGCAGAAATACTCAAACCTCTTATGCATCACTCACTCAGACACGACAAAGGATGGCTTGGAGTAATGAGATGAATGAAGGAATAATGAAAGCCTACTATAAAGTCACCAGACTTGAGTCGGATCCCACAGGATATAGAAAATCTCTACATCAAGAATTTGTAAAAACATTCCCGAATTATGAACATTTGTCCGAACAAAGAATTGCTGATCAAAGAAGAGCCATAATCATGAATAAATACATTACCAGTGATAGACTAAACGTTTTACGAGAAGAAGTTTCAAATGAAGAAAACTTTACAATAGAACAGGATAATCATGATCAACCTAATACTTATTCTGATACACAGACAAATATATTATATGGATTCAATTTAACTCTGCAAGACAGCCAGATGCCTGTAACATTAGATATTGTTAACACTGACTCAACCATAACTCAATCAAATGACTTACCTAACCTTGCAGAAATTAGTACAGATACACAAACTGAAACTGCCAGAAAATCTAATATCTCAACTTTAGAAAAACAACAAATTAGTCAAAAATTCCAAGAAATACTGAACCGATTTGATAAAACCGACCCTACACTGCGGCCCTTTATACCGAAACAAAAAACATCAAGAAAATTTGCTGAAATAGTAGACTATATAAACACTCAGATACTACCAAATTACATCTCAAAGGAAACTACCTTCGAAACTATCCACACTTTTGTATATTGTACAGCATATACAGCAGCTTCTTGTAATGGAGCTAAAATTAGAGATATTCTCCCAAATGAACCTAAAACACCGGCAAGAGCTGAAATTAAAATACCTGCATGGCAAAGAAGGCTACAGAAAAAGATAGCAAATTTAAGGAAAGATATAGGAAGATTAACACAATATATACGAGGAAATAGAAGCAGAACTCTTATAGAACATGTACAAAATATTAAAAATACATATAGAATACACTCACAGCACGAAGAACCAAATTTACAGGACACACAATTCTTAGACACTCTTAAACAAAAAATAAATGCAGCCTCTAACAGACTAAGTAGATATATTAACTGTACCCTAAGAAAAAAACAGAACACACAATTTAAGCAACAACGAGAAACAGTTTTATAGAGCCCTAGAATCAAACTCACAAAACTTTCAAACTCAGTCTAACACGTCGAACACCCCCTCATCTGAGGAATTGCACAGTTTCTGGTCTAATATATGGGCCAAGCCAATACAGCATAATGAGAACGCTGAATGGATCCAAAAAGATAAGGTATTATTAAATTCAGTACCAGACATGGAATTTGAATATGTACAAGTCGAAATTTTCAAACGCGTCATACAAAAACTGCACAATTGGAAAGCTCCAGGTAATGACCGAATCCACAATTTTTGGTATAAAAAGTTAAGCACAGTTCACCCTATACTGCACAACCACATTAATGAATTTATCAAAGCCCCAGAAACCATGCCATCCTTTATTACTCAAGGTGTAACCTTTCTGATACCAAAAGACGCAGACACCCAAAATCCTGCCAAATACCGCCCAATAACATGTCTACAAACTTTTTACAAAATCCTTACCTCATGTGTAGCTGAACAGATTGACGAGTTTGTTACAAGTAACAATTTGCTGGCGGAAGAGCAGAAAGGCTGCCGTAAAAGAAGTCAAGGATGCAAGGAACAATTAGTCATAGATTCCGTTGCAATGAAACAGGCACTGAAACGAAAAAAAACTGTGAACACAATGTACATTGATTATCAAAAAGCATTCGATTCTGTTCCTCATAGCTGGCTTCTTCATATATTACGTCATTACAAAATTCACCCTACTATTGTCACATTCTTAGAATACACGATGCATAACTGGCGAACAAAACTTAAACTAGTAAACAATAACAGCAATTTGGAAACAGCAGAAATCCCAATACGAAGGGGAATTTTTCAAGGAGACGCTCTTAGCCCCTTGTGGTTCTGTTTAGCTTTGAACCCTCTATCAAACATGTTAAATACATCCCAACAAGGACTCACTATTACTAATGGAGAGGAACAAACATCACTTACACACCTCCTCTACGTGGATGACATAAAGCTATACAGTAACACCTCAGATTCACTACATCATCTCGCAGACATCATACAATCATTCTCCATAGACATAGGCATGCAGTTCGGCATCGACAAATGTAAAACTTTCACTGTTGACAAAGGAAATATAGTCCCAAACGATTACACTTTAGATTCTGGCTGCCGAATTGGATCCCTAGACCAACATAGTTCATACAAATATCTTGGATTTGAACAGGCTAAACAAATAAAGCAAAAAGAATCAAAGACTAACCTCAAAAAGAAATTTAGACATAGACTTAACAGCATTCTTAGATCTCAACTCAATTCCCGCAATATAATAAAGGCTATAAATTCGTACGCTATACCTATTCTCACCTACTCTTTCGGTATCATTTACTGGTCTCAGGCTGAATTGGAAACCCTCCAACGTGTGATTAACACATCCATGACTGCCCAACGCAAACACCATCCCAGGTCTTGTATCCAGAGACTGACTCTACCTCGGGATAAGGGCGGCAGAGGTATCATTGACATAACTAATCTACATAACAAACAGATTACTACGCTACGGAAGTATTTCCATGACAAGACCGAACATTCCATACTGCACAGTGTAATAGTAAATGTTGATAAACGTTTTACTCCACTTAACCTTTATAATAGAGACAAACAACGTAACGAGCGACTCCTTGACTCTAAAGATAAAATCGCAGCATGGCAGCGTAAATCCCTCCATGGAAGACACCTCCACGACCTGCAGCAAACGTCGAACGCCTGGCTGCGGCGTGGTGAACTCTTTCCTGAGACGGAGGGATTTATGCTAGCGATCCAAGATCAGGTCATTGAGACTCGCAACTACCAAAAACATATTTGCCGAATCTCTAATTTACCAACAGATACATGCAGAAGATGCCATAGTAGCTCTGAAACTATTCAGCACATCACAGGAGCCTGTAAATCAATAGTTCAAACAGATTACAAGCACAGACATGACCAGGTTGCCTCAATAGTACATCAAAATCTTGCTTTTAAATTAAAACTTGTTACAGAAAAAGTCGCCTACTACAAATATTCACCTGAAATTATATTAGAAAACAGCGATTATAAAATGTACTGGGATAGAACTATAATAACCGATCGTACAGTTCATTACAATAGGCCTGACATAACGTTGCTAGATAAAAATAATAAAACTGTTTACTTAATTGATGTAGCTATTTGTAACACCCACAATCTTCTTAAAGCACACACAGAAAAAGTTTCAAAATACACAGACTTAGCAATAGAAATTAAATCACAATGGAAAGTCAATACAGTCAAAACAGTCCCAATAATTTTATCAACGACCGGAGTAGTCCCTAAAACCTTACACATCAGTCTCAAAACTCTTGATATTCACCCACAAATCTACACACTTCTACAAAAAGCAGTTATCTTGAACACCTGCAGAATTGTCCGGAAATTCCTCTCTCTAACTTAGTATAATTTCTATGCACTTGGCTTCGGCCCGTGCCTTAATTTTTCCTCTTCGGAGAGATACAAAAAAGTATATAAGTATAATAATAATAATAAACAACAAAAGAACCGAGAACCCGAAAATATTAAGACTTAATGCGTTTTCTTTAAAACTTTCCAATAGGTCCAACTTTATTATCAAGAAAGGCCGAAACAAGGTCAAACGCCCTTTGACATTCTGAAACTTGGCAAAATTTAAAACCTTTGTTCGAAATTTGGTGAATAATCAAAGTTTACGAACTGGTATTAACAAAGTATTAATTGGGAAATAAGAATACAGATTGAACTTTCAGATACACAAATCATTCGATATTACTGGAAGTGGCATTGAAAACTTGAAACAGACAAACGAAAAATTAAGAAAATTAAAAGATATTTTTTTCAATTTGTTACCAGTTTTACAGTAACCTTAAAAATTGCCTTGTACTTACGATTACTTTACGACCTACAGTAGGTACATATTTCATAATTATTTATTATTCGGTAGAAGAAACTAGCCGTTTAAATAATTTATATTCTGGTCTTTTTTTACAGATACTGGGCTCGATTCTAGATTACACCGGCTAAAAGTAAAATTAAAATCTATCTGTCACTTTCTAAGTAATAAAATTTGAAAAGTCGGGCGATTTTTACTCTATGGTTTTACACTGTGTCCGCTAGATTTTGTTTCGCCGTCATATCATATGACGGCGGATAAAAATGACAGATAACGCACAAAACCACCGACTATAAATCAAAAACCAGAGAGAATAGATCTCCTATCCTTTTCCAATGTTTTTAGTCTGAAAGTGACCAATAGATTTTAATTTTAGTTTTAGCCGGAAAGTCTAGAATCGAGCCCAATAAAAACTGTATCTCAAAAATTCTCAAATAATGCGTGACTTTGAATTTCAATGTCCGCATTCTATTTAGTAGAAACGGGTTTAAAGATTCCAGTGTCTGTACCAGAAATAATCCAAAAGCCTGAATTAAATTAGAATCGTCTGTAATCATCCAAAATTTAACTTACAAAATGTGTTACAAAACTTGGGTTCACAAGGAAGGGTTTAAGGGTTTCAACAAAATTTCTACAGCCCAAAAGAGAAAGAGTATAGTCGCAAAATGACCCTCGATCGGAAATTTTCCATCACTGAAAAAAAACAATGAAAATAAAATAAATACAAAATCTTCTAAAGAATCAAATATTATCAATATTTGTCCGTCAAAGTTATGTTAGGAACAAAATTGTACGGAGCATATTTTACGGAAATTTTCCCTGAGTTGGGAAACTTTTTGGATGTCTTTAGGAGTTGAGTGTTGGAATTTGGAGTTGTAAACTTTCACCTGCTTTAAGAGTTTTATTTAATTACGCGGTGTTGCTATAATTAAAATAAGCATACATACAGCGTAATTAGCAATCTACTTATTTAGAAGTTTAGATTGAATAAAATTTAAGTGTATAACCTTTTATTAAAAGCAAAAAGAGCATAGTACTTACACACACAGGCATCACTTACTGCGCGTGAGATTGCGCTCATCTTGATAATGACGCTTTTTGCATTGCCTACAACACACACGCGTCACGTAACGAGCTACGCGCGCTTACTGGCAGAGGGATGCGCCGACGTAGAGTTCCTCGCTAGAGCGTATGGCGACGCATGTGTGTTGACGGTTTGTTGAGCGCAACCTTACGTGCTCTATACTCATATCAGGAATCTGGACGGAAAATTCGGAAGCAGGAATTTTGACTTCGGATTTTTGGTTGGACTAGTCAAGAGATAAACACAATAAGTCCTGACCCCTCTGAGGTCCAACCGATTGAGGAGGGACAGAGAAGGTCCCGTTAGGCCAAACTTAAAACCTTATTGATCTAAACAAAGTTCCAAAGTCAAAATTCCTTCTTCCGACTTTTCCGGCCATAATTACTCGTTGCCCAAGCTAAAGTGACGCCTGTGTGTTACTGCAGACACAAAACAAATAAAGTCCAAATCGATTTTTGGAAAGAGTTACAAACTTCTTTTTCCAGACACCAGTTTATTTTCGCTTTGCGCTATAGTAATAATAAATTTATTTATTCAAGTAACAGAAAACTCACTTTGTTAGTAGACTTAGAACTAAATATGTTAGTAAGTAGGTAAATATACCCCTTTTTCCAGTTTTCATATCTATGTATATGTGTAAGAAATGGGGTGATCATTTGGATGTCGCAAAAATTACACAAGTCATTGCTTGAAATTACCGCAACAACAGAGAAAAAATTACACGACTCGCAAGAGAGAGCTTTTATACTCTCTAACTGAGAGCATTTCCTGCTTAAGGTAAAAAAAGTAAATTCCCAGGAGCTACATAATCCGTAATAAAAACAAGTGTTGTAAGTTATTCTTGTTTTGTCTCTGATTTGGGAACAAGGCAAATGGGACACTTGGGTGCTACATAGAGTAAAGGTATAGGTAAGGACATAGGTTCTATAGGGAAATGTTTTTGCTTCTGCTTTTGATCTTTATTGTTAGGTATTTATTTGCCTTCATTCTTGGCGGTTTGATGAGCTCAATGCTGCCCCACAAGTAATACATTTATTGTGTCACAAATGCAAACATATTTATTAATATTTTACGTTTTGCACAAATCGCTATTAATGTTTTATTTGTAATCTATACGCTTACAATATACACTTAATATCTAAGCCTTAAATGTCGATAGAAAACTCAAAATTTTATTAAAATTTCTAAAATAAATTCCTGGTGAAAGTTGTTCAGTTTCGTTAGCTGAGCCACCCCTATCAGTTTGTGTGAAATTGTTCCTTACACCCGGTATATTCTGTTATAGATACTGACCTAGTTTGTGCTATGTAGATGGTTAGGTAAACCATTCAAGTGAATTATGTTTGTGTTCGGTAAACGATAGTTAGTGTGGAGTACAACCGCTTGAATGCTCGTTTGCTAATGTCTGCCTAGGTAAATAAATACTATGTAGATATATGTACAATAGATAGCAAGTGGAATTACCCATACTATTTATACCGGGTGTAAAGGACAGCGTCTCACTAACTGATAGTGGTTGCTCAGTCAACTAATAATTCTAGACACAAACTGATTGGGGATGGATGGACTTAGTTAGCTGACTAATTGAACAACTCTCACCATAAATGAAAACAAAAGTTGACTTTTCCATCCAAATTGATCACCTCGATTAAGCTATTTGTATGGAAAATCCATAAATAAATATACTTTCTGTAAGAATTTCCTGGTGAAAGTTGTTCAGTGTCTCCGACTAACTATGGACTCATCAATCCATATCAGTTTCAGGGATGCCGTCTCTTACACCCGGTTTACGCTAAATCTCCAAATTCAGTCATTCGCCGAAAAAGGGACATTTCAAATGGAAATCACCCAACGCTCAAATTCCAAATTCGGATTTGAACCGACGACTCATGTTGACCCGACGACCCGTGTTAACCCGACGATTACAGTTTGAAAAGTAAGGAAATATTTAAATTATTTAATTGAAGCTGCATCAAAATAAAACAGTGTGTTATTCTTGTTAAACTTCATCACGTGTAGGAATGAAATAAAGCTACGGTCTGTCGTTATCTACTCCGGAAATACATACATACATATAATCATGCCTTTATCCGTAATGGGGTAGACAGAGCGTAAACGACTTAAACAACGGTCATTTCTCCACGTCAGACAAAACTGAGGGCAATTTAAAGTTGTAATGTGTATTGCTATAGTGACAAGTTGTGAGCCCATCGCCTAAATTACAATACACTGTAACCATCGAATCCCTTTTGCTAACTTCTACAGCATGCCCGGGAGGAAGGGCAGCTGGAACATTCTATGTTTTTTCTATCTCTCCCAGTCCAGCATGGAAGAAACCCACTCCGGAAATTAAAGTTTATTTTGTGCCTTTACCCACAACAACAAAATGGAATGCATTCATGTTCATAACAAATTTTGCCTGGAGAGGTTAAAAAAATCATCGCAGGAAGAGTTTTTTTAAGCCTAAGTAGAATAGATTTACAAAACGGTAGGCTAGGTATACTCCGTTTTCGAACGTTGCGTTATCGATACAAACTTGTTTTGCGGTCCATAAACTGTTTTTGCTTTACAACTTTAAAGAAAGTCAACTGCAAAACGTATGTTGGTATCAAGACAAGGTTGTCTGCGGTTCTGAAATTTGAATCACTGCTAAGTTGCAAACAAAAAGTCGTTAATGGGCCCATTCCATAACGCATCGTTAAATATTCGAACTATATATTTAAAAAGCTTTTGAATATTATAAGCATCATTAAAATTTAATTCGAAATCAATAATGAAGAACCAACTACCACATCGGTTTCGCGGTGCGGAATAAATCTTCAACAATTTTAATCCTCATTTAATCTGCTTAATCGGTTCGTATCGGATTGGTTTTAACAATGGGTAAATCCCACATACTGTGGTCTACCTCTGAATCGGTTAAACGATAATTAATATTGTATCGACGAATTTAACAACTGATCTACAGTGCTATATGTAGTTAGATTCAAGGGCTTTATACAAGATGTAAAGGACAGCTTTTCGCAAACTGATTGATACATACATACATACGTACATATAATCACGCCTTTATCCCTAATGGGGTAGGCAGAGCGTTAACGATCTAAAAAAAGGTCGTTCCGCCACGTCTGACAAAGTTTTGAGGGTTATTTAAGATAGATTTGTAGGTGTATTGCTGTAGGTTGTCATCCCATCGCCTAAATTACATACATATATACATATAATCACGCCTTTATCCCTAATAAGGTAGGCAAAGCTTAAAGGACCTAAACTGATTGATACTCGAAGACTCTTGAATCCCCCAGTGTCGATGTGGTAAGTAATAGCGGTAACTGTTTCCAAAACAGTTTTTTTTTTAGTTTTCCTGTGAGCCAAACTCAACCCCGGCCTCAATGTTTAATAGTTGAACGTACTTCCAAAAGAGGAGTATTCTTTTCTTTTCCTGCAAAAAGGGGCAATACAGACCCCTGAACCCGATCTCTACATTGAAAATCATCCCCCTCATGCGAAAAACATCACCTACCTGTAATTCAGATACATACATACATATAATCACGCCTTTATCCCTAGTGGGGTAGGCAGAGCGTAAACGACCTAAACAAAGGAACGACCGCCACGTCTGACATAGTTTCGATGGTTATTCAGATAGATTTGTAGGTATATTGCTGTCGTGATAGGTAGTCAGGCCATCGCCTAAATTACAGCATGCCCGGGAGGGAATGCAGCTGGCACATTATATGTTTATTCTCGCTCCCATGCCAGCATGTAAGTAAAACAGATAATTGAGAGAAAATTTTAATTGATATAATAAAGATTAGGTTCTAAGTACTATGTTTCACTAAATTCCCTGTATTCGTGATTTATATATATATTTAATTTAGGGCGGTCCTTACAATTGTGCAGTGTGTACCTTCTCTCTTTGGCCAATGAAGCTTGTTCGGTTGTGCTTGTTCTGCAGGTGGGACCGCTTTATAAAACTACACAGTGCGTTCGATTCTAGATTTGCCGGCTAAATCTAAAATTAAAATATTGTTGTCACTTTCAAACTTAAAACATTGGAAAAAGACAAGAGATCTTTTCTCTCCATTTTTTGGTTTATAGTCGGTAGTTGTATGCGTTATCTGTCATTACGATTCATGGTAAAATTGACAGAAATACTGTAATAATACCCTCAAAACTTGTCGGAAATGTGGCGAAACGACCTTTTTTCAGGTCTTTTTTGCTTTGCCTGCCCCGTTAGGGATAAAGGCGTGAGAATATGTATGTGTATGTAAATACTGGGGAAACGTGCAAAAGCGCTTCAAAAACTAGCGGACAAAGTGTAAAATCATAGAGTAGGAATAAATCGCATGTCCTTTTTAAATTTTATTATTTTAAAAGTGACAAATAGATTTTAATTTGTATTAGCCGGTGGTATCTAGAATCGAGCTCAGTAGTAGCTATCATGTCGAGGGCCACAGATGCAATGAGAGCTTAAAACGTTCTAGTCCATTGCGTTTTACGCCTGAATAAACACTTATAGCGCTATCTGAATCTATTCCTGCAATGGCTAGTTGTTTCGCTATTTTATTTGTTACTAGATTTCTACTGCCACTGTTTCACTGAGCACTTTTGGTTGATGCAATTCAAATATTTATCGATATTCATACACACATACAAAAATATAAGCATGCCTTTATCCCTAATTGGGTAAGCAGAGCGTAAACGACTGAAACAAAGCTTGTTTCGCCACGTCTTACAAAGTTTTGAGGGTTATTTAAGTAAATTTGTAGGTAATTAAAAAACATTACTTGGAAGAAATTACTATCTGATCATTAGTTATCCGTCACTTATATCCTGTGCTGTTGCTGTCATTTCCTTCGTCTAGTTCTGTTTGTAGTTTGCATTATCCTATCCTTCATTAGTTTATGTATTAGTTTATTATATATTATGTATTAGTTTATTTTACAATATCTATGTAGTACCTTGCAACTAGTTTATGTATTTATTATATGTAATGTAATGTATTTAGGATACATATTTTACTAGATTTGCAATATCCCGCTTACCGCTACGCATGTTTCTTTGACCCAAAGGTTGCCTGAAAGAAATTGCTACCTTAGCAATAAGGCTGCCTATGTTGTACTTGTTTTTTGTTGTTATCTGTTGTGTTGTATGATTTGTGTTCTTACGTGCAATAAGGTATTTTTATGTTATGTTATGTTATATTATGTATATTCCTGTAGTGACAGGTTGTCAGCCCATCGCCTTAATTACAATACTGAAACCCTCGAATCCCTTAGCGGAATTTTACAGCATGCCCGGGAGGAGATGTAGCTGGCACATTCTATGTTTTTCTATCACTCCCAGCATGAAAGGTTTTTAAAGATAGATAGATTTTTAAGATAGATTTGTAGGTATGTTGCTGTTGTGACAGGTTGACAGCCCATCGCCAAAATTACAATGTACTGAAACCCTCGTATCCCTTAGCTGGTATTTACAGCATGCCCAGGAGGAAATGCAGCGGGCACATTCTATTGTTTTCTCTCGCTTCCATGCCAGCATTGAAGAATCCAAAGAATTCGTATTCCATTATGATAAATAGAATATGAACAAAAACACTTATACGTTGTTTGTTTACTTGGACCTTACAATCTTTTTGTCTTTATTTCTCTCTTTGCGTTTATAAAGAATTGTCGTAAAGGATATTTTTCTTTGTTAAGTTCCCTATTTGCTTTCTAGGCAACTCTTTTACTAGACTCATTCTGGAGTGTATTTACGTGTTTATTAACATGGAAAGTTAACCTTTTTGTAATATTAGTGAAAGATAAATGCAGTTTGCAGGCTCAATCAGATTCATTACCATTATTCATTATACATACATACATACATAAAATCACGCCTTTATCCCTTACGGGGTAGGCAGAGCGTTAAACGCCTCGTAAAAGGTGCTTTCGCCGCGTCTGACAATAATTGAGGGTAATTTTAGATTGTAATGTGTATTGCCATAGTGACAGGTTGTCAGCCTATCGCCTAAATTACAATACACTGTAACCCTCGAGTCCCTTTTGCTGTCTTCTACAGCATGCCCGGGAGGAAGGGCAGCTGGAACATTCTATGTTTTTCTATCTCTCCCAGTCCAGCATAGAAGTTATTACTAATGAATATTTCATAATACGCTAGGTTTCGGTGATAATCATTCAGGTATAACCCATAATATGATATGGCATAATAATTATATTAATTTAGGAAAAGTGCAACAATAATTTTAAATAAAGGTTAAAACGCACTATGACGAAGGGGCGCGGCACGACACTGCGCGACAAAATGTTTCAATATTGTATGAACTGACATTGCCGCGTCGTGAAGCGCCGCGCCGCTCAGCTGCAGCTTCAGTGCGGTTCATCGCACATACATTTTCATACAAAGAATCATTTGTCGCGCAGTGCTGCGCCGCGCCGCTCCGCTGCAGCTACGTCCTAGCATGTTTTAGTGCAGTCTAACCTTCACTGTAAAAAAATGGTTATTGAATTGTTATAGTTTTTAAAAATGTTGTATTTTAGCTAACCTGATGTGATGTGATAATGATGACCTTGATATATTCACCTAGATCTTGATAGTGGATTTAAATATTAAAATCATACTGACACCAATGATCTCCATAGTGGACAATTTTCAAGGGGATAATTTTCAAAGCCACTGTGCAAAACCAGGAAACACTTGATATTTATTTAAATGGAC
Organism: Scrobipalpa costella; assembly: GCA_949820665.1. Lineage (NCBI taxonomy): Eukaryota > Metazoa > Arthropoda > Insecta > Lepidoptera > Gelechiidae > Scrobipalpa > Scrobipalpa costella. The sequence goes on along the minus strand of OX463307.1, from coordinate 4,433,609 downwards.
AGGCGGTTGAAATGGTTAAAGAGGTTAAGTTCTTAGGGGTATATCTGGACTCTCTGCTTAATTGGAAACCTGAATGATGTGCGGTTGAGGCATCAGTAAGTAAGTCTTGCTATGTTTTAAGATCTCTGAGGGAAGTTTTAAATATTAATCAAATTAAATTTGTTTAATGTGCATTAATTGAATCAAAACTAAGATATAGTGTTAAGTTCTGGGGTAGAAGCTATAAGTATAACATGACAAAGGCATTCACAGTTCAAAAAAGAGCCATTAGGACTATAGCGCGTATTCCCTCGTGGACATCGTGTATGGAGTATTTTAAAGAATATGCCATCTTAACTGTACCTAGTCTATACATAATAACTCTTCTAGTGGACATAGTTAAACATAGGTATCTGTACGAATCAGGGGAAGAAACGCATAAACGCTTGAATACTAGAAGGAAAGATTTAAATTGTAATATTGTACCTAACCTCAACATTGCTAAACACGGGCAGTGTAAAGTACCAAGCCATTACACTATTTAATAAATTACCAATAGATTTAAAAAGTATTAGTAACTTAGGTTCATTTAAAAGTAAACTGAAAACTTTGTTACTTGAAAGGATTTGTTATTCTGTAGAAGATTTTTAATGTATGACTTATTTATTATTGTTGTAACTAGATAATTTTTACAAAATGACATGCATGTTGTATAGACACTTGTATTGTGATGACTATTTATTGTGCAGAGTTGTTTTTGAATTTTATCCATGACTTTATTTATTAAATTCTATGAATTCATGTTTTAGAATTTGAAACTTTTATTTGTATTAGTTGAAATTTTATTTATTTTTGTCTTTTACAGTATAATTTATCATTTTATTAATGGTTTATTTTGACATTTTATGAAGTTTGAATTTGTTATTTATTATTGATAAAGAAGTAGAGTAAGAAGTATTAGGAATGAAATGTTACTTTTAATTTCAAATTGTCAGTATTGTACTAGTCTTAAGATATTCGAACACAGTGTAACTGTTTATGAATAAATGAATTTGAATGATTTGAATGACGTGAAATAAAGTGAATAAAGAATAATTATTTTTTTCTCGGCCTTTTAATATGAAATATTTATTATACATAGTTGACTCTCCTTTTGTTTATATTCTATCGAATTTTATATCTTATAACAAATTAAAACTATAACTTCTTTATCGATTTGGCTATACTTACTTTGTACATTTATACTAATATTTAATTATTTATTGATTTGCGTGTTCTCTGTCTTCGCGTATGTACATTTGTATTTGCTTCACTACGTGTCATTGGCAAAGTTGTGATTACACAACAAAATCCATTAATCAAGATTAACTTAATTTATAAATGAAAGTAAAATGCCTTACTTCATACGAAGTTTTATGCAACTACTTGTTAGTGAGCTGCACATTATAGCACTTTATAGGCGAAACTGTACGATTGAAAATTCTTAGCATGCGCCATAATAGTTCTCGTTAGATATTATGGGTATAACTTACACTGTATTACGATAGTTTGCGGTGATGTTACTAAAATTTATTACACGTATGTTGCTGCATAAATTTCATAATACTAAAAGAATGATTATAGATTGGGAGTTGCTATGGAAAAGATTATATTATCTTATCTAATTTAGCCTGAATCATCCCGCTGCTGGGCAAAGGCCTCCCTCTTCTCCCTCCATTTAGAGCTGAAGCCAAGTTAAAATGGGATTGGGCCGGTCATGTCTGCCGTATGCCAGAAGAACTGTGGGTCTGTGGTGTTTTTTCCATGCTGGCGTGGGAGCGAGAGAAAAACATAGAATGTGCCAGCTGCATTTCCTCCCAGGCATGCTGTAAAAAACAGCTAAGGGATCCGAGGGTTTCAGTATATTGTAATTTAGGCGATGGGCTGACAACCTGTCACTACTGCAATATATCTACAAATCTATCTTAAAATAACTCTCAAAACGTTGTCAGACGTGGCGGAATGACCGTTGTTTAGGTAGTTTACGCTCTGCCATTACGCATAAAGTCGTGATTATATGTATGTATGTACTGTGGGCAAAACCAAGCTCTCTGTGGAAACCACCAACCACAAGACGACACCGTAGATGACCCGGTCGCAGGTGGCGGGACGAGCTCGATACTTTAACAAAAGACTGGCAACTCGAATGGAAAAGATTACATTTAAATAAATCTGTGTGTTTACAGGTTCCATGCTGGATTTCGAGAGATATAAATACCTAGGATGTACCAGCTGAATTTCCTTCCTGGCATGGTGTAAAAATCAGCTATGGGATTCAAGGGTTTCAGTATTGTAATTTAGGCGATGGGCTGACAACATTTCCCTACAGCATAATAATTCAATTCAATTCTTAGGTTATATGGCTTTTGTGTTGTCACAATTCCGCCAACATCACGTAAATGAAGATATTACACGATGGGGTAGGAAAAAGAAGAAAAAAACTAATATTCACGACACGATGACAAAATCTACAGGAGATGAACACACCACACCTAGAATAGAACAAAACAATACAAACATAACACAACACAAACAATATACTTACTAATAAATAAATAAGGAGAAATATATTCAACATTAAGAAAGAATAAGCAAATTTTACATAGCAATAAATAAAAGTATATATTTATTGAATTAGAAATATAATATACTACAGTTTAATCTTATTATATAAAATAAATTTGGCTAATTATTAAAAAAAAGGGGGAAAGTCAAAAAGAGATAAAATACTTAACTTAATACTTAGGCTCGTATTTTTGAAGCGATCTCAAACTTGAGAGCAATATTAAGTATGGATTTGACAGGCCAGTTTGTATTGAAATGACATTTCTGATACGAACTGAAACTTGCTGGTACTCTTGAGAGCTGATTACAAACACGGCCCTAAAACTTCATATGAGTAGGGCGCGGGAAGTCATATGGCAACACATCTTACTACAGCAAAATACCAAAGCTATCTGGAATACCCTCAAAACTTGGCAGACATGGCGGAACTACCTTTGTTGGTCGTTTACGCTCTGCCTACCCCATTATTAATTCCATGCTGGTCTGGGAGCGAGAGAAAAACATAGAATGTGCCAGCTGCATTTCTTCCCGGGCATGCTGTAAAATCCAGCTAAGGGAACCGAGGGTTTCAGTATATTGTAATTTAGGCGATGGGCTGACAACCTGTCACTACAGCAATATACCTAGAATTATATCTTAAATAACCCTCAAAACTTTGTCAGACGTGGCGGGACGATCTTTGTTTAGGTCGTTTACGCTCTGCCTACCCCATTAGGGATAAAGGCGTGATTATATGTATGTTTGTATGCTATTTCTTCCATGCTGGCCTCGGAGCGAGAGAAAAACATATAATGTTCCAGGTGCATTTCTTCCCAGGCATGCAGTAAAAGCCAGCTAAGGGAACCGAGGGTTTTAGTATATGGTAATTTAGGCGATGGGCTGACAACCTGTCACTACAGCAATATACAAATCTACCTTAAATATCCCTCAAAACTTTGTCACACGTGGCGGAGCGACCTTTGTTTAGGTCATTTAAGCTCTGCCTACCCAATTAGGGATAAAGGCGTGATTGTATGTATGTATGTATGCTACCCCATTAGGGATAAAAGCGTAATTAGGTATATGTATGTATGTAAGTTTTTGTATAGATTTTATTCTTCCTTTCCTTCTACAGGGTGTAACAGGAAGGGTATATGCTCTCGAAAGGATGTGAATCTGTCCATGAAACTGAAAAACTTTCCTCAGTGAACATAATTAGGTCAAAAGGAAAAAAAATGGACCTCCCGTACTAAATGTTTTATCAGCTGATGCATTTTCTATGGGGGACCAATTTTTTTCATGAATTAACCTATGTTCCTAGGGGAAAGTTGTTCAGTTTCATGGACAGATTCACATCCTTTCGGTGCATATACCCTTTCTGTTATACCCTGTACATGCCTTAGTTCCTCCATGATGTCATAGAAATAATGATGTACATCTTGTTTCTTTAATAATAATAAGAAAATTGACACAGTCTCATTAGGCAAAAAGCTTTGAAGAATCCACACGTCTGGGGCCACTTTCGTCTTTCATCGTCGTTAATCTGAAATTGTAGACGTAAGTACATTGCGGATCTAGTAAGAGAGGAAGTCTTTCACTGTACTAATCGGCCACGCAATGTACCTTTACAGAATCGTACTGCTAAATTGTAATTTTATGAAACCTAGCACTGGTGATCAAATTACTTCGTCTCACCTTGACATTGGCCTTCTTCTATTGAATAGCTAAACAACGTCTAGATTCTATATATTATTCTAATAAAATAAGTAATTTATTATTATTTTTATTTTACAGGCTCTTATTTTTATTTGCGTAAAGGGTAACATATAAAAAAAATGAACATACATACATACATAAAATCACGCCTTTATCCCTTACGGGGTAGGCAGAGCGTAAAACGCCTCCTAAAAGGCGCTTTCGCCACGTCTGACATAAATTGAGGGCAATTTTAGATTGTAATGTGTATTGCTGTAGTGACAGGTTGTCAGCCCATCGCCTAAATTAAAATACACTGTAACTCTCGAATCCCTTTTGCTGTCTTTTACAGCATGCCCGGGAGGAAGGGCAACTGGAACATTCTATGTTTTTCTTTCTCTCCCACTCCAGTATGGAAGAAAAATGAAAAAAATAATAAAAAATAAAAAATGTAAGATAGTTATATAGTTTATTGGTGATAATTAGGATATTTTATACATACCTACACCATCCTTTTTTACGAAATATAAACTCCATATAAGGCTATGGCTACCTTGTAAGATAAAACTTTACCTTTACCTTTTCTTCCCTCATTTAATAAATTGCTTCCACTTGGAAAGAACTTATTCTATCAGGCGAATAATCAACAAAATTTCCACTTATTAGCATAAACAAGGCAAAACAAAATACCTGAGCCTTGTTCCCGTCCAGATGGATAGCTTCTCACCACAGACTTAGATTGGTATAGACTACGAAAAGTGTTAGGAATAAAGGGTACGTGTCCAAGCCAAACAATTTTATAAGGTTGGCAATGTTGAATTTGAAAACACTTTTTTTCAACATGGCTGCTTTAGATAAATGTGTGTCCTTGTATTTGTAAAGGTGATTAATATAAAAGAAACAGTTCTTCACATAAATATATATTTATTATTTGAAAAGCTCTCTTAATCCATAAGAAAAAGCCTTTGAACCGTTCTTTTTTATAATGGGTTCACTCTTGACTCTAGTTTAGATCAGGTACGATAAATAAGACATAGTAGAGTGGACGATAGAGCGAGCTCACCCAGAAATACCCTGTTCACTCTTAATTAAAAGAGTGATGTGTTAAGCGAGAGAAAACATAGAATGTGCAAGCTGCATTTCCTCCCGGGCATGCTGTAAAAACCAGCTAAGGATTCCGAGGGTTTTAGTATATAGTAAATTAGGCGATAGGCTGACAGCCTGTCACTACAGCAATATACCTACAAATCTATCTTAAATAACCCTCAAAACTTTGTTAGACTTGGCGGAACGACCTTTGTTTAGGTCGTTTACGCTCTACCTACCCCTTGAGGGAAAAAGGCATGATGTTATGTATGTGATGTATGCTGAAGGATTATGAAAAAGTGGAGGAATTTATATACTTAGGGTCGTTGATCTCTAACTCTGGTAACTGCGAGAAAGAAATCAGACCCCGTATCGGAATGGCTAAAAGTGCCACGACTAGCCTCGATAAAATCTGGAAAGACCGTAATATCCGCCGAATAACTAAGATGCCTTTGGTTTGTACGTTGATCTTCTCCATCATCCTGTACGGGGTGGAGACTTGGTGTCTCAGGAAGAAGGAACGCAACAAGATCCATGCCTTTGAAATGTGGTGTTGGAGAAAGCTGCTACGCATTCCTTGGACAGCTATGAGAACCAATGTATCCATCATCGAAGAGCTGAAGGTAACCAAGCGCCTGCTGACTACGTGCCAGGATAGGATCCGGAGTTTCTTAGGGCACATAATGCGATCCCCATTGCATAGCCTGGAGAAACTCATCATTCTCGGCCGAATGGAAGGGAAGCGCGCAAGAGGAAGAGCGCCAGCTAGATGGGAGGACCAACTCAAGGAGGTGACTGGAAGCCAGATACAGGGAGCGGTACATCTGGCACAGAACCGGACCCAGTGGAGAAGATTGATATACAGTCACGATCCTCAGCATTGAGGGAACGACCAGAAAGAAGAAGATGTATTTGTTGTATTGTATGCATCCGAAGACGCAGGCGGCAGTGTTTTCATTCTTTAAACAATTAGGTAAGTAGCTAAACAAATTTTTATTTAACTTTTATTTAGGGCATGAAGGTCAAGATATGCATTCTTTATACTAAATATTGCGAGCATTTTTTTTACTTTCTGAGCAAAGTCCGAAAGCAGATCAAACAGAATTTAACGGGCCTATATAACCTCGCCCTAAAGTCGGCCATTGCTAATTTACTCATTGGTCTATTCGCTTACCTTTCTTGACCTTCCGTTACATTCAATAAAACAGAACTGGATGAAATTCGGCTTAGTTGGTGTAACACTGCTAATAAGATGGCCGTTTGATTACTGTTTTAAGTAGTGATTGTATTTTTAAAAGGTACCAGGTAATTTGATGGCGGAAGTGTGTTCTAGCCAACTAGCAAGATAGCCTAAATCTAAAATTTCACCACCTTTCGTTACATAGGTTTGTACCTCATTATATACTTGCTTGCCGCTCGCGGTTTCAGCCGATTTAAATGAGTTTTCTTGTGGAAATATAACATAGGGTTTCCCGCAGTAATAAGTAGCCTGGTTAAGTCCGGTGATTCAATCGTATCTGAGACTTTCATACATACATATAATCACGCCTTTATCCCTAACGGGGTAGGAAGGGCGTAAACGACCTACACAAAGGTCGTTCCGCCTTGTCTGACAATTTTTGAGGGTTATTTAAGATAGATTTGCAGGTATATTGCTGCAGAGATAGGTTGACATATTTCTAATATACTGAAGCACTCGGATCCCTTAGCTGGTTTTTACAGCATGCCCGGGAGGAAATGCAGCTGGCACATTCTCTTTTTCTTTCGCTCACAGTCCAGCATGGAAGTTACAGACTTTCGTATGTATAATATTAGTGTAGGATAAGTGGGATATGTAAAGTGAAGCTCAATCTTGCGTAAAGATCAACAGCTTGAAACGCAAACCCAATTCGGTCCGAACTTGTTGTCCCTAATAAATCTACGTCGGTGAATTTCGCCCGTGGTTGGTATGTTTTACTTTATCTGGCAGACAGTTTAAGCGGGACCACCTGGGCGATAATTTGCTAAATTTGTATAGTGTAGTTCTAGGGTATCAAATGAAAGGTTTTTATGAGCAGATTTATCAATACATCTAAGCGACTTTTTTATCTATTTGGTTTAGTCTGGACTCAAACTTAGGATACAAATTATCACGCAACTTGACTGAGGGGTAGGGATGAAATTCATCCCGATTCGGTTTGAACTTGTGGTCTCTCTGGTTGTCCCTAATAAATCTTTGTCGGTGAATTTCTTCTGTGGTTGCTTTTCCACCAAAGCTGCGCAAAGAATACTTCCATGCTGGACTGGGAGAGATAGAAAAACATAGAATGTTCCAGCTGCCCTTCCTCCCGGGCATGCTGTTGAAGTCAGCAAAAGGGACTCGAGGGTTACAGTGTATAGTAATTTAGGCGATGGGCTGACAACCTGTCTCTATATCAATATATATTACAATCTAAAATTGCCCTCAATTTTTGTCAGACGTGGCGAAAGCGCTTTTTACGAGGCGTTAAACGCTCTGCTTACCCCGTAAGGGATAAAGGCGTGATTTATGTATGTATGTATGCGCGAAGAAAATGCGTCGTAAGATGTGTAGCGGAACTGTCAAAATGCGCATTAATGTATCAAATGCGCATTAATGTGCTCCTCGCACCTATTCCTCTTAACTTTTAACTGCCTCCGTGGTCTAGTGGCTAGTGGCATGGACTCCCGATCCGGAGGTCCCGGGTTCGATTCCCAGGGGGGAAAAACAAAGTTGATATTTGAGAATTTATCACTTTGTGAATTTTTCCCCAGTTTGGATAGGACATTGCAGGCTGAATCACCTGATTGTCCGAAAAGAAAAAGATTTCGTGCTTCGGAGGGCACGTTAAGCCGTCGGTCCCGGTCGCTGTCTTTGATAGAGGTCGTTACTCAAACCATGTCAGACGCCTGATAGTTGTGCTACTAGGCGGTTTTAAAACTCTGACACCAGGGTTCATCAGGTCGATAGACTCGATACCCACTCGACAGAAGAAGACCTATTCCTCGTCCACATCTCTCGCTTATTTTGTAAGGACAATACCTTGCTTCGCTAAAGCCGTTTCCACCAGATCTGTGCTGCGATTCTATTGGTTGTTTATAAACGAATTCCACGCAACCTATCCTCACACATCTCTGGTGGAAAAGCAGCATTACTCCTTCCTTTATCTGACTGACAGATTGAGCGGGACTACCTGGGTGATAATTTGTCGATGCTCTTGATTACTTGATTTGTGTCCGTTCGATTTTCGTGTCGATTTAAACCGTTTAGACGTTTCACTTGTTCTCAATAAAATACTATTGTTGAAAATTATCTTATCTTATCTTATTTAGCCCACATCATCCCACTGCTGGGCAAAGGCCTCCCTCTTCTCCTTCCACTTATCCCTATTTTGAGTCTCCAGGCGCCAGTCCTTCGAAATTGGTCCAGCTCGTCGCGCCACCTGCGACGGGGTCTTCCGCGGCGTCGGTTCGTGGTGGGTGGCTTCCACTCGGTACTAACTTTCGCCCATAGTTCCTCTGGCATGCGGCAAACGTGGCCGGCCCAATCCCACTTCAACTTAGCTGCTGTTTGAGCTACGTCAGAAATTTGCGTTTTAGAGCGCAGTATGGTATTTCTGACTCGGTCGGTCAGCTTGAGGTGGAGCATACTGCGCTCCATAGCTCGCTGGCAAATCTTGAGGCTGGACCTCTGAGCTTCAGTCAAAGAGCAAGTTTGAGCACCGTAGGTGAGGATCGGGAGAATGCACATGTCCATGAGCTTGCGTTTAAGTGAAAGTGGCAGGTCACCCTTCATGTGCTCTTTCATAGACCAATAGCTCTTCCAGGCGTTTTCAGTGCGTCGAGCAACCTCTTTATCTTGTCGTGCTTGGAAAGAGACTATTTGGCCTAGATATAAATACTCATCGACATATTCCATTCTCCCGTTATCCACCACCACCCTGTATTTTGTGCTGTTTGTCATAAGTTTGGTCTTTGACATGTTCATCATCAGTCCCGCCTCAAGACTTGCCAAGCTTAGATCTTGTATCATCTGTTGTAGCTCCGATGCTGTTCTTGAGAAGAGGATAATGTCGTCAGCGAAGCGTAGATTTGTCAACCTTCTTCCACCAACGTCAACACCTCGTTTCTCCCAGGTAATATTCAGCTTACGAAATACTTCCTCTAGTGCGCTGGTAAAAAGTTTTGGTGAGAGAGGGTCACCCTGCTTGACGCCCTTACTAATTTTGAAAGATGGACCGGTGATCTCTAACTTAATGGAAGCAGAACTTTTTTTATAAATAACTTTAAGGAGATCTATGTAAGTTTCGTCGATTTCTTGGTTTTGAAGAGCTTCGAACAAAGCAGTATGCAGTAAACTATCGAAGGCTTTCGAATAATCCACGAAGGCAAGATATAGCGGCAAATTAACCTCATGGTGCTTTTCAATAAGCTGATTTAATGTCTGTAGATGGTCGGTGGTGGAAAGTCCAGGTCGGAAGCCGGCTTGCTCTGCGGGTTGATGTAGGTCTAATTTCCCTGCTATACGGCGTTCAATAATTTTGATAAACGTTTTATAAAGATGTGATACAAGGCTTATCGGACGGTAATTGTTAATATCGGACTTATCTCCCTTTTTATGCAGAAGTATGATGTTAGAGTGACAAAATTTATCAGGCAGATTTCCAGTCTTAAGAATATTACTGAAAAAGTTAGCTAAATAAGGTAAGAGAATTGGTTCACCGATTTTAAGTGCTTCAGTGGTGATACCATCTTCACCTGGGCTTTTATTGAATTTCATCCTTCGCAAAGTTTGCTGGACTTCTAATTCTGTTATAGGTGAGATGTTATCGTTGTACACATAGTCGGAATCTTGTAATCTTGTCGGAATGTTGAAAATTAGCGGAGAAAATATTTAAGAATCAGTATTCGGTTTTATAGGTTGGCTGGGAAAGATCTCTTTATGGAGAGATATAGAGATAAACCTTTGTGAACTAATTTTAAGTTTATTGTTTGTTTTAAATTATGTGTGCACACTAAAGAATATATAAAAGAATTCGGATATTAAATTCATAAAAAAATAAAAAAATAATTATTAATAACTAGCTGTGCCCGCGACTTCGTACGCCCGGTTTGTATGGAAAACACGTAGTGTCGAACATATTGAAAACGCTTCTCCGCGCGTAGGAGCGGGATCTGCTATCCCGCGAGCGGAAGCGTGTTTCCCATTGTCTGTTCTTTGTTTTTGTATGGAAAACACGATTCCGCACGCGAGCTAGCAGATCCCGCTCCTACGCGCAGAAAAGGGTTTTCAGTATGTTCCACACTGCGTGTTTTCCATACAAACTGGGGTACTTACTCAATATTAGAGGTTTTCGTGATTATTTCCAACCTAGGCTGGACAACAGGTAATTAAAAAAACTCCGTCAAATACAAAGTCCCTTTAAGATCGGTTAAAAACTTTCCGAGTTCAATTTCCTGCCTACCCCTAAGTCAGGTGGCGTGATTATTTGAATCGTTACTTTGAATTTAAGCAGTGCTCAGTCAAACAAAAAAAGTTCCGTCATAATCGGTTAAAAACGACCGAAATTCAATTTCCTACCTACCTCCTAAGTCATGAGATTTTAATAATGCTCAGTTGAATAAAATAAAATCCATATATATCGGTTAAGAAACAGCCAAATTTCAATTTACTGCCTACCCTCTAAGTCAGATAGCGTGATTTTAGGTAACCTTAGATGCAACCCGGGTAACACACAGTTGAATAAAGAATATCCCATCGAAATCGGTTCAGTAGTTTTGCCGTGATATGGTAACATACAGACATACAAAAATGCAAAAGAAAACGTTTTGATATTTATATTGTTAATAAAGCCTGCTGCAATTTTTTTTTGTAAGGATAATTAATGTACATTCACGACCCTTCTAGAGATTTATTATATCTATAGATATTGTCTAATTTTACAATAAACAAGTGAATGTTTATTGCGACTACGAACGTAAATATCATAGAAGCCGCTACGAGATTATCCGAATATACGTAGGGCTAAGACCCTAAACCTTCTGAATTTAGTATGTTACGTGTTATGAGAACTGCATTATCCAGAAAATCTTCTTATATCCTTAGAGAATGTAAGCCAGGATTTAGGCCCGTATTTATAATATGCACTTGAGACTGACAGCGAGATTGAGTTCGTATCAGAAATGTCATTTCAGTACATTATGACCTGTCGAATAAATACTTAATTCTGCTCTCAATGTTGAGATCGCTTCATAAATACGACTCATAGATACAAATTAGAAATACTTATATCCTTTGTGATTTTTGATAAGCAATTGCGAAATAAGTCTCATTTCTTGGTATGATCTTGAAAAAATAACAATTTCGTGTCAATACGTCCGAAAAAAATATTTTAATTCTTTCACGTCATATTTTTCAAAGGAATGATTTAATTACAGACGGGAACATCCGAAACATTATGCAGAGACGTTAAACCAAATTAAAAATGTAAACAATAATAAGACAACAAAAAATTCCTAGTAGAGCTGAAAACATCCCTTAATTAACAAATACCTACGTTCCACAAAACCGGTGGTAGTTTCAAATGTCTTGTTTAAATTAGGAAGCTTTAGCTACAATGAATACCAGGTGTAAAGGACAGCGACCTACAAACTGATAGGGGTTGCTCAATTAACGAAACTGAACATCTTTCACAAGGAAATTCTTTCAGGTTATGAAAAATTAAAAGACTTTATCATACAAAATAACCAACTGGATCAGACATTTTGCATGAAAAAACAAAACAGATGTAAGTTGTTCAGTGTAGTTAACTGAGTAACATTTAAGTTTGTGGGCAACTGTCCCTTACACCCAGTATGTAACAAAATAACTGCTAGGTCGGTTGTAACATAATGAAAAGGTAACATTACGTTATAATTAACCAAAGACACCTGGCTTCCTCAATGCCACCTAATTACGTCAAAACAGAAACAAGGGATGTCACACAAATTATTTCAATTAGAAAAATAATTTCTGGACCTTGTTACATGCTAGACTTGGAGCGAGAGGAAAACATAGAATGTGCCAGCTGCATTTTTTTTATTTTTTATTTATTTAGTTGCAAAAAAAATCCTTCCGGGCATGCTGTAAAAATCAGCTAAAGGATCCGAGGGTTTCAGTATACTGTAATTTAGGCGATGGGCTGACAACCTGTCACTACAGCAATATACCTACAAATCTATCTGGAATAACCCGCAAAACTTTGTTAGACGTGGCGAAACGACCTTAGTTTAGGTAGTTTACGGATACGCCTACCCCGTTAGGGATAAAGGCGTGACTATATGTATGTATATATAAACACCCTAACCTACCGAGTCTCTCAACTGCATCCGTGGTCTAGTGTCTAGTGCCATGGACTCCCGATCCGGAGGTTCTGGGTTAAATTCCAAGGGGGGATACACAAAGTTGATATTTGAGAATTTATCACTTTGTGAATATTTCCCTCTGACACCAGGGTTCATCAAATACCCACTCGACAGAAGAAGAAAAATGATTTAAAGTTTTGAAACTCATTTCCTACGCAATTGGGATTTTTGATTTAATAAATACTTGTATGTAGTCCAACTGCTGAGTAAAGTCATATTGTTTGTCGGCCATTATGTGCTGAAGGCACCCAGCCTCTGTACCATGCCACCGCGCGATACCGGATACATCGCATCTACCGGTTAAACATCCCTACATTTTGACAGATAGATCTAATAAAAAGGATCTATCGCGACTTTATCGCAAGTGCATGCTACAGAGGCATGTCGTCTTAAAAATATTATACCAAAACATTATATTTGCGTCACCCCTAAGACCACAGCAAGAACAAACTGCGTTAATTAGGTCGTGTTTGCGTTCGTTACAAATTCACAGCTACAAGGCCCTATGGGGAGCGCATTTAGGAATGTGGGGGATCACGTAAAAATTGGTAGAAAATTATATTATTTTTATTTGTCAAACTTCCATGCTGGACTGGGAGCGAGAGAAAGACATAGAATAAGCCAGCTGCATTTCCTCCCGGGCATGCTGTAAAAGTCAGCTAAGGAATCCGAGGGTTACAGTATATTGTAATTTAGGCGATGGGCTGACAACCTGTCACTACAGCAATATTCCTATAAATCTATCTGAAAGAACCCTCAAAACTTTGTCAGATGTGGCGGAATGACCTTTGTTTTGGTCGTTTACGCTCTGCCTACCCCATTAGGGATAAAGGCGTGACTATATGTATACGTATCGCGATACGACCGTTTATATTAGTAAATTGTTTTTTTTTTTTTTTAATAATCTTGCACAAAATAATAATCTTTTGAATTCAATCAACTTGACCTTGACTGAATCCGTGGTCTAGTGCCTAGTGCCATGGACTCCCGATCCGGAGGTCCTGGGCTCAATTCCCAGGGGGGGGAAACACAAAGATGATATTTGAGAATTTGTCACATTGTGAATTTTTCCCCAGTTTTGGTTAGGACATTGCAGGCTGAATCACCCGACTGTCCGAAAAGAAAAAGATTTCGTGCTTCGGAGAGCACGTTAAGCCGTCGGTCCCGGTCGCTTTCTTTTATAGTGGTCGTTGCTCAAACCATGTCAGAGGCCTGATAGTTGTGCTACTAGGCGGTTTAAAAACTCTGACACCAGGGTTCATCGGGTCGATAGACTCGATACCCACCCGACAGAAGATGAATCAACTTGGCCTAGAAGTTCGCCCCCTAGTTTGCTCTGTTAACTCTCTTTGGGTACTGACCCAAAGCTACTGAGCTTTCAGTATTGATTTATCGTATGGTATTATTTGCTGCGAGGTTTAGAGGACAGTGCAACAGCCAGTTTTGTTGCATCTTTAGCACCACCAGGGGACGCGTGTAGGGTTTTACAAGTAGTTCCTATGGACGTGGAGCAACATCGACCTGTAACGACCACTATTATAAACAGTGACCGGGACCAACGACTTAACGTGCCCTCCGAAGAACATAATGCATTGTCCTAACCAAACTGGGGAAAATCTCAGAAAGTGATAGATTTTAAAATATCAACTTTGGGTTCCCCCCCTGGGAATCGAACCCAGGATCTATGTATTGTCTTCTTCTGTCGAGTGGGTATCGAGTCTATCGACCCGATGAACCCTGGTGTCAGAGTTTTTAAACCGCCTAGTAGCACAACTATCAGGCCTCTGACATGGTTTGAGTAACGACCACTATCAAAGACAGCGACCGGGACCGACGGCTTAACGTGCCCTCCGAAGCACGAAATCTTTTTCTTTTTCGGACAATCAGGTGATTCAGCCTGCAATGTCCAAACCAAACTGGGAAAAATTCCCAGAGTGATAAATTCTCAAATATCAACTTTGTGTTTTCCCCCTGGGAATCGAACCCAGGACCTCCGGATCAGGAGTCCATGGCACTAGCCACTAGACCACGGAGGCAGTTAGTAGTACATGGCATAGAGTAGCTTTCAGTGATCGATAACAATCCACGCGTGGAATAGAGCTTGCTAAAGTTTCAATACTTAAAAGTACACAACATATTCTACTTTTATTTTTGTATCCACGTGTAGCCTTATTAATCCTGCCTCTTCCATGCTGGACTGGGAGCGAGAGAAAAACATGGAATGCGCCAGTTGCATTTCCTCCCGGGCATGCTGTAAAAACCAGCTACGGGATTCGAGGGCTTCAGTTTATTGCAATTTAGGCGATGGGCTGGCAAACTGCCACTATAGCGATACACATTTCAGTCTAAAATAGCCCTCAAAACTTGTCAGACGTGGCGGAACGACCTTTTCTTTGGTCGTTTACGCTCTGCCTACCCCATTCGGGATAAAGGCGTGATTATATGTATGTATGTCATCATCTCCCTAGTCTTATCCCGTATCTCACGGGGTCGGCTTCCTAACCTAGGGGAATGAACGAAGGTACTGGTTTTTACACAGAGTGACTGCCATCTGACCTCCGCAACACAGAAGGGAAACCAGACCCAATCCTAGATCAGGTCAGAGTTTTTAAGCCGCCAATGCTTAGCACTGGCCTCTGATATGGCTTAACGTCTAATATCTACCGTAGTAAACGATATTAACCGGGACCAACGGCTTAACGTGCCATCCGAAGCACGGAAAAAGCACCGAATAAACGTACATATGAAATTCGAAAACCGAAAAACACATTGTTACGTGGTGGGATTCGAACCACGACCTCCCGTTCAGGAGGCAGCGGCCCTATCCACTACACCATCGGGCTCTCCGGATTATACGTATGTATGTATGTAGCCTAATTCACTTTGCAAATGGAGCGTAGGCGGGCACGGTCCTCGGCAGCATCGCAATAACTCGACTGAAAACTAGCATGGCGTCCGAAAAATGCTAAAAAACACGCTACAACAAAACTAGCACTAACAGTTTTCGACGACCAAAAAACGAATACTTGTGGGCTTTTGCCCCGACCAATAGAAATTCCGGGACAAACGGTAACAGTCGCACACAGAATTTATATTGAAAAAGGAGCAATAAATAAAATAGTTTGCGCTTCAAATAATCAATGTGCCCTTTTTACAGATGATTGGGCTTCGAGGACGCTTATTTCCAGCGATCCAGTAAAAATTTTACTTTTGCGGTAAGCATCGAATATTTCACTTTGCATTGCTTTATGTTCTTACAAAAGAATACTGGGTTGAAAGCTGGCAGTTTCCGAAAAAGCTTATAACCTTATAAGTATTGTAGGCTAGGCACTTACGAACATAGATCCTTCCATGCAGGACTGGGAGAGATAGAAAAACATAGATTGTTCCAGCTGCCCTTCCTCCCGGGCATGCTGTAGAAGTCAGCAAAAGGTACTCGAGGGTTACAGTGTATTGTAATTTAGGCGATGGGCCAACAACCTGTCACTATGGCAATACAAATTACATACATATAATCACGCCTTTATCCCTAATGGGGTAGGCAGAGCGTAAACGACCTAAATAAAGGTCGTTCCGCCACATCTGACAAAGTTTTGAGGGATATTTAAATTTGTAGGCATATTGCTGTAGTGACAGGTTGTCAGCCCATCGCCTAAATTGGATTATTCGTCCAAGCCTAAATTGCAATATACTGAAACCCTCGGATCCCTTAGCTAATTTTTACAGCATGCCCGGGAGAAAAAGCAGCCGGCACATTCTACTTTTTCTCCCGCTCCCAGGCCAGCATGGTAGTAATACAAATTTTATTCTAAAATTGCCCTCAATTTTTGTCCGACGTGGCGGAAGCGCCTTTTACGAGGCGTTTAACGATCTGCCTACCCCGTAAGTGATAAAGGCGTGATTTTATGTATGTATGTACCTACCAACTTCAAATATTTCAGTAGTATTTTTTAAAATTCGGTATTAAATACGTTCATGTTTTTGTTACCTGTTTCTGTAAGCTGTATATAACAATAAATAAATAATGTGATGGAAATATTCAAAATCATGCCGTAACACACAAAAATATTTGAATACGAAGCACAGATATATATCTATGAAACGAAGTACCTAAGAACAATAGTTAGATCATTTCTATGATAAAAGGAGGCGAAAGTTACCTATGACGCATATTTTCCGCAAAACAACGAATGAGTATTTTGAAATAGAAATCCCGTTTAAAGCGTTAACAGAGCATAAATAAACAATTTTACTTGGTAAATACCTACTGTATAAATTACCTAAAACTCTACAAGAGAGTCCCTCTAGTTTCACCTTTAAGAAGAGACTGAAAGAGCATTTTATTAACTCTCTTTAACATTTATATATTTAGATTCATTACTATATCTTTTATACCATTTAATTATACACCATATTGATATTGCTTCCGTGCTGGACTGGGAGTGATAGAAAAACATAGAATGTTCCAGCTGCCCTTCCTCCCGGGCATGCTGTTGAAGTCAGCAAAAGGGACTCGAGGGTTACAGTGTATTGTAATTTAGGCGATGGGCTGACAACCTGTCACTATAGCAATACATATTACAAAATTAAAACTGCCCTCAATTTTTGTCAGACGTGGCGAAAGCGCCTTTTACGAGGCGTTAAACGCTCTGCCTACCCCGTAAGGTATAAAGGCGTGATTTATGTATGTATGTATGTATATTGATATTGTTATGAATTAGTTTATTTTATTGAATTATATTTGCATTAGTATTACTATAATTATTAACGTTATTACGTTTATTATATCTGTTCCCGTGATTTTCCCTTCTTTTATCTTCATTAGGTTGGCTGGAAGAGATCTCTTATAGAGATAAGCTCGCCTATTGTTTAATTTTTAAGATTACTTTTATGTTTAATTCTTAATAAAGAATTTAATAGTAATAAAAAAAAATCGGTTTAGAGATCCCTCCTACTATACCGGGTGTAAGATAGAGGTTACCCAGTTAACGAAACTGAACAAACTTCACCAGGATTTTTTTCATAGGATAAAAAAAAATACTTTCACATACCAAATGACCACCTCGATCAGACAGTTTGTATGAAAAAGCAATTTTATATTTTCATTACCTGAAAGAATTTCCAGGTCATAGTTGTCTGAGGAACCCCTTTCAGTGTACAGGACACTGTCTCTTAAGCCCGGTATAGTCGAAGAAATAAAAGAATGGGGAACAATTAAGGCATATTAAGAGAGCTATGTCTTTCTTGTGATCTTGGGAAAAGTTGTTCAGTTTATTGGGCAGACAAGATTTTTGAATTTAAATTTTGCGAATTCCATCGAGAATTATCTTTGTACAGAGGCATCAGTTACAAGATTACAGAAGTTAAATTTAAAGACCTAAATTATTTTATGACTTCATTATTCAACTTGGTTATACCTACTTATCTTACGAATTTATATTTTATGGCATTTTGCTTTAATCATCTGCACGTGTGTCACATCATATCACATATCCTACGTATTTTAATCTTCATAAGTAATACGGATTACGGAAGTAATTGTAATAATTATTTTGATGCAGAGGGTGCAATACGTTCGTGTGATTCCAGCATTAATTTGATGAGTAAATTTAAAATAATCAATTCTATAATCTCATTGAAAGCTGACAACAACTACTCGATAACTGTTAATTACTCCGAGGCCGAAAAAACAGCAATTTAAGGTCGAGTAAATTTGGAAGGCAGTCGAGGCCTTCCTATGCAAACGAGACCTTAAATTGCTATTTTGGCTAAGAGAAGTACAGTGCTGCGAGGACACAATAACAATACAGTTAATATTTTGACATTAAAGATTTGATCATTCATTCCATTTTGTAAATTTAAAAAGTTATAGTTATACGCATTCAGCCTTATAATAATCAATAATGTGAACTAATTAACACCTAAACCTTACTAATATGTCCTTCAAGACTTCGCAAAGCGGTCGTTAGCTTCATTGTTGTCGTTTGGAGAAATTGCTGGCGTCTGCGAAAATGATGACCGAAAAGAATGAATGTAGGTGTTGTTTTATTTAAATAAGGAACCTTTTTTCGAGCAAATGGGAGGAAAGATATTTTCCATATTTTGGCTCTTTGATTAAAGTTTATAAATTTCATGGGAACCTGCTTTATACGTAGAATCTACGTCTATTTAATTTAAAAAATATTTAATTTGGCCGTGTATGAAACAACGTCATGCCCTAAATGAAATTTCATAAAGGCTTCTCAAACGACAAAATTTAATAACATAGAAGTTACTGGAGGCTTAATTAATTAAGAATATTAAGATCCATACAATGGGGATTTCTGCTGAGTAAATGAGATTTTAATATGATTATCTAAAGTTACTTCATATTAAATTACGTAAATAACTTACTTATTACTTTACTTGTTTGAGTTTTATTTCGAGAATGGCTGAAACATACATACATATAATCACGCCTTTATCCCTAATGGGGTATGCAGAGCGTAAACGACCTAAACAAAGGTCGTTCCGCCACGTCTGACAAAGTTTTGAGTGTTATTTAAGATAGATTTGTAGGTATATTGCTGTAGTGACAGGTTGACAGCCCATCGCCTAAAATTGCAATACATTATAAGCCTCGAATCCCTTAGCTGGTGTTCACAGCATGCTCGGGAGTAGATGCAGCTGGCACATTCTATATTTTCCTATCACTCCCAGTCCAGCATGGAAGAAACTCTTTCTCATACTAGTATTTCTGTCGTAAAAATATGAGTCAATTTTAGATAGTCTAGTAGAACTCGCTATTATTTATTTATTTGGGGATAAATTTTGAGTACTTTTATTTGATTATTTGATTTTGGTAATTTGTTGTTAGAAAAATAAAATGATTATGTAGATATTTAGTTTTATGGTATTAATTATTTAATTACATTCGAGCTATTGTTAAGTACATAAAATAAGTACATACTAAATATCGACACATGACATGACATGTACAAGACATTTTTTTAAAGTTATTCATTTTGCTATATTAAGACTTAAATAAATATATCCTTTACGCTAATGGAAATCACAAACATTTCGTCACTGTTTGTGACAAAAATATTTTTAACTGGCTTTATCAGAACAATTAATTTATAATATTTTAGCGTATTTCTCTTAAAGTGGCGATAAAAACCAAGTGGCACCCCCATTAGTAAAAAAAAACATAATTCACTAAAAACGCAGTGAATCAAAATACCGGTCCAACAGAATCAAGTTATAGTAATTTTAGTTATAGCTCGTTGTAGTAACAGGAAGAAAAAATGCCGTTGGTGGCCATTATTCGCAATTTTTCTTCCTGTAACTATAGGTCTACCTGGATCTGATGGCAAAAAGGGAAAAAAGAAATTGACGCTAGCAATACTGGGGAAATTGGAGTAAAACGATTTGATACTTTTTTTTTCCTTATAGCGGCTGATTCAGTGTGTGATACATCCAAATATAAACATTTGTCCTATGATCAAGGATAGTTTTTGAAAATCTTACTGTGGTGAATGTGGGGTACTAAATTTAGATGAAAACTCCAATTACTCTGTTCATAAGTTTATTAATTAATTATAGGCTTTCACTATAACTTCAAAATGGTTCCAGATAAGAATAAGAATAACTTTATTTTCCTCAACAAACAGCATATACAATAAATTAAGTTGGTACATATAAAATTTGTGGACAAAAAATGCGTTTGGAGAGGCTGGCACCTAAACTAGGGAAACCCTGCACATCCATAAAAAAAGTCTTCATCGGAAGAGGAAGACGAGGAAGACGCAGTATTTATGATAAACCTTTCCTCCTGCATCTCAATTAATCGATCTTGTTCTATGAACTGATTTTCAATTTTTATTACATGTTCACAAGATTTTCGCCATTCATCGATCCCTATTTGAGAGAAAGCTTCTTCTGTTAAAGATTTTATATCACTTGCAAATCTATTGACGTTTTTACCGGCAACTTTTTGTTTCATTATTCCCCAGATTAATTCTATGGGGTTTAACGTACAATGATATGGTGGGAGCCTCACTTGACTTCGGACTTCGTGGCCGTGTGATTTTAAAATCTCATCTATCTTATATTTAGGTTCAGAATTATGATTTTTCACTGCTTCCGGTAATTGATTTCCTCCCGAACAATTTTTAGCAATTTCATGACAGTGGGTATTTCTTTTCGTACAGTTTAAGACTCATTTATCTTGTTTATGATCAATTCTATTCTATATCAAAACTATCCAAGTTTATTTTTTTTGCCACTTTTCTCTTTTTACCGGGCGTACTAAATACGCCTCTGTTAGATCTGCCTTCAGCAACAATTCGTCTTATGGTAGTATTAGAAATCGCTGAAATATACCATAAATACACACAAACAATAGTATTCATAATATAATGGACACGAAAAGTTCAATAAACCAAAGTGTAAAGGCGTGTCATTCCTACTAACCAGTCAGCGCTTGCACATGGCTCAATATCGATGATTGTGTTTGCTCTGCACCTTGTTCATCAAGTATTCTTTGATAAACATCAAAAACAATATTTCTTGCTTGCGAACAAAGAGGTTTCTTTGACATTTTCACCACTTTTTAAAGAAAATTTGAAGCCAAACCAAAAACAATTCCTCGAAATATTTCAGTTGACAGATGAAATTATTTTTGTTGCCATACGAAAATTGCTAATTTTCATACTTTTTTTGTCATCAGATCCTGGTAGACCTATACAACGAACTATGAATCGCTAATTTATAAGGTTCTAAATTATCTTAATTACTATTACTTGATTCTGTTGAACCGGATGTTTGATTCACTGCGTTTTTAGTGAATTATGATTGTTTAACTAATGGGGGGCACCATTTGGCTGGTATTGTCACCTTAAAATCTATTTATTTTTATTGCAGTACTTTTTCTAGTAAAGGTACTATACTGCCCAAATCGGGAGCATAATAATCAGGTTTAAGATTTTCATGTGACAACATAGCTTCTTTTGTGTTGGTAGTAAGTACTAATAATGTTTTGAATCCTGTTGCTTTGCCTAGACCGATGTCCTGCTCAATCCTGTAAAAAAGAAAAATTGTAAGTAATAATATTTTGTTTAAGTTACATCGAGGACTTAAACTAGCGGAATCGCTATAAACAAGGAAGGCGTAACCAATGAAGTAAGCATAGGGCAAATGCACTCACCAAACATTCGTCCATTTTTATTTATTTACAATATCTGACAGTACTATCCTCATTACCTAATTAATCAGTTGCATTGCATTGTTGCATTTGCATTGCAACGTTAACTACTCTTTAGGTCTCTTACGCTCCAAATACCCTATAATAAGACACTTTGCATGATAAGCGAAACATCCAGCTTTTACAGTGCCGACGACATTCAGGCCCGTATTGATAAACAGCACTTTGGACTGACAGCTAGTTTAAGTCCGTATCAGAAATGACATTTCAGTACAATATGGCCTGTCAAATCCATACTTAATTGCTCTCAATCTTGAGATCGCTTTATAAACCCGTATTTAAAAAGCGATCTCAAGATTGAGAGCAATTAAGTGCAATTAACATAGGCTCGTGCCTATGTGATCTTTGCACGCTTTCAACTTGACTAAAGTAGATATTGGCAAAATAAACAAAAGACCAACTTACATGTCACCAATAAACAGAACTCTGTCAGGGTTCTTCACTCCAGCCCGTTTCATTGCGAACTCCCCGAACTGTTTTCCAGGCTTCCCTAATAATACTGGTTCTCTTTTACTGCTTTCTGCTACCAGGTCAGAGAATACTCCCACTCCTGAAAGAATTTTATAAATGAAGGAAAAAAATATTGCCTTCTCAGTTTAGTTTGGGTAGCGAAATGACTATAGACAGAGACAGCTATCGGGAAATCATCTTAAGGTAAGGCTGCACTAGGACGTAGCTGCAGCGGCGCGATACTGCGCGACAAAAACTGTCAAAATGTATGAACTGACATTGCTGCGCCGTGCCGCGTCGCGCCGCTCCACTGCAGCTCCAGTGCCGTTTCAGTGTGGTACAACTCATACATTTTCATACAAAGAATTATTTATCGCGAAGTTTCGCGCCGCTCCGCTGCAGCTACGTCCTAGTGCGGTCTAACCTTTAGTTTTCTTCTTATCGAGGGACGGAATCCTTTATCTTGTCTGGGTCGTTGACGCTCTGTCAACCACATTAGGGATGAAGGCATGATTGTATTTATGTATGTACAATAGATAGACCACTTCGGACTTCAAAGGCGTCTCCCAAGCCGCACTTCAGATGTCTTTGAAGTCTCAACTATAGTTATTTCTTTTATATCACGGACCTTATCTCAATTTAAACAGGAGAGTAGGAAAGCTCCCCTTGTTTTTAAAGGTCCCCTTGTCAAAAAGCACTAAGCAGCTATATTTGACTATGGATCTGGAGCCGCATTTTTAAACCGCTTGAATCGACTTTATTGCACAAAAACACAGAAACTACAAATTGACAAAAAGAAAAGTAGCACAATTGGTGGCCTTATTGCTAATGTAGCAATATCTGCCAGGCAACCAGGCAATAGGAAACAGATAAATAAAATAAATTACTTAAGTGTAACATTTGCATGCCAAATAGTATGAAAATCGCATGCGGACGTTACTCTTTCTTATGCGCATTTGCTTTCGAGCGGTTCCAAAATTCGGCTCCTGACCCCCGCGCCGAGTCGTACCTGGTACATCACATCTCGTTGGCTATCCAACGAGGGAATGCTGCCAGTGTGATGGGTACCTTCCCACCAGGTACGATTCGGAGCGGTTTGTTTGACACAGATTTCACTTGTAGTGGTTATTTTAGTTTTAATTTTTATATAATGTACGACATGTTGATATGAATAATAAGAACTGTATTTAGAACCTATTTTGTCTTTATCAATAGAGCTCAAGTGGCGCCCCCATCAGTTAAAAAAAATAAAAACTCACTAAAAACACAATGGATCGAAAATCCGGTCCAACTGAATCAAGTTAGTGTTAAAATAATTCAAAAACCTTATCTCTCACAGTTATCACAAAGGCATAAGTGTCTTTATACTAGAACCTTATAAATCAGCGATTCTTAGTTCGTTATAGTAACAGAGAGAAGAAAAAAAAAATGCGTGAATAAAAACTAAATCTTCCAAGCTGGCTTGGGAGCAAGAGAAAAACACAGAATGTGCCAGCTGCATTTCCTCCCTGGTATGCTGTTAAAATCAGCTAAGGAATCCGAGGCTTTAAGTATATTGTAATTTACGACCTTTGTTTAGATCGTTTACGCTCTGCCTACCCCATTAGGGGCAAAGGCGTGATTAAATGTATGTATAGAAAAAAAAACGTTGGTGGCCGTTGATTGCAATTTTTCTATCTGTTACTACAACGAACTATGAATCGCAAATTTAAAAGGTTCTTAAATTATCTTTATTACTATTACTTGAGTCTTTTGGATCGGATTTTCGATTCACGCTGTTTTAGAAGGTTATGATTTTTTATCTTATGGGGGCGCCTCTTAAGCTCTATCGGTACCTTTATCTTTATTTTTTATAGTTGAAGCTATAATGTATATATGTTTAAACTTATTAACTTTAATTTACTTATATAAGTTAATAATAATGTTCAGTTTTTAGAGTTTAAAGTAAGAAGTTGCTTAATTTTGGCTATACTAAATTTGGTCAAGTGTGTGTTTATAGAAAGTGGTAGAGGTTACAGTGCCTGCTTACCATTAGGCAGAGCGTAAGCTTAGTCACCACTGTTTGACAAAAAAGTCTTACGTCGTACAATGTCCCTTTCGCAAAATATCCACATTAACAAAACGTCCCTTTTAAAAAGACATAGTTTTCATAATCAGCCTACTAAAAAGGAATTTCTTTCAAAAGGAAATTTTGCGAAAGGTTCATTTTATTAATAGAAAGGGACATTTTTGACGATACTAAAAAAGGCTTTAAGTACGAACCTAAAGCAGTGAGTCCGGGTCTCAAAGGCACAACCCTATCAGTGGCGCCATTGACGAACAGCACTTCGGGCCGGCGTAGGTAAGTGGTCGCTTTATACAGCTTCGGCAGATTCACTTTGAAGTCACTATCAAAAACCACCGCGCCGACCGCCGGGTCATCTTTTAAGTACTGGACAAAGTCTCCATAGTAGTCGGGTATGTCTTCCGGCTAGAAAATAAAGTTAGCATTACTCGGCTGCCGGGACCTAAGGTATTCCAACGGCAGATAAGCAGGTAGATTTTACGATATGCAACAATCACCCGTAATGCCTTAAAATTATCGTTCAAATCAGCGCGCGCTACGGCGTGGCGGTTACGTCCGTAGCCGCGTCAAAAAAGTGCAAAAAAGCTTATTCGTTAAAAACTACTAGTCGGATTAAAAAGCCTTGTTGCGAATTTAGATACTCATAATATGGATATTTTCCCGTAGGAACTGTGAAAACGCTCCTAATAGTTTAGAAGGAATATCAAATTTACTGATAAAAACAGCTTTAGTTCCAGTTTTTTTTTGCATACTTATTTATGAACTAGACTATTTTTAATGTTGCAATTGCAAGCCATAAACTAGTTTCTTAGACGTATATTTTTCTAATGATTCTTTTAAGAAAAATAAGATCTTAAAAGCAACCATTATCTGGGACGAATCACCTTAAACTAGCCAATGTTGAATATTGTATGTCTGTATTCTGTGTATGTGTGCTGTATGTTGACGGTCCATCGTGATGTGATCATCATAATAAAGGTAGGTATGATCGTATACCTTTGTAATTCTATGTTCCATTCTGGACTGGGAGCGAGAGAAAGACATAGAATGTGTCAGCTGCGTTTCCTCCCGGGCATGCTGAAAAAATCAACGAAGGAATCCGAGGGTTTCACTAATTCCGATTTAGGCGATGGGCCGACAACCTCTCACTACAGCAATATACCTTCAAATCTACCTAAACTAACCCTCAAAACTTTGTCATACGTGGCGGAACGATCTTTGTTTAGGTCGTTTACGCTCTGCCTACCCCATTAGGGATAAAGACATTTGAAATTCAGTTGCGGAGTCGTATGTATGTGTATAATTCCTTGCTGGTCTGGGAGCGATACAATAACATAGAATATTCCAGCTGCCTCTCTTCCGGTACTGTATGAATAAGACAAGGATTCTGGTATATTACGGCCGTTGTCGAGTTTCGTGGACACATCACACGTTTGTAAGTCGAAGTTAATGCAGAAGAAGTCTTATTCGGCTTTAGCGTTTAATTTCATCCAATCCCGAAACTCCAAGCCCGCATCGTCAAGATTGAAACGTCGAACACGTAACAATTATAAAGTTTGTTTATTTAATGTTGAGTTATTGATACTGATCGATCGATCTGCGGCTCATAAACTGCTTTTTCTTAATAACTGTAAAGAAATTCAACCGCAAAAAATATGTTTGTAATAAGGTTATAGGTTGCGGTTCTGAAATTTGAAACCTTTGCTAAGTTGCAAAAAAAAAGCAGTTTATGGGCTGTAAAATGTGGGTATCCATAAATGAGCTGGTATCCATAACTCAACGTTCAAAAAAACGCCAGCTGCATTTCCTCCCGGACATGCTGTAAAAGCAACTAAGGAAGCCGAGGGTTTCAGTAAATTGTAATTTAGGCGATGAGCTGACAACCTACAGCAATATACCTACAAATCTATCTTACCCTAACCCTTAAAACTTTGTCAGCTGTGGCGTAACAACCTTTGTTTAGGTCGTTTATGCTCTGCCTATTAGAATGATCTAACCTACGAATAAGGAAGCTGTAACTAAACTATTGTTCTTAGGTACTTCGTTTCATAGATATATATATCTCCGCTTCGTTTTCATATATTTCTAAGTGTAACGGCATGATTTCAAATATTTCCATCACATTATTTATTTATGGATTTGTTGTATACAATTTAGGGATAAGGCGTGACTATATGTATGTATGTACTTACCCCAACTTCGCATTCGAAACCATTAGACTCTAACACCCGTACTGTCTCTGTACATGAAACACAGTATACTTTCTTCGTCAGGTTTTCAGATTTCAGGTATTCCGCTATAGCAGTTGAAGGTATTGTTAGATTTTTCTGAAAATAAAAAAAGTTGATGATTTTCTAACCCGATGAGCACCGGTGTCAGAGTTTTTAAACCGCCTAATGGTACAGCTTATAAGGCATCTGACATGGTTTGTGTAACAACCTAACGACCACTGTCAAAGACAGCGACTGCGGTCGACGGCTTAACGTGCCTTCATAATCAAATTAACAAATATCTTTTGATTGGCTCCCTTTAGGCTCCTTTATAAATAAATACAGTTAATGAAGGTATACCGCTATTTTAATACTCTGACGTCATGAAAGACCCAAAAGGAAATGCCTCCGTGGTCTAGTGGTCAGAGCCATAAGCTTACGATCCGGAGGTCCTGGGTCTGATTCCAAGGGGGGGGGGGGGGGGACAAAGTTCATATTTGTCAATTTATCACTTTGTAAGGTTTTCCCCAGTTTGGTTTGGCAGGCTGCTTTAAGCCGTCGGTCTCGGTCGCTGTCTTTGATAGTGGTCGTTACTCAAACCATGTCAGAGGCCTAACTAATAGCTGTAGTGCTACTATGTGGTTTGAAAACTCTGACACCAGGGTTCATCGGGTCGTTCAACTCGAGAATCCACTAGCTAAGAAGAAGAGGGAAATGAAATCTATTTTCGGATAAATCTTATTTACAAACTGATCATTTACTTTCCCTGAGGCAGAATCAGATAAAGAGATGTTATTTTTAAAAAGGTTTTTTCGGGAAAAGGTAATCCATCGCCTAATTTCCGACAGTAGATTAAAAACATGATTTGTTTTACCCGACTGCGCAACGCAAAAGGTGGGTTATGTGTTTACCAGCCTATCTATGTATGTTTGATCTTCTGTGGCGCCCTAGAGATCAAACACGTGGGCGAATTTTAATGATTCTTATGTCAATCAATTGGTCTTAACCATGCGAGTGTAATAGCGACAATTAGACTCCATTTTTAGAAAATGAAAAAAAAAGATTGTCGAAAAACTATGCTATATATCATTAAATAGGAAATTAAATTCAAATTTTCTTACATATTTTTTCCTTTTTAGCAATCGCTTCAGACCTATAAAGATTTAAAGTATTCAGCCCACTTTGTATTCTAAGCAGTTGGAATTTTGAACATTTCAAATTACTAGTAACCTGTTCCTACGTGATTTAATTCATAGATCTTTTTAAAATGTTTCCCTGGAGGTTAGTAGTTCTATACTCCGCAACTAATACTCATACACTATAGGGAAATCTTCTGGAAGGAGTTTAAACGATTTTTAATGAATTAATGCGCGGAATATTTACATTACTTCCGTGCTGGACTGGGAGCGAAAGAAAAACACAGAATGTGCCAGCTGCATTTCCATCCGGGCATGCTGTAAAAACCAGCTAAGGGATCCAAGGGTTTTTGTATATTGTAATTTAGGCGATAGGCTGACAACCTCTCACTTCAGCAATATACCTACAAATCTATCTTAAACAACCCTCTAAACTTAGTCAGACGTGGCGGAACGACCTTTGTTTAGGTCGTTTAAGCTCTGCCTACCCCATTAGGGATAAAGGCGTGATTATATAAATGTATACTTACAAAGCCATCCTGAATGCCAGCATCTTGGAATTTGCTGTCATAGTTCTCTTTGGTCCTCAAACTGTTGTTGGACACATAATTGACCGTCTTCCCGAGCTTCTTCATCAGGTCGAAGAACTTTCCGGAGCCAGGGTACGGCTGCAAAGACCATATCACGCCTGTGGACGAAAAATAAATTGTAAAAGGTGTAAGGGACAGGTTCCCGAACAGTGAAAGGGTTGCTTATTCTGCAAAACTGAACAACTTTTACAAATTAATCTTTCAGGAAATAAAAGATAAATCCCGTAGAAACTAGGTGCGTCAACTCGATCGGACAATTTGTACGGAGAATATTTTCCCTGAAAGAATTTCTACGTGAAAGTTGTTCAGTCTTATTGACTGAGCAACTGTTCCTTACACACTATTAAAACATCTCCCTAGCCTTTATCCCGTTTCACACGGTGTCGGCTACCTAATCTAGGGGATTGAACGAGGGTACTGGTTTTTACACAGAGCGACTGCTATCTGACCTCCGCAACCCAGAAGGGAAACCAGACCTAATTCTATATTAGGTCAGAGTTTTCAAGCCGCCAATGCTTAGAACTGGCCTCTGATATGGCTTAACGACTAATATCTACGGTATTAAACGATATTAACCGGGACCAACGGCTTAACGTGCCTTCCGAAGCACGGAAAAAGCGCCGAATAAACGTACATATGAAATTCGAAAACCGAAAAACACATTGGTACGTGGTGGGATTCGAACCACGACCTCCCGCTCAGGAGGCAGCGGCCCTATCCACTACACCATCGCGCTCTTCATCATACATCATAATATTATCTATTTCATAAATTATATAATCACGCCTTTATCCCTAATCGGGTAGGCAGACCGAACATGACCTAAACAAAAGCCGTTTCGCCACGTCTGACAAAGTTTTGAGGGTAATTTAAAAAATTAATTACCATATAAATACCAATAAACTTTTAAATTACAATATACTAAAAGCCTCGGATGCCTTAGCTGGTTTTTACAGCATGACTGGGAGGAAATGCAGCTGGCACATTCTATGTTTTTCTCTCGCTCCAAGGCCAGCATGGAAGAAAATAAATTACATTGAAATAATAATAAAAATGTACAAGGATATCATGATCATCAAAATAATAAGTTAATCAATAGGAGGAAGGAAAAACCATATAAATGAAAGCACAGAGAAATAAATGAAAGCATTGAATTAAAATATAGTTATTTACAAATAATTATTTTTTATCTCTATTAGTATCAACGTTTAAATAAAACTAATAAATTTATTAACAGTCATTCATGACAAAGCATTTTACCTTTACAAAGCATGTACCTACCTATATATTTATTGGGTCAATGTAACATTTTGTTATTAATTATAAAACATCTTCCATGCTGGACTGGGAGAGATAGAAAAACATAGAATGTTCCAGCTGCCCTTCCTCCCGGGCAATCTGTTGAAGTCAGCAAAAGGGACTCGAGGGTTACAGTGTATTGTAATTTAGGCGATGGGCTGACAACCTGTCACTATAGCAATACTTATTACAATCTAAAACTGCCCTCAATTTTTGTCAGACGTGGCGAAAGCGCCTTTTACGAGGCGTTAAACGCTCTGCCTACCCCGTAAGGGATAAAGGCGTGATTTATGTATGTATGTATGTATGTAATTATAAAACAATGTACGTTTCGATTAATTGACGAAAAAAAATATTCAGTTTTGATTTGCTCCAATCATACCCATAGGAAATATTTTATTTATCGCGTCTGAATGTAAACAAGGTGATAATCAGTCTTTATTACGAAAGATTGCAGCAATTCATAGTGTAAACAATGATACACAATAGATTATAAAACTTCTGATAATGTTACTTAAGACATACTGCACTATAAATGATGCGAAATTATGTGCAGCTTGTTCAAAACATTGATGATTTCATTTAAATTCTCTCAAGAACAGAAACATTCAGAAAAAAAACCTTCGTTACAAAGGGAGTTATGTAAAAAGCAATTTTAAAGTATACTTAACCTACCAAAATGAAAATCAAAACTTCCTATCTAACACAAACAAGCACCCGGCACCTAACCTATAAACCAAAACATATGATCGTGTGATGCAATAACAAACTGAACTCACCGTCACAATCTGAGAAAACATGATCAAACGAATCCAAAAACTCCTTAAATTTTTGCACTGATAACTCTGTTAGGTCCACTGGAGACTGCATTTTGCTTTCACTATTTCACTAGTATAATAAACTGTTAGTTAATAGTATTTAATAGTATGTTTATACACACGTGTGATCCTAACCTCGTTTAGTAGGCGACTGGTGCGCTTGCGTCACCCATTCGTAAATATAAAGTGCGAGCCAAGCGTGCCACTGAAATAAGGTAAGAGTTCCGTAGATACTAGTAATTAGTAAAACAGCAAAATTATTCAGGGATTAAATGAAACAGATGGGACTGACTTGATAAAAAAAAATTAAGTTCCCATTACGGAAGGCAAAGAGCGTAAGCCAATGGAGCCTAGTCTTCAGTGTTTATTCTTGACTTATCTAAACCTAATTTTAACCGACGCCAACCTAAAAGTCATTAGAATACGCCGGTGATTCCCATTCCAATGCTTAAGAGACTTTTGCGCGGAGATAACAATCCAATCGGAAGCCCTTTCCTTTTCTTACTCCCGCCATATTTTTACACTGCAAGGAAATAAAACCATAGAGAGTAAGCTTGGGTGCGCTAGCGACTTCTCAAATCAGTGGGCAAATCTAGCTTTAAAAAGAAGGAAAATTTAAATTATAGGCTGCTCGCTTATACATCGTGTTAGGTCTGTGTACACAAGGCCTAACTACCAAAAGTTTTTGAGCCCCTTTATTTTACATATAATATTGAAATATTTTTCAGATAAATGAACCTAAAATGCGTATCATACCGTAATGCATAAATTACCTAGCAATATAAATTAAAACTATATACAAAAAGCTGTACTTTTTTAAAAGAAAGTAGGTTTATAAAAAATCATTAGGGAACCATAAAACACAGTATGGAAGACCGTTTCTACCGCCAGACTGTATCGATTCTGCTGAACTAGATTCATACCGGCCTTGAACCCCATGAGTTGGTGACGTCACTGGGGCTTCATGGGATAGTGAGATATTTTTAGATTAGTTTATGATACAATATATGTACATATGCATGATACTGGTGTGCTTTCAATTAATAAATGTGACGTTCTCTTTGAAAAAGGACCTTATTTTTTAAATTAATTTTGATAGCTAATTTCCTTTATATTATGAAATCTTTTTCTTTTCGATTCGATTCGATGCAAACTCAGGTCTACCTTTACGCTGAGAACGTCACAAATTAGAATAAGGAAACATATAACGTTCCAGCTATTTCTCTTACTTTTATTAGGCTGGTTGTTACGCTGTATCGCTAAATAAGCGACACTATTTTCAAGATTTTTCTTTATGCATAGGGATTCTGAAAACACATAGTGGAAGATCGTTTCTACCGGTAACCAATATCAATTCAGCCAAACTAGATTCATACCGGCATTAAACCTTATGGGGCTGACGACATTTTAGAGAAATTGTGAGATATTTTTAGAGAATTCATATTATAGGTAGGTAAATTTATCATGAAAAGAAAAGTATATATTTAATTTGCAATAGAAGTGTTAGAAGTTGTGTCAGCCTCGACGATCGAGATGTAGCGGGTAAAGTGAACAGTTTCTCATTCAAACGCTCTACAAAACGTCAAATTGCCACTAGTAATGTATTTTTTTGGAAAATAATCTCAAAACAACGAGATACAGGCTTATTTTACCTTATTTACTAGTAATATTACGCTTATATCTTCCATGCTGGCCTGAAAGCGACAGAAAAACATAGAATATGCCAGCTGAATTTACCCCAATGCATGCTGCAAAAACCAGCTAAGGGATCCGTGGGTTTCGGTATAATGTAATTTAGGCGATCGGCTGACAACCTGTCACTAAAGCAATATACCTACAAATCTATCTTAAATAACCCTCAAAACTTTGTCAGACGTTTCAAATCAATCTTTGTTTAGGTCGTTTGCGCTCTGCCTACCCCATTAGGGATAAAGGCGTGATTATATGTATGAATTACGCTTATAAAAAATTATGAACACCGCATATTTATAAAGGAATGTTGTGGTCACAGGTTGCAGTAGTCATATCAGCTTTATGGTTGTAGGGAGTAGTTGTAGTTTGTATAAAAAACCCTCTTATAGCCCTGCCAGGAATTAAAAACACCTGTGATAGAAAATAAATGAGACAGAATAAGGAAGGGACTTATGCACTTCCTATAAGCCCTTCTTTATGGTTCTTCTATGACAGGTATTTTTAATCCCTGGCAGCGCTATAATAGCAGGCTACCATAGACTACGCTGGAAAAGATACTTCATAGTATTTCCAACTTTAGAATAAATGTTAATAAATGTTCATGTCTTTATTCAAAAACACATTTCTAAAAAAAAAAATATGTTGGCAAATTAGTTACTACTACTATTTCATTATGTTGTTATATCTAATAGCTAAAAATTATTTTAGAAACAAGATCTTCAATATAAAGACATGAAACTCTGTTTACCTTTCTTCTAAAACCAAATTGGAAATACTATAGTATCTGAGGCTATAAGTCACGCAGCAGTTCAAAGAAGCACTGGATATCATGAAAGTGGACGTGGAGGATTAGCGCATCGCATGCGAAAAACCGAGGATAGTGAAGACGAAGCCGGAAGGTCAGCCATAGAAATTACATACATATATACATACATATAATCACGCCTTTATCCCTAATGGGGTAGGCAGAGCGTGAACGACCTAAACAAAGGTCGTTCCGCCACGTCTGACAAAGTTTTGAGGGTTATTTAAAATATTTTTGTAGGTATATTGCTGTAGTGACAGGTTGTCAGCCCATCGCCTAAATCACAATATACTGAAACCCTCGGATTCCTCAGCTGGTTTTTACAGCATGCCCGGGTGGAAAAGCAGCTGGCACATTCTATGTTTTTCTCTTGCTCCCAGTCCAGCATGGAAGTAAGAAATTACACAGGAAAACCCTAACCAGAAAAGGGGGAAGATTAGAGCGCACTGTTTTTTAGAACATGCATGATCGAAAATTTGCACAGTTTTCTATCTTATCTCGTTTCTTCCTTCGTCAAATATAGAATTTTGAGTAAAATGATAAAGTACTCATTTAAATAATTAACATTAACGTGACCTTGTGTTGTTACTATCGCTAAAGCAATAAATACAAGATTATATCACTGGCTGAGACTCAAGTGTTCTTTTTAATTAGATAATTATTTTAACATAGCAACGAAACAACATTTTGTACTGTGCGGCCAAACTTTTAATGCTAAGATTCACTAAACACACATTTCTGACACAGTGTTTCTTTGTAAGCTTTGCGCAGCAGGTACCTATTTGTATACATTGAGGTTATGAAATTTATCGAGTAGATTATTAAGATATAATACTCATTATTCAAACAAACACAGACATTGGAAAGAAAAAAAAGGATTTATTGGCAATCATTCCCATGACCAATTGTGCAACAAATCAATTAAATGTTTGTCGTATCTAATCAATTTATGATTCGTTATAGATTCTGGCAGGTGGTAGTTTTCTATACGCGGGATAATCATTAATTCATTGATCTTAGAACTTTAAAAAATAAGTAGCTGGTGCAACGAACTTTCATACATACATACATATAATCATGCCTTTATCCTTAATGGGGTAGGCAGAGCGTAAACGACCTAAACATCGGTCGTTCCACCACGTCTGACAACGTTTAAAATACAATATACTGAAATCCTCGGATCCCTTAGCTGGTTTTTACAGCATGCCCGGGAAGATAAGCGAACTTTCATACTACATACAATACATATACATACATACATACTAATGGGGTAGGCAGAGCGTAAACGATCTAAATAAAGGATATTCCGCCACGTGTAACAAAGTTTTGAGGGTTATTTTAAGATAGATTTGTAGGTATATTGCTGTAGTGACAGATTGTCAGCCCATCGCCTAAAATACAATATACTGAAACCCTCGGATCCCTTAGCTGGTTTTTTCAGCATGCCCGGGAGGATATGCGAACTTTCATACTACATACATACATATAATCAGGTCTTTATCCCTAATGGGGTAGGCAGAGCGTAAACGATCTAAATAAAGGTCGTCCCGCCACGTGTAACAAAGATTTGAGGGTTATTTTATTTAAGATGGATTTGTAGGTATATATATTGCTGTAGTGACAGGTTGTCAGCCTATCGCCTAAATTGTAATATACAGAAACTCCATACGGGGATCCCTTAGCTGATTTTTACAGCATGCCCGGGAGGAACTGGCACATTCTTTATTTTTCTCTCGCTCCCAGTCCAGCATGGAAGCTATTACTGGTAGTGGGTGCTTACAGACACGCGCACGTGTGTGCGAAACTACAAGTTTACCTACTATGGTGAGCAGAGCTTTATAACGTTATGAAAAATAACGAAACGTGTTATGTAACGTTATTTGCATATCGCTTTGCGATAACTTTAAAAATATAATAAAAAAATCATAATGATATCAAATATCAGTATCAAAATAATAACGAAAATAGGATCGTTATCTTATCATAAACGTTATGCTATGCACTGTTGCCATGTTGTACACTAAAGTAATGAGTAATGACTGAAACTGAAACTGGATTCGCGCTTTTATTCTTGCTTGTTGTAAAGTGACTATACTGAGACATGGGTAAATACGAACTTAAATACTAAAATGCAATTTTTTCTGTAATCGTTATTCATATCGTTAAACCCGTAAAAAACTTTGCATAACTCTGTTCTATAAATCGTTAATGAGACGTCATAAATAACGTTAACATGGAAAACGTTATATTTTTTTAAATGTTAAAGCAATGTTTTTAAAGTTAAAGACCTGTGTCGTTACAAAATAAAATGTTTTTAATTATACCAAGCATTGGTAATTTTAGTAATGGAAGGTACTTAGAACGGCAGTTCTAAGTTGTAGGGCAAAAGCTAGACTATAATTTATTTCAGCCTATCCTGCCTATCACAAGGGTAAGAGGTGAACAAAGCAACTATCCGCTTCAAAATACGACCTAATTGCATGAAATTACCAATTATCCGCTTTGCTAGAACACAACGATGTCAGAATAGACAATCGCCAATCAAAACGTTGTTAATCAACGATTTATTCTGTTTTGACCCTAAAAATTGGAAAAAAAAATTAGGAATGGATTTGCTCTTGAATCTAGACAAGGTAAGGGATGACAGCGACAGAGTCGACGATGGAGCGAGCTCAACTAGAAGATGTCTGTCGACTTTTAACAGATATGTTTGCATGCAATCTTTGCTTTCTATCGTACAGTTTTCTGAGAGATCTCAGCGTCTTCCGAATGTGGGTATTATAGAAGAATACATTTCTTTACAAAAGCCTGACAGCGATATTAATTTGTGTCCTATATAAATAAACAGTGACACAATAGGTTGCCTTTTCTTTTTGTCGAGTCAATGACAATCAAAGTCTCTGCAACCAAATAGTGGCCATATCAAATTATCCATCCAAATTAAACAGGATTAACAAAGTTCTTGTACAAAGCATACAACTTTTGAAATCTAAAGATAGAACAAAACCTAAAATACATAGTTATTTTTATTTTGTTTCTTCCATGCTGGCCTGGGAGCGATAGAAAAACATAGAATGTGCCAGCTGCATTTCCTCCCGGGCATGCTGTAAAAACCAGCTAAGGGATTCGAGAGTTTCAGTATATTGTAATTTAGGCGATGGGCTGACAACCCTCAAAACTTTGTCAGATGTGGCGGAACGATCTTTGTTTGGGTCATTAGGGATAAAGGCGTGATTATATGTATGTATGTTATTTTTATTTATTTGACAGCTCATCTGCAACCAGGGCCCCGTTTTATCAAGCTACAGGTTACCATTGTAGCTGCCATTCAAAAATCTTGAATATTTTAGGATAATTTTGAAGCACAGTCAAGATTTTTTTTCAAAAAGTTTAAGAAAGTTTTTAATTATTTTGTTGAAGTCAAAAATATTTTTTGAGTGTTTTTGTTCGTTTTAATGTTGAATGTGCGTGATAGTCGACATCTCGAAGGATTTTGGCCTTTATATTCAGAGTCAGAGGTCTTTTGAAAAATACCCATTTGTGTACAAAATAATCATTCCGGTGCCTTTGAACCGAGATTTGAAAGTTACTTAAGTGAATCCAGTTGAGGTTTAAACAAGAAATACTTCAAGTTATTTAACAAAAATAAGACTTGTTATCAAATTCACCTAGGTAAACTTGTAGACATTTTACAGTTGAAGCGTCTGTGAAGGCCTGTAAAACAGATTAAAAATTTACTCGATTGTGATTTTAAAAGCATAAATTAGTCTATGGTTTTTTTATAGTGTATCGATTGTGTTTGTAAAAGCATAATTTAGGTTATGGTTTGTTTATGGTGTAAATTGTAGCTGTTAGTAACTATAGAGTAAATTTGGTTGGTGTTGTCATTTAATCATATTTTTTGTACGCGGCCGCTTTTTTCGCTGTAACTTGTGGACTGTAGATTGATAAAACACGGTCCTGATCATAAACAATTCAATATCCAGGAGAACAGTGGGTTTGAATCACAGTGGAATAACCCTAATCACCATCGTCATTCATGCTGAAACCAATTTGGCTTGTCATTTCCTCTCGACCGCAAGGATCACGGTCGCGGAATGATAGCAAGTTTCTGGCATTTCGACTGTAATTAAGACGGACTGTTTGTACCTGGATTCTCTCAAGGGTTTAGATAACTTTTGGTTGCTTTTATCATTTAAAACATCTTGCTAACTGCCTACTACCGGCGGTCCTGGGGGAACACACAATTGATATCTGTAAATTTATCACATCGTGAGATTTTCCCCAATTTGGTTAGGACAATGCAGGCTGAATCACTTGATTTTCTATAAGTAAAAGGATTCTGGGCTTTAAATGGCACGTAAAGTAGCTGGTCTCGGTCTTTGTCTTTAATAGTAGTCGTCGACGAATCAAGTCGTAACAACCATGCCACAGCAGGACGCTCTGGAGGCCATTTATTACACTTGATTAGATTTAAGTTAATTTTGTAATTTTTTTTAATGCTTTTTTAATTAAAAAAATAAATTACAGTCGTAGCCGTGCTGTGCTATTAGGTGATTTAAAAACTGTGACACCAGGGTTTATCGGGTCGATTGACTAAAGTCATACAACAAAAAGATGTATCATTCATGCTAAAACCAATTTGGCTAGTCATTTCCTCTCGACTGCCAAGAATGACGGTCGCGGAATGATAGAAAGTTTCTGGCATTTTGGCTGTAATTAAGACGGACTGTTTGTACCTTCCATGCTGGCCTGGGAGCGAGAGAAAAACATAGAATGTGCCAGCTGCATTTCCTCCTGGGCATGCTGTAAAAATCAGCTAAGGAATCCGAGGGTATCAGTATATTGCAATTTAGGCGATGGGCTGACATCCTGTCACTACAGCAATATACTACAAATCTATCTTAAATAACCCTCGAAACTTTGTCAGACGTGGCGGAACAACCTTTGCTTAAGTTGTTTACGCTCTGCCTACCCCATTACGGATAAAGGCGTGATTATATGTATGTATGTATGTTCGTACCTGGCTTCTCTCACGGGATTAAGACAACTTTTGTGGCCTTTATCGTTTAAACCAGATTTTAATTGTATTGGATTTTTACGGTTTTTGATACTGTGATCTTCATGATGATCACTTACAAGGCAATAAATACAAGCGTTTATCGGATCTTGTCCTAGGTGATGGTACATACATACATTCATACATACATATAATCACGCCTGTATCCCTAATAGTGTAGGCGAAACGTAAATGACCTAAACAATGGTCCTTCCGCCACGTCGGAAAAACTTTTGAGGGTTATTAAAGATAGATTTGTAGGTATATTAGGTTGTCAGCCGATGGTCTAAATTGCAATATACAGAAACCCTTGGATCCCTTAGCTGGTTTTCACAGCATGACTTCAAGGAAATGCATGATCCAGCATCCCAGCATAGAAGCTGATGATGATGCAACACTTTATAATGTTTATAGTTGTGTCATTGGTCAGTTCAAGCCAAAAACTCAAAACCACTTACCCTTAAAAATTCTTTCAGAAATTTAACACAAAGGATGCGCAAGTATTGATTTGTTAGTTTAATACAAATAAACTTCTTTTGTCCCTAAATAATGCTATACTAACTTAGTCAAGATATAAACTTTCTCAATATCCTTTGAAGAGCCAAAGACAATAACACCTCCATCCGTGCCAACACTTACCCTTACTTCAGCTAAAATATTTCTTTCAAACTTGAGAGTTTTAATAGGGCCCAACAGACGAAATTGACAAGAAATTCCTTTGTTGTCACCTTGAGTGTCCCGCCAGTAAATAAAGGAACAAAGCATTTTCTCTAACTTTTTATGCCTGCGTGGGCTGAAAAATGAGCTTTCCCATTATTCAAATTTATTTTTGGCATCATTAAACATTTGAAACATATTGCCTCTATGAATATTATTGATGTCTCATTTTCTTTTATTTTGTTCTTTGATTTTTCTCAATACTAAATTAACTATAGCTCCGATTAATTAGCATCATAAATGTACCATGTTTCGTCCATGCTGGCCTGGGAGCGAGAGAAAAACATAGAACATGGCAGCTAAGGGATCCGAGGGTTTCAGTATATTGTAATTTAGGTGATGGGCTGACAACCTGTCAGCAATATATCTACAAATCCATCTTAAAAATCCTCAAAACTTTATCAGACGTGGCGGAACGACCTTTGTTTAGGTTGTTTACGGTCTGTCTACCCTATTAGGGATAAAGGCATAATTATATGTATGTCTGAATGTACCAGATTTCTCCCCTTCTGAACATACTGTAAAGTTCAGTATGTTATGAGAGTTACTGATGATACAATTTCATAATTTGTCATTCAAATACCCCTGAAAACATATTTATACTTACTCAGTGTTTTTTTTTTCAAGCTATATATGTCCTGTCTACCTCGTACCGTAAGAAAGATCAGTGTTTATTTACAACGCACGTTTATGTTTAAGAATTTTACCTCAGTTCGCCATGTAGAGCAAACCCTTACGGACATTTGGCCAATTTCCTGAAATATCGGTTTTTGCTACGTTGCCTTTTTCATATTGGCTACTTCTCATACAAAAACCTAACAAAATATATCCCTTACATCTCCCATATATCTGCCTTTACAATACAACCCTTCGTGAAGTCAGCAGTTTTTCATAGGAAATAAGTGCCCTCAGATAGGGTTGTGATTTATCGAAACCGCTAACCTTTAGCTTTACCCTTACCTTGGGTTTTATTCTGATTTTAGGTATTATGGTTTACCTTCGGCAAATCATTTTATTTTGATTTAATATCAGTATAATTGCTTTCCAGTAAATTCATTGTAGCTATTGTTGTAAAAACTAGGTCTGCTGTAAGAAATCGTTCATAGCAATAAGCAGTGCCTTTTGTGAAATTTATCATTCTTTATTGTCTAAAATGTTTCACTAAGTATTTCACTTCTTCTAAAGTCATTAATCTTTTCGTAATGTTTAGGTAAAAATTTTAGGTCTGCTAACTTGACCTGACCTTTCTCAAAAACGTCACAGATTTTGGTTGAAGCATGTTTGGTGGAGCCTATTCCTTCTACTTTTGAGACGGTACCATCTACAAAACACTCTTCCACAATGCGCACGGCAAAAGAGTGGAATCTATCTTAAATAACCCTCAAAACTTTGTCAGACGTGGCGAAACGACCTTTGTTTAGGTCCGACATTAGGGATAAAGGCGTGTTTATATGTATGTATTGCCGAATATGACTCTCTCAGTTTCCTCACCCTGACGGAGTTCAGTGGTTTCCTATTTTTTTAGTATGGAATTAAATAATGTTCTGATTCCTTTCGTATGTCATTTATTTTGATCTGATTCTAAAAATATAAAAATCATTTATATAAATGTAAACAATATTTAAATTAGATTTCAGAAATAAGAATAAAAGTTTGAACTCCTCCAGATACGAAACTGTTTAATATTGTAGTGATACATAAAGCCATTACAATTAAATCTCTTGTACCTATTTTCCGGGATTTGCTAAGGGGGTCTGAGCGATTTAAACTAGCCTATAAAACGACGTTAATTTGCTGCCACTTGATCTTAGTTCTCATTATAATTTGTCTTGATTGTGAACTTTTCAGTCTCTTGATTGTGAACTTTATGAAGAAAGGACCTTCTAACGAAACTTTTGTACTAAATACCGGAGTTCGCAAAATACTGAACTGAGTTCGTAAAATAAAGGTTTCTCAGAGTGGGGCCAATTTATTACAAATCAGTTAGGAAGATTTTCTGTTTAGGAAGTTTCTTTCGCTTTCTTGCTATTTTGTTTACCAAAGGCGTTTGAGTTTCATAATTACTTGGAAGATAAATTGAAAATTTTAGTCGAAATATCCTATGTAAGTATCAGATTCATTAGATTTTATCTTATTATTAAGTTGTCTAAACCTAATCCAATTAGAAAACAAGAAAAATCTGATATTTTAGCTATTAAAGTAAAATCATCAATAAAAGTCCTGTTATGCAAAATAATAATTATGATAAACATTTACTTGTAATGGCGGCTCCGTAAATTGCAATTTATGTAGGGTGTAAATAAAATAGCTAGCCATATTTCAGGGTGTGATTCTACCCATGAAATTGAACAACTTTCCCCAATAATATTGGTCAAAATACGAAATAATAAATTAGGTACCCCTAAAATTATAGCAATTTTTTTACTCTCTCTATACATTCACTACGATGTGAAGCTAGACGTGTAAAAATTGCTTTAAGTCTTTGTATTCAACCATGTTCATCATCATCAGCTCCTTCACCACTCAACACCGAGGGGCACGAGCCTACCCTGGAATTGGGCGATCGGGCCTTAGTTTCCACGTGGGCCGACCCAGTACTGGGTGGTCGACTTAGTTGACCACGTGGGCCGACCCAGTACTGGGCGGTCGACTTAGTTGACCACATGGGCCGACCTAGTACGGAGTGGTTGACTTAGTTGACCACGTGGGCCGACCCAGTACGGGATGGTCGACTTAGTTGACCACGTGGGCCGACCCAGTACTGGGTGGTCGACTTAAATGACCACGTGGGCGAACCCGGACGTGTTGAAATTCGAAGCATGACCTCATGCATAGGAGACAGCACCCTATCCACTACTACACCATCAGGATATTCCATGTTCCATTCGAAACAATTTCCATGCAGTCGTTTCGCTCTCAAAATAAAAGTTTTTTTTAGTAAGAGGATTCCGTGGAATGGAAACCGTGCACGTTCGAGAGACCTAGTTGCTCTCAATTTGTGTGATAGCTTGCATACATACCTTTGCGCTCGTGTGTAAAATACACCATGTATACAGTTATGTATAAAGGGCGGTTATTTTTTAACCGCTCCTTTTTACTCAAAGTAAACGTTCCTATATTTAAGGGGATACCCGGTGCACGCCAGCGCCTTCATCAGTTAAAAATCGTTACTTACTGAAATTGCAATAAATCTAAAATCCGGTAAATCGGATTGAAGTATAGGTACTGAAGTTTATTTTAAGATTTACAAATATACAATTTTAGTATTCACAGCAGTTACAAAAGTGCTAAAAGTGCTTGTTTTTCGCAAATTTTTCTATCTGTAACTCCAACGAATATTTAAAGTTGCAACTTTATGAGGTTATAAATGACCTTCATTGTTTTAACTTCAATCTGATCTACCGGATTTTTGATTGATTGTTTTTTGAGACCGATTTGATTTGATTTTTTGACTGAGGAGGGCGCCACCTAGCCCATAAAAAATAAACTAACGACAAAAAATACACCATGATATCCAATAGGTATTTTTTTGAACGAAGGTTTTTAAACTTTTTTGAAATCAAAGAGCCTAAACTGAATTCTGTGCCTAAACTGGATATGTAGGTCACCGGATTTTATCATCTGCATGATAGCCATATTGGATTTCACGTTTTTCATAACGTTATGAAAAAAAATATAGGGAAATTAATTTGCGGATGTTCGAAATTATATGAAACACATAAAAACGTAATACATTCAGAATGATCTAGTTTCCTTCCACGTACCTACACCAACATGCGAAGGCACTTGAAGTTAATGTACTGATTTGCACTACTATAAAATATTCACGTAGGTAGGTTTTTATGCTTGAGCGGTGTCGCTACCAAATATGTCTCCCTGAAAGGAAATTTGAAATATTTGGAAAGTGGTTCTATTTGGATATTTTGCGTGAGGTATGTCAAATGATCTTTTTGTAAAGGAAGGACCAGCTCTTTTTGCAAAGCGGCCACCTGTGGGTCCATTTATTATTCGCTCTCTTAACGTAGAGGTATTAAGCGGGGAGTAAGGGTCAGCGTCCCACAAACTGATAGGGGTTGCTCAGTCAACGACACTTTCACCAGGAAATACATACATACATATAATCATGCCTTTATTCCTAATGGGGTAGGCAGACCGTAAACGATCTAAACAAAGGTCGGTCCGCCAAGTCTGACAAAGTTTTGAGGGTTATTTAAGATAGATTTATTGATTATTGCTGTAGTGACATGTTGTCAGCCCATTGCCTGAATTGCAATTTACAGAAACTCTCGGATCACTTAGCTGGTTTTTACAGCATACCCGGGAGGAAATGCAGCTAGCACATTCTTTGGGTTTCTCTGACTCCCAGTCCAGCATAGAAGAACTAGAACCAGTCACCACAAAAAGTCTTTCAGGGAATAAAAAAAACATTAACGAAAATGTATCTAGAATTGGTTATATTTGTGATGTATTTATTAAAGCTTAACAATTATAATTCGTTATTTACTTAAAAAAATATAAATAATATTCATAATAAAAATAAAGTGTTAATGCAAATAAATAGTATATCTTTTACCAATAAATAATTATAAATATCTAACATAGTGTATTATAAGCTGTTACTAAAAACCTATGGACTGTATTGTCTGAAAGTAAAGCAATTTTATTGTATTTTATTTCTATTCAATACAAAATAACCACCTCAATCAGACAATATGAATGAAAAAGCAAAAAAAAAAAACGCTTCCTGACAGAGGTTTTTGGTGAAAGTTGTTCTCAGTGTCGCTGAATGAGCAGTCAGCTATCAGGTTTATAGGGCGCTCTTCCATACACCCAGTTTATAATTCCCTGGACTGGGTGCAAGAGAAAAACATAGAATGTGCCAGCTGCATTTCATCCCGGGCATGCTGTAAAAACCTGCTAAGCATATTGCAATTGTGGCATAAAGCTAACAACCTGTCACTACAGCAATATACCAAATCTTAAATAACCCTCAAAACTATCGTTTACGCCCTGCCAACCCCATTAGGGATAAAGGCGTGATTATATGTATGTAGTATACAGGGTAGTCGGCAGAACGTTGAACATACGAAAATGGCAGATAGGTGGGATAGTCTGCTATCTACCCAGCCGAAATGATTTAGCCTAGGCCCCTTAGTTCTTTTTTTTATAATGTTGAAGTCCTATAACTTTAGGTAGGATAGACGAAAGTGGCAAAACTTTTTTTTGTTTTTGTCTCGGCGGTTGGTAGATTCCTCTAAAATTATTGTTTGGTGCCGAGAACAGCTAGACGAAAAGAAATGTGGTACGGTTATAAAAAAACAAAACTAAATTAAAAGAAATACTGGGCCTAGGTCAAATCATTTGGGCTGGGTAGATAGCAGAAGACTCCCAACTATCTGCCATTTTCGTATGTTCAACGTTCTGCTGAAAATCCTGTATTTTAAACTAAAAATGGGAGGTCGATGGAAAAGCTATTTACTGTCTCTTGCCTCTATCTTTACTGTGAAAACTGTAAATTTAAATAAGAAGTGATCATCATAAAATTCAAGAAAGTTTAGAATTGTAATAAAACAAAAATCAAAATCAATGATGATGAATAATTATGTTGATGAGAATACAGCAGGACGTAGTATACGGGGAGTAAGAGACAGCGTCTCGCAAACTGATAGGAATAGCTCAGTCATCGAAACTGAACAACTATCAGCAGGATATTTTTCAGGGAGTACAAAAAAAAATGATTTTCCTTACAAATTTTC
The DNA here is from genome assembly GCA_949820665.1 of Scrobipalpa costella. NCBI lineage: Eukaryota > Metazoa > Arthropoda > Insecta > Lepidoptera > Gelechiidae > Scrobipalpa > Scrobipalpa costella. The sequence continues at coordinate 4,389,024 of OX463307.1, read as the reverse complement.
TGATGGAGGTGGTCATTTTGTATGAGAAGGTCGATTCTTTTTTCATATCCTGAAAGAATTTCCTGGTGAAAGTTGTTCATTTGCGTTGACTGAGCAACCCCTATGAGTTCGCGGGACGCTGTCCCTTACACCAGGTATTATATTACTCCATACCTATATGTTACTTTTGAAGTCTGAAGGGCTTCTATAAAATATCATGATTCAGATCTTTGCAACGTTCAGGGAACGGTGCTGCCTATTACCTCGATACTCTCCTTCGTTCGTATATAATTTACAATATAATATTTTTATTTGTGCAGGTACATGTTCTATAGATTCCACATACATACATACACACATATAATCACGCCTTTATCCCTAATAGGGTAGGCAGAGCGTAAACGACCTAAATAAAGGTCGTTCCGCCACGTCTGACAAAGTTTTGAGGGTTATTCAAGATGGATTTGTACGTTTATTGCTGTAGTGACAGGTTGTCAGCCCATCGCCTAAATTGCAATATACTGAAACCCTCAGATCCCTTAGCTGGTTTTTACAGCATGCCCGGGAGGATATGCGAACTTTCATACTACATACATACATATAATCATGTCTTTATCCCTAATGGGGTAGGCAGAGCGTAAACGATCTAAATAAAGGTCGTCCCGCCACGTGTTACAAAGTTTTGAGGGTTATTTTATTTATTTATTTAGGGAGGAAATGCAGCTGGCACATTCTATGTTTTTATTTCGCTCCCAGTCCAGAATAGAAGAAATTTTCCTCACATTTTGATAGATCCGGCTTTGATAGCTCGCACGTCAAGCTCAATGAATACGCGGCTTATAGCGTCAGCCAAATTGCCTGGAGGTAGTTCAAAATGGCGTCAAACGCAGGCGCTGAAAAGCGACGCGGAAGTCCACTGAGTGACGTATTTGGAAGCCAGGCCGAATGCCGGCCATTTTCAGTCAACAACAATCGTTTAAATTCTCTGAAAAGGGTGAGGATGAGTTGTTTGGAGTGGTTCTTAATGTTTAGCAGTGGGGTCTTTACTGTCTGTCTGAATTTACTCGTATTATAGACGTTTTGTTTAAATATTAGGGTCTACGAACTTTTGGAGAAGAAAGCCGAAAGCCTCGGCGGATATATCATTATTCTTTATCGCCAAGCAGCAAATTTTCAGATGAGGCTATATCCGTAGCTAGTGTGTGCGCTAATTATTTTATTTTTGTCTTCCCTACAAGCTTTTTCACTTATGTATAGAAATGAAAAAAAAAAACTCTTTCTGAAAGTATCTTCGTAAAAGTTGTTCAGTGTCGTTGACTGAGCAACCCCTATCAGTTTGTGGGATACTGTATGTAAGTAGGTACTTGGTATGAGATCCGCTAAAATTGCAAGACTCGTCCGGCAACAACAAGTGGAAAGCAAATGTTTGTTCTAATCAGTCGCAAAAAGTTTCGGCCGGTTCGTACGTGAAGTCAATACCGTGACTGTTGGGTATTCTACGATTTCTCAAAATGTCCCTTGATCACAAAATGGCCCTTCCTGTTATTGTATCTCTTCGCTAAATATCTCTTGGTCGCAAAATTAAATCAAATTAAAAATATGAAAGGAATATTTAGAGAAATGAACATTTTGCGACCGAGAAATAATAAGAGCGTGTATTAAATCAGTTTTTTGATAATATCTATGGGCAGTTATACAGTAGTCGTAATACAAACGTTGATACAAGACGCAAACATTGAAGCACAAATAAATTTGATAAATGTTATTTGATGACTTCATGTCAACAAAAGTGGGAGGAAATCCTTTAGGTATATCTAGTTGAGGAAAATAAATATTATTATCTGTACTTTACTTTTTGAAATCGAACCTGGGACCCACTGTGTAGCAGGCAGACACACTGCGAACTAGGCTGTGCGGGCCGTTATATAGTTTGTAATATATTGACAGAGAAGTAATTAAAAACACCAACAGGATTTTAGTAGAATTGCCATTCGAGGATTGGATCCAAAGTTGATGTTGGTTTAAAAATCGAACGCATTGTTTGACTATGGTATTTGTTTGTGAAAGTTGGAGAAACGTTAGGAAGTAGGTCATTTTATACCTTGGTTTGTTTTCAATACTTTACCACAGATTACTTATATATAACTGACTATACTAATATTATAAAGAGGAAAGATTTATATCTTTTTATTTTTGTGTGTGTGTTTGTAACGAATAAACTCATAAACTACTTAACCGATTTTTAAAATTCTTTCATTTTTAGAAAGATATGTTCAATTTAAGTAACATGGGTTACTTTTTACTGCAGGAAAATATTAAATTCCCACGGGAAAACTCATGAGTTCTAGAATCAAATAAACGTGACCTAATTTAAGAATTAGTAGGTAGGTAAAAGGCTTTAATTGCTATACTGGGCTAGAGTTTGAGGTAGGGCTTTGAATTTCTGTTGACTCAATAATAATACATTTGTTCGTTTTAGTAGAAAGTTTGTAAAGTTTGATTATTAGACATAGAATAAAAAAAAACTGGATTTAAGCAGATAAGAAACACATTAGAGTATACCTATTTTTTTTAATAAACAGTTTCTCTCGACAAATGAGGGTTGGGCTTGAAACCGACGGCGCTGTTAAGACCTAAATAAACAGAAAACATACAATGTTAGAGAAAATTTCGCTCCAAAACGAAACAGAGTAAATAGGGCTCACAGAAAAATATAATACTGGAAATAAAACACACTTGGTATTAAAGTAAGCAATGTTATGTGGTCGAGTGGTTAAAGTCTATGATGATACAAATGTGGTTAATATTCACCTGTATTAAAAGCGCCTTTTTATAACACCTCAAACAATATTTAGGCATAAAAGAATTCTGCGGGAACAATTACGACAGTATTAAAAGTTTTATATTTTTATCTTTACTAGCTTTCCGCCCGCGGTTTCACCCGCGTTAAATGAGTTATCCCGTGAAAATTTTAGGTTTTTTGTAAATTTGAAAATTACTTTAAGTCTTATTCTAGGATTTAACCTATTTGTGCCTAAGTTACACCCCTATCCGCCAGTAATTAAAGCCCGATTAAGTAACATGAATATTTGAACGTACGTCCAAACATTCAAACATCCAACCTTTCACATTTATAATATTAGTAGGTTTAGTAGGATAATCTTGGTAAGCCTTAAACGATGGAAACGAATATAAAAAGCCATGAAGTGGGCTTAAAGAAATGGATATTACAAACCTTCGAGGCTTTTTCAGACAAGTTGCCGAAAAGTTTTAAGAATCATTCAAAGCAAGAAATGTCGCTCAAATCCCAAAGCGTTTCAAGAAGTTTTTTCGGCCTACTAAAACATTCTAGAGATATTCGTCAAAACGAAGCGAAACTTGGTGGAGGTTGACGGAATACATCATAGCAAACGAGAAAAGTTTGATTGGGGGAAAGCTTCAGAAATTCATTAGCACATGCGGGTGGACGAAACGAAATTACATCGCCGGCTGTAAGGTGGATAACTGCGGTTAGTCCGGGGGGAATCTTGCGGTTAGGGTTAGGAGTTTCAATTTAGCAACCTAAATTCTCACACTTAGCTAGATTTCCATCCAGAGCTCCTGGAGAGCTGGTAGACTGGCATCGGTAGGTTTTAGTTTTAATAGTACCTACATTATGCACCGTGGGGAGATTGTGAGCGATAGCAAACGAGGGTGTAGTTTGTGGCCTCAGCTGGGTATCAATCGTTTTTAAGTTTACCGGGTGCAAGTTAAGAAAGTTTTTAAGTTTCGTTGACTGAGCAACTTTAAAAAAAATCAAATTTGTTTGCTCTTGACTCCAGTCTAGGTCGGGAGCGACTGAGACGGAGTCGACGATGGAGCGAGCTCACCCAGAAGATACCTGTTCACTCTAACTTTGAAGTATTGAATGCATTCGGAAATACAGATCTAGGTAGTGAGTTCCACTCTATTGCCGTGCGCATTATGAATGAGTTTTGGAAGCGCTTAGTCCCTATTGGTGGAATATCAACCAGGTATGGATGGTATCCTGCGATGCGTCTAAATGACCGATGGTAGAAGGGAGCTGGCGGGATAAATTCGTGGAGCTCTAGAGCATACTCACCGAATTAACTACCATTTCACTTGCATCATCTATTTCCATGCTGAACTGGGAGTGAGAGAAAACCATATAATTTTCCAGCTGCATTTCCTCCCGGGAATACTGTAAAAACCAGCTGAGGAATCCGAGGGTTTCAGTATATAGCAATTTTTGCGATAGGCTGACAACCTGCCGCTGCAGGAATAGTTCAGTTCAGTTCATTTATTTCACAATTACAGGTATCAAAATTAAATTAAAATATAATAAATACAATAATGTCATCTGTTACATGATCATCAAAAGTCTACAATATAAAATAATATAACATGTCAAATAATAATAATAAAGGAATAAAGAATAATAATTAATAAAATTAAAAATCGAATCCATGTCACTATAATGAATTAATAATTAAACAAATTAAAAATTACAAATGATATACTTTTTAACAGAGTAAAATGCTTTTTCCAATAAAAGGTTCTTTAGTCGGCGTCTAAATGTTTCGTCAATATTCGTCTATCTTAAATAACCCTCTAAACTTTGTCAGACGTGGTGAAACGACCTTTTTTTAGGTCGTTTACGCTCATCCTACCCCATAAGGGATAAATGCGTGATTATATGTATGTATGTATGGAGTCTGCGGTATACCCGTTATTAGAGCTTACCAGAGAAATGCACATATATTCGACACGTTAATAAAAACTTGGCGCAACTTGAATCATAGCCAAACATACGAGTCGACATGAGCACCCGAGTCCCGAAACTGACTTAGTGCCCGCTTCCTTTCCCGCTTTAATTAATTTCTGGAAAGTTCCATTTACGGCCGCCACTACTTGGTCAGTTTTGTCGGCAAAAGTTCTCGATTTCTAGTTGATCGAAGACAGAAGAACCTCGGTGTTAGTGTTTTTAAACTATCTAGTAACACCTTATAGGCCTCTGACATGGTTTTTTGTCACTAACAAAGACAGCGAACGGGACCGACGGTTTAACGTTCCCCTCTAAACCGAGACTCTTTTTTCTTCCAGATAATCAGATGATTTCGACTGCATTGTCCTAACCAAATTGGGATACATCTTACAAAGTGATTAATTGACCAAAAATTAACTTTATTTTCCTCTTCAACCAAGGATCTTCAGATCGGAAGCCCAAGGCTCTGACAACTAGACCACGGAAGCAGTTAAAAGTTTAGTCGGTAACACGATTTCGGTGATTAAATCTCATAGCATCGAAGATTGAAATGGAATTGGTAGCTGTAAGCGGATGAACGGCCTATGGTACTAGTCTATGAACCGTTTGATTTTACGTTTTCAGTTTTCCCTATTTGCTCAGATCGCAAACAAAGATTGGTCTGTGGCTTAGCTAAGCCAATCTAATGATTTGTGGTTGCAGATTACGCTAACAGTTGTCATGTAGACTGGTTGATTAGTTCTTGAGACGGTTATTTTGTCATGTAAAAACACCCAGACTCAAAAACATACATTTTAATTTATCATTTAAAATTATCTGCCCCGCCGGGAATCGAACATTTGCAGATACACTGCCAACTAGGCTATATAGGTCGTCAGATACGCCAAATAAAATATGAAGGATACCGGAATAAGAAACGTGCAAATAACATATTTTCAGTATGTGAACTTATTTTCTAAAAATATCTTAAATTATGAAAAGAACAGTGAAAACAGAAATAAAATTGATCAAAGTATCACCGAGATATATCATTATAAAGATAGACTATCTATCTCTCTCTTCGAAACGACAATTTATATGGAATGAGTATGGCGCTTATGACGTCACATGACAGGTCGGTCTTCTCTTTTTAACCAACCACTGTAAGGCATTATTATCTCGTAAACTAATGAATATTTTGCGATTATTCCTTAACATTCGTTCATTTATGGGGACAATAATTCTTACTAATAGTTTTAAAAAAGTCTTGCATAATTCCCTATTCCGAACTTCGTAGCAAAACGAATTCTCATCTTCGTCAGTGGTATAATCTCATCAGTGTTTAAACTATTCAAACAGATGTCATTCACTCGTCCGGCTACGAATATGTTCACGAGCACTACAAGAAGAAGCCCCCACTATGAGAACTCAGTTTAGTATGTCGTAACTGCTGGATCGATTAGAAAATGATATTAAAAAAAATCTGCGGTCGCACTTGTTTATAGCGCGCATTAGAATTCCCTGAATCAGGGTGTCATGAAAAATACATGTCAGAAAAAAAATGCAGTACACCGGAATTCTGAGCTCTGAAGCAAAACGAATTCTCATCTTCGTCAGTGGCATAATCTCATCAGTGTTCAAACTATTCGAACAGGTGTCATTCGCTCGTCCGGCTACGCTGACGAGCACTACGCTGTTAATGACCAACGTAGTAGATTCTGATCTACGGTGTCCATTGATAGATAGATAGATAAAAGATTTATTGCATAAAAACATCACACATAAAACAAAGGTAAACAAAAAAAAGAAGAGATGTAAATAAATAAAAACAAAAAAAATATAAACTACATACATACATAAAATCACGCCTTTATCCCTTACGGGGTAGGCATAGCGTAAAACGCCTCGTAAAAGGCGCTTTCGCCACGTCTGACATAAATTGAGGGCAATTTTAGATTGTAATGTGTATTGCTGTAGTGACAGGTTGTCAGCCCATCGCCTAAATTACAATACACTGTAACCCTCGAATCCCTTTTGCTGACTTTTACAGCATGCCTGGGAGGAAGGGCAACTGGAACATTCTATGTTTTTCTATCTCTCCCAGTCCAGTATGGAAGCTAAACTAATGCCTACATTCTGTTGAATATGTGCTGTACTAATGCACAGGGTCAAAGCTCAATGTATTATAGTTAATAAAGAGCAACACTCACATTGGTTGTTTACTATCCGGTGTAAGCGGCAACGTTCCGCATACATACATACATATATTTACGCCTGTATCCCTTACGGGGTAGGCAGAACGTAAACGACCTAAACAAAGGTGTCCCGCCACGTCTGACAAACTTTTGAGGGTTATTTAAGATAGAATTCTAGGTATATTGCTGTAGTGACAGGTTGTCAGCACATCGCCTAAATTACAATACACTGTAACCCTCGAGTCCCTTTTGCTGACTTCTACAGCATGCCCGGGAGGAAGGGCAGCTGGAACATTCTATGTTTTTATATCTCTCCCAGTCCAGCATGGATGGAAAAATGGCTGAGTCAATGATACTGAACAATTTCCACCGGATTTTTTTCCGAAAATGGAAAAGAAAGACGCTTTCCATACAACATGTTCACGTCGATCGGACAATTTGTATAGAAAACTCATTAATTTTTCACTTCCTGAAAAAAAATCTGGTGGAAGTTGTTCAGTGTCATTGACTGAGCAAGTTTGCGGGACGCTGTTCCTTAGACCCGATAGTGCATAGGACAGATTCAAGCAAACTGGATAGGACAGGGGTTCTAAGGTCCGTATTAATAATCAGCACTTGTGACTGACAGCTACTTTGAGTTCTTATCAGAAATGTCATTTCAGTACGAGTTCACCTGCCAAATCTATACTTAATATTGCTCTGTATCTTGAGATTGCTTTATAAATACGAGCCGAAGTCGTTAAACGAAACTGAACAAACTCAAATATTTTGGATTTATCCTTTTGGTCGTCCCGCTACCCGCGAGACAAGAGGTTTATATATCCATCCGGTCGACTGACAATCAACCCTCACAAAAGACACTTATGCGACTACTGATTCGCCGTGCACTGAAAGGAAAAATAGCCCGCAACGTGCAAAATAAGCGATGTCGATGGTTTGTTGCTTGTGAGACAATATCTACGTACATAGTTATTGACATAGTTAAACTTCTTCCATGCTGGACTGGGAGCGAGAGAAAAACATATATGTGCCAGCTGCATTTTCTCCCGGGCATGCTGTAAAAACCAGCTAATGTGCCGACAACCTGTCACTACAGCAATATACCTACATTTTTTTTTTTTTTTTTTTAGTATTTGATAGGCAATCATTTGTCCGCCATCTCACGTGATGGTAAGTGATGATGTAGTAGACTATGATGGAGCATGATGCCTAGAAAATGCCTGTTCACTCTCGCCTTGAAAAGGCCCAGGTTATAACGTTCCGGAAATAGATCCGCAGGCAGGGAGTTCCACACTTTGGCCGTTCGCATTAAAAATGTAGAAGCGTACCGCTTTGTGCGAAAACTTGGAATGTCGACAACATATATCTTAAATAACCCTCAAAACTTTGTCAGACGTGGCAGAACGACCTTTATTTTTAAGCTCTTTACGCTCTGTCTTCCCTATTAGGGATAAAGGCGTGGTCTTATGTATGTATGTATAGTTAAAGTGTGGGCGAAAGTGTCGTTCAAGGATTGGTCTTTTTAGCCACGAGCGACGATGCTCTTCTCGCTTAGGCGCTGCTTGAATCATCTGTCAGATGAAAAAGGCCTAATGATAATAGTTATAGTCTCAATGTTACCCATGGGTAACGGCAAAGCTGGCTTATCTCAACAAAACGATGGTAGGCTCCGCAAGGGGCCCCCTGACTCGCGACCACCCTCTCACCAGAGTCCGGCGCCGAACAGCATGCTGTGTTCCGTCGGTTCGTGAGGGTGCCATTAACAGACATTTTCTGGGTGAGCTCGTTCCATCGTCGACTCTGTCATCCGTGCCCTTGTATTCAAAAGCAAACCAAATTAAAATAACTAACTACTAGTCAAATCAGCAACTTTTTAATTGTCGCTTTTTTACTCGCCAGTAAATATTGACTACTCAAATCAATAACCTCTATATTTTTGAGTCGGTTATTAAATATAAATGTGCATTTTAAAAAAATGAGTTCCACAATATGTTAAACCATCAGTTTTAAGTATTTTAGTCTCTTCCATGCTGGACTGGGAGCGATAAAAACATAGAATAGAGGAGATGCAGCTGGAACATGCCCTCCCGGGCATGCTGTAAAATCCAGCTAAGAGATTCGAGGGTTTCAGTATATTATAATTTAGGCGATGGGCTGACAACCTGTCACTACAGCAATATACAATACAGATCTATCTTAAACAACCCTCAAAACTTGTCAGACGTGGCGAAACGACCTTTGTCTTGATCCCATTAGGGATGCAAGCGTGATAGTATGTATGTAGTTAGTTTTTTTTAGCTACCCAGTCAACATGCCTAATTAAAAAAAAAAAAAAACCTCGCTCCGGATCATACCTGGTTCAGCATTAATCGTTTGCCATTCAACGCGGGAACGCGTGATGGGAACGTTTGAGCCAGATATGATCCGTGCCGGGCTGTTTGATTAGTATAATGTAATTTAAGTTTTTGTATATATGTGTTGTAATATTGTTTTGATTAATAAAATGTATTTTTTTTTATAGTCTACTGCTGGGCAAAGGCCTCCCCTTTTTATCTCCTAAGTAAAACAAGCTTAAAAAAAATACAGACAGTCAATGGATTCAGTTATTTTGTTACGCATGTTGTCGCTTCAAACAGAAATGGATGCTAGTTGCTCTTGCATATTCATTTTCGACAACCGCGTCGCCCTGTTGCGAACTGTTCCGTGTATAGCTCTCGTGTTTCGGAACGTAAGCGATTTTTTTTTTTAAAAAGAGGCTTTACACCGGTTTTAAGGGACAGCGTACCAGTAACTGCTAAGGGTTGAGAAAATTTCATGATCAAATTCTTTCAGCATATGAAAAACATTGTTTTTTTTTATACATATTATCTTATCGAGGTGGTCACGGGAAAGTCGAAAAAATTAAATGAAAGTTGTTCAGTTACGTTGAACAACCCCTAACAGTTTCTGGTACGCTATCCCTTACATAAAAAAATATATTATTGATTCCAATTCGAAGTTCCTTGATGAAGGTATTACAATTTCAATAACATTACATTTATAAACAAGTAATTGTGTTTGTTTTTATTTTTTTAGTGATAAGTTAATTATAATTTATTGTTTTAAATATTTTTAATTGTGCACGTCGTATCTGCCTCTCAGAATGCTATTTCATTAGCCTAGGTCTGCTGGAAGAGATTTCTTTTTAGAAATAAGCTGTGCCTGTTGTGTTTTTGTTTTATATGTATATATGTTCTTTGTATTTTATTGTGTACAATAAACTGTTAAATAAATATTAAATAAGGTTTTACTCCCTCTACCGTTTCTGTAGCTGAGTTGGTAGAGTTTTGGACCGGTATTCCAGAGACGCAAGATCGAGTCCTGCCAGAAACGAATTTATTATTTTCTTTCGTTCATATTATATAAACTAAATTCACTAAAACATACATACATACATATAATCACGCCTTTATCCCTAATGTGGTAGGCAGAGCGTAAACGACCCAAACAAAGGTCGTTCCGCCACGTCTGACAAAGTTTTGAGGGTTATTTAAGATATATTTATTTAAGGTACATTGCTGTAGTGACAGGTTGTCAGCCCATCGCCTAAATTGCAATATACTGAAGCCCTCGGATCCCTTAGCTGGTTTTTACAGCATGCCCGGGAGGAAATGCAGCTGGCACATTCTATGTTTTTCTTTCGCTCCCAGTCCAGCATGGAAGCTAAAATAGTTTTCAAAATACAAACTTCGTAATTGTAGATCCTTCTCGATTGAGATTTTCTGCCTACTTTCGAAACTGAAACTGAATTTTCACGAACCAACAACTATTACGTAGTAACATTACAGTAATGACATCATTACTAAGCTCCCTGCATACTGGCGAAGTATAGAGCGTTTGTACTATTACTATGAGATCGGTTTTAATAGAATAAGGTATGGCAGAAAAAAATAACTCTTCCATTCTGGCCTGGGAGCGAGAGAAAAACATAGAATGTGCCAGCTGTATTTCCTCCCGGGCATGCTGTAAAAACCAGCTAAGGGATCCGAGGGTTTCCGTATATTGCAATTTAGGCTATGGGCTGCTAACCTGTCACTACAGCAATATACGTACAAATCCATCTTAAATAACCCTCAAAACTTTGTCAGACGTAGCGGAACGACCTTTGTTTGGGTCGTTTATGCTCTGCCTACCCCATTAGGGATAAAGGCGTGATTATATGTATGTATGTAGAAAAAAATATATTCCTTAAATTAACACAGCACTTCACTGATTAAGGCACTATATCACGCAGGCCGAAGGAGAAGACCTGTATGAGGTAATATATGTTCATACTTATTTTGAAGAGCCAGATGGTGTAGTGGATAGGGCCGCTGCCTCCTGAGCGGGAGGTCGTGGTTCGAATCCCACCACGTACCAATGTGTATTTCGGTTTGCGAATTTCATATGTACGTTTATTCGGCGCTTTTTCCGTGCTTCGGAAGGCACGTTAAGCCGCTGGTCCCAGTTAATATCGTTTAATACCGTAGATATTGGTCGTTAAGCCATGTCAGAGGTCAGTGCTAAGCATCGGCGGCTTAAGAATTCTGACCTAATTTAGGATTGGGTCTGGTTTCCCTTCTGAGTTGCGGACGTCAGATGGCAGTCGCTCTGTGTAAAAACCAGTATCCTCGTTCAATCCCTTAGATTAGGTAGCCGACCCCGTGAGATACGGGATAAGGCTAGGGAGATGATGACTTATTTTGAATACTCTAGTTGCTGGGATTTGGCATGGCCTCTACTCAATTTGAATTTTGAATTATCATAATAGTAGGAGCTACAAAAAAAACCTATGACAAGGATGCTTTCTGCGCACAATAACCAAAAAAAGTCGTGAACAGACACGCTTGCCTATTCCCAGCAGTGGGACGACTTATTCTGTGCTATGCAATAAAGTATTTTATCGCAGATACTTAAATCTTTTATTTAGGCGATGGGCTGACAACCTGTCACTAAAGCGATATACATTTCAGTCTAAAATAGCCCTCAAAACTTGTCATACGTGGCTGAACGACCATTTCTTAGGTTGTTTACGCTCTGCCTACCCTATTCGGAATAATGGCGTGATTATATGTATGTATGTACTTTAAACCGTTTTCAGATGTCGATTTAAATTGAAAACTCCTATTAGGTACGGTATTAAACTTTAGTCAAAAGGCTGATTTGAGACTCTGTGTAGGTTTCACTTAGACAAACAATTAATTTAGGTATTTTGAGTTGATTGCAGTTAGCCCACAGTACAGTTCTACGGTTTCCTTTTAATGCTCCGGTAGTGCAATGAATGAAAATGCCTGTGCAATTAAATTAAATGCGATACTCCATTTTCGCTGCGCTTAGAGAGTGGTTTGAAATGTACTTTTAGGCTTTTAGCAGAATGGCGTAGAGGTAAGACTTGTGGTGATATTTAAAATATTACATACATATAAACACGCCTATATTTATTTATTTAACAGTTTATTGCACACATGATCATACAGACTCATACGGAGGACAGAAATATAAAAAAAAACAATAGCACAACAGGTACAGCCTATCTCTAAAAATAAATCTTTTCCAGCTGACCATCGGCAGTGAGAGTGCATAAGTGAGGCAGATAAGGCGTGTACAATTATAATATGGATAAAATTACATTAAATAAACCCTAATGGGGTAGGCAGAGCGTAAACGACCCAAACAAAGGTCGTTCCGCCACGTCTGACAAAGATTTGAGGGTTATTTAAGATAGTTTTGTAGGTACGTATATTGCTGTAGTGACCGGTTGTCAGCTCATCGCCTAAATTACAATATACTGAAACCCTCGGATCCCTTAGCTGGTTTTTACAGCATACCCGGGAGGAAATGCACCTGGCTTAGTCTATATTTTTCTCTCGCTCCCAGGCGAGCATGGAAGGAAGAATATGATTAATTAACTAGCTGTGCCCGCGACTTCGTACACCGGTTTGTATGGAAGACACGCAGTGTCGAACATACTGAAAACGCTTCTCCGCGCGTAAGAGCGCTGTCTTTGATAGTAGTAGTTACAAAAAATAATAATTTTGGCAGTTGAAAATCTTTGACACAGGTTTCATAGCGTCAGCTATTCGAAAACCAACTCCATAAGTATAGGAAGTCCACAATGAAACACGTAAAAATCGTGATCTCTTTGCACTGATTACAATCTTTCTGGGGCTCTCTCACATCCATCAAGCTGTCAGCCCTTCTGGGCCACAGGAGTTCGTTTCTGCTTCTGACAGCTAAATACGCCTCTGACATGGTTTGTGTACGGCCACTATTAAAGACAACGACCGGGAATTTTTAGTCTCCCAAACATTTAGATAACTTAGCCTGCATTGTCCTAATCAAACTGGGAAAACTCTCACAAAGTGATAAATTGACAAACATCACCTTTGTGTTGCCCCCTGGGAATCGAACCAAGGACCTCCGGATCGGGAGACCAAAGACCACAGAGGCAGTTAAGAGACGGCATAATTAAGAGACACAAAAACCTTGATCTCTTTGCAGTGATTACAATGTCACTGCGGCTCTCATCCATCAAGCTGTCAGCTGAACCCTTCTGGGCCACAGGAGTCCGTTTCTTCTTTTGACGGGCGTTTAACTACATGGCTAATACGCCTCTGACATGGTTTATGTACGACCAGTATCAAAGACAGTGACCGGGATCGACGGCGGCTGAACATACATTCCAAAACACGGAATCAATTTTCTTACAGACAATTATGAAATTCAACCTGTTTTGTCCTAACCAAACTGGGAAAACTCTCACAGACTGATAAATGTACAAACATGACCTTTGTGTTGCTCCCCTGGAAATTGAACCCAGGACCTCGGATCACGAGTTCAAGTCTCAGACCACTAGACCACGGACTTTTGTCATCATTAAGAGAAGCAAAAACCGTGATCTCTTTCCAGTGATTACAATCTCACTGTGGCTCTCATCCATCAAGCTGTCAGCTGAACCCTTCCGGGCCCCAGGAGTCCGTTTCTGTTTCTGACGGGCGTTTTGCCTGTTCCAAAACTTCAGAACGGTCCATCAAATTTTTTGATAATTTTGTAAAATTATCACGGCACGTGTTTGTGAAGAAAAAATATTTTACGTTTTTATTTACTAAAAACATTATCCCTTGTGTTGTTTATTATTAACTGATATAAGAACAGAAGTGGTGCTTCTTTTAGTAATAAAAAAACATTTCCTTTAAAGTAATTCTTCATTTTTTAATCCATGACTAGTTGAAAGTAGTCTCAATTTACACTAATCATTAGCGAAAATCCTAAAGGAGGCCACTTTTAACATTTTAGCCTAACATTATCTTAGATACTAATTTAAAAATAAGAGCGACCCGCTCCGGCTTCGAACAGGTGGAAATTATTATATTATTTCAGAAGACTTGTGAAAAATATCCTTATGAGAATCAATCGCATTTTGAGTTCTAATATTGGCGATTCACACACTTCTTCCATGCTGAATTGCAACTACTGGAAACAACTCGACAAGAATATGGAACAATCTTTATTCATAAATTACTAGACACATACATATTACCACGCTTTTATCTCTTATGGGGTAGGCAGAGCGTAAACTACCCAAAGTTCGTTCCGCCACGTCTAACAATGTTTTGAGGGTTATCGTAAAGTCTCCTGATGGTATGAGCGTTTAAGTCGGAGACCGCCGGACTACATCACGGAAAGATGCCTCGGCCTCACTGTCCAAGGTCCAAGATCATGCGGCAGACCAAAGAAGCCAGCGGGCTTGACGTCGTAAAAGCGGATATGGAAGAGAACGATGTCATACCAGCCGATGCCGAAGACCGGGCAAAGTAAAAAGCGGACCCCAGCATCAGGCCGGGAAAACGCTAGGCAGAAGAAGAAGACTATACCTATAGTATTTCCAACTCAGTTTTTGAATAAATGTAAACAAAGTTTAATGTATTTTTATTCAAAAACACATTTCAAAAATAAATGATACATGTTAGCAAATTAGTTAATTTCTTAAAACTACTATTTAATTATGTTGTCATATCTAATAGCTAAAACTTATTTTAGAAAAAATATTTTCGATTAAAAGACATGAAACTATGTTTACCTTTATTCTAAAACTGATGTGGAAATACCATAACAAGATCTTAAAACAAAAAGAAAAATAACCCTCTAAGGTTCACCATCACTATGGAACCCTAAATCGTAAACAACCGGCAGTTAATATGCTGGTGTGTACCAACAAATTGTACAAAACGGCTAAAGTTAGGCACTTTAGGCAGTTACATACCAATCCGCTGGACATCGATGTGAAATATGAGTTTTTATATTGGAACTGAATAAATAACTGGCTACAAAGCCTAATTGTTATTGGTATTCGGAATTTTGGAATTTTTACATACATACGTATAGTCACGCCTTTGTCCCTAATAGGGTAGGAAGAACGTAAACGACTTAAACAAAGGTCGTTCCGCCACATCTAGCAAAGTTTTGAGGGTTATTTAAGATAGATTTTAAGGTATATTGCTGAAGTGACAGGTTGTCAGCCCATCGCCTAAATTGCAATATACAGAAACCTTTGGATCCCTTAGCTGGTTTTTACAACATACCCGGGAGGAAATGCAGCTGGCGCAATCTATGTTTTTCATTCGCTCCCAGTCCAGCATGGAGGAATTTTTAATACCTACAGCACTTTACAGGTAGCGCTGGGAGTATTTGTTAAAAAAAACATTCGATGATATGAAATATAAGATAAGATAAGATAAGAATATACTTTATTGCACAGAAAAGACACAAGAGAAAATAAAATTAAATGAGACAAATAGTAGTACAAATAGGCGGCCTTATTGCTCAGCAGCAATTTCTTCCAGGCAACCTTAGGGTACAGGAAAATAAAAAGTTGAACAAGTGGGCTGGTGTACATTTTAGGCAATATATTGTATAGGTAAGTAAATAAGCTACTTAGGTGTATATATATAATTAATAACAATAAATAGTCATACATATAAATATATGAAATATATTGAAATCTATACATTTATAAATATTTGTTCTGAATGAGTGACTGACGAATCAATCACTGATCTTGGAGACACGAAGTTTGGCATAAGATTCTTTGTATCACTTAGACGAGGCATCAAAATAATATAAGATAGGTAATTATTGTATTATTGTCCTGCCATGCTGGACTGGGAGCGATAGAAAAATTAGCTAAGGGATTCGAGGGTTTCAGTATATTGTAATTTAGGCGATGGGCTGATAACCTATCACAACAGCAAAATACTGATCTATCTTAAAATACCTTCAAAACTTGCCAGATGTGGCGAAACGACTTCTAGTTAGGTCGTTTACGCTCTGCCTACCCCATTAGTTAAAAAGGTATGATGTACCTATGTATGTATTATTGTAAATTTATATAAAAAAAATACAAAACCAATGCAAAATATAATGACTATTAAATACAAAAAATAAAAACAAAGCGTGCCGCAGGTAACACTCGATATTGTGTTACATATAGTTTTGTATATTGTGTGTGTTGTGTGATAAATAAAAAGTAAATAAAAAGAAAATGTTTACACTTTCAAAGACATTTCCGAGATAGCTTTGTACCTTACTTCTTTGTTGCGTGTGGTGAGGTGCACTGTAATACTTCTTCTTCTTTTTAGCGTGTCGATGGAACACGATAAATTACATCGTAGCGGCCCAGAATTCAGCCACTTATATTGCGGATTGACTGCCGCCAATTAAATCCGCTGGCGTGCAAGTGTTGGTGCACGCCGGGCACGATGTTAAGTGTGCCATGGTTTGCACTACACCGCAAACATAGTCGACATCGGAGCTAGCCGAAAATCCCCACCTGACCATGCTCTCCTTACTTCTGCCAACCTTACTCCGAAGCTTAAGGACTGTTTAGGGACTTCCAGATCGGCCACGGTAGTTCATGTCCAGGAGGAAGATTCTCGGCAAGCGGGACAAAGGGGGTAAGCAGCTTTACATATAGCCAAAGATTGCATCTAATATTTCAAGGTATGTGTATAAAAATCATATCAACAAGATTGAGCATAGCAACCAAAGACATCAATGCGCCTTTCGTAAAAGGTGTAGTATCCAACTGGTGTTTACTTTCAAAATTGATTAATGATATACACGCTCCTGTTACGAAGAACATGAAACCAATACCTATAAGTGATGCTTCAACCATGTAGCCGGAATCTTTCAGCAGACCTTAAAAAGACAAGAAGAAAATAGATATAAGTTTTCATCTAAGCTCAAGAAATACTTAATTAACAGTTTAAATTAAATAACATAATTATGCATGTATTAAATATCATATACGAATATAAGTGAGACTCATCGAGCCTGCAGACAAACTGCGTAAGCAGTTTTGTGGGACTATTGTAATAGATATAAGTTTATTGTAAAACTCATAACAAATAAATACAATACAAATAGCATATGTTTCATCTCCATGCATTGCCAATAATGCAATCCTACTTATTGAAATTATAAATTCGAAAGTTATGGTTTACATTTTTGGTTTGGATGTTTGTTACTCAATCGCACTTGAATAAACCACTGTACAGATCGGAATGAAACTAGACACACATATAGGTTAAGTCCTGGCTATTTATTTATCGCGATAGAACCATCATTTCCACGGGAAAACTTCTTTAACGCGGATGAGACCGCGGGCGGAAAGCAAGTGTTTGATTTTTTATATGGATACATAGTCTAACTAACTTATATGGGGTGTAAGGGACAGCGTCAAGCAAACTGATAGGGGTACCTCGGTCAACAAAACTGAACAACTATCAGCAGGTTTATTTTTCAGAAAGTGAAAATAAAATGCTTTTTGATACAAATTGTGTGATAGAGGTGGTAATTTTGTATGGAAAGGCCAATTTTTTTTCGTCTCGTTGATTGAGCAACCTCTATCAGTTTGCAGGGCGCTGTCGCTTATACGCAGTATGTTTTTCAGACAAAATTAATAAATTGTGACTTAAGACAAAGCAAATAAATTAATAATTTACCTGCTTCTAGCATTAATCCAAACAGAATAAAAACGTATGCACCCAAAGCTCCAGACATTAAAAAATTCTTTGTAGTTGTTAAATCCGTGGATTCGGAATGATAATATACACAAATCATTAGAAAGGTACAGCAGAATCCCCGTATTACCATCTGGATCATTCTCTTAAGCATTTTCACTATAAAAACTAAAGTTATTTTCAAAACATCAATACATACAAATAATGCTTAGTGACATTACAGACCAACCGCGAAATCTGTTCACCTGTCACGTCGCCTCTATAGCTGTCATTGCTTCAATCGCTGTCAGTGTAACCATTGACAAATTTTAGTTCCTAATATCGCCACCTGAACAAAAATCGCGGTTTATGTAAGTGTGGTGAACTTGGAAATTTAAACCATTTATTCTTTTCTTGTACTCGTTATGACTGTTCGACTTTTATTGCAAATTTGATATCTTTAAAATCCTTATTATTCCTTTACCTACTTCTATATCTATCTTTCTATCCTCTAATAACTATCCTGTATATAAATGTATAGCATATTTTATCAACTTTAGTAATATTTGTATCTAATATTATTTTTCATTATAAATTTATAACAAACTGATCTTGTAAATATTTCTCAATTCGCGCTTTTTTGCGTTATGATTTCCTGCGATTTATCTGTCCGTAGTAATACGCAAATAGCGTTCTGCCAAAGAGAGGGAAAAAAAATCGCGATCGCTATGTAACCTCATCTCAGAATCTCAGTGACCTAGTTCCATACAAACTTTTTTTTTACCTTTTGCAGCCTGGATGCGAGTCCTTTGGGCCAAGTCTTAATTTTTGGTTACTTTCACTTTGATTTTAATAAAAGAACGATGCACAACGAAAACTTTGTATTCACAGAAGCTTGCCTTGAAAGTATTCAAAGCGTGCGACAAACGGGTTTGAGGCGCGTTATTAATTTGTTGCAATCATTATGTCAATAGTAATATTTCTTCTATGCTGGACTGAGAGCAAAAGAAAAACATAGAATGTGCTAGCTGCATTTCCTCCCGGTATGCTGTAAAAACCAGCTAAGGTATCGGAGGGTTTCAGTATATTGCAATTTAGGCCTGTCACTACAGCAATATACCTACGAATCTATCTTAAATAACCCTCAAAACTTTATTAGACGTAGCGGAACGACCTTTGTTTGGGTCGTTTACGCTCTGCCTACCCCATTAGGGATAAAGGCGTGATTATATGTATGTATGCAATCATTATGGTGCCAACTATATGCCACTGTTGTGCTTGTGCAGTTGACGTAGCACTGACGGTAGCTAATACCAGGTGTAAGGGACAGCGCCCCGGAAACTGATAGGTGTCGCTCAGTCAACGAAACTGAACAACTATCAGCAGGTTTGTTTTTAGAAAGTGATAAAAAAGTATGGCTTTTCCATACAAATTTTCTGATCGAGGAGAACATTTTGTATGTAAAAGCCATTTTTTACCCCTATCAGTTTGCAGTACGTTGTCCCTTACACCTGGTCTATACCAGGTGAGGTGTACTCAAGCAGCTGCAGTAGGGTTGCATAGCGTACTCCAGTGCTAACGTTATAATAATTGGATACGCTTCAAAGCCCTTATGCGTTGCTCAGATGTGCTTCTATGGCATTGTTTAAATTCTGTCTGCTCTAATCCAAAAATAGAATTTTCCTATAACGGGTGTAAGGGACAGCGTCCTGCAAAGTGATAGGGGTTGCTCAGCCAACGAAACTATCACCTGGAAATTCTTTCAGTAGCCGAAAACAAAATTGACCTTCCCTTACAAAATGACCAACTCGTTCAGCCAGTTTGTATGGCAAACCATTTTCTTTTCACTTTCTGACAAAAAATCCTGGTGATAGTTGTTCAGTTCCGTTGTCTGAGTAATCCCAATCAGTTTGTGGGACGCTGTCCCTTACACCCGGTATGTATAAGAGACTACCTAACTTCCAAAATATTGTGATATTTAGATAGCACCAAGCTACCCTATCACAATTTTATTACTGGTTCAACTAGAGCGAAATAATTTGGGTTGACCCGGGACGTAATATTGTGTACTTAGGTCCAATGAAAATCAGTGGACTATAAAATATTCACCAGGGATTTTTATTTAATAGTATTATTGACGACCTTATCTTTAGTCTGGTCAAGTCTTTATCACTTACGGGGTAGGAAGAGTGTAAATAGCTTCGTAAAAGGCACTTCGACATGCCTGATAAAAAATTTAAGCTATTTAAATTGTAATTTATTTATTTAGTTATTATTTATTTACTTATTGTTTATTGTACACAAGTAACGTGAGAAAGACTATACACAAGGAATAACGACACAACATGTTCAGCATATTTCTACTAAGAAATTTCTTTCAGCTGAACTACGGAAGTGTGACTTAAATTGAGAGGCAGATTAGGCGTGCACAAATAAAAGCATAATATTAAAATAATACAATTATAAGTTACATAAATAAATAATTATATAAAAACATAAAATCATAGTACTTCCATGCTGGTCTGGGAGCAAGAGAAAAACATAGAATGTGCCAGCTGCATTTCCTCCCAGGCATGCTGTAAAATCCAGCTAAGGGATCCGTGGGTTTCAGTATATTGTAGTTTGGGCGATGGGCTGACAACCTGTCACTACAGCAATATACCTAAAATTCTGTCTTGAATAACCCTCAAAACTTTGTCAGACGTGGCGGGACGACCTTTGTTTTGGTCGTTTGCGCTCTGCCTACCCCATTAGGGATAAAGGCGTGATTGTATGTATGTATGTATGTATAAAATCATAATAATAATATATACATTAATATATATAAATACATATATATATACATACTAATATTATACGGAAAGTGAAAGGTAATGCTTTACTCTCTTTTTAAAGACAGCGACAGAAGGACTGTCATGGACCGTGTGCGGCAGCGAATTCCATAACCTGGCTGCATTGACAGTGAAAGAATAAGAGTAAAAATCTGTGTGGTGCTGAGAAATAGACATTAATGTGTAGGTATCAGTCCTTCGCGTTCAAGAATCTTAAATTACAATACAGAGTAACCCTCGAATCCCCATGTTTTTCTATAGATCCCAGACTAGTATGGAAGAAAGGCTGCTTACTCCGGGATAAACCTATATACGTATCATCATCTCATTAGCTGTATCCCGTATCTCACGGGGTCGGCTACCTAATCTAGGGAATTGAACTAGGGTACTGGTATTCACACAGAGCGACCGCCATCTAACCTCCGCAACCCAGAAGGTAAAGCAGACTCAATCCTAGATTAGGCCAGAGTTTTCAAGTTGCCATTGCTTAGCACTGGCCTCTGACATGGCTTAACGACTAATATGTACATACATACATATATTCACGCCTGTATCCCTAATGGGGTAGGCAGAGCGTAAACGACCTAAACAAAGGTGTCCCGCCACGTCTGACAAAGTTTTGAGGGTTATTTAAGATATAATTCTAGGTATATTGCTGTAGTGACAGGTTGTCAGCCCATCGCCTAAATTACAATATACTGAAACCCTCGGATCCCTTAGCTGAATTTTACAGCATGCCCGGGAGGAAATGCAGCTGGCACATTCTATGTTTTTCTCTCGCTCCCAGACCAGCATGGAAGTAAGATGTAGATAATATATACATTTTATCTACTAATATGTAGATATTATAATATTGTTTTATTCCGTAGTGAATAAAACGATATTAACCGTGACCAACAGCTTAACGTGCCGTCCGAAGCACGGAATAAACGCCAAATAAACGTACATATAAAATTCAAAAACCGAAAAACACATTGGTACGTGGTGGGATTCAAACCACGACCTTCCCGCTCAGGAGGCAGCGCCCCTATGCACTACACCACCGGGCTCTATAAACCTAAATACGTATATTTAAAAAAAAAACATTGAGCTTCTTTATTTAAGTTTCAATCAAAGATTCTAAATAGGCAAGAAAATACTATTTTCTTTTAAATTATTCCGAATTGAAAATTGGAACAGACTCCTAATAAATATCTGTCTTCATTCTTACCCATATCTTTGTTATCTCAATTGAACTTCATTACCCCGAATGGTATACTTTTGCCGAGAAACCCATGTCACAAACGTTTCGCGTCATTCCTATAAGGGACCATTACAATTAGAACTCTGACACGCTTTTACAGAGGCCCACATTGCAAAAGTATTCTAATAAAAATAAGTATAAATTCTGCAATAAGAAGTCTTTGAACTGATTTGATTAATAAAACCAAGGTTGTCTTGTCTCTAATTAGGTAGGTAATTCTAGCTAAACGATGGACTGAGTGCACTGAAAAAGAAAATTGTTTGTTCTTTTTTCTTTTGTGATTGGAAATAAGGTTTTTAAAAACAATCTGCCATTAAAATTTTTACTCCCCTTACAAGAGAAAGGGCGACAAAAATTGTATATTGTGCACCGACGGGAGAACGTGATCAATTGTCACCAATGAGGATATAGTTTAAGTCCAACTGAGTAGAATTGCTGCTCCTATCTAATCACGACATACACTTGAGTGAATGAAAATTTGTGTTGTTTAATGATGTGTTTTTTAAATCTTGCCATTTTCTCTCGGAGCTCGAATCAAAATGGCTTCTCCACGCCGTTGAGAGTGTATTGTATTCCAGAAGCAGTCCCGGATAAGGGGGCTGGAAATTGTTTTACGTGACACATTATAACGAACGAGAGTTCCTTTGCACGTGCGGCGAATGGCTAAACTTCCATGATTTTAATTTCGTTGATTCCAAAAGGTAAAGCTGAATTAAGAATAGGAATGATAAAACTAGCTTTCTTCCATGCTGGCCTGGGTGTGAGATAAAACATAGAGTGTTCCAGCTGCATTTCCTCCCGGGCATGCTGTAAAAACCAGCTAAGGGATCCGAGGGTTTCAGTATATTGCAATTTAGGTAATGGGCTGACAACCTGTCACCACACCAATATACCTACAAATATATCATAAATAACCCTCAATACTTTGTCAGACGTGGTGTAACGATTTTTTTTTAGGTCGTTTACGCTCTTCCTACTCCATTAGGGATAAAGGCGTGATTATATGTATGTATGTATGAAAAACTCGCTTTACGACCTGCGGTTTAAGCCAGAGATAAAAGAGATTTTCCCGTGGGAATGAGACATTTTCCCACAGCAAAAGTTGTCTATGTCCGTTCCCAGGAAACATCAAAATTCGTTCAAAGACAGGCTACACTTTATTAGTTTTATCACCAGTGGTACCTACCTAGAGACGTTTATTTTAGAGAAGCAGACGTCCCCCATTAAAAACGCTTTATTGTAAAAAAAACAAACAAAAAGCAATGCCATTTCCATCAATACATTAGTTTTTTTCTGTTGCTTTTCTAGGAGACTTTTTTAATGAAGTATATTTTTAATGCAGTCCGTTTCTTGTAAAGTGAAAAGTTTTAGATAGTGGACTGTGATGCAATCCAGAGATGTAAATAGCTTTGTTTTATTTTCTGTCTGGATTCAGTTGGGTTTTTCTTGGCTCTTGATACAAAAGAAACATCATCTTGGATTTGAAAGTTGACAGTTTATGGAGTGTTCTTTAACTATTAAATAAAATTGGCTGTTGTTCTGTAAAATTTTATGGACTTAGTGATATTTTGCCATCCATTAAAGAGATGGATGGTAACATTCTGAAATACAACAATGGGAGTGCTTAAATAGGGATCTACATTCACATTCACTAGGTCACGGATGACCGTGACAGAGTCGACGATGGAGCGAGCTCACCCAGAAGATGCCTGTTATGGCACTGAAAATCTCACGAACCGACGGAACACAGCAAGCTGTTTAGCGCCGGACTCCGGCCCCTTGTGGAGGGGTACTACCGCTTTGTAGGGATCGTTCAGCGTGACTTATTCACAGGCAAACCTGTGTTGCCGTTGCCCGGGATAGACCAATAGGAGGTACATCTTTTCCCACCCAGCTGGCGCATTCTATGTTTTTCTCTCGCCCCTAGGCCAGCATAGATTTTAATTTATATTTCTAAATTCTAAAGATCTTTATTACAGATTCAGTTTATCAAAATAATACTCGTATCAATGTTTTAAAAAATAAAACAGTTAATTTAGCAGTGAATATTTGCATCAATATAACAAACACGATACAACGAACCCATTACAAAAAAGGTAACATTGGCCATCGTTATAATCTGCTACATATCGTTAAGGGGTAAGCAGTGGCGCAACGGTAGCGCCATCAGTTTTGAATTTATTGTTCGTGAAATTAAAAAAAAAACATGAATATTCTACGTTCGCGGGAATTAAACCGAATTTTCCATTTTATCATCCATAATTTAAGAAATCATATTGAGTATTTAAGCTTTGTATTACAAATATGTATGACACTTTTATCCTAATTCTAACTAAGTATGTAATACAAAGCTTACATACTAAGTTTGAATTAAGATATCATGGTTTGTAAATTGCTTGCGATTTCCACTAAATATAAAATGTTCTTGAAAATAATTATATTTTAGACACAATACATTTATTACTATTGATGGCGCCACCTATGCTCTCTGTCTACCTTAACCAATTGTTACAATTCTCTTTATAGCCGGCAATACTTGTTGCTATATTGTAAAATTTCTGAAATACAATCACGTCAATGTGTATTTTATGTTACGGATTTTGGGTGACCATAATCGTAATTTGAGCTTGATTCTAGATTTGCAGGTTAAAACTAAATTTAAAATCTATTTGTCACTTTCAGACTAAAAACATTGGAAAAGGAGAGGAGATCTATTCTCTCCTGTTTTTGATTTAAAGTCGGTGGTGGATGCGTTATCTGTCATTTTTATCCGCCGTCATATGACATGTCGGATAAAACTGACAGAAATACTGGGGAAACGTGTAAAAGCGCGTCAAAATCTAGCGGAGAAAATGTAAAACCATAGAGTATAAATCGCCTGTCCTTATTCAATTTCATTATTTTGAAATTGACAGATAGCATACATTCATACATATAATTACGCCGTTATCCCTAATGGGGTAGGCAGAGCATAAACGACCTAAACAAAGGTCGTTCTGACACGTCTGACAAAGTTTTGAGGGTTAATTAAGATAGATTTGTACGTATATTGCTGTAGTGACAGGTTGTCAGCCCATCGCCTAAATTACAATATACTGAAACCCTCGGACTCCTTAGCTTAGGTGTTTACAGCATTCCCGGGAGGAAATGCAGCTGGCACATTGTATGTTTTACTCTTGATCCCTGGACTGGGATGTGACAGATAGATAAATTTTAAATTTAGTTTTAGCCGGTAGTATCTGGAATCAAGCCCATTGCACATCGTTATAATCTGGTACATGTCGTTAACCAACCGTTTCAACTTTCTTTATAGCTGGCAATACTTGCTGCAATATAGTAAAATTTCTGCAATACAATCACGTCACTGAGTATTTGATGTTACGGAATTTGGGTGACCATAATCATAATTCTTCCATGCTGTCCTGGGAGTGAGAGAAAAACAAATAGTGTGCCAGCTGCATCTTCTCCCGGGCATGCTGTAAAAGCCAGCTAAGGGATCCGAGGGTTTCAATATATTGCAAGTAAGGCGATGGACTGACAACCTGTTAGCAATATACTTACAAATCTGTCTTAAATAACCCTCAAATCTTTGTCAGACGTGGCGGAACGACGTTTGTTTAGGTCGTTTACGCTCTACCTACCCCATTAGCAATAAAGGCGTGATTATATGTATGTATATACATAACTAAGTTAGTTTTTATCTCTAGATAATAACTAAAATATATGGAAAAAATCGTACTACTAGATAGAGGGGCTAAATGCCGTATTTATAAACAGCTCTCATAAGTAACAGCTACGAGTAGTTTGAGTTCGTATCAGGAATGTCATTTCAGTACAAACTAGCCTGTCAAATCTATACCTAACATTGCTTTCAAGTTTGAGATCGCTTTATACATACGAGCCTATGTTGTGTCTCGGGATCCGTTGGTTGTCCCCTCAGTTTCGTCGCGGTTATAATAAAATTACACTAAAAAGGAAAATATTCAAACCGAAGATTTTTTAAACTGGTTTTGACAATAGAAAACAGACGGAAGATGTATTTTTTTTAAAAGAGAACAATTGAAAAACAGAAACTGAAGGCTAGACTGCATAGGCTCAAATTCTTTGCCTTCCCTTATACAAGGTGAAAGGGACAGCGTCCCGCAAACTGATAGAGGTTGCTCAGTCAACGACACTGAACAACTATCAGCATGATTATTTTTCAGAAAGTGATTAAAAAAACTGCTTTTCCATACAAAATGTTCACCTCGATCAGACAATTTGTATGCTTAATAAAAAAGGTTTTTTTTCACTTCCTAAACAAAACCTGCTGATAGTTGTTCAGTGTCGTTGACTGAGCAACCCCTATCAGTTTGCAAAATGCTGTCCCTTACACCTGGTATTATGAGAGAACCATAAACAAAAAGTTTTGTAGTGGCTTTTGTTTAACCATTAAAGGAGAATAAAAAAAAACTTCGGAACGACATTTAAGATACATACAATGGTAAGCGAGATAGGACCTCGACAATCCTTTTTAAAATAATCATATTTTAATACTGGACTGGGAGAGATAGAAAAACATAGAATGTTCCAGCTGCCCTTCCTCCCGGGCATGCTGTTGAAGTCAGCAAAAGGGACTCGAGGGTTACAGTGTATTGTAATTTAGGCGATGGGTTGACAACCTGTCACTAAAGCAATACATATTACAATCTAAAATTGCTCTCAATTTTTGTCAGACGTGGCGAAAGCGCCTTTTACGAGGCGTTAAACGCTCTGCCTACCCCGTAAGGGATAAAGGCGTGATTTATGTATGTATGTATGTATATTTTAATACTTAATAGCAGATACGGCGAAAATCATTCTCAAATGAGGCTCTGCCTATCCTTTAAAGAATATAGGCGTATCTTCGAGTAGTTATGCATAAACTAAACGCTCAACAGTGTCAACACTTTGCTTATGGCGTCGAACTATTGGCTCATAAATTTATATGCCAAAGGCAATGGCTTCTAAGGCGCTTAAAGGAAATTGTCTAGATTTTTCACAAAATTGGGTCATAAATAACAAGAAAGAGTCATTGTTGTAAGTAAGGGAAAATTTGTCACAGTGTCACATTAATGTATTGTATACTCAAGTGATCATCACCAATCCCCCTAGCTTTATCCCGCATCTCACGGGGTCGGCTACCTAATTTAGAGGATTCAACGAGGGTACAGATTTTTACACAGAGCAACTGCCATCTGACCTCCGCAACCCATAAGGAATATTAGACCCAATCCTTGATTAGGTCAGAATTTTCAAGCCGCTAATGCTTAGCATTGGCCTATGACATGGCTTAACAACTAATATCTACAGTATTAAACGATATTAACCGGGATCAACGGCTTAACGTACCTTCCGAAGCACGGAAAAAGCTTGCTTGTATTTATTTATTATCTTTTTTACAATAAACTTATATCTATTACAATAGTCCCACAAAACTGCTTACGCAGTTTGTCTGCAGGATCGATGAGTCTCATTTATAGGTACAATATTAGTATATAATATTTAATACATGCATAATTATGTTATTCAATTTAAACTGTTAAGTAGGTATTTCTTTAGCTTAGATGAAAACTTATATCTATTTTTTCTTGTCTTATATCCACAGGTAAAGTATTTAGTAGGTATGGAATACGCTTTTTGAGCGTCCTATCGCCATAATAATTAATTACTCGAGGTACTTCATATTTACCCGCGGATATAGACCTAGTATAGTGTTCATGGGAGACTAGAGAGTGACTCTCTTGGCCGCCATGGTTATTCATTAGAATTAAATATTTATGCTTTAAACTTACCGGTAAAATTTTACATATTTTGAATAACTTACTATAATTCCCTTTACAGCTGTTTCTTGTTTTCTTGTTAACTAATAATTTTAAAAATCTAATTTGAAGTGACTCTAGTTTATTTAAATTAGTTTAGAAGGTAAGGCCATAACAGTCAAGAGAGTAACTTAATATTGAATCTACTAGACTTAAATAAATGCATTTTAAGATATTTAGAGGAACTTTAAAACTAAGATGATGAAATTTCCCAAGCAGTACTCTAAGCTTACCACATACAAAGTCAACATGAGAAGACCATGAAAAGTTTTCTTCTACTTTCATGCCGAGATAGGTAACACAATTAACTCGTTCTATTGGTTTACAAGTACAGTTAAGATTATTTTTATGTATACATTCGAAACTATGGGTTATAATGGGAGGACATATATCAGATAGGTTTATGTAAGGTGAGTGTATGCTTAACAATTTTGTTTTAGCTGCATTAAGGACGATACCGTTGTCGTGAGACCACTTAACCACAGCGTCTACATCCTGCTGCACGAGGCGGCAGGTTTCTGCGAGGTCGGTGCCGGCGCGGAGAGCGCATGGGTCGTCTGCGAACATGTGTGCTGAGCAATGGCGTAGTACGCCGCACAAGCTGTTAACGTGCATCAAGTAGCACACAGGTCCACAGCTGGATCCTTGTGGCACGCCGCACGTCACCTCTCTCGCATCACTATACTCTTCGCCTACTTTGACTTTAAATGAACGTGATGTAAGATAGTCGCGGAACCATTTGTTCAGCGGCTCTCTCACACCACACTCACTCATAGCGTTAAGTAGGGTCTCAGTTTCAAGGGTATCGAATGCCTTTTTAAAATCAAAAAATACTGCAACTACAAACTTTTTTTCGCGTAAATATGTATTAATTTCATCTGTGAATTTAGATAGTAGAGTATTTGTGCTTTTTCCTCTTTGAAATCCATGTTGACAGTCGTTTAACACGTTATTAGTTTGAAGATAGTAACTCAAGCTATTAATAATACATTTTTCTATTATTTTATCTATACTAGACAATGACAAGCACCGGATAAACGTACATATGAAATTTAAAAAACCGAAAAACACAGTGGTACAGAGTGGTGGGATTCGATTCACGACCTCCTCGCTCAGGAGGCAGCGGTCCAATCCACTACACCATCGGGCTTAGAAGTAAAAATATTACGAATTAATTTTACCCTTAACATTGCATCTTGTATAGTTTGGGTATTATTAATTGTGGAATACCCTTCCCGAAAACGTTCGACGAGCACCGTCTATTCAGACATTTTAAGAGCGAACAAGAAAGTTCTTCTTATAATTAGTTAATTATCTTATCTCGCATTAACATAATATGTATTAGTTTATTATAAATATATTTGTTTATTTTAGTTATGTATTTATTTAGTAGTATTTATATTGTTTCAGCATTAAGATGAACTAAGTATGAACTATCCCGCCTTCTACTATGTACTTTCCTAATACCCAAAGGGTGCTTGGTCGAAATCGCTGCTTCAGCAATAAGGCCGACTACTTAGTACAATTTTGTTCCTTACCTTTCTGCTGTATGTATTTGTGTTTCTTTGTGCAATAAAATATCTTGTATTGTATTGTATTGTATTATTAATAGTCTTTCTATCTCAAGACTGCCGCTCGGCCATACTTAAACATAACATAAACATAAACATAAAAATACTTTATTGCACTTAATAATACAACATACAACACAAAAGATAACAAAAAACAAGTACAACATAGGTGGCCTTATTGCTAAGGTAGCAATTTCTTCCAGGCAACCTTTGGGTGAAAGAAAAAAGTGTAGCGGTAAGCGGGATAGTGCAAACCTAGTCAAATAGGTATCCTAAATACATTACATAACATATGATACATAAATTAAGTACAAGCTACTACATAGATATTTGTAAAATAAACTAATACATAATATATAATAAACTAATACATAAACTAATGGAAGATAGGATAATGCAAACTACAATCAGAACTAGTCGAAGGAAATGACAGCAACAGTATCTACAGCACAGGATAAAAGTGAAGGAAACTAAAGATCAGACAGTAATTATTTGTTCCAAGAAACGTTTTTTAATTCGGCTCTTAAAAGTCTCAAGAGACGGTGCACGTCGAATATCTTCGGGCAATTCATTCCACAGCTTGATAGCTCGCACTGTGAAACACTTTGCATAGAAGTCAGTCTTGTGAGAAGGCAGGTTAAGGGTCAATTTAGAGCTGGCTCGCAAATTGCGGGCCAGGGTGGCCGAATGAAAAATATACCGATCTACATCACACAAATATACGATCATACTTGTGATTGTGCGTACAGACACTCGCCCTTGTGTGCGTACATAATTATATGTTTAATGTGCCAAACTCACTTATACAAAGACATTGTTCTCGATTCTAGATTCCACCGGCTAAAACTAAAATATATTTGTCACTCTTAAAATATGAAAATTTTAAAAGGACAAGGTGTTGGTTTTACATTTTGTACGCTAGATTTTAACGCGCTTTTGCATATTTCTCCAGTATTTCTGACAGTTTTATTCGCCATATCATATGACGGCGGATAAAAATGACAGCTAACGCATAAAACCACCGGCTATTAATCAAAAACCGGAGACAATAGATCTCCTGTCCTTTTCCAACGTTTTTAGTCTGAAAGTGACAAATAGATTTTAATTTTAGTTTTAGCCAGGAAATCTAGAATCGAGGCCATTGTGCTTTTTTTTTTCTTTTGTATGGACCTGTTTTCAAAATACTACAAAGTGTATAATTATAATGCGTCACCGGGCTAAGGCGGGGAGTTGCTACACGCAATCTACACCCTTAAAAAAATGGCAACTGCCTAAGGGCGCCCACTAGGGCTCGAACCTCGGCTTATGGCGTTGCCTTGGGGACTCCTTATCGGAGAGAATCTGCCCGTTACGTGCCGGTAAACTCCAAAGAAGGGACGTCCGCGACCCCGCCGGCGGGGTGAGCGGTTGCTGGAAGAGCTTGTGCAGAGTGTGGGTTGACTAATATTGGCAGCATTAAACGCAAGAGTAATTTGGTCATCGCCGTCGGTAAGGACATGCCTAGGTCTTCGTTTGTAACGAGTCGCAGGTTGGGGAAGGCCATTGTGCGTTTAGGTACATTTATACACACAAGTTTGGCAAAGCGGCAGTCGTGAATTCGTGAAATAAAACAATTATTATACATATGTAGCATCCAGTCGTTGAAAATTATCCAACATAATAAACTATGAAAAGTTTCATAAAGTTTTATCCGCATCGTTTATCTAGCAGTGTAATAAAGAGATAATGCGAAGTGAAACAAAGAACACACACAACTGTCCGACCCAATGTTTTTCAAACGAAAGTAATTAACAATGGTAATTTGTTACCTTACAGCTTCTTTTATTACTGTACGGAAAGTGCATTAGGTTTAATTGTAAGAATAAATAAAGCATTCTTCTAGTATCTTCTTTTCTTTTTACCCGACTGCGCAATTCAAAGGAGGGTATTGTGTTTTTTTTTAATATTATTAAACTAAAGGTAAACATTTTTATAACTTACTAGCTGTGCCCGCGACTTCGTACGCACTGTTTGTATGGAAAACACGCAGTGTCGAACATACTGAAAACGCTTCTCCGCGCGTAGGAGCGGGATCTGCTAACCCGCGCGCGGTAGCGTGTTTCGCATTGTCTGATCTTTGTTTTTGTAAAGAAAACACAATTCCGCGCGCGAACTAGCAGATCCCGCCCCCGCGCACGGTGAAGCGTTTTCAGTATGTTCAACACTGCGTGTTTTCCATACAAACTAAGGTACTTACTCAGTTTCTTAAAAATTGGTTAAAAACGACTCAAATTCAATTTTTTACCTACCTCCTAAGTCATGAGGCGTGATTATTTGTTTCGTAACTTTCATTTTAAATAATGCTCAGTCGAATAAAAAAAGTTCCATAAGAATCGGTTAAGCAACAGCCAAATTTAAATTTCCTGCCTATCCTCTACGTCAGGTAGCATGATTTTAGGTATCTTAGGTATATAAGTTGCATCCAGGGTAACACACAGCTGAATAAAAAAAGTCCCATCGAAATTGGTTCAGTAGTTTTGGCGTGATGTGGTTACATACAGACAGACAGACAAAAAATCAAAAAAAATCGTTTTGGTCTTCATATCATTAATAATGCCTGCTGCAATTATTTTTTTGTAAAAATATTCAATGTACAGACACGACCCTTCTAGAGATTTATTATATGTATAGTTAGATATCTACTCGCCAAACTTAAAAGTTTGATGGCGAGATACGCCTGAATGTAATTTCTTAGACCTACATTAGAATAACAGAATGCTTATAAAAAAAACCATCTGCCTATCTGTGTATATACGAGTATGTATGTACGTGGGACACTCAGATAGATTTGCGACACTAAAAAAAATTGTCCTACAGGTACATATATTTTTATTACATCTTTTCAAAGTACTCTCCACCAGCCTCTATACAAAGATTCATGCGTCTGAACCAGTTTTCAAAACACTTTTTCCAGTCCGCCGTAGACACCTCCTTTACAGCCTGCTCGAACGCAGCCAGCGCATCTTCCGGCGACGAAAATTGTATCCCCTTGAGCTGATTTTTTATTTTTGGAAATAAAAAGAAGTCACACGGTGCTAGATCAGGCCTGTAAGGAGGGTGACCCAAGAGTTTGACTGGTGTGCTGTCCAGGAAGTCCCTCGTTTTGAGCGCGGTGTGTGCAGGCGCATTGTCGTAGTGGAGCAGTAGTCCGCGGAGCCCTGTGTTTGGTCGCTTGTTGCTCACAACAGAAAAAACTTCTGGTAAACATTTGGTAGTATACCATTCGGCGTTAATGCTTCTTTGATCTCGTAAGGGAATTGAGGCCAAGTGGCCAGTCAAATTAAAAAAGCTGGCGATCAAAATCTTCCCCCCGTTTCGAGATCGCTTCACTTTGGTAGGCGTTGGTTCATTTTGAAACACCCTAACTGTCGACTGGCGCTTGGTTTCTGGATCGTATTGATAAATCCAGGACTCATCACCTGTTACAATGTCGTAAACACGCCGAGACGAGCCTGCTTCAAATTTGTTCAGCATATCACGGCACCATTCCACCCGGGCCTGCTTCTGAGCGTCGGTGAGTTAGTGCGGCACCCAGCGCGATACTATCCTCCTCACGCGAAGATGCCCTTGTAGAATCTCGTGAACGCTTCCCGATCCAATCTTTAATATGTGCTGAATTGCCTGATATGTAATTCGCTTATTATCTTGGATTAAATTTTTCACTGCTAGCACGTTTTCTTCCGTAATAGCCGTCAAAGGGCGACCGCTTCTTTCTTCATCCCCCAAGGTTGGTCGACCGCGCCTAAATTCGTTATACCAACGATACACGGTTGCCTTGGAGGGGCTTTCATCCATAAATGCCATTTGAAGTCTATCGAACGATTCATCCGGTTTCAGGCGACACTTGAAATCGTAAAAAATCATAGCTCTAAAATGTTCCTGGCGCAGATCCATTTTTCAGTAAGACACGATACTTTGAATTGGCTCGCAAAAAATGTGGAGGGAAATTTTGAAAATGGAACACACATATTTTTACTTACAAGTAATCATATTTTCCAAAAAGATTCTAACCGGCCAGTCTGCCATATATAAAAACTATTTATCGCAATACTTTCTGAGTGGCCTGGTACGTCAGAATGTATGTTTCATCCTCTGTGGCGATCTAGAGAACAAAAGCGTGGGCCATTTTCAATGATTCTTACGTCAATCGATTGGTCTTAACCATGCGACGGAACATATGATTTTATGAAAATGACGCTATTTTATGAAAATGGAAAAAAATAAAGTCAACAAACTATCATTAAATAGGTATTTGAGAGCTTTTTAACATTGTTTTTCCGTTTGGACAATCGTTTAAGATCTGTAACGATTTAATGTATTAAAGCTCACTTTGTGTTCTTCGCAGTTGGGTTTTTTAAACATTTAAATTACTTGTAACTTTTGTCACAGAAGAACAATGTGTGGAAATAAGTTGTATAACCTACTGTTGTCAAACAATCGATAGTACAAAAATCGATAGTTTGTACTAAAATCATTCGTACAATCTGTAGGCTTTCATAGTATCGATAGTACAACTTTAGCAACAGTATTCAACATTACCAACGATACTATCACTCCAAATCATTCCCGGAAACTAAACAACACCTGACCGCAGCTCCACACCTATTACGATGCGAACTATTTGCGAACCAACCCAGCTAAGACAGAGTCTTGTGCGTTTCACCTGCGAAATTCGGACAGTGCCAAATACCTACGCATTACTTGGCGCGGGGTAGAAATTGCCCATAACGACAATCCAAAGTATCCAGGTGTTGTACTGGATAGATCTCTGACTTACAAGCTAACTTTAACACACAGCTGGCTGCCTTAGACTCAATCGAGAAACGTGCTAAGAAGCTCATTGGAGACTCAGCACTGGTTGAGGCAAAACTACAGAACCTTGAGCACCGTCGCAGAGTGGCGTGCATGTCGGTATTTTACAGGATACATTTCGGGGAGTGCGCATTAGTACTTCATGACCTTATACCCCCCTCCCCTTTCCATCTCCGGAGCACGAGGCGTGGACAGGGGTTCCACCCTTATGTCGTGGATATACCACAAATTCGCACGAAGCGGTTCGCCTCCACATTCTTAATGCGAACGGCTAAGGAGTGGAACTCCCTGCCGGCGGATCTGTTTCCGGAACAATATAACCTGGGCCTTTTCAAGGCGAGAGTGAATAGGCACTACATAGGTGAGTATGCTTCAACATAGTCCGCATCGTCACTTTCCACCAGGTGAGATGGCGGACAAATGCTCGCCTATATATATTAAAAAGAAAAAAAAAAAAAAAACACTTTCAACACACACAACATTTTCTGACAATTACTGTCAAAAAGTCTGAAATAAAGTTAGCGCACGGAACAACATCATCAGACGGCTGACGAATACCCGTTGGGGTGCCGTTTCCCATGACCTTCGCACGAGTTGCCTGGCGCTTTGTTATTCATCCGGCGAATACGCGTGTCCCGTTTGGGCGCGCTCTGCACATGTGAAGGATGTGGATGTCGCCCTCAACGAATCCTGCCGGGTGGTCACGGGTACGCTTAAACCAACACCTCTAAGCCATCTCTACTCCCTTGCTGGAATAGCACCCACGAGTGTTCGGCGTCAAGTTGCTTGTTCCGTTGAAAAACTTAAACAAGAAGATGACAGCAGGCACCCGCTATATGGGCAAAAATCTCCACCCCAACGCCTCAAGAGTCGACGAAGCTTCTATATTAAAACTTTATATTATTTAAAATATTAGCTCACATGGACCTAAAACTTCTGCCCGCATATCACGGCTGGCCAGCGAGATGGTTGCGCAGGTAAAACTCGGGACAAACATGCTAGAAACCCTACCTAGTGATGTAGAGATTCCATCCATCGACTGGGGTGTCGAGTCGACAAAGGACCACCGGTATTTGCAAAGGTAAATGTGCTTGGGGCGCAAAATGTCCATTCCGCAAAATATCTCTAAAAATGTAACTGTTTGTTCATGTACCTGTTACTCGTTCACGCCTAAACGGCTTAACAGATGTTAATAAAATTTGTATTATGGAGATGGACGATGGTTACTTTATACCGCGGAAAAATATCTCATTCTCACGGGAAAATTCGTTAAGACGCTAGTAAAACTACGCAATGGAACAGTAGGACAATCTTACATACATACTTATAATCACGCTTTCATCCATTTCACGGTAGGCAGACCGTAAACGATCTAAACAAAGATCCACCAAGTTTGATTAAGTTTTGAGGGTTATTTAGGGATTTGTAGGACAATCTTAAAGGTTTAAAACTTATCAATCTACAAAAAACGAATCAGAAAAATAAAAACTCTGTAAAAAATGATTTTGTTTAATTAAAAAAATAAAAATAAGTGTTTTATAACCTAAAACGAATCGTTTTTCACACCCTCTCCCTAGCTCGCCCGGGTAATCCCCTAGCAGGGGGCTTTACCGCGAATATGCTTTTGGTTCAGTGTCACATTAGAATGTTTTGTATGCAGAGGCGCGTGATCTGAATATGTTATAGCCATTACTCCAAAACGATGAATATATTTGACGTGGGAAGCCAAAGTAACGTATTTCGAGAGTTTATTGAAATTTTACCCGATTCTACCCTATGGGATACGATTTCATTACGCTCGGATGTTTGAAGAGGAGTGTTGAGTGGTTTTTGACAGGAATACGTAACATTATGGACGGTTTTGGTAACATTATTGGATGAAAATATCTGTATACTCGAGTTCAAATTTTAATAGTTCGGACTGCGAAACGAGCATTTATACATGATATTTTCTAAAAATAACTGCCCGGACCTTGAAACACTGTGGCAAATATTTTGCAGATTTTGTGGCAAATGCTGAGGTTACCTAGTTACCAACATTATATAAGCCTATATTAGTCAGCCCACTGTTGGACAAAAAGACACTGTAGACGTGTCACTGAGTTCGGTATTTATTTTCTCCAGTTCCTGCCTGCACCAATCATATATTCCGCTAGGGGGCGCGAGCGTGACTGTTACAAAATTTAAAGCTCCTGCTTTTATTATTATTTTTGTCGAATTTAATTTATGATAACGAGTAATTTATAGTATTTTTAGACATTATAGTGTTGTGTTTAAAAAGTCCACGGCCCAAGCCAATCTGGGATGCCTGAGTGCAGCTCCACCACGCACCAACAGTCTGCACTTATTTAACTTTAGCGTTGAGACAACCACCACTGACATCACAGATCACCTCAGCTCACGCTTAAAGATGAATAACGTCCGCTGCGAGAAGCTGTCCACTCGAGGTGAATATTCCTCCTTTAAACTAGAAGTTCCAGCTGCTCGTGTGCGATCCGTACGCAACCGCAACCTGTGGCCTGAAGAAGTATCCATTAGGCCCTTCAACGACATAGCTTCGAAACAACGTGAAGAAAAGGACTCAAAAAACTCGCGGACGCGGCGATCAACACAGAACCGCTAACCTCAAAGCCTCCGAACACGAAATCTACCCATATTCACGTGTTTTTTTTTTTTTTTTTTTTTTTTTTAATATATATAGGCGAGCATTTGTCCGCCATCTCACCTGGTGGAAAGTGACGATGCGGACTATGTTGGAGCATACTCACCTATGTAGTAATAAGATAATGATCTCCTTAACGATCGCCAATACGGCTTCCGCCGAGGGCGATCGACGGGGGACCTCCTCGTGCATGCCACTCACTTATGGAGCGAGGCTATCGAGAGACATGGTGAAGCACTTGCCGTGTCTCTGGATATCTCCAAGGCCTTTGACAGGGTCTGGCACGCTAGCCTTACTGGCAAGCTTCCCGCCTACGGGTTACCTGCTGGCCTTTGCAACTGGATTTCGGACTTCTTGAGTGAACGATCCATACAAGTGGTCTTAGAAGGCTGCTCCTCCGGACAACAGGGTATTGATGCCGGAGTTCCTCAAGGTTCTGTCCTGTCTGCAACCTTATTCCTGCTGCATATCAACGACATGTTGACACCCGATACCTTTGGGTACGCTGATGACAGCACGGTTGTTGACAGATATCTGTCCAGTGCAAGGGCCAACAGTGAAACAATCCAGTCTTGTCGGGAGTCCATAGTGGATCGTCTGAACTCATCGCTAAGGGTGATATCCGAGTGGGGCGATGCCAATCTCGTCAAGTTCAACGCATCCAAAACCCAGGCGTGTCTATTCTCGACAAAACGGAGTCCTTTTAACCTGGCTCCAACTTTCCGGGATGTATCCGTACCGATTTCTGACCATCTTGAGCTTCTTGGTATGAGCCTTACGTCCGACTTGAACTTTGGACGTTACATTGAGTCTCTGGCCACAACAGCTGCCAAAAAACTTGGTATCCTCTCGAAGGTGAGGCGATACTTCACACCGGGACAGCTATTGCAGTTATACACAGCTCAAGTCCGATCGTGTATGGAGTACTGCTGCCACCTTTGGGACGGTTCAGCTAAATACCAGCTGGCTGCCTTAGACTCAATCGAGAAACGTGCTAAGAAGCTCATTGGAGACTCAGCACTGGTTGAGGCAAAACTACAGAACCTTGAGCACCGTCGCAGAGTGGCGTGCATGTCGGTATTTTACAGGATACATTTCGGGGAGTGCGCGTTAGCACTTCATGACCTTATACCCCCCTCCCCTTTCCATCTCCGGAGCACGAGGCGTGGACAGGGGTTCCACCCTTATGTCGTGGATATACCACAAATTCGCACGAAGCGGTTCGCTTCCACATTCTTAATGCGAACGGCTAAGGAGTGGAACTCCCTGCCGGCGGATCTGTTTCCGGAACAATATAACCTGGGCCTTTTCAAGGCGAGAGTGAATAGGCACTACATAACGTTATTCATCAGAACGTCCAGTCAATCACTAACAAGACAGGTCTTTTACTTATATTATTAAATAAATATAATCCGGATATTTTAGTCTGTTCAGAGACGTTGTTAAAATCCAGTGAAATTAGACGAGTGAGGCTTTGTGGTTATGAATTGACTAACTACTTTGCGCGTGAGCGCTCAGAAAGCATTGCGATAAATAGTTTTTATATATGGCAGACTGGCCGGTTAGAATCTTTTTTGAAAATATGATTACTTGTTAGTAAAAATATGTGTGTTTTATTTTCAAAATTTCCCTCCACACTTTTTGCGAGCCAATTCAAAGTATCGTGTCTTACTGAAAAATGGATCTGCGCCGGGAACATTTTAGAGCTATGATTTTTTACGATTTCAAGTGTCACCTGAAACCGGATGAATCGTTCGATAGACTTCAAATGACATTTATGGATGAAAGCCCCTCGAAGGCAACCGTGTATCGTTGGTATAACGAATTTAGGCGCGGTCGACCAACCTTGGGGGATGAAGAAAGAAGCGGTCGCCCTTTGACGGCTATTACGGAAGAAAACGTGCTAGCAGTGAAAAATTTAATCCAAGATAATAGGCGAATTACATATCAGGAGATTCAGCACATTGTAACGATCGTTTATCATTACATATAGAATAATTAGTTTATAAAATCGACCCAAAACTTAAACAAATACCATTTAGATTTTTCGTTCAAAAATTGAGAAATCTTTACCTGACATGACCCAGCATTTAAACAAGAGTAACAAATGCATAAATACCCACACTTGTTTCTTGGAAATAGAGTTAAATTTTGAATGTTACAAAATATATTTTACTTTGTCTTAATATAGCATAGAACTTGGAAGATTAAAAAAAACAGAGGAACAGGGGGCATGCAGTGGGGGTTGGCAGTAGCTGATGGGCCGGAACGATGTTCTAACGCGGAAATTGGCGATGCCGATCATCATGTGCTGTTTATTTTCGGCGTTGTGTTTTAATTCGAAGTCCAGCGTTGTGATTATTACTGTAAGTGTTTCTTAACCTTACAGATAGACGATTTCGTAATAAAGTGATAGTTTCAGCTTTCTGTACCTGCAGCGTTGCGAGTTTTCAAACATCATTCAATGATAATCGTAGGGAAATGTGTTATTAGAATAGGAAATAGTAGGTGTGTGTTATGTGAAAAATATCAGTGTGCGAGAATGTGAGGATGAATAAATGCAATAAAAAACTAATAGGAATATTTTGATATGTCTTTAAGATACAGTGTTACACGTTAAAACAAAACACGGTGTTTTAAAGATATTAGTGGTTAAAATCAATCACTTGTATTTTGAAATATTTAATTATTTTTATATTTAGGATAACACTTTACATACATTAAATACACATCGACAAGGCTT
Organism: Scrobipalpa costella; assembly: GCA_949820665.1. Taxonomy (NCBI): domain Eukaryota; kingdom Metazoa; phylum Arthropoda; class Insecta; order Lepidoptera; family Gelechiidae; genus Scrobipalpa; species Scrobipalpa costella. Next base: position 4,349,347 of record OX463307.1, on the reverse strand, counting down.
ATGGGCTCCGAGAGTAGCTGGCCCATAATCCCTCTCGAGAATTCATTCGAATAGGTATTCATACAAACCTCTAATGGTCTATTTCTCAGCTGACGTAGCGAGCTATAAAGGTGATAATTTCTTGACACAGTCTCTATCATTTGAACTGACTTCTTAGCGCATATCATGTGATTTTGGTACAGCAGTCCTTGAAAATTATACCATATTGCAAACTGAACAGAGAAATTGATTATTAAAAGGTTTGAACATTAGTACACCGTCACAGGTGACCAAAACTGCAGTTAATAGGTAACTTGTATGACTTTGATGAATGATTGGTAGTATGAAAGAAGTTTGTGAACGAATTAAGATGATCGGAATATTTGATGGAAGGTTTGCAAGTTAGATAAGACTAGGGTTTGGTGTTAGTCTGTGCAAGGTTTTCGCGCGTTGGCATGGTGTGTAGGTTGGAAGGGAGGGCCATTTCATTTGCCTAGGTATCCTAATTCTAAGATCTTAAAGATCTTTATTCAAATTCCCTTCCCTGGTTATTGAGTCTTTGTACCTTTCAGCACGCTACATTAGCCGGGAGATTTAATATTAAGTATGTTTGGTTTTATTTTATTTGTGTTAGTTATGCGCAAGAAGAAAGAAGATAGAGATTCCTGATTCCTGCATTTCAGCTGAAAATATTTTATGTGAGTCGCATGTTTTATATTACTCATTTATATTTTATTTTTTGTCATTCTGTGTTATTTTTCAGCTGAATTTGATTATGAACTTTTTTACAAATAATTTATTTACTTAGGTACGTCATAATTTCAATTACGATTACCCTATTCAAACTTAACTTAGATTTATTTCAATTTTCTACTTGAATACACAACGTATGGGTCTTTTAATTTGACATAAAATCAGTTTTTAGACGATCACATATTTATTTATCTTTGGCCATATTAATTTTATCAGATTATTATTGAATTAGGGATAGGGTGTTACAACATATTAAAGATTGGATCGGGAAGCGTTCACGAGATTCTACATGGGCATCTTCGCGTAAGGAGGATAGTATCGCGCTGGGTGCCGCACTACCTCACCGACGCTCAGAAGCAGGCCTGGGTGGAATGGTGCCGTGATATGCTGAACAAATTTGAAGCAGGCTCGTCTCGGCGTGTTTATGACATCGTAACAGGTGATGAGTCCTGGATTTATCAATACGATCCAGAAACCAAGCGCCAGTCGACAGTTTGGGTGTTTTAAAATGAACCAACGCCTACCAAAGTGAAGCGATCTCGAAGCGGGGGGAAGATTTTGATCGCCAACTTTTTTAATTTGACTGGCCACTTGGCCTCAATTCCCTTACGAGATCAAAGAAGCATTAACGCCGAATGGTATACTACCAAATGTTTACCAGAAGTTTTTTCTGTTGTGAGCAACAAGCGACCAAACACAGGGCTCCGCGGACTACTGCTCCACCACGACAATGCGCCTGCACACACCGCGCTCAAAACGAGGGACTTCCTGGACAGCACACCAGTCAAACTCCTAGGTCACCCTCCTTACAGCCCAGATCTAGCACCGTGTGACTTCTTTTTATTTCCAAAATAAAAAATCAGCTCAAGGGGATACAATTTTCGTCGCCGGAAGATGCGCTGGCTGCGTTCGAGCAGGCTGTAAACGAGGTGTCTACGGCGGACTGGAAAAAGTGTTTTGAAAACTGGTTCAGACGCATGAATCTTTGTATAGAGGCTGGTGGAGAGTACTTTGAAAAGATTTATTAAAAATATATGTACCTGTAGAACAATTTTTTTTAGTGTCGCAAATCTTTCTGAGTGTCCCACGTACGTGCGAAGCGGTACTATGTATAAAAAACGCACAGATCTGCAGAGGATCGCTGCCGTCGAATTTCACTGTGATTTATGTGCTATCGAGTTATGTAACAATCAGCTGGTTATTATAGGAGTTTATATGACTGGAAGCGGAGACTTTGATAAATTTTTGTGTTGTATGGAATTGTTAATATCTAAGTTAATTGACGAAAACAAGAGGTTCATTTTAGCTGGCGATATTAATGTGGATTTTCATTTAGACAAATATAAAAATAAACAACCAGTAGAAGATTTGCTACGCAGTTACAATTGCCAAAACATTGTAAATTTTCCTACACGTATATGTGACACCTGTGCAACTTCCATAGACTGTGGAATAGTTCCTTGCAGTGAACATCACATAATTGTTTCCTCAATTGATACGCCAATAGGAGACCACGGTGCCCAGCTGTTTGAGATCTCCTCACAAGTCCCAGTAAATAGTAGCATACCTAAATTCATGGAGCGACGAGTATCAAATGAGATTTCAATTTTTACATTGACATGACTAATTGTGATTGGAATTTTATTTATTCACTTGACATATCCATAAATGAAAAATTTAATAAATTATTCTCTATTTTGACATATTGTATCGACATTCATTTTCCAGTGAAGAAAATATTTATTAAAAAGATAAATAGCACACAGTGGATGAGTGATGAGTTGTCCTGCACTATAAGAAGATTTGATGACTTCTGTGCAATGAGACACCAATATCCTAGCGATAAAACATTAATTAACTGTATAAAACACTACTCAGAACTTATCAAATCGTATCGTATCGTATCGTCTTTTAGCTTCCGTGAGGTTACAAAATGCAAAAAATCTATCAAAAGAGGTGTGGCAGATTGTTAATGAAGAAATATCAGGTAAGTGCAAATTACAAAATATTGGTCTAATGAGTGAGGGATCACCCGTAATATCAGAACAAATACCTGGTTGTTTTAGTAAGTACTTCCTTAACATAACATCTAATTTGCCTATAAACACAGATAAAAATCAAGCATTACAATACCTCAACCAGTACTTACGTAAACTGAACCCACAAATGTTCTCATTCCCCCTTGTAACACTGGATACACTTAATAAGGTCTTAAAAAGTATGATTCATAAATCGGGAACGCTGGACATTTATGACATATCGGTCAATATTATATTGTCTATCTGGCCAGTGTTATCAGACAAGTTAGTCATCCTTATCAACGAAATGTTTCGCGATGGAGTGTACCCTGATGTCCATAAAACTACGAGGGTTCGTCCAGTGTACAAGAGCAAAGGAGACAAGACGCAAGTTGAAAGCCATAGGCCCATTACAATTGTACCTAATATATCAAAGATAATTGAGTCGATTTTATCTACATGCTTAATGGAACATCTTGAGAGCAATGACTTACTGACCGACAGACAATATGCTTATAGAAAAGGCAAGTCAACTACTAATGCAGCACATCAGGTAATAGACTCAATACTCACCAGTATTGATGATAAATATAAAACAGAAGGTGTATTTTGTGATCTCACGAAAGCTTTTGACGTAATCCAAAATGACCTATTGCTGGAAAAGATAAAATCTTACGGGATACGTGACAATGCCTACAGGCTGCTAAAATCTTTCCTAGAAGGACGCAAACAGCTGGTAGAGGTCACCAACAAGGTCCAAAGCGGGTGACGTAACTATAGGCATCCCGTAAGGATCCTCACTGGGAAATACACTTTTCTTGGTTTTCATTAATGATCTTTCGCACTTCATTACGGATGGTCTGGTGGTTCTGTTTGCACGACACGACGGTCATAGTTTCTGCACAGAGTTACGAACAGCTCAATGTTAAAGTAAATCACACTTATAATCGCCTGCATGAGTGGTTTTCTTATAATGGACTTATTTTAAATGCGTCCAAGTCAAATCTGATATTATTCTCAGCTGTCACAATTGAAAAGCCACTTTGCATTACTTGTCCAGTAACATTGTGTAAATCATGCAAGTTCCTATGATTTACGCTAGATCCAAATGTAAACTGGAAGACCCACGTGCAGACATTGTGTGATAGGCTTAGCGGAGCTGCTTACGCGCTGCGAAAATTTCACCCTCTTGTATCCAGATTCGTACTCAAACAGACCTACTTTGCACATTTCCATTCACTTATGTCATACGATATATTGCTATGGGGTAACTCAACGGACTCAAATCGAGTAATTATCCTCCAGAAGCGCGCTCTTCGATTAATAGCATAAACATCGCATAATGACTATGACCAATCTATACCTCTATGAAATAATATCATATGTCCGCCGTAATATAGATGGTTTCAATCGCCGCGGATGTGGAGAACGTGTGTTGAGAAACACGGGACGACTAGCCAGTGTTCCCCGACGCACGGAACTATCCACTAAAAATCCGCGTGTGATTGGACCAACTTATTATGAGCAGTTACCTGCAGATCTCAAAAATGTAACCAATGATGAAACATTCTATCGCCGGCTGAAGAATCTCTTCAAATGAATTCTACTCTATAAATGAATTTTTCATTTATTAATTTAATTGACTATCCTATTGATGATAGTGACATTATTTTTATTGTAGAAATTATTTGACATTAGCTATTGCTTCATTTTTATTTCTTTTTTACTCCTTGACATTGTGTATTGTTTTTTATTTTGACTTAAGCTATTGCTTAATTTTTATTACTATATATATAGCTGGAAACCCACTCACTCACTCACTCACTGACTGACATAATTGTTCTCCCAGAAGGAGGGTCGGGGGGTGAAAGTCGTGTATGGGAAAAGTGTGGAGGTGGTTTTGGTGAGTATGGGAAAATTCCGAAATCTTGGAAAACTGCTCCTCATCATGGAGTGACCCTGCGGCCTGGCTAAACTATAAGAGGAAGGGGGGTGGTTCTCAAACTAATTTTGGAGTACACCCTGGGCAATTTCAGATTTTCGTATAAAAAATCCAAAATGTCGGAAAACAAGATGGCCGCCATACAAAATAAAAAGTTGAATATCTCGGAAACGGTTAGAGATAGAGGGGGGGTGTTCGACCAAATGTCATAGAGGGCGGTGGGGGTCAAGTGCCGGTGGTCACGAAAATCCAAGATGGCGGATCCAAAATGGCGGCCGAAAAAAAAGTTGCTCGGATCGGGATGAAATTTTGCATGCTGGTGGTCCTCTGGGAGCTGTTCTGATAATTTTGGTTTGTTTTTTGATTTTTCCATTTTTCAAGATGGCCGCCATACAAGGGTATTTTGTATGGGGAGCTTATTTTGGCTCTGGCGCGGAAACGGTGTCCCCGAGGTGGGGGGTCGCCATACTTTGTATTGTTCCTCTCCGGGGTAGGCATGTTTTGGTAAATGTCAAAATCCAATATGGCGGATTCAAGATGGCGGCCGGGAGTCAATTTGCTCCGATCCGGCTCAAAATCGATATCTGGGGGTTTTTGGGGTCAATGATTTTATTTTGGTGGTTTGTTTTGTGACTCTACCATTTTTCAAGATGGCCGCCATACAAAATTTTGTAGGTAAATCATGTATTTCGTTGTATCGCGGAATTGATTGCAGGTCGGTTGGTAGTTTCTTTGGAAATATGGTGGGCATGTATTTGGACAATTTTTTTTTTCATTTATTAAAAATGGCGGCCGGGTGTCAAGTTGCTCTGATCCGGATCAAAATCGATATCTGGGGGATATCGGGGTAACTGATTATAGATATGATTATTTTTTGTGACTGCGTGAATTTTCAAGATGGCCGCCATACAAAAGTCACATCCGGCACGCGGGCTGCTTTAGCTGCCCGCGCACCCCGCACCCTACCAGGACACAGGCACGCGGACTGCTTTAGCTGCCCGCGCTCCCGCGCCCTACCTGGACACCGGCACGCGGGCTGCTTTAGCTGCCCGCGCACCCGCGCCCTACGTGGACACCGGCACGCGGGCTGCTTTAGCTGCCCGCGCACCCACGCCCTACCTGGACACCGGCACGCAGGCTGCTTTAGCTGCCCGCGCACCACGTACCTCACCCAAATTTTAAAGATGGCCGCCAAACAAAAGTCACATCCGGCATGCGGGCTGTTTTAGCTGCCCGCGCACCTCGCACCCTACCAGGACAACGGAACGCGGGCTGCTTTAGCTGCCCGCGCTCCCCGCACCCTACCTGGACACCGGCACGCGGGCTGCTTTAGCTGCCCGCGCACCTAGCGCCCTACGTGGACACCGGCACGCGGGCTGCTTTAGCTGCCCGCGCACCACGCGCCCTACCTGGACACCGGAACGCGGGCTGCTTTAGCTGCCCGCGCACCCCGCGCCCTACCTGGACATCGGAACGCGGGCTGCTTTAGCTGCCCGCGCACCCCGCGCCCTATCTGGACACCGGCATGAGGGCTGCTTTAACTGCCCGTGCACAACTCACCTCATCAGCTATTTTGACATGTTATAGAAAAACAAAAGGCGGATTTAAATTTAGAATTAAAACTAATCATGCTCCGATCTAACTAGAAATCGTAACTTACGGGTTTTAGGGGGATATTTGTTTTGATTTTTGGATTTTGAGAATTTTCAAGATGGCGGCTGTTAAAAACAAGACTTGCTCTGATTGGACTCAAAATTTACAAATGTGGGTTTTTTGGGTTTCTGAGTTCAGGTTTGAGATTGCTTTTGAAAATTTATGATTTTTCAAGATGGCCGCCATACAAAAATAAAATGTTTAGGCTAGAACAATATAAAATTAAACACTTGCGCCACCCAACAAAACACCGCAGGCACAACGACCGCGGGCTGCTTTAGCAGCCCGCGCACTACGCAACCACTAGTTACTATATATATAGCTGGAAACCCACTCACTCACTCACTCACTGACTGACATAATTGTTCTCCCAGAAGGAGGGTCGGGGGGTGAAAGTCGTGTATGGGAAAAGTGTGGAGGTGGTTTTGGTGAGTATGGGAAAATTCCGAAATCTTGGAAAACTGCTCCTCATCATGGAGTGACCCTGCGGCCTGGCTAAACTATAAGAGGTAGGGGGGTGGATCTCAAACTAATTTTGGAGCACACCCTGGGCAGTTTCAGATTTTGGTGAAAAAAATCCAAAATGGCTGAAAACAAGATGGCCGCCATACAAAATATAAAGTTGAATATCTCGCAAACGGTTAGAGATAGAGGGGGGGTGTTCGACCAAATGTCATAGAGGGCGGTGGGGGTCAAGTGCCGGTGGTCACGAAAATCCAAGATGGCGGATCCAAAATGGCGGCGGAAAAAAAAGTTGCTCGGATCGGGACGAAATTTTGCATGCGGATGGTCCTCTGGGAGCTGTTCTGATAATTTTGGTTTGTTTTTTGATTTTTCCATTTTTCAAGATGGCCGCCATACAAGGGTATTTTGTATGGGGAGATTATTTTGGCCCTGGCGCGGAAACGGTGTCCCCGAGGTGGGGGGTCGCCATACTTTGTATTGTTCCTCTCCGGGGTAGGCATGTTTTGGTAAATGTCAAAATCCAATATGGCGGATTCAAGATGGCGGCCGGGAGTCAATTTGCTCCGATCCGGCTCAAAATCGATATCTGGGGGTTTCCGGGGCCAATGATTTTATTTTGGTGGTTTATTTTGTGACTCTGCCATTTTTCAAGATGGCCGCCATACAAAATTTTGTAGGTAAATCATGTATTTCGTTGTATCGCGGAATTGATTGCAGGTAGGTTGGTAGTTTCTTTGGAAATACGGTAGGTATTTATGAGGACAAAAAATTGTGTTCTTTTAAAAATCAATATGGCGGATACAAGATGGCGGCCGGAAGTCAATTTGCTCCGATCCGGCTCAAAATCGATATCTGGGGGTTTCCGGGGTCAGTGTTTTTATTTTTGAGGTTTGTTTTGTGACTGTACCATTTTTCAAGATGGCCGCCATACAAAATTTTGTAGGTGAATCATGTATTTCATTGTAACTCGGGATTTATTGCAGGTCGGTTGGTAGTTTCTTTGGAAATATGGTGGGCATGTATTTGGACATTTTTTTTTTCATTTATTAAAAATGGCGGCCGGGTGTCAAGTTGCTCTGATCCGGATCAAAATCGATATCTGGGGGATATCGGGGTAACTGATTATAGATATGATTATTTTTTGTGACTGCGTGAATTTTCAAGATGGCCGCCATACAAAAGTCACATCCGGCACGCGGGCTGCTTTAGCTGCCCGCGCACCCCGCACCCTACCAGGACACAGGCACGCGTGCTGCTTTAGCTGCCCGCGCTCCCGCGCCCTACCTGGACACCGGCACGCGGGCTGCTTTAGCTGCCCGCGCACCCCGCACCCTACCAGGACACAGGCACGCGGGCTGCTTTAGCTGCCTGCGCTCCCGCGCCCTACCTGGACACCGGCACGCGGGCTGCTTTAGCTGCCCGCGCACCCGCGCCCTACGTGGACACCGGCACGCGGGCTGCTTTAGCTGCCCACGCACCCGCGCCCTACCTGGACACCGGCACGCGGGCTGCTTTAGCTGCCCGCGCACCACGTACCTCACCTGCACACCGGCACGCGGGCTGCTTTAGCTGCCCGCGCACCACGTACCTCACCTGCACACCGGCACGCGGGCTGCTTACTATATATATAGCTGGAAACCCACTCACTCACTCACTCACTGACTGACATAATTGTTCTCCCAGAAGGAGGGTCGGGGGGTGAAAGTCGTGTATGGGAAAAGTGTGGAGGTGGTTTTGGTGAGTATGGGAAAATTCCGAAATCTTGGAAAACTGCTCCTCATCATGGAGTGACCCTGCGGCCTGGCTAAACTATAAGAGGTAGGGGGGTGGATCTCAAACTAATTTTGGAGCACACCCTGGGCAGTTTCAGATTTTGGTGAAAAAAATCCAAAATGGCTGAAAACAAGATGGCCGCCATACAAAATATAAAGTTGAATATCTCGCAAACGGTTAGAGATAGAGGGGGGGTGTTCGACCAAATGTCATAGAGGGCGGTGGGGGTCAAGTGCCGGTGGTCACGAAAATCCAAGATTGCGGATCCAAAATGGCGGCGGAAAAAAAAGTTGCTCGGATCGGGATGAAATTTTGCATGCGGATGGTCCTCTGGGAGCTGTTCTGATAATTTTGGTTTGTTTTTTGATTTTTCCATTTTTCAAGATGGCCGCCATACAAGGGTATTTTGTATGGGGAGATTATTTTGGCCCTGGCGCGGAAACGGTGTCCCCGAGGTGGGGGGTCGCCATACTTTGTATTGTTCCTCTCCGGGGTAGGCATGTTTTGGTAAATGTCAAAATCCAATATGGCGGATTCAAGATGGCGGCCGGGAGTCAATTTGCTCCGATCCGGCTCAAAATCGATATCTGGGGGTTTCCGGGGCCAATGATTTTATTTTGGTGGTTTATTTTGTGACTCTGCCATTTTTCAAGATGGCCGCCATACAAAATTTTGTAGGTAAATCATGTATTTCGTTGTATCGCGGAATTGATTGCAGGTAGGTTGGTAGTTTCTTTGGAAATACGGTAGGTATTTATGAGGACAAAAAATTGTGTTCTTTTAAAAATCAATATGGCGGATACAAGATGGCGGCCGGAAGTCAATTTGCTCCGATCCGGCTCAAAATCGATATCTGGGGGTTTCCGGGGTCAGTGTTTTTATTTTTGAGGTTTGTTTTGTGACTGTACCATTTTTCAAGATGGCCGCCATACAAAATTTTGTAGGTGAATCATGTATTTCATTGTAACTCGGGATTTATTGCAGGTCGGTTGGTAGTTTCTTTGGAAATATGGTGGGCATGTATTTGGACATTTTTTTTTTCATTTATTAAAAATGGCGGCCGGGTGTCAAGTTGCTCTGATCCGGATCAAAATCGATATCTGGGGGATATCGGGGTAACTGATTATAGATATGATTATTTTTTGTGACTGCGTGAATTTTCAAGATGGCCGCCATACAAAAGTCACATCCGGCACGCGGGCTGCTTTAGCTGCCCGCGCACCCCGCACCCTACCAGGACACAGGCACGCGTGCTGCTTTAGCTGCCCGCGCTCCCGCGCCCTACCTGGACACCGGCACGCGGGCTGCTTTAGCTGCCCGCGCACCCCGCACCCTACCAGGACACAGGCACGCGGGCTGCTTTAGCTGCCTGCGCTCCCGCGCCCTACCTGGACACCGGCACGCGGGCTGCTTTAGCTGCCCACGCACCCGCGCCCTACCTGGACACCGGCACGCGGGCTGCTTTAGCTGCCCGCGCACCACGTACCTCACCTGCACACCGGCACGCGGGCTGCTTTAGCTGCCCGCGCACCACGTACCTCACCTGCACACCGGCACGCGGGCTGCTTTAGCTGCCCGCGCACCACGTACCTCACCTGCACACCGGCACGCGGGCTGCTTTAGCTGCCAGCGCACCACGTACCTCACCTGCACACCGGCACGTGGGCTTCTTTAGCTGTCCGCGCACCCCGCACCTCACCAGCAATTTGACATGTTATAAAAACAAAATGGCGGCTAACACTAATCTTGCCTCGATTTGGCTTGAAATCGTAGACAAGCAATTTTTAGGGTAGCTGATCATAGATTTAGGTTGATTTTAGAATTTCGAGAATTTTTAAGATGGCGGCTGATAGAAAAAATACTTTCTCAGATTGGACTCAAAATTGACATCTGAGGGTTTTTTGGAATACTGACCTCAAATATTAAGTTGACTTTTAGATTTCAAGTATTTCAAGATGGCCGAAAAAAAAACATGTTTAGGCCAGAACAATATAAAATTAAAAACTTGCGCCGCCAAACATACAACAGCCCAACAAAACACCGCGGGCTGCTTTAGCAGCCCGCGCACTACGCAACCACTAGTTACTATATATATAGCTGGAAACCCACTCACTCACTCACTCACTGACTGACATAATTGTTCTCCCAGAAGGAGGGTCGGGGGGTGAAAGTCGTGTATGGGAAAAGTGTGGAGGTGGTTTTGGTTAGTATGGGAAAATTCCGAAATCTTGAAAAACTGCTCCTCATCATGGAGTGACCCTGCGGCCTGGCTAAACTGTAAGAGGTAGGGGGGTGGATCTCAAACTAATTTTGGAGCACACCCTGGGCAGTTTCAGATTTTGGTGAAAACAATCCAAAATGGCGGAAAACAAGATGGCCGCCATACAAAATAAAAAGTTAAATATCTCGGAAACGGTTAGAGATAGAGGAGTGGTGTTCGACCAAATGTCATAGAGGGCGGTGGGGGTCAAGTGCCAGTGGTCACGAAAATCCAAGATGGCGGATCCAAAATGGCGGCCGAAACAAAAGTTGCTCTGATCAGGATGAAATTTTGCAAGCGGGTGGTCCTCGGGGAGCTTATTTGATATTTTTGGTTTGTTTTTTGATTATGCCATTTTTAAAGATGGCCGCCATACAAGGGTATTTTGTATGGGGAGCTTTTTTTGGCTCTGACGCGAAAACGGTGTCCCTGAGGTGGGGGGCCGCCATACTTTGTATTGTTCCTCTCCGGGGTAGGCATGTTTTGGTAAATGTCAAAATCCAATATGGCGGATTCAAGATGGCGGCCGGGAGTCAATTTGCTCCGATCCGGCTCAAAATCGATATCTGAGGGTTTTCGGGGTCAGTGTTTTTATTTTCCTGGTTTGTTTTGTGATTTGGCCATTTTTCAAGATGGCCGCCATACAAAATTTTGTAGGTTAATTATGTATTTCATTGTATCGCGAAATTTATCGCAGGTGGGTTAGTAGTTTGTTTGGAGATATGGTAGGTATGTAATAGGACATTAAATTAGGTTTTTCAAAAATCCAATATGGCGGATCCAAGATGACGGCTGGGTGTCAAGTTGCTCTGATCGGGCTCAAAATCAATATCTGGGGGTTTTCGGGGTCAGTATTTCTATTATTATAGTTTGTTTTGTGATTTTGGAATTTTTCAAGATGGCCGCTATACAAAATGTTACAGGTGAATCATGTATTTTATTGTATCGCGGTATTTGTTGCAGGTAGTTTGGTAGTTTCTTTGAAAATATGGTAGGTATGTATAAGATCAAAAAATTGTGTTTGTCAAAAATCCAATATGGCGGATCCAAGATGGCGGCCGGGTGTCAAGTTGCTCTGATCCGGCTGAAAATCGATATCTGGGTGTTGTCGGGGTCGCTGATTGTAGATCTGAAGTTTTTTTTGTGACTTCGTGAATTTTCAAGATGGCCGCCATACAAAAGTAACGTCCGGCACGCGGGCTGCTTTAGCTGCCCGCGCACCCCGCGCCCTACCTGGACACCGACACGCGGGCTGCTTTAGCTGCCCGCGCACCCCGCACTTCACTGGAATATCGGCACGCGGGCTGCTTTAGCTGCCCGCGCACCACGTACCAAACCTGCACACCGGCACGCGGGCTGCTTTAGCTGCCCGCGCACGCCGCACCCTACCAGGACACCTCACCAGCAATTTGACATTTATAAAAAACAAAATGGCGGCTAACACTAATCTTGCTCCGATCTGGCTTGAAATCGTATACAAGGGATTTTTGGGGTAGCTGATCATAAATTTTGGTTGAATTTTGGATTTCGAGAATTTTCAAGATGGCGGCTGATAGAAAAAGTTTTTGCTTAGATTGTACTCAAATTTGACATCTGAGGGTTGTTTGGGATACTGATGTCAAATATTAAGTATTTTTTCAGATATCAATCATTTTCAAGATGGCTGCCATACAAAATAAACACTATTAGGCCAGAACAATATAAAATTAAAAACTTGCGCCGGCAAACAAACAACAGCCCAACAAAACACCGCGGGCTGCTTTAGCAGCCCGCGCACTACGCAACCACTAGTTACTATATATATAGCTGGAAACCCACTCACTCACTCACTCACTGACTGACATAATTGTTCTCCCAGAAGGAGGGTCGGGGGGTGAAAGTCTTGTATGGGAAAAGTGTGGAGGTGGCTTTGGTGAGTATGGGAAAATTCCGAAATCTTGGAAAATTGCTCCTCATCATGGAGTGACCCTGCGGCCTGGCTAAACTATAAGAGGTAGGGCGGTGGTTCTCAAACTAATTTTGGAGCACACCCTGGGCAATTTCAGATTTTTGTGTAAAAAATCCAAAATGGCGGAAAACAAGATGGCTGCCATACAAAATAAAAAGTTGAATATCTCGGAAACGGTTAGAGATAGAGTGGGGGTGTTCGACCAAATGTCATAGAGGGCGGTGGGGGTCAAGTGCTGGTAGTCATGAAAATCCAAGATGGCGGATCCAAAATGGCGGCTGAAAAAAAAATTGCTCTGATCGGGATGAAATTTTGCATGCGGATGGTCCTCGGGGAGCTTATTTGATATTTATTGTTTGTTTTTTGTTTTTTTCATTTTTCAAGATGGCCGCCATACAAGGGTATTTTGTATGGGGAGCTTATTTTGGCTCTGGCGCGGAAACGGTGTCCCTGAGGTGGGGGGTCGCCATACTTTGTATTGTTCCTCTCCGGGGTAGGCATGTTTTGGTAAATGTCAAAATCCAATATGGCGGATTCAAGATGGCGGCCGGGAGTCAATTTGCTCCGATCCGGCTCAAAATCGATATCTGGCGGTTTTCGGGGTCACTGATTTTATTTTGATGGTCTGTTTTGTGACTCTGCCATTTTTCAAGATGGCCGCCATACAAAATTTTGTAGGTAAATCATGAACTTCATTGTATCGCGGAATTTAGTGCAGGTAAGTTGGTAGTTTTCTTGGATATATAGTAGGTATGTATGAGACAAAAAATTGTGTTAATCAAAAATCCAATATGGCGGAACCAAGATGGCGGCCGGGTGTCAATTTGCTCTGATCCGGCTGAAAATCGATATCTGAGGGTTGTCGGGGTCGCTGATTGTAGATCTGAAGTTTATTTGTGACTTCGTGAATTTTCAAGATGGCCGCCATACAAAAGTCACATCCGGCACCTCACCTCACTGGCATATCGGCACGCGGGCTGCTTTAGCTGGCCGCGCACCCCGCACCTTACCAGGACACCTCACCAGCAATTTGACATGTTATAAAAAACAAAATGGCGGCTAACACTAATCTTGCTCCGATCTGGCTTGAAATCGTAGACAAGGGGTTTTTGGGGTATCTGATCATAGATTTTGATTGATTTTTCGATTTCAAGAAATTTCAAGATGGCGTCTGATAGAAAAAGAACTTGCTTAGATTGGACTCAAAATTTACATCTGAGGGATTTTTGGGATATTGACGTCAAATATTAAGTAATTTTTCAGATAATAAGCATTTTTAAGATGGCCGCCATACAAAAGTCACATCCAGCACGCGGGCTGCTTTAGCTGCCCGCGCACCCTGCACCCTACCTGGCCACCGGCACGCGGGCTGCTTTAGCTGCCTTCGCACCCTGCACCCTACCTGGCCACCGGCACGCGGGCTGCTTTAGCTGCCCGCGCACCCTGCACCCCACCCGCACACCAGCTCGCGGGCTGCTTTAGCTGCCCGCGCACCACGCACCTCACCTGCACACCGGCACGCGGGCTGCTTTAGCTGCTCGCGCACCACCCACCTCACCAGCAATTTTGATATGTCATAGTAAAACAAAATGGCGAATTTAAGATGGCGGCTAAAACTTATCTTGCTCCGATCTGACTAGAAATCGTAACTTACGGGTTTAAGGGGTAGCACATCAGAAATGTATGGTTGATTTTTGGACTTTGAGAAATTTCAAGATGGCGGCTGATAAAAACAAAACTTGCTGTGATTGGACTCAACATTGACATCTGGGGGTGTTTTTGGTTTCTGATTTCAGGTTTGAGATTGTTTTTAACTATTTGTGATTTTTCAAGATGGCCGCCATACAAAATCAAATTGAAAGGGCCCGAATCGAATTATAATTAAAGACATGCGCCGCCCAACAAAACACCGCAGGCACAACGACCGCGGGCTGCTTTAGCAGCCCGCGCACTACGCAACCACTAGTTACTATATATATAGCTGGAAACCCACTCACTGACTGACATAATTGTTCTCCCAGAAGGAGGGTCGGGGGGTAAAAGTCGTGTATGGAAAAAGTGTGGAGGTGGTTTTAGTGAGTATGGGAAAATTCCGAAATCTTGGAAAACTGCTCCTCATCATGGAGTGACCCTGCGGCCTGGCTAAACTATAAGAGGTAGGGGGGTTGATCTCAAACTAATTTTGGAGCACACCCTGGGCAGTTTCAGATTTTGGTGAAAAAAATCCAAAATGGCGGAAAGCAAGATGGCCGCCATACAAAATAAAAAGTTGAATATCTTGGAAACGGTTAGAGATAGAGGGGGGGTGTTCGACCAAATGTCATAGAGGGCGGTGGGGGTCAAGTGCCAGTGGTCACGAAAATCCAAGATGGCGGATCCAAAATGGCGGCCGAAAAAAAAGTTGCTCGGATCGGGATGAACTTTTGCATGCAGGTGGTCCTCTGGGAGCTGTTCTGATATTTTTGGTTCGTTTTTTGATTTTTCCATTTTTCAAGATGGCCGCCATACAAGGGTATTTTGTATGGGGCCATTTTTTTGGCTCTGACGCGGAAACGGTGTCCCCGAGGTGGGGGGTCGCCATACTTTGTATTGTTCCTCTCCGGGGTAGGCAACTTTTGACAAATGTCAAAATTCAATATGGCGGATTCAAGATGGCGGCCGGGAGTCAATTTGCTCCGATCCGGCTCAAAATCGATATCTGGGGGTTTTTGGGGTCAGTGTTTTTATTTTGGTGGTTTGTTTTGTGACTCTACCATTTTTCAAGATGGCCGCCATACAAAATTTTGTAGGTAAATCTTGTATTTCATTGTATCGCGGAATGGATTGCAGGTAGGTTGGTAGTTTCTTTGGAAATACGATAGGTATGTATGAGGACAAAAAATTGTGTTCGTTTAAAAATCAATATGGCGGATACAAGATGGCGGCCGGAAGTCAATTTGCTCCGATCCGGCTCAAAATCGATATCTGGGGGTTTCCGGGGTCAGTGTTTTTATTTTTGAGGTTTGTTTTGTGATTTTGCCATTTTACAAGATGGCCGCCATACAACATGTTACAGGTCAATCATGTATTTCATTGTATCGCGGTATTTATTGCAGGTAGGTTGGTAGTTTCTGTAGAAATAAGGTAGGTATGTATTAGGACAAAAAAATGTTTTTGTCGAAAATCCAATATGGCGGATCTAAGACGGCGGCCGGTTGTCAAGTTGCTCTGATCCGGCTGAAAATCGATATCTGGTGGTTGTCGGGGTCGCTGATTACAGATCTGAAGTTTTTTTGTGGCTGCGTGAATTTTCAAGATGGCCGCTATACAAATTATTGTAGGTAATTCATGTATATCATGGTATCGCGGAATTTATTGCAGATAAGTTAGTAGTTTCTTTGGAAATATGGTAGGCATGTGTTTGGACATATATTTTTTTTCATTTATTAAAAATGGCGGCCGGGTGTCAAGTTGCTCTGATCCGGATCAAAATCGATGTCTGGGGGATATCGGGATAACTGATTATAGACATAATTATTTTTGTGACTGTGTAAATTTTCAAGATGGCCGCCATACAAAAGTCACATTCGGCACGCGGGCTACTTTAGCTGCCCGCGCACCCCGCACCCTCCCAGGACACAGGCACGCAGGCTGCTTTAGCTTTTAGCAGCCCGCGCACCCCGCGCCCTACCTGGACACCGACACGCGGGCTGCTTTAGCTGCTCGCGCACCACCCACCTCACCAGCAATTTTGATATGTCATAGAAAAACAAAATGGTGAATTTAAGATGGCGGCTAAAACTTATCTTGCTCCGATCTGACTAGAAATCGTAACTTACGGGTTTTAGGGGTAGCACATCAGAAATTTTTGGTTGATTTTTGGACTTTGAGAAATTTCAAGATGGCGGCTGATAAAAACAAAACTTGCTGTGATTGTACTCAAAATTGACATCTGGGGGTGTTTTTGGTTTCTGATTTCAGGGTTGAGATTGTATTTAACTATTTGTGATTTTTCAAGATGGCCGCCATACAAAATCAAATTGAAAGGGCCCGAATCAAATTATAATTAAAGATTTGCGCCGCCCAACAAAACACCGCAGGCATAACGACCGCGGGCTGCTTTAGCTGACCGCGCACCCCGCACCATACCTGCGCACCGGCACGTGGGCTGCTTTAGCTGCCCACGCAGCCCGCACCTCACTGGCATAGCGGCACGCGGGCTGCTTTAGCTGCCCGCGCACCACGCACCTCACCTGCGCACCGGCACGCGGGCTGCTTTAGCTGCCCGCGCACCCCGCACCCTACCCGGACACCGGGACGCGGGCTGCTTAAGCTGCCGGCGCGCTACGCACCTCATCAATAATTTGACATGTTATAAAAAAACAAAATGGCGGCTTACACTATTCTTGCTCCGATCTGGCTTGAAATTGTAGGTTAGGGTTTTTGGGGTACCTGATCATATATTTTTGGTAAATTTTTGTATTTTGAAAATTTTCAAGATGGCGGCTGTTAAAAACAAACTTGCTCTGATTTGACTCAAAATTGACATCTGGGGGTTTCTTGCGTTTCTAATATCTGGATGAGATTAATTTTGAAATATTTTGATTTTTGAAGATGGCCGCCATACAAAAAGAACATGTTAAGGCCAGAATTATAAAAACTTGCGCCGCCCAACAAAACACCGCAGGCACAACGACCGCGGGCTGCTTTAGCAGCCCGCGCACTACGCAACCACTAGTTATTACTATATATATAGCTGGAAACCCACTCACTCACTCACTCACTCACTGACTGACATAATTGTTCTCCCAGAAGGAGGGTCGGGGGGTGAAAGTCGTGTATGGGAAAAGTGTGGAGGTGGTTTTGGTGAGTATGGGAAAATTCCGAAATCTTGGAAAACTGCTCCTCATCATGGAGTGACCCTGCGGCCTGGCTAAACTATAAGAGGTAGGGGGGTGGATCTCAAACTAATTTTGAAGCACACCCTGGACAGTTTCAGATTTTGGTGAAAAAAATCCAAAATGGCTGAAAACAAGATGGCCGCCATACAAAATAAAAAGTTGAATATCTCGGAAACGGTTAGAGATAGATGGGGGGTGTTCGACCAAATGTCATAGAGGGCGGTGGGGGTCAAGTGCCGGTGGTTACAAAAATCCAAGATGGCGGATCCAAAATGGCGGCCGAAAAAAAAGTTGCTCGGATCAGGATGAAATTTTGCATGCGGGTGGTCCTCTGGGAGCTGTTTTGATAATTTTGGTTTGTTTTTTGATTTTTCCATTTTTCAAGATGGCCGCCATACAAGGGTATTTTGTATGGGGAGCTTATTTTGGCTCTGGCGCGGAAACGGTGTCCCCGAGGTGGGGGGTCGCCATACTTTGTATTGTTCCTCTCCGGGGTAGGCATGTTTTGGTAAATGTCATAATCCAATATGGCGGATTCAAGATGGCGGCCGGGAGTCAATTTGCTCCGATCCGGCTCAAAATCGATATCTGGGGGTTTCCGGGGCCAGTGATTTTATTTTGGTGGTTTATTTTGTGACTCTACCATTTTTCAAGATGGCCGCCATACAAAATTTTGTAGGTAAATCATGTATTTCGTTGTATCGCGGAATTGATTGCAGGTAGGTTGGTAGTTTCTTTGGAAATACGGTAGGTATGTATGAGGACAAAAAATTGTGTTCTTTTAAAAATCAATATGGCGGATACAAGATGGCGGCCGGAAGTCAATTTGCTCCGATCCGGCTCAAAATCGATATCTGGGGGTTTCCGGGGTCAGTGTTTTTATTTTTGAGGTTTGTTTTGTGACTGTACCATTTTTCAAGATGGCCGCCATACAAAATTTTGTAGGTGAATCATGTATTTCATTGTAACTCGGGATTTATTGCAGGTCGGTTGGTAGTTTCTTTGGAAATATGGTGGGCATGTATTTGGTCATTTTTTTTTTTCATTCATTAAAAATGGCGGCCGGGTGTCAAGTTGCTCTGATCCGGATCAAAATCGATATCTGGGGGATATCGGGGTAACTGATTATAGATATGATTATTTTTTGTGACTGCGTGAATTTTCAAGATGGCCGCCATACAAAAGTCACATCCGGCACGCGGGCTGCTTTAGCTGCCCGCGCACCCCGCACCCTACCAGGACACAGGCACGCGGGCTGCTTTAGCTGCCCGCGCTCCCGCGCCCTACCTGGACACCGGCACGCGGGCTGCTTTAGCTGCCCGCGCACCCCGCACCCTACCAGGACACAGGCACCTGGGCTGCTTTAGCTGCCTGCGCTCCCGCGCCCTACCTGGACACCGGCACGCGGGCTGCTTTAGCTGCCCGCGCACCCGCGCCCTACGTGGACACTGGCACGCGGGCTGCTTTAGCTGCCCGCGCACCCGCGCCCTACCTGGACACCGGCACGCGGGCTGCTTTAGCTGCCCGCGCACCACGTACTTCACCTGCACACCGGCACGCGGGCTGCTTTAGCTGCCCGCGCACCACGTACCTCACCTGCACACCGGCACGTGGGCTTCTTTAGCTGCCCGCGCACCACGCACCTCACCAGCAATTTGACATGTTATAAAAACAAAATGGCGGCTAACACTAATCTTGCCTCGATTTGGCTTGAAATCGTAGACAAGCAATTTTTAGGGTAGCTGATCATAGATTTAGGTTGATTTTAGGATTTCGAGAATTTTCAAGATGGCGGCTGATAGAAAAAATACTTTCTCAGATTGGACTCAAAATTGACATCTGAGGGTTTTTTGGAATACTGACCTCAAATATTAAGTTGACTTTTAGATTTCAAGTATTTCAAGATGGCCGCCATATAAAATAAATAAATTTGCTTAGGGAAAAACTATAAATTAAATACTTGCGCCGCTCAACAAAACACCGCAGGCACAACGACCGCGGGCTGCTTTAGCAGCCCGCGCACTACGCAACCACTAGTTTATATATATATAGCTGGAAACCCACTCACTGACTGACATAATTGTTCTCCCAGAAGGAGGGTCGGGGGGTGAAAGTCGTGTATGGAAAAAGTGTGGAAGTGGCTTTGGTGAGTATGGGAAAATTCCGAAATCTTGGAAAAGTGCTCCTCATCATGGAGTGACCCTGCGGCCTGGCTAAACCATAAGAGGTAGGGGGTTGGTTTTCAAACTAATTTTTGAGCACTCCCTGGGCAGTTTCAGTTTTTTGTGTAAAAAAACCAAAATGGCGTAAAACAAGATGGCTGCCATACAAAATAAAAAGTTGAATATCTCGGAAACGGTTAGAGATAGAGGGGGGGCGTTCGACCAAATGTCATAGAGAGCGGTGGGGGTCAAGTGCTGGTGGTCACGAAAATCCAAGATGGCGGATCCAAAATGGCGGCCGAAAAAAAAGTTGCACTGATCGGGATGAAAATTTGCATGCGGGTGGTCCTCGGGGAGCTTATTTGATATTTTTGGTTCGTTTTTTGATTTTTCCATTTTTCAAGATGGCCGCCATACAAGGGTATTTTGTATGGGGAGCTTTTTTTGGCTCTGGCGCGGAAACGGTGTCTTCGAGGTGGGGGGTCGCCATACTATGTATTGTTCTACTCCGGGGTAGGCAACTTTTGGTATATGTCAAAATCCAATATGGCGGATTCAAGATGGCGGCCGGGAGTCACTTTGGTCCGATCCGGCTCAAAATCGATATCTGGGGGTTTTCGGGGTCAGTGTTTATATTTTTTTGGTTTGTTTTGTGATTTGGTCATTTTTCAAGATGGCCGCCATACAAAATGTTACAGGTGAATCATGTATTTCATTGTATCGTGGAAATTTTTGCAGGTGGGTTAGTAGTTTGTTTGGAAATATGGTAAGTATGTATTAGGACAAAAAAATGTGTTCGTCAAAAATCCAATATGGCGGATCAAAGATGGCGGCCGGGAGTCAATTTTCTCCGATCCGGCTCAAAATCGATATCTGGGGGTTTTTGGGGTCAGTGTTTTTATTTTTGAGGTTTGTTTTGTGATTAAGCCATTTTTCAAGATGGCGGCCAAACAAAATTTAGTAGGTAAATCATGTATTTCATTGTATCGCGGAAATTTTTGTAGGTAGGTTGGTAGTTTCTTAGGAAATATGGTAGGTATGTATGAGCACAAAAAATTGTGTTCGTCAAAAATCCAATATGGCGGATCCAAGATGGCGGCCGGGAGTCAAGTTGCTCTGATCCGGCTGAAAATCGATATCTGGGGGTTTTCGGGGTCACTGTTTTTATTTTTTTGTTTTGTTTTGTGATTTTGCCAGTTTTCAAGATGGCCGCCATACAAAATGATACAGGTGAATCATGTATTTCATAGTATCGCGGTATTTATTGCAGGTAGGTTGGTACTTTCTTTGGAAATATGGTAGGCATGTATTTGGACATTTTTTTTTTTTTTTCATTTATTAAAAAATGGCGGGCGGGTGTCAAGTTGCTCTTATCCGGATCAAAATCGATATCTGGGTAAAATCGGGGTAACTGATTATAGATATGATTATTTTTTGTGACTACGTGAATTTTCAAGATGGCCGCCATACAAAAGTCACACCCGGCACGCGGGCTGCTTTAGCTGCCCGCGCACCCCGAGCCCTACCTGGACACCGGCACGCGGGCTGCTTTAGCTGCCCGCGCACACCGCACCCTACCAGGACACAGGCACGCGGGCTGCTTTAGCTGCCCGCGCACACCGCACCCTACCAGAACACCGGCACGCGGGCTGCTTTAGCTGCCCGCGCACCACGTACCTCACCTGCACACCGACACGCGGGCTGCTTTAGCTGCCCGCGCACCCCGCACCTCACCAGCAATTTGACATGTTATAAAAACAAAATGGCGGCTAACACTAATCTTGCCTAGATCTTGCTTAAAATCGTAGACAAGCAATTTTTAGGGTAGTTGATCATAGATTTAGGTTGATTTTTGGATTTCGAGAATTTTCAAGATGGCGGCTGATAGAAAAATACTTGCTCAGATTGGACTCAAAATTGACATCTGAGGGTGTTTGGGAATACTGACCTCAAATATTAAGATGACTTTTAGATTTCAAGTATTTCAAGATGGCCGCCATATAAAATACATTTGTTATTTGTGGAGGGCAGAACTATATTAAATTAAATACTTGCGCCGCCCAACAAAACACCGCAGGCACAACGACCGCGGGCTGCTTTAGCAGCCCGCGCACTACGCAACCACTAGTTTATATATATATAGCTGGAAACCCACTCACTCACTGACTGACATAATTGTTCTCCCAGAAGGAGGGTCGGGGGGTAAAAGTCGTGTATGGGAAAAGTGTGGAGGTGGTTTTGGTGAGTATGGGAAAATTCCGAAATCTTGGAAAACTGCTCCTCATCATGGAGTGACCCTGCGGCCTGGCTAAACCATAAGAGGTAGGGGGGTGGATCTCAAACTAATTTTGGAGCACACCCTGGGCAGTTTCAGATTTTGTTGAAAAAAATCCAAAATGGCGGAAAACAAGATGGCCGCCATACAAAATAAAAAGTTGAATATCTCGGAAACGGATAGAGATAGAGGGGAGGTGTTCGACCAAATGTCATAGAGGGCGGTGGGGGTCAAGTGCCGGTGGTCACGAAAATCCAAGATGGCGGTTCCAAAATGGCGGCTGAAAAAAAAGTTGCTCTGATCGGTATGAAATTTTGCATGCTGGTGGTCCTCGGGGACCTTATTTGATATTTTTGGTTCGTTTTTTGATTTTTCCATTTTTCAAGATGGCCGCCATACAAGGGTATTTTGTATGGGGCGATTTTTTTGGCTCTGACGCGGAAACGGTGTCCCCGAGGTGGGGGGTCGCCATACTTTGTATTGTTCCTCTCTGGGGTAGGCAACTTTTGGCAAATGTCAAAATTCAATATGGCGGATTCAAGATGGCGGCCGGGAGTCAATTTGCTCCGATCCGGCTCAAAATTGATATCCCAGATATTTTCGGTTTCCGGGGTCAGTGATTTTATTTTTGTGGTTTGTTTTGTGATTTTGCTATTTTTCAAGATGGCCGCCATACAAAATGATACAGGTGAATCATGTATTTCATATTATCGCGGTATTTATTGCAGGTAGGTTTGTAGATTTTTTGGAAATATGGTAGGTATGTATTAGGACGAAAAATTCTGTAAGTAAAAAATACAATATGGCGGAACCAAGATGGCGGCTAACACTAATATTGCTCCGATCTGGCTTGAAATCGTAGACAAGGGGTTTTTGGGGTCTCTGATCATAGATTTTGGTTGATTTTTAGATTTCAAGAAATTTCAAGATGGCGGCTGATAGAAAAAGAACTTGCTTAGATTTGACTCAAAATTTACATCTGAGGGATTTTTGGGATATTGACGTCAAATATTAAGTAATTTTTCAGATATCAAGCATTTTTAAGATGGCCGCCATACAAAAGTCACATCCAGCACGCGGGCTGCTTTAGCTGCCCGCGCACCCTGCACTCTACCTGGCCACCGGCATGTGGGCTGCTTTAGCTGCCCGCGCACCCCGCGCCCTACCTGGACACCGGCTCGCGGGCTGCTTTAGCTGCCCGCGCACCACGCACCTCACATGCACACCGGCACGTGGGCTGCTTTAGCTGCCCGCGCACCACCCACCTCACCAGCAATTTTGATATGTCATAGAAAAACAAAATGGCGAATTTAAGATGGCGGCTAAAACTTATCTTGCTCCGATCTGACTAGAAATCGTAACTTACGGGTTTTAGGGGTAGCACATGAGAAATTTTTGGTTGATTTTTGGACTTTGAGAAATTTCAAGATGGCGGCTGATAAAAACAAAACTTGCTGTGATTGAACTCAAAATTGACACCTGGGGGTGTTTTTGGTTTCTGATTTCAGGTTTGAGATTGTTTTTAACTATTTGTGATTTTTCAAGATGGCCGCCATACAAAATCAAATTGAAAGGGCCCGAATCAAATTATAATTAAAGACTTGCGCCGCCCAACAAAACACCGCAATTTTGACATATCATAGAAAAACAAAATGGCGTATTTAATATGGCGGCTAAAACTAATCTTGCTCCGATCTGGCTAGAAATCGTAACTTACGGGTTTTATGGGTTGCTGATCATAGATTTTGCTGATTTTTGGAATTTAAGAATTTACAAGAAGGCGGCTGTTAAATACAAAACTTGCTCTGATTGGACTCAAAATTGACGTTTGGAGGTTTCTTGGGTTACTGACCTTAAATATTAGGTTGATTTGTAGATTTCAAAAAATTTCAAGATGGCCGCTACACAAAATACAATAGAAAGTGCCCGAATTAAATTATAATTAAAGACTTGCGCCGCCAAACAAACAATAGCCTAACAAAACACCGCGGGCTGCTTTAGCAGCCCGCGCACTACGCAACCACTAGTTATATTATAATATATAAAGCTGCAGACCCACTGACTCACTCACTGACAGAATTGTTCTCCCAGAAGGAGGTTCGGGGGGTGAAAGTCGTGTATGGGAAAAGTGTGGAGGTGTTTTTGGTGAGTATGGGAAAATTCCGAAATCTTGGAAAACTGCTCCTCATCATGGAGAGACCCTACGGCCTGGCCAAACTATTAGAGGTAGGGGGATGGTTCTCAAACTAATTTTGAAGCACACCCTGGGCAA
Organism: Scrobipalpa costella; assembly: GCA_949820665.1. Classification (NCBI taxonomy): domain Eukaryota; kingdom Metazoa; phylum Arthropoda; class Insecta; order Lepidoptera; family Gelechiidae; genus Scrobipalpa; species Scrobipalpa costella. The sequence continues at coordinate 4,324,967 of OX463307.1, read as the reverse complement.
ATTCAGATTTTGGTGAAAAAAATTCAAAATGGCGGAAAACAAGATGACCGCCATACAAAATAAAAAGTTGAATATCTCGGAAACTGTTAGAGATAGATGGGGGGTGTTTGACCAAATGTCATAGAGGGCGGTGGGGGTCAAGTGCCGGTGGTCACGAAAATTCAAGATGGCGGATCCAAAATGGCGGCCGAAAAAAAAGTTGCTCGGATCGGGATGAAATTTTGCATGCGGGTATTTTTCGGGGAGCTTATTTGATATTTTTCGTTCGTTTTTTGATTTTTCCATTTTTCAAGATGGCCGCCATACAAGGGTATTTTGTATGGGGAGCTTTTTTGGCTATGGCGCGAAAACGGTGTCCCCGAGGTGGGGGGTCGTCATACTTTGTATTGTTCCTCTCTGGGGTAGGCATGTTTTGGTAAATGTCAAAATCCAATATGGCGGATTCAAGATGGCGGCCTTGAGTCAATTTGGTACGATCCGGCTCAAAATCGATATCTGGGGGTTTTTGGGGTTAATGATTCTGTTTCGGTGGTTTGTTTTGTGACTCTACCATTTTTCAAGATGGCCGCCATACAAAATTTTATAGGCAGATCATGTATTTTATTGTATCGCAGTATTTATTGCAGGTAGGTTGATAGTTTCTTTGGAAGTATTGTAGGTATGAAATTAGAACGAAAAATTGTGTTCGTCAAAATTCCAATATGGTCGATCCAAGATGGCGGCCGGATGTCAAGTTGCTCCGATCCGGATCAAAATCGATATCTGGGTGTTGTCGGGGTCGCTGATTGTAGATCTGAAGTTTTTTTGTGACTTCGTGAATTTTCAAGATGGCCGCCATACAAAAGTCACATCCGGCTCGCGGGCTGCTTTAGCTGCCCGCGCACCACGCACCCCATCCGCACACCGGCTCGCGGGCTGCTTTAGCTGCCCACGCACCTCGCACCCTACCAGGACACCGGCACGCGGGCTACTTTAGCTGCCCGCGCACCCTGCCCCTCACTGGCTTATCGGCACGCGGGCTGCTTTAGCTGCCCGCGCACCACGCGCCTCACCTGCACACCGGCACGCGGGCTGCTTTAGCTGCCCGCGCACCCCGCACCCTACCAGGAGACCGGCACGCGGGCTGCTTTAGCTGCCCGCGCACGCAACACCCTAACTGGAAACCGGCACGCGCTGCTTTAACTGCCTGCGCACCATCCACCTCACCAGCATTTTTGACATATCATAGAAAAACAAAATGGGGTATTTAAAATGGCGGCTAAAACTTATCTTGCTCCGATCTGGCTAGAAATCGTAACTTATGGGTTTTATGGGTTGCTGATCATAGATTTTGCTGATTTTTGGATTTTGAGAATTTTCAAGATGGCGGCTGTTAAATACAAAACTTGCTCTGATTGGACTCAAAATTGACATTTGGGGGTTTCTTGGGTTACTGACCTTGGATATAAGATTGATTTGTAGATTTCAAAAAATTTCAAGATGGCCGCTATACAAAATACAATAGAAAGTTCCCGAATTAAATTATAATTAAAGACTTGCGCCGCCAAACAAACAAGAGCCCAACAAAACACCGCGGGCTGCTTTAGCAGCCCGCGCACTACGCAACCACAAGTTTATATATATAAAGCTTTAGACCCACTGACTCACTGACTCACTGACATAATTGTTCTCCCAGAAGGAGGTTCGGGGGGTGAAAGTGATGTATGGGAAAAGTGTGGAGGTAATTTTGATGAGTATGGAAAAATTCCAAAATCTTGGAAAACTGCTCCTCATCATGGAGAGACCCTACGGCCTGGCCAAACTATTAGAGTTAGGGGGATGGTTCTCAAACTAATATTGGAGCACACCCTGGGCAATTTCAGTTTTTGGTGAAAAAAATCCAAAATGGCGGAAAACAAGATGGCCGCCATACAAAATAAAAACTTGAATATCTCGGAAACGGTTAGAGATAGAGGGGGGATGTTCGACCAAATGTCATAGAGGGCGATAAAGGTCAAGTGCTGGTAGTCATGAAAATCCAAGATGGCGGATCCAAAATGGCGGCCGAAACAAAAGTTGCTCTGATCGGGATGAAATTTTGCATGCGGGTGGTCCTCGGGGAGCTTATTTGATATATATTGTTAGTTTTTTGTTTTTCTCATTTTTCAAGATGGCCGCCATACAAGGGTATTTTGTATGGGGAGCTTTTTTTGGCTCTGGCGTGGAAACGGTGTCCCCGATGTGGGGGGTCGCCGTACTATGTATTGTTCTACTCCGGGGTAGGCAACTTTTGGTATATGTCAAAATTCAAAATGGAGGAATCAAAATGGCGGCCGGTAGGCAATTTGCTCCGATCCGGCTCAAAATCGATATCTGGAGGTTTTCGGGGTCAGTGTATTTATTTTTCTGGTTTGTTTTGTGATTTGGCCATTTTTCAAGATGGCCGCCATACAAAATTTTGTAGTTAAATCATGAACATCATTGTTTCGCGGAATTTAGTGCAGGTAGGTTGGTAGTTTCTTTGGAAATGTGGTAGGTATGTATTAGGACAAAAAATTATGTTCGTCGAAAATCCAATATGACGGATCCAAGATGGCGGCCGGGTGTCAAGATGCTCTGATCCGGCTGAAAATCGATATCTGGGGGTTTCCGGGGCCAGTGATTTTATTTTGGTGGTTTGTTTTATGACTCAACCATTTTTCAAGATGGCCGCCATACAAAATTTTGTAGGTAAATCATGTATTTCATTGTATCGCGAAATTAATTGCAGGTAGGTTGGTAGTTTCTTTGGAAATACGGTAGGTATGTATAAGGACAAAAAATTGTGCGTGTCGAAAATCCAATATGGCGGATCCAAGATGGCGGCCGAGTGTCAAGATGCTCTGATCCGTCTGAAAATCGATTTCTGGGGGTTTCCGGGGCCAATGATTTTATTTTGGTGGTTTGTTTTGTGACTCTACCATTTTTCAAGATGGCCGCCATACAAAATTTTGTAGGTAAATCATGTATTTCATTGTATCGAGGAATTAAATGCAGGTAGGTTGGTAGTTTCTTTGGAAATATGGTAGGTATGTAATAGAACATAAAATTTAGTTTGTAAAGAATCAAAATTGGCGTAACCAAGATGGCGGCCGGAAGTCAAGTTGCTCTGATACGACTCAAAATCGATATCTGGTGGTTGTCGGGGTCGCTGATTATAGATCTAAAGTTTTTTTGGTGACTTCGTGGACTTTCAAGATGGCCGCCATACAAAAGTCACATGCGGCACGCGGGATGCTTTAGCTGCCCGCGCAGCCCGCACCCCACCCGCACACCGGCTCGCGGGCTGCTTTAGCTGCCCGCGCACCTCGCACCCCACCCGCACACCGGCTCGCGGGCTGCTTTAGCTGCCTGCGCACCCCGCACCCTACCTGGACACCGAAATGCGGGATGCTTTAGTTGCCCGCGCACTCCGCACCCCACTCGCACACCGGCACGTGGGTTGCTTTAGCTCTCCGCGCACCCCGCGCCCTACCTGGTCACCGGAACGCGGGCTGCTTTAGTTGCCCGCGCACCCCGCGCCCTATCTGGACACCGGCACGAGGGCTGCTTTAACTGCCCGCGCACCCCGCGCCCTATCTGGACACCGGCACGAGGGCTGCTTTAACTGCCCGCGCACCCCGCACACCACCCGCATACCAGCTCGCGGGCTGCTTTAGCTGCCCGCGCACCATCCACCTCACCATACAAAATTTTGTAGGTAAATCATGTATTTCATTGTATCGCGAAATTAATTGCAGGTAGGTTGGTAGTTTCTTTGGAAATACGGTAGGTATGTATAAGGACAAAAAATTGTGCGTGTCGAAAATCCAATATGGCGGATCCAAGATGGCGGCCGAGTGTCAAGATGCTCTGATCCGTCTGAAAATCGATTTCTGGGGGTTTCCGGGGCCAATGATTTTATTTTGGTGGTTTGTTTTGTGACTCTACCATTTTTCAAGATGGCCGCCATACAAAATTTTGTAGGTAAATCATGTATTTCATTGTATCGAGGAATTAAATGCAGGTAGGTTGGTAGTTTCTTTGGAAATATGGTAGGTATGTAATAGAACATAAAATTCGCACCCTACCTGGACACCGAAATGCGGGATGCTTTAGTTGCCCGCGCACTCCGCACCCCACTCGCACACCGGCACGTGGGCTGCTTTAGCTCTCCGCGCACCCCGCGCCCTATCTGGACACCAGCACGAGGGCTGCTTTAACTGCCCGCGCACCCCGCGCCCTATCTGGTCACCGGAACGCGGGCTGCTTTAGTTGCCCGCGCACCCCGCGCCCTATCTGGACACCGGCACGAGGGCTGCTTTAACTGCCCGCGCACCCCGCGCCCTATCTGGACACCGGCACGAGGGCTGCTTTAACTGCCCGCGCACCCCGCACACCACCCGCATACCAGCTCGCGGGCTGCTTTAGCTGCCCGCGCACAACTCACCTCATCAGCTATTTTGACATGTTATAGAAAAACAAAAGGCGGATTTAAGATTGCGGCTAAAACTAATCATGCTCCGATCTAACTTGAAATCGAAACTTACGGGTTTTAGGGGTTTTTTTTTTTGATTTTTGGATTTTGAGAATTTTCAAGATGGCGGCTGTTAAAAACAAGACTTGCTCTGATTGGACTCAAAATTGACAAATGTGGGTTTTTTGGTTTTCTGAGTTCAGGTTTGAGATTGCTTTTGAAAATATGTGATTTTTCAAGATGGCTGCCATACAAAAATAAAATATTTAGGCCAGAACAATATAAAATTAATTTAAATTAAACACTTGCGCCGCCCAACAAAACACCGCAGGCACAACGACCGCGGGCTGCTTTAGCAGCCCGCGCACTACGCAACCACTAGTTACTATATATATAGCTGGAAACCCACTCACTCACTCACTCACTCACTGACTGACATAATTGTTCTCCCAGAAGGAGGGTCGGGGGGTAAAAGTCGTGTATGGGAAAAGTGTGGAGGTGGTTTTGGTGAGTATGGGAAAATTCCGAAATCTTGGAAAACTGCTCCTCATCATGGAGTGACCCTGTGGCCTGGCTAAACTATAAGAGGTAGGGGGGTAGATCTCAAACTAATTTTGGAGCACACCCTGGACAGTTTCAGATTTTGGGTAAAAAAAATTCAAAATGGCTGAAAACAAGATGGCCGCCATACAAAATAAAAAGTTGAATATCTCGGAAACGGTTAGAGATAGAGGGGGGGTGTTCGACCAAATGTCATAGAGGGCGGTGGGGGTCAAGTGCCGGTGGTCACGAAAATCCAAGATGGCGGATCCAAAATGGCGGCCGAAAAAAAAGTTGCTCGGATCGGGATGAAATTTTGCATGCAGGTAGTCCTCGTGGAGCTCATTTGATATTTATTGTTTGTTTTTTGTTTTTTTCATTTTTCAAGATGGCCGCCATACAAGGGTATTTTGTATGGGGAGCTTTTTTTGGCTCTGGCGTGGAAACGGTGTCCCCGAGGTGGAGGGTCGTCATACTATGTATTGTTCTACTCCGGGGTAGGCAACTTTTGGTATATGTCAAAATTCAAAATGGCGGAATCAAAATGGCGGCCGGGAGGCAATTTGCTCCGATCCGGCTCAAAATCGATATCTGGGGGGTTTTGGTGTCAATGATTTTATTTTGGTGTTTTTTTTTGTGACTCTGCCATTTTTAAAGATGGCCGCCCTACAAAATGTTACAGGTAAATCATGTATATCATTGTATCGCGGTATTTATTGCAGATAGGTCGGTAGTTTCATTGGAAATATGGTAGGTATGTATTAGGACAAAAAATTTTGTTTGTCAAAAATCCAATATGGCGGATCCAAGATGGCGGCCGGGTGTCAAGTTGCTCTGATCCTGCTCAAAATCGATATCTAGGGGTTTTCGGGGTCAGTGTTTTTATTTTTCTGGTTTGTTTTGTGATTTGGCCATTTTTCAAGATGGCCGCCATGTTTTAAGGTAAATCATATATTTCATTGTATAGCGGAACTAAGTGCAGATTGGTAGTTTCTTTGGAAATATGGTAGGTATGTATTAGGACGAAAAATTGTATTCGTCGAAATTTTAATATGGCGGATCCAAGATGGCGGCCGGGCGTCAAGTTTCTCTGATCCGGTTGAAAATCGATATCTGGGGGTTTTCGGGGTCAGTGTTTTTATTTTTTTGGTTTGTTTGGTGACTGCTATTAATCAAGATGGCCGCCATACAAAATTTTGTAGGTGAATCATGTATTTCATTGTATCGCGAAATTTATCGCAGGTGGGTTAGTAGTTTGTTTAAAGATATGGTAGGTATGTAATAGAACATTAAATTAATTTTGTCAAAATTCCAATATGGCGGATCCAAGATGACGGCCGGGTGTCAAGTTGCTCTGATCGGGCTGAAAATCGATATCTGGGAGTTTTTGGGTTCGTGGATTACAGATTTGAGATTCAATTTTCAAGATGGCCGCCATACAAAATTTTGTAGGTAAATCATGTATTTCATTGTATCGCGGAATTTATTGCAGGTCGATTGGTAGATGCTTTGGAATTTTGGTAGGTATGTATAAGGACAAAAAATTGTGCGTGTCGAAAATCCAATATGGCGGATTAAAGATGGCGGCCGGGAGTAAAATTTTTCCGATCCGTCTCAAAATCGATATCAGGGGGCTTTTGGGGTCAAAGATTTAATTTCGATGGTTTTTTTTGTGACTGCCATTAATCAAGATGGCCGCCATACAAAATTTTGTACGTGAATCATGTATTTCATTGTATCGCGGGATTAATTGCAGGTCGGTTGGTAGTTTCTTTGGAAATATGGTAGGTATGTATTTGGCCAATATTTTTTTTTATATTTTAAAAATGGCGGCCGGATGTCAAGTTGCTCTGATCCGGGTCAAAATCGATATCTGGGGGATATCAGGGTTACTGATTATAAACATGATTATTTTTTTGTGACTGCGTGAATTTTCAAGATGGCCGCCATACAAAAGTCACATCCGACACGCGGGCTGCTTTAGCTGCCCGCGCACCCCGCGCCCTACCTGGACACCGGCACGCGGATTGCTTTAGCTGCCCGCGCACCCTGAGCCCTACCTGGACACCGGCACGGGGGCTGCTTTAGCTGCCCGCGCACACCGCACCCTACCAGGACACAGGCACGCGGGCTGCTTTAGCTGCCCGCGCACACCGCACCCTACCAGAACACCGGCACGCGGGCTGCTTTAGCTGCCCGCGCACACCACATGTCACTTTCATATCGGCACGCGGGATGCTTTAGCTGCCCGCGCACCACGTACCTCACCTGCACACCGGCACGCGGGCTGCTTTAGCTGCCCGCGCACCCCGCACCTCACCAGCAATTTGACACGTTATAAAAACAAAATGGCGGCTAACACTTATCTTGCCTCGATCTTGCTTAAAATCGTAGACAAGCAATTTTTAGGGTAGCTGATCATAGATTTAGGTTGATTTTTGGGTTACGAGAATTTTCAAGATGGCGGCTGATAGAAAAAATACTTGCTCGGATTGGACTCAAAATTGAAATCTGAGGGTTTTTTAGAATACTGACCTCAAATATTAAGTTGACTTTTAGATTTCAATTATTTCAAGATGGCCGCCATTTAAAATATATTTGTTATTTGTGTAGGGCAGAACTATATTAAATTAAATTAAATACTTGCGCCGCCCAACAAAACACCGCAGGCACAACGACCGCGGGCTGCTTTAGCAGCCCGCGCACTACGCAACCACTAGTTAATATATATATAGCTGGAAACCCACTCACTCACTGACTGACATAATTGTTCTCCCAGAAGGAGGGTCAGGGGGTGAAAGTCGTGTATGGGAAAAGTGTAGAGGTGGTTTTGGTGAGTATGGGAAAATTCCGAAATCTTGAAAAACTGCTCCTCATCATAGAGTGACCCTGCGGCCTGGCTAAACTATAAGAGGTAGGGGGTTGGTTCTCAAACTAAATTTGGAGCACACCCTGGGCAGTTATAATTTTTGGTGAAAAAAATGCAAAATGGCGGAAAACAAGATGGCTGCCATACAAAGTAAAAAGTTGAACATCTCGGAAACGGTTGGAGATAGAGGGGGTGTGTTCGACCAAATGTCATAGAGGGCGGTGGGGGTCAAGTGCCAGTGGTCACGAAAATCCAAGATGGCGGATCCAAAATGGCGGCCGAAAAAAAAGTTGCTCTGATCGGGATAAAATTTTGCATGCGGGTAGTCTTTAGGGAGCTTATTTGATATTTAGGGTTCGTTTTATGAATTTTTCATTTTTCAAGATGGCCGCCATACAAGGGTATTTTGTATGGGGCGATTGTTTTGGCTCTGACGCGGAAACGGTGTCCCCGAGGTGGGAGGTGGCCATACTTTGTATTGTTCCTCTCCGGGGCAGGCAACTTTTGGCAAATGTCAAAATTCAATATGGCGGATTCAAGATGGCGGCTGGGAGTCAATTTGCTCCGATCCGGCTCAAAATCGATATCTGGGGGTTTTAGGGGTCAATGATTTTATTTTGGTGGTTTGTTTTGTAAATCTACCATTTTTCAAGATGGCCGCCATACAAAATTTTGTAGGTAAATCATGTATTTCATTGTATCGCGGAATTTAATGCAGGTAGGTTGGTAGTTTCTTTGGAAATACGGTAGGTTTGTATTAGGACAAAAAATTGTGTTTGTCAAAAATTAAAAATGGCGGAACCAAGATGGCGGCCGGAAGTCAAGTTGCTCTGATACGGCTGAAAATCGATATCTGGGGGTTGTCGGGGTCGCTGATTATAGATCTGAAGTATTTTTTGTGACTGTGTAAATTTTCAAGATGGCCGCCATACAAAATTTTGTAGGTGAATCATGTATTTCATTGTGTCGCGGAATTTATTGCAGGTCGATTGGTAGATGCTTTTGAATTATGGTAGGTATGTATAAGGACAAAAAATTGTGCGAGTCGAAAATCCAATATGGCAGATTCAACATGGCGGCCGAGATTAAAATTGCTCCAATCAGTCTCAAAATCGATATCAGGGGGTTTTTGGGGTCAATGATTTAATTTCGATGGTTTTTTTTTGTGACTGCCATTAATCAAGATGGCCGCCATACAAAATTTTGTAGGTGAATCATGTATTTAGTTGTATCGCGGGATTAATTGCAGGTCGGTTGGTAGTTTCTTTGGAAATATGGTAGGTATGTATTTGGACTAATTCTTTTTTTTTATATTTTAAAAATGGCGGCCGGGTGTCAAGTTGCTCTGATCCGGGTCAAAATCGATATCTGGGGGATATCAGGGTTACTGATTATGAACATGATTATTTTTTTGTGACTTAGTGAATTTTAAAGATGGCCGCCAAACAAAAATCACATCCGGCACGCGGGCTGCTTTAGCTGCCCGCGCACCCCGCGCCCTACCTGGACACCGGCATGCGGGCTGCTTTAGCTGCCCGCGCACCCCGCACCCTACCAGGACACCGGCACGCGGGCTGCTTTAGCTGCCCGCGCACCCCGCGCCCTACCTGGACACCGGCACGCGGGCTGCTTTAGCTGCCCGCGCACCCCGCGCCCTACCTGGACACCGGAACGCGGGCTGCTTTAGCTGCCCGCGCACCCCTTGCCCTACCTGGGTACCGGCACGCGGGCTGCTCTAGCTGCCCGCGCACCCCGCACCCTACCCGCACACCGGCACGCGGGCTGCTTTAGCTGCCCGCGCACCACACACCTCACCAGCTATTTTGACATGTCATAAAAAAACAAAATGGCGGATTCAAGATGGCGGCTAAAACTAATCTTGCTGCGATCTGGCTAGAAATCGTAACTAACGGGTTTTATGGGTAACTGATCATAGATTTTGCTGATTTTTGGATATTGAGAATTTTCAAGATGGCGGCTGTTAAAAACAGAACTTGCTCTGATTGGGCTCAAAATTGACATTTTAGGGTTATTTGGGATACTGACCTCGATTATTAAGTTGATTTTTAGATTTCAAGCATTCTCAAGATGGCCGCCATACAAAAAAAACATGTTTAGGCCAGAACAATATAAAATTAAAAATTTGCGCCGCCAAACATACAACAGCCCAACAAAACACCGCGGGCTGCTTTAGCAGCCCGCGCACTACGCAACCACTAGTTACTATATATATAGCTGGAAACCCACTCACTCACTCACTCACTGACTGACATAATTGTTCTCCCAGAAGGAGGGTCGAGGGGTGAAAGTCGTGTATGGGAAAAGTGTGGAGGTGGTTTTGGTGAGTATAGGAAAATTCCGAAATCTTGGAAAACTGCTTCTCATTATAAAGTGACCCTGCGGCCTGGCTAAACTATTAGAGGTAGGCGGGTGGTTCTGAAACTAATTTTGGAGCACACCCTGGGCAATTTTGATACTAGGTGAAAAAAATCCAAAATGGCGGAAAACAAGATGGCTGCCATACAAAATAAAAAGTTGAATATCTCGGAAACGGTTAGAGATAGAGGGGGGGTGTTCGACCAAATGTCATAGAGGGCGGTGGGGGTCAAGTGCCAGTGGTCACGAAAATCCAAGATGGCGGATCCAAAATGGCGGCCGAAAAAAAAGTTGCTCTGATCGGGATACAATTTTGAATGCGGGTGGTCCTCGGGGAGCTTATTTGATATTTTAGGTTCGTTTTTTGAATTTTTCATTTTTCAAGATGGCCGCCATACAAGGATATTTTGTATGGGGAGCTTTTTTTGGCTCTGGCGCGGAAACGGTGTCCCCGAGGTGGGGGGTCGTCATACTTTGTATTGTTCCTCTCTGGGGTAGGCATGTTTTGGTAAATGTCAAAATCCAATATAGCGGATTCAAGATGGCGGACGGGAGTCAATTTGCTCCGATCCGGCTCAAAATCGATATCTGGGGGTTTCCGGGTTCAGTGTTTTTATTTTTGAGGTTTGTTTTGTGATTTTGCCATTATTCAAGATGGCTGCCATACAAAATTTTACAGGTCAATCATGTATTTCATTTTATCGCGGTATTTATTGCAGTTAGGATGGTACTTTCTTTGGAAATATGGTAGGTATGTATTAAGATAAACAATTGTGTTTGTCAAAAATTAAAAATGGCGGAACCAAGATGGCGGCCGGAAGTCATGTTGCTCTGATACGGCTGAAAATCGATATCTGGGGGTTGTCAAGGTCGCTGATTATAGATCTGAAGTATTTTTTGTGACTGTGTAAATTTTCAAGATGGCCGCCATACAAAATTTTGTAGGTGAATTATGTATTTGTTTTTATCGCGGAATTGATTGCAGGTAGGTTGGTAGTTTCTTTGGAAATAAGGTAGGTATGTATTAGGACAAAATATTGTGTTCGTCGAAAATCCAATATGTCGGATACAAGATGGCGGCCGGGTGTCAAGTTGCTCTGATCCGGCTGAAAATCGATGTCTGGTGGTTGTCGGGGTCAGTGTTTTTATTTAAATGGTTTGTTTTGAGATTTTGCCATTTTTCAAGATGGCTGCCATACAAAATGTTACAGGTAAATCATGTATTTCATTGTATAGCGGTATTTATTACAGGTCGGTTGATTGTTTCTTTGGAAATATGGTAGGCATGTATTTGGACAAAAAATTTTTTTTTCATATTTTAAAAATGGCGGCCGGGTGTCAAGTTACTCTGATTCGGGTCAAAATCGATATCTGGGGGATATCGGGGTAACTGATTATAAATATGTTTTTTTTGTGACTGCGTGAATTTTCAAGTTGGCCGCTATACAAAAGTCACATCCGGCACGCGGGCTTGCTTTAGATGCCCGCACACCCTGCACCCTTCCAGGACACCGGCACGCGGGCTGCTTTAGCTGCCCGCGCACCCAGCGCTCTACCTGGACACCGGCACGCGGGCTGCTCTAGCTGACCGCGCACCCCGCGCCCTACCTGGACACCGGCACGCGGGCTGCTTTAGCTGCCCGCGCACCCAGCGCTCTACCTGGACACCGGCACGCGGGCTGCTCTAGCTGACCGCGCACCCCGCGCCCTACCTGGACACAGGCACGCGGGCTGCTTTAGCTGCCCGCGCACCCAGCGCTCTACCTGGACACAGGCACGCGGGCTGCTTTAGCTGCCCGCGCACCCCGCGCCCTACCTGGACACCGGCACGCGGGCTGCTTTAGCTGCCCGCGCACCACTCACCTCACCAGCAATTTTGACATGTTATAAAAAAACAAAATGGCGGATTCGAGATGGCCGCTAAAACTAATATTGCTCCGATCTGTTTTGAAATCGTAGACAAGAAGTTTTTGGTGTAGCTGATCATAAATTTTAATTGATTTTTGGATTTTGTCAATTTTCAAGATGGCGGCTGATAAATACAAAACTTGCTCTGATTGGACTCAAAATTGACACCTGGGGGTTTCTTGAATTTCGGATTTCAGATTTGAGATTGATTTTGAAATTTTGTGATTTTTCAAGATGGCCGCCATACAAAAAGAACATGTTTAGGTCAGAACAGTATGTAATTATAAAAACTTGCGCCGCCCATACCCTAACTGGAAACCGGCACGCGCTGCTTCAACTGCCCGCGCACCACCCACCTCACCAGCAATTTTGACATATCATAGAAAAACAAAATGGCGTATTTAAAATGGCGGCTTAAACTAATCTTGCTCCGATCTGGCTAGAAATCGTAACTTATGGGTTTTATGGGTTGCTGATTATAGATTTTGCTGATTTTTGGATTTTGAGAATTTTCAAGATGGCGGCTGTTAAATACAAAACTTGCTCTGATTGGACTCAAAATTGACATCTGAGGGTTCTTTGGGATACTGACCTCAAATAGTATGTTGATTTTTAGATTTCAAGTATTTTCAAGATGGCCGCCATACAAAATAAATTTGTTTAGGCCAGAACAATATAAAATTAAAAACTTGCGCCGCCAAACAAACAACAGCTCAACAAAACACCGCGGGCTGCTTCAGCAGCCCGCGCACTACGCAACCACTAGTTACTATATATATAGCTGGAAACCCACTCACTCACTCACTCACTGACTGACATAATTGTTCTCCCAGAAGGAGGGTCGGGGGGTGAAAGTCGTGTATGGGAAAAGTGTGCAGGTGGTTTTGGTGAGTATGGGAAAATTCCGAAATCTTGGAAAATTGCTCCTCATCATGGAGTGACCCTGCGGCCTGGCCAAACTATAAGAGGTAGGGGGGTGGTTCTCAAACTAAACTAGGAGCACACCCTGGGCAGTTTTGACATTAGGTGAAAAAAATCCAAAATGGCGGAAATCAAGATGGCTGCCATACAAAATAAAAAGTTGAAAATCTGGAAAACGGTTGGAGATAGAGGGGGGGTGTTCGACCAAATGTCATAGAGGGCGGTGGGGGTCAAGTGCCGGTGGTCACGAAAATCCAAGATGGCGGATCCAAAATGGCGGCCGAAAAAAAACTTGCTCGGATCGGGATGAAATTTTGCATGCGGGTGGTCCTCGGGGAGCTTATTTGATATTTATTGTTTGTTTTTTGTTTTTTTCCATTTTTCAAGATGGCCGCCATACAAGGGTATTTTGTATGGGGAGCTTTTTTTGGCTCTGGCGTGGAAACGGTGTCCCCGAGGTGGGGGGTCGCCATACTATGTATTGTTCCACTCCGAGGTAGGCAACTTTTGGTATATGCCAAAATTCAAAATGGCGGAATCAAAATGGCGGCCGGGAGGCAATTTGCTCCGATCCGGCTCAAAATCGATATCTGGGGGTTTCCGGGGTCAGTGATTTTATTTTTGTGGTTTGTTTTGTGATTTTGCCATTTTTCAAGATGGCCGCCATACAAAATTTTGTAGGTGAATTATGTATTTGATTTTATCGCGGACATTTTCGCAGGTAGGTTGGTAGTTTCTTAGGAAATATGGTAGGTATGTATTAGGACAAAAAAATGTGTTAATCAAAAATTCAATATGGCGGATCCCAGATGGCGGCCGGGTGTCAAGTTGCTCTGATCCGGCTGAAAATCGATATCTGGTTGTTGCCGGGGCCGCTGATTATAGATCTGAAGTTGTTTTTGTGACAACGTGAATTTTCAAGATGGCCGCCATACAAAAGTAACATCCGGCTCGCGGGCTGCTTTAGCTGCCCGCGCACCCTGCACCTCACTGGCATATCGCCACGCGGGCTGCTTTAGCTGCCCGCGCACAACTCACCCCACCAGCAATTCTGACATGCTATTATAAAAACAAAATGGTGGATTTAAGATGGCGGCTGAAATTTATCTTGCTTCGATCTGGCTTGAAAACGTAGACAAGGGGTTTTTGGGGTAGCTTATCATAGAGTTTGGTTAGATTTTGGATTTTGACAGTTTTCAAGATGGCAGCTGATAAAAACACAACTTGCTCTGATTGGACTCAAAATTGACATCTGGGGGTGTTTAGGGTTTCTGATTTCAGGTTTGAGATTGTTTTTGACTATTTGTGATTTTTCAAGATGGCCGCCATACAACATCAAATTGAAAGGGCCCGAATCAAATTATAATTAAAGACTTGCGCCGCCATACAAAAGTCACATCCGGCACGCGGGCTGCTTTAGCTGCCCGCGCACCACACACGTCACCTGGACAAAGGCACGCGGGCTGCTTTAGCTGCCCGCGCACCACGCGCCTCACCTGCACACCGGCACGCGGGCTGCTTTAGCTGCCCGCGCAACCCGCACCCTACCAGGACACCGGCACGCGGGCTGCTTTAGCTGCCCGTGCACGCCGCACCCTGAACTGGAAAACGGCACGCGGGCTGCTTTAGCTGCCCGCGCACGCCACACCCTAACTGGAAACCGGCACGCGCTGCTTTAACTGCCCGCGCACCACTACCTCACCAGCAATTTTGACATATCATAGAAAAACAAAATGCTCCGATCTGGCTAGAAATCGTAACTTATGGGTTTTATGGGTTGCGGATAATAGATTTTGCTGATTTTTGGATTTTGAGAATTTTCAAGATGGCGGCTGTTAAATACAAAACTTGCTCTGATTGGACTCAAATTTGACATCTGAGGGTTCTTTGGGATACTGTCCTCAAATATTAAGTTGATTTTTAGATTTCAAGTATTTTCAAGATGGCCGCCATACAAAATAAATTTGTTTAGGCCAGAACAATATAAAATTAAAAACTTGCGCCGCCAAACAAACAACAGCTCAACAAAACACCGCGGGCTGCTTTAGCAGCCCGCGCACTACGCAACCACTAGTTACTATATATATAGCTGGAAACCCACTCACTCACTCACTCACTGACTGACATAATTGTTCTCCCAGAAGGAGGGTCGGGGGGTGAAAGTCGTGTATGGGAAAAGTGTGGAGGTGGTTTTGGTGAGTATGGGAAAATTCCGAAATCTTGGAAAACTGCTCCTCATCATGGAGTGACCCTGCGGCCTGGCTAAACTATAAGAGGTAGGGGGGTGGATCTCAAACTAATTTTGGAGCACACCCTGGGCAGTTTCAGATTTTGGTGAAAAAAATCCAAAATGGCTGAAAACAAGATGGCCGCCATACAAAATATAAAGTTGAATATCTCGCAAACGGTTAGAGATAGAGGGGGGGTGTTCGACCAAATGTCATAGAGGGCGGTGGGGGTCAAGTGCCGGTGGTCACGAAAATCCAAGATGGCGGATCCAAAATGGCGGCGGAAAAAAAAGTTGCTCGGATCGGGATGAAATTTTGCATGCGGATGGTCCTCTGGGAGCTGTTCTGATAATTTTGGTTTGTTTTTTGATTTTTCCATTTTTCAAGATGGCCGCCATACAAGGGTATTTTGTATGGGGAGATTATTTTGGCCCTGGCGCGGAAACGGTGTCCCCGAGGTGGGGGGTCGCCATACTTTGTATTGTTCCTCTCCGGGGTAGGCATGTTTTGGTAAATGTCAAAATCCAATATGGCGGATTCAAGATGGCGGCCGGGAGTCAATTTGCTCCGATCCGGCTCAAAATCGATATCTGGGGGTTTCCGGGGCCAATGATTTTATTTTGGTGGTTTATTTTGTGACTCTGCCATTTTTCAAGATGGCCGCCATACAAAATTTTGTAGGTAAATCATGTATTTCGTTGTATCGCGGAATTGATTGCAGGTAGGTTGGTAGTTTCTTTGGAAATACGGTAGGTATTTATGAGGACAAAAAATTGTGTTCTTTTAAAAATCAATATGGCGGATACAAGATGGCGGCCGGAAGTCAATTTGCTCCGATCCGGCTCAAAATCGATATCTGGGGGTTTCCGGGGTCAGTGTTTTTATTTTTGAGGTTTGTTTTGTGACTGTACCATTTTTCAAGATGGCCGCCATACAAAATTTTGTAGGTGAATCATGTATTTCATTGTAACTCGGGATTTATTGCAGGTCGGTTGGTAGTT
This sequence comes from Scrobipalpa costella, assembly GCA_949820665.1. Classification (NCBI taxonomy): domain Eukaryota; kingdom Metazoa; phylum Arthropoda; class Insecta; order Lepidoptera; family Gelechiidae; genus Scrobipalpa; species Scrobipalpa costella. The sequence continues at coordinate 4,308,650 of OX463307.1, read as the reverse complement.
TCTTTGGAAATATGGTGGGCATGTATTTGGACATTTTTTTTTTCATTTATTAAAAATGGCGGCCGGGTGTCAAGTTGCTCTGATCCGGATCAAAATCGATATCTGGGGGATATCGGGGTAACTGATTATAGATATGATTATTTTTTGTGACTGCGTGAATTTTCAAGATGGCCGCCATACAAAAGTCACATCCGGCACGCGGGCTGCTTTAGCTGCCCGCGCACCCCGCACCCTACCAGGACACAGGCACGCGTGCTGCTTTAGCTGCCCGCGCTCCCGCGCCCTACCTGGACACCGGCACGCGGGCTGCTTTAGCTGCCCGCGCACCCCGCACCCTACCAGGACACAGGCACGCGGGCTGCTTTAGCTGCCTGCGCTCCCGCGCCCTACCTGGACACCGGCACGCGGGCTGCTTTAGCTGCCCGCGCACCCGCGCCCTACGTGGACACCGGCACGCGGGCTGCTTTAGCTGCCCACGCACCCGCGCCCTACCTGGACACCGGCACGCGGGCTGCTTTAGCTGCCCGCGCACCACGTACCTCACCTGCACACCGGCACGCGGGCTGCTTTAGCTGCCCGCGCACCACGTACCTCACCTGCACACCGGCACGCGGGCTGCTTTAGCTGCCCGCGCACCACGTACCTCACCTGCACACCGGCACGCGGGCTGCTTTAGCTGCCAGCGCACCACGTACCTCACCTGCACACCGGCACGTGGGCTTCTTTAGCTGTCCGCGCACCCCGCACCTCACCAGCAATTTGACATGTTATAAAAACAAAATGGCGGCTAACACTAATCTTGCCTCGATTTGGCTTGAAATCGTAGACAAGCAATTTTTAGGGTAGCTGATCATAGATTTAGGTTGATTTTAGAATTTCGAGAATTTTTAAGATGGCGGCTGATAGAAAAAATACTTTCTCAGATTGGACTCAAAATTGACATCTGAGGGTTTTTTGGAATACTGACCTCAAATATTAAGTTGACTTTTAGATTTCAAGTATTTCAAGATGGCCGCCATATAAAATAAATAAATTTGTTTAGGGAAAAACTATAAATTAAATACTTGCGCCGCTCAACAAAACACCGCAGGCAAAACGACCGCGGGCTGCTTTAGCAGCCCGCGCACTACGCAACCACTAGTTACTATATATATAGCTGGAAACCCACTCACTCACTCACTCACTGACTGACATAATTGTTCTCCCAGAAGGAGGGTCGGGGGGTGAAAGTCGTGTATGGGAAAAGTGTGGAGGTGGTTTTGGTTAGTATGGGAAAATTCCGAAATCTTGAAAAACTGCTCCTCATCATGGAGTGACCCTGCGGCCTGGCTAAACTGTAAGAGGTAGGGGGGTGGATCTCAAACTAATTTTGGAGCACACCCTGGGCAGTTTCAGATTTTGGTGAAAACAATCCAAAATGGCGGAAAACAAGATGGCCGCCATACAAAATAAAAAGTTAAATATCTCGGAAACGGTTAGAGATAGAGGAGTGGTGTTCGACCAAATGTCATAGAGGGCGGTGGGGGTCAAGTGCCAGTGGTCACGAAAATCCAAGATGGCGGATCCAAAATGGCGGCCGAAACAAAAGTTGCTCTGATCAGGATGAAATTTTGCAAGCGGGTGGTCCTCGGGGAGCTTATTTGATATTTTTGGTTTGTTTTTTGATTATGCCATTTTTAAAGATGGCCGCCATACAAGGGTATTTTGTATGGGGAGCTTTTTTTGGCTCTGACGCGAAAACGGTGTCCCTGAGGTGGGGGGCCGCCATACTTTGTATTGTTCCTCTCCGGGGTAGGCATGTTTTGGTAAATGTCAAAATCCAATATGGCGGATTCAAGATGGCGGCCGGGAGTCAATTTGCTCCGATCCGGCTCAAAATCGATATCTGAGGGTTTTCGGGGTCAGTGTTTTTATTTTCCTGGTTTGTTTTGTGATTTGGCCATTTTTCAAGATGGCCGCCATACAAAATTTTGTAGGTTAATTATGTATTTCATTGTATCGCGAAATTTATCGCAGGTGGGTTAGTAGTTTGTTTGGAGATATGGTAGGTATGTAATAGGACATTAAATTAGGTTTTTCAAAAATCCAATATGGCGGATCCAAGATGACGGCTGGGTGTCAAGTTGCTCTGATCGGGCTCAAAATCAATATCTGGGGGTTTTCGGGGTCAGTATTTCTATTATTATAGTTTGTTTTGTGATTTTGGAATTTTTCAAGATGGCCGCTATACAAAATGTTACAGGTGAATCATGTATTTTATTGTATCGCGGTATTTGTTGCAGGTAGTTTGGTAGTTTCTTTGAAAATATGGTAGGTATGTATAAGATCAAAAAATTGTGTTTGTCAAAAAATTGTCAAAAATCCAATATGGCGGATCCAAGATGGCGGCCGGGTGTCAAGTTGCTCTGATCCGGCTGAAAATCGATATCTGGGTGTTGTCGGGGTCGCTGATTGTAGATCTGAAGTTTTTTTTGTGACTTCGTGAATTTTCAAGATGGCCGCCATACAAAAGTAACGTCCGGCACGCGGGCTGCTTTAGCTGCCCGCGCACCCCGCGCCCTACCTGGACACCGACACGCGGGCTGCTTTAGCTGCCCGCGCACCCCGCACTTCACTGGAATATCGGCACGCGGGCTGCTTTAGCTGCCCGCGCACCACGTACCAAACCTGCACACCGGCACGCGGGCTGCTTTAGCTGCCCGCGCACGCCGCACCCTACCAGGACACCTCACCAGCAATTTGACATTTATAAAAAACAAAATGGCGGCTAACACTAATCTTGCTCCGATCTGGCTTGAAATCGTATACAAGGGATTTTTGGGGTAGCTGATCATAAATTTTGGTTGAATTTTGGATTTCGAGAATTTTCAAGATGGCGGCTGATAGAAAAAGTTTTTGCTTAGATTGTACTCAAATTTGACATCTGAGGGTTGTTTGGGATACTGATGTCAAATATTAAGTATTTTTTCAGATATCAATCATTTTCAAGATGGCTGCCATACAAAATAAACACTATTAGGCCAGAACATTATAAAATTAAAAACTTGCGCCGGCAAACAAACAACAGCCCAACAAAACACCGCGGGCTGCTTTAGCAGCCCGCGCACTACGCAACCACTAGTTAATATATATATAGCTGGAAACCCACTCACTGACTGACATAATTGTTCTCCCAGAAGGAGGGTCGGGGGGTAAAAGTCTTGTATGGGAAAAGTGTGGAGGTTGTTTTGGTGAGTATGGGAAAATTCCGAAATCTTGGAAAAGTGCTCCTCATCATGGAGTGACCCTGCGGCCTGGCTAAACTATAAGAGGTAGGGGGGTGGTTCTCAAACTAATTTTGGAGCACACCCTGGGCAATTTCAGATTTTTGTGAAAAAAATCCAAAATGGCGGAAAACAAGATGGCTGCCATACAAAATAAAAAGTTGAATATCTCGAAAACGGTTAGAGATAGAGGGGGGGTGTTCGACCAAATGTCATAGAGGGCGGTGGGGGTCAAGTGCCAGTGGTCACGAAAATCCAAGATGGCGGATCCAAAATGGCGGCCGAATAAAAAGTTGCTCGGATCGGGATTAAATTTTGCAAGCGGGTGGTCCTCGGGGAGCTTATTTGATATTTTTGGTTTGTTTTTTGATTATGCCATTTTTCAAGATGGCCACCGTACAAGGGTATTTTGTATGGGGAGCTTTTTTTGGCTCTGACGCGGAAACGGTGTCCCTGAGGTGGGGGGCCGCCATACTTTGTATTGTTCCTCTCTGGGGTAGGCATGTTTTGGTAAATATCAAAATCCAATATGGCGGATTCTAGATGGCGGCCGGGAGTCAATTTGCTCCGAATCGGCTCAAAATCGATATCTGGGGGTTTCCGAGGTCAATTATTTTATTTTGGTGTTTTGTTTTGTGACTTTGCCATTTTTAAAGATGGCCGCCCTACAAAATATTACAGGTAAATCATGTATTTTATTGTATCGCGGTATTTATTGCAGGTAGGTTGGTAGTTTCTTTGGAAATATGGTAGGTATGTATTAGGACAAAAAATTGTGTTTGTCAAAAATCCAATATGGCGGATCCAAGATGGCGGCCGGGAGTAAAATTGCTCCGATCCGGCTGAAAATCGATATATGGGGGTTTTTGGGTTCGTGGACTACAGATTTGATCTTTTTTTTGTGACTGCGTGAATTTTCAAGATGGCCGACATACAAAATTTTGTAGGTAAATTATGTATTTCATTGTATCGCGGAATTTATTGCAGGTCGATTGGTAGATTTGGAATGATGGTAGGTATGTATAAGGACAAAAAATTGTGCGTGTTGAAAATCCAATATGGCGGATTCAAGATGGCGGCCGGGAGTAAAATTGCTCCGATCCGTCTCGAAATCGATGTCAGGGGGTTTTTGGGGTCAATGATTTAATTTCGATGGTTTTTTTTGTGACTGCCATTAATCAAGATGGCCGCCATACAAAATTTTGTAGGTGAATCATGTATTTCATTGTATCGCGGGATTAATTGCAGGTCGGTTGGTAGTTTCTTTGGATATATGGTAGGTATGTATTTGGACATTTTTTTTGTATATATTTTAAAAATGGCGGCCGGGTGTCAAGTTGCTCTGATCCAGGTCAAATTCAATATCTGGGGGTTATCAGGGTAACTGATTATAAACATGATCTTTTTTGTGACTGCGTGAATTTTTAAGATGGCCGCCAAACAAAAGTCACATCTGGCACGCGGGCTGCTTTAGCTGCTCGCGCACCTCGCGCCCTACCTGGACACCGGCACGCGGGCTGCTTTAGCTGCCCGCGCACCCCGCGCCCTACCTGGACACCGGCACGCGGGCTGCTTTAGCTGCCCGCGCACCCCGCGCCCTACCTGGACACCGGCACGCGGGCTGCTTTAGCTGCCCGCGCACCCCACACCCTACCTGGACACCGGCACGCGGGCTGCTTTAGCTGCTCCCATACACGACTTTCACCCCCCGACCCTCCTTCTGGGAGAACAATTATGTCAGTCAGTGAGTGAGTGAGTGAGTGGGTTTCCAGCTATATATATAGTAACTAGTGGTTGCGTAGTGCGCGGGCTGCTAAAGCAGCCCGCGGTCGTTGTGCCTGCGGTGTTTTGTTGGGCAGCGCAAGTCTTTAATTAGAATTTGATTCGGGCCCTTTCAATTTGATTTTGTATGGCGGCCATCTTGAAAAATCACAAATAGTTAAAAACAATCTCAAACCTGAAATCAGAAACCAAAAACACCCCCAGATGTCAATTTTGAGTCCAATCAGAGCAAGTTTTGTTTTTATTAGCCGCCATCTTGAAAATTCTCAAAATCCAACAAACAACAAAATCTATGATCAGCTACCCCTTATACCAGTAAGTTATGATTTCTAGCCAGATCGCAGCAAGATTAGTTTTAGCCGCCATCTTGAATCCGCCATTTTGTTTTTTTATGACATGTCAAAATAGCTGGTGAGGTGTGTCCTGCGTGCCGGTGTCCAGGTAGGCTGCGGGGTGCGCAGGCAGCTAAAGCAGCCCGCGTGTCGGTGTTCAGGTAGGGCGCGAGGTGCGCGGGCAGCTAAAGCAGCCCGCGTGTCGGTGTCCAGGTAGGGCGCGGGGTGCGCGGGCTGCTAAAAGCTAAAGCAGCCCGTGTGCCAAATGTGACTTTTGTATGGCGGCCATCTTGAAAATTTTTAAAATCTACAAATCAACCTAATATCCAAGGTCAGTAACCCAAGAAACCCCTAAATGTCAATTTTGAGTTCAATCAGAGCAATTTTGTTTTTATTAGCCGCCATCTTGAAAATTCTCAAAATCCAAAAATCAAAACAAATATCCCCCTAAAACCCGTAAGTTACGATTTCTAGTTAGATCGGAGCATGATTAGTTTTAAATTCTAAATTTAAATCCGCCTTTTGTTTTTCTATAACATATCAAAATAGCTGGTGAGTTGTGCGCGGGCAGCTAAAGCAGCCCGCGAGCCGGTATGCGGGTGGTGTGCGGGGTGCACGGGTAGTTAAAGCAGCCCTCATGCCGGTGTCCAGATAGGGCGCGGGGTGCGCGGGAAGCTAAAGCAGCCCGCGTTCCGATGTCCATGTAGGGCGCGGGGTGCGCGGGCAGCTAAAGCAGCCCGCGTTCCGGTGTCCAGGTAGGGCGCGTGGTGCGCGGGAAGCTAAAGCAGCCCGCGTGCCGGTGTCCACGTAGGGCGCTGGGTGCGCGGGCAGCTAAAGCAGCCCGCGTGCCGGTGTCCAGGTAGGGTGCGGGGAGCGCGGGCAGCTAAAGCAGCCCGCGTTCCGTTGTCCTGGTAGGGTGCGAGGTGCGCGGGCAGCTAAAACAGCCCGCATGCCGGATGTGACTTTTGTTTGGCGGCCATCTTTAAAATTCACGCAGTCACAAAAAAATAATCATTTTATAATCAGTAACCCTGATGTCCCCCAGATATCGATTTTGACCCGAATCAGAGCAACTTGACACCCGGCCGCCATTTTTGAAAGATAAAAAAAAAAATTGTCTAAATACATACCTACCACGTTTCCAAAGAAACTACCAACCGACCTGCAATTAATCCCGCGATACAATGAAATACATGATTCACCTACAAAATTGTGTATGGCGGCCATCTTGATTAATGGCAGTCACAAAATAAAAACCATCGAAATTAAATCATTAACCCCAAAAACCCCCTGATATCAATTTTGAGACGGATCGGAGCAATTTTACTCCCGGCCGCCATCTTGAATCCGCCATATTGGATTTTCGACACGCACAATTTTTTGTCCTTATACATACCTACCATAATTCCAAAGCATCTACCAATCGACCTGTAATAAATTCCGCGATACAATGAAATACATGATTTACCTACAAAATTTTGTATGGCGGCCATCTTGAAAATTCACGCAGTCACAAAAAATGATCAAATCTGTAATCCACGAACCCAAAACCCCCAGATATCGATTTTCAGCCGGATCAGAGCAAATTGACACCCGGCCGCCATCTTGGTTCCGCCATATTGGATTTTTGACGAACACAATTTTTTGTCCTAATACATACCTACCATATTTCCAAAGAAAATACCAACCTACCTGCAATAAATACCGCGGTAAAATGAAATACATGATTGACTTGTAACATTTTGTATGGCGGCCATCTTGAAAAATAGCAAAATCACAAAACAAACCTCAAAAATAAAAACACTGACCCCGGAAACCCCCAGATATCGATTTTGAGCCAGATCGGAGCAAATTGACTCCCGGCCGCCATCTTGAATCCGCCATATTGGATTTTGACATTTACCAAAAGTTGCCTACCCTGGAGAGGAACAGTACAAAGTATGGCGACCCCCCACCTCGAGGACACCGTTTCCGCGCCAGAGCCAAAAAAAGATCCCCATACAAAATACCCTTGTATGGCGGCCATCTTGAAAAATGGAAAAATCAAAAAACGAATGAGAAATATCAAATAAGCTACCTAAAGACTACCCCCATGCAAAATTTCATCCCGATCAGAGCAACTTTTATTTCGGCCGCCATTTTGATTCCGCCATTTTGAATTTTGACATATACCAAAATTTGCCTTACCCAAAGTAGAACAATACATAGTATGACGACCCCCCACATCGGGGACACCATTTCCAAGCCAGAGCCAAAAAAAGCTCCCCATACAAAATACCCTTGTATGGCGGCCATCTTGAAAAATGAAAAAAGCAAAAAACAAACAATAAATATCAAATAAGCTCCCCGAGGACCACCCGCATGCAAAATTTCATCCCGATCCGAGCAATTTTTTTTTCGGCCGCCATTTTGGATCCGCCATCTTGGATTTTCGTGACCACCGGCACTTGACCCCCACCGCCCTCTATGACATTTGGTCGAACACCCCCCCTCTATCTCCAACCGTTTCAGAGATATTCAACTATTTATTTTGTATGGCAGCCATCTTGTTTTCCGCCATTTTGGATTTTTTTCACCAAAATCTGAAATTGCCCAGGGTGTGCTCCAAAATTAGTTTGAGAACCACCCCCCTTCCTCTTTTAGTTTAGCCAGGCCGCAGGGTCACTCCATGATGAGGAGCAGTTTTCCAAGATTTCGGAATTTTCCCATACTCACCAAAGCCATCTTCACACTTATTCCATACACGACTTTCACCCCCCGACCCTCCTTCTGGGAGAACAATTATGTCAGTCAGTGAGTGAGTGAGTGAGTGGGTTTCCAGCTATATATATAGTAACTAGTGGTTGCGTAGTGCGCGGGCTGCTAAAGCAGCCCGCGGTGTTTTGTTGGGCTGTTGTATGTTTGGCGGCGCAAATTTTTAATTTTATATTGTTCTGGCCTAAACATGTTTTTTTTGTATGGCGGCCATCTTGAGAATGCTTGAAACCTAAAAATCAATTTAATAATCGAGGTCAGTATCCCAAATAACCCTAAGATGTCAATTTTGAGTCCAATCAGAGCAAGTTCTGTTTTTAACAGCCGCCATCTTGAAAATTCTCAATATCCAAAAATCAGCAAAATCTATGATCAGTAACCCATAAAACCCGTTAGTTACGATTTCTAGCCAGATCGCAGCAAGATTAGTTTTAGCCGCCATTTTGTTTTTTTATGACATGTCAAAATAGCTGGTGAGGTGTGTGGTGCGCGGGCAGCTAAAGCAGCCCGCGTGCCAGTTCCCAGGTAGGGCACGGGGTGCGCGGGCAGCTAAAGCAGCCCGCGTTCCGGTGTCCAGGTAGGGCGCGGGGTGCGCGGGCAGCTGAAGCAGCCCGCGTGCCGGTGTCCAGGTAGGGCGCGGGGTGCGCGGGCAGCTAAAGCAGCCCGCGTGCCGGTGTCCTGGTAGGGTGCGGGGTGCGCGGGCAGCTAAAGCAGCCCGCGTGCCGGTGTCCAGGTAGGGCGCGGGGTGCGCGGGCAGCTAAAGCAGCCCGCGTGCCGGTGTCCTGGTAGGGTGCGGGGTGCGCGGGCAGCTAAAGCAGCCCGCGTGCCGGAAGTGACTTTTGTTTGGCGGCCATCTTTAAAATTCACTAAGTCACAAAAAAATAATCATGTTTATAATCAGTAACCCTGATATCCCCCAGATATCGATTTTGACCCGGATCAGAGCAACTTGACACCCGGCCGCCATTTTTAAAATATAAAAAAAAAGAATTAGTCCAAATACATACCTACCATATTTCCAAAGAAACTACCAACCGACCTGCAATTAATCCCGCGATACAATTAAATACATGATTCACCTACAAAATTTTGTATGGCGGCCATCTTGATTAATGGCAGTCACAAAAAAAAACCATCGAAATTAAATCATTGACCCCAAAACCCCCTGATATCGATTTTGAGACCGATTGGAGCAATTTTAATCTCGGCCGCCATCTTGAATCTGCCATATCGGATTTTCGACACGCACAATTTTTTGTTCTTATACATACCTACCATAATTCCACAGCATATACCAATCGACCTGCAATAAATTCCGCGATACAATGAAATACATGATTCACCTACAAAATTTTGTATGGCGGCCATCTTGAAAATTTACACAGTCACAAAAAATACTTCAGATCTATAATCAGCGACCCCGACAACCCCCAGATATCGATTTTCAGCCCGATCAGAGCAACTTGACACCCGGCCGTCATCTTGGATCCGCCATATTGGATTTTTGACAAAATAAATTTAATGTCCTATTACATACCTACCATATCTCCAAACAAACTACTAACCCATCTGCAAAAATTTCCACGATACAATGAAATACATGAATCACCTACAAAATTTTGTATGGCGGCCATCTTGAGAAATTGCGAAATCACAAAAGAAACCATAAAAATAAAAACACTGACCCCGAAAACCCCCAGATATCCATTTTGAGCCGGATCGGAGCAAATTGACTCCCGGCCGCCATCTTGAATCCGCCATATTGAATTTTGACATTTACCAAAACTTGCCTACCCCGAAGAGGAACAATACAAAGTATGGCGACCCCCCACCTCGGGGACACCGTTTCCGCCCCAGAGCCAAAAAAAGCTCCCCATACAAAATACCCTTGTATGGCGGCCATCTTGAAAAATGGAAAAATCAAAAAACAAACCAAAAATATCAGAAAAGCTTCCAGAGGACCACCCGCATGCAAAATTTCATCCCGATCCGAGCAATTTTTTTTTCGGCCGCCATTTTTTATCCGCCATCTTGGATTTTCGTGACCACCGGCACTTGACCCCTACCGCCCTCTACGACATTTGGTCGAACACCCCCCCTCTATCTCTATCCGTTTCCGAGATATTCAACTTTTTATTTTGTATGGCAGCCATCTTGTTTTCCGCCATTTTGGATTTTTTTCACCAAAATCTGAAATTGCCCAGGGTGTGCTCCAAAATTAGTTTGAGAACCACCCGCCTACCTCTTATAGTTTAGCCAGGCCGCAGGGTCACTCTATGATGAGGAGCAGTTTTTCAAGATTTCGGAATTTTCCCATACTCACCAAAACCACCTCTACACTTTTCCCATACACGACTTTCACCCCCCGACCCTCCTTCTGGGAGAACAATTATGTCAGTCAGTGAGTGAGTGGGTTTCCAGCTATATATATAGTAAAGTGGTTGCGTAGTGCGCGGGCTGCTAAAGCAGCCCGCGGTGTTTTGTTGGGCTGTTGTGTGTTTGGCGGCGCAAGTTTTTAATTTTATATTGTTCTGGCCTAAACATGTTTTTTTTTTTATGGCGGCCATCTTGAGAATGCTTGAAATCTAAAAATCAACTTAATAATCGAGGTCAGTATCCCAAATAACCCTAAGATGTCAATTTTGAGTCCAATCAGAGCAAGTTCTGTTTTTAAAAGCCGCCATCTTGAAAATTCCCAATATCCAAAAATCAGCAAAATCTATGATCAGTAACCCATAAAACCCGTTAGTTACGATTTCTAGCCAGATCGCAGCAAGATTAGTTTTAGCCGCCATCTTGAATCCGCCATTTTGTTTTTTTATGACATATCAAAATAGCTGGTGAGGTGTGTGGTGCGCGGGCAGCTAAAGCAGCCCGCGTGCCAGTTCCCAGGTAGGGTGCGGCGGGCGCGGGCAGCTAAAGCAGCCCGCGTGCCGGTGTGCGGGTAGGGTGCGGGGTGCGCGGGCAGCTAAAGCAGCCCGCGTGCCGGTACCCAGGTAGGGCACGGGGTGCGCGGGCAGCTAAAGCAGCCCGCGTTCCCGTGTCCAGGTAGGGCGCAGGGTGCGCGGGCAGCTAAAGCAGCCCGCGTGCCGGTGTCCTGGTAGGGTGCGGGGTGCGCGGGCAGCTAAAGCAGCCCGCGTTCCGGTGTCCAAGTAGGGCGCGGGGTGCGCGGGCAGCTAAAGCAGCCCGCGTGCCGGTGTCCTGGTAGGGTGCGGGGTGCGCGGGCAGCTAAAGCAGCCCGCGTGCCGGTGTCCAGGTAGAGCGCGGGATGCGCGGGCAACTAAAGCAGCCCGCGTGCCGGTGTCCTGGTAGGGTGCGGGGTGCGCGGGCAGCTAAAGCAGCCCGCGTGCCGGTGTCCAGGTAGGGCGCGGAGTGCGCGGGCAGCTAAAGCAGCCCGCGTGCCGGATGTGACTTTTGTTTGGCGGCCATCTTTAAAATTCACGCAGTCACAAAAAAATAATCATGTTTATAATCAGTAACCCTGATATCCCCCAGATATCGATTTTGACCCGGATCAGAGCAACTTGACACCCGGCCGCCATTTTTAAAATATAAAAAAAAGAATTAGTCCAAATACATACCTACTATATTTCCAAAGAAACTACCAACCGACCTGCAATTAATCCCGCGATACAATGAAATACATGATTCACCTACAAAATTTTGTATGGCGGCCATCTTGAAAATTTACACAGTCACAAAAAATACTTCAGATCTATAATCAGCGACCCCGACAACCCCCAGATATCGATTTTCAGCCGTATCAGAGCAACTTGACTTCCAGCCGCCATCTTGGTTCCGCCATTTTAATTTTTTGACAAACACAATTTTTTGTCCTAATACAAACCTACCGTATTTCCAAAGAAACTACCAACCTACCTGCATTAAATTCCGCGATACAATGAAATACATGATTTACCTACAAAATTTTGTATGGCGGCCATCTTGAAAAATGGTAGATTCACAAAACAAACCTCCAAAATAAAATCTTTGACCCCGAAAACCCCCCAGATATCGATTTTGAGCCGGATCGGAGCAAATTGACTCCCGGCCGCCATCTTGAAACCGCCATATTGAATTTTGACATTTACCAAAAGTTGCCTACCCCGGAGAGGAACAATACAAAGTATGGCGACCCCCCACCTCGGGGACACCGTTTCCGCGTCAGAGCCAAAAAATTCGCCCCATACAAAATACCCTTGTATGGCGGCCATCTTGAAAAATTAAAAATTCTAAAAACTAACCTAAAATATCAAATAAGCTCCCCAAGGACTACCCGCATGCAAAATTTCATCCCGATCGGTGCAACTTTTTTTTTGGCCGCCATTTTGGATCCGCCATCTTGGATTTTCGTGACCACCAGCACTTGACCCCCACCGCCCTCTATGACATTTGGTCGAACACCCCCCATCTATCTGCAACCGTTTCCGAGATTTTCAACTTTTTATTTTGTATGGCGGCCATCTTGTTTTCCGCCATTTTGTTTTTTTTTCACCAAAAACTGAAATTGCCCAGGGTGTGCTCCAAAATTAGTTTGAGAACCACCCGCCTACCTCTTATAGTTTAGCCAGGCCGCAGGGTCACTCCATGATGAGGAGCAGTTTTCCAAGATTTCGGAATTTTCCCATACTCACCAAAGCCATCTTCACACTTATTCCATACACGACTTTCACCCCCCGACCCTCCTTCTGGGAGAACAATTATGTCAGTCAGTGAGTGAGTGGGTTTCCAGCTATATATATATTAACTAGTGGTTGCGTAGTGCGCGGGCTGCTAAAGCAGCCCGCGGTCGTTGTGCCTGCGGTGTTTTGTTGGGTGGCGCAAGTGTTTAATTTTATATTGTTCTAGCCTAAACATTTTATTTTTGTATGGCGGCCATCTTGAAAAATCATAAATTTTCAAAAGCAATCTCAAACCTGAACTCAGAAACCCAAAAAACCCACATTTGTAAATTTTGAGTCCAATCAGAGCAAGTCTTGTTTTTAACAGCCGCCATCTTGAAAATTCTTAAAATCCAAAAATCAAAACAAATATCCCCCTAAAACCCGCAAGTTACGATTTCTAGTTAGATCGGAGCATGATTAGTTTTAAATTCAAAATTTAAATCCGCCTTTTGTTTTTCTATAATATGTCATAATAGCTGATGAGGTGGTAATAGTGGTTGCGTAGTGCGCGGGCTGCTAAAGCAGCCCGCGGTCGTTGTGCCTGCGGTGTTTTGTTGGGCGGCGCAAGTCTTTAATTATAATTTGATTCGGGCCCTTTCATTTGATTTTGTATGGCGGCCATCTTGAAAAATCACAAATAGGTAAAAACAATCTCAAACCTGAAATCAGAAACCAAAAACTCCCCCAGATGTCAATTTTGAGTCCAATCACAGCAAGTTTGTTTTTATCAGCCGCCATCTTGAAATTTCTCAAAGTCCAAAAATCAACCAAAAAATTCTGATGTTCAACCAACTATTTCTAGTCAGATCGCAGCAAGATAAGTTTTAGCCGCCATCTTAAATACGCCATTTTGTTTTTCTATGACATATCAAAATTGCTGGTGAGGTGGGTGGTGCGCGAGCAGCTAAAGCAGCCCGCGTGCCGGTGTGCAGGTGAGGTGCGTGGTGCGCGGGCAGCTAAAGCAGCCCGCGAGCCGGTGTCCAGGTAGGGCGCGGGGTGCGCGGGCAGCTAAAGCAGCGCGCGTGCCGGTGGCCAGGTAGGGTGCAGGGTGCGCGGGCAGCTAAAGCAGCCCGCGTGCCGGTGTCCAGTTAGGGCGCGGGGTGCGCGGGCAGCTAAAGCAGCCCGCGAGTCGGTGTGTGGGTGGGGTGCAGGGTGCGCGGGCAGCTAAAGCAGCCCGCGTGCCGGTGTCCAGGTAGGCTGCGGGGTGCGCGGGCAGCTAAAGCAGCCCGCGTGTCGGTGTCCAGGTAGGGCGCGGGGTGCGCGGGCAGCTAAAGCAGCCCGCGTGCCGGTGTCCAGGTAGAGCGCGGGGTGCGCTGGCAGCTAAAGCAGCCCGCGTGCCGTTGTCCAGGTAGAGCGCGGGGTGCGGCTGTGCCAGATGTGACTTTTATATGGCGGCCATCTTGAAAATTCAAGTTGTCATAAAAAAAACTTCAGATCTATAATCAGCGACCCCAAAAACCCCCAGATACCGATTTTAAGCCGGATCAGAGAAACATGACACCCGGCCACAATTTTGGATCCGCCATTTTTAATTTTTGACAAACTCAATTTTTGTCCTCATACATACTTACCATATTTCCAAAGAAGCTACCAACCTACCTACACTAAATTCCGCGATACAAAGAAATACATGATTTACCTACAAAATTTTGTATGGCAGCCATCTTGAAAAATGGTACAGTCGCAAAACAAACCATCAAAATATAATTATTGACCCCGACAACCACAAGATATCGATTTGAGCCGGATCGGAACAACTTGACAACCGGCCGCCATCTTGGATCCGCCATATTGGATTTTTGACAAACACATTTTTTTGTCCTCATACATACCTACCATTTTTCCAAAGAAACTACCGACCTACCTGCAATAAATACCGCAATACAATGAAATACATGATTTACCTGTAACATTATGTAGGGCGGCCATCTTTAAAAATGGCAGACTCACAAAAAAAACCATCAAAATAAAATCATTGACCCCAAAAACCCCCAGATATCGATTTTGAGCCGGATCGGAGCAAATTGACTCCCGGCCGCCATCTTGAATCCGCCATATTGGATTTTGACATTTACCAAAACATGCCTACCCCGGAGAGGAACAATACAAAGTATGGCGACCCCCCACCTCGGGGACACCGTTTCCGCGCCAGAGCCAAAAAAAGCTCCCCATACAAAATACCCTTGTATGGCGGCCATCTTGAAAAATGAAAAATTCAAAAAACGAACCTAAAATATCAAATAAGCTCCCCGAGGACTACCCTCATGCAAAATTTCATCCCGATCATTGCAACTTTTTTTTTGGCCGCCATTTTGGATCCGCCATCTTGGATTTTTATGACCACTGGCAGATGACCCCCACGGCCCTCTATGACATTTGGTCGAACACCCCCCTTCTACCTCCAACCGTTTTCGAGATATTCAACTATTTATTTTGTATGGCAGCCATCTTGTTTTCCGCCATTTTGGTTTTTTTTCACCAAAATCTGAAATTGCCCAGGGTGTGCTCCTAGTTTAGTTTGAGAACCATCCCCCTACCTCTTATAGTTTAGCCAGGCCGCAGGGTCACTCCATGATGAGGAGCAATTTTCCAAGATTTCGGAATTTTCCCATACTCACCAAAACCACCTCCACACTTTTCCCATACACGACTTTCACCCCCCGACCCTCCTTCTGGGAGAACAATTATGTCAGTCAGTGAGTGAGTGAGTGAGTGGGTTTCCAGCTATATATATATTAACTAGTGGTTGCGTAGTGCGCGGGCTGCTAAAGCAGCCCGCGGTCGTTTTGCCTGCGGTGTTTTGTTGAGCGGCGCAAGTATTTAATTTATAGTTTTTCCCTAAACAAATTTATTTATTTTATATGGCGGCCATCTTGAAATACTTGAAATCTAAAAGTCAACTTAATATTTGAGGTCAGTATTCCAAAAAACCCTCAGATGTCAATTTTGAGTCCAATCTGAGAAAGTATTTTTTCTATCAGCCGCCATCTTAAAAATTCTCGAAATTCTAAAATCAACCTAAATCTATGATCAGCTACCCTAAAAATTGCTTGTCTACGATTTCAAGCCAAATCGAGGCAAGATTAGTGTTAGCCGCCATTTTGTTTTTATAACATGTCAAATTGCTGGTGAGGTGCGGGGTGCGCGGACAGCTAAAGAAGCCCACGTGCCGGTGTGCAGGTGAGGTACGTGGTGCGCTGGCAGCTAAAGCAGCCCGCGTGCCGGTGTGCAGGTGAGGTACGTGGTGCGCGGGCAGCTAAAGCAACCCGCGTGCCGGTGTGCAGGTGAGGTACGTGGTGCGCGGGCAGCTAAAGCAGCCCGCGTGCCGGTGTGCAGGTGAGGTACGTGGTGCGCGGGCAGCTAAAGCAGCCCGCGTGCCGGTGTCCAGGTAGGGCGCGGGTGCGTGGGCAGCTAAAGCAGCCCATCCAGCCGTGTAGCTGATCATAAATTTTGGTTGATTTTTGGATTTTGTCAATTTTCAAGATGGCGGCTGATAAATACAAAACTTGCTCTGATTGGACTCAAAATTGACACCTGGGGGTTTCTTGAATTTTGGATTTCAGATTTGAGATTGATTTTGAAATTTTGTGATTTTTCAAGATGGCCGCCATACAAAAAGAACATGTTTAGGTCAGAACAGTATGTAATTAAAAAAACTTGCGCCGCCCAACAAAACACCGCAGGCACAACGACCGCGGGCTGCTTTAGCAGCCCGCGCACTACGCAACCACTAGTTACTATATATATAGCTGGAAACCCACTCACTCACTCACTCACTGACTGACATAATTGTTCTCCCAGAAGGAGGGTCGGGGGGTGAAAGTCGTGTATGGGAAAACTGTGGAGGTGGCTTTGGTGAGTATGGGAAAATTCCGAAATTTTGGAAAATTGCTCCTCATCATGGAGTGACCCTGCGGCCTGGCTAAACTATAAGAGGTAGGCGGGTGGTTCTCAAACTAATTTTGGAGCACACCCTGGGCCATTTCAGATTTTGGTGAAAAAATTCCAAAATGGCTGAAAACAAGATGGCCGCCATACAAAATAAAAAGTTGAATATCTCGGAAACGATTAGAGATAGAGGGGGGGAGTTCGACCAAATGTCATAGAGGGCGGTGGGGGTCAAGTGCTGGTGGTCACGAAAATCCAAGATGGCGGATCCAAAATGGAGGCCGAAAAAAAAGTTGCTCGGATCGGGATGAAATTTTGCATGCAGGTAGTCCTCGGGAAGCTTATTTGATATTTTTAGTTCCTTTTTTGATTCTTCTATTTTTCAAGATGGCCGCCATACAAGGGTATTTTGTATTGGGAGCTTTTTTTGGCTCTGGCGCGGAAACGGTGTCCCCGAGGTGGGGGGTTGCCATACTTTGTATTGTTCCTCTCCGGGGAAGGCATGTTTTTGTTATTGTCAAAATCCAATATGGCGGATTCAAGATGGCGGCCGGGAGTCAATTTGCTCCGATCCGGCTCAAAATCGATATCTGGGGGTTTTTGGGGTCAATGATTTTATTTTGGTGGTTTGTTTTGTGACTCTACCATTTTTCAAGATGGCCGCCATACAAAATTTTGTAGGTAAATCATGTATTTCATTGTATCGCGGAATTTAATGCAGGTAGGTTGGTAGTTTCCTTGGAAATACGTTAGATATGTATGAGGACAAAATATTGTGTTTGTTTAAAAACCAATATGGCGGATCCAAGATGGCGGCCGGTTGTCAAGTTGCTCCGATCCGGCTCAAAATCAATATCTGGTGGTTGTTGGGGTCAGTGTTTTTATTTTTGAGGATTGTTTTGTGACTGTACCATTTTTCAAGATGGCCGCCATACAAAATTTTGTAGGTTAATTATGTATTTCATTGTATCGAGAAATTTATTGCTGGTGGGTTAGTAGTTTGTTTGGAGATATGGTTGGTATGTAATAGAACATTAAATTAAGTTTGTCAAAAATCCAATATGGCGGATCTAAGATGGTGGTCAGGAGTCATGTTTCTCTGATCCGGCTTAAATTCGGTATCTGGGGGTTTTTGGGGTCGCTGATTATAGATCTGAAGTTTTTTTTATGACTACGTGAATTTTCAAGATGGCCGCCATATAAAAGTCACATCCGGCACGCGGGCTGCTTTAGCTGCCCGCGCACCACACACGTCACCTGGACACCGGCACGCGGGATGCTTTAGCTGCCCGCGCACCCCACGCCCTACCTGGACACCGGCACGCGGGCTGCTTTAGCTGCCCACTCACCCCGCGCCCTACCTGGACACCGGCACGCGGGCTGCTTTAGCTGCCCGCGCACCCCGCGCCCTACCTTGACACCGGCACGCGGGCTGCTTTAGCTGCCCGCGCACCCCGCAACCTACCAGGACACAGGCACGCGGGCTGCTTTAGCTGCCCGCGCACCCCGCGCCCTACCTAGACACCGGCACGCGGGCTGCTCGCTCACCCCGCAACCTACCAGGTCACAGGCACGCGGGCTGCTTTAGCTGCCCGCGCACCCCGCGCCCTACCTAGACACCGGCACGTGGGCTGCTTTAGCTGCCCGCGCACCCCGCACCCTACCAGGACACCGCGCACGCGGGCTGCTTTAGCTGCCCGCGCACCCCGCACCCTACCAGGGCACCGGCACGTGGGCTGCTTTAGCTGCCCGCGCACGCCGCACCCTGACCTGGAAAACGGCACGCGGGCTGCTTTAGCTGCCCGCGCACCCCGCGCCCTACCTGTACACAGGCTCGCGGGCTGCTTTAGCTGCCCGCGCACCCTGCGCCCTACCTGGCAACCGGCACGCGGGCTGCTTTAGCTGCCCGCGCACCCCGCACCCTACCTGGACCGGTGTACGCGGGCTGCTTTAGCAATTTTGACAAGTTATAATAAAACAAAATGGCGGATTCAAGATGGCGGCAAACACTTCTTTTGCTCCGATCAGGCTTGTAATCGCAGGCAAGAAGTTTTTGAGGTAGCTGTTCATAGATTTTTGTTGATTTTTGGATTTTGAGAATTTTCAAGATGGAGGCTGATAAAAACAAAACTTGCCTGATTGGACTCAAAATTGACATTTGGGGCTTTCTTGGGTTACTTACCTTGGATATAAGGTGGATTTGTAGATTTCGAAAATTTTCAAGATGACCGCAATACAAAATAAATTAGAAAGTGCCCGAATGAAATTATAATTAAAGACTTGCGCCGCCCAACAAAAGACCGCAGGCACAACGACCGCGGGCTGCTTTAGCAGCCCGCGCACTACGCAACCACTAGTCTATATATATAAAGCTGCAGACCCACTGACTCACTGACTCACTGACAGAATTGTTCTCCCAGAAGGAGGTCCGGGGGGTGAAAGTGATGTATGGGAAAAGTGTGGAGGTGTTTTTGGTGAGTATGGGAAAATTCCGAAATCTTGGAAAACTGCTCCTCATCATGGAGTGACCCTACAGCCTGGCTAAACCATAAGAGGTAGGTGGGTGATTCTCAAACTAATTTTGGAGCACACCCTGGGCAGTTTCAGTTTTTGGTGAAAAAAATCGAAAATGGCGGAAAACAAGATGGCTGCCATACAAAGTAAAAAGTTGAATATCTCGGAAACGGTTGGAGATAGAGGGGGGGTGTTCGACCAAATGTCATAGAGGGCGGTGGGGGTCAAGTGCCGATTGGCACGAAAATCCAAGATGGCGGATCCAAAATGGCGGCCGAAAAAAAAGTTGCTCTGATCGGGATAAAATTTTGCATGCGGATAGTCTTTAGAGAGCTTATTTGATATTTCTCATTCGTTTTTTGATTTTTCCATTTTTCAAGATGGTCGCCATACAAGGGTATTTTGTTTGGGGATCTTTTTTTGGCTCTGGCGCGGAAACGGTGTCCCCGAGTTGGGGGGTCGCCATACTTTGTATTGTTCCTCTTCGGGGTAGGCAACTTTTGGTAAATGTCAAAATCCAATATGGCGGATTCAAGATGGCGGCCTGGAGTCAATTTGCTCCGATCCGGCTCAAAATCGATATCTGGGGGTATCCGGGGTCAGTGTTTTTATTTTTTAGGTTTGTTTTGTGATTTTGCTATTTTTCAAGATGGCCGCCATACAAAATGTTACAAGTCAATCATGTATTTCATTTTACCGCGGTATTTATTGCAGGTAGGTTGGTATTTTCTTTGGAAATATGGTAGGTATGTATTAGGACAAAAAATTGTGTTCGTCAAAAATCCAATATGGCGGAACCAAGATGGCGGCCGGGTGTCAATTTGCTCTGATCCGGCTGAAAATCGATATCTGGGGGTTTTGGGTTCGTGGATTACAGATTTGATCATTTTTTGTGACTGCGTGAATTTTCAAGATGGCCGCCATACAAAATTTTGTAGGTAAATCATGTATTTCATTGTATCGCGGAATTTATTGCAGGTCGATTGGTAGATGCTTTGGAATTATGGTAGGTATGTATAAGGACAAAAAATTGTGCGTGTCGAAAATCCAATATGGCGGATTCAAGATGGAAGCCGGGACTAAAATTGCTCCGATCCGTCTCAAAATCGATATCGGGGGTTTTTGGGGTTAATGATTTAATTTCGATGGTTTTTATTTTGTGACTGCCATTAATCAAGATGGCCGCCATACAAAATTTTGTAGGTGAATCATGTATTTCATTGTATCGCGGGATTAATTGCAGGTCGGTTGGTAGTTTCTTTGGAAACATGGTAGGTATGTATTTAGACAATTTTTTTTTTTATCTTTTAAAAATGGCGGCCGGGTGTCAAGTTGCTCTGATTCGGGTCAAAATCGATATCTGGGGGATATCAGGGTTACTGATTAAAAAATGATTATTTTTTTGTGACTGCGTGAATTTTAAAGATGGCCACCAAACAAAAGTCACATCCGGCATGCGGGCTGTTTTAGCTGCCCGCGCACCTCGCACCCTACCAGGACAACGGAACGCGGGCTGCTTTAGCTGCCCGCGCTCCCCGCACCCTACCTGGACACCGGCACGCGGGCTGCATTAGCTGCCCGCTCACCACGCGCCCTACCTGGACACCGGAACGCGGGCTGCTTTAGCTGCCCGCGCACCCCGCGCCCTATCTGGACACCGGCATGAGGGCTACTTTAACTGCCCGTGCACCCCGTACACCACCCGCATACTGGCTCGCGGGCTGCTTTAGCTGCCCGCGCACAACTCACCTCATCAGCTATTATGACATATTATAGAAAAACAAAAGGCGGATTTAAATTTTGAATTTAAAACTAAGCAAAATTTTATCCCGATCAGAGCATCTTTTTTTTCGGCCGCCATTTTGGATCCGCCATCTTGGATTTTCGTGACCACCGGCACTTGACCCCCACCGCCCTCTATGACATTTGGTCGAACACCCCCCCTCTATCTGTAATCTTTTGCGAGATATTAAACTTTTTATTTTGTATGGCAGCCATCTTGTTTTCCGCCATTTTGGATTTTTTACATGAAAATCTGAAATTGCCCAGGGTGTGCTCCAAAATTAGTTTGAGAACCACCCCCCTACCTCTTATAGTTTAGCCAGGCCGCAGGGTCACTCCATGATGAGGAGCAATTTTCCAAGATTTCGGAATTTTCCCATAAACCCTAACTGGAAACCGGCACGCGCGCTGCTTTAACTGCCTGCGCATCACCCACCTCACCAGCAATTTTGACATGTCATAGAAAAACAAAATGGCGGATTTAAAATGGCGGCTAAAACTAATCTTGCTCTGACCTGGCTAGAAATCGTAACTTACGGGTTTTATGGGTTGCTGATCATAGATTTTGCTGATTTTTGGATTTTGAGAATTTTCAAGATGGCGGCTGTTAAATACAAAACTTGCTCTGATTGGACTCAAAATTGACATTTGGGGGTTTCTTGGGTTACTGACCTTGGACCTTCTTATAATTTAAGACTTGCGCCGCCAAACAAACAACAGCCCAACAAAACACCGCGGGCTGCTTTAGCTGCCCGCGCACACCGCATGTCACTGGCATATCGGCACGCGGGCTGCTTTAGCTGCCCGCGCACCAAGTACCTCACCTGCACACCGGCACGCGGGCTGCTTTAGCTGCCCGCGCACCCCGCACCTCACCAGCAATTTGACATGTTATAAAAACAAAATGGCGGCTAACACTAATCTTGCCTCGATCTGGCTTGAAATCGTAAACAACCAATTTTTAGGGTAGCTGATCATAGATTTAGGTTGATTTTTGGATTTCGAGAATTTTCAAGATGGCGGCTGTTAAAAACAAAACTTGCTCTGATTTGACTCAAAATTGACATCTTGGGGTTTCTTGGGTTTCTGATATCTACTTTGAGATTAATTTTGAAATACTTTGATTTTTCAAGATGGCCGCCATACAAAAAGAACATGTTAAGGCTAGAATTATTTTAATTTTATTAAAAACTTGCGCCGCCCAACAAAACACCGCAAGCACAACGACCGCGGGCTGCTTTAGCAGCCCGCGCACTACGCAACCACTAGTTACTATATATATAGCTGGAAACCCACTCACTCACTCACTCACTGACTGACATAATTGTTCTCCCAGAAGGAGGGTCGGGGGGTGAAAGTCGTGTATGGAAAAAATGTGGAGGTGGTTTTGGTGAGTATGGGAAAATTCCGAAATCTTGGAAAATTGCTCCTCATCATGGAGTGACCCTGCGGCCTGGCTAAACTAAAAGAGGAAGGGGGGTGGTACTCAAACTAATTTTGGAGCACACCCTGGGCAATTTCAGATTTTGGTGAAGAAAATCCAAAATGGCGGAAAACAAGATGGCTGCCATACAAAATAAAAAGTTGAATATCTCGAAAACGGTTGGAGGTAGAGGGGGAGTGTTCGACCAAATGTCATAGAGGGCGGTGGGGGTCAAGTGCCAGTGGTCACGAAAATCCAAGATGGCGGATCCAAAATGGCGGCCGAAAAAAAAGTTGCTCTGATCGGGATGAAATTTTGCATGCGAGTAGTCCTCGGGGAGCTTATTTGATATTTTAGGTTCGTTTTTTGTTTTTTTCATTTTTCAAGATGGCCGCCATACAAGGGCATTTTGTATGGGGAGCTTCTTTTGGCTCTGGCGCGGAAACGGTGTCCCCGAGGTGGGGGGTCGCCATACTTTGTATTGTTCCTCTCCGGGGTAGGCATGTTTTGGTAAATGTCAAAATCCAATATGGCGGATTCAAGATGGCGGCCGGGAGTCAATTTGCTCCGATCCGGCTCAAAATCGATATCTGGGGGTTTCCGCGGTCAGTGATTTTATTTTTGTGGTTTGTTTTGTGATTTTGCCATTTTTCAAGATGGCCGCCATACAAAATTTTGTAGGTAAATCATGAACATCATTGTTTCGCGGAATTTAGTGCAGGTAAGTTGGTAGTTTCTTTGGAAATGTGGTAGGTATGTATTAGGACAAAAAATTATGTTCGTCGAAAATCCAATATGGTGGATCCAAGATGGCGGCCGGGTGTCAAGATGTTCCGATCCGGCTGAAAATCGATATCTGGGGGTTTCCGGGGCCAATGATTTTATTTTGGTGGTTTGTTTTGTGACTCTACCATTTTTCAAGATGGCCGCCATACAAAATTTTGTAGGTAAATCATGTATTTCATTGTATCGCTGAATTGATTGCAGGTAGGTTGGTAGTTTCTTTGGAAATACGGTAGGTATGTATAAGGACAAAAAATTTTGCGTGTCTAAAATCCAATATGGCGGATCCAAGATGGCGGCCGGGTGTCAAGATGCTCTGATCCGGCTGAAAATCGATATCTGGGGGTTTCCGGGGCCAATGATTTTATTTTTGTGGTTTGTTTTGTGCCTCTACTATTTTTCAAGATGGCCGCCGTACAAAATTTTGTAGGTAAATCATGTATTTCATTGTGTCGAGGAATTAAATGCAGGCTTTTTTGCTTTGGAAATATGGTAGGTATGTAATAGAACATCAAATTTAGTTTGTATAGAATCGAAATTGGCGTAACCAAGATGGCGGCCGGAAGTCAAGTTGCTCTGTTACGACTCAAAATCGATATCTGGTGGTTGTCGGGGTCGCTGATTATAGATCTGAAGTTTTTTTTTGTGACTTTGTTCATTTTCAAAATGGCCGCCATACAAAATTTTGTAGGTGAATTAGGTATGTATTTGATTTTATCGCGGAATTGATTGCAGGTAGGTTGATAGTTTCTTTGGAAATATGGAAGGTATGTATTAGGACAAAAAAATGTGTTCTTCAAAAATACAATATGGCGGATCCAAGATGGCGGCCGGGTGTCAAGTTGCTCTGATCCGGCTGAAAATCGATATCTGGTGGTTGTCGGGGTCGCTGATTATAGATCTAAAGTTTTTTTGGTGACTTCGTGGATTTTTAAGATGGCCACCATACAAAAGTCACATGCGGCACGCGGGATGCTTTAGCTGCCCGCGCACCCCGCACCCCACCCGCACACCGGCTCGCGGGCTGCTTTAGCTGCCCGTAATCGTTTTCATTTTGGAGGTTAGAAACAGTCGACATCGCAGTTTCGAGTTCAGACTTCAGTTTGGACATCGTTATAAAGTTATTTTCTAGCACGATAAGCCTGTCCTCAATTTCGGAGAACCGCGACTCCATATCACTCCATTTTATGTTGAGATGGCAGGAACTGCACATCACACCATCAGTCACTGGTTCTTTACACTCGGAACACACCATTATGTTAATTTCTAGCTATAGATTCGTAGCAAAACTCGTAACGCAGTTATGGTAAACAAAGCGCTATTGACAAGTCTGACCGCTACGAGCGCGTGACGTAAAATGACCTTTGTTTAGGTCATTTACGCTCTGCCTACCCCATTAAGGGATAACATACATACATATAATCACGCCTGTATCCCGAACGGGGTAGGCAGAGCGGAACCGACCCAAACGTGGGTCTCTCCGCCACGTCTGACAAAGTTATGAGGGTTTATTTAAGATAGATTAGTAGGTATATTGCTGTAGGGACAGGTTGTCAGCCCATCGCCTAAATTGCAATATACTGAAACCCTCGGATCCCTTAGCTGGTTTTTACAGCATGCCCGGGAGGAAATGCAGCTGGTACATTCTATGTTTTTCGCTCTCCCAGTCCAGCATGGCAGCATATGTACCTACTGATTTACCTACAGGAAAAGAAAAATACAAATGATTTTATATGTGTTATTTATTTATTATGGGACACCTCAGGCTGTTAATAATAATAATATTTTTTATATAATATTTATATAAGTATAAATTGGAACAAAACTGTCTGGCAAGGAATCTTCAATTCTCTCCAGCAAATTTTAATAACTCCTAGAAAAATTATCATACATTTTAGATAGATATAACGTTTATTTAAGAACACAGTATAGGACATTGACAAAGAAAAAAGAGTTTAGGATGTAGTGTACCGCAATTCTGCAGTGCTAAAAAATACACCACAGCGCTGTTTTAGAATCTTCTTCAAGTATACTATGGGTTGCCCCGTGATCAGATCTGTAACAATATTAAAAAATTAATGTGTGACTGGAGGGGAATACATTGCACATAATTTCTACAGTTGCAAGTCAATTATTATATTATTGGATTTGTAAATTCTGTAATACATAGTTTTTTTTGCAAATAAGCGGTACCTTACTGTAGTAAATAATAAGTTAAAATTATTTTCACAAAATTATCAAAGGGCCCAGTTGCAATTCTCTGAATTCCATAGCATAACACTGCATTAATTTATTCCTATAATAAATAATATGAAGTACCTTTTGCAAATCTTTGTTATGTTTCTCAAATGCAGCAAACAGCATGTTGAAAACTCCATCCTTGTTATCACTGGCTTTCTTGCCTTCTGTTTTCTTTTTCTCTTGGTACTCAATCTGAAATAAAAAGGAAATATAAATAAATTTGGTCAAATCCAAAACTGTAAAAAAGCTAACCTAAAATTTCAATTTTTTTTCACTTTGGAGCAATTCTTTTGTTTAAACTGCAATATATCTAAAATACTCACAATGTTCTTACAGGCTTTAAGTTTTTTGCTATTCTGTTCTACTAATAGATTTGTCTCTGAGGCATAGTTTCTTTTCTTATGGACTCTGCTTTCAGCTTGTTTCAAGGTCAGCGTAAGGTCTATATTCCGGCTTTTGTACTATTCTCAATAACAAATACAGTTTCTTTGCTTCAGGAACCACCACTGCATCCGCATTCGATGCTGCAAACATAATGCTATGTAGTCTTAAAATATCATTGTAGGTATGTAGTAAAAAAATATGAATTTTAATTGATATACAAGTAAAACTGAAGGACTTATTTTGATATCAAAGATCTAGAAGATATTTTTAGATTATGAGAACTGTTAAATAATGAAGATTTGTAGTAAAGGAACCAGGTTATTCAACTTACTGCATGAGAAAATACTCCGAAAGACTGCCGGGCAGAGAGTCACTTGACTACTTGTTCACTGCGCCTGAGTCATTAGTATATTCTTTATTAGCTCGTTGGCCAGGAACTACAAACACCAAATTTTCTGAAATTTGCAGTGGTTTTATGTGTTCCTGTCGATAAACTGCCACTTTTTAGCCAGATTGTCCTCGCCTTTTCGAATCATACAAAACGAACAACCACCCACAGAGTACTATATATGTAAACTATACTATTTCCAATTCGGGTTTAGAATAAAGGTAAACAAAGTTTCATGTCTTATTATTCCAAAATTCATACACACATACAGATAATCACGCCTTTATCCCTAATGGGGTAGGCAGAGCGTTCCGCCACGTCACAGAATATATAATAGTACTACTTACATACACAATGGACATTCACCTCCCTTCCCCAGTCCCACATACGTCACACTCCGCGCCGGATTGTGGGCCACATTGAGCGTAGCTTAGCGGGTATGGCCCGCGCATGTTTCCCAGTGCAACGGAAATCATAAAGTTTTGTGTTCCAAAGATGGTTAGGTACTGTTTCGTGTACGGATGTCTTTCTACCACAAGATATGACTCTAATAGGAACTTTTTTAGATTCCACAGCGATGAGAACGGTAAGTAAATTCATACAAAATATGCAACCTAATCTATTCAAACAATTCAGTTACAGTGAACTACTTTAAAACGTTTGTTTCATCAAGAACCAGATTTATCAAGTGATGATTATGACCGGTATAACAAAATTTGTCAACCCTTATAACACGCACACAAACGCATGCCAAGTGTAACATGCCGTCTGTCGATCATCATCATTCCCTTGCCCTTATCCCATTATTTGGGGTCGGCGCAGTATGTTTTTTTCTTCCATTCATCCCTGTCAACCGTCAGTTCGACATTAACACCTGTTTTCAAGATAGAATTGTAGGTATATTGCTGTAGTGACAGGTTGTCAGCCCATCGCCTAAATTTAAATATACTGATACTCTTGGATCCCTTAGCTGGTTTTTACAGCATGCACGGGAGGAAATGCAGCTGGCACATTCTATGTTTTTCTCTCGCTCCCAGTCCAGCATGGAAGAAAATTCATTTCGAAAATAAATGACTAATACGTGTTGGCATATTTATTAAGTTACTAAAACTACTATTTAATTATGTTGTAATGTCTAATAGCTAAAACTTATTTTAAAAACATACATACATACATAAAATCACGCCTTTATCCCTATTTTAAAAACAAGAACTTCTATAAAAAGACATGAAGCTCTGTTTACCTTTTTTCTAAAACCAAATTGGAATTACTATAGCTATCAACATCAAAACAACAATATACAAGTTTTTTTTTAAATTATTTTTATATGTTGGCTACAAGATCAGAAGAAAATGTGTTAAGTTTGTTATTAAAATCCCACAAGCATTAAATAAAATAGAGATAGCAAAAGCAAATTCCAAATATCGTTATCTCTTTCTAACATTTTATACCGTGTAAAAAATAACTTTCCTCCCTTCCCGCATTTTAAACGCGTCCCTATCACTTGGCATGGCAACCAGTGCTGCCAAGTGCGACGATTTATCGCCAATTAGGCTATCTCGGAGGGTGCTGTGGCGACCAAAAATTGAGATTTACAACTGGCGGCAATTTAAGCGATCTCGAAAAATTAGGCGATATTCGGCTACTTCAAAAATAATTAGGCGAAGTAGCCTATTTTCATCATACAGGGTAAGAATACGAACAAAATGATCCACCCTCTTTAACTCAAGATTTTGAGATCGAACAAAATTATTTAAATAACATCCTCACTAAATAGAGTCTTAAAGGATAAGTCTCAAGCATTTAAAATAGTAGCTATTTAGACTATTCGTCAATTATTTAGGCGATTTTAGGCAATTTCACCTTGGGCGACTTTTAGGCGACTTGAAATTCACTTTTCGGCGATTACATACTAAAAAGACTTGGCAACACTGTTGGCAAGAAGTAAAGTTTCAAGTTTTCAGTTCGCGGTGAGCGTCGGTCAAGTGAGTAGATGTTTTTTATTAATTATGATTAACTTAACTTTGCATAGCATTAGATAAATACCAGTATAGTATTGTTTAATAACTAACTTTCCGCTCGCGGTTTCAATCGCGTTAAAAAGTTTTCCTGTGGTAATAGAGGTTTTCCCGCGATGAGACGCTGTCATTCCAGGACCTAACCTATCATAAATTTGATTTAAAATTGCTATTATTAGGCTGTCCGTAGTATTTCTTGTACACTACGCTTCCTGCACTCGGTGTTACTATAGACATTATAGTACGTAATATTCAATCACATTAACATACACCTTGTAAATCTTACATTATAAACATACATAAAGTAACTTATGGGATCGGATTTCGAAAAATCCTTTTATAGCGGATGCCTACATCATACAAAGAACACACCCTCCAAGTTTCAGGTCGCTACGATCAGCGGTTTAGAGTGTGTTGATTTCTTAGTAAGTGCTTAAGAATAATGCATTTTATAGGTAAAAAAATTTGAGTTTCTGACATAGGTCCTTACATAATCATCATCAGCCACAACAGTCCACTGCTCGGGGCCTCCCCGAAATTGAGGGTACTTGCTGGTTGGTGAGCGTAGTAGAAGTTTTCCATTCACAGGGAACGCTGCTGACATTTCTTGGATTTATCCCTTTATCATTTTATTCAACACCCACAGCAAGTTATGGGTGCTGCTGTTCTAACCCGACTTCACATGGACAACTTACTTTACTTAATAATCACATATTTATCTGTAATTTTCAGTTTCATTTACTCGCGTGCTTTCTGAAGATATTGAAGGTAAGTTTATCACTCCTGTGTAATACGAGTATAATATTGTGCCTATGCCCTGTACTATTGTTAATCTAATCTTCTATAAGTACCTATTTTATAGGTATAAACCTTTCACAGCTTTATGAGTTTTCCCTAACCTTTTTTCAAAAGGATTGTCTTTTAGTGTACATACAATGTCTTTTGAGATGTATGTGAGGCCGATACCAAGAGCAACGAATTATTATGATTTTAAAATAAAAAAAAAATATACATTTCAGATGGAACAACAAGTGCCTTTTACTGATGGGAAGAACTTGCAACAACGGCCTAAATCTCCATTTTTGTGGGAGCTGAATGGTGCAGTTCCCAAGATGAGGTGTATTGCTGCAGGTAAATTTTTACTTATAATTATGTAGTTAATAAATATATGGAAAACATAGAATATGCCAGCTGCATTTCCTCCTGGGCATGCAGTACAAACCAGCTAAGGTATCCGAGGGTTTCAGTATATTGCAAATTAGGTAGTAGGCAGTATATTGCAATATGTGGATGGATATACTGTACAGTGGAGCAATTTCAACTGGGAACTTCACTTATTGAAATGAACTTCTGTATATATGTCAATATGCTATGAGCATCACTGGTAAGATCTCATAATGTTCTCAAATCATAAGCTCCACCGGTAAGATCAGTGGAGTCAGTAGGCAAAGTATTGTTTTTGGTATAGACTGTGATGGTTGATTAAACTTTACCTCTTAAAGAGTTACCTCTGGGTGAGTTGCAGTTACCCACCAGTTGAAGTTGACCCGCTGTACCCTAAAACTTTTTTTGTTTGGGAAGTTTAAATTTTTATTTTGAAACCTATCATGTGTTTATCAAATAAAAGTGTTTTGAACTGATTTTAAAAATCTACATTTTATTCACAAATATTTAAATTCATAAATATTTTCTTTTTACTGAAATGTTTTCTTTAATTTTTATTAATTCTAGAATCTTATAAAGTATTTTTGATTTTTGATTTCTATTTGTGTGGAGAATCAAATGGTTTAGGTTTGATCGTGCGCCGCTATATTTTTTACAAAATAGGCCAAAAGCGTGTCGAACACGCCCTTATGTAAGGTTCCGTAGCCTTATATGTTTACTTAAAACAACATAATTGACAGACTAAGTCATATTGACACATAAATTTTCCGTATATTCTATGTAGTACAACATACCGTTTATTAGGTACACAGTGTGGAATATTCAGATCGCTCCTCCAGGGGAAGTACCCTAAAAATAAAGATTTATTTAAAGGAAAAAATCCTTTATTTTCTATAAGAAACAAAATTGCATTTAAAGATTTATGACAATACGATTATCATACTCTGGAATTGAACAAGCAAAAAAAAAAAAAAAAAACAGTAAACATAGAATGTGCCAGCTGCATTTCCTCCCGGGCATGCTGTAAAAACCAGCTAGGAGATCGGAGGGTTTCCGTATATTGCAATTTAGGCGATTGGCTGACAACCTGTCACTTCAGCAATATTCATACAAATCTATCTTAAATAACCCTCAAAACTTTGTCCCACGTGGCAGAACGACTTTTGTTTAGGTCGTTTACGCACTGCCTACCCCATCAGGGATAAAGGCGTGATTAAATGTATGTATCAAATAAAACCTAATGTTTACTGGAGATATGTTCCTTCCATGCTGGACTGGGAGTAATAGAAAAACATAGAATGTGCCAGCTGCATTTCCTTCCAGGCATGCTGCAAAAATCAGCTAAGG
Source organism: Scrobipalpa costella (assembly GCA_949820665.1). Taxonomy (NCBI): domain Eukaryota; kingdom Metazoa; phylum Arthropoda; class Insecta; order Lepidoptera; family Gelechiidae; genus Scrobipalpa; species Scrobipalpa costella. The sequence goes on along the minus strand of OX463307.1, from coordinate 4,277,923 downwards.
GGTTCGTGGGTTTCTGTATTGTAATTTGGGCGATGGGCTGACAACCTGTCACTATAGCACTATACAGATATATCTGGAATAACCCTCAAAACAGTCGTACGTGGGTGAAGGACCTTTGTTTAGGACGTTTACGCTCTGCCTACTCCATTAGGGATAAAGGCGTGATTATATGTATGTATGTACATTACGTTTAAAATGTAAGAAAAACCATGAAATGTTGTTATTAAGACATTTGGGTTGCAGTTGTAGACTATTTGAGTACCTATTTAAAGTGCTTTAATTTAAAATTTCATTGTTTTTTCAAATTTGATATGCAATGTTTATTTAACAAAATGTTCCTTATTATTGGCCCTATTTATTGGCATTATACAGGGTGTGATTTTATTTTGATTTTCAAAGGATCGATTCCCGGGTCAGGCAGGCGATAACAATGTGTGAATGCAATTTTTTGAAAATAAATGGATGTTTCATTTGAGTACGATTTGCTATCTTCATTATTTAGGGTAATTTTCCTAGAGGGGCGGTCTGAAATTTCCGCCCTGTATAAAAAAGATTGCTAAGAAAAACTCAGATTTATATATTTTCATCTGACTAAAACAGCTTTTTTTGAAATTAATTTTTGTTTTATAATTTGCTATTAGGTTCTTCTCATCAAGGGGACGAAGCCTTATTCCCAGGGTCCGCAGGGTCTCAATGTGCAATGATTTCAGCATGTGCTGGGATATATTCTATTTTAAATAAACGTACAAATTTTAATACGCGTGATATCGATGACATTTTAAAAATTGGGGATGTGTTGTATAACAAACACAAACATGTTCTTCCGGCAAACACTCGTTTTTTTGAACCAGACGAGTTGCCCAACTTTTACGACATTGGTAGGGACAAAGTTAGGGTAGCTAACATACATGATAATTACGTTGAAAGCGGCCTTTTTGCTCCAAGTCTTGAGCACAAAGCAGAACGAGTTTTAATGTTATATAATATCCTGGATAAACAAGTGTTTGTAGACACAACACATAATGATAAAACTGATTGTCTTTTCTTCACGGGCCAGCTCAATACTTTTATTTTTTGGCGTCACAATCAAAAATATTATCTTTTTAATAGTCACGCTGTTAACGAATTAAACTCAATTTCATACAAAACAGCAGGCAAACAACAATATGTTGATGATCAAGTAAAACATGTAGCGCGACTATTTGAGTGCGATTCTATTAAAGATTTAGCTTTGCTTTTGTTCGTGAACAGACGTTTTGATAATGACCAATATTCCATTCACAGATTACGCGTAATTTTAAATGAACGTCAAAAGCAAATGCTTGTAACTCCAGTACCACAGTCTCAATCACGTCCTGAACAGAGTCCCATATCTCCGTCAATTTTGGCTAACTGTCCAGAATATTTACTTCCCATCGAAACTGATGAATCAAGTCAGATTTCTCCCTCCATTTTGGATAGGATGCAATTCACTCCACACACTTTTACAGATTCCCCTAAAATGAACCCCGCGTCAAATAGTACTACATCCACGGGTAAAAATGTAAACGCGCAAACAATAAATCAACAAACGAACACAAAAACAAAACCTGTGGTTGTATTACAACAAGATTTAAAATTAACACTTTTTAAACCAGTTGTTGTTGTAGAGCCTTTGAAAATTAGTGAAAATCAAGTAGTGAAACGTAAAGTCGGTAGACCCATAAAACAGAAACGTGGCCGAAAATCAACTAAAGAAAACGCGCATTTAGATGCAGTAAAAAAATATAATGAAAACAATCCCGAAGTCAATAGAAACGCTGTGAACAAATACAGTAAAAATAAACCTGAAATTCATCGCACGGCCGTTGAAAAATATACGCAGAGCCACCCCGAAGTACACAGGGAAGCCGTTGAAAGATATACGCAGAGCCACCCCGAAGTACATAGGGAAGCCGTTGAAAAATATACGCAGAGTCACCCCGAAGTACATAGGGAATCAGTCCGTACATATTCTCAAAACAATCCAAATATAAATAGAGAATCCGTTAGAACTTACACCCAACAGAGTAGAAATATAGATGTACACCTACGACGATCTACTAATCTGATAGGAGAAAAACGGGGGCAAGAACTTAACGTCATTCCACTCTATTCCCTTAAAAATGAATCGCTTTTTTCAGAACGAACCTTTCATTGTCAGTATTGCAATGCTGCCCTATTTGATGAAGAAAAAATGCGCCGACAATGGTGTTGTCATTCCGGATCTTATAATATTCAAAATTTGCCTCCGTTGAATGAAGATTTCTATTCACATCCAGCATTTCTGAAATCACCACGACCCTATAATAACATTTTTGCATTTTCTGCTTTAGGAGTTTCTCACGGTTTTCAACATCCCGAAACCGGTATATCCTTTATTAAAATTCAAGGCCGTATTTATCATCGAATTTTCGATCTATCATACAATACAACTCCCAATAATATTAATTTATATATCAATGATAGTAGCGAAAGAGAAAATTTGGCAGCAGGGTTAAGGCTAGACAGGCAGGTAGTACGCATGATTACAGGTTTCTTGCACGAAGTTAATCCGTATATTGAATGTTTCAAAAGGTTAGCATTAGAGCCATCCTTAGAGGCTTATTTGAGATTTGAAAAAACTACTCGCGAGACTCATGGTAACATTCTTGGGGACCAGCCTATAGGTAGAGAAATAGCCGCCATCATTAGTACAGATCGTGAACAGTTTAGTCGAAGGTGTATAGCGATAAAAAAAATTGGTGAAGGTAGGCCTCGTACAATTGATTATCTACATCCTTTGTATGAATCGTTACAGTATCCTTTGCTTTACCCTCATGGCAATCCAGGTTGGGATACAGATTTAAAAGATCGCAATGGCCTAAAATTGAACCAATCAAAATATGTAAGATGTTTGCTCCTATCAGAAAATCGTTTTAGTGTATTTGATCGCTTGTCAGAGGAGTGGTTAGTTGATATGTTTTGTCGAATCTCGGAAGAACGCTTACGATTTATAGAGAATACTCAAAAGCAAAATCAACAAAACGCATTAAGAGTAGCTCCACTTCAAGAATTAGCTAATGATGAGTTTATAGCAGGAGAGGGCGGGATTGTACCGGGACGAATTTACTTACCTAGCACTTTTACGGGGAGTCCGCGATATATGAAAGTTAAATATCTTGATTCTATAGCAATTGTGAACAGATTAGGACCACCATCATATTTTCTAACTTTTACATGTAATCCCCGTTGGCCCGAAATAAAGCAGTCGACCCGTCAGTCTCAATTCAAAGCTTCTCCACTTACTTGCGTCAGGGTATTTCAATTAAAGCTTAGCGAGTTATTAAAAGATCTCAAATCGGGGAAATGGTTTGGAAAAATTGTTTATTTAATATACGTAATAGAATTCCAAAAAAGAGGTTTACCGCATGCTCATATTGCTTTTAGAGTCGAAGGGGGGGGACCAGTAGAATCTTCAGACATTGATAAATTTGTAAGTGCCGCCATTCCAGATCCATCGGAACCCTTATTGCGTAAGACTGTTTTAGATCACATGATTCACGGGCCATGTGGCCCGCCTCACCGTACTGATTTACCGTGTTGGAACCCTGACAAAAGTAAATGTACAAGCCATTTTCCAAAATTAGAAACACCAGTTACCTTCTGTGACGATAGAGGATTTGTTAAATTGCGCCGTGATAGTAAAAACGAAGCTACAATTAAATATCGCGGTAATGATATATGTAATTATAAATGAATTGTGGGTCGTACCGTACAATCCTGCTTTACTTCTTAAATATAATTGTCATATTAATTTGGAAGTTTCAACTCAGCGCACTGTGATTAAGTATCTGTTTAAATATATAACTAAAGGTCCGGATGAAGCACGTGTTGCTGTTGTTGAAGAGGAAAATAGAGATAATGAAATTGAACAATTTGTAACAAAACGCTATCTTAGCTCCACTGATGCGGCATGGCGCGTTCTAGAGTTTGACATTACCGGTAGGAATCCAGCAGTAAAACAATTAGCAGTTCATTTACCAGATTATAATTCAGTTTTCTTTAGACCTGGTCAAGTAAACGAAGCAATCAACAACGCAAGTTCGGATTTATTAAATTATTTTGCTAGGCCATTAACCGATGAATTTGACCGATTAACATATTTGGACTTTTACGAAAATTATAATGTACACGCCAAAGATCCAGGTTACAAAACTGTGGCAGCGATGCAAATGCAAAACGGAAAATTTGTTACAAAAAGGAGTAGGGGTGAGCTCGTCGCGCGTCTGTTTTGGGTCGCACCGAACAGAGGTGAACAGTTTTACCTTAGAATGCTATTAAATGTTTTCCCATGTCGTGGTTTCGCGGATTTAATTCAACTTGGAGGTTCGGATTGCCATACCTTCCAGGAAAGTGCCAGAGCGTTAGGCATTGCTGACGATACCATTGAGTACGAACGAGCTATGGAGGAAGCTTCTACATTTTTCACCGGACCAAAACTTCGTGGCTTTTTCGTACTGCTTGCTGTTAACGGTGCCCCTGTCGCGTCTATGTGGGACACATTTAAACGTCACCTGGCTGAAGATATTATACACAGAATGCCCAATGACGAAGAAAACGCGTATCAAATGTGCCTCGTTCAAATAAATCGTATGTTACGCAGACACGGAACGTCTTTAGTGGAACAAGGTTTACCAGAAGCTAATGATACATCAACAGAATTGGATAGAGAACGCACTGAACATGATTTAGATAGTCTGAAATCTTTTGTAGAAGAATGGTTGCCACGGTTATCACCTGACCAACGGGCTCTTTTCGATTACGTTGATAGACTTTGTGTAGATAATGCGTTTAGAGAATCAAACAACTCGGCAATTTTCTTAGATGGTCCAGCAGGAACTGGTAAAACATGTTTGTTGAATGTCGTTACCGCACACTTTCGAAGCAATTTGAACGGTGTTGTCCTAAATTGTGCATCTTCCGCAATTGCGGCTCAAAATTATCCCAGCGGCATGACAGCTCATTCATTATTTAGATTTCCAATAGATGTAGTGGATGATTGCGGGTATTGGAACATTACCAATGGAACACAGAGAGCTCAATTAATTTATAATGCAGACCTCATAATTTACGACGAAGCTCCAATGGCTCACAAACACTTGATACATTTGTTGGATAGGTCTTTGAAAGATTTAATGGGGTCAAACAAATTGTTTGGGGGTAAAATTATCATTTTCGCTGGGGACTTTCGACAAATTCCTCCAGTTGTAACATCTGCTCGTACAAATTTCGATATTTTAAATTCTTCATTTAAAACTTCACCCATTTGGCCAAATTTGCAAAAATTCAAATTAGTTACTCCACAGAGGTGTAGAGAGGACACCGAATATGCAGACTTCCTTTTGAAACTTGGTTCAAACGAATTACCCTTGGAACAACTCTCGGATAGCAATCCTTCCAGGGTAGTCCAGCTCGATAGCATAGAGTATGTTACAGATTTAAAAGATTTAATTGACTTTGTGTTTCCATTGTCTGTTTTAGTTGAGCCAAATGATTGTTCTCATAGAGCTATTTTATGCACCCGTAATGACGCAGTTAGGGAAATAAATGACATCATTTTAGATTTCGTACCAGAAACAATGTTACATTTTTATGCTATTGATAAAATGGTTAGCGAAGACACTGATGAAGTATTTTTAGGCACCGATTTTTTGAATTCTATTCGTCCTCAGGGAGTTCCCGATTACAATTTAAAATTAAAAGTTAACTGTGTATGTATGATTATGCGAAATCTTAGTTTCTCGGATGGTTTACTAAACGGCACAAAAGTTATCATTTTAGAAACATCTCCACATTTAATTAAAGTTAGGAAACAAGACTCATCAGAAGAATTTCTAATACCCAGAATTTTGTTCAAAGCGCCAATAGAACCAAACAGTCCGTATGAGATGTGTCGCCGTCAATTTCCGTTGCAAGTATGTTATGCTATGACAATTCATAAGAGTCAGGGTCAAACGATAGGTCGTGTTGGAGTCGATCTTCGTTCGGATATGTTTAGTCACGGCCAGCTTTATGTGGCCTTAGGCCGTGTCTGCAATAAAAGGGATATTAAAATTTTATTACCAAGAGGCCGAATCGTAAACAATAAACCATATTCAAATAATGTAATTATAACGGAACTTTTAAATTAAAATATACCTACTTAAATTTGAACTGGTACTTCCTGGAAGGTGTAAAACATGTTCACCTCTGTGTTAGGCTTAGTTGGGCAACTCAAATCAAAATTTAAATCGTGTGCTGAATTTATTGTACATTGTTTTTTTTTTATTATTGTTTATCAATGCTTTTTTTTTTACTTTATGCAAAATTCGATAGATTAGGTATTGCAGTTAAGATAATATTTCAAACTTTACTGGAATACCGCTGTCATGTAAATCGTTTTCGAATACAAGTATCGCAAGTGGAGGTCGGAGACTAGAGTTGTGGATCGAATATCGATGGAAAGGTGATCTATCCAACGGTTTACACCGAGAAGATTGGGCTTGAGAGACGGACAGGATGAGGTTGAAGTGAGCTGATGGGACGAACGCATTGGTGCAGGTACGGATGATGCATGGGAATGACGTGGATGTGAATGAGCACAGTGATTGGGGTGCCTATCTCGCTTCAACTGAGCCTAGCTCAGATCGAGTGTATTGACGCAGAACGCGAACGTTACGTGAGCAGAAAGAACTTGATACGGGACAACTGGTCTTCGGTGTTCTTACTATCGGTACATTTGAGGAGTTGTTATCGATCGTCAACGGTTACATGAGTAACCCAATTGTTAACACTGAGAAGGTTGAACTAGACTTTATACAGCCGAACGGCAGCTGTCAAAGGAAAGTACTGTTGCAGCTGTCGCCATCTCTTGGCGGTATTCATCAACGGACCAACGTCAGTCATCGTGGGTCGTCGGTAGTAGCCGTTGACAGACGACGGCTGACAGCAATTGATGGTGACGCCTGCAGTTGTGTTTGTATCGTGGTTGGCTTCTGTAGATCAAAAGTCAGTTGCAAAATGTGAGAGATTTTGTTACTGGTTTTTGTGTAACAGAAGCAGACTATGACACGCAATATGACTGCAAGCGTCGCCACCTTTTGCTGTCAGCTGTCGTCTTGTCAACAGCTACTATCGACGACCCAGAGTGGCTGCCGTAGGTTCTTTGACGTCTACCGCCGACAGGTGGAGACAACTGCAACGGTACCTGCCTTTGGCAGATGCCATTCGCCTGTATGAGGCCTAGAAGCTGGAAGTATAAGAGAGAAGTGAAGATGGAGCAAACGCATAAGATCGGATTGTACTAAGGACTGACGTGGGAGTGTGCAGAAAGTGTCTGAGGTCGGTCTTGCTACGACTGGGTTTTGCTAAGATTCGGTAAATTGACATGGAGGGAAAATGGTTGGTGGACAGCGAGAACTCGGTACATAATGAACTGCTGGTTTTCGGTTATATCCCTATCGATCTACTTTGGCGGACTGTTTCCGATTGTTAATGACTAAAAAGGTTATCTAACCGAGTAATGTTATGTAATCATGTTAATGTGGTGTACATTATCTTAAAAAAGTCTCGTGTGAGAAAAATTACCACTGCATTAAGCAAGTTTCACGCGCGAATAAGCGAAAGATAAGCTTGGTCAAAGAGTAAAATACGCATTTCGAACAATAAACTTAAACCACTCGTATGAGTTCAGATTTGCTGGTCATAGTGTATTTTATAAGATAACCATTCTTACTTTACGTCTGCTGTACTTGGAACCTGTTAGGCTTCAAGTTTTAGAAAGTTGTCTAAACGACCAATATTCAATTTCAATATCATTTACACAAGTTTATAGAGCGTTCGTCGCCTTAGAAGAGTCTTGGGTGTGCAAACGTACTTAAACTGATCATCATCGGTAGAATTACATGTGCCAAATACCCTATTTAAAAAAGAAATTGTGATATGGTAAACAATATTTTAAATACAGATGTAATTATATTACAAGATTTGTTTTCCTTATTTGATAGATAGATTGAACAAACTAAGCTAATTTATTCTGACAAAGAAATGTCTAAATAAAGGGTTTAAGTTTCAGGAAATTAGAAATAATAGTAGCAAAAAAAAAAAGTATATAGATATTTTTTTTCTATTGTATTTTTAAAGTAATATACTTTAAGCACCTATGTAGTATTGAAATAATATGAATTAATAATTCATTAGCAAGAACATAATATAATAATTGTTGATACATAACTAAGTTTGTATCATGTCTTATCTTCATAAGACATGCAAATAACATTTTCCTAAAAGTCATTGTTATATTTTGAACTGTAAAAGCGAAAAAAAAAATTATATGCTTCAGTAGAGAATTATAGACAAGTATCTCGCCATGTGTGCCAAGTACTTAATTCAAGTCTTGGGCTGATACTGTTTATCCTGGTATCTTGTAGTCCTCTAATAAACCTCGTTATTTGATTTGAAATATTCAGGGTGATAACTAGAACCCTTATGATGAGCTCTATAAATAGTCCGAACACATTTTTTTGCCAATTAAAGCTCTATTAATAATAAGGGCATCAGCAGAGTTTCCCCAAAATATGAGACCATAATCTACTAATACGCAAGATACATAGTTGAAATAAGCAGTGAGATTTTTTTTTATGGAAGCTTTTGGGATAGCCGCTGCCCCATACACCCTTGAAGAGTGCCTTCAACTTCCTGTTAATTACACCAATATTTACACGATCATATTAATAGCAAAAAAAAATATCGCGTAGAAGACTATCTTCAAATTACAACAGTCAAAGTATTGAACTGGTATTATTATGTTGAATATAAAAAAGATAAAATATGTTACCAATTATTATGCTTCATAACAGAGAAAGTTTTTTGAATTCGTCACAATTAACACGGTCGTGTCGATTATTGGCCTCCCACAAGCGGGAATCACCATTATCGATTGAAGAATGACCAGTTGTAAATGAAACCGTTGGTTGATAAACATTATCATATTTTATAGCATGTGTCCAAGTCCAGTGCAAACCAGTTTACAACTGCCGGGGATAGACTGTGAAACTAACCCATTCCCCCAGAGAAGCGGCGTAGAAGTCATTTGCTACAATGTTAGCTAGAATTTTTACGTATGATTCTTGATTCTGCGATTAATGTATGCTGCGACAATGGATATCTATTGAAATGACCATATCAATAATTGACCTCAAACATTTAAGCAACAGACATAATAAAAATGCTTTTCTTACATTGGTTTGTAATTTAACAGGAAGTTACGATAATTCCATTACGAAAAAAGAAGACAAGGATAAACGACGAAAATTCAAGACATACAAACATTCGTTTATTGATGTTTTAAAAAACGAATGTAATAGGTACAAAAAAAATAGTACCAAGACAAAATAATAAAAAAGAACAAAAGCATAAAGCAAAAAAAAAAGTGCTTAGAATGTAATAGGTACAAAAAAAGATATAAAAAATGTGCCATTTTATATCAGAAAAAATATATAATTTAACATTAAGATGTAATTTTATACTAAAATTGTAAACTTAAAATAACTGTGTGTTCTATTATTGGTTACGAAATTATTGGCTGATTTAAATCCGACTTAAGAAATTGCTTCTTACTTCGGATATGAACTTCAACTTTTAGTGGTTTGGTTTTTCCGTAATGATTCTTGACCGATAAGTATATAATGACCAGAGGTCGGAAATTCGGGTGCAAAAAAAGTAAAAACCCACTGTTGGAGCTACTGAGAGTTGCTACAACCACCTTTTTCAAGATGTTTAGGGCCCCAGTTTATTTTTCTTTATTAAATTGTTTTAGTAATGCCAATGTGTTCTTTGCGTCAATATAAGTCGAAAGTGTTTGCATTTTTTTTTATATTTGTTTTAATTTGAAAGATATAAGTAGAAATGTGTTTTCAATGTACTGAAAAATATTAAAAATATAAAAATATCATTTGATTGTTTGATATTTTTATTGAATACCATTTAGAAATGATTTCTACGATGCTTTTATTATTTTTACACAAAAATTGGAATGGGGCCCTCGGGGGCCCAAAAGCGTTTTATTTCTTTTAAAAAAATTGCGGAGTAAATTAAAATTAAAATTCGTAATTGGCAAGGTTAAGACAAGATAAACGCTTGTTACTCTTGTAATTTTTTCTCTACGATTGATAGTTTCAGGGTAAATTGATGTTGAAGTTAGTAGGACACAATTGTTCAAGACCAAGTCAAGTAGTTGTTTTTATGGTGAAATCAGCTAGGTTAAGAAGAGATAGGCACTTCTTTTTCAAGAAAGAATTTTTTCTCTACGGTTGACAGTTTCACAGTGAATTGATGTTAAAATTCCCTGGACACAATTTTTGGACCTGAAGGCCCCAAAGCGTTTTACTGCTTAAACATTACTATACTTTTTTCTTTCGTTGTGAAACTATTAAGGTTCATTGTAAGCACCTAAATCCTTAAAATAAGACCAGTCAAGCACTCGCATATATATATATATATTTTTTTTTACCGGATTCGTCTTTATTTTATATTTTACAAATAAGTACATACATACATATAATCACGCCTTTATCTCTAATGGGGTAGGCAGAGCGTAAACGACCTAAACAAAGGTCGTTCCGCCACGTCTGACAAATTTTGGGGGTCATTCCAGGTGGATCTGTATATTGCTATAGTGACAGGTTGTCAGCCCATCGTTTAAAATACAATACTGAAATCCTCCCTGGGTTAGCCGGTTTCCAATAAGTATATCAGAGAAAATACTTGATACTAGGTTACATGTAATACACTTTTGATTTTGTGTACTTGCCATATTTTACAAACCAAAAATTAAGACAATACATCCTAAACGCACTTAGACAGATACAGTCAATATGCTGACCTTGTCGTACATACTCAAAGAGAGAGGCCCAAAAATTGTCCTAACAACTTTAACATCAATTCACTGTGAAACTGTCAACCGTAGAGAAAAAATAACAAGAAAGAGAAATGCCTTGCCTATCTCTTCTTAACCTAGACGATTTCACCATAAAAACCACTACTTTGCTTGGTTTTCAACGATTGTATCCTGCTAACTTCAACATCAATTTACCAAATGCGAATTTTAATTTTAATTTTCTCCGCAATTTTTTTTTAAGAAATAAAACGCTTTTGGGCCCCCGAGGGTCCCATTCAAATTTTTGTGTAATAATAATAAAAGCATTGTAGAAATCATTTATAAAGGGTATTCAATAAAAATATCAAACAATCAAACGATATTTTTATATTTTTAATATTTTTCAGTACATTGAAAACTCATTTCTACTTTTATCTTTCAAATTAAAACAAATATTAAAAAAAATTGCAAACAGTTTCGACTTATATTGACGCAAAGAACACATTGGCATTACTAAAACAATTTAATAAAGAAAAATAAACTGGGGCCCTAAAAATCTTGAAAAAGGTGGTTGTAGCAACTCTTAGTAGCTCCAACAGTGGGTTTTTACTTTTTTTGCACCCGAATTTCCGACCTCTGATAATGACTGACCACTTTATAGTTTCATAACAAATTAAAAAAAAATTGTTGTCATTGCTAAATAATTCAAAGTAATTGAATTGTCAAATAAGGTACCTATAGAATAATAAAAAAACTGTAGTTGCCAGTTTCAAAGAGTATTACCAACTAAAATGCATGCAGCTTTCACACATATCAATCACACATGATTAGTTAAAGTACGGTTGCACACAAGACTGCGTAGTATACCATATGACATTAATCTCTTAGAAAACTTTCTTAAATTTGACAATCGAAATAGCCTAACAGGTTAAAAATACAGCAGACGTTAAGTAAGAATGGTTAATGAGCAGCAAATCTGAACTAATTTAGGTGGTTAAAGTTTATTGCTCCAAATACGTATTTTATTCTTTTATCAATCTTATCTTTCGCTTATTCGCACGTTCAACACAGACTGTACCATCAAAAAGCATGTGTACCAGTTACTTGTTCATATAATTTATATTATATTAGCGATTGTCGGCACTTGGTGAAACTCTATTGTTTTTTTTTTCATAACAACGACAAGTAACTGTACTTGTTTATTAAGGGTGAGAGGCACCGGTTGACCAAGATGATGATGATTTGAGTCTCAGCTGATTATATGATGATCAAAATGCTTCAGACCAGCACCAGGAGAATTAGTTCGTATTTATAAAGCTATCCTAATATTGAGAGTAATAATAAGTATGGATTTACAGGTCCTTATTACATTTCTGATACGGAGTCAAACTAGCTGTCAGTCTCAAGTGCTATTTATAATAACGGGCCTTAGAGTCACAGAATACCCTGGATGATAGCGTTTCTTTTTTTCTCGGGCAAAAAAAACGCGAGCTCGTCAGTCTCACCTCTCTAGCAGGAGCTAAAGATGGAGGAGAATGGACGACGCGGCTGTTTCTTGTTCGGAGGACACAAGCTCGCCAGGCTCACCTCTCTAGCAGGAGCTAGAAATGTAGGAGAATGGTATTGTGTCAGTCGAACAGCCGGAGGAAAAAGACCAACAAAGAACAAATGTTTCAATGTATGTACCGAATGTGATCAGAAATGGCACACCCTTACGAATAACATAAAATCATCCGGTATACGCCGTACTAAATACAAAAATAATTCATCATCTTACATCATCTAGCCTTATTCTGTATCACACGGGGTCTGCTACCTAATCTAGAGTATTGGACGAGAGTACTGGTTTTTACACAGGGCGACTACCATTTGACCTCTGCAACCCAGAAGGGAATCCCGATCCTAGATTAGGCTTTCGCCAGGTTAGTGAACTAATAGAAAAAAATATCATTCAAAAATCATCAACAATTTAACATGGCTCATGGAACCAACAGCTTAACGTGCTTTTCGAAACACGGAAACGCTCGTATTACTATACCACTGTCGGTCACTCATTCAAACCTGGCCACGGGTTAGAGACACCGGTTGACCAAGATGATGATGATTTGAGTCTCAGCTGTTTATATGATGATCAAAATGCTTCAAACGAGCACCAGGAGAATGGCTCGTATTTATAAAGCTATCTCAATATTGAGAGTAATAATAAGTATGGATTTACAGGTCCTTATTACATTTCTGATACGGAGTCAAACTAGCTGACAGTCTCAAGTGCTATTTATAATAACGGGCCTTAGAGTCACAGAATACCCTGGATGACAGCGTTTCTTTTTCCTCGGGCAAAAAAAACGCGTGCTCGTCAGTCTCACCTCTCTAGCAGGAGCTAAAGATGGAGGAGAATGGACGACGCGGCTGTTTCTTGTTCGAAGGACACAAGCTCGCCAGGCTCACCTCTCTAGCAGAAGCTAGAAATGTAGGAGAATGGTAATGTGTCAGTCGAACAGCCGGAGGAAGAAGACCAACAAAGAACAAATGTTCCAATGGCTGTACCGAATGTGGTCAGAAATGCCACTGTCGATCACACATTCATGACCTGGCCACGGCGCTGGTTGCTTAACATTCGTTATCAGAATGAATAAGCACTAACCATTTGAACAACGAGCCGTTCTAAATAAAAATATTACTATGTAGCCCTGACTATTAAGTTACATTATGCACTATGCGTCCTCATGTTTTTACAGTTAATAATGTAAGACCTGCAATTACTGGGGGTAAATTTTAAGAAATAAAGGTGAAGGGATGTAGGGAACGTTTTGAAAAATTATGTTTGAAGTAAATTCGTCAGTCTGTTAACTATAACGCTTATTCACAGTTTCGTGATTTTATTCCTATTTATTCCTTAAATTGGATAATCCTAATTGTTGAAATGCATCAAGTCATTTCGAAGACACGAAGTAATAAAGAAATTTACAAATATACATACAACCCTGTCTTGACTAAATTGCGTGAAAAGATTTTTATTTGTGTAAGTTTTTTATGGCTTGAAATAAATGTCATTTATTTATTTACTTTAATCATTAACAAACGGGAACAGTTTACCAAAGTATATCGACAGTGGAAAAACCGAAATCCAGCCGTTCATCATGTACCGAGTTCTTAACATCCACTAAGCATTTTGTCTCCATGCCAATTTACCGAATCTTAGCAAAACCCAGTCGTAGCAAGACCGACCTCAGACACTTTCTGCACACTCCCACGTCACTCCCAAGCACAATCAGTTCGTACGTTTGTTCCATCTTCACTTCTCTCATCCTTCCAACCTCTAGAGTCTAACGTTCTCAGTGCTAACAACTGGGTAACTTTTGTAATCGTTAACGATCGATAACAATTCTTCAAATGTACCGATGGTAAGAACATCAAAGACTGGTTGTTTCGTATCGAATTCCTTCTGTTCACGTAACGTTCGCCTCTGTGTCAAATACACTTGATCTGAGCAAAGTTCAGTTGGAGCGAGATTGGTGCTTTAAACACTGTGCTCATTCGCTTTCTCGTCATTCTCATGCATCATCCATACCTTCACCAATGTGTTTGTCCCATCAGTTCACTTCTTCTCATCCTGCCGTTCCCTCAAGACCAATCTTCTCAGGGAGAACCATTGGATAGCTCACTTTACCACCGATTATTGATCTACAACACCATGTCTTTGGTCTTTACCTGTGCTACCTGTAATGTCGGAAATTATTTACTCGATAATGGTACACCAATGGAGTAAGAAATAAATTCTTAAATTTGTAATACTTATTCAATTGAATTGTATTTAGCTCTGTAGTATAGTAGAAATGTAGTTATTTAGAATACTTTGGTAATTTATGTATCTATAAGTTGGTGTAGTTAGTTACAAGTTGTCGTTTTTTTAAACATTTTAAAGGGGAAGTCTTATGCTCAATAGTGGATATAATTAAGTTAAGTACTTCATACAAATAGTAGATTCTGTAGACTGATTAGGTTTATTAAAATTTTAGATTTCATATGTAAAAGGCCTACGTTCAACAGTGGATATTGTATTGAACAGTATATAGAAATTGTAGATTTTAGTATAAAATAATAATAGAAGTACATACTGCAGAGATTTGGGCTTTTTGTCATAATTATCATATACGTGTAGTGCATTCATTTTATATATCACTTAAGTAGTTTTTTGTTAGCAAAACGTAGAGAATACTTCAGGACTCCCGAACGAAAACCCGGAGCCCTGTACAACCCAAAACCAGTATGGACTAAGTCCGTGTTTGCTTAAAAACAACTCTGACGAATGTCAGAGGAAAAACAGCTGAACATACATAAAAATAGCAAAATATTTACTTCCATGCTGGACTGGGAGCGAGGAAAAAATATAGAATGTGCCAGCTGCATTTCCTCCCGGGCATGCTGTAAAAACCAGCTAAGGGGTCCGAGGGTTTCTGTATATTGCAATTTAGGCGACGGGCCGACAACCTGTCACTACAGCAATATACCTACAAATCTATCTTAAACAATCCTCAAAACTTTGTAAGACGTGGCGGAACGACCTTTGTTTAGGTGGTATAAAGGCGTGATTATATGTATGTATGTATGTACAATATTTACAGTAGTTGATAGTAGGTATGTAAGTAGTTAAAAGTAGTTTGTGTGGATTAGGCCTGGTCATATGCCTGAGTATGATTGGGGACACCACATTTAAATAAAGCGATGCCTCGGGTCACCTCATGGGTTAGCGGTGGAAGTACCCTCAGTTTGACAATAAAAAAGAATTACTATTCTTAATTATATTATTACAGTTTTAACATCACATTTTAAATATCAGCGTGTAGCCATAGTAAGTTTTTTTTTGTCAAACTGTAAACTATGAATGAGCTCGAAGGGACAACATTAAATTTAAACAAAGACTAAATATTTATTTATTATTCTGAACAATAAAAAACCAAACTTTCTCATACTAAAGTGCTTATGATTATGTTATATAAATAAGTAAATGTTTTATTACTCCTGAAATAATTTATTTGTGTCAATCGTTCGGTTTCTTTGTAACTCTTAAAAATATCAAAAATGTTACCAATTCGAGCCTCATTCTTACAAATCAGGCAAACACTCTTGTTACACAACAACAACACTTTAATATTTTTCATAATTACAGGTTCTTGGAACTCATGAAGACTGCGTGCAAATTCAACCGGAGCATCATTGTTATCCAGCTTGCCAATCATTAAAGGTAAGATATTAAATAATTTAGTTTGGTATGAGCAGCGACACGGTTCGCCGAAGGTTGTTGGTTTCAAATTCCTCGAGAATGAAATTTTTGTTTTCCTTTTATAATAATTAAACCCAAAATTTTATTAAATCCAGCCCTACCATCTTCATACTACGGAGGTATTTAGTAATATTAATATTTCCTTTTAACAATAATAAGTTTTAATGTTAATACTTAATTGAGATTTGATTAAATAACCTACCTACCTAATCAAAGTATTGTAAACCATTAAAAAATATATATTTTAAAATGACATTTTCTTCTTTTCAGTACAAGCACTGTGCGGTCATGGAAATAGTAAAAGGAAACATTCACACTTCGAAGATGGATAATGTTTATGTCAGTGTGGTGTAATTGATGTGTAAACAAGATATTAGTATTGTAAGTATTTATTGTAGTCATATATAAAATGAATAAATTATATTCTACGTTACATTTGCATTTTTATTACTTTCGGTTTCCTATACAAACAGATTATGTCACGACTGCAACTTTATTTATTTATGTAAACCTACACACACGTAACCTTTGTGTCTCTAAGTAAACTCAGCATGGTAAATTTGTAGTAACGCACACAAAAGCACAAGTCTGTTAGCACTCACAATCCCAAGAAACTTAAGCTATGAACTGCAGTCGAGTGATAAAATAATTAAATCACTCACTAAATAAATATCCTAAGAAGGCGGCATTCCGTATCACTCATAAGTTATCAACCAAAATTAAAATTATTTTTTATATGACGATATAGATAGATAAAGAGTATAAAGAATAGTGTCCCGCAAAAGGATAGGGGTTAGGTTAAATGACCACAGATATTTTATAGAAACTTAAAAACAAAATCATTTCCTGTTTTTTCATGAAAGTTGTTAGAACATTAAAACACAGCTTAGTGTAAATTAAAAAGGTTCAAATTACAGAAAGCTGTCTCTTACATCATACATATTTTATCAGTTTAGAGTTATAACAAAATCATACAGTCTAATTACGAACCTCATGATTGCAGAAAGGAAATATGGTAGGCATTTATTTAGATAAAAAAATAATTTGTCAAAAATTAAAAATGGCGGATCCAAAATGGCGGCCGGGTGGAAGTTTCTCTGATCGAGCTGAAAATCACTATCTTATTTTTGTGGTTTGTTTTGTGATTTTGCCATTTTTCAAGATGGCCGCCATACAACATGTTACAGGTAGATCATGTATTTCATTGTATCGCGGTATTTATTGCAGGTAGGTTGGTAGTTTCTTTGGAAATAAGGTAGGTATGTATTAGAACCAAAAAATTTTTGTCGACAATCCAATATGGCGGATCTAAGATGGTTGCGGCCAGTTGTCAAGTTGCTCTGATCCGGCTGAAAATCGATATCTGGTGGTTGTCGGGGTCGCTGATTATAGATCTGAAGTTTTTTTTGTGACTTTGTGCATTTTCAAGATGGCCGCCATACAAAAGTCACATCCGGCTCGCGGGCTGCTTTAGCTGCCCGCGCACCACGCACCCCACCTGCACTCCGGCACGCGGGCTGCTTTAGCTGCCCGCGCACCCCGCACCCCACCTGCACACTGGCACGCGGGCTGCTTTAGCTGCCCGCGCACCCCGCACCCTACCCGCACACCGGCACGCGGGCTGCTTTAGCTGCCCGCGCACGCCGCACCTTACCTGGACACCGGCACGCGGGCTGCTTTAGCTGCCCGCGCACCCCGCACCCCACCTGCACACTGGCACGCGGGCTGCTTTAGCTGCCCGCGCACCCCGCACCCTACCCGCACACCGGCACGCGGGCTGCTTTAGCTGCCCGCGCACGCCGCACCTTACCTGGACACCGGCACGCGGGCTGCTTTAGCTGCCCGCGCCCGCCGTACCCTACCTGGAAACTGGCACGCGGGCTGCTTCAGCTGCCACACACCTCACCAGCTATTTTGACATGACATAAAAAATCAAAATTGCGGATTCAAGATGGCGGCTAAAACTAATCTTGCTGCGATCTGGCTAGAAATCGTAACTTACGGGTTTTAAGGGTTACTGATCATAGCTTTTGCTGATTTTTGGATATTGAGAATTTTCAAGATGGCGGCTGTTAAAAACAAAAGTTGCTCTGATTGCACTCAAAATTGACATTTGGGGTTTTCTTGGGTTACTGAACTTGGATATTAGGTTGATTTGTAGATTTCGAAAATTTTCAAGATGGCCGCCATACAAAAAAAAACATGTTTAGGCCAGAACAATATAAAATTAAAAACTTGCGCCGCCAAACATACAACAGCCCAACAAAACACCGCGGGCTGCTTTTGCAGCCCGCGCACTACGCAACCACTAGTTACTATATATATAGCTGGAAACCCACTCACTCACTCACTCACTCACTGACTGACATAATTGTTCTCCCAGAAGGAGGGTCGGGGGGTGAAAGTCGTGTATGGGAAAACTGTGGAGGTGGCTTTGGTGAGTATGGGAAAATTCCGAAATTTTGGAAAATTGCTCCTCATCATGGAGTGACCCTGCGGCCTGGCTAAACTATAAGAGGTAGGCGGGTGGTTCTCAAACTAATTTTGGAGCACACCCTGGGCCATTTCAGATTTTGGTGAAAAAATTCCAAAATGGCTGAAAACAAGATGGCCGCCATACAAAATAAAAAGTTGAATATCTCGGAAACAATTAGAGATAGAGGGGGGGAGTTCGACCAAATGTCATAGAGGGCGGTGGGGGTCAAGTGCTGGTGGTCACGAAAATCCAAGATGGCGGATCCAAAATGGAGGCCGAAAAAAAAGTTGCTCGGATCGGGATGAAATTTTGCATGCAGGTAGTCCTCGGGAAGCTTATTTGATATTTTTAGTTCCTTTTTTGATTCTTCTATTTTTCAAGATGGCCGCCATACAAGGGTATTTTGTATGGGGAGCTTTTTTTGGCTCTGGCGCGGAAACGGTGTCCCCGAGGTGGGGGGTTGCCATACTTTGTATTGTTCCTCTCCGGGGAAGGCATGTTTTTGTTATTGTCAAAATCCAATATGGCGGATTCAAGATGGCGGCCGGGAGTCAATTTGCTCCGATCCGGCTCAAAATCGATATCTGGGGGTTTTTGGGGTCAATGATTTTATTTTGGTGGTTTGTTTTGTGACTCTACCATTTTTCAAGATGGCCGCCATACAAAATTTTGTAGGTAAATCATGTATTTCATTGTATCGCGGAATTTAATGCAGGTAGGTTGGTAGTTTCCTTGGAAATACGTTAGGTATGTATGAGGACAAAATATTGTGTTTGTTTAAAAACCAATATGGCGGATCCAAGATGGCGGCCGGTTGTCAAGTTGCTCCGATCCGGCTCAAAATCAATATCTGGTAGTTGTTGGGGTCAGTGTTTTTATTTTTGAGGATTGTTTTGTGACTGTACCATTTTTCAAGATGGCCGCCATACAAAATTTTGTAGGTTAATTATGTATTTCATTGTATCGAGAAATTTATTGCTGGTGGGTTAGTAGTTTGTTTGGAGATATGGTTGGTATGTAATAGAACATTAAATTAAGTTTGTCAAAAATCCAATATGGCGGATCTAAGATGGTGGTCAGGAGTCATGTTTCTCTGATCCGGCTTAAATTCGGTATCTGGGGGTTTTTGGGGTCGCTGATTATAGATCTGAAGTTTTTTTTATGACTACGTGAATTTTCAAGATGGCCGCCATATAAAAGTCACATCCGGCACGCGGGCTGCTTTAGCTGCCCGCGCACCACACACGTCACCTGGACACCGGCACGCGGGATGCTTTAGCTGCCCGCGCACCCCACGCCCTACCTGGACACCGGCACGCGGGCTGCTTTAGCTGCCCACTCACCCCGCGCCCTACCTGGACACCGGCACGCGGGCTGCTTTAGCTGCCCGCGCACCCCACGCCCTACCTTGACACCGGCACGCGGGCTGCTTTAGCTGCTCGCGCACCCCGCGCCCTACCTGGACACCGGCACGCGGGCTGCTTTAGCTGCCCGCGCACCACCCACCTCACCAGCAATTTTGACATGTCATAGCAAAACAAAATGGCGGATTTAAGATGGCGCCTAAAACTAATCTTGCTCCGATCTGACTAGAAATCGTAACTTACGGGTTTTAGGGGTAGCACATCAAAGATTTTTGGTTTATTTTTGGATTCTGAGAATTTTCAAGATGGCGGCTGATTAAAACAAAACTTGCTGTGATTGAATTCAAAATTGACATCTGGGGGTGATTTTGGTTTCTGATTTCAGGTTTGAGATTGTTTTTGACTATTTGTGATTTTTCAAGATGGCCGCCATACAAACAGAATAAGTTTAGAACTGTACAGAAAATATATTAAAAATTTGCGCCGCCCAACAACACACCGCAGGCACAACGACCGCGGGCTGCTTTAGCAGCCCGCGCACTACGCAACCACTAGTTACTATATATATAGCTGGAAACCCACTCACTCACTCACTCACTCACTGACTGACATAATTGTTCTCCCAGAAGGAGGGTCGGGGGGTGAAAGTGATGTATGGGAAATGTGTGGAGGTGGTTTTGGTGAGTATGGGAAAATACCGAAATCTTGGAAAACTGCTCCTCATCATGGAGTGACCCTGCGGCCTGGCCAAACTATTAGAGGTAGGGGGATGGTTCTCAAACTAATATTGGAGCACACCCTGGGCAATTTTAGTTTTTGGTAAAAAAAAATCAAAATGGCGAAAAACAAGATGGCTGCCATACAAAATAAAAAGTTGAATATCTCGGAAACGGTTAGAGATAGAGGGGGGGTGTTCGACCAAATGTCATAGAGGGCGGTGGGGGTCAAGTGCTGGTGGTCACGAAAATCCAAGATGGCGGATCCAAAATGGCGGCCGAAAAAAAAGTTGGTCCGATCGGGATGAAATTTTGCAGGCGGGTGATCGTCGTTGAGCTTATGTGATATTTTTGGTTTGTTTTTTGTTTTGTTCATTTTTCAAGATGGCCGCCATACAAGGGTTTTTTGTATGGGGAGCTTTTTTTGTCTCTGGCGTGGAAACGGTGTCCCCGAGGTGGGGGGTCGCCATACTTTGTATTGTTCCACTCCGAGGTAGGCAACTTTTGGTATATGTCAAAATTCAAAATGGCGGATTCAAGATGGCGGCCGGGAGTCAATTTGCTCCGATCCGGCTCAAAATCGATATCTGGGGGTTTCCGGGGTCAGTGATTTTATTTTTGTGGTTTGTTTTGTGATTTTGCCATTTTTCAAGATGGCCGCCATACAACATTTTGTAGGTAAAGCATGTATTTCATTGTATCGCGGAATTTAATGCAGGTGGGTTTGTAAATTCTTAGAAAATACAGTAGGTATGTATGAGGGCAAAAAATTTTGTTCGTTTAAAAACCAATATGGCGGATAAAAGATGGCGGCCGGGAGTCAATTTGCTCCGATCCGTCTCAAAATTGATATCTGGAGGTTATCGGGTTCAATGAATTTATTTTTATGGTTTGTTTTGTGTTTTTGACATTTTTCAAGATGGCCGCCATACAACATTTTGTAGGTAAATCATGTATTTCATTGTATCGCGGACATTTTTGCAGGTAGGTTGGTAGTTTCTTAGGAAAAATGGTAGGTTTGTATTAGGACAAAAAATTGTGTTCGTCAAAAATTCAATATGGCGGATCCCAGATGGCGGCCGGTTGTCAAGTTGATCTGATCCGGCTGAAAATCGATATCTGGTTGTTGCCGTGGTCGCTGATTATAGATCTGAAGTTGTTTTTGTGATTACGTGAATTTTCAAGATGGCCGCCATACAAAAGTCACTGCCCGCGCACCCTGCACCTCACTGGCATATCGGCACGCGGGCTGCTTTAGCTGCCCGCGCACAACTCACCTCACCAGCAATTTTGACATGATATTATAAAAACAAAATGGTGGATTTAAGATGGCGGCTGAAATTTATCTTGCTTCGATTTGGCTTGAAAACGTAGACAAGGGGTTTTTGGGGTAGCTTATCATAGAATTTGGTTAGATTTTGGATTTTGACAGTTTTTAAGATGGCGGCTGATAAAAACACAACTTGCTCTGATTGGACTCAAAATTGACATCTGGGGGTGTTTAGGGTTTCTGATTTCAGGTTTGAGATTGTTTTTGACTATTTGTAATTTTTCAAGATGGCCGCCATACAACATCAAATTGAAAGGGCCCGAATCAAATTATAATTAAAGACTTGCGCCGCCAAACAAACAACAGCCCAACAAAACACCGCGGGCTGCTTTAGCTGCCCGCGCACCCCGCACCCCACCCGCACACCAGCTCGCGGGCTGCTTTAGCTGCCCGCGCACCCCGCGCTCTATCTGGACACCGGCACGCGGGCTGCTTTAGCTGCCCACGCACCTCGCACCCCACCCGCACACCAGCTCGCGGGCTGCTTTAGCTGCCCGCGCACCACTTTCCTCACCAGCAATTTTGACATGTTATAGAAAAACGAAATGGCGGATTCAAGATGGCGGCTAAAACGAATCTTGCTCCGATTTGGCTAGAAATCATAACTTACAGGTATTAGGGGTAGCTGATAATAGATTTTGTTGTTTGTTGGATTTTGAGAATTTACAAGATGGCGGCTAATAAAAACAAAACTTGCTCTGATTGAACTCAAAATTGACATTTAGGGGTTTCTTGGGTTACTGACCTTGGATATTAGGTTGATTTGTAGATTTTAAAAATTTTCAAAATGGCCGCCATACAAAAGTCCGTTTGGCACGCGGGCTGCTTTAGCTTTTAGCAGCCCGCGTACCCCGCGCCCTACCTGGACACCGACACGCGGGCTGCTTTAGCTGCCCGCGCACCCCGCAGCCTACCTGGACACCGGCACGCGGGCTGCTTTAGCTGCCCGCGCACCCTGCACCCCACCCGCACACCGGCACGCAGGACACACCTCACCAGCTATTTTGACATGTCATAAAAAAACAAAATGGCGGATTCAAGATGGCGGCTAAAACTAATCTTGCTGCGATCTGGCTAGAAATCGTAACTTACGGGTTTTATGGGTTTCTGATCATAGATTTTGCTGATTTTTGGATATTGAGAATTTTCAAGATGGCGGCTGTTAAAAACAAAAGTTGCTCTGATTGCACTCGAAATTGACTGTTGGAGTTTTCTTTGTTTACTGACCTTGGATATTAGGTTGATTTGTAGAATTCGAAAATTTTCAAGATGGCCGCCATACAAAATCAAATTAAAAGGGCGCAAATCAAATTATAATTAAAGACTTGCGCCGCCCAACAAAACACCGCAGGCACAACGACCGCGGGCTGCTTTAGCAGCCCGCGCACTACGCAACCACTAGTTTATATATATATAGCTGGAAACCCACTCACTGACTGACATAATTGTTCTCCCAGAAGGAGGGTCGGGGGGTGAAAGTCGTGTATGGAAAAAGTGTGGAAGTGGCTTTGGTGAGTATGGGAAAATTCCGAAATCTTGGAAAAGTGCTCCTCATCATGGAGTGACCCTGCGGCCTGGCTAAACCATAAGAGGTAGGGGGTTGGTTTTCAAACTAATTTTTGAGCACTCCCTGGGCAGTTTCAGTTTTTTGTGTAAAAAAACCAAAATGGCGTAAAACAAGATGGCTGCCATACAAAATAAAAAGTTGAATATCTCGGAAACGGTTAGAGATAGAGGGGGGGCGTTCGACCAAATGTCATAGAGAGCGGTGGGGGTCAAGTGCTGGTGGTCACGAAAATCCAAGATGGCGGATCCAAAATGGCGGCCGAAAAAAAAGTTGCACTGATCGGGATGAAAATTTGCATGCGGGTGGTCCTCGGGGAGCTTATTTGATATTTTTGGTTCGTTTTTTGATTTTTCCATTTTTCAAGATGGCCGCCATACAAGGGTATTTTGTATGGGGAGCTTTTTTTGGCTCTGGCGCGGAAACGGTGTCTTCGAGGTGGGGGGTCGCCATACTATGTATTGTTCTACTCCGGGGTAGGCAACTTTTGGTATATGTCAAAATCCAATATGGCGGATTCAAGATGGCGGCCGGGAGTCACTTTGGTCCGATCCGGCTCAAAATCGATATCTGGGGGTTTTCGGGGTCAGTGTTTATATTTTTTTGGTTTGTTTTGTGATTTGGTCATTTTTCAAGATGGCCGCCATACAAAATGTTACAGGTGAATCATGTATTTCATTGTATCGTGGAAATTTTTGCAGGTGGGTTAGTAGTTTGTTTGGAAATATGGTAAGTATGTATTAGGACAAAAAAATGTGTTCGTCAAAAATCCAATATGGCGGATCAAAGATGGCGGCCGGGAGTCAATTTTCTCCGATCCGGCTCAAAATCGATATCTGGGGGTTTTTGGGGTCAGTGTTTTTATTTTTGAGGTTTGTTTTGTGATTAAGCCATTTTTCAAGATGGCGGCCAAACAAAATTTAGTAGGTAAATCATGTATTTCATTGTATCGCGGAAATTTTTGTAGGTAGGTTGGTAGTTTCTTAGGAAATATGGTAGGTATGTATGAGCACAAAAAATTGTGTTCGTCAAAAATCCAATATGGCGGATCCAAGATGGCGGCCGGGAGTCAAGTTGCTCTGATCCGGCTGAAAATCGATATCTGGGGGTTTTCGGGGTCACTGTTTTTATTTTTTTGTTTTGTTTTGTGATTTTGCCAGTTTTCAAGATGGCCGCCATACAAAATGATACAGGTGAATCATGTATTTCATAGTATCGCGGTATTTATTGCAGGTAGGTTGGTACTTTCTTTGGAAATATGGTAGGCATGTATTTGGACATTTTTTTTTTTTTTTCATTTATTAAAAAATGGCGGGCGGGTGTCAAGTTGCTCTTAACCGGATCAAAATCGATATCTGGGTAAAATCGGGGTAACTGATTATAGATATGATTATTTTTTGTGACTACGTGAATTTTCAAGATGGCCGCCATACAAAAGTCACACCCGGCACGCGGGCTGCTTTAGCTGCCCGCGCACCCCGAGCCCTACCTGGACACCGGCACGCGGGCTGCTTTAGCTGCCCGCGCACACCGCACCCTACCAGGACACAGGCACGCGGGCTGCTTTAGCTGCCCGCGCACACCGCACCCTACCAGAACACCGGCACGCGGGCTGCTTTAGCTGCCCGCGCACCACGTACCTCACCTGCACACCGACACGCGGGCTGCTTTAGCTGCCCGCGCACCCCGCACCTCACCAGCAATTTGACATGTTATAAAAACAAAATGGCGGCTAACACTAATCTTGCCTAGATCTTGCTTAAAATCGTAGACAAGCAATTTTTAGGGTAGTTGATCATAGATTTAGGTTGATTTTTGGATTTCGAGAATTTTCAAGATGGCGGCTGATAGAAAAATACTTGCTCAGATTGGACTCAAAATTGACATCTGAGGGTGTTTGGGAATACTGACCTCAAATATTAAGATGACTTTTAGATTTCAAGTATTTCAAGATGGCCGCCATATAAAATACATTTGTTATTTGTGGAGGGCAGAACTATATTAAATTAAATACTTGCGCCGCCCAACAAAACACCGCAGGCACAACGACCGCGGGCTGCTTTAGCAGCCCGCGCACTACGCAACCACTAGTTTTATATATATAAAGCTGTAGACCCACTGACTCACTGACTCACTGACTCACTGACTCACTGACATAATTGTTCTCCCAGAAGGAGGTTCGGGGGGTGAAAGTGATGTATGGGAAAAGTGTGGAGGTAATTTTGATGAGTATGGAAAAATTCCAAAATCTTGGAAAACTGCTCCTCATCATGGAGAGACCCTACGGCCTGGCCAAACTATTAGAGTTAGGGGGATGGTTCTCAAACTAATATTGGAGCACACCCTGGGCAATTTCAGTTTTTGGTGAAAAAAATCCAAAATGGCGGAAAACAAGATGGCCGCCATACAAAATAAAAACTTGAATATCTCGGAAACGGTTAGAGATAGAGGGGGGGTGTTCGACCAAATGTCATAGAGGGCGGTGGGGGTCAAGTGCCAGTAGTCACGAAAATCCAAGATGGCGGATCCAAAATGGCGGCGGAAAAAAAAATTGCTCTGATCGGGATGAAATTTTGCATGCGGGTAGTCTTTAGGGAGCTGATTTGATATTTTAGGTTTGTTTTTTGAATTTTTCATTTTTCAAGATGGCCGCCATACAAGGGTATTTTGTATGGGGAGCTTATTTTGGCTCTGGCGCGGAAACGGTGTCTCCGAGGTGGGGGGTCGCCATACTATGTATTGTTCTACTCCGGTGTAGGCAACTTTTGGTATATTTCAAAATTAAAAATGGCGGAATCAAAATGGCGGCTGGGAGGCAATTTGCTCCGATCCGGCTCAAAATCGATATCTGGTGGTTTTTAGGGTCAATGATTTTATTTTGATGGTTTTTTTTGTGACTCTGCCATTTTTAAAGATGGCCGCCCTACAAAATGTTACAGGTAAATCATGTATTTTATTGTATCGCAGTATTTATTGCAGGTAGGTTGGTAGTTTCTTTGGAAATATGGTAGGTATGTATTAGGACAAAAAGTTGTGTTTGTCAAAAATCCAATATGGCGGATCCAAGATGGCGGCTGGGTGTCAAGTTGCTCTGATCCGGCTCAAAATCGATATCTAGGGGTTTTCTGGGTCAGTGTTTTTATTTTTCTGGTTTGTTTTGTGATTTGGCCATTTTTCAAGATGGCCGCCATAAAAAATTTTGCAGGTGAATTATGTATTTGATTTTATCGCGGAATTGATTGCAGGTAGGTTGATAGTTCCTTTGGAAATATGGTAGGTATGTATTAGGACAAAAAATTGTGTTCGTCAAAAATACAATATGGCGGATCCAAGCTGGCGGCCGGGTGTCAAGTTGCTCTGATCCGGCTGAAAATCGATATCTGGTGGTTGTCGGGGTCGCTGATTATAGATCTAAAGTTTTTTTGGTGACTTCGTGGATTTTCAAGATGGTCGCCATACAAAAGTCACATGCGGCACGCGAGATGCTTTAGCTGCCCGCGCACCCCGCACCCCACCCGCACACCGGCTCGCGGGCTGCTATAGCTGCCCGCGCACCTCGCACCCCACCTGCACACCGGCTCGCGGGCTGCTTTAGCTGCCCGCGCACCCCGCACCCCACCCGCACACCGGCTCGCGGGCTGCTATAGCTGCCCGCGCACCTCGCACCCCACCTGCACACCGGCTCGCGGGCTGCTTTAGCTGCCCGCGCACCCCGCACCCCACCCGCACACCGGCTCGCGGGCTGCTATAGCTGCCCGCGCACCTCGCACCCCACCTGCACACCGGCTCGCGGGCTGCTTTAGCTGCCCGCGCACCCCGCACCCCACCCGCACACCGGCTCGCGGGCTGCTTTAGCTGCCCGCGCACCTCGCACCCCACCCGCATACCAGCTCGCGGGCTGCTTTAGCTGCCAAGATGGCGGCCGGGAGTAAATTTGCTCCGATCCGGCTCAAAATCGATATCTGGGGGTTTCCGGGGTCAGTGTTTGTATTTTTGAGGTTTGTTTTGTGATTTTGCCATTTTTCAAGATGGCCGCCATACCAAATTTTGTAGGTAAATCATGTATTTCATTGCATCGCGGAATTTAATGCAGGTAGGTTGGTAGTTTCTTTGGAAATACGGTAGGTATGTATGAGGACAAAAATTTGTGTTCGTTTAAAAACCAATATGGCTGATCCAAGATGGCGGCCAGTTGTCAAGTTGCTCCGATCCGGCTCAAAATCGATATCTGGTGGTTGTCGGGGTCAATAATTATATTTTGATGGTTTGTTTTGCGACTGTACCATTTTTCAAGATGGCTGCCACACAAAATTTTGTAGGTAAATCATGTATTTCATTGTATCGCGGAATTTAGTGTAGGTAGGTTCTTAGTTTCTTTTGAAATATGGTAGGTATGTATGAGGACAACAAATTTAGTTTGTCAAAAATTCAAAATGGCGGATCCAAAATTTCTTCCATGCTGGCCTGGGAGCGAGAGAAAAACATAGAATGTGCCAGCTGCATTTCCTCCCGGGCATGCTCTAAAAACCAGCTAAGGGATCTGAGGGTTTCAGTATATTGTAATTTAGGCGATGGGCTGACAACCTGTCACTACAGCAATATACTTACATCTATCTTAAATAACCCTCAAAACTTTGTCAGACGTGGCGGAAAGACCTTTGTTTGGGTCGTTTACGCTCTGCCTACCCCATTAGGGATAAAGGCGTGATTATATGTATGTATGTATGGATCCAATATTGCGGCCGGGTGTCATGTTTCTCTGATCCGGCTTAAAATCGGTATCTGGGGGTTTTTGGGGTCGCTGATTATAGATCTGAAGTTTTTTTATGACTACGTGAATTTTCAAGATGGCCGCCATATAAAAGTCACATCCGGCACGCGGGCTGCTTTAGCTGCCCGCGCACCACACACGTCACTTGGACACCGGCACGCGGGCTGCTTTATCTGCCCGCGCATCTCGCGCTCTACCGGGACACCGGCACGCGGGCTGCTTTAGCTGCCCGCGCACCCTGACCCTCACTGGCATATCGGCACGCGGGCTGCTTTAGCTGCCCGCGCACCACGCGCCTCACCTGCTCACCGGCACGCGGGCTGCTTTAGCTGCCCGCGCACCCCGCACCCTACCAGGACACCGGCACGTGGGCTGCTTTAGCTGCCCGCGCACGCCGCACCCCGACCTGGAAAACTACACTACCCACCTCACCAGCAATTTTGACATATTATAGAAAAACAAAATGGCGTATTTAAAATGGCGGCTAAAACTAATCTTGCTCCGATCTGGCTAGAAATCGTAACTCACGGGTTTTATGGGTTGCTGATCGTAGATTCTGCTGATTTTTGGATTTTGAGAATTTTCATGATGGCGGCTGTTAAATACAAAACTTGCTCTGATTGGACTCAAAATTGACATTTGGGGGTTTCTTGGGTTACTGACCTTGGATATTAGGTTGATTTGTAGATTTCAAAAAAATTCAAGATGGCCGCTATACAAAATACAATAGAAAGTGCCCGAATTAAATTATAATTAAAGTCTTGCGCCGCCAAACAAACAAGAGCCAACAAAACACCGCGGGCTGCTTAAGAAGCCCGCGCACTACGCAACCACTACCAGGACACCTCACCAGGAATTTGACATGTTATAAAAAACAAAATGGCGGCTAACACTAATCTTGCTTCGATCTGGCTTTAAATCGTAGACAAGGGGTTTTTAGGGTAGCTGATTATAGATTTTGGTTGATTTTTGGATTTCGAGAATTTTCAAAATGGCGGCTGATAGAAAAAATACTTGCTCAGATTGGACTCAAAATTGATATCTGAGGGTTTTTTGGAAAACTCACCTCAAATATTTAGTTGATTTTTAGATTTCAAGTATTTTCAAGATGGCCGCTATACAAAAAGAACATGTTTAGGTCAGAACAATATATAATTAAAAAAACTTGCGCCGCCCAACAAAACACCGCAGGCACAACGACCGCGGGCTGCTTTAGCAGCCCGCGCACTACGCAACCACTAGTTACTATATATATAGCTGGAAACCCACTCACTCACTCACTCACTGACTGACATAATTGTTCTCCCAGAAGGAGGGTCGGGGGGTGAAAGTCGTGTATGGGAAAAGTGTGCAGGTGGTTTTGGTGAGTATGGGAAAATTCCGAAATCTTGGAAAATTGCTCCTCATCATGGAGTGACCCTGCGGCCTGGCCAAACTATAAGAGGTAGGGGGGTGGTTCTCAAACTAAACTAGGAGCACACCCTGGGCAGTTTTGACATTAGGTGAAAAAAATCCAAAATGGCGGAAATCAAGATGGCTGCCATACAAAATAAAAAGTTGAAAATCTGGAAAACGGTTGGAGATAGAGGGGGGGTGTTCGACCAAATGTCATAGAGGGCGGTGGGGGTCAAGTGCCGGTGGTCACGAAAATCCAAGATGGCGGATCCAAAATGGCGGCCGAAAAAAAACTTGCTCGGATCGGGATGAAATTTTGCATGCGGGTGGTCCTCGGGGAGCTTATTTGATATTTATTGTTTGTTTTTTGTTTTTTTCCATTTTTCAAGATGGCCGCCATACAAGGGTATTTTGTATGGGGAGCTTTTTTTGGCTCTGGCGTGGAAACGGTGTCCCCGAGGTGGGGGGTCGCCATACTATGTATTGTTCCACTCCGAGGTAGGCAACTTTTGGTATATGCCAAAATTCAAAATGGCGGAATCAAAATGGCGGCCGGGAGGCAATTTGCTCCGATCCGGCTCAAAATCGATATCTGGGGGTTTCCGGGGTCAGTGATTTTATTTTTGTGGTTTGTTTTGTGATTTTGCCATTTTTCAAGATGGCCGCCATACAAAATTTTGTAGGTGAATTATGTATTTGATTTTATCGCGGACATTTTCGCAGGTAGGTTGGTAGTTTCTTAGGAAATATGGTAGGTATGTATTAGGACAAAAAAATGTGTTAATCAAAAATTCAATATGGCGGATCCCAGATGGCGGCCGGGTGTCAAGTTGCTCTGATCCGGCTGAAAATCGATATCTGGTTGTTGCCGGGGCCGCTGATTATAGATCTGAAGTTGTTTTTGTGACAACGTGAATTTTCAAGATGGCCGCCATACAAAAGTAACATCCGGCTCGCGGGCTGCTTTAGCTGCCCGCGCACCCTGCACCTCACTGGCATATCGCCACGCGGGCTGCTTTAGCTGCCCGCGCACAACTCACCCCACCAGCAATTCTGACATGCTATTATAAAAACAAAATGGTGGATTTAAGATGGCGGCTGAAATTTATCTTGCTTCGATCTGGCTTGAAAACGTAGACAAGGGGTTTTTGGGGTAGCTTATCATAGAGTTTGGTTAGATTTTGGATTTTGACAGTTTTCAAGATGGCAGCTGATAAAAACACAACTTGCTCTGATTGGACTCAAAATTGACATCTGGGGGTGTTTAGGGTTTCTGATTTCAGGTTTGAGATTGTTTTTGACTATTTGTGATTTTTCAAGATGGCCGCCATACAACATCAAATTGAAAGGGCCCGAATCAAATTATAATTAAAGACTTGCGCCGCCATACAAAAGTCACATCCGGCACGCGGGCTGCTTTAGCTGCCCGCGCACCACACACGTCACCTGGACAAAGGCACGCGGGCTGCTTTAGCTGCCCGCGCACCACGCGCCTCACCTGCACACCGGCACGCGGGCTGCTTTAGCTGCCCGCGCAACCCGCACCCTACCAGGACACCGGCACGCGGGCTGCTTTAGCTGCCCGTGCACGCCGCACCCTGAACTGGAAAACGGCACGCGGGCTGCTTTAGCTGCCCGCGCACGCCACACCCTAACTGGAAACCGGCACGCGCTGCTTTAACTGCCCGCGCACCACTACCTCACCAGCAATTTTGACATATCATAGAAAAACAAAATGCTCCGATCTGGCTAGAAATCGTAACTTATGGGTTTTATGGGTTGCGGATAATAGATTTTGCTGATTTTTGGATTTTGAGAATTTTCAAGATGGCGGCTGTTAAATACAAAACTTGCTCTGATTGGACTCAAATTTGACATCTGAGGGTTCTTTGGGATACTGTCCTCAAATATTAAGTTGATTTTTAGATTTCAAGTATTTTCAAGATGGCCGCCATACAAAATAAATTTGTTTAGGCCAGAACAATATAAAATTAAAAACTTGCGCCGCCAAACAAACAACAGCTCAACAAAACACCGCGGGCTGCTTTAGCAGCCCGCGCACTACGCAACCACTAGTTAATATATATATAGCTGGATAGCTGGAAACCCACTGACTCACTGACTGACATAATTGTTCTCCCGGAAGGAGGGTCGGGGGGTGAAAGTCGTGTATGGGAAAAGTTTAGAGGTGGCTTTGGTGAGTATGGGAAAATTCCGAAATCTTGGAAAACTGCTCCTCATTATGGAGTTACCCTGCGGCCTGGCTAAACTATAAGAGGTAGGCGGGTGGTTCTCAAACTAATTTTGGAGCACACCCTTGGCAGTTTTATTATTTGATGAAAAAAAACCAAAATGGCGGAAAACAAGATGGCTGCCATACAAAATAAAAAGTTGAATATCTCGAAAACGGTTAGAGATAGAGGGGGGGTGTTCGACCAAATGTCATAGAGGGCGGTGGGGGTCAAGTGCCAGTGGTCACGAAAATCCAAGATGGCGGATCCAAAATGGCGGCCGAAAAAAAAGTTGCTCTGATCGGGATATAATTTTGCATGCGGGTAGTCTTTAGGGAGCATATTTGATATTTCTCATTCGTTTTTTGATTTTTCCATTTTTCAAGATGGCCGCCATACAAGGGTATTTTGTATGGGGAGATTTTTTTGGCTCTGGGGCGGAAACGGTGTCCCCGAGCTGGGGGGTCGCCATACTTTGTATTGTTCCTCTCCGAGGTAGGCAATTTTTGGTATATGACAAAATCCAATATGGCCGATTCAAGATGGCGGCCGGGAGTCAATTTGCTCCGATCCGGCTCAAAATCGATATCTGGAGGTTTTTGGGGTCAATGTTTTTATTTTTGAGGTTTGTTTTGTGACTCTGCCATATTTCAAGATGGCCGCCATACAAAATTTTGTAGGTTAATTATGTATTTCATTGTATCGCGAAATTTATCGCAGGTGGGTTAGTAGTTTGTTTGGAGATATGGTAGGTATGTAATAGGACATTAAATTAATTTTGTCAAAAATCCAATATGGCGGATGCAAGATGACGGCCGGGTGTCAAGTTGCTCTGATCGGGCTGAAAATCGATATCTGGTGGTTGTCGGGGTCAATAATTATATTTTGATGGTTTGTTTTGCGACTGTACCATTTTTCAAAATGGCTGCCATACAAAATTTTGTAGGTAAATCATGTATTTCATTGTATCGCGGAATTTAGTGTAGGTAGGTTGGTAGTTTCTTTGGAAATATGGTAAGTATGTATGAGGACAAAAATTGAGTTTGTCAAAAATTAAAAATGGCGGATCCAAAATTGTGGCCGGGTGTCATGTTTCTCTGATCCGGCTTAAAATCGGTATCTGGGGGTTTTTGGGGTCGCTGATTATAGATCTGAAGTTTTTTTTATGACTACGTGAATTTTCAAGATAGCCGCCATATAAAAGTCACATCTGGCACAGCCGCACCCCGCGCTCTACCTGGACAACGGCACGCGGGCTGCTTTAGCTGCCCGCGCACCCCGCGCTCTACCTAGACAACGGCACGCGGGCTGCTTTAGCTGCCTGCGCATCCCGTGCTCTACCTGGACACCGGCACGCGGGCTGCTTTAGCTGCCCGCGCACCCCGCGCTCTACCACAACGGCACGCGGGCTGCTTTAGCTGCCCGCGCATCCCGTGCTCTACCTGGACACCGGCACGCGGGCTGCTTTAGCTGCCCGCGCACCCTGCCCCTCACTGGCATATCGGCACGCGGGCTGCTTTAGCTGCCCGCGCACCACGCGCCTCACCTGTACACCGGCACGCGGGCTGCTTTAGCTGCCCGCGCACCCCGCACCCTACCAGGACACCGGCACGCGGGCTGCTTTAGCTGCCCACGCACCCCGCACCCTACCAGGACACCGGCACGTGGGCTGCTTTAGCTGCCCGCGCACGCCGCACCCTGACCTGGAAAACGGCACGCGGGCTGCTTTAGCTGCCCGCGCACCCAGCGCCCTACCTGTACACAGGCTCGCGGGCTGCTTTAGCTGCCCGCGCACCCTGCGCCCTACCTGGCAACCGGCACGCGGGCTGCTTTAGCTGCCCGCGCACCCCGCACCCTACCTGGACCGGTGTACGCGGGCTGCTTTAGCAATTTTGACAAGTTATAATAAAACAAAATGGCGGATTTAAGATGGCGGCAAACACTTCTTTTGCTCCGATCAGGCTTGTAATCGCAGGCAAGAGGTTTTTGAGGTAGCTCATCATAGATTTTTGTTGATTTTTGGATTTTGAGAATTTTCAAGATGGAGGCTGATAAAAACAAAACTTGCTCTGATTGGACTCAAAATTGACATTTGGGGCTTTCTTGGGTGACTGACCTTCGATATTAGGTGGATTTGTAGATTTCGAAAATTTTCAAGATGGCCGCCATACAAAATAAAATAGAAAGTGCCCGAATGAAATTATAATTAAAGAAAAAAGACTTGCGCCGCCCAACAAAACACCGCAGGCACAACGACCGCGGGCTGCTTTAGCAGCCCGCGCACTACGCAACCACTAGTTAATATATATATAGCTGGAAACCCACTCACTCACTCACTCACTCACTGACTGACATAATTGTTCTCCCAGAAGGAGGGTCGGGGGGTGAAAGTCGTGTATGGAAAAAATGTGGAGGTGGTTTTGGTGAGTATGGGAAAATTCCGAAATCTTGGAAAATTGCTCCTCATCATGGAGTGACCCTGCGGCCTGGCTAAACTAAAAGAGGAAGGGGGGTGGTACTCAAACTAATTTTGGAGCACACCCTGGGCAATTTCAGATTTTGGTGAAGAAAATCCAAAATGGCGGAAAACAAGATGGCTGCCATACAAAATAAAAAGTTGAATATCTCGAAAACGGTTGGAGGTAGAGGGGGAGTGTTCGACCAAATGTCATAGAGGGCGGTGGGGGTCAAGTGCCAGTGGTCACGAAAATCCAAGATGGCGGATCCAAAATGGCGGCCGAAAAAAAAGTTGCTCTGATCGGGATGAAATTTTGCATGCGAGTAGTCCTCGGGGAGCTTATTTGATATTTTAGGTTCGTTTTTTGTTTTTTTCATTTTTCAAGATGGCCGCCATACAAGGGCATTTTGTATGGGGAGCTTCTTTTGGCTCTGGCGCGGAAACGGTGTCCCCGAGGTGGGGGGTCGCCATACTTTGTATTGTTCCTCTCCGGGGTAGGCATGTTTTGGTAAATGTCAAAATCCAATATGGCGGATTCAAGATGGCGGCCGGGAGTCAATTTGCTCCGATCCGGCTCAAAATCGATATCTGGGGGTTTCCGCGGTCAGTGATTTTATTTTTGTGGTTTGTTTTGTGATTTTGCCATTTTTCAAGATGGCCGCCATACAAAATTTTGTAGGTAAATCATGAACATCATTGTTTCGCGGAATTTAGTGCAGGTAAGTTGGTAGTTTCTTTGGAAATGTGGTAGGTATGTATTAGGACAAAAAATTATGTTCGTCGAAAATCCAATATGGTGGATCCAAGATGGCGGCCGGGTGTCAAGATGTTCCGATCCGGCTGAAAATCGATATCTGGGGGTTTCCGGGGCCAATGATTTTATTTTGGTGGTTTGTTTTGTGACTCTACCATTTTTCAAGATGGCCGCCATACAAAATTTTGTAGGTAAATCATGTATTTCATTGTATCGCTGAATTGATTGCAGGTAGGTTGGTAGTTTCTTTGGAAATACGGTAGGTATGTATAAGGACAAAAAATTTTGCGTGTCTAAAATCCAATATGGCGGATCCAAGATGGCGGCCGGGTGTCAAGATGCTCTGATCCGGCTGAAAATCGATATCTGGGGGTTTCCGGGGCCAATGATTTTATTTTTGTGGTTTGTTTTGTGCCTCTACTATTTTTCAAGATGGCCGCCGTACAAAATTTTGTAGGTAAATCATGTATTTCATTGTGTCGAGGAATTAAATGCAGGCTTTTTTGCTTTGGAAATATGGTAGGTATGTAATAGAACATCAAATTTAGTTTGTATAGAATCGAAATTGGCGTAACCAAGATGGCGGCCGGAAGTCAAGTTGCTCTGTTACGACTCAAAATCGATATCTGGTGGTTGTCGGGGTCGCTGATTATAGATCTAAAGTTTTTTTGGTGACTTCATGGATTTTCAAGATGGCCGCCATACAAAAGTCACATGCGGCACGCGGGATGCTTTAGCTGCCCGCGCACCCCGCACCCCACCCGCACACCGGCTCGCGGGCTGCTTTAACTGCCCGCGCACCCTGCACCCTACCCGCACACCGGCATGCGGGTTGCTTTAGCTGCCCGCGCACGCCGCACCTTACCTGGACACCGGCACGCGGGCTGCTTTAGCTGCCCGTGCACCCCGCAACCCACCTGCACACTAACACGCGAGCTGCTTTAGCTGCCCGCGCACCCCGCACCCTACCCGCACACCGGCACGCGGGCTGCTTTAGCTGCCCGCGCACGCCGCACCTTACCTGGACACCGGCACGCGGGCTGCTTTAGCTGCCCGCGCCCGCCGCACCCTACCTGGAAACTGGCACGCGGGCTGCTTTAGCTGCCCGCGCACCACACACCTCACCAGCTATTTTGACATGTCATAAAAAAACAAAATGGCGGATTCAAGATGGCGGCTAAAACTAATCTTGCTGCGATCTGGCTAGAAATCGTAACTAACGGGTTTTATAGGTTACTGATCATAGATTTTGCTGATTTTTGGATATTGAGAATTTTCAAGATGGCAGCTGTTAAAAACAAAAGTTGCTCTGATTGCACTCAAAATTGACATTTTTGGTTTTCTTGGGTTACTGACCTTGGATATTAGGTTGATTTGTAGATTTCGAAAATTTTCAAGATGGCCGCCATACAAAAAAACCATGTTTAGGCCAGAATAACATAAAATTAAAAACTTGCGCCGCCAAACATACAACAGTCCAACAAAACACCGCGGGCTGCTTTAGCAGCCCGCGCACTACGCAACCACTAGTTTATATATATAAAGCTGTAGACCCACTGACTCACTGACTCACTGACTCACTGACATAATTGTTCTCCCAGAAGGAGGTTCGGGGGGTGAAAGTGATGTATGGGAAAAGTGTGGAGGTAATTTTGGTGAGTATGGGAAAATTCCGAAATCTTGGAAAACTGCTCCTCATCATGGAGAGACCCTACGGCCTGGCCAAACTATTAGAGTTAGGGGGATGGTTCTCAAACTAATATTTGGGCACACCCTGGGCAATTTCAGTTTTTGGTGAAAAAAATCCAAAATGGCGGAAAACAAGATGGCCGCCATACAAAATAAAAATTTGAATATCTCGGAAACGGTTAGAGATAGAGGGGGGGTGTTCGACCAAATGTCATAGAAGGCGGTGGGGGTCAAGTGCTGGTAGTCATGAAAATCCAAGATGGCGGATCCAAAATGGCGGCCGAAACAAAAGTTGCTCTGATCGGGATGAAATTTTGCATGCGGGTGGTCCTCGGGGAGCTTATTTGATATTTATTGTTAGTTTTTTGTTTTTTTCAGTTTTCAAGATGGCCGCCATACAAGGGTATTTTGTATAGGGAGCTTTTTTTGGCTCTGGCGTGGAAACGGTGTCCCCGAGGTGGGGAGTCTCCATACTATGTATTGTTCTACTCCGGGGTAGGCAACTTTTGGTATATGTCAAAATTCAAAATGGCGGAATCAAAATGGCGGCCGGGAGGCAATTTGCTCCGATCCGGCTCAAAATCGATATCTGGGGGTTTTTGGGGTCAATGATTTTATTTTGATGGTTTTTTTTGTGACTCTGCCATTTTTAAAGATGGCCGCCTTACAAAATGTTACAGGTAAATCATGTATTTCATTGTATCGCAGTATTTATTGCAGGTAGGTTGGTAGTTTCTTTGGAAATATGGTAGGTATGTATTAGGACAAAAAGTTGTGTTTGTCAAAAATCCAATATGGCGGATCCAAGATGGCGGCCGGGTGTCAAGTTGCTCTGATCCGGCTCAAAATCGATATCTAGGGGTTTTCGGGGTCAGTGTTTTTATTTTACTGGTTTGTTTTGTGATTTGGCCATTTTTCAAGATGGCCGCCATAAAAAAATTTGCAGGTGAATTATGTATTTGATTTTATCGCGGAATTGATTGCAGGTAGGTTGATAGTTTCTTTGGAAATATGGTAGGTATGTATTAGGACAAAAAATTGTGTTCGTAAAAAATACAATATGGCGGATCCAAGATGGCGGCCAGGTGTCAAGTTGCTCTGATCCGGCTGAAAATCGATATCTGGTGGTTGTCGGGGTCGCTGATTATAGATCTAAAGTTTTTTTGGTGACTTCGTGGATTTTCAAGATGGCCGCCATACAAAAGTCACATGCGGCACGCGAGATGCTTTAGCTGCCCGCGCATCCCGCACCCCACCCGCACACCGGCTCGCGGGCTGCTTTAGCTGCCCGCGCACCGCGCACCCCACCCGCACACCAGCTCGCGGGCTGCTTTAGCTGCCCGCGCACCTCGCACCCCACCCGCACACCGGCTCGCGGGCTGCTTTAGCTGCCCGCGCACCCCGCACCCCACCTGCACACCGGCTCGCGGGCTGCTTTAGCTGCCCGCGCACCTCGCACCCCACCCGCACACCGGCTCGCGGGCTGCTTTAGCTGCCCCCGCACCTCGCACCCCACCCGCACACCAGCTCGCGGGCTGCTTTAGCTGCCCGCGCACACCGCACCCTACCAGGACACCGGCACGCGGGCTGCTTTAGCTGTCCGCATACCCCGCACCTCACCAGCAATTTGACATGTCATAAAAAACAAAATGGCGCCTAAAACTTATCTTTCTCCGATTTGACTTGAAATAGTAGACAAGAAAATTTTTGGGTGGCTGATCATATATTTTGGTTGATTTTTGGATTTAAAAATTATCAAGATGGCGGCTGATAAAAACAAAGCTTGATCTGATTGGACTCAAAATTGACATCTGGGGTTTTTTTGGGATACTTTCTTTAGATATTTGGTTGTTTTGTAGATTCTAATAATTTTCAAGATGGCCGCCATACAAAATCAAATTGAAAGGGCGCAAATTATATTATAATTACAGACTTGCGCCGCCTTATCAAAATCAACAGCCCAACAAAACACCGCGGGCTGCTTTGGCAGCCCGCGCACTACGCAACCACTAGTTCTATATATATAAAGCTGTAGACCCACTGACTCACTGACTCACTGACTCACTGACATAATTGTTCTCCCAGAAGGAGGGTCGGGGGGTAAAAGTGATGTATGAAAAAAGTGTTGGGGTGTTTTTGGTGAGTTTGGGAAAATTCTGAAATCTTGAAAAACTGCTCCTCATCATGGAGTGACCCCACGGCCTGGCTAAACTATAAGAGGTAGGTGGGTGGTTCTCTAACTAATTTTGGAGCACACCCTGGGCAATTTTAGTTTTTGGTGAAAAAAAAACAAAATGGCGGAAAACAAGATGGCTGCCATACAAAATAAAAAGTTGAATATCTCGGAAACGGTTGGAGATAGAGTGGGGGTGCTCGAAGAAATGTCATAGAGGACGGTGGGGGTCAATTGCCGGTGGTCATGAAAATCCAAGATGGCGGATCCAAAATGGCGGCCGAAACAAAAGTTGCTCTGATCGGGATAAAATTTTGCATGCGGGTGATCCTCGGGGAGCTTATTTGATATTTATTGTTTGTTTTTTGTTTTTTTCATTTTTCAAGATGGCCGCCATACAAGGGTATTTTGTATGGGGAGCTTTTTTTGGCTCTGGCGTGGAAACGGTGTCCCCGAGGTGGGGGGTCGCAATACTATGTATTGTTCTACTCCGGGGTAGGCAACTTTTGGTATATGTCAAAATTCAAAATGGCGGAATCAAAATGGCGGCCGAAATAAAAGTTGCTCTGATCGGGATGAAATTTTGCATGCGGGTAGTCTTCAGGGAACTTATTTGATATTTTAGGTTCGTTTTTTGAATTTGTCATTTTTCAAGATGGCCGCCA
Organism: Scrobipalpa costella; assembly: GCA_949820665.1. NCBI lineage: Eukaryota > Metazoa > Arthropoda > Insecta > Lepidoptera > Gelechiidae > Scrobipalpa > Scrobipalpa costella. The sequence goes on along the minus strand of OX463307.1, from coordinate 4,238,138 downwards.
TACAAGGGTAATTTGTATGGGGAGCTTTTTTTGGCTCTGGCGCGGAAACGGTGTCCCCGAGGTGGGGGGTCGCCATACTTTGTATTGTTCCTCTCTGGAATAGGCAACTTTTGGTAAATTTCAAAATCCAATATGGCGGATTCAAGATGGCGGCCGGGAGTCAATTTGCTCCGATCCGGCTCAAAATCGATATCTGGGGGTTTCCGGGGTCAGTGTTTTTATTTTTGAGGTTTGTTTTGTAATTTTGCCATTTTTCAAGATGGCCGCCATACCAAATTTTGTAGGTAAATCATGTATTTCATTGCATCGCGGAATTTAATGCAGGTAGGTTGGTAGTTTCTTTGGAAATACGGTAGGTTTGTATTAGGACAAAAAATTGTGTTTGTCAAAAATCCAATATGGCGGATCGAAGATGGCGGCTGGGTGTCAAGTTGCTCTGATCCGGCTGAAAATCGATATCTGGTGGTTGTCGGGGCCGCTGATTACAGATCTGAAGTTTTTTTTGTTACTTTGTGCATTTTCAAGATGGCCGCCATACGAAAGTCACATCCGGCTCGCGGGCTGCTTTAGCTGCCAGCGCACCCCGCACTCCATCCGCACACCGGCTCGCGGGCTGCTTTAGCTGCCCGCGCACCCCGCACCCCACCGGCACACCGGCACGCGGGCTGCTTTAGCTGCCCGCGCACCCTGCACCCTACCCGCACACCGGCACGCGGGCTGCTTTAGCTGCCCGCGCACGCCGCACCTTACCTGGACACCGGCACGCGGGCTGCTTTAGCTGCCCGCGCACCACACACCTCACCAGCTATTTTGACATGTCATAAAAAACAAAATGGCGGATTCAAGATGGCCGCTAGCGCTAATCTTGCAGCGATCTGGCTAGAAATCGTAACTTACGGGTTTTATGGGTTACTGATCATAGATTTTGCTGATTTTTGGATATTGAGAATTTTTAAGATGGCGGCTGTTAAAAACAAAAGTTGCTCTGATTGCACTCAAAATTGACATTTGGGGTTTTCTTGGGTTACTGACCTTGGATATTAGGTAGATTTGTAGATTTCGAAAATTTTCAAGATGGCTGCCATACAAACAGAATAAATTTAGAATAGTACAAAATAAAAAAAAACATGCGCCGCCCAACAAAACACCGCAGGCACAACGACCGCGGGCTGCTTTAGCAGCCCGCGCACTACGCAACCACTAGTTTATATATATATAGCTGGAAACCCACTCACTCACTCACTCACTGACTGACATAATTGTTCTCTCAGAAGGAGGGTCGGGGGGTAAAAGTCGTGTATGGGAAAAGTGTGGAGGTTGTTTTGGTGAGTATGGGAAAATTCCGAAATCTTGGAAAACTGCTCCTCATCATGGAAAGACCCTGCGGCGTGGCTAAACTATAAGAGGTAGGGGGTGGATCTCAAACTAATTTTGGAGCACACCCTGGGCAGTTTCAGATTTTGTTGAAAAAAATCCAAAATGGCGGAAAGCAAGATGGCCGCCATACAAAATAAAAAAATGAATATTTCGGAAACGGTTAGAGATAGAGGGGGGGTGATCGACCAAATGTCATAGAGGGCGGTGGGGGTCAAGTGCCGGTGGTCACGAAAATCCAAGATGGCGGATCCAAAATGGCGGCCGAAAAAAAAGTTGCTCGGATCGGGATGAAATTTTGCATGCGGGTAGTCTTCGGGGAGCTTATTTGATATTTTAGGTTCGTTTTTTGAATTTTTCATTTTTCAAGATGGCCGCCATACAAGGGTATTTTGTATGGGGAGCTTTTTTTGGCTCTGGCGCGGAAACGGTGTCCCCGAGGTGGGGGGTCGCCATACTATGTATTGTTCTACTCCGGGGTAGGCAACTTTTGGTATATGTCAAAATTCAAAATGGCGGATTCAAGATGGCGGCCTTGAGTCAATTTGGTACGATCCGGCTCAAAATCGATATCTGGGGGTTTTTGGGGTAAATGATTCTGTTTCGGTGGTTTGTTTTGTGACTCTACCATTTTTCAAGATGGCCGCCATACAAAATTTTATAGGCAGATCATGTATTTTATTGTATCGCAGTATTTATTGGAGGTAGGTTGATAGTTTCTTTGGAAGTATTGTAGGTATGTATTAGAACGAAAAATTGTGTTCGTCAAAATTCCAATATGGTCGATCCAAGATGGCGGCCGGATGTCAAGTTGCTCCGATCCGGATCAAAATCGATATCTGGGTGTTGTCGGGGTCGCTGATTGTAGATCTGAAGTTTTTTTGTGACTTCGTGAATTTTCAAGATGGCCGCCATACAAAAGTCACATCCGGCTCGCGGGCTGCTTTATCTGCCCGCGCACCACGCACCCCATCCGCACACCGGCTCGCGGGCTGCTTTAGCTGCCCACGCACCTCGCACCCTACCAGGACACCGGCACGCGGGCTACTTTAGCTGCCCGCGCACCCTGCCCCTCACTGGCTTATCGGCACGCGGGCTGCTTTAGCTGCCCGCGCACCACGCGCCTCACCTGCACACCGGCACGCGGGCTGCTTTAGCTGCCCGCGCACCCCGCACCCTACCAGGACACCGGCACGCGGGCTGCTTTAGCTGCCCGCGCACGCAACACCCTAACTGGAAACCGGCACGCGCTGCTTTAACTGCCTGCGCACCACCCACCTCACCAGCAATTTTGACATATCATAGAAAAACAAAATGGGGTATTTAAAATGGCGGCTAAAACTTATCTTGCTCCGATCTGGCTAGAAATCGTAACTTATGGGTTTTATGGGTTGCTGATCATAGATTTTGCTGATTTTTGGATTTTGAGAATTTTCAAGATGGCGGCTGTTAAATACAAAACTTGCTCTGATTGGACTCAAAATTGACATTTGGGGGTTTCTTGGGTTACTGACCTTGGATATAAGATTGATTTGTAGATTTCAAAAAATTTCAAGATGGCCGCTATACAAAATACAATAGAAAGTTCCCGAATTAAATTATAATTAAAGACCTGCGCCGCCAAACAAACAAGAGCCCAACAAAACACCGCGGGCTGCTTTAGCAGCCCGCGCACTACGCAACCACTAGTTACTATATATATAGCTGGAAACCCACTCACTCACTCACTCACTGACTGACATAATTGTTCTCCCAGAAGGAGGGTCGGGGGGTGCAAGTCGTGTATGGGAAAAGTGTGGAGGTGGTTTTGGTGAGTATGGGAAAATTCCGAAATCTTGGAAAACTGCTCCTCATCATGGAGTGACCCTGCGGCCTGGCTAAACTATAAGAGGTAGGCGGGTGGTTCTCAAACTAAACTAGGAGCACACCCTGAGCAAATTCAGATTTTGGTGAAAAAAATCCAAAATGGTGGAAAACAAGATGGCTGCCATACAAAATAAAAAACTGAATATCTCGGAAACGGTTAGAGATAGTGGGGAGGTGTTCGACCAAATGTCATAGAGGGCGGTGGGGGTCAAGTGCCAGTGGTCACGAAAATCCAAGATGGCGGATCCAAAATGGCGGCCAAAAAAAAAGTTGCTCTGATCGGGATGAAATTTTGCATGCGGGTGGTCCTTGGGGAGCTTATTTGATATTTTAGGTTCGTTTTTTGAATTTTTCATTTTTCAACATGGCCGCCATACAAGGGTATTTTGTATGGGGAGCTTTTTTTGGCTCTGGCGCGGAAACGGTGTCCCCGAGGTGGGGGGTCGTCATACTTTGAATTGTTCCTCTTTGGGGTAGGCATGTTTTGGTAAATGTCAAAATCCAATATGGCGGATTCAAGATGGCGGCTGGGAGTCTATTTGCTCCGATCCGGCTCAAAATCAATATCTGGGAGTTTTCGGGGTCAGTGGTTTTATTTTTATGGTTTGTTTTGTGATTTTGCCATTTTTCAAGATGGCCGCCATACAAAATGTTACAAGTAAATCAGGTATTTCATTGTATCGCGGAATTTATTGCAATTAGGTTGGTAGAGTCTTTGGAAATACGGTAGGTATGTATTAGGACAAAAATTATGTTCGTCAAAAATACAATATGGCCGATCAAAGATGGCGGCCGGGTGTTAAGTTGCTCTGATCCGGCTGAAAATCGATATCTGGTGGTTGTCGGGGTCAGTGTTTTTATTTTTATGGTTTGTTTTGTTATTTAGCCATTTTTCAAGATGGCCGCCATACAAAATTTTGTAGGTAAATCATGTATTTCATTGTATCGCGGACATTTTTGCAGGTAGGTTCGTAGTTTCTTAGGAAATATGGTAGGTATGTATTAGGACAAAAAATTGTTGTCGTCGAAAATTCAATATGGCGGATGCCAAATGGCGGCCGGGTGTCAAGTTGCTCTGATCCGGCTGAAAATCGATATCTGGGGGTTGTCGTTTAAGCTGAATCTAGATCTAAAGTTTTTTTTTGTGACTGCTTTAAATTTCAAGATGGCCGCCATACAAAATACACATCCAGCACGCGGGCTGCTTTAGCTGCCCGCGCACCACGCACCCCACCGGCACACCGGCACGCGGGCTGCTTTAGCTGCCCGCGCACCCCGCACCCCACCTGCACACTGGCACGCACCCCGTACCCTACCCGCACACCGGCACGCGGGCTGCTTTAGCTGCCCGCGCACGCCGCACCTTAGCTAGACACCGGCACGCGGGCTGCTTTAGCTGCCCGCGCACCACACACCTCACCAGCTATTTTGACATGGTCATAAAAAAACAAAATGGCGGATTCAAGATGGCGGCTAAAACTAATCTTGCTGCGATCTGGCTAGAAATCGTAACTAACGGGTTTTATGGGTTACTGATCATAGAATTTACTGATTTTTGGATATTGAGAATTTTCAAGATGGCGGCTGTTAAAAACAAAAGTTGCTCTGATTGCACTCAAAATTGACATTTGGGGTTTTCTTGGGTAACTGACCTTGGATATTAGGTTGATTTGTAGATTTCGAAAATTTTCAAGATGGCCGCCATACAAAAAAAACATGTTTAGGCCAGAACAATGTAAAATTAAAAACTTGCGCCGCCAAACATACAACAGCCCAACAAAACAACGCGGGCTGCTTTAGCAGCCCGCGCACTACGCAACCACTAGTTACTATATATATAGCTGGAAACCCACTCACTCACTCACTCACTGACTGACATAATTGTTCTCCCAGAAGGAGGGTCGGGGGGTGAAAGTCGTGTATGGGAAAAGTGTGGAGGTGGTTTTGGTGAGTATGGGAAAATTCCGAAATCTTGGAAAACTGCTCCTCATCATGGAGTGACCCTGCGGCCTGGCTAAACTATAAGAGGTAGGGGGGTGGATCTCAAACTAATTTTGGAGCACACCCTGGGCAGTTTCAGATTTTGGTGAAAAAAATCCAAAATGGCTGAAAACAAGATGGCCGCCATACAAAATATAAAGTTGAATATCTCGCAAACGGTTAGAGATAGAGGGGGGGTGTTCGACCAAATGTCATAGAGGGCGGTGGGGGTCAAGTGCCGGTGGTCACGAAAATCCAAGATGGCGGATCCAAAATGGCGGCGGAAAAAAAAGTTGCTCGGATCGGGATGAAATTTTGCATGCGGATGGTCCTCTGGGAGCTGTTCTGATAATTTTGGTTTGTTTTTTGATTTTTCCATTTTTCAAGATGGCCGCCATACAAGGGTATTTTGTATGGGGAGATTATTTTGGCCCTGGCGCGGAAACGGTGTCCCCGAGGTGGGGGGTCGCCATACTTTGTATTGTTCCTCTCCGGGGTAGGCATGTTTTGGTAAATGTCAAAATCCAATATGGCGGATTCAAGATGGCGGCCGGGAGTCAATTTGCTCCGATCCGGCTCAAAATCGATATCTGGGGGTTTCCGGGGCCAATGATTTTATTTTGGTGGTTTATTTTGTGACTCTGCCATTTTTCAAGATGGCCGCCATACAAAATTTTGTAGGTAAATCATGTATTTCGTTGTATCGCGGAATTGATTGCAGGTAGGTTGGTAGTTTCTTTGGAAATACGGTAGGTATTTATGAGGACAAAAAATTGTGTTCTTTTAAAAATCAATATGGCGGATACAAGATGGCGGCCGGAAGTCAATTTGCTCCGATCCGGCTCAAAATCGATATCTGGGGGTTTCCGGGGTCAGTGTTTTTATTTTTGAGGTTTGTTTTGTGACTGTACCATTTTTCAAGATGGCCGCCATACAAAATTTTGTAGGTGAATCATGTATTTCATTGTAACTCGGGATTTATTGCAGGTCGGTTGGTAGTTTCTTTGGAAATATGGTGGGCATGTATTTGGACATTTTTTTTTTCATTTATTAAAAATGGCGGCCGGGTGTCAAGTTGCTCTGATCCGGATCAAAATCGATATCTGGGGGATATCGGGGTAACTGATTATAGATATGATTATTTTTTGTGACTGCGTGAATTTTCAAGATGGCCGCCATACAAAAGTCACATCCGGCACGCGGGCTGCTTTAGCTGCCCGCGCACCCCGCACCCTACCAGGACACAGGCACGCGTGCTGCTTTAGCTGCCCGCGCTCCCGCGCCCTACCTGGACACCGGCACGCGGGCTGCTTTAGCTGCCCGCGCACCCCGCACCCTACCAGGACACAGGCACGCGGGCTGCTTTAGCTGCCTGCGCTCCCGCGCCCTACCTGGACACCGGCACGCGGGCTGCTTTAGCTGCCCGCGCACCCGCGCCCTACGTGGACACCGGCACGCGGGCTGCTTTAGCTGCCCACGCACCCGCGCCCTACCTGGACACCGGCACGCGGGCTGCTTTAGCTGCCCGCGCACCACGTACCTCACCTGCACACCGGCACGCGGGCTGCTTTAGCTGCCCGCGCACCACGTACCTCACCTGCACACCGGCACGCGGGTTGCTTTAGCTGCCCGCGCACCACGTACCTCACCTGCACACCGGCACGCGGGCTGCTTTAGCTGCCAGCGCACCACGTACCTCACCTGCACACCGGCACGTGGGCTTCTTTAGCTGTCCGCGCACCCCGCACCTCACCAGCAATTTGACATGTTATAAAAACAAAATGGCGGCTAACACTAATCTTGCCTCGATTTGGCTTGAAATCGTAGACAAGCAATTTTTAGGGTAGCTGATCATAGATTTAGGTTGATTTTAGAATTTCGAGAATTTTTAAGATGGCGGCTGATAGAAAAAATACTTTCTCAGATTGGACTCAAAATTGACATCTGAGGGTTTTTTGGAATACTGACCTCAAATATTAAGTTGACTTTTAGATTTCAAGTATTTCAAGATGGCCGCCATATAAAATAAATAAATTTGTTTAGGGAAAAACTATAAATTAAATACTTGCGCCGCTCAACAAAACACCGCAGGCAAAACGACCGCGGGCTGCTTTAGCAGCCCGCGCACTACGCAACCACTAGTTAATATATATATAGCTGGAAACCCACTCACTCACTGACTGACATAATTGTTCTCCCAGAAGGAGGGTCGGGGGGTGAAAGTCGTGTATGGGAAAAGTGTGGAGGTGGCTTTGGTGAGTATGGGAAAATTCCGAAATCTTGGAAAACTGCTCCTCGTCATAGAGTGACCCTACAGCCTGGCTAAACCATAAGAGGTAGGCGGGTGGGTCTCAAACTAACTTTGGAGCAGACCCTTGGCAGTTTTAATATTTTATGAAAAAAAACCAAAATGGCGGAAATCAAGATGGCTGCCATACAAAATAAAAAGTTGAATATCTCGAAAACGGTTAGAGATAGAGGGGGGGTGTTCGACCAAATGTCATAGAGAGCGGTGGGGGTCAAGTGCTGGTATTCATGAAAATCCAAGATGGCGGATTTAAAATGGTGGCCGAAAAAAAAGTTGCTCTGATCGGGATGAAATTTTGCATGCGGGTGGTCCACGGAGAGCTTATATGATATTTTAGGTTCCTTTTTTTAATATATCATTTTTCAAGATGGCCGCCATACAAGGGTATTTTGTATGGGGAGCTTTTTTTGGCTCTGGCGCGGAAACGGTATCCCCGAGGTGGGGGGTCGCCATACTTTGTATTGTTCCTCTCCGGGGTAGGCAACTTTTGGCAAATGTCAAAATTCAATATGGCGGATTCAAGATGGCGGCCGGGAGTCAATTTGCTTTGATCCGGCTCAAAATCGATATCTGGGGGTTTTTGGGGTCAATGATTTTATTTTGATGGTTTTTTTTGTGACTGTGCCATTTTTAAAGATGGCCGCCCTACAAAATGTTACAGGTAAATCATGTATTTCATTGTATCGCAGTATTTATTGCAGGTAGGTTGGTAGTTTCTTTGGAAATATGGTAGGTATGTATTAGGACAAAAAGTTGTGTTTGTCAAAAATCCAAGATGGCGGATCCAAAATGGCGGCCGAAAAAAAAGTTGCTCGGATCGGGGTGAAAATTTGCATGCGGGTGGTACTCGGGGAGCTTATTTGATATTTATTGTTAGTTTTTTGTTTTTTTCAGTTTTCAAGATGGCCGCCATACAAGGGTATTTTGTATGGGGAGCTTTTTTTGGCTCTGGCGCGGAAACGGTGTCCCCGAGGTGGGGGGTCGCCATACTTTGTATTGTTCCTCTCCGGGGTAGGCAACTTTTGGTAAATGTCAAAACCCAATATGGCGGATTCAAGATGGCGGCCTGGAGTCAATTTGCTCCGATCCGGCTCAAAATCGATATCTGGGGGTTTCCGGGGTCAGTGTTTTTATTTTTTAGGTTTGTTTTGTGATTTTGCTATTTTTCAAGATGGCCGCCATACAAAATGTTACAAGTCAATCATGTATTTCATTTTACCGCGGTATTTATTGCAGGTAGGTTGGTACTTTCTTGGGAAATACGGTAGGTATGTATAAGGACAAAAAATTGTGCGTGTCGAAAATCCAATATGGCGGATCCAAGATGGCGGCCGAGTGTCAAGATGCTCTGATCCGTCTGAAAATCGATTTCTGGGGGTTTCCGGGGCCAATGATTTTATTTTGGTGGTTTGTTTTGTGACTCTACCATTTTTCAAGATGGCCGCCATACAAAATTTTGTAGGTAAATCATGTATATCATTGTATCGAGGAATTAAATGCAGGTAGGTTGGTAGTTTGTTTTTCTCATTTTTCAAGATGGCCGCCATACAAGGGTATTTTGTATGGGGAGCTTTTTTTGGCTCTGGCGTGGAAACGGTGTCCCCGATGTGGGGGGTCGCCGTACTATGTATTGTTCTACTCCGGGGTAGGCAACTTTTGGTATATGTCAAAATTCAAAATGGAGGAATCAAAATGGCGGCCGGTAGGCAATTTGCTCCGATCCGGCTCAAAATCGATATCTGGAGGTTTTCGGGGTCAGTGTATTTATTTTTCTGGTTTGTTTTGTGATTTGGCCATTTTTCAAGATGGCCGCCATACAAAATTTTGTAGTTAAATCATGAACATCATTGTTTCGCGGAATTTAGTGCAGGTAGGTTGGTAGTTTCTTTGGAAATGTGGTAGGTATGTATTAGGACAAAAAATTATGTTCGTCGAAAATCCAATATGACGGATCCAAGATGGCGGCCGGGTGTCAAGATGCTCTGATCCGGCTGAAAATCGATATCTGGGGTTTCCGGGGCCAGTGATTTTATTTTGGTGGTTTGTTTTATGACTCAACCATTTTTCAAGATGGCCGCCATACAAAATTTTGTAGGTAAATCATGTATTTCATTGTATCGCGGAATTAATTGCAGGTAGGTTGGTAGTTTCTTTGGAAATACGGTAGGTATGTATAAGGACAAAAAATTGTGAGTGTCGAAAATCCAATATGGCGGATCCAAGATGGCGGCCGAGTGTCAAGATGCTCTGATCCGTCTGAAAATCGATTTCTGGGGGTTTCCGGGGCCAATGATTTTATTTTGGTGGTTTGTTTTGTGACTCTACCATTTTTCAAGATGGCCGCCATACAAAATTTTGTAGGTAAATCATGTATATCATTGTATCGAGGAATTAAATGCAGGTAGGTTGGTAGTTTCTTTGGAAATATGGTAGGTATGTAATAGAACATAAAATTTAGTTTGTAAAGAATCAAAATTGGCGTAACCAAGATGGCGGCCGGAAGTCAAGTTGCTCTGATACGACTCAAAATCGATATCTGGTGGTTGTCGGGGTCGCTGATTATAGATCTAAAGTTTTTTTGGTGACTTCGTGGATTTTCAAGATGGCCGCCATACAAAAGTCACATGCGGCACGCGGGATGCTTTAGCTGCCCGCGCAGCCCGCACCCCACCCGCACACCGGCTCGCGGGCTGCTTTAGCTGCCCGCGCACCTCGCACCCCACCCGCACACCGGCTCGCGGGCTGCTTTAGCTGCCTGCGCACCCCGCACCCTACCTGGACACTGAAATGCGGGATGCTTTAGTTGCCCGCGCACTCCGCACCCCACTCGCACACCGGCACGTGGGCTGCTTTAGCTCTCCGCGCACCCCGCGCCCTACCTGGTCACCGGAACGCGGGCTGCTTTAGTTGCCCGCGCACTCCGCGCCCTATCTGGACACCGGCACGAGGGCTGCTTTAACTGCCCGCGCACCCCGCGCCCTATCTGGACACCGGCACGAGGGCTGCTTTAACTGCCCGCGCACCCCGCACACCACCCGCATACCAGCTCGCGGGCTGCTTTCATCAGCTATTTTGACATGTTATAGAAAAACAAAAGGCGGATTTAAGATTGCGGCTAAAACTAATCATGCTCCGATCTGACTTGAAATCGAAACTTACGGGTTTTAGGGGTTTTTTTTTTTGATTTTTGGACTTTGAGAATTTTCAAGATGGCGGCTGTTAAAAACAAGACTTGCTCTGATTGGACTCAAAATTGACAAATGTGGGTTTTTTGGTTTTCTGAGTTCAGGTTTGAGATTGCTTTTGAAAATATGTGATTTTTCAAGATGGCTGCCATACAAAAATAAAATATTTAGGCCAGAACAATATAAAATTAATTTAAATTAAACACTTGCGCCGCCCAACAAAACACCGCAGGCACAACGACCGCGGGCTGCTTTAGCAGCCCGCGCACTACGCAACCACTAGTTTTATATATATAAAGCTGTAGACCCACTGACTCACTGACTCACTGACTCACTGACTCACTGACATAATTGTTCTCCCAGAAGGAGGTTCGGGGGGTGAAAGTGATGTATGGGAAAAGTGTGGAAAAATTCCAAAATCTTGGAAAACTGCTCCTCATCATGGAGAGACCCTACGGCCTGGCCAAACTATTAGAGTTAGGGGGATGGTTCTCAAACTAATATTGGAGCACACCCTGGGCAATTTCAGTTTTTGGTGAAAAAAATCCAAAATGGCGGAAAACAAGATGGCCGCCATACAAAATAAAAACTTGAATATCTCGGAAACGGTTAGAGATAGAGGGGGGGTGTTCGACCAAATGTCATAGAGGGCGGTGGGGGTCAAGTGCCAGTAGTCACGAAAATCCAAGATGGCGGATCCAAAATGGCGGCGGAAAAAAAAGTTGCTCTGATCGGGATGAAATTTTGCATGCGGGTAGTCTTTAGGGAGCTGATTTGATATTTTAGGTTTGTTTTTTGAATTTTTCATTTTTCAAGATGGCCGCCATACAAGGGTATTTTGTATGGGGAGCTTATTTTGGCTCTGGCGCGGAAACGGTGTCTCCGAGGTGGGGGGTCGCCATACTATGTATTGTTCTACTCCGGTGTAGGCAACTTTTGGTATATTTCAAAATTAAAAATGGCGGAATCAAAATGGCGGCTGGGAGGCAATTTGCTCCGATCCGGCTCAAAATCGATATCTGGTGGTTTTTAGGGTCAATGATTTTATTTTGATGGTTTTTTTTGTGACTCTGCCATTTTTAAAGATGGCCGCCCTACAAAATGTTACAGGTAAATCATGTATTTTATTGTATCGCAGTATTTATTGCAGGTAGGTTGGTAGTTTCTTTGGAAATATGGTAGGTATGTATTAGGACAAAAAGTTGTGTTTGTCAAAAATCCAATATGGCGGATCCAAGATGGCGGCTGGGTGTCAAGTTGCTCTGATCCGGCTCAAAATCGATATCTAGGGGTTTTCTGGGTCAGTGTTTTTATTTTTCTGGTTTGTTTTGTGATTTGGCCATTTTTCAAGATGGCCGCCATAAAAAATTTTGCAGGTGAATTATGTATTTGATTTTATCGCGGAATTGATTGCAGGTAGGTTGATAGTTCCTTTGGAAATATGGTAGGTATGTATTAGGACAAAAAATTGTGTTCGTCAAAAATACAATATGGCGGATCCAAGCTGGCGGCCGGGTGTCAAGTTGCTCTGATCCGGCTGAAAATCGATATCTGGTGGTTGTCGGGGTCGCTGATTATAGATCTAAAGTTTTTTTGGTGACTTCGTGGATTTTCAAGATGGTCGCCATACAAAAGTCACATGCGGCACGCGAGATGCTTTAGCTGCCCGCGCACCCCGCACCCCACCCGCACACCGGCTCGCGGGCTGCTATAGCTGCCCGCGCACCTCGCACCCCACCTGCACACCGGCTCGCGGGCTGCTTTAGCTGCCCGCGCACCCCGCACCCCACCCGCACACCGGCTCGCGGGCTGCTTTAGCTGCCCGCGCACCTCGCACCCCACCCGCATACCAGCTCGCGGGCTGCTTTAGCTGCCAAGATGGCGGCCGGGAGTAAATTTGCTCCGATCCGGCTCAAAATCGATATCTGGGGGTTTCCGGGGTCAGTGTTTGTATTTTTGAGGTTTGTTTTGTGATTTTGCCATTTTTCAAGATGGCCGCCATACCAAATTTTGTAGGTAAATCATGTATTTCATTGCATCGCGGAATTTAATGCAGGTAGGTTGGTAGTTTCTTTGGAAATACGGTAGGTATGTATGAGGACAAAAATTTGTGTTCGTTTAAAAACCAATATGGCTGATCCAAGATGGCGGCCAGTTGTCAAGTTGCTCCGATCCGGCTCAAAATCGATATCTGGTGGTTGTCGGGGTCAATAATTATATTTTGATGGTTTGTTTTGCGACTGTACCATTTTTCAAGATGGCTGCCACACAAAATTTTGTAGGTAAATCATGTATTTCATTGTATCGCGGAATTTAGTGTAGGTAGGTTCTTAGTTTCTTTTGAAATATGGTAGGTATGTATGAGGACAACAAATTTAGTTTGTCAAAAATTCAAAATGGCGGATCCAAAATTTCTTCCATGCTGGCCTGGGAGCGAGAGAAAAACATAGAATGTGCCAGCTGCATTTCCTCCCGGGCATGCTCTAAAAACCAGCTAAGGGATCTGAGGGTTTCAGTATATTGTAATTTAGGCGATGGGCTGACAACCTGTCACTACAGCAATATACTTACATCTATCTTAAATAACCCTCAAAACTTTGTCAGACGTGGCGGAAAGACCTTTGTTTGGGTCGTTTACGCTCTGCCTACCCCATTAGGGATAAAGGCGTGATTATATGTATGTATGTATGGATCCAATATTGCGGCCGGGTGTCATGTTTCTCTGATCCGGCTTAAAATCGGTATCTGGGGGTTTTTGGGGTCGCTGATTATAGATCTGAAGTTTTTTTATGACTACGTGAATTTTCAAGATGGCCGCCATATAAAAGTCACATCCGGCACGCGGGCTGCTTTAGCTGCCCGCGCACCACACACGTCACTTGGACACCGGCACGCGGGCTGCTTTATCTGCCCGCGCATCTCGCGCTCTACCGGGACACCGGCACGCGGGCTGCTTTAGCTGCCCGCGCACCCTGACCCTCACTGGCATATCGGCACGCGGGCTGCTTTAGCTGCCCGCGCACCACGCGCCTCACCTGCTCACCGGCACGCGGGCTGCTTTAGCTGCCCGCGCACCCCGCACCCTACCAGGACACCGGCACGTGGGCTGCTTTAGCTGCCCGCGCACGCCGCACCCCGACCTGGAAAACTACACTACCCACCTCACCAGCAATTTTGACATATTATAGAAAAACAAAATGGCGTATTTAAAATGGCGGCTAAAACTAATCTTGCTCCGATCTGGCTAGAAATCGTAACTCACGGGTTTTATGGGTTGCTGATCGTAGATTCTGCTGATTTTTGGATTTTGAGAATTTTCATGATGGCGGCTGTTAAATACAAAACTTGCTCTGATTGGACTCAAAATTGACATTTGGGGGTTTCTTGGGTTACTGACCTTGGATATTAGGTTGATTTGTAGATTTCAAAAAAATTCAAGATGGCCGCTATACAAAATACAATAGAAAGTGCCCGAATTAAATTATAATTAAAGTCTTGCGCCGCCAAACAAACAAGAGCCAACAAAACACCGCGGGCTGCTTAAGAAGCCCGCGCACTACGCAACCACTACCAGGACACCTCACCAGGAATTTGACATGTTATAAAAAACAAAATGGCGGCTAACACTAATCTTGCTTCGATCTGGCTTTAAATCGTAGACAAGGGGTTTTTAGGGTAGCTGATTATAGATTTTGGTTGATTTTTGGATTTCGAGAATTTTCAAAATGGCGGCTGATAGAAAAAATACTTGCTCAGATTGGACTCAAAATTGATATCTGAGGGTTTTTTGGAAAACTCACCTCAAATATTTAGTTGATTTTTAGATTTCAAGTATTTTCAAGATGGCCGCTATACAAAAAGAACATGTTTAGGTCAGAACAATATATAATTAAAAAAACTTGCGCCGCCCAACAAAACACCGCAGGCACAACGACCGCGGGCTGCTTTAGCAGCCCGCGCACTACGCAACCACTAGTTAATATATATATAGCTGGAAACCCACTCACTGACTGACATAATTGTTCTCCCAGAAGGAGGGTCGGGGGGTGTAAGTCGTGTATGAGAAAAGTGTGGAGGTGGTTTTGGTGAGTATGGGAAAATTCCGAAATCTTGGAAAATTGCTCCTCAACATGGAGTGACCCTGCGGCCTGGCTAAACTATAAGAGGTAGGGGGGTGGATCTCAAACTAATTTTGGAGCACACCCTGGGCAGTTTCAGATTTTGGTGAAAAAAATCCAAAATGGCGGAAAACAAGATGGCTGCCATACAAAATAAAAAGTTGAATATCTCGGAAACGGTTAAAGATAGAGGGGGGGTGTTCGACCAAATGTCATAGAGGGCGGTGGGGGTCAAGTGGCAGTGGTCCCTAAAATCCAAGATGGCGGATCCAAAATGGCGGCCGAAAAAAAAGTTGCTCGGATCGGGATGAAATTTTGCATGCATGTGGTCCTAGGGGAGCTTATTCGATATTTTTGATCTTATTTTTGTTTTTATGATTTTTAAAGATGGCCGCCATACAAGGGTATTTTGTATGGGGAGCTTTTTTTGGCTCTGGTGCGGAAACGGTGTCCCTGAGGTGGGAGGCCGCCATACTTTGTATTGTTCCTCTCCGGGGTAGGCATGTTTTGGTAAATGTCAAAAACCAATATGGCGGATTCTAGATGGCGGCCGGGAGTCAATTTGCTCCGAATCGGCTCAAAATCGATATCTGGGGGTTTCCGAGGTCAATTATTTTATTTTGGTGTTTTGTTTTGTGACTTTGCCATTTTTAAAGATGGCCGCCCTACAAAATATTACAGGTAAATCATGTATTTTATTGTATCGCGGTATTTATTGCAGGTAGGTTGGTAGTTTCTTTGGAAATATGGTAGGTATGTATTAGGACAAAAAATTGTGTTTGTCAAAAATCCAATATGGCGGATCCAAGATGGCGGCCGGGAGTAAAATTGCTCCGATCCGGCTGAAAATCGATATATGGGGGTTTTTGGGTTCGTGGACTACAGATTTGATCTTTTTTTTGTGACTGCGTGAATTTTCAAGATGGCCGACATACAAAATTTTGTAGGTAAATTATGTATTTCATTGTATCGCGGAATTTATTGCAGGTCGATTGGTAGATTTGGAATGATGGTAGGTATGTATAAGGACAAAAAATTGTGCGTGTTGAAAATCCAATATGGCGGATTCAAGATGGCGGCCGGGAGTAAAATTGCTCCGATCCGTCTCGAAATCGATGTCAGGGGGTTTTTGGGGTCAATGATTTAATTTCGATGGTTTTTTTTGTGACTGCCATTAATCAAGATGGCCGCCATACAAAATTTTGTAGGTGAATCATGTATTTCATTGTATCGCGGGATTAATTGCAGGTCGGTTGGTAGTTTCTTTGGATATATGGTAGGTATGTATTTGGACATTTTTTTTGTATATATTTTAAAAATGGCGGCCGGGTGTCAAGTTGCTCTGATCCAGGTCAAATTCAATATCTGGGGGTTATCAGGGTAACTGATTATAAACATGATCTTTTTTGTGACTGCGTGAATTTTTAAGATGGCCGCCAAACAAAAGTCACATCTGGCACGCGGGCTGCTTTAGCTGCTCGCGCACCTCGCACCCTACCAGGACACCGGCACGCGGGCTGCTTTAGCTGCCCGCGCACCTCGCGCCCTACCTGGACACCGGCACGCGGGCTGCTTTAGCTGCCCGCGCACCCCGCGCCCTACCTGGACACCGGCACGCGGGCTGCTTTAGCTGCCCGCGCACCCCGCGCCCTACCTGGACACCGGCACGCGGGCTGCTTTAGCTGCCCGCGCACCCCACACCCTACCTGGACACCGGCACGCGGGCTGCTTTAGCTGCCCGCGCACCCCGCGCCCTACCTGGACACCGGCACGCGGGCTGCTTTAGCTGCCCGCGCACCCCGCGCCCTACCTAGACACCGGCACGCGGGCTGCTTTAGCTGCCCGCGCACCCCGCGCCCTACCTGGACACCGGCACGCGGGCTGCTTTAGCTGCCCGCGCACCCCGCGCCCTACCTGGACACCAGCACGCGGGCTGCTTTAGCTGCCCGCGCACCACTCACCTCGCCAGCAATTTTGACATGTTATAAAAACAAAATGGCGGATTCGAGATGGCGGCTAAAACTAATATTGCTCCGATCTGTTTTGAAATCGTAGACAAGAAGTTTTTGGTGTAGCTGATCATAAATTTTGGTTGATTTTTGGATTTTGTCAATTTTCAAGATGGCGGCTGATAAATACAAAACTTGCTCTGATTGGACTCAAAATTGACACCTGGGGGTTTCTTGAATTTTGGATTTCAGATTTGAGATTGATTTTGAAATTTTGTGATTTTTCAAGATGGCCGCCATACAAAAAGAACATGTTTAGGTCAGAACAGTATGTAATTAAAAAAACTTGCGCCGCCCGACAAAACACCGCAGGCACAACGACCGCGGGCTGCTTTAGCAGCCCGCGCACTACGCAACCACTAGTTACTATATATATAGCTGGAAACCCACTCACTCACTCACTCACTGACTGACATAATTGTTCTCCCAGAAGGAGGGTCGGGGGGTGAAAGTCGTGTATGGGAAAAGTGCGGAGGTGGCTTTGGTGAGTATGGGAAAATTCCGAAATCTTGGAAAACTGCTCCTCATCATGGAGTGACCCTGCAGCCTGGCTAAACTATAAGAGGTAGGGGGGTGGATTTCAAACTAATTTTGGAGCACACCCTTGGCAGTTTTATTATTTGATGAAAAAAAAACAAAATGGCAGAAATCAAGATGGCTGCCATACAAAATAAAAAGTTGAATATCTCGAAAACGGTTAGAGATAGAGGGGGGGTGTTCGACCAAATGTCATAGAGGGCGGTGGGGGTCAAGTGCCAGTGGTCACGAAAATCCAAGATGGCGGATCCAAAATGGCGGCCGAAAAAAAAGTTGCTCTGATCGGTATATAATTTTGCATGCGGGTAGTCTTTAGGGAGCATATTTGATATTTCTCATTCGTTTTTTGATTTTTCCATTTTTCAAGATGGCCGCCATACAAGGGTATTTTGTATGGGGAGATTTGTTTGGCTCTGGGGCGGAAACGGTGTCCCCGAGGTGGGGGGTCGGCATACTTTGTATTGTTCCTCTCCGAGGTAGGCAATTTTTGGTATATGACAAAATCCAATATGGCCGATTCAAGATGGCGGCCGGGAGTCAATTTGCTCCGATCCGGCTCAAAATCGATATCTGGGGGTTTTTGGGTTAAATGATTTTATTTTGATGGTTTTTTTTGTGACTTTGCCAGTTTTAAAGATGGCCGCCCTACTCGATGTTACAGGTAAATCATGTATTTTATTGTATCGCGGTATTTATTGCAGGTAGGTCGGTAGTTTCTTTGGAAATATGGTAGGTATGTATTAGGATAAAAAAATGTGTTTGTCAAAAATCCAATATGGTGGATCCAAGATGGCGGCCGGTTGTCAAGTTGCTCTGATCCGGCTGAAAATCGATATCTGGTGGTTGTCGGGGTCGCTGATTACAGATCTGAAGTTTTTTTTGTGACTTCGTGCATTTTCAAGATGGCCGCCATACAAAAATCACATCCAGCTCGCGGGCTGCTTTAGCTGCCCGCGCACCTCGCACCCCACCCGCACACCGGCTCGCGGGCTGCTTTAGCTGCCCGCGCACCCCGCACCCCACCCGCACACCGGCTCGCGGGCTGCTTTAGCTGCCCGCGCACCTCGCACCCCACCCGCAAACCGGCTCGTGGGCTGCTTTAGCTGCCCGCGCACCCCGCGGCCTACCTGGACACCGGCACGCGGGCTGCTTTAGCTGCCCGCGCACCCCGCACCTCACTGGCATATCGGCACGCGGGCTGCTTTAGCTGCCCGCGCATCACGCAACTCACCTGCGCACCCCGCACCATACCCGGACACCGGCACGCGGGCTGCTTAAGCTGCCGGCGCGCTACGCACCTCATCAGTAATTTGACATGTTATAAAAAACAAAATGGCGGCTAACACTATTCTTGCTCCGATCTGGGTTGAAATCGTAGGTTGGGGTTTTTGGGGTAGCTGATCATATATTTTTGGTTGTTTTTTTGCATTTTGAAAATTTTCAAGATGGCGGCTGTTAAAAACAAAACTTGCTCTGATTTGACTCAAAATTAACATCTGCGGGTTTCTTGGGTTTCTGATATCTGGTTTGAGATTAATTTTGAAATATTTTGATTTTTTAAGATGGCCGCCATACAAAAAGAACATGTTAAGGCTAGAAATTTAATTTAATTAAAAACTTGCGCCGCCCAACAAAACACCGCAGGCACAACGACCGCGGGCTGCTTTAGCAGCCCGCGCACTACGCAACCACTAGTTACTATATATATAGCTGGAAACCCACTCACTCACTCACTCACTGACTGACATAATTGTTCTCCCAGAAGGAGGGTCGGGGGGTGAAAGTCGTGTATGGGATAAGTGTGGAGGTGGTTTTGGTGAGTATGGGAAAATTCCGAAATCTTGGAAAATTGCTCCTCATCATGGAGTGACTCTGCGGCCTGGCTAAACTATAAGAGGTAGGGGGGTGGTTCTTAAACTAATTTTAGAGCACACCCTGGGCAATTTCAGATTTTTGTGTAAAAAATCCAAAATGGCGGAAAACAAGATGGCTGCCATACAAAATAAAAAGTTGAATATCTCGGAAACGAATAGAGATAGAGTGGGGGTGTTCGACCAAATGTCATAGAGGGCGGTGGGGGTCAAGTGCTGGTGGTCACGAAAATCCAAGATGGCGGATCCAAAATGGCGGCCGAAAAAAAAGTTGCTCGGATCGGGATGAAATTTTGCATGCGGATGCTCCTCGGGGAGCTTATTTGATAATTTTGGTTCGTTTTTTGATTTTTCCATTTTTCAAGATGGCCGCCATACAAGGGTATTTTGTATGGGGAGCTTTTTTTGGCTCTGGCGCGGAAACGGTGTCTTCGAGGTGGGGGGTCGTCATACTATGTATTGTTCTACTCCAGGGTAGGCACCTTTTGGTATATGTCAAAATTCAAAATGGCGGAATCAAAATGGCGGCCGAAATAAAAGTTGCTCTGATCGGGATGAAATTTTGCATGCGGGTAGTCCTCAGGGAGCTTATTTGAAATTTTAGGTTCGTTTTTTGAATTTTTCAATTTTCAAGATGGCCGCCATACAAGGGTATTTTGTATAGGGAGCTTTTTTTGGCTCTGGCGCGGAAACGGTGTCCACGAGGTGGGGGGTCGCCATACTTTGTATTGTTCCTCTCCGGGGTAGGCAATTTTTGGTAAATGTCAAAATCCAATATGGCGGATTCAAGATGGCGGCCGGGAGTCAATTTGCTCCGATCCGGCTAAAAATCGATATCTGGGGGTTTCCGGGGTCAGTGTTTTTATTTTTGAGGTTTGTTTTGTGATTTAGCCATTTTTCAAGATGGCCGCCATACTAAATTTTGTAGGTAAATCATGTATTTCATTGTATCGTGGAAATTTTTGCAGGTGGGTTAGTAGTTTGTTTGGAGATATGGTAGGTATGTAATAGGACATTAAATTAATTTTGTCAAAAATCCAATATGGCAGATCCAAAATGACGGCCGGGTGTCAAGTTGCTCTGATCGGGCTGAAAATCGATATCTGGGGGTTTTAGGGTTCATGGATTACAGATTTGATCTTTTTTTGTGACTGCGTGAATTTTCAAGATGGCCGCCATACAAAATTTTGAAGGTAATTATGTATATCATGGTATCGCGGAATTTATTGCAGATAAGTTAGTAGTTTCTTTGAAAATATGGTAGGCATGTGTTTGGACATTTTTTTTTTTAATTAATTTAAAATGGCGGCCGGGTGTCAAGTTGCTCTGATCCGGATCAAAATCGATATCTGGGGGATATCGGGATAACTTATTATAGACATAATTATTTTTTGTGACTGCGTAAATTTTCAAGATGGCCGCCATACAAAAGTCACATCCGGCACGCGGGCTGCTTTAGCTGCCCGCGCACCCCGCACCCTCCCAGGACACAGGCACGCGGGCTGCTTTAGCTGCCCGCGCACCCCGCGCCCTACCTGGACACCGGCACGCGGGCTGCTTTAGCTGCCCGCGCACCCCGCGCCCTACCTGGACACCGGCACGCGGGCTGCTTTAGCTGCCCGTGCACCCCGCGCCCTACCTGGACACCGGCACGCGGGCTGCTTTAGCTGCCCGCGCACCCCGCGCCCTACCTGGACACCGGCACGCGGGCTGCTTTAGCTGACCGCGCACTCCACACCCTGACCTGGAAAACGGCACGCGGGCTGCTTTAGCTGCCCGCGCACCACCTACCTCACCAGCAATTTTGACATGTCATAGAAAAACAAAATGGCGGATTTAAGATGGCGCCTGAAATTAATCTTGCTCCGCTCTGACTAGAAATCGTAACTTACGGGTTTTAGGGGTAGCACATCAAAGATTTTTGGTTGATTTTTGGATTCTGAGAATTTTCAAGATGGCGGCTGATTAAAACAAAACTTGCTGTGATTGGATTCAAAATTGACATCTGGGGGTGTTTTTGGTTTCTGATTTCAGGTTTGAGATTGTTTTTGACCATTTGTGATTTTTCAAGATGGCCGCCATACAAACAGAATAAGTTTAGAACTGTACAGAAAATATATTAAAAACTTGCGCCGCCCAACAACACACCGCAGGCACAACGACCGCGGGCTGCTTTAGCAGCCCGCGCACTACGCAACCACTAGTTACTATATATATAGCTGGAAACCCACTCACTCACTCACTCACTGACTGACATAATTGTTCTCCCAGAAGGAGGGTCGGGGGGTGAAAGTCGTGTATGGGAAAAGTGTGGAGGTAGTTCTGGTGAGTATGGGAAAATTCCGAAATCTTGGAAAACTGCTCCTCATCATGGAGTGACCCTACGTCCTGGCTAAACTATAAGAGGTAGGCGGGTGGTTCTCAAACTAACTTTGGAGCACACCCTTGGCAGTTTTAATATTTGATGAAAAAAATCCAAAATGGCGGAAAACAAGATGGCTGCCATACAAAATAAAAAGTTGAATATCTCGGAAACGGTTAGAGATAGAGGGGGGGCGTTCGACCAAATGTCATAGAGGGCGGTGGGGGTCAAGTGATGGTGGTCACGAAAATCCAAGATGGCGGATCCAAAATGGCGGCCGAAAAAAAAGTTGCTCTGATCGGGATGAAATTTTGCATGCGGGTGGTCCTCGGGGAGCTTATTTGAAATTTACTGTTTGTTTTTTGTTTTTTTCATTTTTCAAGATGGCCGCCATACAAGGGTATTTTGTATGGGGAGCTTTTTTTGGCTCTGGCGTGGAAACGGTGTCCCTGAGGTGGGGGGCCGCCATACTTTGTATTGTTCCTCTCCGGTATAAGCAACTTTTGGCAAATGTCAAAATCCAATATGGCGGATTCAAGATGGCGGCCGGGAGTCAATTTGCTCCGATCCGGCTCAAAATCGATATCTGGGGGTTTTTGGGGTAAATGATTTTATTTTGGTGGTTTGTTTTGTGTTTTTGTCATTTTTCAAGATGGCCGCCATACAACATTTTGTAGGTAAATCATGTATTTCATTGTATCGCGGACATTTTTGCAGGTAGGTTGGTAGTTTCTTAGGAAATATGGTAAGTATGTATTAGGACAAAAAATTGTTTTCGTCAAAAATTCAATATGGCGGATGCCAGATGGCGGCCGGGTGTCAAGTTGCTCTGATGCGGCTGAAAATCGATATCTGGTTGTTGCCGGGGTCGCCGATTATAGATCCGAAGTTGTTTTTGTGACTACGTGAATTTTCAAGATGGCCGCCATACAAAAGTCACATCCGGCTCGCGGGCTGCTTTAGCTGCCCGCGCACCCTGCACCTCACTAGCATATCGGCACGCGGGCTGCTTTAGCTGCCCGCGCACAACTCACCTCACCAGCAATTTTGACATGCTATTGTTAAAACAAAATGGTGGATTTAAGATGGCGGCTGAAATTTATCTTGCTTCGATCTGGCTTGAAAACGTAGTCAAGGGGTTTTTGGGGTAGCTTATCATAGATTTAGGTTAGATTTTGTATTTTGACAGTTTTCAAGATGGCGGCTGATAAAAACACAACTTACTATGATTGGACTCAAAATTGACATCTGGGGGTGTTAAGGGTTTCTGATTTCAGGTTTGAGATTGTTTTTGACTATTTGTGATTTTTCAAGATGGCCGCCATACAACATCAAATTGAAAGGGCCCGAATCAAATTATAATTAAAGACTTGCGCCGCCAAACAAACAGCCCAACAAAACACCGCAGGCTGCTCTAGCTGCTCGCGCACCCCGCACCCCACCCAACACCGGCTCGCGGGCTGCTTTAGCTGCCCGCGCACCTCGCACTCCACCCGCACACCAGCTCGCGGGCTGCTTTAGCTGCCCGCGCACCCCGCGCTCTACCTGGACACCGGCACGCGGGCTGCTTGAGCTGCCCACGCACCTCGCACCCCACCCGCACACCAGCTCGCGGGCTGCTTTAGCTGCCCGCGCACCACTTTCCTCAACAGCAATTTTGACATGTTATAGAAAAACAAAATGGCGGATTCAAGATGGCGGCTACAACCAGTCTTGCTCCGATTTGGCTAGAAATCATAACTTACGGTAGCTGATCATAGATTTTGTTGTTTGTTGGATTTTGAGAATTTTCAAGATGGCGGCTAATAAAAACAAAACTTGCTATGATTGGACTTAAAATTGACATGTGTGGGTTTTTTGGGTCTCTGATTGCAGTTTTGAGATTGGATTTGATAATTTGTGATTCTTCAAGATGGCCGCTATTCAAAATCAAATTAAAAGGGCGCAAATCAAATTATAATTAAAGACTTGCGCCGCCCAACAAAACACCGCAGGCACAACGACCGCGGGCTGCTTTAGCAGCCCGCGCACTACGCAACCACTAGTTACTATATATATAGCTGGAAACCCACTCACTCACTCACTCACTGACTGACATAATTGTTCTCCCAGAAGGAGGGTCGGGGGGTGAAAGTCGTGTATGGGAAAAGTGTGGAGGTGGTTTTGGTGAGTATGGGAAAATTCCGAAATCTTGGAAAATTGCTCCTCATCATGGAGTGACCCTGCGGCCTGGCTAAACTATAAGAGGTAGGGGGGTGGTTCTCAAACTAAATTTGGAGCACACCCTGGGCAATTTCAGATTTTGATGAAAAAAATCCAAAATGGCTGAAAACAAGATGGCCGCCATACAAAATAAAAAGTTGAATATCTCGGAAACGGTTAGAGATAGAGGGGGGGTGTTCGACCAAATGTCATAGAGGGCGGTGGAGGTAAAGTGCCAGTGGTCACGAAAATCCAATATGGCGGATCCAAAATGGCGGCCAAAAAAAAAGTTGCACCGATCGGGATGAAATTTTGCATGCGGGTAGTCCTCGGGGAGCTTATTTGATATTTTAGGTTTGTTTTTTGATTATGCCATTTTTCAAGATGGCCGCCATACAAGGGTATTTTGTATGGGGAGCTTTTTTTGGCTCTGGCGTGGAAACGGTGTCCCCGAGGTGGGGGGTCGCCATACTATGTATTGTTCCTCTCCGGGGTAGGCATGTTTTTGTAAATGTCAAAATCCAATATGGCGGATTCAACATGGCGGCTGGGAGTCAATTTGCTCCGATCCGGCTCAAAATCGATTTCTGGGGGTTTTTGGGGTCAGTGATTTTATTTTGATGGTTTTTTTTGTGACTCTGCCATTTTTAAAGATGGCCGCCCTACAAAATGTTACAGGTAAATCATGTATTTTATTGTATCGCGGTATTTATTGCAGGTAGGTTGGTAGTTTCTTTGGAAATATGGTAGGTATGTATTAGGAAGAAAAATTGTGTTTGTCAAAAATCCAATATGGCGGATCCAAGATGGCGGCCGGGAGTGAAATTGCTCCGATCCGGCTGAAAATCGATATATGGGGGTTTTTGGGTTCGTGGATTACAGATTTGATCTTTTTTTTGTGACTGCGTGAATTTTCAAGATGGCCGACATACAAAATTTTGTAGGTAAATTATGTATTTCATTGTATCGCGGAATTTATTGCAGGTCGATTGGTAGATTTGGAATGATGGTAGGTATGTATAAGGACAAAAAATTGTGCGTGTTGAAAATCCAATATGGCGGATTCAAGATGGCGGCCGGGAGTAAAATTGCTCCGATCCGTCTCGAAATCGATGTCAGGGGGTTTTTGGGGTCAATGATTTAATTTCGATGGTTTTTTTTGTGACTGCCATTAATCAAGATGGCCGCCATACAAAATTTTGTAGGTGAATCATGTATTTCATTGTATCGCGGGATTAATTGCAGGTCGGTTGGTAGTTTCTTTGGAAATATGGTAGGTATGTATTTGGACATTTTTTTCTTTATATTTTAAAAATGGCGGCCGGGTGTCAAGTTGCTCTGATCCAGGTCAAATTCGATATCTGGGGGATATCAGGGTTACTGATTATAAACATGTTTTTTTTTGTGACTGCGTGAATTTTAAAGATGGCCGCCAAACAAAAGTCACATCTGGCACGCGGGCTGCTTTAGCTGCTCGCGCACCTCGCGCCCTACCAGGACACCGGCACGCGGGCTGCTTTAGCTGCCCGCGCACCCCGCGCCCTACCTGGACACCGGCACGCGGGCTGCTTTAGCTGCCCGCGCACCCCGCGCCCTACCTGGACACCGGCACGCGGGCTGCTGTAGCTGCCCGCGCACCCCGCGCCCTACCTGGACACCGGCACGCGGGCTGCTTTAGCTGCCCGCGCACCCCGCGCCCTACCTGGACACCGGCACGCGGGCTGCTTTAGCTGACCGCGCACCCCGCGCCCTACCTGGACACCGGCACGCGGGCTGCTTTAGCTGCCCGCGCACCCCGCGCCCTACCTGGACACCGGCACGCGGGCTGCTTTAGCTGCCCGCGCAACCCGCGCCCTACCTGGACACCGGCACGCGGGCTGCTTTAGCTGCCCGCGCACTCCGCGCCCTACCTGGACACCAGCACCCGGGCTGCTTTAGCTGCCCGCGCACCACTCACCTCACCAGCAATTTTGACATGTTATAAAAACAAAATGGCGGATTCGAGATGGCGGCTAAAACTAATATTGCTCCGATCTGTTTTGAAATCGTAGACAAGAAGTTTTTGGTGTAGCTGATCATAAATTTTGGTTGATTTTTGGATTTTGTCAATTTTCAAGATGGCGGCTGATAAATACAAAACTTGCTCTGATTGGACTCAAAATTGACACCTGGGGGTTTCTTGAATTTCGGATTTCAGATTTGAGATTGATTTTGAAATTTTGTGATTTTTCAAGATGGCCGCGATACAAAAAGAACATGTTTAGGTCAGAACAGTATGTAATTAAAAAAACTTGCGCCGCCCAACAAAACACCGCAGGCACAACGACCGCGGGCTGCTTTAGCAGCCCGCGCACTACGCAACCACTAGTTTATATATATATAGCTGGAAACCCACTCACTGACTGACATAATTGTTCTCCCAGAAGGAGGGTTGGGGGGCGAAAGTCGTGTATGGGAAAAGTGTGGAGGTGGTTTTGGTGAGTATGGGAAAATTCCGAAATCTTGGAAAACTGCTCCTCATCATGGAGTGACCCTGCGGCCTGGCTAAACTATAAGAGGTAGGGGGGTGGTTCTCAAACTAATTTTGGAGCACACCCTGGGCAATTTCAGATTTTAGTGAAAAAAATCCAAAATGGCGGAAAACAAGATGGCTGCCATACAAAATAAAAAGTTGAAAATCTCGGAAACGGTTGGAGATAGAGGGGGGGTGTTCGACCAAATGTCATAGAGGGCGGTGGGGGTCAAGTGCTGGTGGTCACGAAAATCCAAGATGGCGGATCCAAAATGGCGGCCGAAAAAAAAGTTGGTCCGATCGGGATGAAATTTTGCATGCGGCTGGTCCTCTGGGAGCTTATTTGATATTTTTCATTCGTTTTTTGATTTTTTCATTTTTCAAGATGGCCGCCATACAAGGGTATTTTGTATGGGGAGCTTTTTTTGGCTCTGGCGCGGAAACGGTGTCCCCGAGGTGGGGGGTCGCCATACTTTGTATTGTTCCTCTCCGGGGTAGGCATGTTTTGGTAAATGTCAAAATCCAATATGGCGGATTCAAGATGGCGGCCGGGAGTCAATTTGCTCCGATCCGGCTCAAAATCGATATCTGGGGGTTTTTGGGGTCACTGTTTTAATTTTTATGTTTTTTTTGTGATTTTGCCATTTTTCAAGATGGCCGCCATACAAAATGATACAGGTGAATCATGTATTTCGTTGTATCGCGGTATTTATTTTAGGTAGGTTGGTAGTTTCTTTAAAAATAAGATAGGTATGTATTAGAACAAAAAAAATGTGTTAGTCGAAAATCCAATATGGCGGATCTAAGATGGCGGCCGGTTGTCAAGTTGCTCTGATCCGGCTGAAAAACGATATCTGGTGGTTGTCGGGGTCGCTGATTACAGATCTAAAGTTTTTTTTGTGACTTTGTGTATTTTCAAGATGGCCGCCATACAAAAGTCACATCCGGCTCGCGGGCTGCTTTAGCTGCCCGCGCATCACGCACCTCACCTGCACTCCGGCACGCGGGCTGCTTTAGCTGCCCGCGCACCCCGCACACTGGCACGCGGGCTGCTTTAGCTGCCCGCGCACGCCGCACCTTACCTGGACACCGGCACGCGGGCTGCTTTAGCTGCCCGCGCACGCCGCACCTTACCTGAACACAGCAGCCCGCGCACCACACACCTCACCAGCTATTTTGACATGTCATAAAAAAACAAAATGGCGGATTCAAGATGGCGGCTAAAACTAATCTTGCTGCGATCTGGCTAGAAATCTTAACTAACGGGTTTTATGGGTTACTGATCATAGATTTTGCTGATTTTTGGATATTCAGACTTTTCAAGATGGCGGCTGTTAAAAACAAAAGTTGCTCTGATTGAACTCAAAATTGACACCTGGGGGTTTCTTGAATTTCGGATTTTAGGTTTGAGATTGATTTTGAAATTTTGTGATTTTTCAACATGGCCGCCATACAAAAAGAACATGTTTAGTTCAGAACAGTATGTAATTAAAAAAACTTGCGCCGCCCAACAAAACACCGCAGGCACAACGACCGCGGGCTGCTTTAGCAGCCCGCGCACTACGCAACCACTAGTTACTATATATATAGCTGGAAACCCACTCACTCACTCACTCACTGACTGACATAATTGTTCTCCCAGAAGGAGGGTCGGGGGGTGAAAGTCGTGTATGGGAAAAGTGTGCAGGTGGTTTTGGTGAGTATGGGAAAATTCCGAAATCTTGGAAAATTGCTCCTCATCATGGAGTGACCCTGCGGCCTGGCCAAACTATAAGAGGTAGGGGGGTGGTTCTCAAACTAAACTAGGAGCACACCCTGGGCAGTTTTGACATTAGGTGAAAAAAATCCAAAATGGCGGAAATCAAGATGGCTGCCATACAAAATAAAAAGTTGAAAATCTGGAAAACGGTTGGAGATAGAGGGGGGGTGTTCGACCAAATGTCATAGAGGGCGGTGGGGGTCAAGTGCCGGTGGTCACGAAAATCCAAGATGGCGGATCCAAAATGGCGGCCGAAAAAAAACTTGCTCGGATCGGGATGAAATTTTGCATGCGGGTGGTCCTCGGGGAGCTTATTTGATATTTATTGTTTGTTTTTTGTTTTTTTCCATTTTTCAAGATGGCCGCCATACAAGGGTATTTTGTATGGGGAGCTTTTTTTGGCTCTGGCGTGGAAACGGTGTCCCCGAGGTGGGGGGTCGCCATACTATGTATTGTTCCACTCCGAGGTAGGCAACTTTTGGTATATGCCAAAATTCAAAATGGCGGAATCAAAATGGCGGCCGGGAGGCAATTTGCTCCGATCCGGCTCAAAATCGATATCTGGGGGTTTCCGGGGTCAGTGATTTTATTTTTGTGGTTTGTTTTGTGATTTTGCCATTTTTCAAGATGGCCGCCATACAAAATTTTGTAGGTGAATTATGTATTTGATTTTATCGCGGACATTTTCGCAGGTAGGTTGGTAGTTTCTTAGGAAATATGGTAGGTATGTATTAGGACAAAAAAATGTGTTAATCAAAAATTCAATATGGCGGATCCCAGATGGCGGCCGGGTGTCAAGTTGCTCTGATCCGGCTGAAAATCGATATCTGGTTGTTGCCGGGGCCGCTGATTATAGATCTGAAGTTGTTTTTGTGACAACGTGAATTTTCAAGATGGCCGCCATACAAAAGTAACATCCGGCTCGCGGGCTGCTTTAGCTGCCCGCGCACCCTGCACCTCACTGGCATATCGCCACGCGGGCTGCTTTAGCTGCCCGCGCACAACTCACCCCACCAGCAATTCTGACATGCTATTATAAAAACAAAATGGTGGATTTAAGATGGCGGCTGAAATTTATCTTGCTTCGATCTGGCTTGAAAACGTAGACAAGGGGTTTTTGGGGTAGCTTATCATAGAGTTTGGTTAGATTTTGGATTTTGACAGTTTTCAAGATGGCAGCTGATAAAAACACAACTTGCTCTGATTGGACTCAAAATTGACATCTGGGGGTGTTTAGGGTTTCTGATTTCAGGTTTGAGATTGTTTTTGACTATTTGTGATTTTTCAAGATGGCCGCCATACAACATCAAATTGAAAGGGCCCGAATCAAATTTTAATTAAAGACTTGCGCCGCCATACAAAAGTCACATCCGGCACGCGGGCTGCTTTAGCTGCCCGCGCACCACACACGTCACCTGGACAAAGGCACGCGGGCTGCTTTAGCTGCCCGCGCACCACGCGCCTCACCTGCACACCGGCACGCGGGCTGCTTTAGCTGCCCGCGCAACCCGCACCCTACCAGGACACCGGCACGCGGGCTGCTTTAGCTGCCCGTGCACGCCGCACCCTGAACTGGAAAACGGCACGCGGGCTGCTTTAGCTGCCCGCGCACGCCACACCCTAACTGGAAACCGGCACGCGCTGCTTTAACTGCCCGCGCACCACTACCTCACCAGCAATTTTGACATATCATAGAAAAACAAAATGCTCCGATCTGGCTAGAAATCGTAACTTATGGGTTTTATGGGTTGCGGATAATAGATTTTGCTGATTTTTGGATTTTGAGAATTTTCAAGATGGCGGCTGTTAAATACAAAACTTGCTCTGATTGGACTCAAATTTGACATCTGAGGGTTCTTTGGGATACTGTCCTCAAATATTAAGTTGATTTTTAGATTTCAAGTATTTTCAAGATGGCCGCCATACAAAATAAATTTGTTTAGGCCAGAACAATATAAAATTAAAAACTTGCGCCGCCAAACAAACAACAGCTCAACAAAACACCGCGGGCTGCTTTAGCAGCCCGCGCACTACGCAACCACTAGTTAATATATATATAGCTGGAAACCCACTCACTGACTGACATAATTGTTCTCCCAGAAGGAGGGTCGGGGGGTGTAAGTCGTGTATGAGAAAAGTGTGGAGGTGGTTTTGGTGAGTATGGGAAAATTCCGAAATCTTGGAAAATTGCTCCTCAACATGGAGTGACCCTGCGGCCTGGCTAAACTATAAGAGGTAGGGGGGTGGATCTCAAACTAATTTTGGAGCACACCCTGGGCAGTTTCAGATTTTGGTGAAAAAAATCCAAAATGGCGGAAAACAAGATGGCTGCCATACAAAATAAAAAGTTGAATATCTCGGAAACGGTTAAAGATAGAGGGGGGGTGTTCGACCAAATGTCATAGAGGGCGGTGGGGGTCAAGTGGCAGTGGTCCCTAAAATCCAAGATGGCGGATCCAAAATGGCGGCCGAAAAAAAAGTTGCTCGGATCGGGATGAAATTTTGCATGCATGTGGTCCTAGGGGAGCTTATTCGATATTTTTGATCTTATTTTTGTTTTTATGATTTTTAAAGATGGCCGCCATACAAGGGTATTTTGTATGGGGAGCTTTTTTTGGCTCTGGTGCGGAAACGGTGTCCCTGAGGTGGGAGGCCGCCATACTTTGTATTGTTCCTCTCCGGGGTAGGCATGTTTTGGTAAATGTCAAAAACCAATATGGCGGATTCAAGATGGCGGCCGGGAGTCAATTTGCTCTGATCCGGCTCAAAATCGATATCTGGAGGTTTCCGGGGTCAGTGATTTTATTTTTGTGGTTTGTTTTGTGATTTTGCCATTTTTCAAGATGGCCGCCATACAAAATGATACAGGTGAATCATGTATTCCATATTATCGCAGTATTTATTGCAGGTAGGTTTGTAGATTTTTTGAAAATATGGTAGATATGTATTGGGACGAAAAATTGTGTAAGTAAAAAATACAATATGGCGGAACCAAGATGGCGGCCGGGTGTCAATTTGCTCTGATCCGGCTGAAAATCGATATCTGGGGGTTGTCGGGGTCAGTGTTTTTATTTTTATGGTTTGTTTTGTTATTTTGCCATTTTTCAAGATGGCCGCCATACAAAATGTTACAGAAAAATCATGTATTTCATTGTATCGCGGTATTTATTGCAGGTAGTTTGATATTTTCTTTGGAAGTATTGTAGGTATGTATTAGAACGAAAAATTGTGTTCGTCAAAATTCCAATATGGCCGATCCAAGATGGCGGCCTGATGTCAAGTTGCTCCGATCCGGATCAAAATCGATATCTGGGTGTTGTCGGGGTCGCTGATTGTAGATCTGATTTTTTTTGTGACTTCGTGAATTTTCAAGATGGCCGCCATACAAAAGTCACATCCGGCACCTCACCTCACTGGCATATCGTCACGCGGGCTGCTTTAGCTGGCCGCGCACCCCGCACCTTACCAGGACACCTTACCAGCAATTTGACATGTTATAAAAAACAAAATGGCGGCTAACACTAATCTTGCTCCGATCTGGCTTGAAATCGTAGACAAGGGGTTTTTGGGGTCTCTGATCATAGATTTTGGTTGATTTTTAGATTTCAAGAAATTTCAAGATGGCGGCTGATAGAAAAAGAACTTGCTTAGATTTGACTCAAAATTTACATCTGAGGGATTTTTGGGATATTGACGTCAAATATTAAGTAATTTTTCAGATATCAAGCATTTTTAAGATGGCCGCCATACAAAAGTCACATCCAGCACGCGGGCTGCTTTAGCTGCCCGCGCACCCTGCACCCTACCTGGCCACCGGCACGCGGGCTGCTTTAGCTGCCCGCGCACCCTGCACCCTACCTGGCCACCGGCACGCGGGCTGCTTTAGCTGCCCGCGCACCCTGCACTCTACCTGGCCACCGGCATGTGGGCTGCTTTAGCTGCCCGCGCACCCCGCGCCCTTCCTGGACACCGGCTCGCGGGCTGCTTTAGCTGCCCGCGCACCACGCACCTCACATGCACACCGGCACGCGGGCTGCTTTAGCTGCCCGCGCACCACCCACCTCACCAGCAATTTTGATATGTCATAGAAAAACAAAATGGCGAATTTAAGATGGCGGCTAAAACTTATCTTGCTCCGATCTGACTAGAAATCGTAACTTACGGGTTTTAGGGGTAGGTAGCACATCAGAAATTTTTGGTTGATTTTTGGACTTTGAGAAATTTCAAGATGGCGGCTGATAAAAACAAAACTTGCTGTGATTGAACTCAAAATTGACACCTGGGGGTGTTTTTGGTTTCTGATTTCAGGTTTGAGATTGTTTTTAACTATTTGTGAATTTTCAAGATGGCCGCCATACAAAATCAAATTGAAAGGGCCCGAATCAAATTATAATTAAAGACTTGCGCCGCCCAACAAAACACCGCAATTTTGACATATCATAGAAAAACAAAATGGCGTTTTTAATATGGCGGCTAAAACTAATCTTGCTCCGATCTGGCTAGAAATCGTAACTTACGGGTTTTATGGGTTGCTGATCATAGATTTTGCTGATTTTTGAATTTTGAGAATTTTCAAGATGGCGGCTGTTAAATACAAAACTTGCTCTGATTGGACTCAAAATTGACGTTTGGAGGTTTCTTGGGTTACTGACCTTGGATATTAGGTTGATTTGTAGATTTCAAAAAATTTCAAGATGGCCGCTATACAAAATACAATAGAAAGTGCCCGAATTAAATTATAATTAAAGACTTGCGCTGCCAAACAAACAATAGTCCAACAAAACACCGCGGGCTGCTTTAGCAGCCCGCGCACTACGCAACCACTAGTTTTATTTTATATTCCTTCACATTGTGTATTGTCTTTATTTTGACTTAAGCTAATGCTTCATTTTATTTTATACTTTTTGAAATGGTACTATTAACTTTTTCACAAATTGATATGTTTTAGTTTTTAAGATATTTTATATTTTTATTTCTGACGATCATTTTATCCTTGGACATTTTTAGTATTATTGTAATGTTATTAAGAAATTGATAAAATGAAATAAATAAATCTAATCTAATCTAATCTATAGGTTATCGCATTATTTAGCAAGAAAAGGGCTTAGTTCCCTTTCTAGCATGCGAATTAAAATTTATATTAATTTATTTTCTTCCATGCTGGACTGGGAGTGCAATAAAAACACAGAATGTGCCAGCTGCATTTCCTCCCGGGCATGCTGTAAAAGTTAGCTAAGGGATCCGAAGGTTTCAGTATATTGGAATGTAGGCGATGGGCTGACAACCTGTCACTACAGCAATATACCTACAAATCTATCTTAAATAACCTTCAAAACTTTGTCAGACGTGGCGAAACGACCCTTGTTTAGGTCGTTTACGCTCTGCCTACCCCATTAGGGATAAAGGCGTGATTATATGTATGTATGAATTAAAATTTAGGATGTTGCATTAACTTTTTGGCACCGTCAATGGAAAAGACTAGCTAGTATTTTTTGGGTTTTAGGGCAGCAAAACACAGGCTCACTTACTGCGCTCAACACGCTGTCAATGCTTTTTGCATTGCCTACAACACACATGCATCACCTTACGCTTTACGCGTGTGTACTGACAGAGAGATGCGCCGACGTAGAGTTCATCGCTATGCTTGAGCTTACGCAAATAGCATTAACAGGGTGTTGAGCGCAACCTTGCGCGCAGTAAGTGACGCCTGTGTTTTGCTGCCCTAAAACCCAAAAAAACTAGTAAGTGTTTTCTGTTGACTTCAGTGCCGAAAAGTGGATGCAACATTGGTACCTAAATCTAAATGTCGGATGCTAAAAAGAGAACAACTCTCTCTTTTCCTAAAAATACGATGAAAGATACGTAAAAACTAAAATTGCTTAATTCCTACGTTAAATACCGACCTTATCCATCTTATTTGTACCCAATCGATTTAACAATCCTGAACTAATCCCCTCGTTCAATACACAATGTTATCTTGATCCTACTAACACATTGAACTAACTATAATTTATTCTGCCCGCCGAGGCCTGCCCCATATTTAGCACCCAATAAATATCTCCACTGTCAAATAAAGCCAATGGAAACTAGATTTATAAGGCCCACCATTAATGCTGTATTTACTAAGCGCTTACCTTTCGTTCTGGGTAATTTATTTGTGTAATTATGGATTGTCCGATTGTGTAATTAATTTGTATTTAAGATTTTCCTCATCTACACTAATATTATAAAGAGGAAAGATTTGTACCTATTTTTGTATGTTTGTAATGAATAGGCTCAAAAAGTACTGGGCCGATTTAAAACATTCTTTCACCAATAGAATGCTACATTCTTCCAATTTGACATAGGCTACATTTCATTCTGAAAAAAAAAAGGGATCCTTGGTAAAATTTGAACAATGTAACCGAAGGTGTAGAAAAATGAGTCTTAAAATGTCTTTCGTCGAATGCGCTGCCGAAACTATTAGCGATAGAACAAAATAATGTACAACAATATTGAAGAACATCATAATGTCTACAAAAAACTCCGCGGTAGCATATGTCCAACTATTGTAGTTATGTCACTACAACAACTTTTTTCATTTTAAACATTAATGAAAATGCTAACCAAATTCAAACCATGCTATTTATGTGTTTATATTAATCCTTATCTAAATAAATTATTTTATGAACAAGACCATTTAACTACCTATAAAATTTATTTAAATTGGACTTTCCATTCAAAAGATATTACGAATTAAAAAATTCAAACAGTAAACAAAACCGCCATAGCGCCGTGGCCGTTGTTTGCGATGCAGTCTGAAAAGCGCGCCGGACATCGCGGCGCGAATGAAAATGATTAATGACAAACCCTTTTTTAATAAAAAATAAAAAACAAAAAAAACACAAATAAATATAAAAAAACAAAATAATAAGCACAAAACAACAAAACCAAACAAAAAAATAATAATTTTGTAAGGAAAATACTAAATAATGATAGGCAAGTTTCTATCGACACGAACAAAAAATTCTTTGAAATACCTAGATGTATAGGTAGATACATTTTTAGTTGAAAGTTGTCAACGTTTAATTTAGACTGTATATATTTTATTCGACTCTGCTTTTATTCTAATTACTTTAAAAAAAAATGTCTACCCCGTGCGAAGCCGGGATGGGCTGCTAGTAGGTAATAAAGTAATAGATTTTTTTACTAATTGATTAGTTACCGGCATTGATATTATCACAAAACTAAAATAAATTCAAGTTTTTGGACAGAATGCAGTTTAAGGCTCGTATTTATAAAGCAATATAAAGATTGAAAGCAATATTAAGTATAGATTTGACAGGCCATATTGTACTGAAATGACGTTTCTGATACGAACTCAAACTAGCTGTCAGTCTCAAGTGCTGTTTATAATTACGGGCCTAAGTTTTTGATTCAATAACCTGGATTTTCGTAGGATTTTGATAAAATTTAGTACCAATCATTTTGTCATACTCCGGTTTTTGATTAAATCCGATTTTATCATAATCCTGTGTCAAGGATGTACAAAGAAGCTGCCTTCATGGTAACATATTGCGTCGTATCGCGACCGGCAATATTTCACTTGGTGACCTGATCTGGATTCAATTAAATTATGCAGATGTTGCGGTGACGCGACGACAGAGGGCCGGCGCAAGTTTCGTGTGTGCCTATACTGTGACAAACTCGATGGTGTAGTGGTAAAGTCGCTGCTTCCTACGCAGAAGGTCTTGGTTCGAATCCCACCAGACAAGCTAGAAATGTCATTCATCTAAAAGTGGCTTTAGTTAGTAGTTTCACTAGTCGGTTTCAAATTTTTTATGTACGTTTGTTCGACGTTTTTACCGAGAAATTCTGGTCCTGTGTATAAGTACTCGTAGACGTGAGACAAAAAATGGTTTCATTCATAATCCGTATATACGTACGTAAGTGCCTATATGAGGGGTAAGGAACAGCGTCCCACAAACTGATAGGGGTTGTTCAGTCAATGAAAGTAAAACATATCATTAGGATTTCTTTTCAGGAAGTGAAAAATAAAATTTGTATAGGAAGGTAATTTTTTTTAAATCTCATGAAAGAATTTTCCGGTGAAAGTTGTTTAGTTGCATTGACTCAGCAACCCCTATCAGTTTGCGGGACGTTGTCCCTTACATTAGGTATAACATATCAGTTTTTGGTTATCTGTCCTATCTACCCTGTATGCACCTAAACAATACGTTTGACTTCTAATGAATTTGCATCAAGAAACAGAAATAAACCCTCAAAATAACGGCTTACGTTTAGGTTTAGACCAATGAGCGCATACGCAGGAGGTTCAAATTGGTTAGGATCTAGTTTCAATTAAATTATGCAGATGCTGCGGCGAAGACTGTACAAGGCTGGCAGTAACTGTATGTGCTTGTATGTAGTCTGGTTAGTGCGCAATCGGATTTGAATAGTCAGAACTGTGTCAGTCTGTCTAAAGGACTGGCCTCGATAAATTAACTGAATGAATATTTTAACAGAAAGATGACTCAAAATACGATAGAGTGATGGTGATAAAAATGTTAATGTTCTGTTCTAGTGTTGCCAAACAATCGATTATACAATAATCGATAAGCTTATAGATAGTACAACTTTAGCAATAGTATCGAATAGTATCGTTTGTTAGATAATAACAAATAATCGATACTATTCATAGTATCGTTCTTTGGAAAATAAGAAACAATCGATAGTATCAATACAATCGATAGTATTGCTCTTCTATATTGAACACACAATCTTTGAACAATCGATTTATTATTTTATTTAAGATAAGGGCAATCGATTGTTTGTTCAATATCGAAGAGCAATATTATCGATAGTATCGATTGCTTCTTATTTTCCAACGAACGATACTATCTATAGTATCGTTGGTTATCAATACTATTGCTCAAATCCGTTCCTTTCTCTTGTCATTTTTAGGCTTCCATAGTCAACTAGAAACCCTTGTAATTTCATCGAGTCTGTATGTAAGTTCGTATGTAGGATGCCTTGGCACCATAACAATGTAAGTTTGACAAGGACGACGCCGACGACGGATGACGGACGATGACGGCTCGTGACTCATCGCAATTGGTATTTATAGTTAAAAAAGACAATCAAACACATCCATACCAAATGTTCTTATGAAATAAATGATCTACTTTTATCGAGTGGGTATGGAGTCTATCGACCCCATAAACCCTGGTGTCAGAGTTTTTTAAACCGTCTAAAGGCATAACTATCAGGCCTCTAACATGGTTTGAGTAACGACCACTATCAAAGACAGCGACCGGGACCGACGGCTTAACGTGCCCTCCGAAGCACAAAATCTTTTTCTTTTCGGACAATCAGGTGATTTAGCCTGCAATGTCATAACCAAACTGGGGAAAAATTCACAAAGTGATAAATTCTTAAATATCAACCTTGTGTTTCCCCCCTGGGAATCGAACCCAGAACCCCCGGATCGGGAGTCCATGGCACTAGATCACGGAGGCAGTTAAAATTGTTGCTTTTATTAATACCGTTTCTTATAAATCGAATCCATAAAATACAATTAGATCTTGTAAATCAAAACTTATGCAACTCAAGATACATTAGTTCTGCATAACATTGCACAAATCATATACCAAAATTTAAAAAATCATCGTTTAATGCAACGTTATCATAGCATCACTATTCTCAAGATTTCTTGCAAAAGAAAAAAATAGGGATGAGTCCGGGAATTGCAGGAAACAGCCATTTGTTTGGATGGATATACGCTGCACTCGCCAGTGGTGACTCAAAAACGACTAAACTCGAAAATCTATAATATTATGTCATTTATGTTACAAACATTTCTGTCGGCTTTTATCATCTATGCACGTTACACAATCTACAAGTCCTGCCAGGCTGTCACATCGCGAAATCAAACCAATAAATCAGTAGTCTGCAGTAACAAACAAAGTTCCATTGAAAATATAGTCGCGGATGTGGTAATACGGAGCTTAGCATATTTGGCCGTGAGCCAGCCGCACCTGCAAACTGCATGTTGCAGAAAAACGGATTAAAGTTAATGAGACAGGTTCATTAGCGTAAATCTAAGGCTAGTGGAAAACCTCTTTATAAGCAAGGGATTATAAAGTGCTTTTCCACACGGGCTTGAAAATAAAATTTATTTATATTACTATCCCGTGCATTTGGGATTATTACAAAATCTGATTACAAAATTCAATAGCGAACCGAAAAATACTTTAAATATCATTTTTTTATTTTAGATGGGTTTGCTCTTGATTCTAAAGAAAACGTTATAAGAACAAAATTTTGGCTAATTAGTCTTTCTCATTTTGATATATTTTTATTTATTTTATACTTCCTGCCCAAAGTAAAATTTTCAGTTTGCACCTTTTAAAAAGCAGTCTACCCAGCACGCACGTTTTGCACTCTGCAAATTCACAAACATACATATAATTACGCCTTTATCCCTTATGGGGTAGGCAGAGCGTAAACGACCTAAACAAAAGTCGTTCCGCCACATCTGACAAAGACTTAAGGGTTATTTAAGATATTTTTGTAGGTATATTGCTGTAGTGACGGGTTGTCAGCCTGTCGCCTGAATTGCAATATATTGAAACCTCGGATCCCTTAGTTGGTTTTTACAGCATGCCCGGGAGGAAATGCAGCTGGCACATTCTATGTTTTTCTTTCGCTCCCAATCCAGCATGGAAGTAAAGCAAATTCACACCCCACACAATCTTGCTGTTTATCTTACAAAATAGTTTCCTGAACCATGATGGTAGGATAAGATAACCCGTATAATTGCAAAGGCAGCACTTTAACAACTTGGCTGTTTGTAAACTGTCACAATACCTAAAGGTCCTATTAAACTTTAGCAGTTCCAAACTTTTCCTATTAGGCGTTCTACACATTTTCGACTTTGGGCCCGCGAATACTTATGCGTTTGTTTGCTGCGTAAGATATTTTAATGGATATGTTACGTTGCGGTACAGTCAAAACTTATTTTGACCAATAAAATCGGCCAAAATCTATTTTGACTCGGTACTTAAACTTTTCGATGTTTGTTATAATTGCTTTTTTTTGCCATTGGACTACCCACCACAAATAGGAATGAAAAAAGCATAAAAATAATGAAAAAGTAAAAAGTATCTGTGAGTAAAACAATACCCATTAAAAACATTTAATTCATAAACTAAATTTAATAATAAGTCACTCGCCGCAACGAAAAATTGTGGAGCTATAAAAACACAGCTGAATTTAAAATCCTGATAAAAGTGAAGTCGAGTCTTCCTTGATATACCGAGTTTTAACTACTCAATAAAAATTAAAAGACGTTGACATTATCAATGGAAGTCAGGGCTGTGTGGGAGTGAAAACATAACAAGAA
This sequence comes from Scrobipalpa costella, assembly GCA_949820665.1. Taxonomy (NCBI): domain Eukaryota; kingdom Metazoa; phylum Arthropoda; class Insecta; order Lepidoptera; family Gelechiidae; genus Scrobipalpa; species Scrobipalpa costella. The sequence continues at coordinate 4,198,672 of OX463307.1, read as the reverse complement.
TATTGCTATTTACGGATGCAAGATTGTTCTTTATTCATTATTATTTAAATTTATGAACCTGATGACCTTTATAAAATTGAATTTTTCTTTTCCATCTTTAGATATTCTTTGTGTAAAATACCTATGTAAAATTGGTGATATCACAGTTTTAAAATAAACAAATAGGACAAATGTATGACGACCTATAATTTTCAAATTAAGGAACAAATTGTTTCTATAATAATTAGTAAGGCACCTAAATTTCCTAACATTTCACATATTATATAAGTACGTAAATAGTATGTAAGAAAAAAAAATGGTTAAAAAAGTTGCTAATCCGCCAGACATCCTTGAAGAAACAAAAGAAAATTTTACGATCGTAAAATTAATACCAAGAATACCAACTCACCTGAAGTTGTGAAAAGCTTGGGCAAAAAGTACTGTCGAGAAGAAAAGTTTATTACACTATCACGATGCAAAACCTCGCTCAATTTATCTCTGTCGGCGTCTTGTGAACTTGGAAGTATTTAGTGGGGAAAATTAGGGACAAATTTGCGGGGATTGTCTTTTTGTAGCTGAGGTTAATTGTTCTTGTTACGTTGTGTAACTTGCCAGCTGGTCTGGTAAAGTTTAAGTACAGGCTTAAATAAAAAAAAACTAACCTGGAGTGTTTGTTGGATATGTAGGTTCCGTCTGTAGTTATATATGTATTTGCAAAAAAACAAATATCTTGAGTCGGAAACATTTGAGAGACTTTGTTTTACAAACCACCATTGAATTATTACAAACCTATCTAACAAAACCTACTTGATAGTACAAACATGTACGTACGTATTTCTTATGTCGCTTATTTTCTTATTTTTCTGTTTTCAATGTAGATTTTGTGAGAACTGACGCTCCTGAGTATATACAATATTACGGCTAATTACATAAACGATGTTAGAAGCACTACTTATAGTAGAATCAATAGAACTGACATATCTACCTATATTTAACTAAGTACCTGGAAACATACACCAAATTCCCGTCAGAGCTGACATTTCAAAGGGAATTTGCTGCAGTGCAGCCATATTGCAGCTAAATTTGTAGTGTTGGTATTCTGTTAATAATGATGATTATTAATTCGACTTGTCAGATGCGGGATCGCTATAACGCTATACCGGGTGTGAGGGACATCGTCCCACAAACTAATACGGGTTGTTCAGTCAACCACGCTGAACAACTTTCACCAGGAAATTCTTTCAGGAAATGAAAAAAAAAAAAGTTTTCAGGGGTAATAATTTTGAACGGGAATGTATTTTTTTTATTTACAGAAAGAATTTCCAGGTGAAAATTGTTCAAATTTGTTGACAGAACATGCCCTATCAGTTTTCGGTTCGCTGAACTTTACATACTCATCGCCTAAATTACAATATACCGTAACTCCCGAGTCCTCTTGCACGGCACAAGGGAAGCAGCTGGCACATTCTATGATTTTCTATCGCTTCCTCTCTCCTCCCTAAATATTGGTGCGAGCCAAGTTGCGGGCAAAATCTAGTCAAACCTAAAGGTATTTTTGGACAAAAGAATGGCTAATGTAATTTGTATGATAATGGGCATCCTCTGGCCAAAAGAGATATATTTTCATTGCATAAACCTTTTGAAACGCAAGAAAAATATCTTTTAGTTCCGGCAGCACTTATTTTAAATGAACTCGTTATTAGGGCAGGTCTAGGAAAAAGATTTGGGAATAAAGAGCCCAGTAATCTTGACTCGTCAAAACGGAGTGCGCCGTAAAGTACTGATAACAAAAAAAAATAGGATGTTTTGCTTTATTTTTCTTTTCCTTTTGTGCTCTCCGAGAATGAATGAGGGTCGTCTTAATGTTTAAAGACAGACAGTGTTATTCTTGGAATGTTTTCTTTCTATTTCAGCGCCGTTTCAGTTTTCTTGTATTTAACTGATGTAATTAACTTCGACTTAAGGATTTAAATCGAATTTATTAAAGAAAATATATTAGTTATTAAGAATAAGATAAAATTTATACTAAAATAATAAAATAAAAAGAATAAAAAATATTCACTTTTTAACCATTGGGTTGGCTGGAAGAGATCTCTTCATAGAGATAAGTTCGCATTTGCACACTGTTTGTAAATTACATTTCTTTTGTGTTTATGCAGTAAAGTAAATATATTTAAAAATAAAACTATAAAATGTATGTTATTCTTGTTTTTTTCTCTTTTTATATTTTTCCTATGGAACCGGAATCCATATCGTTCATAAGTTCAAAGAACAAAAACGTAAAAAATTGCAGTACGAAATATTTTGTTACAGCAACGAAAAAGTAAACGATTTCCAAGAAACCGCCAAAAAATTAGACTTTCAAACTTAAGCAAGCAATTTCCTTCATCCTTTAGCCCTTTCTAAGAACTTCAGTTCGCTAAACCAAGGGTCTCACTACATACATAATGTACTAAAGAACATTACTGGGAAGATTGATGTGTTTTTAACCACTATTAGACGACTGAGGCCTGGGAGGGCTTTGTGCAAAGATCCACTGATATTAATACCCAGATTGATGGCAGTCTTGAGTTCCTGGTTGGGCGTTTATCCACTAAACGGCACGTTCACGGCAACGGCAACGGTACGATTACATCTTTGATAGCATAGAAGAGAAAATGTATGAAAATCAAAGAAATTATATGGCACCACTTACCGGCACGGCAACGGCGCGGCATTGATTCCTACCAGTATCGGCACCGGCCTTACAAGCGTCTTGCAAACGTACATAGCAAGCGTGCGTGTGTGTGTGCAGTCAGAGTGGAACTAGTAAAGTGGACGATACCGTCGAGGATAATAACGTCCTAGTGGAAAAATAGAGCCACGGTATTGTGACGATATTGTGCCGTTGCCGTGCAGTAAAATGTGAATTCGTCCGTTGTCGGATTAATTACGTATGAGGCGGCATTATAGCTGTGAATGGGTATCACGATAATATTCGACCGTCATGATGAATGTGTTCGGTAATGCAACACGTATTCAGTTGGGCTTTGTGAAGATTAGAACTATCAAGAGATGGAATTTCTTTTTGTCCTAATTTTTCCAAAGAATAACTCAAATGTATCCGAAAAAGTACAAAAAGTTTACAACAAAATAAGTAATCATAAAATACATTTTAAACCAATAAGAAGCCCGATGGTATAGTGAATAGGGCTGCTGTCTTCTGAGCTGGTCGTGGTTCGAATCCCACCAATGTGTTTTTCGGTTTTCAAAATTCGTATGTACCTACGTTTATTCGGCACTTTTTTCGTGCTTCGGAAGGCACATTAAGCCGTTGGTTTCAGTTAATATCGTTTAATACCGTAAATATTAGTCGATAAGCAATGTCAGAGGCTAGTACTAAGTATTGGCGTTTGGAAAACTCTGACTTAGTCTCGTTTTGGGTTTGGTTTCCCTTCTGGGTTTCGCAGGTTAGATGGCAGTCACTCTGTGTAAAAACCAGTACCCTTGTTCAATATCCTAGATTAGGTAGCCCACCTCGTGAGATACGAGATAAGGCTACGGAGATGATGACGATGACTATACAATACTATACATTTTAAACCCTGGATTGAAAATCATGATTAAGAGATAAAATTATATTAATCCCGAAAAATAGGTTAATATTTTGAAATAACTGCGCGTGTAACAATGTAAATAATAAATTAATTTAATCCCAGGATCATGAAGCAATGTTATTATATATTCAATGAATACTCATTTCTGGCATTATATTTCTTTCTGTTGGTTTAATGAATAGTCAGTTGTCATTATTAGCTCATAATTTATACAGGGTGTAAGGAACAGCGTCCCGAAAAATAATAGGAGTTGCTCAGTCAACGACACTGATCAACTTCCACCAGGAAATTCTTTCAGGAGGAGAAAATAGGCCTTTTATAGACAAAATTTTCACCTCGATCAGACCATTTGTAAGGAAAAGTCATTTTTTTCACTTCCAGCAAAATAATTCTGCCGACAGTCTTCTTCTGTCGAGTGAGTATCGAGTCTATCGACCCGATGAACCCTGGTGTCGTCAGAGTTTTTAAACCGCCTATTAGCACAACTATCAGGCCTCTGACATGGTTTGAGTAACGACCACCGACAGTAGTTCAGTGTCATTGACTGAGCAACCTCTACCAGTTTGCGGGACGCTGTCCCTTATCCCTGACATTAAATCAGTGTGTCTAATAAACGTAAATACGAAATTCGAAAACCGAAATCACTTCATTTGTACATGGACGAATTAAAATTGCGACAGGAGGCATCGGCCTTATTCACTAACACCATCAAGCTTATAACAGGTTACTGGATGGCATTATACAAATTGCAATTTACTGAAACCATCCGATCCCTTACCTGGTTTTTACAGCATGCAGTTGGCAAATTCTATGTATTTCTCTCGATCCCAGTCCAGCATGGAAGAACCAGCTGTTTCTGCAGCGATATACCTACAAATCTATCTTAAATAACCTTCAAAACTTTGTCACACGTGGCGAAACGACTTATATTCAGATCGTTTACGCTCTACCTACCCCATTAGGGATTAGGGATTTTGTAATCCATAAGGTAACAATTTACAATTATTATCTTATGAATGTTGAAAAAACAAAATGAAGAATTGCTTCCTATTTACGCTAAACAATATTCATGAAAATGTTTGTAGTTAATTATTTATTTCATTTGGGGTGAACTGAACTCAACAAGCCACCTTAAGAAAAAAAAATACTTACCTTATTTAATTCTGAACATCATATTTATGTATACATCAATAGTCAGCATTGTTAATACCCTGTTTCTCCAATAAAGAAATCAATCCATTCAAAGGAAACATTTCAATAGAAAATATCCATCAGAAGATTGCACCTGTTATAATATTTCTTACGACAATAACATTGTCTGTACAGTACAAAATAAAATAAAGAACACAAATATTCTTCGTAGACACAAATCCGTAGCGCCGTAGCATCCTCGTAGTAACGCTCTACGCTCGTAGAACGTCTACGATGTAGACTAAAAGAAACGTAAAGACAACTTGCAATGTAAAAAAGAAGTGAAATCGCTAAGACAAATAATGTGTGTAATGTTATGCCACCCTTAGAATAATAGTACATTGTTCATCGAGGGGAGAAAGTGACCGATTACAAACGAATCTTAATTTATTTATTTGCGAGAGTTGTTTATGATTTGCGGAAAGCTGTCCCATAGATCCTGGTGATTTTTTTGGTACTCATTACACATTAATAAGGATTATTATGATCATCATTCGCTTGCCCTTATCCCATCTATTTGGGGTCGGCATAAGGTTTATTATGGAATGGACGCAAAATGTATATTTCGCTTAATTATTCTTTTCGATTTTAATACATTTCTTCCATGCTGGCCTGGGAGCGAGAGAAAAACATAGAATGTGCCAGCTGTCGTTTACGCTCTCTGCTCACCCCATCAGTGATAAATGCGTGATTATAGGTATGTATGTATGTTAACAATGAAATTATTTCTTAGTCCCTTTATGTAGGCCCACTATTTGAAGCAAACCAAAAAGGAACATTTTGCGAAAGGGTCATAAAATTATGTCATATAGTAATGAAAATATATTTTTTGACCAAGAGACATTTTGCGAAAGGGACATTGTGCGACGTAAAGATTTATTTTAGTCTAAGCGCGATCGTTAGAACACCTCACAGAACGAGCAGAGATTTAGCTTTGGTGGATATTACGCTCTCTTGCATAGTACTGAATAGTTTCAATGCATAATATCAAATATATTCGCAAAATGGTGCCGGAAATGTGTATAAGACCCGTTTCTTGGAATACATTTTAATATTTAGGAGACAGATCGTAAATTACGGGTGGAGCTATAAAATGGGACGTGATTTTTATTATTATTACATTCGTGGTTTATTCACATATTGTAAAGAATACTTTAAAAGAAATGTTTTAGACGTTAGTTTGTATATTTTCTCCGATTTTCTCGGAAAAAGTTTCATAAAAACAAAATTACATTCATTCTTTTTGGTCCTCATATTCGCACTACGTTAGCAATTTCTCCAAACGACAACAATGAAATTAACGACCGCTTCACGAAGTCTTTAAGGATACATTAGTAAGGGTCAGGTGTTTTTTAGTTCACTTTTTTTTAAGGCTGAATGAGCATACAACTTATTGAATTTACAAAATGGAATGAATGATTGAATGAAATGTGCACCTGTAAAGGGCGTTATGCAAATCTTAAATGTCAAAATATTATGGAAGAACGTTTGTTTTTAAGTTTATTGTTATTGTTTCCTCGCCAAATCAGAGAAAAGTACTAAACTTCTCTCAGACAAAATAGCAATTAAAGAAAATTTACCATACATTCATACATATAATCACGCCTTTATTATTCCTAATATCAGACAGTAGGCAGAGTGTAAAGGACTTAAAAAAAGGTCGTTCCGCCACGTCTTACAAAGTTTTTAGAGTTATTTAAGATATATTTGCAGGTATATTGCTGTAGTGACGGGTTGTCAGCCCATCGCCTAAATTACAATGTATAGAAACCCTCGGATCCCTTAGCTGGTTTTTACTGTATGCCCGGAAGGAAGGCAGCTGGCACCTTCTGTGTTTTTCTCTCGCTCCCAGTCCAGCATGGAAGTAATTCCAAATTTACTCGACCTTAAATTGCTTTTTTTTCGACCTCGGAGTAATGTACTATTTCCTATGGGAACCAGATTCCTCATCTTGTCTTATTTGCACTATCAACCAGAACCATTGATGTAACAAATTAATTACTTTGTACAGAGTATAAAGCTGTAAGAAAAGAAGAAACTAAAAACGCTGTTCCTTTCGGAGGTATTGCCATTTTTTTTCAAATAAGTGTTTTTGTTTTTAAAACGGAAATTTAATCTACTATTAAGAAAACACTTTTTACACTAGTTCCACTATATATTATTTAAAGCGATCAGTTTCGTTACACCATCATCAGACAATATAAAAAAAAGTCAAAACAATATATTATTAAGAAGGTCATAATAATTTCTTCTGCTTAACATCAAATGCTGCAATTCAGAGAAAGAAGCTCAAAATCAAAATGCCTTGTTTTATACAAAATTAATAATATCAATGTCAATAGAAATAGTAGACTAAAATAACAATTTATAAATTTAATGCCAAAATTAATAATAAATAAATAACATTGTACTACATAAGTACGTTACTACTAATTAAAATAATTGAGAATAGGAGAAACAAATAAACATGTTTGGTCATTTAGGATTGTTGATTTGGATTTCTATTTATTTTTATGGCCTCGAGCGTATCCATTTTCCGAAAATTTTATCCACACAACCTTTTAATAGTACTTCCAAGAAGAGACATGGTATCTTATGTAAATGGGCACATCAGATACCATGTCTCTTCTTGGAAGTACTATTAAAAGCCTTGTCTCTGACACAATAAAAATATTGTTAGTGCAATGGATTAATCATTATGCAACTTATATTATTGATAAATCATACATACATACATATAATTACGCTTTAGACTATTTTGAAATTAGCTTAAAACTCACATACTTCTACCAGGCAACACCTTCGAAAATTTGGTGTCACAGGTGAATATTAAGTATTAATTTTCCCGTCTAATTTCCCAGTGGTAAAATCTATGGAATGCCGATTCTCATGTCATTAATATTGCTCCAGTGCGCATTTATTTATAACTTCCATGCTGGTCTGGGAGCGAGAGAAAAACATAGAATGTGCCAGCTGCATTTCCTCCCGGGCATGCTGTAAAATCCAGCTAAGGGATCCGAGGGTTTCAGTATATTGTAATTTAGGCGATGGGCTGACAACCTGTCACTACAGCAATATACCTAGAATTCTATCTTAAATAACCCTCAAAACTTTATCAGACGTGGCGGGACGACCTTTGTTTAGGTCGTTTACGCTCTGCCTACCCCATTAGGGATAAGGGCGTGATTATATGTATGTATGTATGTATGCATTTATTTATTTATTTAACAATTAATTGTACACAAAAAAGTGCGCATTTAATGTTGATCTTGCTGGAAATGGGAACTAAAAAAGTACATTAGGTGTACTGTTTCCTGTAGTATTCATTAATCCCTTACCTGACTGCATACATACATATATACAATCACGCCTTTATCCCTAGTGGGGTAGGCATACCTTAAACGACCTAAACAAAGGTCGTTCCGCCACGCCTGATAAATTATTATGCTACTTATAGTATTTTGCAATCAAGGAATTGAATCTAACAAAATAAAAAATAAAAATTTAGATGAGTAACTCAAAGAGGAAAATAAATGAAATATCAATAATTCCCAGAAACCTCATGTTTTAATGATGCCAGAAATACATTTTAATAAGAGGAAAGCTCCTTTTTCAGCCCACGCAGGCAGAATAAGTTACAGAAAATCTTTTGTTCCTTTATTTACTGGCGGGACACTCAAGGCGACAACAAAAAAAAAACTTGTCAATATCATCTTTTGGGCTTAAGTGAGGGTAAGTATTGGAATGAATACTCATAGGACTTGGCGCATTTTTAAGTTTTATTTAGTGTACATCGCACACCATACCGCCATGAACTTGGCTTCCAGTTTTATATTTTGTTTTTACATACATACATACTCACGCCTTTATCCCCAATGGAGTAGGCAGAGCGCAAACAACCTAAACAAAGGTTGTTTTGCCACGTCTAACAATGTTTTGAGGGTTATTTAAGATAGATTTGTATGTATATTGCTGTAGGGACAGGTTGTCAGCCCTGCGCCTAAATTACAAAATACTGAAACCCTTGGATCCCTTAGTTGGTTTTTACAGCATGCTCGGGAAGATATGCAACTGGCACATTGTATGTTTTTCTCTCGCTCCCAGGCCAGCATGGAAGAAATTTTGTTCTAGGTGGAATTATTTATGACTTCAATACAATAGACCCTCTAGACGTCTAGTAATTACTTATTCAATGTAAGAAAGCCCATATCAAGGTCAAACTTAGTAATTTGATCACCATGAGAAGGTGTCACAAAATTATAATTTTGCAGTACAATTTGGTATATATTGCGTCGTCGTTTAGGACAGTAAAATACTTCCAAGCTAACTTGATCGGCAATGTACTTCTAAACGAAATTTTGTAACAATTTAATTTTATGAAACCCGCTCTAGACGTCTGGGTTCTTCAAAGCTTGTTATTAATAATGAATCTATGTCAATGACGTTATAAATCAAAAGCAATTTATGTACTCATTTGTAAAGATCTTCGACGGACAAAGGCATGTAATCAAACAAAAAATGTGTACATTTTAGCAAGTGTGATTCAAATGCAATCTTTGCAACAGTGAATCTAATAATTAAGTATTTAGTGAAATTATGAGCAATAATGTTTCTCAAGCTTTAAAGTATTCTTTCTAAACTTTACCAGCTCTTACATACATTTTTTTTTATTACATATTGCCCTCTTTTGTGACGCAAACATTTGGGCACTTAAAACGAAATCCCACGCAGATGGTTGATCTAAATTCAGTTGGGAGGCCTATAAATCTAGTAAAAAGTTTATGCGGCAACCGATGTGTTATAAATTTTAGAAACTTCACCGCAAACTATCGTTATACAGTATATACCCATAATATCTAACGAGAACTATTATGGCTCATACTTAGAATTTTCTATCGTACAGTTTCGCCTATAAATTCCTGTAATGTTCAGCTTAACTAGTTGCATACAGTTTTGTATGAAGTTTGGCTTTTTCTTTCATAATAAAGAAAATCGAATCCCATACAAACGGTAGTTACGTTATAATTTTTAAATGGTTAGACAAAACTTTACAAAAAATTGTACACATTAGTAAATGCAATATAAACAATGCTTGTAATTAGGTTTAGTTGAAAAATATCGGGTCGATAGACTCGATACCCACTCGACAGAAGAAGTTGAAAAATATCAATCACGAACGAAATAATAGCGGACATACGATTTGGCGTGAAAATGGCTTGAAATTGAATTTGCTCTCTTATTTTGTATATGGTTAAAATTTTGATACCTAAATAATTACCAACATAGTTACATTTGAATACGTGCACAAAGTTTGGTAAAATTCGGTCCTTTTGTTTAAAAATAAGAACGAAACTACGTTTGTATCGGATTTTGTACTTCCGGCCGTCTCTTAAGGGTCCAATGGTAGTAAATAACTAAATTGTCATGTCAAGGCGAAATCACGAGCCTGAGCAAGATATTGTTAGTAGTTCTTCGGACACACGTGGGACGATACAGCGAGTATAAGGGACAGCTGTATGTAAACTGAATCGTTTCCGTACAGGCCATGGGAGATGCAACTATCACCTGAGCACATGGGGGCTAAAAGAGCCGGAATGCGACTGTGGGGCTGCCATTTAGACTAAGTCGCATATTGTTAACGAATGCCCTCTGCACCGTTTCCCTGGTGGTATGAGCAAGCCGACCCCAGCAGCGGAGGACTGGCTTCAACAACTGGACATTTAAATTGAAGAGGATTCGCAGATAACGAAATTATGATGACATAAACTGACATAGTTTGCTTAGTTAACAAAACCAAACAACTTTCACTAAGAAATTCATTCAGAAATAAAAAATTGGCTTGCCTATACAAATTGTCTGATCGTGGTGATCGTTTTGTAACTGAAAGTAAAGCAAAAAACATTTCCTGAAAGAAAGTTGTTCAGTTTCTTTAACAGGGCAACCCCAATCAATTAAAGATAAACTGTTCCTTTCTTCTATGCTGGACTGGCAGCGAAAGAAAAACATAGAATGTGCCAGCTGCATTCCTCCTGGGCATGCTGTAAAAACCAGCTAAGCGATCCGAGGGTTTTCAGTATATTGCAATTTAGGCAATGAGCTGACAACCTGTCACTACAGCAATATACCTACAAATCTATCATAAAAAGCCCTCAAAACTTTGTCACACGTGGCAAAACGGGCTTTGTTTAGGTCGATTACGCTCTGCCTACCCGGTTAGGGATAAAGGCGTGATTATGTGTATGTATGTATGTCCCTTACACCCCGTTAGCTGTTACAGACATTAAAATGAAATTGAAACTGGCCTACAACTATACGGAAACTATAAAGCGTTTACAACACCCTATAATTTTGAGTGGACAGTTCCCGTTTGCACTATTACTTAGAATTTAAGAGCTATCATTTAGAGCTACTTATTCAGAGTGAGGGCAGGTTATCCGTACAGGAGAAGGCAATAAAAACCCTTAATGCCGGTCGTCATTACAACAGCCATTACTTAATGGAGATTTACCGTGCGCTTTACTGGAGGATGGAAAAGGAGCTCATGAGAAGAAGCTTAAGGGTCTGCCAGAGTAGTGAAATCCCATACAAACGTAAACAGTAAAACCAAACTTAACCAAACTCCGTACACATGATTAAATGCGTATCTATGCTTCTAATCAGTTTTGGTTTGAAAATAATTAACCAAGTACAAAATTTAATTTAAGTCTATTTTCACACAAAAATGTATTTTCGATCTTATTTTGGTAATGTTTTATATTTTTAAACCAAACCTAATAAAAAGCATATGACCCATTTGGTCATGTGTACGAACTTTGGTTAAGTTTGTTTCTACTGTTTAGGAATAAAAGCGAAACTACATTTGTATGATATTTCACTACTTTTTCGTACACTGTCAACCGTTGTTTAACCTTACAACTGCAGCTTAATCGTACACGTGACACGCGCCGTTAAATAGATAGATAATAAATTTATTTGTTTTAAACCAGCTGCATTTCCTCCCGGGCATGATGTAAAATCAGCTAAGGGATCCGAGATTTTTAGTATATTGAAATTTAGGCAATGGGCTAACAACATGTCACTACAGCAATACACCTCCAAATCTATTTTAAATAACCCTCAAAACTTTGACAGACGTGGCGGAACGACCTTTGTTTAGGTTGTTTGCGCTCTGCCTACCCGATTAGTGATAAAGGAGTGATTATATGTATGTATGTATGTTAGGCAAAGTTAGCGTCCTCTTTTTGTACGGTATTAAGAATTCATTTTTAAAAACGTCATGCCTGTGGAACGAATTCACCAGTTCTCCACTTTCTTTGGCCTTCGAAGTTTACCTTAACATTTTACTGCGGGCCTTCGTAATATCTCCGGTCTTTGTTTATTACAATGATTAAGGCAGCAACCGTGCCTTGTTATTAAACTCCAGACCGGACTGATCTACAGCTGACCTCAAGATTGCGTTGTAATCTTATAATCAAGAGATAAATTTGTTTCATCTTTGTAGAAAATTTCAGAGAGAATGTCTATGCTTGTGGATCGAGAAGACATTACAGGTTTGTGATAAAAAATAAGACTAGTTATGAGACATTTGCAATTTATGGGTATGGTACCCTACATAGGAAATAGGCTGAAAATAAAACAAATTATCATAACCCACAATTTCATAACATTACGTCGATATAGGCAGAAGAGTTGCTCAACTTAAATGGCAAGTTTAATGGGCAGGACACGTATGTATTGTATTTATTTATTTGAGTTAAAGTTACATTTACACCTTATCTATAGATGAAAGACTCGATACTATAATTTATTTTTTTTGGTTATGTTTATAGCAGCCCAAAAAGGCCAGGGCCTGTGCTAAGGCTAACTATTTAAATAAGGTTTTGTTTATTGTAGTTACATAATGGCCGGCAGTCGTTTATGAAAGTGGTAGGAACTATTATTGTTATTCATATTTATAAATCGAAAAATTCAGCAAAAGGTGTATAAAGTCGTAACTTGAACGACCCGATGAACCCTGGTGTCAGAGTTTTTCAATGATTTAGAGATGTAATAGTATGTTTGAGAAATGAATCTATGTGATAAGATATGTCGTTTGGAAGCTCAAATATCATATGTCGTAGAGATGATGGCAGATTGAGATATAGACTGCTACACTGGAGACATCGTGAAGGAAGAAGTGTTGGTAGACCACCAGCCAGATAGTCTGACGACATGAAGAAAACAGCTGGACCGACCTGGACGAGAATCGCCAGAAACCGAAACGGATGGAGAGGACATCAGAAGGCATACGTTCAACATACATATAATCACGCCTTTATCCCTAATGGGGTAGGCAGAGCGTAAACGACCAAAACAAAGGTCGTTCCGCCACGTCTGACAAAGTTTTGAGGGTTATTTAAGATATATTCGTAGGTATATTGCTGTAGTGACAGGTTGTCAGCCCATCGCCTAAATTGCAATACACTGAATCCCTCGGATCCCTTAGCTGGTTTTTACAGCATACCCGGGAGGAAATGCAGCTGGCACATTCTATGTTTTTCTCTCGCTCCCAGGCCAGCATGGAAGTTAAGTTAAGGAATACGTTCAACAGTGGACAGATATATGCGGTTAGATAGTGTGTGTGTGTGTGTGTGTGTGTGTGTGTGTGTGTGTGTGTGTGTAAATGCATAGTTATAATAATATAAAGGATAGTCATACATAAATGAGTTGTTTTGTTACGTGTTTTACTACTTAAGCTTTAAAAGTTTTTTGCTATCTACATAACTCCCAATAACACTGGGACAAACCCGTTTGGGGTTTATCTGTGGAATTTTAATTTTAAGTGTGTTTGTTTTTGGAAATTAATAATAAAAAATAAAAAAATGCTGAAGAGAAAAAGAAGAAAGAAAATATAATTACGTATCAAATCAACTTGATGCAGAATCTACTGTTTAGGCGCATTCCGTGTTCGGGTGATTACGCGTTAAGTTCACCCTTTGAGTAATTAGCAAATTCAGCTGGGTCTATTGAACTCATGAGCTATTCATGAGCGTATCTGCATGGGTTTTGCATCGCATTGGCTGGTAAAGTTGACATTCAGAACTTGATTGTACTTTTAGTTTAGTATGTTGTTCATTGATGGTGTAAGGTTACACATTTCTAAGGCCCGTATTAATAATCAGCACATGAGACTGACAACGAGTTTTAGTTCGTATCAGAAATGTCGTTTTGAGATCATGAGATCGCTTTATAAATACGAGCCTAAGACATTATTCTATAAAACTAATCCTTTGTTATTGGTTTGTATTCCCTTTTTCCATCTCTTTTTATTTTTTGAATGTTCCACGCACAACTTTTCATACCAGGTATATTACGCCTCGGTGTGGCTCGAAATTATCCACATACATACATACATACATATAATCACGCCTTTATCCAATTGGTCACCAAGTAACCAAATAAATATTTTCACTATTGTAGACTTTGTCTATGTTATCGTAACCAACAGCTACGAAGAAGTAGTTAAGATTTGCTACGCCGTAGTACTTTTGACAAAAGCAAATAAAAAAAATGGATTCAATACCATGGTGGAACAATCCGTTTTTACTTTTTTGCATCTTAGTCAGGTAGTCATCTTAGTCAGTAAGGTTTCTCCATGCTGAACTGGGAGCCAGAGAAAAACATAGAATGTGCCAGCTACATTTCCTCCCGAGCATGCTGTAAAAACCAGCTAAGGGATCCGAGGGTATCTGTATATTGCAATTTAGGCGATAGACTGACAACCTGTCACTACAGCAAAATGCCTACAAATCTGTCTTATATAACCCTCAAATCTTCGTCAGATGTAGCGGAACGACCTTTGTTTATATATTGATAAAAGCGTGATGGTATGTATGTATGTAGTTAGGTAAGGGATTAATCAATACTAGAGAGAAACAGTACACCTAATGCACTTTTTAGTTCCTATTCTGCGCAAGTTCAACACTACATTAAATGCACACTACAGCGATATTACGGAGGTAATGACACGCGAATCGGCATTCCGTAGATTATACCACTGGGAAATTAGACGGCAAAATTACTAGTTAATTTTCACCTGTGACACTAATTTTGCTAAGGTGCTGCCAGGTAGAAGTCAGTGGATTCTAGGCTAATTTTAAAATAGTCTAGAACTGGCTCGATAGCCCAGAACTAATAATAGATAACTACAGCAGTTAGTAGGTAGGTACTTTGTTGGTTTTAATAATTATTGTTATGCCTACTGCACTTTCTGCCATGCTGGACTGGGAGCGAGAGTAAAATGAAATGTGCCAGCAGCATTTCCTCTCGGGCATGCTATAAAAACCAGCTAAGGGATCCGAGGGTTCCAGTATTATTGTAATATAGGCGATGGGTTAACAAACAGTCACTTCAGCAATATACCGAAAAATCTATATAAAATAACCCTCAAAACTGTGTCAGACGTAGTGGAACGATCTTTGCTTAGGTCGTTTACTCTCTGCTTACCCATTTAGTGATAAAGACGTTAGTATGTATATATGTATGTACTTAAAAACAATAAACGTTCAAACACGTTAATTCTTTCGAGCGAAGTAAAACAAAACTTCCAACAAAGTTGCTGTGAACTGGACCGCCGTACGGAATTCTTTTTATTCTTTAACTAAACTGTTTTCTTGGAGCCCATGTGGACACAACAAAATGGTCGGTAAAGTTTTAGTGTTTACAATCTAAAATTGCCCTCAATTTTTGTCAGACGCGGCGAAAGCGCCTTTTACGAGGCGTTTAACGCTCTGCCTACCCCGTAAGGGATAAAGGCGTGATTTTATGTATTTATTTATGTAAGTTTTAGTGTCTTTAAAATCTGCTAGTAGAGACGAAATTGTTTTATGTATGAAATGGAAATTTATTTAATGCTGGACAGCTCCATCATCATTGAAAGTTGTCTTTGACTTTTGAAGTGGACTATAAACATGGTTTTATATTTGACAAGTTTTTTAAGTGCTGTGATAGATTTTTTGTTTTTGTAATTTGTATGTACATACATACATACATAAAATCACGCCTTTATCCCTTACGGGGTAGGCAGAGCGTTAAACGACTCGTAAAAGGCGCTTTCGCCACGTCTGACAAAAATTGAGGGCCATTTTAGATTGAAAAGTGTATTGGTATAGTGACAGGTTGTCAGCCCATCGCCTAAATTACAATACACTGTAACCCTCGAGTCCCTTTTGCTGTCTTCTACAGCATGCCCGGGAGGAAGGGCAGCTGGAACATGCTATGTTTTTCTATCTCTTCCAGTCCAGCATGGAAGGTTTGTATGTAAAACATAAAATTAGCAGCAACCCGAAGGAGAGCCCGATGGTGTATGGATAGGGCCGCTGCCTCCTGAGCTGGGAGGACGTGGTTCGAATCCCACCACATACTAATATGTTTTTCGGTTTTCGAATTTATTCGGCGCTTTTTCGTGCTTAGGAAGACACATTATGCCGTTGGTCCTGGTTAATATCATTTTGTAACACCGTAGATTTTAGTCGTTAAGCTATGTCAGAGGCGAATGCTAGGCATTTGCGGCTTGAAAACTCTGACCTAATCTAGGATTGGGTCTGGCTTACCTTCTGGGTTACTGAGGTCAGATGGCAGTCGCTCTGTGTAAAACCAGTACCCTCGTTCAATCACCCAGATTAGATAGCCGACTCCGAGAGGTACGGCATAAGGTGACGGGAAATGATGATAAAATTTGCAACAACAGTAACTGATTTTGGCCTTCCTTTATGTACCAGTTTTTTAGTTCATTAGTAGGACTACCGACTAAACATACCTACTCATAAAGTTGCTAAGGTATTTCAGTCAGGCGACTAGAACCACTCATAATTCTAGTCTTGGCAACCACATCGTAGGTATGTCCAGAACATGCCATCTATTGCATTGTTAATGTTGGCTAAATACTGCGCTTAGTTCACATACTCTTGGTTAAATTATGCCTGTTGCGTAGATTCCTATAACAGGTAAACTCTACTCGTACCTAAACTAAACAGAATGGTAATATTACTACTGTGAAATTATTATGATGATGAGTTGGATGAGATGACAGAAACAATATGCTCGATTCTAGATTTTCCGGCTAAAACTTAAATTAAAATCTATTTGTCACTTTCAAACTTAAAACATTAGAAAAGGTAGTTTTGTGCGTCATCTGTAAATTTTATCCGCTATATCATTTGACGGTGGATAAAAATGACAGAAATACTGGGGAAACGTGCAAAATGCACAAACAAGCAAACACGTCAAATACTAGCAGACCAAGTGTAAACCCATTGAGTTTAAATCGCCTGTCTCTTTTTGTTTTATTATTTTGAAAGTAACAGATAGAGTTTAATTTCAGTTTAAGCTGGCAAATATAGAATCGAGCCCAATGTCTCGCTATTTGTGCAATAACTTTGCGTACCTTTAAGTGTTATGATTATTATTATCTTCTGGTTTTTACCCATAACTAAAATTATATCTTAGGTTTTTCCCGGCAATAGTGTGCGTGAGCTCGGCACAGGAAACCAGTAGCCGTATTTTTGAACCGCTCCAAAGTTAATGCTCATACGAAGAGTAAAGTTTGCATACGACTTCCATGCGCATAGGCATGCAAAAGTTGCTCTTGCGCATGCGAATTCGATTAGTGTTTCAAAAATACGGCTAATGTATCACACGTTACGCACACAAGCGCGCATGTCTGTACGCCCAACCACAGGTATGGCCGAGCGGCAGTCGCGCCGTAAAACACTTTCTGGGTAAGTTACTACTGACAAAGATAATTAAAGACGCTAAATAAATAAGAGATTCGAAAATAATTCACTTTCTCTTACTACCATTGGGTTGGCTGGAAGAGATCTTTTCATAGAGATAAGTTCGCCCTTGCACACTATGTTTTTAAATTACATTTTTTTTGTGTTTATGCAATAAAGGATATATATTCAAATCTAGACCATGTGCGATTTTTGATCTCTGACATAATATTCTCCGCTAAAGTCTTGCTCCACTCTGTCTCTGCTCCCCAGGGGGTCGGTTGCAGATGTAACTGGATATTTGTACAACGTCTATACAACGAACTGCAGTTCCAGATGAATAATTCCAGCAGAACAGAAGATTTTGGCAATCCTTGAAAATCTGGAAATCTAGTACCGAGATATAACGCCGTCCGCTAGTTGCTACGGTTCGAGAAAACTTTTTATGTTGGTCTGATGAAGTTTTTAACATTGTATTATGTGTGCTTTCAATTATATTTGAAAGTGTAATTTCTTTAGTCTTTTTTAAATATGAGCCTATTATTTAATACGTTGTTCTACCGTGCTTGGGAAAAGTTGTTCAGTTTCATGTACAGATTCACATCCTTCACGGTTTATATACAGTTAAATGTTTAACATTGAACAAAATTTCTTCCATGTTGGACTGGAACCGACAGAAAAACATAAATGTGCAAGCTGCATCTCCTCCCGGGCATGCTGGAAAAACCAGGGCTTTCACTGTATTCTAATATGGGCCGACAACTCTTACACGAAATATAAGATCAGATCAATCCCAAACAACTAAACAACCCTCAAAACTTGTCAGACATGACGAAACGACCTATGTTTGTGTTGCTCACAGTCTGTGTAGCCCATTAGGGATACAGGCGTGATAGAATGTAGGTATGTATTGTAGAAATACCATCAACCTACACTTGACCTACACATATTTTACGACATACGAGTTTATTGGAAATGTAAACAAGGGTCGGCCATAAAATAAGCATTTACAATTGGTTAACAACGTTGAGCAATATACTGTAACCATTAAAGCAGCCAATGATAATAACCGTAGCTTTTTCGTTTTATTCGTTAAAAGCTAAAGCAGAGATCTTATAATACGGGTTCTAATTTCTATACAGGGTGTAAGCATACGTTGATACATACATACATACATACATAAATCACGCCTTTATCCCTTACGGGGTAGGCAGAGCGTTTAACGCCTCGTAAAAGGCGCTTTCGCCACGTCGGACAAAAATTGAGGGCAATTTTAGATTGTAATATGTATTGCTTTAGTGACAGGTTGTGAGCCCATCGCCTAAATTACAATACACTGTAACCCTCGAGTCCCTTTTGCTGACTTCAACAGCATGCCCGGGAGGAACGGCAGCTGGAACATTCTATGTTTTTGTATCTCTCCCAGTCCAGCATGGAAGAAAAAGCATACGTTGATTAATATTATAATTAGTGGTGTAAGGGATACCACCCCACAAAATTATAGGGGTTCCATATTCAATGACACTAAACAGCTTTCACCAGGAAATTATTTCAGGAAGTGAAAGAAAAATTTGGGTTTCCATACAAAATATCCACCTCGATCAGAAAAATTGTATAGAAAGGTAAAATCAAACCTCATTTTCTAAAAAACAAAGTGAATGTTGTTTAGTGTCGTTGACGGAGCAACTCCTATCAGTTTGTGGAATACTGTCCCTTACACCTGATGTATTTAAAAATGTGTTTCTTTTTACGCTTGTCTAATTTAAGAGGAATTTCAGAGACGACAAAGAAAGGAAAACGACGGAGCAAGTTTGGCAAGAAGTCATTTTCAAGACCTAGGTTTAAACATATTTTATTATTCTCATAAAAGACAATATTGCCACTTACACGAGAATTAAATTTAAGAGTATAAACTGTCGATCGTTCGCAATCGAAAAATTAAATAAACATAATTTGCTGGGTAAATACATAGTAATACTTACTAAATATCTTATAACAAAAACCACATCATACTTTATGTTTTATATTTATTTTACTTATTGCAAAAATAGAATAGAAGAGAGGCCGATGGTGTAGTGGATAGGACCGCTGCCTCCTGAGCGGGAGGTCGTGGTTCAAACCCCACCACGTACCAATGTGTTTTTCGGTTTTCGAATTTAATATGTGCGTTTATTCGGTGCTTTTTCCGTGCTTCGGAAGGCACGTTAAGCCGTTGGTCCCGGTTTATATCGTTTAATACCATAGATATTAGTCGTTAAGCCCTTACAGAGGCCAGTGCTAAGCATTGGCGGCTTGAAAACTCTGACCTAATCTAGGATTGGGTCTGGTTTCCCTTCTGGGTTGCGGAGGTCAGATGGCAGTCGCTCTGTGTAAAAACCAGTACCCTCGTTCAATCCCCTAGATTAGGAAGCCGACCCCGTGAGATACGGGACAAGGCTAGGGAGATGATGATGACTTATTGCAAGAATATGTTTGCTGAGCTAGTCTACGCTTAAACACAATAAGTGAGTCACAATTTTTTATATTGGAGGATAATTTATTAAATAGTTGCGCTCCTTCGTAGGTGAACATCTGTTTACCGTAGTTTGTTCTGATTTTTGGTAAGACAATATAAGACTTTATGCTGACATTCTAATCCCAGACACTGAAATTAAAATTACGCATGGTGCTTCTACGAGTGGCTTGAGACTTGTTGCCATAGGCTGTGACAAGCTGGTGAGGCCAATGTTGTATCGTAGTATGGGAATGTATAGCGCTGCATTCGATCCGTGAGGCTAGCTGCAATCCGGCGGCGGCCTTATACTATTGCCTTGTTGTCGCCTGTCATCTTGCTGTGGACTTCCCGTGTATTTTTTTTCTTTTTGTAATTGTTTACCTTACATGTTTTTTTTTTCTTTTTGTAATTATTAACATGTTTGTTGCACTGACCCGCGTCAATTTATTTTACTCCTCTGTTTCCTATTTCCTGGTTGCCTGGAAGATATTGCTACATTAGCAATTAGGACGCCAATTGTACTACTTTACTTTTCAGCAATTTGTTATTTCTGTGTTTTTGTGCAATAAAATATATTGTATTGTATTACCTATTAAGGTAACAACATTTAGAAATTACTATCTAGCCTACTCTAAAGCTAATGAGTAATTTTACCTTGACTTAATTTGCTAGGTAGACTAAACTAAGAATGTGTCCATTAACACGTTTCTTATTGTCTCTATTAAGGGGAAGACACTTTCTTCTGTTCTTTATGTATATCACTCACTACACTGCACAAACTTAACTGCCTCCGTGGTCTAGTGGCTAGTGCCATGGACTCCTGATCCGGAGATCCTGGGTTCGATTCCCAGGGGGGAAACACAAAGTTGATATTTGACAATTTATCACTATGTGAATTTTTCCCCAGTTTGGTTAGGACATTGCAGGCTGAATCACCTGATTGTCCGAAAAAGAAAAAGATTTCGTGCTTCGGAGGGCACATTAAGCCGTCGGTCCCGGTCGCTGTCTTTGATAGTGGTCGTTACTCAAACCATGTCAGAGGCCTGATAGTTGTGCTACTAGGCGGTTTAAAAACTCTGACACCAGGGTTCATCCGTCGATAGACTCGATACCCATTCGATAGAAGAAGAAGACTTCACAAAACTAAATGAAAACGTTTTATCCTCTTCAGTATTTCCGTGGTGATGGTGCAACTTATTCGTGGTTAACTCAGCACTGCTAGTTTCAAAACCAGGTGGTAATCAAAGTAAATACTAAGTCATCAATCACTGTGTAGAACACAAAGGGAGCTTCAAAACTTTAAATTGTTATAGATCCTAAACGATTGTTCAAAACAAAAAACGATATTAGAAAACTCTAATTGATGCTCAAATACTTGTTCTTCCATGCCGGCCTGGGAGAGATAGAAAAACATAGAATGTTCCAGCTGCCCTTCCTCCTGGGCATGCTGTAGAAGACAGCAAAAGGGACTCGAGGGTTACAGTGTATTGTACCTAATTTAGGCGATGGGCTGACAACCTGTCACTACACATAAGCAATACACATTACAATCTAAAATTGCCCTCAATTTTTGTCAGACGCGGCGAAAGCGCCTTTTACGAGGCGTTTAACGCTCTGCCTACCCCGTAAGGGATAAAGGCGTGATTTTATGTATGTATGTATACTTGTTCAATTATACTCCACTCGGTATATTTCGTCGACTTTCATTTTTCTATTTTGACAAAATGGCGTCTGATCGTCGCCATATTAATTTTCTGACAAAATCATGTCTTCAGTGACACTAGCATGGTTAAGACGAATCGATTGACGTAAGAATCATTAAAATCGACCAACGCTTTTGGTCTCAAACATACATACATAGATAGGCTGATAAACACATTACCCTTCTTTACGTTGCGCAGTCGGGTAAAAAGTTATTTATCGCAAGACTTTACGACGCCATGAAGAGTTTTTCATACAAACCAATTGTGTCAATTTCTAAAATATAATCTCAAGGCTACTAAATCTAGTTTCCTAAACCTTATTATTAAGGAAAATTTTACACCTATAAAAAGATAATGAACTCCGCAACATTCCTATATAAATCATGCGTAGGTCATATCCTATGCTTCCATGCTGGACTGGGAGAGATAAAGAAAAACATAGAATGTTCCAGCTGCCTTTCCTCCCGGGCATGCTGTAGAAGACAGCAAAAGGGACTCGAGGGTTACAGTGTATTGTAATTTAGGCGATGGGCTGACAACCTGTCACTACACATTAGCAATACACATTACAATCTAAAATTGCCCTCAATTTTTGTCAGACGCGGCGAAAGCGCCTTTTACAAGGCGTTTAACGCTCTGCCCACCCCGTAAGGGATAAAGGCGTGATTTTATGTATGTATGTATGTCATATCGTTTTATAAGTATCGTATAATATTTAAAATATACCGAGTGTAAGAGACAGTGTCCCGCAAACTGATACAGGTTGTTCAATCAACGTAACTGAACAACGTTCACCAGGAAATTCTCTCAGAAAATGAAAGAAACAAAATACATCCCGTGCAGGGTAAGAGAAGTCTACATCTCGTTAATTAGAGCTTATTTTGTCAAAATTAAAGCAATTGGGTGCAATTTGTAGAAGAGATTAATGTCAAGCATTTTATACCAAAAAAAAAACAAAAAAACAGATTTCAATAGCTCCCTTATAAAGAACAAGTGATCATTAGCTCGTAGCTATATTAAAGACTTCAATATTTTTTGTCTCTTTTCAAGGCATAATAAGTGAGCCTGGCTAACGAACTATTCACTACCGCGGTATTTTTCTGAAGATTCTATTGTAGCATAGAAGCGGACAAAAGATACTGACGAGGTAGTGCCAGCTAAGCTATCATTAGAGTTGAGTTTGAAACAAGTTTCACATTTCCAAGATTTATGACGATGAAAGGATAGAGGCAATGTACCGACGCCACACTGAAATCTGTCTTAAAAAGAAGATTTGCTTCCAGCAGGTAACATTTCATCCATGCTGGGCTGGGAGCGACAGAAGAACATAGAATGTGCTAGCTGCATTTCCTTTCGGGCATGTTCCGAGAGTTTCAGTATATTGTAATTTAGGCAAAGGGCTGAAAACCTGTCACTACAACAATATACCTCCAAATCTATCTTAAATAACCCTCAAAACTTTGTCAGACGTGGCGGAATGATCATTTTTTTTAGGCCGTTTACACACAGCCTACCCTATTAGGGATAAAGGCGTGATTATAAATTTCATAGAATAATGAGTGAGTCTGGCTAACGAACTATTCACTACCTTAGTATTTTTTTAAAGATTCTATTGTAGCATAGAAGCGGACAAAAGATACTGACGAGGTAGTGCCAGCTAAGCTATCATTAGAGTTGAGTTTGAAGCAAGTTTCACATAACCGAGATTTATGACGATAAAAGGATAGAGGCAATGTACCGACGCCACATTGAAATCTGTCTTAAAAAGAAGATTTGCTTCCAGCAGGTAACATTTCATTTCGGACAATCAGGTGATTCAGTCTGCAATATCGTAACCAAACTGGGGAAAACCTTACAAAGTGATAAATTGACAGATATCAATTTTGTTACTTCCATGCTGGACTGGGAGTGAGAGAAAAACATACAATGTGTCAGCTGCATTTCCTCCCGAGCATGCTGTAAAAACCAGCTAAGGGATCCGAGCGTTTCAGTATATTGCAATTTAGGCGATGGGCTGACAACCTATCACTAAAGCAATATACGTACAATCCCATCTTAACTAACCCTCAAAACATTGTCAGACGTGGCGGAATGATCAATTTTGTTAGGTCGTTTACGCACTGCCTACCTACCCCATTAGGGATAAAGGCGTGATTATAAATTTCATAGAATAATGAGTGAGTCTGGCTAACGAACTATTCACTACCTTAGTATTTTTCGGAAGATTCTATTGTAGCATAGAAGCGGACAAAAGATACTGACGAGGTATTTCCAGCTAAGCTATCATTAGAGTTGAGTTTGAAGCAAGTTTCACATTTCCAAGATTTATGACGATGAAAGGATAGAGGCAATGTACCGATGCCACATTGAAATCTGTCTTAAAAAGAAGATTTGCTTCCAGCAGGTAACATTTCATCCATGCTGGGCTGGGAGCGAGAGAAGAACATAGAATGCGCTAGCTGCATTTCCTTTCGGGCATGCTCCGAGAGTTTCAGTATATTGTAATTAAGGCAAAGGGCTGAAAACCTGTCACTACAACAATATACCTCCAAATATATCTTAAATAACCCTCAAAACTTTGTCAGACGTGGCGGAATGATCATTTTTTTAGGTCGTTTACACACAGCCTACCCTATTAGGGATAAAGGCGTGATTATACGTATCATAGAATAATAAGTGAGTCTGGCCAATGAACTATTTACTACCGTGGTATTTTACTGAAGATTTCACTTGTTACATAGAAGCGAACAAAAGATACTGACGAGGTAGTGCCAGCTAAGCTATCATTAGAGTTGAGTTTGAAACGAATTTCCCATTACCGAGATTTATGACGATGAAAGGATAGAGGCAATGTACCGACGCCACATTGAAATCTGTCTTAAAAAGAAGATTTGCTTTCAGCGGGTAACATTTCATCCATGCTGGGCTGGGAGCGAGAGAAAAACATAGAATGTGTCAGCTGCATTTTTTCCTGGTCATGCTGTAAAAACCAGCTAATGTATCCGAGGATTTTAGTATATTATAATTTAGGCGATGGGCTGACAACCTGTTACTATAACAATGTAACTTTGTCAAACGTGGCGAAACGACCTTTGTTTAGGTCGTTTACGCCCTGCTTACCCCATTAGGGATAAAGGCGTGAATATATGTATGTATGTAGGTAACATTGCAAAATGTCCTGTCCTTTGATCGCAAAATAAAACTTTCTCACTATGCCATTTTTAGCAAAATGTTCCTTTCGCAAAAAAAAAACACATTTTGTTTTTTTTTATTGTTGTAAATTTCGACGATTTTGGATATGGAAATAAGTCCAAACTCACAAGCATTTCCACTTCAGTGAAATCCGAAAATTCGTGGTACTGACTCAAAAAATTTAAAATAAACTTTTAGTAGGAATGAAAAATCCGAGCTGCGATAGAAAAGCGGATTGAAAACTTTCTCGTTCATTATTAGTTTCAACTTTCTCTGTAAAAATGTAATGCGATATTCCGGTAACACCGAGTAACCTACAATTTGCTGGCCGTGATTGTAAATACAACTTTAAAAAGAAACCAATTTGCAATAAAATGGAAAAATATAATATTATACAGAATTAAATTTAATCTTCGTATTTGAGGGACTAACAAAAAATATTAATGAGTGAAAGAAAGAAATCTTCCACTCATTAGTATTTTAACACTTAATAGAGGTAGATAGGAGATTAACACGATTCCACTTATTTAACAGTCTTCTTCTTCTTAGCAAGCGGATTGTCGTGTCGAATAACGACTCGAAGAACCCTGGTGTCAGAGTTTTCAAACCATTTAGTAGCACAGCTTTTAGGCCTCTGACATGGTTTGAGTAATGACCACTATCTAAGACAACGACCAGTACTGACGGCTTAACATGCCCTCCGAAGCACGGAATCCTTTTTTTTATTTTCGGACAATCAGGTGATTCAGTCTGCAATATCGTAACCAAACTGGGGAAAACCTTACAAAGTGATAAATTGACAGATATCCAACTTTGTAACTTCCATGCTGGACTGGGAGTGAGAGAAAAACATAGAATGTGTCAGCTGCATTTCCTCCCGAGCATGCTGTAAAAACCAGCTAAGGGATCCGAGCGTTTCAGTATATTGCAATTTAGGCGATGGGCTGACAACCTATCACTAAAGCAATATACGTACAATCCCATCTTAAATAACCCTCAAAACTTTGTCAGACGTAGCGGAACGACCTTTGTACATACATACATACATATAATCACGCCTTTATCCCTAATGGGGTAGGCAGAGCGTAAACGACCCAAACAGAGGTCGTTCCGCCACGTCTGACAAAGTTTTGAGGGTTATTTAAGATAGATTTGTAAGTATATTGCTGTAGTGACAGGTTGTCAGCCTATCGCCTAAATTACAATATACTGAAACCCTCGGATCCCTTAGCTGGTTTTTACAGCATGCCCGGGAGGGAATGCAGCTGGCACATTCTATGTTTTTCTCTCGCTCCCAGGCCAGCATGGAAGAAGACCTTTGTTTAGGTCGTTTATGCTCTGCCTACCCCATTAGGGATAAAGGCGTGATTATATGTATGTATGTCAACTTTGTGTTGCCCCTAGGAATCGAATCCAGGACCTCCGGATCGTAAGCCCATGGCTCTGTCCACTAGACTGCGGAGGCAGTATTTAACAGTCTTTCGTGTATAAGTTGGGTTCAAATACCAGTGTAACAGAATTCATACTTTAATAGTACTACATACGTACCAGTCTCTGTATGTAACGTAAACATCTACTAAAAACTATCTCACAATTTTATTATCAACTTTATGTGTCCCTTTGGTGGTCGAACCCACAACCTCCGAATTCAGATAACAATCAATTGCTCAAAGAGAGCAGTTGTATTCCGAAACGAGAAAAGAAACAAAGATAATACGGTTGAACAGTAAAAACACATCTGATTAAAAAGAGACAAAAACCGTGTTGTTTTTCATTCGGAAGGTAATGGTACCCAATCGTCAGGAGCAGGCGTCCGTGTGTACCGACCGGTGTTGTGTAAGTTTTGAGATAATCGCGATTGTTCTCTACTTTCATGCTGGCCTGGGAGCGAGAAAAAACATAGAATGTGCCAGCTGAATTTTCTCCCCAGTATGCTGTAGAAACCAGCTAAGGGATCCGAGGGTTTCAGTATATTGTAATTCAGGCGATTGGCTAACAACCTGTCACTACAGCAATATAATACTACAAATATATCTTAAATAACCCTCAAATCTTTGTCAGAAGTGGCGGAACGACCTTTGTTTTCCTCATTAGGGATAAAGACGTGATTATATGTATGTTTACTACAATAAGATTATTTTGAGCGAAATAATTGCCGTGATTATATTTTTTGTTACCCCGAAACTTTAAAGCAGTTGCACGCTTCGTGGTCACGAGTAGAGCAATTGCTTAATTAGACGGTTACTACTGTGAGGAATGGTATAATCACGGCATCACAACAAGTCTAGGTTTAACGATTCCACCACACTGTAGTTAGGCTTTTCATGGTGCCGCCGTGTTCCAACAAAGCACCGACTGAATAGCTTCTGGGTTATCGTCATCATCAACTTCGTCCCACACTTTTACGACCTACTCAATAGCTGAGGGTAGGATGGTCCACCCTATGCAACGTCACCACATGCTTGTCTGTGAATAAGTCCAGTTGAACGATCCCTACAAAGCGGTGGTAGGCTCCGCAAGGGGCCGCCTGGCTCGCAACCACCCCTCACCGGAGTCCCGCGCCAAACAGCTTGCTGCGTTCCGTTGATGCACGAGATTGCCCTAATAGGCATCTTCTGGGTGAGCTCGTTTCATCGTCGACTCTGTCACGATCATCCCTGACTTAGTGTCTAGAGTCAAGCGCAAATCCATTTAAAAAAAAAGCTTACAAATTCTGTCACCAGTGTTCAAGGGACCGGTCGTCGACTCAAAAAAATACTCGACCAGAAGAAGAAGACTTACAAAAGATACCTCATAAAATACTTTAGAGGTACCGCAACGCTTACAACTTGCCCAGCATACTAGAATAAAGTGCCTGGTGTTAGTTTCACCGGTTTTAACTGGTTTTAACTATGTTTAACAATTCCCCGCCCGTTTTCAAAGGCACTACTATCTAACTTTGTTTCTGTCGTAAACGTTATTTACGTAACTATAGTTTCAAATATTTTGAGTCCGTTTAATGTCTCGTTTCCGTACTGAAATTGTAAAAGTTCTGCCGGAATTTAATATTTTAGACACTGAGGTTCTGTATATTAACTCAGCAAAATTTGCTTTGTCATACTATTGTTACGGAATAAATGGTTGGCGAAATATCATTGTTTCGCAGTCCATAAACATCCTCAGAACAATAGCAATTCAAAAGTTTACAAAGTTCATAAACTCGGACCAAAAGTATAAGATGGTGCTTTTGCTTTTTTTTTGTAGAGCGAAGAAAAATTCAAGTCCATACATACATACATACATACATATAATCACGCCTTTATCCCTAATGGGGTAGGCAGAGCGTAAACGACCTAAACTAAGGTAATTCCGCCACGTCTGACAAATTTGGAGGGTTATTTAAGATAGATTTGTAGGTATATTGCTGTAGTGACAGGTTGTCAGCCCATCGCCTAAATTACTATATACTGAAACCCTCGGATCCCTTAGCTGGTTTTTACAACATGCCCGGGAGGATATGCAGCTGGCACATTCTATGTTTTTCTCTCGCTCCCAGGCCAGCATGGAAGTGAATTCAAGTCCAAACTGAGAATAAAACAAAGCTATTTACATCTCTGGATTGCATCACAGTCCACTATCTTAAACTTTTCACTTTACAAGAAATGGACTGCATTAAAAATGCTCCTCTTGAAAGCAAAGCTGAACAAAAGTGGTATCAGAAATTGTAGATAATAGAAATGATAAGCAGCTTTTTGTAAACTTTTTGGTAACGGAAAAAATGCACTAATTTTAATGGAGTGCTGGTAAGCATATTGCACGTGTTTGCCTTTTGTTTGGGTAATCTTATCTCACGAATACTTGTGGTATCTGCATCCGTGGTCTAGTTGTCGGAGCCATGGGTTTACGATCCGGGGGTCCTGGGTTCGATTACCAGCGGGGAACACAAATTTGATATTTGTCAATTTTTTTTTTTTTGTAAATATTTTACCTTCTAAGGTAACAACATTTAGAAATTACGATCTAGCCTAATCTAAAGCTAATAAGTAATTTTACTATGACTTAATTTGCTAGGTAGACTAAACTAAGAATGTGTCCATTAACACGTTTCTTATTGTCTCTATTAAGGGAAAGACACTTTGTTCTTGTGTTCTTCATGTATAGCACTCAATACACTATATTACATTGTCACTTCACAAAACTTAACTGCCTCCGTGGTCTAGTGGCTAGTGCCATGGACTCCTGATCCGGAGGAGATAAATAAAAATACAAAGTAATCTTTGTGACGTTTTCCTCAGTTTGGACTGGGCAGGCAGAATCACCTGATTGTCCGAAAAGAAATAAAGACTCTGTGCTTCGAAGCGCACATTAAGCCGTCTTCGATAGTGGTCGTTACTCAAACCATGTCAGAGGCCTAATAGCTGTGCTACTAGGCGGTTTGAAAACTCTAACATCAGGGTTCATTGGGTCGAGAATCCACTCGATAAGAAGAAGACATGTGGTTGTGATTACTGACACGCGCCCTTGTGTGTTTAACTATAGGTTTTCTATGGCGAACTAACGATACTATAATGAAAATTAAGGCATTTCTATTTGCTTTCGTTCTGAAACGTAGAGGCTGGCATAATCGCGAACTGTCTACGATTGTTTAATCAACTCAATAGGAAAGCCGCTACGATAAAACACAAAGGAAATAAAATAATAAGGATACAAAGGAAAGATTGCATTCGACGATAAACGCTTTTGCCCCATAATGGGATGTTGAATGCGAATTTAATTTGAATTTCTAATACTCGGAAGGAGTTTCTCATGATTGTTTTAACAATCTTTGTGGTATTACCGGGTGTTAAAGCGTCACTTAATGCGCGCAAGGTTGTGCTCAACTTTTCTCAACTTTTTGCTTTGCCTACAACACACATGCGTGAACTTACGGTCTACGCGCGCGTAGCGATAAACTCTACATCGGCGTATTCCTCTGTCAATATGCGCGCGTAAACCATAAGGCGACACATGTGTGTTGTAAGCAATGCAAAAAGCATTGACTGCGTGTTGAGCGCAACCTTACGCGCGATAAGTAACGCCTGTGTGTTGCTGCACGGTACAGTACATAT
Source organism: Scrobipalpa costella (assembly GCA_949820665.1). NCBI lineage: Eukaryota > Metazoa > Arthropoda > Insecta > Lepidoptera > Gelechiidae > Scrobipalpa > Scrobipalpa costella. The sequence continues at coordinate 4,168,678 of OX463307.1, read as the reverse complement.
TTATTACCTAAACAAATCAAATTCATCATTATCTCCCTAGCCTTATCCCGTATCTCACGGGCTCGGCTACCTAATCTGAAGGTCTGAATCTGAGGTGATTGAACGAAATTATTAATTTTAAATCAAGTTCCTCAAACGCTATAACTTTGGCCTTTTTAAGCCGAGAGATAAAAGGAATTTCAGACAAAGTTTTCTACATGAAGGGAAGCAACTGCTGGCCTACTTCGAAAAATAAGATTTTTATACTGTAAAATAAACCAACAAATGTATAAAGAAATAAAAAATACATGGAACTGTACTGTTACTAATATAGCCATGGACACTTGAAGTACACTCAGGAAACCACAGGTGCAATCCAGATAACTATTAGAACTAACTATTTATCTACACATAATTACGAAGACTTGGTTCTAGTATGACACTATACTAATTCGTAAAAGTACGCTTATACACCGGGCGTAAGGGACAGCTTCCCGCAAAATGATAGGGGTCGCTCAGTCAACGAAACTGAACAAGAAATTCTTTCAGTAAATGAAAAAAAGAAATCCTTTTTACATACATACATACATATAATCACGCCTTAATCCCTAATGGGGTAGGCAGGGTAGGCAATGTCAGGTTTATACATTTTGACAGATTTTGTCGCGCAGTATCGCGCTGCTGCAGTGCTGTACCGCGCCGCTCCGCTGCAGCTACGCTATAGTGCGTTGTAACCTTTAGAATCAACGTGAATCACTGAAGGTTTTTGCATTCTAAAGTTTGATGGGTTGAAGCTATGTATGATATACCTAGTTACGGACTATGTTTATTTTTATTCAGAAACTAATCGAGGGGAGGGAAATATTTTATTACAATTGGTCTCATTTTGCTGGAGATTCTTTTGTTTGTCGGAACTTTTCTTATTCACCTCTTGCAGACATTGAATAATTTTATTTTTAACAATTATTTTTAATATTAATGTTTATGCCAGAATTGTCTTCACTATCGACAGTCAGCTAAACAAACATGTAGGTATAACTCCACAAACCAATTCCATCCGCTCCAGCCCTCCGGGACTAAGTAAACTGCATTGAGCCAAGTTGGGCCGAGTTAACTTGTCCTTGCCACTTCTTGCTACTTGCGGACTGCTATGACAGACGCTCCGGGCCGCTGGGGCGAATAGGATAAGTTTATTTGATATTTGGTATTATATAATGAAATTAATATAAACCAGTAATAACTACATAGCCAGTAATAAATACATAAAAAAAGTTGTTTTCCGTGTCTGGATGTCCGTCTGTACCTATGTATGCTTAGGTTTTTAATGCCCGTTTTGGTAAACAGCTATTGAGATTGACAGCTAGTTTGTATTCGTTTCAGAAATGTCATTTTAGTACAACATGACCTGTCAAATCCACGCTTTATATTGCTCTCAATCTACGCAACGGATTTTGATGCGGTTTTTTTAATAGATAGTTTGATTCCAGATGAAGTTTTGTAATATGGTAGAGAAACATTGAACTCTTCCATGCTGGATTGTGAGCGAGAGAAAAACATAGAATGTGCCAGCTGCATTTCCTCCCGGGCATGCTGTAAAAACCAGCTACGGGATTCGAGGGTTTCAGTGTATTGCAATTAAGGCGATGGGCTGACAACCTTTCACTATAGCGATACACATTTCAGTCCAAAATAGCCCTCAAAACTTGTCAGACCTTTTTTTTGGTCGTTTACGCTCTGCCTACCCCATTCGGGATAAAGGCGTATGTAGGAACATTGATAATTTTAGAGGTTTACATTCCAATCGCTGACTGAACACTACGAGATTAATACAAAATATATAGTAGAGAATTGTACATCTAAATCTATTTTTATCATCAACTTTTTACAAAAAATCATTTCTTATTTACGAAGCGATTAAGCAAATACAGTATTAATTCTTATTCAAAAAGCAGTTTATAAGTTTGACCATTAAATGTAGATTATAATTTTCTTTTAAACTATATAATTTTAATCAATTTCACAATACTTTAGAAGATATCAAACATATAAATTCACGCGGAATTGAAAATATGTACGCTAGACGTGTGGATTTCTTCCATGTTAGCCTGGGAACAAGAGAAAAACATAGAATGTGCCAGCTGCAATTCCTCCCGAGCAAGCTGTAAAAACCAGCTAAAGGATCCGAGGGTTTCAGTATATTGTAATTTAGGCCATAGGCTGACAACGTGTCACTACAGCAATATACCTACAAATCTATCTCAAATATCCCTCAAAACTTTGTCAGACGTGGCGGTACGACCTTAGGTCGTTTACGCTCATTAGGGATAAAGGTGTGATTATATGTATGTATGTAGACGCGTGGATTTTTTTACTCAAAAAGCATGGAGTCGACATTATAAATTAAAATATCTACGTTATCGCATAATTTGCGGGTAATATCCTCGGTGGTTATAAATAAATTAATTATTTTACATATTTTTCATACCATACTTCATGTCTTCGTTAATTATGTTATTTAATTATACCAGTGCGAAGCCGAGGCGGGCCGCTATTATTAAATAAGTCAAAGCTACGATTCGATTCATCTGTTACAACGATTCCTCTAAGAATAAATAGTGTAATACAATATCTCAGAAATTGACTTTACTCTAAGGATCCTAACTAACAAGTAAATAATCATTAGTTATCTCCAGACTAAGGAATAGAGAGTAAATACAGAAATACTTCGTTTTAAAGATTATTTTGATTCTCAGTAGCAGTCTGCTGAAGTTAGTTAGGAGGTATACTAAAATTTATTTATTTGTAGAAAAGATATTTCGAACAACATAATTACGTCTCAGAATTGACTTTTTTTTTAAATAAACAAGAAAATACTTAGAAAACTTGTTTTTTTTTACAATGCGTTCATATTCTTAAAATAAAAACAGAACGAAGTTAGAAAAGTTTCATGAGAAAAAGATCTGATTTATTTCGAAAAAAAATGCTTGATAAGGAACAAACTTGGCACAGAATTTATGTTAGCCACACGTAATTGGCACTAAATCACTCTAACATGTTATAACTAAACCTATATCTACTACACAAGAAACAATACAAAGTTCTATAGAAGTACCCTCCGAGACCAAGATGCCCTGCCCTTAATCACGCCTCAGGCAAGCCCGTCGTATTTCGTATTGGAAAGGAAATTAAATTGCTATCATCTCATTACCATCTCCTGGATAACTTCCCTGAGTTCCGGTTAGGAAATTATAAACCTCTCTGAAAGGGTTTGTGAACGCTCTCTATGATGAAGTGGCTATTAAAAGTGTTCAGGTTTCATCATAGTTCATTAACTACAGAATATATTTTCACGATAAACTTTTGATCTTACTAATAGACCAAACAGTAGTCAGTAATAATAATACTTATACCGGGTGTAAGGAACAGCGTCCCGCAAACTGATTGGGGTTGCTCAGTTAACAAAACTGAACAACTTTCATCAGGAAATTCTTTCAGGAGAAATTCCTTTACATACACAATTGCCACCTCGAAAAATTGTATGGAAAAGAATTAATTTTTCATTTCAGAAAAAACATTGTGATAGTTTTTCAAATTCGTTGATTGAGCAACCCGTATCAGTTTACGGTACGCTGTCCCTTACACCCGTTATATAACAGGAGTGCTACTATTCAATATGTTATTATTAAATATGTTATTATTAAATATGTTATTTATGCTAATCTGTCTCCTCTCTCAGACTTTGCTATGCCCTAACAGGGTGCATGTACCAGACATACGAGTATTTATATATATTTTTATACAAGACCTTTTTGAATGTACATGTATTGCAATGAATAAATAAATGCAATAAATAAACGTATTCCAGTACTAGTATCTGATTGTGAAAGTAAATTACTCGCTAACGGCACACCACAAAATGTCTCTTAATCGCAAATTGTTTCCTTCTCATAATATACAAAAATTACCCTTTTCGCAAAATGTTCCTTTCGAAAAATTACAGAAATGAAAAAGAGAAACATTTTTGTTGACTGAGCAATCCCTATAAGTTTTGTGTACGCTGTCCCTTACACCCGTCATGTAACAGAAGCCTCTCTGCGGAGTGCTACTGCTCTCCGGTACTAGTGTCTGATTGTGACAGTAAATTACTCGCTAACGGCACACCACTAATTGGTGCAGCACTAATGTGCCGAAGCGAGAGATATTGTGCGGCTTTAAAGAGAAACTGTGGACTTCGTCTTATCGAGTGGGTTTTTTGAGTCGACAAACGAGTTGATGAACCCTAGTGTCAGTTTTTAAACCGCCTAACATGCCTTTGGCATGATATGCGTAACGATCACTTTTCAACATAATTATACCGGGTGTAAGGGAGGGCATACTGGAAACTGATAGGGTTGCTGCTCAGTCAAGGAAACTGAACAACTATCAACAGATGGAATTTGCCGGGTGTACCAAAAAAATGGCTGCTTGCCGTCAATTCTGACCCCCGTAAAATTCGTGATCTGATACAAAGATGAAACCCATGGCAAAAGCTAGGAAAACATATGCAGAAATAGGAAAGTATGTATTAATATTGTATATACATACATACATATAATTACGCCTTTATCCCTAATGGGGTAGGCAGAGCGTAAACGACCTAAACAAAGGTCGTTCCGCCACGTCTGACAAAGTTTTGAGGGTTATTTAAGATAGAATTCTAGGTATATTGGTGTAGTAACAGGTTGTCAGCCCATCGCCTAAATTACAATATACTGAAACCCTCCGATCCCTTAGCTGGATCTTACAGCATGCCCATTCTATGTTTTTCTCTCGCTCCCAGACCAGCATGGAAGTAATTTAATATTGTATAACTACATAGTATAAAACAAAGTCGCTTTCTCTGTCCCTATACCCCTATATTTTCAGATCACGAATTTTACGGGCCAATTCCGCTTTTGTTTTCGAGAGACACATTTATTATTATAACTGCCTCCGTGGTCTAGTGGTTAGTGCCATGGACTCCTGATCCGGAAGTCCTGGGTTCGATCCCCAGGGGGGAAACACAAAGTTGATATTCGAGAATTTATCACTTTGTGTATTTTTCCCCAGTTTGGTTAGGACATTGCAGGCTAAATCACCTGATTTTCCGAAAAAGAAAAAGATTTCGTGCTTCGGAGGGCACGTTAAGCCGTCGGTCCCGGTCGCTGTCTTTGATAGTGGTCGTTACTCAAACCATGTCAGAGGCCTATGTGATAGTTGTGCTACTAGGCGGTTTAAAAACTCTGACACCAGGGTTCATCGGGTCGATAGACTCGATACCCACTCGACAGAAGAAGAAGAAGAAGATTATTAACATTATTTCACGTATTACTTTTCATACCTAGTAGAAAACTAAATTGAAATATGCTTTACAAATGAAATTACCTTCTCAGGTCATTCACTTTATAAACTCTTTTCACGAAAAATGAATATTGTTTTCATTAAACAAAATTGATATTCAAAAACTCATCTCACATTGTCAAACAAAGCAATGAACAGACAGACAAACTTTCTCAATATATTCAACGAGCTGGTGCATCAAAATCGCAACTTTCATGAACTAACTGAAACTGTTTTGTATTGTAAATAGCGAAATCTCGACGCAGATTTCAAAATATTACCATAACCTCATGTTTTGTTTGAATTATTTATCTCGAAGTGCAGTTACGTGCTAGGAATTGGTTTAGTCGTATTAGCAGTTTATCTAGAAAATTAGAGGTCAAACCACGAAAAAAAAACCATATTTCGACGTCCAATATTCCGAAAGAAAAGTTGTTCATCATCATAGCGTATACAACTGCCTCCGTGGTTTAGTGGTCTGTGCCATGGACTTTTCATCCGGAGGTCCAGGATACGATTCCCAGGGGGGGGGCACTAAATTGGTATTTGTGAATTTATCACTTTGTAAAATTTTCCCCAGTTTGTTTAGGACATTGCAGGCTGATTGACCTGATTGTCCGATAAGAAAAAAAAACCGTGCTCTGCCGTGCTAAGCTAAAAGGTGTACTAAGCTAAATAGACGTATGTGCGCACATACGGCTTTTTAATATTCCGTTCTAACCTGGTAATCGGTATGGGCCAGAGCGTTGTGAATTGAACCCGAGAGACTTCCTATTGGGATCCAGAACCAGGTTTTTCTGTGGGACTATCCACAGACTTATGATTGGACTATGACTGGAATATGCACGTCGAACCTAATTGGTCTCCAGGCGTTTGTCTGATCGAATTGGTGATAATTGTTTTTTCTTTTATTTTAATCTTTTTTATTTATTGACTTCTATAACAAGGTCGGTTTAAGGAAAGACTCGGATGACATTAGCGTGATCGGACCTCATGGCTTAGGCGACAGGAACGACCGCGAATCCAGACTTCTCCAGTTTGCCTTAGGACAGCAACTTAGCCTAAGAAACAGTTTCTTTTATAAAAAATATCACAGAAGGTGGAAGTGGATTTCACCTCATGGCAATACAAAAAATTAAATAAATTTAATTTTAGCTTCCAACCTATTAACCATCAAAAACGTAGAGGTGATCAACAATATTCATTTTAGCTCAGACCATCGACCAGTTTGCAGCAAGTTGTTCCTTAATCGTAAAATCCACCGAGAAAAAACTTTCAAAAGTAAAATAAAATACACCAGTAAAGATACTTTAATTGCTAACAAAGATCTTTTCATAGTCGAATAGAGAAATTCTTTCGATCTCCTCAAACCCGATCAAAGAAAGCAATACCATAAAACTATTAGAAGATAGAAAAAAAAATTGGGATAATGTTACTGGTGTAGAATTCAGAATAATAGATAAAACTGTAAAACGCAGCATTAGGAACGATATTCGGAAGTATAATAAGACGTTGATACAAACAGCTCTAGAACGTAATCGGTGCCTAGGAACAGCCCAGAAAGGAGTAGCTAAAGGACGATCTTGGATCACCTGCCTGAAAGACAGTGAAGGGATAAAACAGGGAAACCGTGAAAAAGTTATAAACATTAGCACTGACTTTCACAAAAAAATATATTCAGATGTTCCCGGTGAAGTAAATGGCGCACAATTTGCAGAATACCAGTACAATGATACCATCCCCATAATATCACACTTAGAAGTATATCGAGCTTTACGCAAGATGAAATACAGTTAAAGTCCGGGAAAGATGGTATCACATCGAAATCTTTTAAAATAGGCGAACCAACACTTCTACCTTGCTTAACCAATTTATTCAATTCCATTTTAACTTCAGGATAGTTGCCGAACAAATTTTGCCATTCGAATGTCATTTTATTACATGAAAAAGGAGACAAAAGCTATTTTTATAATTATCGACCCATCAGTTTAGTTTCGCACGTTTATAAAACCTTCATTAAAGTCATAGAGAACCGCATTGCATGGACACTGGACCTCCATCAACCACCCGAACAGGCAGGATTCCGACCAGGCCTCTTCACTACAGACCACCTACAATCCTTAAATCAACTTTTAGAAAAACACGTTGAATTCAACTTCCCCTTATATCTAGCCTTCGTCGATTACTCCAAGGCATTAAACATCAGCTTAAAACATGAGTTCCTGTTTGACGCTTTACACAACCAAGAAATTGACAACGTTTACATTAACCTCTTAAAAAATATTTACAATAATAGTACAGCCGCAATAAAACTAGACTCTACAGGTCCGTTATTCAACATTAAAAGAGGCGTCAAACAGGGAGACCGGCTGCCTCTAAAATTATTTACCTGCGCCTTAGAGGAAATCTTCAAAAGGGCCCTCATGGGATAGAAATGGCGTAGACGTTGATGGAAGGAGGATAACCAACCTTCGTTTCGCCGACGATATTGTCTTATTTTCTTCCTCAGCAACTGAACTAGAGGCAATGCTTGAAGATCTCAGCACAGCAAGCCGTGAAACTGGACTAATGATGAACATGTCAAAGACCAAGCTCATGACTAATAGCTCGAAGAGAGTGGTGATGGTAGACGACGGGAGAATGGAATACGTCCACGAGTATATTTATCTCGGCCAAATAGTCTCTTTCCAGGCACGACAGGACAAAAAAATTGCTCGACGCACCGAAAATGCCTGGAAGAGCTATTGGTCGATGAAAGAGCATATGAAAGGTGACTTACCTATGTCTCTAAAACGTAGACTCGTGGACGTATGTATTCTCCCTGTACTCACCTACGGAGGTCAGACTTGGTCTTTGACGGAAGCTCAAAGGTCCAGACTCGCGGTTTGCCAGAGAGCCATGGAGCGTAGTATGTTGGGCCTGAAACGTATCGACAAGGTCCGGATCATAGTACTGCGCTCTTAAACCCAAATTGCTGATGTGACACATGCGACCGCTAAGCTGAAGTGGCTCTCAAACTTCGTAAAAGTTTAACGGGAGATCAGTGGCTCTGCGCATTACAACTTACTTATACTAAAACATTAAAAACAAACTTAATTATTATGCTAATATAATATATATTAAAATAATAGTAATAACACTCCTAGACCTTACTTTCTACGATATCCAAAATGTACGATTTTATTCGATTTTTTATTTATTTTTTTGACAGTTGCATAGTTTTTAATTCGCTAGGCAACTCATTGAAAATAGTAGGAATAATTTGCTCTATGATCGCTTACCATACACATTGTTTACTCGCGGCACCTCGAGTAGGTGTACAGTATCTTGGATACGCTCACACCCTAAAATTTTCACGGCAGTTTTTTTACTCCTTGCACCCATTACAAACTTCCATGCTGGCTTGGGAGCGAGAGAAAAACATAGAATTGTACCAGCTGCATTTACTCCTGGGCATGCTGTAAAAACCAGCTAAGGGCTCCGAGAGTTTCAGTATATTGTAATTTAGGCGATGGCTTGACAACCTGTCACTACAGCAATATACCTACAAATCTATCTTAAATTATCCTCAAAACTTTGTCAGGCGTGGCGGAACAACCTTTGACTAGGTCGTTTACGCTCTAACTACCTCATTAGGGATAAAGACGTGATGATATATGTATATGTATGTACCCATCATTTTTTCGATCTGTGATCTGAATTCTATTATTTCCACTAGATCTCTATAAATCCGCATTTAGAGAAACCTTTTCGATATAGAAACAAATGGGAAAACACCGTACAAAGTTGCCGTGAACTAAATCCTCGGACAGTATCGTTTGTTTTTATTTTTAAAACTGTTTCTTCAGACAAAGCGAATTCTTTAAAGTTTTCCTCTATTGGTAGTAACAAATTGTCTTTTCGGGAAACGGATTAAAGGCTTACGTTTGTAAAAGGTTGGGAAATAGAAATAAGAGGATTTTACTGCCTTAATTTTATTATAATTTCGCATTATTGGATTTTTGTTTTCAGTGCAAATAAAATAAAAATAATAATAAACTATTTACAATGAAAAAAAATTAAATGTCTGGAAAAAAAGTAATGATAATGAAGACATAAGAAATTGTAAATATTTGTGTTTTCTACTAGTCACCGAAACATATTACCCGACCTGACGGGTAGCTACCCTTTCCCTTCCGTCTTCAAACAGCAAACTGGTCTAAAAATTTATTTATTTCCTAAAATCCTACTGTAAACTACTCTCTAAAACAGCACTTCTAGCAATTTGTACAAAATTCTCCGCAATGCTGTATATTTCATCAATCTGTTGCCCCGCTTTCCTACTTCAGCTACAACTCACAAACTACGTCCAAACTCCAATTTTTCAGTCACATAACTACTCCAAACTCAAATTACTCACACCATACTAAAAGGCGTATTCTAAAGTTTATTTTAAAACCGTAAACATACTACTTCATATCCTATGTTATTGAATGTTCTGTTATTTTAATTCTCGTAAAGACAGCTGTATTTTTTATCATTTAATAAGGTTTTTTCGTATTCCGTCACGATATATAGAAAAAACTGCGACCAATCCGCACTAAGGCTCGTATTTAAAAGCGAGCTCAAGATTGAGAGCAATATTAAGTATGGATTTGACGGGCCATATTGTACTGAAATGACATTTCCGATGGTAAGTCAAACTAGCTGTCAGTCTCAAGTGATGTTTATAACCGAACATGGCTGAAGCCTGATCGCCCTAATTTAAAATAGACGGAATTTCTTAGTAAAAGTTTTTCAGTTCCGTTAACTGAGCGACCCTGGTTTGCGTTTAGCTCACTCAATGCAAAAAGGATTGACAACGTGTTGAGCCCAACCTTACGCGCAGTAAGTGACGCCTGTGTGTTGCTGCTCTTACACCTTTTGTAATTATGTAATTCAAAAAAGCAAATTTCATACCACTTCATACAGAGCACCGATATAATATGGCTGACCGAACATCCTTCCATGCTAGACTGGGAGCGAGAGAAAAGCATAGAATGTGCCAGCTAAATTTTCTCCCGGGCATGCTGTAAAAACCAGCTAACGGATCCGAGGGTAACAGTATATTGCAATTCAGGCGATGCGATGGGCTGAAAACCTGTCACTACAGCAAATTTATAAATCTATCTTAAATAACCCTCAAAACTTTATCAGACGTAGCGGAACGACCTTTGTTTGGATCGTTTACGGTCTGCCTTCCCCTTTAGGGATAAAGGCGTGATTATACATATGTATGTACGAATATCCTCCTATAAAAAGAACCGCCGACCTTTACCCATCTCAGCTACAAGTACATACATAAAATATTGTTATTAATAGTTGCTTTTCCTACGCATGATCCACAAAGGTTCTTGTTATAATATTAGAACGTCTTATTATATCTTAACCGATCTAGCGCCATATTGGATTCCCGCGGAGAAAATTCTTGTGAGCAATAAAGACATTCTTTGGCGCTGCGCCATTTCCAGCTAACCTACGATACCTACTAGCAGAGATCAAAGATATTTAACAATGTTCTAGGTACTCTTACAGAATTATTAAATTCTTTACTGTTTTAAAAAAATATATATAAAAGTAAACTTAAAAATTAAAACAAAAGGCGTGCTAATCTCTATAAGAGATCTCTTCCAGCCAACATAATGAGGATGAAAGAAGGGAAAATCACGGGAACAGATATAATAAACGTAATAACATTAATAATTATAGTAATACTAATACGCACTAATATATTTCAATAAAATAAACTAATACATAACAATATCAATATGATATATAATTAAATGGTATAAAAGATATTGAAATGAATCTAAATATATAAATGTCATAGAGAGTTAATAAAATGCTCTTTCAGTCTCTTCTTAAAGGTGAAACTCGAGGGACTCTCTTGTAGAGTTTTTGGTAATTTATTCCAAAGTTGTATGGCTCTTACAGAATCGGTCGTGGTCAAGTGGTTAGTGCTGATTCATTAGAATTACCAATGTCAAGTAGTACTAACTTATAATGGTACATACATACATATATAATCACGTAGGCAGAGCGTAAACGACCTAAATAAAGGTCTGTCCGCCATGTCTGACAAAGTTTAAGACAGATTTGTACGTAGATTGCTGTAGTGACAGGTTGTCCGCCCCTCGAATAAATTACAATATACTGAAACCCTCGGATCCGTTAGCTGGTTTTTACAGCATGCTCAGGAGCAAAAGCAGCTAGCACATTATATGTTTTTTTCTCGCTCCCAGTCCATCATGGAAGAAATGGTTGACTGAAGTAATTATAATGGTACAAACGGGACAAATCAGGCAAAAAGGGTACCAGTAGTAACATTCAATGGTACCTACTGTCCAATAATGTTACAACTGTGAGCACGATGGTGTAGTGGATAAGGCCACTGCCTCCTGAGCGGGAGGTCGTGGTTCGAATCCCACCACCTACCAAAGTGTTTTTCGGTTTTCGATTTTCATATATACGTTTATTCGTTGCTTTTTCGTGCTTCGGAAGGCACGTTAAGCCGTTGCTCCCGGTTAATATCGTTTAACACCTTAGATAGTAGTCGTTAAGCCATGTCAGAGGCCAGTGCTAAGCATTGGCGGCTTGAAAACTCTGACCTAATCTAGGATTGGGTCTGGTTTCCCTTCTGGGTTGCGGTGGTCAGATGGCAGTCGCTCTGTGTTAAAACCAGTACCCTCGTTCACTAGATTAGGTAGCCGTCCCCGTGACAAAGGGGATAAGGCTAGGTAGGGAGATGATGTCCAATGATGTTACAGCTGGTCTGGCGGGGCCAAGTCATGCAAGGGTGACCAGTGTAGTGGTATACAACTCGAGCGAAGCACGGAACTTCGGAAAGCAAGTTAAGCCATTATATTCACGAGGAACGCTATATTCCATGCTGGACTGGGAGCGATAGAAAACCATAGAATGTTCTAGCTGCCTTTCCTCTCAGGCATGCTGTAGAAGCAATACGGATTCGGGGGTCGCAATGTATTGAAATTTAGACGATGGGCTGACAACCTGTCACTATAGCAATACACATTACAATCTAAAATTGCCCTCAATATTTGTCTTTTTGTCACTAAGCGTTACACTCTTCCTCCCCCGTAACGGATAAAGGCGTGAATTGAAGTGTATGTATGAACGCAATATTTTCTTGTATCCTACATTTTAGGAGTTTTTTGAGTAGTAAGATTTTCAGTTTTTACTTATTTTTACGATTTAACACGTTAGCTTCATGGCATCACCACCGGTGAGATCATTGGAGTCATGAAGTATTGTGTTTGGTATGGATGGCAGCCATCGCGTTAAAGTATTGAAATAACATGTTTATGATGTCTGGTTGAAGTTAGGATGTATGTTAGTATAAATCTTTTTACGTTGTCTCACTAGACCGTATCCTTGTATTTACAGAAATATTTAAGCTGCAAAATGTAAGAACTATTTTAAAGTTTAATTAAAAACCTAGAAACTGAAATACATGTCTGATGTTGTAATTTTAATCAAAACTAAAATGAGAAAAAAGTATTTAAAACAAAATCACTGAGAAGTTATTTCAACTTTGTTAATTTAATTATGGCTTCTTCTGAGTTTGATAAAATAGCTTTAAATTATCTTACTCTACAAATCAAGAATAATGAAATAAAATTACCATCCCTTTATTTATATAGAAAGAGAAAATTATAGTATGTACAGACTAAATATTCGCCTAACAATCTTAGGATATGAACTCACTCATGAAACTGAACAACTGCTCGTAAACTTTGAATTGAACTTCATGTATTAAGTATATAAAACTACTGCTTAAGTTTACGAAACGATCCACAGTAATAATTAATAGAGTTCGATATCTAAATTTAATTTTTCATGTAAATTATTTAAATTAACTTTAAAAAAGACAAAAAATAAAAAAGCGAACCAAATGATTCACAAACTTATTTAAAAATGACTTTGTAACCGACAGAATGTGACTTGAATTTTTACCAATACTCTTTTAATCTTTTATTTAAAAAAAATAACAATTCCTCATCTAATATCGCACCAAACCCCAACCAATATAATTGAAAAGCGCTCATTTGAATTGCAGATGGCCGCCCGAAATTTCTTCGCTTTCCAAAGTATGCGTACTTTGGCATTAAAATTTCCACAGAACACCAGATAAATTAGTTTGTTATTCAGAACACGGGAGTGGGGATTTGGAGGCAATTCCCTTTTTGATCTCTCCCGTGCAAACAACGGGACGCTGTCGTGGCAGAAGCAAGACAGGCCGTCTTTGCATAAAATATTAGACAAGGACTTGAGCACGACCGCTTTGGCGATACAGGGAAATGTTTTGCGTTCCTGGGCTCAGTGTTGATATTTTTCGCTTACTGCACTTCCACATTCTATGTTTTTCTCTCGCTCCCAGTCCAGCATGAAAGAGTCAGTCAGTCTATCCCAACAATTATGAGAGTACACTTGTATGTTGCGCAGACAATCGGGTAGTTACAGGTTTAGAAAATGTTACAGATGTTATGTTTGTTTCTAAACCCGTATGTTTTCAGAAATATCAACAAAGCAGCAATATACGAGAGCCGTCTACACAACGAAATCACCATTTTGGAAATGACTAGGTAATACTGTTTTTCAAGGACAAAGGATTTAATTATGTTCCAATAAATACTTTGAAGGCAAAAAATACAATTATCAAGAACATCTAAAGGTCAAATAGCAGTCGCTCTGTGTAAAAACTAGTGTAACAAGGGGTTCATACCCTAGATTATGTAGCCGCCCCGTGAAATACGCCTAGGAAGATGATGATGATGAATCAATAATATCTGAAAAACAACCAATCACTTTGATTCGCCTATGAGGCTATCAAAGTAACTGGTTGTTACTATATGTACCGCATTAGGTCAATTGGTTAGAGCGTTCCAAAGTTGTAGGTTCAAATCCTGTCTGCAATAGAATTTTTGATTTGTTGTTTCTCTTCATTTAAAAAAAAACAACACAAAGAGTCCAAAACAACACAAAGAAGAAATAATATACGAATATCTCGCATGGAATGGACTTCAGAAAAATTTTAACAAGCTAGAAAAAAACTTGAAACATAAGTGGTGCTCTCAAAGAGATTTCTTTGTTAAAATGTTTGCCCAAGCTTTTGTTCTTCTATAATAAACTTTGACTATAATAAAATTCTTTCTTTCTTCTATAATAAAACCTAGACTTTATTTTACTTAAAAAACAAGTCTAAACTCGCTATCGTACACTGTTCGGAGAGGTATAATTTTTGCGAGTTTATGGAATTATGTGCTTTTACCAACAGAAGTCGGTAGCTTAAGAAACTTGTTTCAGAAGTATACTATATGTTATTATTAAATACGTCGACAACATCAGATACACTATAAAAAGTACCTATTTTGGAGATTTATGACTTGTGAAAAATTACGCTATTACTAAACTTGCCGAAGCACGGAACATCAAGTCAGGTCAGAACATTGTTCTTACAGCAAAACTGAAGAAAATCACACAAAGTGATATATTAACAAATTATAACCTTTGTGATCTGGAGTCCATGGGTCAGACCACTAGACCACGGAGGCAGATGACAAGTGATGATGCCATGATAATATGATTCGTACAATTGGCTCAATTCTAGATTTGCCAGCTAAAACTAAAATTAAAATCTATTTGTCACATTCAGACTAAAAACATAGCAAAAAGACAGGTGATCTATTCGTCTGGTTTCTCTTGGTTTTTATCCGCCGTTATATGTTATGGCAGATAAAATTCACAGAAATACTGGGGAAACGTGCAAAAACGCGTCAAAATCTACAATGTACATGGACAAAGTGTAAAACCATAGAATATAAATCGCCTGTTCTTTTTCATTTTCGTTATTTTGTAAGTGACAGATAGATTTTAATTTGAGCCGGTGGAATCTAGAATGGAGCCCAATGAATGAATTGCCAAGAACACAAGCGTCACGTCCACAAAGAGAGGGCTAACCGTATTCCCACAAAGTGGTGCTCATAATCTGCGATGACATCGCACTTATCAGAATACGGGTCGAACAATGGCACTATTATATTACACAAGGAAAATACTAATACTATATACCGGGTGTAAAAATATCAGCTGAAATTTTACTTTTTAAAAGTTGGTCTATCTTTAAATTTCTTCCTTGCTGAACTGGGACCGAGAGAAAAACATAAAATGTACCAGTTGCATTTCCTCCTAAGTAAGAACTAACTACGAGATCCGAAGGTTTCTGTATATTACAATTTAGGCTGACAACTTGTCACTGCAGCAATATACCTACAAATCTATCTATCTTAAATAGAAACTTTGTCAGACGTGGCGGAACGACCTTTGTGTAGGTCGTTTACGCTCTGCCTTCTTCATTAGAGATATAGGCGTGATTATTTGTGTGTATGTATGTTTATCTGAACAAATACTTTTTTTTTCTTTGCTTTTCAGTTTAACAGTACTCAGTAGGAAACCCCAAAGCCCATATCTCGTAAGAACCACGCTCGGTTCTCTCGTAGCTACCCGCAGCGAACATTTATCTCTTTAATCCGCACAATATTTCATTATCGACATATTAGTGCTGCACCAATTAACCACAGTAGATTGTAAATATTGAGAGTTCTAGAATTTTATTTTTGAAAATATAAATGGAGAGACAACTCTCCGCAAACTAGGGTTTACTCAGTCAACTAAACAGGACAACTACGGATAAGGATTACGAATAAAAACGTGATCGTGTGTGTGTAATCGTAATCACATTAAAAAAAATGCATTCTTTCATAATTATGTATGTTCAGTTAATCAAAATATTTAAAACACAGTCTTCTGCAGACCCATTTCAATGCATCGCGTGAATTTTTAGTGGGTCAAACTTTGATCTTTGTTGCACGAAACTCGGGTCACATTTTCACTGCAACACGTAACTAGACCTCAACGGGTCGAGGTATGTTATAGGTAAAGAAGAAAATTGCAGATCTAGATAGGAGTAAAATCCGCAAGTTTTTCTTCTACACATGATAATTACTCGAACGCTTTTATGCTCCTAGATTGCTTTCATGCTGGACTAGTGATAGAAAAACATAGAATTTATCACCTGCTTCTCCTCCCGAGCTAGTGATAAAAACCAGCTAAAGGATTCAAGGTTGAACATCTAATACTACAGCAATACAAAGTTCTTACTTTCTGAAAATGATCCTAAAACTTTCTGCGGCATTGGTTAGGCGTTGTATGATCCGCTTAACTCGTAAAGGAAAACGCGTGACTGTAATATATGATCTTAAAACTCTCCACTAATTGGAGTGTGGAATCTTGAATTCAGAGTGCTTGGACTAGTCTTCTTCTGTCGATGAACACTGGTGTCAGAGTTTTTAAACCACCTAGTAGCACAACTATCAGGCCTAAGCCATGGTTTTTGAGTAACGACCACTATCAAAGACAGCGACCGGGAACGACGGCT
This sequence comes from Scrobipalpa costella, assembly GCA_949820665.1. Lineage (NCBI taxonomy): Eukaryota > Metazoa > Arthropoda > Insecta > Lepidoptera > Gelechiidae > Scrobipalpa > Scrobipalpa costella. The sequence continues at coordinate 4,151,868 of OX463307.1, read as the reverse complement.
TAACGTGCCCTCCGAAGCACGAAATCTTTTTCGATTCAGCCTGCAATGTCTTAACCAAACTGGGGAAAAATTCACAAAGTGATAAATTCTCAAATACCAACTTTGTGTTTTCCCCCCTGGGAATCGAACCAAGGACCGGGATCGGGAGTCCATGGCACTAGCCACTAGGAAACGGAGGCTTGGTCTAGTGAACACGGTATACATACAGATTGAAGAGGTTGCGTGGTCTAGTCACTCTAGGTCTTTGTGGTAGATATAGCTTAGTAGCTGAACTCCCGAAGTTAATGTTTCGCTTGATTGCACAGACAGACAAACAAACACCTGCAACTCATTTGAATATAGTGCAAATACTGACCAAGTTGGCTTTGGAGAGAATTTACAATTCTGTGTGCTGACAACTACGACTGACTGACTTCGACTGACAACTAATATTACCAGAGTTTGACTGAATCAGGGACTGGGCTATGTGGCGCCCTTATCAGGGTAAAAATCATAATTCACTAAAACACAATCAAAAGAAATTCGGTAGATCAGTTTGAGGTTAAAGCAATGAAGGTCATTTAAAACCTCATTAAGTTGCAACTTATAGTTCGTTGTAGTTACAGATAGAAAATTTGCGAAAAACGGCCACCTTTCGCACTTTTGCTATCTGTAACTACACAGTGAACACTGAATAATTAATTTATAATGCTTTAAATAAACTTCAGTAGAGCAGACCAACCACCATTTCATGCGCATAAGTGGTCTACATGCTCTTTTTCCTGAATTAGCCATTTTCAGGCGATTGCCGGTGCACGCCAGCGCCTTCATCTTTAAAAATAATAATTATTTACTGAAAATCCAATTAATCCAAAATCCGGCAGATCACATTGAAGTATATATACATACTCTTTTTCCTGAATCAGCCTGCAGTGTCCTAACCAAACTGGGGAAAAATTCACAAAGTGATAAATTCTCAAATATCAACTTTGTGTTACCTCCCTAGGAATCGAACCCAGGACCTCCGGATCGGTAGTCCATGGCACTAGCCACTAGACCGCAGAGGCAGGTAATGTAGTTAGCAATATAGTTTGTTATATTTGTTTCAAAAGTATCCATGAATTACAATTTGAACTGAATTTTCTTTAGCAATATTGTGTCCGGTAAAAATAAAAATACCAGTGTTTGTACTTCAATCTCTTTTAAAAACTCATTCAACAGAAAATAAACGAACAGTAATCGAGGCATTCCTCGGAAATAAATGAAAATAAATGAACAACAAAGTTCAGAGAGCTTCAGTGGACTGGAAAGGTAAGTAAAAATAAATCTAGCCAATTTCTTAAACTTGGTATTAACCTCAAACAAGTTGAAAGGAGACGGCACAATTGGTATGAAAGAGAAAGGTAGATTTCATGTTATCGAATGATACCGTTTCGTGTAAACACCCATTAAGAACCTAGGATAGTGGAGTTCCATCATGGAACTATTCGATGGAACAACTGCGAATGAACGGAATATTCTGACGGCCTTGCGTTCACAGAGCGAACAAGTTATGCTCTTTTCGAACGCGCGTCATCAGCGCGTTCGAAAAATAGAGTTTCTTATATTTTGACATTCATGGTGAACATCAAACTTGTGTGTTTCAAACTTGTGTGAAAATATATGTTCTGGAGAGTTTATCATTTGACTATAAAATGGCGACCAGAAATTCAGTAAACGGTATTCCAAGGTCGCAAGTTTCGAAAAAAGTATGTTTTTATTAAAACGTTCTTTTTTTATGTAAAATACCCAGCGCTATTTATGAGGCATTTGTAGAATCATAAAAAAAGCTCCTATTATTAAAAAATCATAGTAAAACAGTCACTGCATCCGAATACACATTCATGTCCAACAAAATTACCAACAAGTTCCATGTCCAAGACAAATTTCCAACGTGCCTAATTGTGCTAACATTTACTCCCTTAATCACGTACAATAAATGGTCGGAGCCATAAATAGGACCGGATCTTGGAAACGGGGGAACGAGATACATTAATGTTATCTTCACGCAATGGTCGAAGGAACGTGTTACTAGCAAGCGTTACTACCAGTAGGAAGACCGGAAATTCGTTTATCAGTGGTACCACTTAATAGGCCGGTATACGGGATTTAAGGGCCAGCGTCGTGCCACAAAAAGATAGCGGTTGCTCAGTGAACGACACGAAACCATTTTCACCAGGATTTCTTTCCAGGAAGTAAAAAGAATTTCTTCCATGCTGGACTGGGAGCGAGAGAAAAACATAGAATGTGCCAGCTGCATTTCCTCCCGGGTGTGCTGTAAAAACCAGCTAAGGGATCTGAGGGTTTCTGTATATTACAATTTAGGCGATAGGCTGACAATCTATCACAGCAGCAATATACCTACAAATATATCTTAAATAACCCTCAAAACTTTGTCAGACGTGGCGGAATGATCTTTGTTTAGGTCGTTTACGCTCTGCCTACCCCATTAGGGATACATGCGTGATTATATGTATGTATGTATGTAAGTAAAAAGAATATCCGACTCCACACAAAGTGACCACCTTGATCAGACAGTTTGTATGAAAAAGCCTAAGAAAATCACTTTCTGAAATAAATTTTGTGGTGAAGTTTGTTCAGTGTCGTTGACTGAGCAACACTATCAGTTTGTGTATCTCTTATACCCGGCATAACTACCGGAGAAAATTTTTAACTTGTCTAGAAACCAAAAATAAAATATAGCCTCCAGTCAGAGGTTTGATGATTTAAAACCGGATATTTCGTGTCATATGTCAATTTTGTGATATTATTTTATGTAATTGGGAAGTTTACAGTCATTGTTGGGTTGATTTATTGTTCAATTAACACATATCCACCTCTCGGACTATTAGTACATACCTCTTTGGCTCGTATTTATAAAACAATCTCAAAATTTAGAGCAATATTAAGTATGGATTTGGCAGGCCACATTTGTACTGAATTAACGTTTCGGATACCGAAGTCTTACTTCTTACTTCCATACTGGACTGGGAGAGAAAGAAAAACATAGAATGTTCTAGTTGCCCTTCCTCCCAGGCATGCTGTAGAAGTCAGCAAAAGGGATTCGAGGGTTACTGTGTATTGTAATTTAGGCGATGGGCTGACAACCTGTCACTACAGCAATACACATTACAATCTAAAATTGCCCTCAATTTATGTCAGACTTGGCGAAAGCGCCTTTTAGGAGGCGTTTTAAGCTCTACGTACCCCGTAAGGGATAAAGGCGTGATTATATGTATAATATATATGTATGTATGTACGACCGACCGGAAATTGTCAAACAATTTGTACGAGGTCCTCTATTTAAAGTGCGATTTTATATTTCTTAAAACTGACAGCTGTAACTTTTCTCCCTGTTTCAAATATCGTGATTTTCAGAGATATGTTTTTGCGACTATGAATAGTCGGGCCAATAATTTAATACGCATTTACTAATGTTAAGAAACTTTGTGGCAATAAATGCAAACATTTTAAAAAATAATGATACACATTTTAATCTAAAATTGGACAAAATATTAAGACATTTTATTAAGTAGCGATAATGCCTTTCAGTATTTGGGCGTTTTAAAATACTCTGCCTACAACGTAAAGGCGTGACCTTATATGAATTGCTACGAGAGGTCAAACTTTGATCTTTGTTGCACGAAACTCGGGTCACATTTTCACTGCAACACGTAACTAGACCTCAACGGGTCGAGGTATGTTATAGGTAAAGAAGAAAATTGCAGATCTAGATAGGAGTAAAATCCGCAAGTTTTTCTTCTACACATGATAATTACTCGAACGCTTTTATGCTCCTAGATTGCTTTCATGCTGGACTAGTGATAGAAAAACATAGAATTTATCACCTGCTTCTCCTCCCGAGCTAGTGATAAAAACCAGCTAAAGGATTCAAGGTTGAACATCTAATACTACAGCAATACAAAGTTCTTACTTTCTGAAAATGATCCTAAAACTTTCTGCGGCATTGGTTAGGCGTTGTATGATCCGCTTAACTCGTAAAGGAAAACGCGTGACTGTAATATATGATCTTAAAACTCTCCACTAATTGGAGTGTGGAATCTTGAATTCAGAGTGCTTGGACTAGTCTTCTTCTGTCGATGAACACTGGTGTCAGAGTTTTTAAACCACCTAGTAGCACAACTATCAGGCCTAAGCCATGGTTTTTGAGTAACGACCACTATCAAAGACAGCGACCGGGAACGACGGCTTAACGTGCCCTCCGAAGCACGAAATCTTTTTCGATTCAGCCTGCAATGTCTTAACCAAACTGGGGAAAAATTCACAAAGTGATAAATTCTCAAATACCAACTTTGTGTTTTCCCCCCTGGGAATCGAACCAAGGACCGGGATCGGGAGTCCATGGCACTAGCCACTAGGAAACGGAGGCTTGGTCTAGTGAACACGGTATACATACAGATTGAAGAGGTTGCGTGGTCTAGTCACTCTAGGTCTTTGTGGTAGATATAGCTTAGTAGCTGAACTCCCGAAGTTAATGTTTCGCTTGATTGCACAGACAGACAAACAAACACCTGCAACTCATTTGAATATAGTGCAAATACTGACCAAGTTGGCTTTGGAGAGAATTTACAATTCTGTGTGCTGACAACTACGACTGACTGACTTCGACTGACAACTAATATTACCAGAGTTTGACTGAATCAGGGACTGGGCTATGTGGCGCCCTTATCAGGGTAAAAATCATAATTCACTAAAACACAATCAAAAGAAATTCGGTAGATCAGTTTGAGGTTAAAGCAATGAAGGTCATTTAAAACCTCATTAAGTTGCAACTTATAGTTCGTTGTAGTTACAGATAGAAAATTTGCGAAAAACGGCCACCTTTCGCACTTTTGCTATCTGTAACTACACAGTGAACACTGAATAATTAATTTATAATGCTTTAAATAAACTTCAGTAGAGCAGACCAACCACCATTTCATGCGCATAAGTGGTCTACATGCTCTTTTTCCTGAATTAGCCATTTTCAGGCGATTGCCGGTGCACGCCAGCGCCTTCATCTTTAAAAATAATAATTATTTACTGAAAATCCAATTAATCCAAAATCCGGCAGATCACATTGAAGTATATATACATACTCTTTTTCCTGAATCAGCCTGCAGTGTCCTAACCAAACTGGGGAAAAATTCACAAAGTGATAAATTCTCAAATATCAACTTTGTGTTACCTCCCTAGGAATCGAACCCAGGACCTCCGGATCGGTAGTCCATGGCACTAGCCACTAGACCGCAGAGGCAGGTAATGTAGTTAGCAATATAGTTTGTTATATTTGTTTCAAAAGTATCCATGAATTACAATTTGAACTGAATTTTCTTTAGCAATATTGTGTCCGGTAAAAATAAAAATACCAGTGTTTGTACTTCAATCTCTTTTAAAAACTCATTCAACAGAAAATAAACGAACAGTAATCGAGGCATTCCTCGGAAATAAATGAAAATAAATGAACAACAAAGTTCAGAGAGCTTCAGTGGACTGGAAAGGTAAGTAAAAATAAATCTAGCCAATTTCTTAAACTTGGTATTAACCTCAAACAAGTTGAAAGGAGACGGCACAATTGGTATGAAAGAGAAAGGTAGATTTCATGTTATCGAATGATACCGTTTCGTGTAAACACCCATTAAGAACCTAGGATAGTGGAGTTCCATCATGGAACTATTCGATGGAACAACTGCGAATGAACGGAATATTCTGACGGCCTTGCGTTCACAGAGCGAACAAGTTATGCTCTTTTCGAACGCGCGTCATCAGCGCGTTCGAAAAATAGAGTTTCTTATATTTTGACATTCATGGTGAACATCAAACTTGTGTGTTTCAAACTTGTGTGAAAATATATGTTCTGGAGAGTTTATCATTTGACTATAAAATGGCGACCAGAAATTCAGTAAACGGTATTCCAAGGTCGCAAGTTTCGAAAAAAGTATGTTTTTATTAAAACGTTCTTTTTTTATGTAAAATACCCAGCGCTATTTATGAGGCATTTGTAGAATCATAAAAAAAGCTCCTATTATTAAAAAATCATAGTAAAACAGTCACTGCATCCGAATACACATTCATGTCCAACAAAATTACCAACAAGTTCCATGTCCAAGACAAATTTCCAACGTGCCTAATTGTGCTAACATTTACTCCCTTAATCACGTACAATAAATGGTCGGAGCCATAAATAGGACCGGATCTTGGAAACGGGGGAACGAGATACATTAATGTTATCTTCACGCAATGGTCGAAGGAACGTGTTACTAGCAAGCGTTACTACCAGTAGGAAGACCGGAAATTCGTTTATCAGTGGTACCACTTAATAGGCCGGTATACGGGATTTAAGGGCCAGCGTCGTGCCACAAAAAGATAGAAGTTGCTCAGTGAACGAAACCATTTTTTACCAGGATTTCTTTCCAGGAAGTAAAAAGAATTTCTTCCATGCTGGACTGGGAGCGAGAGAAAAACATAGAATGTGCCAGCTGCATTTCCTCCCGGGTGTGCTGTAAAAACCAGCTAAAGTATCTGAGGGTTTCTGTATATTACAATTTAGGCGATAGGCTGACAATCTATCACAGCAGCAATATACCTACAAATATATCTTAAATAACCCTCAAAACTTTGTCAGACGTGGCGGAATGATCTTTGTTTAGGTCGTTTACGCTCTGCCTACCCCATTAGGGTTACATGCGTGATTATATGTATGTATGTACGTAAGTAAAAAGAATATCCGACTCCACACAAAGTGACCACCTTGATCAGACAGTTTGTATGAAAAAGCCTAAAAAAATCACTTTCTGAAATAAATTTTCTGGTGAAGTTTGTTCAGTGTCGTTGACTGAGCAACCACTATCGGTTTGTGTATCTCTTATACCCGGTATAACTACCGGAGAATATTTTTAACTTGTCTAGAAACCAAAAATAAAATATAGCCTCCAGTCAGAGGTTTGATGATTTAAAACCGGATATTTCGTGTCATATGTCAATTTTGTGATTTTTTTTATGTAATTGGGAAGTTTACAGTCATTGTTAGGTTGATTGATTGTTCAATTAATACATATTCACCTCTGGGATTATTAGTATATACCACTTAGGCTCGTATTTATAAAGCAATCTCAAAATTGAGAGCAATATTAAGTATAGATTTGGCAGGCCACATTTGTACTAAATTAACGTTTCGGATACCGAAGTCAAACTAGCTGTCAGTCTCAAGAGCTGTTTATAATTATGGGCTTTTGTTACGTCCCACCATAAGTGGTAACAGTGGGACATTAATTATGCCACGTGAGTTGTTGTGCTAGTTGATCTTCTTCTTCTTCTGCCTAGCGTTTTCCCGGCCTGATGCTGGGGTCCGCTTTCCGGCTTTTTCTTCTCCACTTTGCCCGGTCTTCGGCACGGCTGGTGTAAGATCGTTCTCTTCCATATCCGCTTTTACGACGTCTATCCAGCGCTTCTTCGGTCTGCGTTCATAACCAAATAATAATGTATATGATATAGAAGAAACTATAATAACTTACTTCCATGCTGGACTGGGAGAGGTAGAAAAACATAGAATGTTCCAGCTGCCCTTCCTCCCGGGCATGCTGTAGAAGACAGCAAAAGGGACTCGAGGGTTACAGTGTATTGTAATTTAGGCGATGGGCTGACAACCTGTCACTATGGCAATACACATTACAATCTAAAATTGCCTTCAATTTTTGTCAGACGCGGCGAAAGCGCCTTTTACGAGGCGTTTAACGCTCTGCCTACCCCGTAAGGGATAAAGGCGTGATTTTATGTATGTATGTATGTATGTATAATAACTTACCTACTATAAACACAGACCGTCTGTAGTATCAGCACGAATAAAACCTTTAGTTTCCCAGACACAACCTTGTAATGACCGCACTAAATTATCCAGCTTTATTACTTTTATCGGATTTGGGTCGAGCGAACAAAGAAATTGATTATATATTATAGGTATCAATATTACAGAAAACAGAAGTTGTAATTACATAAGCGGCCAAAATCCTTACGTCGCAGAATGCTTTTTTCGCAAACCATCTCAACATGTCCCTTTCGCTAAATGTTCCTTTTAGATAGATTTAGTTCAAATAGTGGGCCTACTAAAAAAGTCTTGCAAAAGGTACATTTTACGACAATTTGCGAAGAATGACATTTTGAGTAAAGGGACATTTGGAGAAAGATACATTATGAGAGAGGGGCGTTTCGCGAGGATACTATAAAAAAAACACTTGGCTTGAAAATATGCTGAATGACTTGATGGAAAATATCAATGTACTACCTACTTAAAATTCGTTTTCTATTTTTAATGACAGCAATATTTCCATATCAACTTGTAAACGCATAAACAGGGATACAGTTACAAAAAAAAAGTAACGAAACTAAACTTTCTAATTTTATCTTCTGTTTAAAGAGCCAGATACCAACCCAAAGGCAATAATATGGAGATTGTAGGATCGAATTTAAATGGAAGTGTCTTCGAATAGTTTTTGCTAGAAAGTGGCTTGCCTTTCGCCTTCTTTGGATTGCTTTCAAAATATTTATGGAGCTATTAAGCAAAGTCTTCTATTTCAGTCGTGTTGTTCGTTGAGGCAAATTGGTATATCGATACTATCAAAGACAGCGACAACTGTCTCCGTGTTATGAGCCAATTCCATTCTCAATAGGGGACCATTACATTGATAATATAGTCAAATTATCACTTTGTGAGATTTTCCCCAGTTTTGTAAGGACGATGCAGACTGAATCACCTGATTGTCTGGAAGAAAAAAGATTCTGTGCTTCAGAGGGCACGTTAAGCCGTCGGTCCCGGTTGCTGTCTTTGATAATGATTGTTACACAAAACCATATAAGAGGCCTAAACAAGGTTTAGAAACTCTGAACCTTTGATTTCTGCTATGCTGGCCTGGGAGCGAGAGAATATGTAATATGCATATGCCAGCTACAATTCCTCCCGGTCATGCTGTAAAAACCAGCTAAGGGATCCGAGGGTTTCAGTATATTGTAATTTAGGCGATGGGCTGACAACCTGTCACTACAGCAATAACCTACAAATCTGTCTTAAATTACCCTCAAAACTTTGTCAGACGTGGCGAAACGACCTTTTTTTAGGTCGTTTACGCTCTGCCTACCCCATTAGGGATAAAGGCGTGATTATATGTATGTATGTAGAAACTCTGAAACCAGGGCTCATCTGGTCGATCGACGCGATATCCACACGACAGTAGAAGTAAGAAGAGTCTTACATAAGAAAGGTCCATAGCAACAAACAGGCCTTGAGTTTGATCAAAGTGGTACATTTTCACAAGCTCATTCGTTTCTCCACAAACATGGCCTTTATTGCACCCAGTGGATCTCGATTCCAGTTTCGTACGTAAACAAATTCAATATGCATTTATTCGGAATCCTGTGGTCTTCATTTGAATAACTTTAGACAATTTCCTCCCTTACTTTTTGGTGCTGTAAGTTATAGACTTGGTCGTTGATCCAACGTTCAGGCACTAAAATAGAAAACTTTGGCAGCCGCTGTGAAAATCAAAGAATGTTGAGGTTGGATTTATTAATGTTTGGCAGATTTGGGGTAACTTTTGAATCCAAATTTTCAATTTGAATTTGTGGGATGATTTTTTCTTAGTGTTTTTATATAATATCTATTCGTACTTAGTATTTTTGACATACATACATATAATCATACAAGAATCGTTCCACCACGTCTGAGAAAGTTTTGAGGGTTATTTATGAGAGGGTTTTTATAATAAGATAATTATAATGAACGGGATTACTACCACTATTATATTTATTGTTACCTCGATATTTCATCACAGTTTCATGCAACATGGCCATGAGGAGACTGGTGGTAATCCCGTTCAAGATAATAAACTTATTGTCATGAACAACCGCGAAAGTCCAAAAACTTATATTGATTTATAGTTATTTTTGACATGTTTGGTTCATCAGATTTTATTGGTATGAATAAATAATACAAGAAAAAAACATAGAATGTGCCAGTTGCATTTCTTCCCGGGCATGCTGTAAAAACTAGCTAAGGGATCCGAAAGTTTCAGTGCATTATAATTTAGGCGATGGGCTGACAACCTGTCACTACAGCAATATACTTACAAATATATCTTAAATAACCCTCAAAACTTTGTCAGCCGTAGCGGAACGACCATTGCTTTGGTCGTTTACGCTCTGCCTACCCCATTAGGGGTAAATGCGTGATTATATGTATGTATGAGTATAAAATACGTTTTTTTAATTTTTATTTTTATATTATTAAAAGTTTGTTTTATAAGTTTATTTTATCTTTATAAAGTGTTTTTCAATCTTCACCGTTTATCGAAAGGCGTTGTATGACAAAACGCTTGGATCTAAAGTACACAACCCTCTTTCAACCCTCAACTTTATGATACCGTAAAATGACCGTAAACGGACAAGTCTATTATTAGTCGACTGCACAAAGAAAAGAAGAGTAGGTAGCAGATTTGTTTGGGTATTAATAAGGAATGCTAGCACATATGTTTTTGTTTTGTTTAGATTATTTTCTCTAGGCTAAGTCTAAACCAAATTACCTTTTACCGTTGCATTTTAATTTACTGCTTATGTAAGTTTTACTATTTACACCGAATTATAAAAATTGTACACTTAAAAATTTTGAAGACTAGTTACATAAAATCACGCCTTTATCCCTTACGATGTAGGCAGAAAATAAAACTCCGTAAACGGCGCCTATACCACGTTTAACAAAAAATTAGGCCAATTTAAGATTGTAATGTGTATCGCTGTCGCCTAAATTACAGCACACTGTACCTAGTCCTCGAATTCCTTTTGCTGACTTTTACACAACATGCCCGGTAGAAAGGGTACCTGGAACATTCTATGTTTTGGGGTGGGATGGGATATACTTACTAGTGGTCCACCGCGGGCAAGGGCAACACAGGTTTGCCTGTGAAATAGTCCGGCTGAACGATCTCAACAAAGCGGTGGTAGGCTCTGCATGGGACCGCCTGGCTCGCGACCACCCTCCGGAGTCTGGCACCAAACAGCATGCTGTGTTCCGTCAGTGCGTGTGATTAATAATAATAATAATAATAACCCCCCCAGGGGATCACCTTGCCGTGGTGGGGGGGCTTAGGGGAAGCAAGGTACTGTGAACTTATGCTCAGACCAGCTGGAGCAAATCCCATCAATAAGGTACTGGTTAAAATTGTCGCTCAACCAGACTACCCTTCCCAACCAACGATCCCAACCCAAAAAGCGATATGCGTCTTCGTAATAGCCTCCTAAGTCCTGGGTTCTAGATACCTGACATGTTACTGAGACCCAATGTTCTTTACAAAGAACAAATTATTTTTCATCAGTGAGTCCTGAACTTTGAGGATAGTTTAAATCAATTTTTGATTGTGCCAGATGTTTTTGCTAGAACAAAAGTGTCTATATTTAGGGAGAGCTTACAGAATCACTTTTCAGAATTATGAAATTATTTGTTCTTTTTATAGAACATTCGGTCGTAATACATAAAAAAATGTGTTTAATATATTACAAGACCCTGAAGTATTTTGAATTTTTACAACCAAAAATTAGCTTAAAATGTCTAATAATAATGTAGTGGTTTTAATATCGCATCCCTTTTACGGCAACGATGCTGTGTTTTACCCATTGCCGGTAAATGGACTGCTCCATGTTGCCTGAATGCAGATGAAGAAACTTGAACAGTTGGAGGTCTGCCTCTAACTGTAGGAATACTATTGTCTTCTCTTGCCTGAGGATGGTCTTATTCTTCTTAGCGAGTGGATTCTCGAGTCGAACGACTCGATTAACCCTGGTGTCAGGATTGTCTTGACTACCATTGTCGATTTCGGAATACAGGCAGTCGTCTATTATTTTTTCAGCAATAGTTTGTTTGAATGCTTGAAGTTGAGGTATCTTGAATCGCACATCCTGTTTTATCTGGTCTGCATTAGTATTTGGTCTGCATTAGTAATCGCCAAGTCGAAAAGATGTGACATAAATCTAACCATCCACTTTGTGGTTCGCATTCTGCTAACACAGACGGCCAGCAACCTTTGTGTTATATCCACGCCACCCATATAACAATTGTATTCTTTGACTACTTCAGGTCTGAGGACTTAGATATAGCGACGTATTTTTCTGTGATATCTACTGCATTGACCAACAGTTTCAGCAGCATGTATACTAGACAAAAGCATGACACGCTTATTATAATACCATTTCGTTACAGCTGGTCATCTCGCACGAGTACATCATAACTCTTCTTCTTTTTGACAAGTCTGTCGCCTTTTAGTTTGCTTTTAACATACTCTGGTAACCGATTCTTCATAATTGTACCGGCACCTTTAAATCCTTGTTTGTTAAGCTCGTCTAGCTGTCTTATGCTTGTAATATATCGATCGCAGTAGATGACATGGCCCGGTATAAGAGTTTCTGTTTACTTCAAGACTACAATCTCGCCCAAGTTAAACTCGTTTCCAGTTTAAGTGTTTACCCCTTGATACACCAAAATATTACATACCGATCCATTTGGGTTTGCTAGTTTAAAAACTTTTAACCCCATCGGATTTGGTTTCATTGGACAATATTGTCGCATAGGGCAAGCACCAGTAAATGGGATTATTATCTCATCAATAGAAATCTTTTGATTGCGACTCTGCTGATAACATCCCTGTATAACCTTTTTAACAGAGTTCGAACTTCGCATAGAATATCCTGTTGTCTCATTTTGGGTGTAACGTCATTATTATAAACAAGCTTTACAGAACTTCTTATTTTAAAGTATCTGTCTCTGGTTATCGTCTTCATTATTATTGGCACACTATATTTTTGACTCCAATACATATGTATCTGTGGGTAGCCAATACAAGCTATAAGCATAGTAACAGAAAAAAAGCACTTGCATTCACTAAATGTTAAATTCAAAGATCTTCCAGTCTTTTCAATGGTAGTTTGGTTAGTTTTGTCTTCCATTAAACTGAATATGCTATCATCTATATATTCTTCCAAATATTCAATCATGGATGATTTGATTTCGGAACGCATATATAAGGGTTCCAATAAAACAGGCCATTCTTAGATAAAAATTGTCCTATCCCAAGAGACACCGATAATTCTAGCCCTCTTCGTGCTCACTCTTCCACGTGGAGGTATTCCACCTCGTGTTCGAACATTGCCTCTTCCTAGATCCTGTGTCCCTCCACGTTTACTTGCGGGAGGGCAATTATCTTCATCCTCGGACGCAGACTCTTCATCACTCTCTTTTTCACTATGGGAATTTACTTCGTCATCTTCAAGCTCCTGGTACGTCGGCTCTTCGTCAAGCTCTGCATCCGGAATTTCGGATTCTTCCAGCAGTTCATTTATTTCTTAATCTCATAAAACTGTTTAAAATGCGAATATATTGATAGAAAAGCATTTCACAATTATTAAACTGTGAAAGAGTGCGATTTGTATAGAAAAATCATGCTAACGAATTTATGCAATAATCACCGAGTGTGATTTGTAAAGAACATAACATGGCAACGAATAAACATAATAATGACCGAATGTTCTTCATAAAGAACAAATTATAAAATTGTAATATATTCGAGATAATTACGCATTATATGCAAAAATAATTAATTCTAGATATTCTTTACTAATAATTTTATGGATTGGCATAAAAATTGTTACATTTACGCAAAAAAAACTAAAAATTTAATTATATTTACCTACCACGGTCTCGACGATCTGCCATTCTTGCTTGCACGTGGGCAACTAATGAAAATATGGCTGACATTTATTGAGTAAACCAAAATGAGTGAAAGAGATAAATGTATACAGAATTTAAATAACATTTTCTCTTTCGAATTGACTAAACAGTATTTCTATTATACCAGAAAAACAGATTTGTTCTTTACAAAGAACGTCAGGACATAGTTACAACTTGCGTTTTGCGATAGTCAGGACTCAATGATGAACGCCATTTTGTTCTTTATGAAGTATGCCAGGTCTTAGGAGGATAGAGAAATTCCTCAGGCGGGTCCTCGAGAGAGGGAATCCCGCCCCGGCCTTTCAGGTTCGGGCTGCCCCATCGTATCTGGGGGGGGCAACATATCGCCTAATACTGCCCAGTCTAATACTGTTGCAGAAAACACCACATCTAATATGCCAAGGCGGTCATCTCCCTTGTTATTCGAGTCTACCCAAATCACAGCTATTGGGGACCAGGAAATTCCAACCTCAAAAAACAACACATCTTCTCCCTCACCTATATCGTCAACTCATAGTTTGTTTTCATCACCTAATTCATCACCTAACCCCTTTGAATACCGCATTATCTCCAGATCTTCAACAGTTACTCCAATGTCAACAGATGTTGAGCAAGAGGCAAAATGCCTAGACCTTGCTCCCACTGCTGGCAAAAAACGTGCGCGAATACACTTTAGTGAAGAAATGAATAAATTCATATGGCGCACATATCTATCACTAACAAAACTAGAAAAACACACAGGTAGGTTCCTTAATCAACTGCATATAGAGTTCACCTATAAATTCCCTTTAGTCAAAGTAAGCAAAGAAAAAATAGGAAGCCAAAGAAGAGATATTATAAATAAGAAATTATTATCCACAGAAACATTAAACGAAATCAAAGAAGAGGTACACAATTCATTACAACAAGATCACTCTTACACGACTTTGAGTACAAGTGAAAACCATCTCACTCTCACTACTTAAAATTCGCAAGTTAACAATAGTCAAAATAACTCATCAAACTTAATACTATCCAATATGCGCCCTGCAACTATTAAAGCCGGAAAGGAAAGGAAACGAATGCAATGGCCCGAAGACGTAAACAGAGAACTCCTGAAATGCTATTATATTGTGACTGATATTGAAACTAATCTCTCAGGATACCGACCACAACTACACAAGAAATTTACAGAAACCTATCCAGATCTTGAATTTATCTCAGAGCAACGACTGGCTGACCAAATCCGAGTATTAATTCATAATAATAAAATACCACTACATGACAGAGAACTTATAAAAAAGCAAGTAGAGGAAGAAATAGGCGTAACACGAAAACGCCCAATAGTAAAACGTAAGCCCTCTCAAAACCATATCGATATTAGTAGCCAATCTCTCCCCTACGATGATGTTAATCAAATATACTCTGAAACACAAACAGCAAACAACACTCAAAATAATTCTCACAACATTCATCTCACATATAATACAAGCAATGCAAATAGTTTAGAATTAAATACTTGCAATAACCCAACAACAGATATTAACACAAATCCAGAAACTTCCCTGCACACATCTCCCAACATAACAGCAACCACACACCCCAGCACATTACAAATAGATGATAATCAAAAAACAGAAATAGAAAGATCATTTGAACTGGCTCTATAGTATTACTCAAATACTTTACCGACAAAAAGAAACCATATCCCAAAGCAAAGAGCTTCTAAAAAACTAGCTGTGACAATAGACTATATAAATACAAAGATTTTACCTAAGTACATTAATATAGATACCAATTTTAACACTCTTCAGACTGTCATCTACTGTGCAGCGTGGACTGCAGCTAAAGTAAATGGAGCTAAAATTAAAATTCCTCCGGTAATAATAGTAAGTTCTAAAAAACAGAAAAAAGCACCGAGGTGGCAACTGAGACTGGAAAAGAAAGTAGAAAAGTTAAGAGCGAAAATAGGCAGACTTACACAATACATTAATGGAAACAGATCAGAAAACATAACTAAATACGTTCAGAACATATTAACACAGTATAAGATTCACTCAATACACGAACCACCAAACACACAGCTTAGCGAATTTTTAAATACCCTTAGACAGAAACTCACAGTTATTAGCAGCCGTTTAAAAAGATATAAGTCATGCACACTCCGTAAAACACAAAACATTCAATTTCAGACAAATGAGAAACAATTCTACCGTCAGCTAAGATCATCCACTACTAACAACATGCAGAATAACATAGAAAACTCTCCACCCAAAAGAGAAGACTTGCATCACTATTGGTCACAGCTATGGCAAAGCCCGGTATCCTATAATACTGAAGCCCAATGGATCAAAACTGAGAATGCTAAACTCTTAAACACTGAACCGATGGTTTTTGAGTTTATTTCGATCGAAATTTTTCAAAATGTTCTAAGGAATCTCCAAAATTGGAAAGCACCAGGTACTGATAATATCCACAACTATTGGTACAAGAAGTTTTCATACATCCATCCTCATTTGCACAATCACATCAACAACTTCATACAGGACCCCAAATCTATGCCCAAATATATCATGAAAGGAATAACCTACATGCTCCCTAAAGATAAAAATAACCTCAGTAATCCCTCCAAATACAGACCTATAACTTGCCTACAAACTATATACAAAATCATCTCATCTTGTCTAACTTCAATAATTTACGCTCATGTGGATACAAACAACTTACTATCTGAACAACAAAAGGGTTGTCGTAAATTTAGTCAAGGCTGCAAGGAACAGTTACTTATAGATTCAGTAATATTAAAACAGGTACAACACAAAAAGAAGGATTTGTTTACAATGTACATTGATTACAAGAAGGCGTATGACTCAGTACCTCATTCATGGTTACTTAAAATTTTAGAAATTTATAAAATTCATCCTACAATAGTTGCATTTTTACAAAACTCTATGATCAACTGGACAACACACCTAAAACTAAACACACCAACAGAAACAATAGAAACCGATACAATGAAAATACAACGCGGAATATTTCAGGGAGACGCTCTGAGTCCACTTTGGTTTTGTCTTGCCTTGAACCCATTGTCCAGTATACTAAATGCTACCAATATTGGTTACCCTCTTGAATATCTAAACGACGAAAGCGAAAAACAGACTTGTCCCTTAAACCACTTACTCTATATGGACGATATTAAAATCTACGCAACAAACCAAGACGACCTAAACAAATTAATTAAGAACATAGAAAAATTTTCACAAGACATTTGCATGGAATTTGGTATCGACAAGTGTAAGATTAACTCAGTAAAGTCAGGAGAAACCTTCGAACACCAATACCAGCTACAAACAGGGGAACAAATAGATCCATTAGACGAAAACGGGACGTATAGATACCTAGGTTATGAACAATCCAAACAGATACAACACAAGGAAATAAAATCTACACTAACTCAACAATTCAAACACAGACTAAATTCTATCATGCGCACTTATTTAGATTCCAAAAACATTATTAAAGCTACTAACACCTTCGCCATCCCGATACTTACGTATTCATTTGGAATAATAAAGTGGACTAAATCGGAACTTATCAGTTTACAACGTATTATTAATGTCACTATGACAAAACATAGAAAGCATCACCCTAAATCATGTGTTCAGAGGCTCACTTTACCGAGGAGTGTTGGTGGTAGAGGAGTCATAGATATTATCAATCTGCATAATAAACAAATAACCAGTTTAAGACTATATTTCCACAATAAAACGCTTACATCTACCCTACACAACGCAATCGTACAAAATGACCGTAATCTCACACCTTTAAATTTAACCAGCCGAACAACCCAGAAAAATGAAACCCAAATTCGATCGGAGAGCAAATTGAATGAGTGGGCACAAAAATCCTTACACGGAAGATTCTACCGTGAGCTGAGCCAGACATACGTCGACAAAGAAGCGTCGAACGAGTGGCTCAGACGCGGCGAGTTGTTTCCAGAAACTGAGGGGTTTATGCTCGCCATTCAGGATCAAATAGTAGAGACACGCAATTATCAAAAACACATTCTGAAAATCCCTAATGTAGTAGACATATGCCGCCGTTGCAATTGCGCATCCGAATCCATCCAACATATAACAGGTTCCTGCAAGAGTATTGTACAGACGGATTACAAACACAGGCACGACCAAGTTGCTAGTATTATCCACCAAAAACTTGCCCTTAAGTATAAACTCATAAACTCACAACCTGTCCCCTATTACAAATACAGCCCAGAAACCATATTAGAGAATACTAGTCACAAGTTATATTATGATCGAGCAATACTCACAGACAAAACTACACATTTCAATAGACCGGATATTACACTTATAGACAAAATTAATAATACAGCCAAAATAATAGACATAGCCGTGCCAAATTCACATAACCTACAGACTACAATATCAGAAAAAATAAATAAGTACTTAGACCTGAAGGATGAAATTACACGCATGTGGCATTTGCATAAAGTTACCATTATTCCCATTGTTCTCTCTACTACAGGCATTATTCCACGACAACTTCATCAGTCCCTGAAACTATTAGATCTACCAAAATATACTTACATAAATTTACAAAAAGCTGTCATTTTAAATACATGCAGAATAGTCCGGAAGTTTTTACAAATTACAGATAATACAGTAGTTCAACCCAACAACAATACCACACAAAATAGCGTCCACTTGGCTTAGGCCCGTGAGCGCTATAAAACCGGCCCTAAAAATCCGAGATGGTAAAGACCAAAAAACAAAAATAATAATAATAATAATAAAATTTTATTCATAAAACAGTATTTGCACAATATATAAAAAAAAAGTACAGATTGTTGAATTTGGTTGTGAATACAGTTGTACAAAGTTAAATGTTGAACCCTGGTCTCCAAACTAAGCCAAAGCCTGTATCTTGGAGGTCAGCGTTCGGTCGCACTATAGAAAACAATAAATTAACAACCGTTGACTATATGCTATCGAGCTTAACCAAGTTAGCTAGAATAAGAGATTTTAAATATTATTTATAAAAATACACAAAATGTAAAACATGCGTGTGTGTGTGTGTGTGTGTGTGTGTGTGTGTATGTGTGCGTGGGTG
Organism: Scrobipalpa costella; assembly: GCA_949820665.1. Taxonomy (NCBI): domain Eukaryota; kingdom Metazoa; phylum Arthropoda; class Insecta; order Lepidoptera; family Gelechiidae; genus Scrobipalpa; species Scrobipalpa costella. Next base: position 4,132,976 of record OX463307.1, on the reverse strand, counting down.
TGTGTGTGTGTGTGTCAGAAAGCGAGGGTATTTACGTGCAGTTTGAGTTTAGGAGTAAATTTTCAGTGTCGTCATAACACTGTTTTAGAAGCCAGTTTTTTAATTTAGTTTTTACTTCAAACGTATTTAATTCGTGAATATCTAACTTATTATTAATAGTATTATAAATGATAGAACTTGATATGTGTACTTGTCGAGATGCGAACACGGTTCTATGCCGAATGACGGGGCAAACTCTATTAGTTTTCCGTTTGGAAGGATCTGGCAGAGGGGTATGTAGATGTTTGCGTAAAATCAAACGGAGCACAAAGAGTTGTCGGACGGTTAGAACTTCCGATATCAGATAAAGTTCTTTGGTTGGGAATCTGCGTTTTTTGGAATGCATAACTTTAAGAACAGCTCTTTGTGCTCTTTCAACCTTAATGAAATAGGTTTTTGCCGCACATCCCCAAACAGGTACGCAGTAGGTAAGGACCGATTCACATAAAGCAGAGTAAACCATGCTTAAAGTTACTGCGTCGGCTGATTGTCTCAGTGTTTTAAAAATGTGTATAAGACGCCGAACCCTTCTGGTGAGCATATCAATTTGGAGATACCAATTTAGATTGCGATCAATAAGAATGCCAAGGTATTTAATGCTAGTGGTTTGAGATATAGGAATACAATTACAATTATCTAATTGATTTAGGTGTGTGTGTACATGGAGTTTATAATTTTGAGGAGGTTGAGAGACATTTAAGATAGAAAAAGGAATAAAAAGTGTTTTAGAGAGGTTAAGAGTTAATCTGTTTTGTGACAGCCAACTATTGATTATGGTTAGATTACGTTCTGCAATGGAGCTGATCTCCGTCCAATCTGTGCCATGAATGACAACCGCAGTATCATCCGCGTATGTGTATATGTTACAGTTTGGCAGAGTCAAATTACATAGCTGATTGATATACAGCAGAAAAAGTGTAGGGCCAATTATTGATCCTTGTGGCACACCATAATCAATATTGACTTCGTCACTAGTCTGACCATTTATTACCACACTCTGAAGACGATTAGTGAGATAGTCTCTAAAAATGTCATATGCAACACCTCTTATACCGACAGAATGTAGCTTTGAAAGAAGGGCAGGTATATAGACGGTATCAAAAGCTTTCTGTAAATCAAGAAATATACCTACACACTTCTGTTTTCGATCTAGTATTGTGGTAACGTGCGAGACCAAGTCAGTGACCGCGTCTTCAGTTGAGATTCCAGCTCTGAAACCGTATTGATGATTAGATAGAATATTATTCTGATCAAGAAAACGAATGAGGCGTTTATTAAGTAGTTTTTCCAAAATCTTAGACATCACCGATAATATTAAAATCGGTCTTTAATTTGAGACAGAACCTTTGTCCCCATTTTTGTAAATAGGATGAACTAAGGCTTTTTTCAAAAACATTAGGGAAAACTCCTGTTCTCAAAGCGATATTGCAGATATGTGTAATAATGGGAATTAAGTATTCGCAATTATCTTTAAGTACCGACGGCGATATCCCATCCCAGCCAGTTGTTGAGTTCGTACGTAGGCTCATAATGATAGATTTAAGTTCAATCTCGTCAGTTTCATAAATAGCCATAGAGTTAGCAATATGGGTATCTTTTAAGTACGACGTCATATCGATTTCTACACAGGGATTTATCTGGGCAGAAAGATTTTTACCTATTCCGGCAAAGTAGTTGTTTACAAGATTTAATGAGGAATTGATGTTATGGCTTAGTTTCAGAAGTTCTTGGGGAGGATTTTGTGGCTTAACAGTATTAGTGATAGTCTTAATAGTCTTCCACGTAGCTTTGGGATTGTTTTTCGAATTCTGTAACTCTGTTCTCTCATATAAAGTTTTTAGTTTTCGTAGGAGACGATTGCAAAAATTTCTATAACGTAAGTATGTGGTTTTAATTATTTGATTGTTAGGTGATTTTTTAGCTTTTTGGTGAAGACGATCTCTATTTTTTATGCAACGTAGTAATCCTGGGTTGATCCAAGGTTTGAGAATCCTATTTTTTCTGGTGATCGGACTAGTTTTAGTGTGCTTGGCTATGATATTGGATAAAGTAGACACGAATAGGTCAGTAGCAGCATTAGCATCTTGTAATAGCAGGATATAACCAAAGTCTGTATTTTCTATTTCACGTTGAATACTAATTCGATCAATAGTATGTTTTAGTTTTAGATTAATGGTTAATGGGTTTTTCAGTTGAAGACTAAGTAATGTTGGTAGATGGTCTGTGATTTGGGTGTCTATTACAAGCGTAGCGAACGTAAGTTTTGTTTTTAGTAATACGTGATCATAACATTTATTTAATCTAGTGGGGAATACATGAGTGGGTGACAGTGCATGGGAAGCATTTAGAATTAGGTATTCATCGGCAAAATTATCCTCATTATAGGGTTTTATATCGATATTTAGGTCACCGACGAGCGAGATATTATTGTATGACTTAAGACTAGTTAAAACTACATCCAAACTATTAAAAAAGCTATCGAACTGATCGCGAAGGGTGTAAGAAGGGGACCTATAGATTGAAATTATAGCTAATTTATTATCAATAATACAGGTAAGGCAATTAGCATTGCTGAAGTTTGGTTCGTTGACAGAATGCGTCAGAGAAGATTTAACATAAATTATTATTCCTGAATTTTGATTTAAGTTTTTCGTAGTACTATAGGAGGAATAACCTTCCAATATGGGCAAGTTTGGGCATACTGATAACCAACACTCAGTGAGTACCAGCACATAACATGTCATTTTTATTTGTGTTAAGAGAACGACCAGTTCATCAAAGTTACTGTTCACAGAACGTATGTTTAAATGTAGAATCAATAAAGAATTTAAATGAGAGGTTCCCAATATTTGAATGCAGTCGTGAGGTCTACAAATTTGGGAGTTAGAACTGTCAAGAGAATCTATTTCAGAATTAATTTCAATTTGTGAAGACATTTTTGTAAGAATTTAAAGACCAATGGTGAACATAAAATATTTTTAAGTTTGATTTTTTGGTATTTTTAGTGTGAATTATGAGAGTAAGGGTTATTATTGGCTCTAGGATATTTAAATTATGTTTGCACGCATAAGAATGTAAATATTGAGTTTGTGTGTGTGTGCGAGTATGGGAGTTGAATAATATAATTGGCTGAGTTTGTGTAATTAAGAGTGTAAGGTAGGAATAAAAGGTAACATTATAATTAATTACAATAACCGAAAATAAAACTAGTCATTGTGGCCGTTGGAGTTCTTGCAGAAACTGCTCAGTTTTAACGTGGATGTGCTTCGAGCCGTGCTCTTTACGAAGAAAGACTTTTCCATTTGCTGTCCAGCAAAACTCATATTTATTTTGTTTTGCGAATTCTCTTGCGAGGTAATACAGCTTTTTCGTTGAGGACGGAAGATAGTCGGCGACGTAGATAGGTTGCAGTTTACCCTGAATTCCAATAAGAGAAGTTGAGAGGCGTTCATCTTTAGAATGGGATTTATTAAAAGACTTCGCTGCGGATATGACTTTGTCTTTTTCTTGGACGGATGTAAGCTCGACGACAATTGGCTTAGTGGTTCCTGGTTTACCTGGAATGCGGTAAACATCACGAATACCATTGATGGGTGTTTCAAGAGCTTTACCAATGTTGGTCACTACCTGAGTAAGATCTGACGACAATTCTCTTTCAGCAGCGGGCACGTTACGTATTTCAAAAGAAGAGCTGCGGGAGCACTGCTGTAAATCAACCACTTTTTTTTCTAATTCGTTAATTGTGTAGAGGTAGTCTTTTCTCTCCTTTTGAAGTAGATCTAATAGGTTTTTCATATCCTCGTATTGTTGATTCATGAAAGACATTGATTTTTCAATTTCCAGGTTTGACTTTTGTATGGACAGATTTTGCGCCTTTAATTCAGCAATGTCAGACGTCAGCTTAGACATATTAAGACTTTGCTCAGTGAGGACACGGTTTAAATTAGTCTCCTGGTCCATCTTCCATTTATTTAGTATTTCCATTAAGTCGTCTTTGAACTCACGAATTTCGCTACTTGGCGAGTTGGGTTGTTCGCGAGGTCTTTTGGGTATACGACTTTGAAAGTTGACGTTGCGATTATCCATATACAGATTTGAAGCAGCTGGGTTTGGCTCTGGGTTGTCTTTTGGTGAGTTAGGCGGTGTACGGTCTACAGGCATTATTATTTGAAAGCGAGAGCGTTAAAAGGCAAAGTAACGGCAGCGGGATATGTGTAAGTAGCTGTATATGCAAATAGCGGTGATATTTCGTAGCAGGGTTCGTAGCGTAGCAAGTCGTAGCTAGCCGTAGCGGGGTACACGCAGGTATTGTATTTGAATGTAGCAGTATTCTTATCTCGCTCTATTCCCGCTAGGGGAGCACCATACGGTCCTAGTCAGTAGGAGTGACAAGGAGGTACCGATAATAGCGCGTGGTGATCTTTAAGTTGTAGCGGTGAGCGTAGAACCAGTCGTGCGAGACACCGATCGGCCGGGCCAACGTCCATAAGGCGGAGGTCAACTCACTGGTCTTGTGTGTTCCTCTGTCGTCCAGCAACCGATGCACTTGGGTTCACAGATTTTGTTTTAAAACAGGGGTCACTTTTAACTGGTTTAGCTCTATTAACTAGCGTGGACACGTCTTTTGTACACGGCGATACGAGCCGAACTGAATTGCCAGTGACATAACAGGCATATTCTGGGTGAGCTCGCTCCATCGTCGACTCTGTCACTGTCTTCCCTGACCTAGTGTCTAGAGTCAATAAAAAAAACAAGTGTTTCTATTACTCCCAGTCCAGCATGGAAAAAATAAATAAAGAAAAAGTGATTTTTAGGAAGTCAGTACGATTTTCGGAAAGGTAGGCTGGGCTATTTTACGAGTAAATTTAATCAGTGTAACTTGACTTCCTTTCAGTTATCTCCATTTTTGGTTTACGACGGACGCAGAAGAGATTTGGAATATAAAATTGAATTAGAGTCGTTAAATTATGACCGATAAATGAAGGGACGTTTTATGTAACCTTCAAGATTTATACCGGGTGTAAGGGACAGCGTCCCGCAAAGTGATATGGGTTGCTCAGTCAACGAAACTGAACAACTATCACCAGGAATTTCTTTCCGGCGATGAAAAATAAATTGAACATCCTATACAAAATTACCACCTCGATCAGACCATTTATATGACTATTTTTTACTTTTTAAAAGAGAAACTTTTTGATAGTTGTTCAGTTCCATTGACTGACCCCTATCAGTTTGCGGGACACTGTCTCTTACATTCCGTATTATTCTTGTCTCTGGCTATGATCCTGTAGGGAAAGTCGCGCATGTAGAATTTTTTTTCAAGAAAGCTGGCCTTGGTAATTATTTTAAACAAGGTTGGACTTTTGTCAGCCGGTCAGTTTTGCAGCTATGAAAGCTAGGGTAGGACAGTAATATTATTCTATGCTCCAACTGCTCAAGGTCATTCGCATACTGGGTGTAAGGGACAGCGTCTCTTAAACTGATAGGGGTTGCTCAATCAACGATACTAAATATACAACGGTAGTGGTAAGCAGGTTTCTTTTTCAGGAAGTGAAAAAAAATATGGTTTTCCTTACAAATTGTCTAACTTGATCAGACAATTCGGTAATGTTTTTTATCTTCTCCTGAAAAAGTTACGTTGAATGAGCAATACCTATCTATTTGCGGGACGCTGTCCCTTACACCGGGTGTTATATCGTCGCCTGTCGACGACAATTTGACAATAAAATGTAATACAATGATGTGATTTGTTCCAATGCCATATTTTCTGACCTGTCGTGTTCCTATTGTTTCAGACCAATAAGAATTCAAAGATCATTTTGTTTCCAAACATTCATTGTTGTTTGTATCAAATGAATGAAAAATTATTTGCTTTTATCTCAGTCACGATCAGAGCACCGATGACAATGAACGGATATATCAGAGTACTTTTGTTGGTTGTTGAAGTGATAAATGTATTCACTTTAGAAGGTACGTGAATTTGGTGTAGATATTGTTTAATTTGTGTGATAATTTCAACAGTGATTGTTTTTGTGTTTCGTAACGAAAACTAAAATCAATAACATCTTTGTCAGATTTTTGTGCGTAGTTTCAATCTTATCTCTGTCAAGACCTGTTGGTATTGGTAAAATTGTTATTTTAGGGTCGTATTTAAAATCAGCTGTCATAAGTGACAGCGAGTTTGATTTCGTATCAGAAATGTTATTTCATTTCAGTATAAACTAGACTGTCAAATCCATACTTAATATTGCTCTCAAGATTAAGATCGCTTTATAAATACAAGCCTTAAATTAAGGCACCCGTCACATCTGAAGCAATACAAAGCTTAGATACAAATTATGATATTATAGGTCATGAAATCAAGAATTAGTTAAATCGCAGTATATTCATAAAAAAGTTTGTATTTTAGATACAATTAAATTGCGATAAATTGCAACATATGTTTTTGGTTTTTATTCTTCTTCTATCGAGTCGACGGCAAGTCAAACCCCATCTCAAATTTCTCTAGCCCAGTAGTCGGCAACTCTCACCGCATCTTCTTCGTTTTTATTTTTATCATGACATTCACGACCATGTGCATTTTTTTACAGATAATGTTAACCCGATTGACGATACAGAAGTAATAAATAATGATTATGATCCTGCAAATTATGATAAACTACGTCAAGAAACCGCTTATCAAGGAAAAGACGAACGACGAAAGTCTCGGTTCTACCAGTATTACAGAATCAAAAAGTTACGTGGTAAAATAAACTACAATGACCACATACATAATGTATATGCATATCGCCAAAAACAACCTTCTCTAGAGAATAACGATAAAAATGTGTATGATAAAAACATATCTTTCGTCCAGGATAATACGAAGAACTACAATGAAACTAGAAATTTTCATGACAAAGGTGATTCTCCAAGAGAATACCCAAACGGTAATAAAAAATAATAAAAACTTCATTTTTTTTCAAACAGCGTAAATTTTTATTGCATTCCTTTTTTCAGGTGAATTTAAGGATATGACAACAAATTACAAACAACAGAAAATAAATAAACACGTAATGGATGAGAAGGGGAGAATTGATTTTCGTAATACTCGGAATTTCAAATATTACAAGTACAATAACCTTCTTGGAAAGTCGAGTAACGCTGATATAAACAAATATGAAAGAATGGATAATTATCATACCAGTAGCCGTGAGCGGAAAAGTAACGAAGACACACAAACAATTTATATTCATAAAAACAAAAATATTCAATACTTGAAAATGATGCCAAGCTTAACTATTAATGTTAAAAACCAAAAATTTGAACCAAACCATTCTAACACAAAAAATATTCAAACACCGCAAAATAATCGTAACTTTGGAAACATAAATAGTCAACATACATTTATTAACAACAATAATATGTCTCCTATTTTTAAAGTTAAAGAACCACAAAATAATACTGATTACAAAAACGACGGCCATCGAAATAAAGAATACGACAAAATTGACTATTACAAAATAGACCCAAATAGTCAGAATGTAATTTTACAAAAAAATATGGGTCAACACGAAGAAGATAGAAATAAAAATGATTCATTAATGATGATCGAAAATAAAATAACTCTTTTCAACGTTATTAATAATCACGTAAATGACCCATTATCTAGCAATCATCTTAATTTTGTTGAAGTTAAAAATGACACAACAAGATTCAAACCAAATATCGGCGAAAAATATTACCGATACTATGGAATAGCAAAAAATACTTTGTATCATAGAGACAGAAATAATCGAAATAATTCAAATTATGTAGAAAAAGGAAGTTCCTTTTATAAATATCCGAACCCAAATTTGCGAAATGATGATGTTAGAAAAATGCCTACTGAGTTGAGAGAAAATCGTCCAGGTAGAGCTTTCGGTCAAAATTTTGAAGTTGAAAAAAGTTCTGAATCACCCCTTGAAAACCAGAAAACTGATATACATCAATTGAATAAAGAGCATTTTAATGTAAAATTTAAATATCTCGGCAACCGTGGAAGTAACATGCGCCGATTTGATCACAATAGGTACGATTACCGCAATGAACAAATCGTATCTTTTGATAATTTTGGCAGAAAAACTGATGCAAATCGTGAACCTTATATTATCAGTGATTATAATAAATGCAATGGTGAACGCGATTGCAAACATGGTATTAGCTTAAAAGAATCAAATAAAGTACTTGACAAGCAGCTCGATGAACATCATGCACATGATGTTAAAAATATTTCTGAAGAATGCAATAGCACAAGTAATTGTATACATAGTCATAATATATCTACAGAGAAAAACATAACACAAAAAACTAAATCAAACAGAAACATTAAATGGCCAAAAAGAAAGATAGAGTATTATCGGCCTGGTACACAATACTTCAGTCTCCATGATAAAGATAATGTAAGTAATTATGGAGTAGACAATCAAAACAGTGATAAAAAAATGAGTAGCACCTATTACCCACATGTGCTGGATAATGAGCCAATTAACGAGTTCTCAGAAATACAAAATTCGGAATGGAAATGAGAAAACAGTAGAATGGATTAATAAACGCCAAGATTATTTTTTGTGTAAATTCCATTAGTATATTATATTACTTCATTATTACCATAATTCAAGCTATTTATCATGAAACGACGAACACATGTGTTTTTCATATTGATAAGCATACGGAAACTCACTTGTTGTCGAAAATCACATTTGACGGGCGGTATGGTGTGACTTGAATAAGGATGGAGTCGAAATGTTGAGGTTAAAACCACCGTATATACAAGAGAGCCGCCGTGTGTTTTATCAATATTTTATGTAATTTTATTTATAAAATAGATAAATATTGACTAACTTTATTAAATTAGTCTTGTTTTATATTTTAATATTATAAGCTGTACCGTACTCATCTTTAAGGCTGTTGAATTTAATTGTTGTTGCTTTGTTTTCTATTTACTATGATCAAATATTGAAAATAATAAAAATATTAAGTAAGTATCTTATTTTCTAATTTCTGCTTCATTAGTTCAAACTTCGTACCCATAGCCTTTGCAACAAGAATCTGATTTAATTTTGGTACAAGATTATAAATCATGGTCTGTCTTCGAGAGTTGGAACTTTGTTGCTGGAAGTTTCCAGAACTTGGAATACCTGGGAACGCCGGATTAATTAAAGGATTCCATAACAACAATTATCTTTGAATAACGTCAAGCATGAGAGATGTAAGTTAAACGGATTACGTTAAGAAAGTTTGTATATTGGGCTTGATTCTAGATACCACCGGCTAAAACTAAAATTAAAGTTTATCTGTCACTTTTAAAATAATAAAATAGAAAAGGACAGGCCATTTATAATCTATGGGTTTAAACTTTGTCCGCTAGATTTCGACGCGTTTTTGCACGTTTTCTCAGTATTTCTGTCAATTTTATCCGAGATATCATTTGACAGCGAATAAAAATTACAGATAACGCATAAAACCACCGACTATAAATCAAAAACCGGAAAGAATAGATATCCTGTCCTTTTCAAATATTTTTACTCTGAAAGTGGCAAATACATTTTAATTTTAGTTTTAGTCCGCAAATCTAGAATCAAGCCCATTGTCTGATTTTGGAGTTATAATACAACAGGGTAAGAAAATTTAATACAAACAAAGACGTTTTTGAGACATGAATAAGTGAAAAGTTTAATCCAAAGAAGAATTTACTGTGATATACCTACGCAAAGTTTGATAAATCAATTATAAAATTGAGTAGATAAAATGAAACGTCATCACTTATTACATACATTTAATCACGCCTTTATCCCTGATGGGGTAGGCAGAGCGTAAACGACCTAAACAAAGGTCGTTCCGCCACATCAGTTTCTTTTTTGAGGGTTATTTAAGATAGATTTGTACATTGTGACAGGTTGTCAGCCCATCGCCTAAATTGCAATATACAGAAACCCTCAGATCCCTTATCTGGTTTTTACAGCACGCTCGGGAGGAAATGCAGCTGGCACATTCTATGTTTTTCTCCCACTCCCAGTCCAGTCCAGCATGGAAGTAGTTATTACGTTTCCTAAAATCTGAAAAATCTACATCACTCGATACCTTTCCGTGTACAACACTATTCCAGTAAGATTTTTGTCACTTCTCCAATATTCATTTATTATAATATTTTACAGTTTTTAATTTGAATTCATTAAATCTTGTCAAAAACAACACTAAGGCTCATATTTATTTTATATTAAGTATGGATTTGACAGGCCGTTTGTACTGAAATGACATTTCTGATACAAACTCAAACTCGCTGTCACTCTTGAGAGTTAGAGCAATCTTATCGAGACTTTATAATAATAACTTTGATTAAATTTCGAAGACAGTTTTTTTAGTAATTATATCCTGAATTTTTAATTTAAATAATTATAATTTCTGAGACCTGCGTGGGTATATCATTGGAAATAGACATTATTATAATATCATGATGATATCTTCTTTCTCTTGAAAAACTATCCATATCTACGGGGTGTCAGGGATAGCGTCACGTAATCTGATACAGATTGCGCAATCAACGGAATTTAACAACTATCAGCAGATTATTTTTTCAAGAAAGAAAAAATAAAATTTGGTTTTCCATACAAATTGTTTGATCAAGGTGGTAATTTTGTATAGGAAGTTTTTTTTTTCATCTCCTGTAAGAATTTACTGGTGATAGTTGTTCAGTTTCGTTGACTGAGCAACCCCTATCAGTTTGCGGGACGCTGTCCCTTACATCCATAGCGACAATCACTAAAATCTTCTGAGAACGCTAGGACAGCGAGTGTCATATGAAGGCATTTCCCAAAACCTGCTCGTCTCTACTCCACTATTCAATATGCAGATGTTTCAGTTTTCATCTAAGAGCTGCGAATTATTCCCCGTCTTCGTTGTTCTACTTTCACATGATCCTGGACTTGGACTTGGAGAAAATAGAGATGGAACACAAGTTGGCATTTGTGTGGAATTTCATGCCTGGCTGGGTGATAATGAGAATGCTGTTCAATTTAGTCAATTATTTCCGGAGCGAAACAACTTTGTCTACATTAAAATCAATACCAGGTGTAAGGGACAGCGTCCCGCAAACTGATAGGGGTTACTCAGTCATTGTCACTGGACATCTATCAGCCGATTTTTTTTCTGCATGTGACAAAAAATTGCTTTTCCATACTAAATGTTCACCTCGATCAGACAATTTGTATGGAAATGCCTTTTTTTTTCACTTCCTGAAAACAAATCCTGCTGACGGTTGTTCAGTGTCGTTGACTGAGCAATCCCTATCAGTTTGTGGGACACTGTTCCTTACACCTGGTATAAAACAAAAACTGATCCATTTTGTTCAAAAAAATATATATGTTGTTTAGTTTCAGGGTTTAATTCACCGCTTGTTTTCTTATTTAGGTGTATTCTAGACTTGCTGTTTTTTAAATTAAGTTTAGTTGATTATTTTTCCTAGACTCTATATTCTATCTTTACCTTTATTCTAGTCTTAGTCCCTAGATTAAAACTCTCCCTACCAGTGACGGCTCAAGACAAAGCCACTGCCTTTTTAATCAAAGCTGTGTTGAGAGCTTTCAGATTTCGAAATTAAATTCCGACGCAAGGGCTATTTGTCGCTCCTATCCTGCATCATAGTTTGAAATAATTAATCTAGTTATTTGACTATTTTCATTTCATTATAAATGCATATCTGATATGATAGGTGACCCGTTTTGAAAATTGGCTGTCTTATAAAATAGTAATACTGATAGCTAAATATCAACAAAATTACATGAAATTTGATCAACTTGCTTTTATTTGAGGCCAAAAAAATTAGGTTTTACAAATAATAAAATTGTGCAATAAATTTGCGAATAGCTTTTATCTTTATTTTCAGAGGCAAGAAATAATTTCACTATTTCCAATTATATTACCTTTCCGAGATAACCACCTACCTACTTATTCAATGAAACAGAATGATGGAAAAAAATACCAAGATATCTTAATGCATATGTTTTTTTTTCTAACCCATTATACACAACAGGTTTATTGATCGTCTGCTCCCGTCCGCTATCAAAAGTGCTATTAAGTTTAAAATGTCACCGTACCCAGATCCTGTGGAGCCATAAGTCACCTCTCCACCGTCGACAGGACAATGCATAGAAAGTAGGCATGCTATCACGGGCCTCGCATAAATTCCAGCTTTTGACACCAACTAAAATTGTATTGTGCGGTCTTTATTTTTTCTGCAGCCTTTGGTCTTCTTTGTGAGTCTTGCTTCGTGTTTATTGGGTTTCGGAATTGGATAGGAATCCGCTGTTTTTGTTTTAACACGGACATGGTGTTGTTGTCTTTGTTAATATATGTACTGTTTTGATATAATATTGACTTTACTCGTATGTGATATTAATAACAGGCACTACGTGGGTACGTAATATGATATGATAATATGTACGTAGATGACGTGACATTTAGTACGTTCCCTAAACCATTTGTATTTTGATCAAAGGTAAGAGACAGCGTCCCGCAAACTGATAGGGACGTTTAGGGACACTGAACAACTATCAGCAGGACTTTTTCAGGAAGTAAAAAAAATGGCTTTTCCATACAAAATGTTCACCTCGACCAACACAATTTGTATGGAAAAGCCATTTCTTTTCATTTCCTGAAAAAAACATCCTGCCGATAGTTGTTCAGTGCCGTTGACTGAGCAAATCCTAACAGTTTGCGGGACGCTGTCCCTTACACTTGGTAAACAATATTATATTTTTTTTAAATGAAAGAATTATAACAAGTAGATGTCAAAAAATACGCACTGCATTAAATAATTATTTACTAACATAATTACAAATTACGAAACAAGAAGGGAAATTATGTATAAGTAACTTTGACATTGGATCCGATTCCGGAACGCTATAGCTATAGGTTATAACCTACGCCTTTTCAAGGCGAGAGTGAAAAGGCATTATCTAGGCAATCATGCTCCTTCATAGTCTGTGTCGTCACTTCCCCTAGGTGAGATGGCGGACAATTAATGATTGCCTATCTACGTACAATACATACAATACGTACTATAATAAAAAAGACTAAGTAGTTGGAAATCACAAAATACATAAATTGTCTCGACGTAAATGTTTCTCCCATGCTGGCCTGGGAGCGAGGGCAAAACATAGAATGTTCCAGCTGCCTCCTCTCCTCCCAGGCATGCTGTAAAAACCAGCAAAGGGATCCAAGGGATTCAGTATATTGTAATTTACGCGATATACTGACAACCTGTCACAACAGCAATATTCCTACAAATCTATCTTAAATAACGCAAAAAAAAATGTGAGACGTGGTGGAATGACCTTTACTTAGTTCGTTTACGCTGTGCCTACCCCATGATGGATAAAGGCGTGATTATAATGCATGTGTGTGTAGTAAATGTAAAGTAACCAATTTCCACACAACACTCTACTAAGATTGATAGTCTAATTGGGCCATCTTAATCGTTTTCCTTCTCGTAGATCCAATCTATCACTCATAGGCAGAGACTGGTTTTTGTGAGCACTCCGCAGATTAGAACCTTTTTTTTATAGAGATTGGAGGAGCAGTGAATGAAACCAACGAGAGCGCCAAAAACGTGATTTCGTTTATTTGGCTAAAATGTTGAGTAAGTAAAATAAAAAACCTTTTAGGACAATAATTCTAAGCTGATGGACGGATTTTGTCTACCGTATTATTAGTGTGCCATTATTTTGTATCGGTCAGAGAGGACAAACGATTATATAAATATAGATACCTCTATGTAAACTTTGATTTTTTTTGCGGGTAGGCAACAGAAAAATCAGTTGACATTTTAACAGCTGATATTTATTTAATTTTAAATAATACTTAATTATAATAATTTTACAAGTTTAATATGACAATCTGAATAAGGAAACCCTAAATACCTGCTGTAGCCGTTATCTCCCACATCTATAGTCATATCCTACATCACAGGATAACCTCAAAACAAGAACAACACAGCACTTTTTTGGCACATCACCATCAACCACCATGGACCAAATCAAGGTATCCCTCGAAACTTTAGCAGCTTCAGTTCATGCCCGGATGACTGCTTTTGAACAGGAACTCCATAAGGAACCAGTAACCAAACTTGACACCATTAAGTTACTGTCAGCCGACTTTCAGTGTTTCCGTGACATTGTTGTGGCCTCACTGGGTGCCCTTCAGAAACAGGTTGAGATGCTGTCTGTTGAGCTTGACAGTATGGAGATGAGGAGCAGACGTAAGATGCTGCTGTTTCATGGTGTAGCCGAAGAGAAGAGCGAGAACACTGTTGCAGCTGTAGTTGCAGTCGCCCAGAAACATCTGTCACTTCCTGAGCTACAGCCCGAAGACATCCGTCGCGCCCATCGCATGGGCCGTTTCAGCACTACATCTGATAAGCCTCGTCCAGTGCTTGTGAAGTTTGCATGTACCAAAACCCGTGATGATGCTTGGATGAGTAAGGTTGGTCTGAAGGGCACTGGCATCACTGTCTCTGAATTCTTAACGCAGAGGAGACATAAGCTCTTCAAGGCAGCTCGCCTGAAGCTTGGTGTCACCAAGTGCTGGACGCGTGAGGGGCGCATCATCTATCTGGCTCCAGACGGAAAACGGCACACTATTTCGTCCCAAACAGATCTGGAGAAATTAGTTGGTGACCCGCAGAGCCCTGGATCTGATCGCGATACTGTTGCGTCGGCCAATGCTGCTCATGCTTTGGTGAAGGTGGCACCTGTGCTGCCACCGACTCCAACCGACTCAGCATCGAGCTCGACCAAAGTTCCCAGTGCACATAGAGATCCACCAAAGCGCACAAGAACAGCTGCACCTGCAAAGAAGTAATCAGATTGGTTGTGGTAATTTCTTACTCTTTTCATGCACTTTCTATAAATTTTTCACTCCACTGTTTTAAGTACTTACCATTATTTTTGTTCGCCTATGTATTTGTGCGCAGTGGAGATAATTTACAACAATCAAGTCGAGTCCTGAACAAGATTAAAGACCGTAAAACTTGTTTTTCACGTGGTTCCACGCCACATTTTTCTTGATTTTCTTTGATAAAATTTTCTTTTCCTACCGCAAGCCGAATGTCAACAGTGCGATTATTTTCAAATGTTTAAACGCTAATCAATCTTTATGAAGAGTAAGAAAGCGCGGAATGCGCCTTACCTGACTTGTGTTTTGTTTCTTTCTAACAATTTTACTGTATGCTTTTTGTTTAAAACTAATTTCTATCTTTGGCTGCGTTCGTTTTTGACGGATTGAATGGAAATGTTGTTTTTGTTTACTTTTACCACTAAAATTCATCGTGTTATTGTACTGTTTTATCATTCCCGGCTGCTGGCAGGTATGGTAGTACACAGTAGTAGTTTTTTTTTTTTTTTTGTTTGTTATCGTATTATTATTATTTGTGTTTTTTTAAATTATTATTGTTATTTACATAAATTTATTTTATTTGTTTTATATTTATATTATTGATATTTTTATTTGATGGACATATCATCATGTAATAAGTCAGATATTTATAGCTCTTGTTCTTCCAGCTCAGAAGACAGCTTCCACAGTTTTCCTCTCTCACTTGGTGAAAGCCTTGAAGCGACTTTTTCAGAAGTACATAAAAATTTTAACGTAGTTCATATAAATGCTCAGAGCGCTTCAGCACATTATATGGATATGCTTGCGTGTTTCGACAACAAGAATATTCATGCTATTTTGGTGTCTGAAACTTGGTTCAACGCTTCACATCTATCCACTTCTTACTCCATTCCTGGCTTTGTACTTATCCGTAATGACCGTGGCAGTTCTACTACTGGTGGTGGAGTAGCCATTTATGTCCGTGCACATATTCCTTTTACTATACTTCACAAGTCTCCTCAACCGCCTCCTCCAGGTACGGCAGAGCACCTCTTTCTTGAATTGTCTCTTTCTCACACCAAAATTCTCTTAGGCGTATTTTACAGTAATTCCTCCAACAATAATTATTTTGATTCATTTGAACAACTTCTCGAAGATTTTTCTCCAACTTACTGTCATTCTATTATCTTAGGCGATTTCAATACGTGTCTTTTAAAAAATTACCACCGAACTAAGAAGCTTCTCTCCTTAGTTCGTTCTTGTAATTTGCATATTCCCCCGCTAACTTCAACACATCATGTCCCTAATCTCACGCCTTCTCTTCTCGACCTTATAATTGTATCTTCCCAGGAGCACGTAGCTAAACATGGTCAATTTAGTGCGGAACAATTCTCCCATCATGACTTGCTATACCTTTCATATCGTATCCGGCCACCTAAAATGAAAGCAAGAACGTTATTGTTACGAAACTTTTCTGGGATGGATGTCGAAAAGCTACGTGAGGATGCGGGTACAATGAATTGGTCTGCCATAGATGATCTTGAGTCCGTTGATGATCAGTTAGCTCTCCTGAACTCCAACCTTACTGATCTCTATGATCGTCACGCTCCTGTGCGTCCTGTGCGTGTAAAACATCTTCCTGCGCCGTGGCTCAATGATGAGATACGTAGTTATATGGAAAAGAAGACACGAGCTAAGACCAGGTATAAAATAGATCCTTCTGACAGGAATCGTGATAAATTTAAAGAGGTTAGAAATCGCTGCAATACAAAGATACGGGATTTACAGCGACGCCATATTCATCAATCAGTAGAAAATGGGGATCCAGCTAAAGTCTGGCCCTTTCTTAATAAACTCGGAGTGGGCAAATCACGTACTCAACCACTTGCTAATAATATCGACATTAATTCACTTAACAATCACTTCTCCTCTTCGGCAGCAATTGATAGCGCCACTAAATTTACCACATTAAATCGTCTTTCAACGCTGCCTACTCCTAGTTTTCCATCTTTTGTTTTTCGCGCAATCACCGCTTGTGATGTTATGAAGAACGTGCATGCTATTTCTTCGAATGCTGTAGGAAGTGACTGCATTAGTCGCTCTATGATCGTTCCTCTCCTTGACATCCTTTCCCCAGTTATGACCAAAATCCTAAACAAATCCTTATTTTCTGGTGTGTTTCCATCCGCATGGAAGGAAGCACAAATCGTTCCATTGCCAAAAAAGCCTAATCCTAATTCTCCTTCCGACTACCGACCTATTTCCATCCTACCATTTCTCTCCAAGGTCCTTGAAAGGTTGGTTCATCAACAACTCACGTCATTCCTATCCGCAAATAACCTGTTGAACCCCTTTCAATCCGGTTTCCGCCCCGGTCATAGCACGACTACTGCGTTAGTCAATATATCTGACGATATTCGCTTAGGCATGGAAAATCAGAAGCTAACAGTGTTAACTTTGTTAGATTTCAGTAACGCCTTTAACACAGTAGACTATGATATTCTCCTCTCTATCTTGCGTTCTCATAACATATCTCCAACGGTGGTTGACTGGTTTCATAGTTACCTGTACGGGCGCCGACAGCGCATACGCATTGAAGACACCTTCTCTGCGTGGTGTGATATTTCTGCCGGCGTTCCGCAGGGTGGCGTCCTGTCACCTCTCCTCTTCTCAATTTTCATTAATTCTATTACACTCCCACTTACTTCTTCCTATCATTTGTATGCAGACGATCTACAGATTTATAGACAAGCGCCACTCTCTGGCCTCCTGGGCGCAATTGATATTACCAACAGAGATCTAAATAGTATCGCAGACTGGAGTCGTTCTTATGGTTTGAGGGTGAATCCAACCAAAACCCAGTGTATTATAATCGGCAGTAGCTGGTACATATCACGTATTGACTATAACTCGTTGCCACAGATTACTTTTGAAGGCACACCAATACCATTCAGTCACAAGGTCAAGAACCTCGGTCTTCTTTTTGATGATACTTTTTCGTGGAACTCTCATGTGTCGGAGGTAAGCAGGAGGGTGTTTGCCGCGTACGGTTCGCTCAAACGACTCAGAAATCTTCTGCCAATGAAAACTAAAATTTCCTTGGCACATTCTCTTCTTCTTCCGATACTGGATTATGCAGATGTTTGTTATCCTGACTTATGTGTTGCACTTCAGAACAAGCTCGAACGTCTGCAGAATCTATGTATTCGCTTTATCTTTGGTCTGCGGAAGTATGACCATGTCTCTGCCTATAGATCCCAGCTTCAATGGCTGCCAATATCCCGTAGGAGGGACTGCCATATCCTTTCTCTCCTTTACTCCATCCTTTCCAATCCCTTTTCTCCTCCTTACCTTAAAGACCGCTTCATTTTCCACTCCTCTACTCTGACGCGTAATCTGCGCTCCAGTAACAATCTCACCTTAAACCTACCTTTCCACAAGACTGATTTCTACGCTAAATCTTTTACAGTACAGGCAATTAAACTGTGGAATTCCTTGCCCGAGAATGTTTGACGAGCTCCGTCTATCGAATCGTTTAAGGAGCAAACAAGAAATTTCTATCTGGCTAATAATGTTTAATGTGTAGCTGTCTAATTTATAAGTATCATTTAAGTAAGTATATGTAGTGATATTCTATCTACCAATTTCTCTGATATATAACGTAGAGTATCCTATCTTATGTAGCATATATTATGTATTAGTTTATTATAAGATATGTATCAGTATATTTGTTTTTATTGAAATATTTATTTAATAGTGTGTAAATATTGTCTAAGTATTATATGTAGTAATATGCACTATCCCGCTTTCTGCTTGTACTATTTCTATACCCAAAGGTTGCCTGGTAGAAATTGCTGCTTTAGCAATAAGGCCGCCTATATTGTACTGTCACGTTTGTTCCTTTTTATTTCTGTTGTATGTGTTTCTTTGTGCAATAAAGAATTTTGTATTGTATTGTATTTTTGTTTACTCTTAAATACTTATTATTTTTTGTCTTGAATTGTGATGGATATGCTCCTGACTATCTTCTAACCATTAGAAGAAGCTTTGGTAAGCATGATATCTGGCTTACATACATACATACATACATAACGTCACGCCTCTTTCCCGGAGGGGTAGGCAGAGATCACATCCTTCCATTTGCTACGATCCTTGCAAACTTCTTTCGCTTCATCTACATTCATCAATCTTTTCATGCACGCTCGTCGGTTTAGGGTACTCCTGACCTGACCTTTCCCTAGAACGTCCCCGATTTGATCGCGGTACGTTCGTCGAGGTCTTCCCCTTCCAACATTCAACATTTTTTAAATATCTGGCTTACCTATGTAATTATTCAGTAAAACAGTCATAAATAATACAGATTGTTACTAACCTAGTATGTTCCTCCAAACAGAAATTTAAAATATCATCCGATTTTAAATTTCAACTTTCGTGTATATTTCCTTCCACAATTCGTTTTAATTTGGAGTTGAAGTGGAAACTCCACGTCAGAAACCAGGTACGAGCAAAACGCTAGTCCCGGTCGCGGGCTGATCAATCACTTTACAGTTTGGACAGAGACGGAAAGCCCTGATAGTGATTCTTTAGAAGCAGTGTTCCTAAACCTGAAGTCTAGAAAACAACTTTTCATGTGAAACCTAATAAATTCAGTTTATGCTGGACTAGGGGCGATAAAAATACATAGAATGTGACAGCTGCTTTTCTTCCCGGACATGCTGCCGGAAACCAACAAAGGGATTCGAGGGTTACAGTGTAGTGTATTATAATTCAGGCGATGGGCTGACCATCTGTCAAAATAATGATACACATTTTAATCTAAAAATGGATTCAATATTTAGACATTTTATTACGTGGCGATAATGCCTTTCAGTATTTGAGCGTTTTAATATGCTCTACCTTTAACGTAAGGGATGATGGCGTGACCTTATGTATTTAGTATGTATGAATTGCTACGAGTGGTCTAGTGTAAGTGGGTAAAATCTAAAATCAAAATTCGATAAATTATTATCAGAAAATAAAAAAAAGATTTATACATAGTTTTACTTCCATGCTGGCTTGGGAGCGAGAGAAAAACATAGAATGTGCCAGCTGCATTTCCTCCCGGGCATGCTGTATAAACCAGCTAAGGGAATCGAGGGTTTCAGTTTATTGCAATTTAGGCGATGGGCTGACAACCTGTCACTATAGCAATATACCTATAAATCTATCTTAAATAACCCTCAAAACTTTGTCAGGCGTGGCAGAACGACCTTTGTTTAGGTCGTTTACGCTCTGCCTACCCCATTAGGGATAAATGCGTGATTATATGTATGTACATAGTTTACGCTTAAATAATGTCAAAGAATAATTTATTTGTAATGAAAACACTCGTTGAAATATTAAATAATGAGTAAATGAAAATTCGAAGAAACAAGAACTAAACACAGCCACTTAATTTGTTCCGATCAATCACTTGACTGATTGAGATGGATTGACGGATTGAATGATTGCGGTAAAATGGCACAAAGTAATCTAACTATGCTCAAGGATTTTTGATTAGCAATCAATTTTGGGAAGGCTTAGAGGTATGGCGAAGTCGTTAATAATTGCAGCAGATAAAGTTTCTTTTATTCTGGACTGGGAGCGAGAGAAAATAGGTATGGGATCTGTGGGTTTCTGTATATTGCACATTAGGCGATGGACTGACGACCTGTGACTACAGCAATATACTTACAAATCTATCTAAAATAACCCTTAAAAATTTGTACGACATAGCGGAACGACCTTTGTTAAGGTAGTTTACGCTCTGCCTATCCCATTAGGTATAAAGGCGTGATTAAATGTATGTACGTATGTAAAAAAAATACTCTTAGGTATTCCCGGTATTTTCAAAGTGAAGTCACACAAATTTTTATAGGAAATTGTAAAATTTAGTTATTTTCGTTTCGTTTCATAAAGGATAAATCTAATATAAGCCTTGTTGTATCATTAAGCATTGCTTATTTAATTAGTACCTACATTTTAATTCACAGGCAAAAATATGTCATAAATAGATAATATTAATTGTCAAATCAAATAAGTAAACTCCGTTTATAAATACTTTTATAGATATACGTAAATATACCGGGTGTAAGGGAAAGCGTTCCGCAAACTGATAGGGGTCTTTCAGGAGATGGAAAAGAAATGAACTTCCCATACAAAATAACTTTATAACTTCTTGAAAAAAAAAATCCTGCTGATAGTTGTTTAGTTCCGCTGAC
The DNA here is from genome assembly GCA_949820665.1 of Scrobipalpa costella. Classification (NCBI taxonomy): domain Eukaryota; kingdom Metazoa; phylum Arthropoda; class Insecta; order Lepidoptera; family Gelechiidae; genus Scrobipalpa; species Scrobipalpa costella. The sequence goes on along the minus strand of OX463307.1, from coordinate 4,111,809 downwards.
TAAGCAAACCTTATCAGTTTGCAGGACGCTGTCCCTTACGCTTCGTATATATATAATTATTCTTTGATTCCGAATACCGTTATTTATGGGATGATATCTGACAGCACATAATGTTTTTTTGCCAGTAAGCAATATTTTAATTCCATGTATGATGCGGTCCAGAATAATATAGAAATAGAAAATCAGCGTTGCGTCGGCGGCATGCTTCTTGTGTCATGTCGATCCGATAGAACCCTGATGTCAAAGTTTTTAAACCGCCTAATAGCACAGCTAATATGTAAACCTATGATATGGTTTGTATAACGATCCCTATCTAAGACAGCGACCGGGACCAACAGCTTAACGTACCCTCCGAAGCACGGAATCTTCTTTCTTCCACACAATCAGGTGATTCAGTTTGCATTATTCTGGGGAAAAACTCACAGTGATAAATTTACAAATATTAGCTTTGTATTTCCTCCCTGGGAATCAAATCCAGGACTTCCAGATCAGGAGCCCATGGCGCAGAGCCGTAGACCACGGAGGCAGTAAACATGACTGCGGTAGTAGTTCCTTTTTTGACACATTCATTTAAATTCTTGTGGTACTGTTTTATTAACTGACGGTTTAACACGACGGCTGCGACCGCGGATTCAAATGGTATTTTGCTAATGAATTGGCAGAGAAATGGCAGTCGCTGAAAAATGGAGCTGGTTTGACACGATGATATAAACGATGATTTTAGACTGTGACTTGTATTTAGTATTTATTTATTTGTTGCATTGTCACAAATAATAATGTACAGTCTTAAATAAAGAGTAAATTAGATGGTAGTTTAAATTAGATGTGACACCCGTTGTCGTGGTCGGCACAGGTAAATGATTTTAGCAAGCGTATGCATTATTCATTCAACTCTCTCAAACGACTCCAGAATTTCCTTCCTTTTAACACTAAAATCATGCTTGCACAAGCACTTCTCCCCATTCTCGATTATGCCGATGTATGTTATCTAGATGCCACTGAGGAGCTTCTTAATAAACTTGAGCGCTTACAAAACCTTGCTATTCGATTCATTTTTGGCCTTCGCAAATTCGACCACATCTCCGAGTTTCGCGCTCGACTAAAATGGCTCCCTATCCAACTTCGCCGCGATGTGCACATCCTCACCGTCCTTTACAAGATCCTTAATGACCCTACCTCTCCTGAATATCTCCGTTCCCGATTCCGTTTCTTACCTCCTGATTCCCGGTCCAGGCGCGTTTGTATCACAAAGGTGCTTGAGTGTCCTGGTTCAAACACAAAGTTTTTCTTCAATTCTTTTACTGTCCGGGCTATCCAACTATGGAATAAACTTCCGAAACCACTTCAAGACAGTCCTCCAGTTTTCACTTTTAAAAAGAGACTCAAAGAGCATTTTATGACCTCTCTCTGATGTTAATAATATGTATTATATTCATTATTTTTTATCTATCATAATATACGTATATATCTTATATATTATTTTGTTATGTATTCGTTTTTTCTATTATTGTTATATATGTATTAGTATTACTATAATTTATCAGATTTTATAATTTTAGTTATTGTATCTGTTCCCGTGTTTTTCCCTTCTTTCATCCCCACTAGGTTGGCTGGAAGAGATCTCTTATAGAGATAAGCTCGCCTGTTGTGTCCTAGTTTTAAGTTCAACTGTATGTGTAAATTTTTAATACAATAAAGAATATATATATATACTTTAGCAGGACCACGTCCAAACACTGAAAATAACTTAAAATGAAAAATGTATACCCGATCACCTCCAGACTCCCCTATACAGGGTGTAAATCCAAAAAAAAAGCATACAAAAAATATTAGAGTTTGTCTTATCCAAAAAGTTCCTCTCATTTTTACACAAATAAAAGTTCTAAAATAAAAACTCTACCAAATACCCTCACTAGTTGTGCAAAACTCCAATATTTTCGGTCCTGCCTCCGTTCCTGCTGCACTCAAAGCCAGGACCTGGATCCTGCGCGCTCCCGCTCGCTCAGCTGCTTTTCCTGACGGCTCCGCCCCCGGCTCCGTCTGCAGCTTCCTCAGCACCAGCTCCTTAACTGGTACTACATCCGCCTCCTGTGTACGCCACCCACTGGTCACACCAAGGCAGTTGAAACAAATTTTTCGCAACCCACTTTACCGCCTTTGCAGAAAACTGACGGCTCACTTGCTCACACTGCAGACGAAAAAGCAAACCTCTTTGCTTCCCTTTTTGCTGAAAATTCACGACTTGACACTGCAGCTAGAGTTCCACCCAGCTTACCTCATGTTGGTTGTACTATGCCAGCCATTCGCATTTACCAAAAAGAGGTACTAAAAACCCTGCGAAACCTTGACGTGAATAAAGCAAGTGGACCAGATGGAATCCCTGCAATAGTTCTACGTAACTGTGCGCCAGAGTTGTCTCCGATATTGACGCGTCTGTTCCGACTCTCACTGGAGACTGGTGTAGTCCCCCAGTCGTGGAAGCTTGCAAACGTGCAACCTGTGCCCAAAAAGGGCAGCCGTTCGGACCCTGCCAATTATAGACCTATATCGGTAACCTCTATACTCTGTAAGAGTATGGAGCGTGTGCTCAATAATCGGCTCCTGGCTTACCTGGAGGATAATGATCTCCTCAGCGACCAACAGTATGGCTTCCGCCGTGGGCGGTCGACGGGTGACCTCCTGGTGCATGCCACCCACTTGTAGAGCGAGGCTATCGAGAGACACGGTGAAGCTCTCGCTGTGTCTCTGGATATCTCTAAGGCATTTGACAGGGTCTGGCATGGCAGCCTTATTAACAAGCTTCCCGCTTATGGGCTCCCTGATGGACTTTGCAACTGGATCACAGATTTCTTGAGAGGACGATCGATACGGGTGGTCTTAGAAGGCCGCTCCTCTGTTCATCAGGCAAATGATGCCGGGGTCCCTCAATGATCGGTACTTTCCACAACTCTATTTCTGCTGCATATCAACGATATGCTGACACCCGACACCTTTGGGTATGCAGACGACAGTACGGTTGTCGGTAGATATTTGTCCCGTGCAAAGTCCAGCAGGGAAGCTATTCAGTCTTGTCGAGAGTCCGTAGTAGATCATTTAAATTTAACACTTAAGGCAATCTCCGAATGGGGTGATGCCAACCTGGTGAAGTTTAATGCATCTAAGACACAGGCCTGTTTATTCTCGACCAAGTTGAGTCCCTTCAATATAACTCCCACTTTCCGAAATGTATCCGTTCCAATTTCCGATCACCTCGAACTTCTTGGTATGAGCCTTACGTCGGACCTGAACTTTGGACGATATATAGAATCCTTGGCTTCGACTGCAGCCAAAAAACTTGGTATTCTCTCAAAGGTTAGGCGATACTTCACACCGGGACAGCTACTACAGCTCTACCAAGCTCAAGTCCGATCGTGTATGGAGTATTGCTGCCACCTTTGGGACGGATCTGCCAAATACCAACTGGCAACCTTGGATTCTATTGAAAAACGCGCCAAGAAGCTCATCGCCGACCCGTCACTGGTAGAAGAAAAGCTGCAGAGCCTCGAACATCGTCGCAAAGTAGCTTGCTTGTCTGTATTCTACAGGATACATTTCGGAGAATGTGCAGCATCGCTTCATGACCTGATACCCCCCTCCCCATTCCATCTCCGGGGTACGAGACGCCGGTTGGGATTCCACCCTTATGTTGTCGACATTCCAAATTTTCGCACAAAGCGGTACGCTTCCACATTTTTAATGCGAACGGCCAAAGTGTGGAACTCCCTGCCTGCGGATCTATTTCCGGAACGTTATAACCTGGGCCTTTTCAAGGCGAGAGTGAACAGGCATTTTCTAGGCAATCATGCTCCATCATAGTCTACATCATCACTTACCATCACGTGAGATGGCGGACAAAGGATTGCCTATCAAATATATATAAAAAAAAAAAATATATATATATATACGAATAATGTACAAGTGTGACTCATCGATCAAGCAGACAAACTGCGTCAGCAGTTTTGTGGGACTAATGTAATAGATATAAGTTTATTGTAAAAATTATAATAAATAAATACAATACAAATACAATACCCACCGGTTATTGTATTTGTATTGTATAGTGGTTAAAGATACTGTGCACCACCACAGGGTGAACCACAATTGTCATCCGAATCGAAAGACCATGAATAAAACCATGGCCCTGATCCTGAGCGCAGCACTTCACTTCGTGCCTACCACTGGTTACTAAGCACTACTATAACTGAAACACTTTTGCACTTGGTTATACTTTTATTACACTTTTCTTCCTTAGTATGTGAGAATTACTTGAGAATACTTGGAGAGTTAAGAGTTAACAATATCGTCGTTGTTCTGTCATCTCTCACGAAGGCGCGTGGGGGGTGGCCGTTTCAGTCTTCCGACTCTTACGGCGGTGTTCCTCACTGTCCTTCACTAAGGAACAGGTAGTGGGTTCTGGCTATTCAGCCTGTGCCATCAATGGGTAGTGGTGGCGCTGTGGAGTTCTGGTGGGTGTGGTGCGTAATGCGTGTATGTGACAACGGTGATCCGGGTGGTGGGCCTCCTTCCACGAGCAGCTCCCGTGGTAGGGCCCTCGACCTTCTGTCTGGTAGGCGGCTATGAAGAGGGGCGATATTCTTGATGTGAGCGTACGAGGAGTCGTCTGCACGCTCGAACATCGTTTTCGCAAGGCGGCTTATAAAGGCGTCCAGCCCTACGTGTTGCAGGTCCCGATGAATGGTGGTATTGCGCACGAAGTGCTATGTTTCGGAGGCTTTTGTTTTCCTGGGCATGTAGTCTACGCCTGTTTGGCTCCGAGACCAAGGCTACCATGCCGGCGCGGCATATGTAAGCCGCGACCGGATGTACGTTTTGTAAATCCCCAGCTTCGTGCGCAGGGGAAGGCGGGAGTCGAGGACTACACGCAACTTGGCTCTAGCTGCCTTGACCTGGCCCACCACATGTGCCACGTCCTGGCGCATTGATAGCTTATGGTCAATGGTCATACCTAGGTATTTCACCGATTTTGACCATGTGACTGGTTGTCCTTTGAGTACTGACGGCTGCAGGGTGTTCGGGTTGATGCAGGCCGTGACCATCGCTTGGGTTTTGGTCACATTCACGCTCAACCGCCACTTGGAGAGCCATGCCGGCAGAGCGCCCAGGGTTGGCTGCAAGTATTCGGTGGCCATGTGTGGTCTAATGGAGGCACTCAGATAGGCCGCATCGTCCGCGAAAAGGGCCAATCTTGTGTTTCCCAGGCAAGGTAAGTCGTCTGTTTAGATTGTGTAGCAGATGGGAGACAAGCAACTCCCCTGCGGTATGCCAGCCAGGATTCCTCTTGATTTGGATAGGGCGTTCTCCACGGCTACCTGGAAGCTCCACCCTTCCAGGAAGCTCGCCACTATCTTGACCACTCTTCTGGGTGTGGATGTCAGTGCGAGTTTGTACAGCAGGCCCTCGTGTCAAACTTTGTCAAATGCCTTTTCCATGTCCAGCATTATGGCGACGGTATGCTCTCGCTTGTTGAGGCCCATCGCCATGTCGTGCAGGACACGAGTCAGCTGAAGGGTCGTACTGTTCTCCACGCGGAAGCCGAACTGCTCTGGGTGGGGCGTGACGTGCGGTTGGAGCTTTCTTAGCAGGAGTCGTTGAAACACCTTGGAGATGGTGCTGATGTTTTTGGGCGGTAGCTCTCTGGGAGTTGGATGTCATTTCCGGGTTTTGGGAGCATGATGACAAGGCCAAGTTTCCAGGCGGTTGGGAAGTGCGTTGTATACTGTTGAACAGTCTAGTCATCGCCGCGACAGCTTGTCTTGGCAGGTGACGTAGGGCTGCGTTCGGTATTCTGTCCGCACCCGGGGCCTTCCGTGGCTTCGTCTTGTTCAGTGCTCGCTGCACTTGACCGGAGGAAAAGAACATCGCGTCTTCTCCTGCCTCGAGTGGTGCTGCAAAATATTCTCCAAGGTGCATCTCAACTGCTGTGACGTTCCTCGTCGTCCGTCGGGTTTGGCACGAACTGGCGATCCAGACACTCGGCGAAGATCTTGGCCCTATCTTCAGCCTTGTTTTTCACGTTGCTCTGGATAACAATATTTTTTTCTTTTTATGAATAGACCTGTTTGCACCATACTACACAGTGTATATAATGCGTCACCGGACAGAATATCAATATCGAGATCATTAACGCCTTATAACCTAATCAATAATGAAATCTCACCACCGCTGTTTAATAATTTACGACTATTATATATATACTTGTAATATGTTATGAACTACATGGCATATGCATCTTGTACAACGATAATTCTAATGATAACAATAAATCAAAATGACAGTCTTTTAAAAATATTTATGTCGCAATCGTATATGCATTGTTTATATTATGTATGTTGTGCTTTCAAATTCAGAAATTCGTCTTGGGAGTAAACAGTATTTTCTATGAACCATTTACGTAATTTATTTTGAAACTGATTAAAAGTGCTTTGTTTTTTATATCCTCTGGAATATTATTAAATATATTTATAAACATAGCATAATAGTTTCTTTGGAAACGATCTGTTTAAATAACTAGTCTATGACGATACTGCATAAATAACTAGTCTATGACGATTTCTAAGGTTTCTTTGTGTAACATCCTGCACTTTTTAATAATTAATTAATTTCCTGAAAGAATTTTCTGGTGATAGTTGTTCTGTTTCGTTGACTGAGCAACCCCTTACAGTCTTCGGGACGCTGTCTCTTACACCCGGTATGCGTGTTCCTACAGTGATAGTTTCGTGTTCCATCGACAGGATAGGAAGAAGTTACATAAAACAAAATAATACAAAAAATATTTACAGAAGTTTTAAATTGATCTTTTTTTGAAATGAAAACACTCACAATTCAAATATTGAAACAATAGCTTTCAAATACATCAGTGGCGATATATACGATTGTAGATTTGTTAGTTATTTTGCGTACCAATTTTATGGCATTGTTAGCTTTACTCTAGGATTTATTGCACTTCCAAACATGGAAATTCAGTTCGACATGTTTCGGTACTAGGTATGTACTATAGAGTTTTATTGTATTTTGTTAATATAATCATATAATCACGCCTTTATCCCTAATGGGGTAGGTAGAGCGTAAACGACCCAAACAAAGGTCGTTCCGCCACGTCTGACAAAGTTTTGAGGGTTATTTAAGATAGATTTGTAAGTATATTGCTGTAGTGACAGGATGTCAGCCTATCGCCTAAATTACAATATTTAGGCGATAGGCTGACATTATTTTGTTAACCAACGACGATATTAGACTCTGACAGATTGTGTGTCTGTCTGTCTGTCTGTTATAATTTTTCTCAAAAATGGCTGAAAAGATTTTGATGCGAATTTTATAATTGGTGGTTTGGGGTCTTCCATACTGGACTGGGAGAGAAAGAAAAACATAGAATGTTCCAGTTGCCCTTCCTCCCGGGCATGCTGTAGAAGTCAGCAAAAAGGGTTTCGAGGGTTACAGTGTATTGTAATTTAGGCGATGGGCTGACAACCTGTCACTAGCAATACACATTACAATCTAAAATTGCCCTCAATTTATGTCAGACGTGGCGAAAGCGCCTTTTAGGAGGCGTTTTACGTTCTGCCTACCCCGTAAGGGATAAAGGCGTGATTTTATATATATATATGTATGGTTTGGGGTTTTTATTAGCTGTCAATTATGGAAATCCGTCGTGGATATTTTTTTGCTACCCAACGTATCTCCGAAACGGCGGTATCGAATTTGAAAATAAGAATATCGTTCGATTGGTCTTAAGCACATGAGTGTTCTTAGATATGTGATGTTTTTCAAAATTCATAATGGCGGAGTTTTGGCGCTAAATTGTAACAAGTTTTTATTTATTTTTTCTACTGCACCTATCGTGTTGGGTATCAAAATAAAGGTAATTAAAAGTATTTATGAGTATGTATGTTAGTCCGTAAGGTATATATTCTATGGGCCACTGTTTTATATTATTTAACATCCACTAATGTAAATATTGCCTGAAATCTAATTATTTATTTATTTATTATTAAAAGGAGATTACAGAAATATATATGATTAATTATGATAAAACTTAATTTTAGAATAATTAATGCATTTCATATTTTTTTATAGGTACCGGTCGGGTTGTTTGAAATACTTGTACATCTTAATTTATTTTGAATGCTCCTTGTTCACATTTTTGTTTTGTTCACTTCAAATACTGATGATGTTGCTACCGATGAACAGAAAATGTGAATAAGATTATTATTTTGAACGTGATTACTACCACGATTATATGGGGTGTAAGGGACAGCGTCTCGCACACTAAAAGGGGTTCCTCAGTCAACGAAACTGAACAACTATTACAAGGAAATTCTTTCAGGAAAATACAAAAAAAAAACCATACAAACTGTCTGTCTGAAGGCCGATTTTTTTGAAAGGTCTTCCTGGTGAATGTTGTTCAGTATCGTTGACTGAGCAACCCCTATCAGTTTGCGGGAGGCTGTCCCTTACACCAGGTATTGCTTGATACTTCGATATTTCATCGCAGTTTCAATAGCAATAAATATAATGGTGGTATTAATCCTGTTCAAAATTATAATCTTATTGTAATAAATGAACAACCGCGGAAGTACCAAAACTTATAGAAAAAGTGAAGTTATAGTGTCTTGTAAAAAGGAAAAGTAAAAATAAAATGCCAAAACGAAATGCCTCATATCTTAGAAAACGTTCGACAGAATCGAAATCCCGTTTCCAAATAGAAGAGAAATAAGTGTGTCAATAAAGTAGAATCGGAGCCCGGTCCAAAACAGTCATGTAACTACGGTGACGGTTGGCTATTATGCGGAATTGGGTAGAAAATGAGCATCGAACATTGTAGCACAAAACACACTGCTCCGTGGTGTAGTGGTCTGAGCTATGGACTCCCGATCGGGGGTCATGGGTTCGATGCTCACAAGGAGATATTAATTTGATAGTTGTCATTCTGTAAAATTTTCCCCAGATTCGTTAAGACAATGCAGGGTCCGCAAGGGACCACCTGGCAAACCAGCGGCCAGGAAGCCGGTGCGTGAGAATGCCAGTAGCATGGCAGGCATCTTCTGGGTGAGCTCACTCCATCGTCGACTCTGCCACTGTCATCCCTGACCTTGTGTAGAGTCAACAGCAAACACATTTCCAATAAGAAATAAATAAATAATAAAACAAAAATCAAATGCTGAATATATTATCCTAAATATCTTTGTAAATAAAATATCTTTATATAAATATCTTTCTTCCATGCTGAACGCGAGAGAAAAACATAGAATGTGCCAGCTGCATTTCCTCCCGGGCATGCTGTATAAACCAGCTAAGGGGTCTGAGGGTTTCAGTATATTGCAATTTAGGCGATGGGCTGACAATCTGTCACTACAGCAATATACGTACAAATCCATCTTGAATAACCCTCAAAACTTTGTCAGACGTGGCAGAACGACTTTTGTTTAGGTAGTTTACGCTCTGCCTACCCCATTATGGATAAAGGCGTGATTAAATGTATGTATATCTTTGAGTCCAGCCACTCAATTAACAAGACAATACATTTAGTCCTCAAATCTCTTAATACTACAAAGGTACCGAAAACCTTACTAGCTCTACCTTTGTCTCAAAGAGTAAGCACTTGTTCTTAAATTACAATGTGCAAAGCTCCACAACGATACAATTTAAGGCTTTAATCCGATTGCTAAGGAATTAAGACGAAAGTTCAGGTAAACTTAAATTGGAGTATGTAACTGCTGGAACATTAATCCGGTGCCTTAAATTAATCTTGACATTGGGTTCGATTCTAGATAACACCGGCTATTTGTTAATGCTAAGAAACTTCGTGCAATTTATGCGAACATTTTTGAAATTAAAATACTTAAAATGATTTCCTAATTTTGAGGAAATTCAACAGCCAGGAACTCGCAAAAAAATCTCTGAAAAAGTTCCGGAATTTTTAATTATAAAGTTTTACCTGTATTTTCATTTGCCATTGTGTTATAAATTCGTTTGGCCGGTAGGTATGCGGAGGGCTTTTCATTTTAATTTCAAATTCAGATCATTATTGCTTTGCTATTTACATTGTTTATCTCCATGACCAGCTTTCCGCTTTGCGGTCTCACCTGCGGTTTAATTGTTTTTTCAGTTCAAATAAAATGCAAATGTTTAAATAAAATCAGTTATCACTTGATAAGGTCCTTCGGAACACAGCAAGTGGTGAGGTCGCCACCACCCGAGCCAGGCGGGATATTGCGGAGCCTACTACCGCTTTGATGGGGATCTTACAATCGGAAGCGCTCGTTGGTTAAATGATTAGTGCTTATTCATTCCGATAACGAATGTTAAGCAACCATTGCCGTGACCAGGCCATGGATGCGTGAACGGTATTATATTACAACTCGAGAGTTTGTATGCTTTGGAAGGCACGTTATTATCGTAGATACTGATCGCTAAGCCATGTTAGAAGCCATTGCATTGCTAGCATTGGAGGCTTAAAAACTCTGACTGCTTAGTTGGTCACTAACAAAAGCCGAATCTAGGATTGGGTCTGGTTTTTCTGGTTCTGGGTTGCGGAGTTCAAATGGCGGTCGCTCTGTGTAAAAACCAGTACATCGTTAAATCCTCTAGATTAAGTAGCCAGCCCGTGAGATATAGGACTAGAAAGATGATGTTCAGTCGTACTTATTAATAAGCTAGCATTTGTTGTTTTATCAGAGCTCTTTTTATCACTAACCCTATTCTAGGGCTCGTATTTATAAAGATGTCTCAAGATTGAGATCCATATTAAGTATGGATTTGACTGGCCATTATGTACTGAAATTACACTTCTGTTACAAACTCAAACTGGCTGTCACTCTCAAGTACTGATCATGATTATAATCAGCACTTGACAGTGACAGCCAGTTTGAATTTGTATCAGAAACGATATTTCGTCTAAGTCAGAGGTAGCAGAGACAGAGCTGGAGTTGGCGATGCAGTGGTATTTATCCTGTTACTCAGTTTAAAGAGATCACAAGTGTATCTTCACTACATAGTATAAAACAAAGTCGCTTTCTCTGTCCCTATATCCCTATATATGCATAAATCTTTAAAACTACGCAACGGAGTTTGATGCGGTTTTTTTTAATGGATAGAGTAATTCAAGAGGAAGTTTTATATGTAAGTATAATACATGCATAATATAGTAGGAAAAAACTGATAATTTCCGTGCGAAGCCGGGGCGGGTCGCTAGTTGTTTTATAAATATAATACTTCCGGAGATTACCCCTTACGAACAAACAAAAAGATAACCTTTTTACTTTGTTAGTACAGATCAGCTTTATTTCGCGGTTTTTCTCATTCATTTTTTGATAAATTTGAATATTTTTATAATTAAACGTGTATACTTCCATGCTGGACTGGGTGCGATAGAAAAACATAGAATGTGCCAGCTGCATAACTTTCCGCACATGCTGCAAAAACCAGCTAAGGGATCCGAGGGTTTCTGTATATTGCAATTTAAGCGATGGGTTGACAACCTGTCACTACAGCAATCAGTCCCACCAATCTATCTTAAATAACCCTCAAAAATTTGTCAGACGTGGCGGAACGACCTTTGTTTACGTGGTTTACGCTTTGTCTTCGCCATTAGGGATAAAGGCGTGATTATATGTATGAATGTATGTTAAAAGTTTAATACCACCCCATCATGATTGCTGGGAGATTTTGAAAGAGGATTACATTGTTATATTGACTCTTGAGAATATGCCATCTCCCGGAATCAGATAAAAAAAAACTTTGACTAATGGTCGTCACATATACTATGGCAGAGGCATACTACGGGCTGTAAGGGACAGCGTTCCGCAAACTGATAGGGGTTGCTCAGTCACCGAAACTGAACTGTTTCTTTAGTTAGTGATATTAAATTTTGGATTTCCATATAAATTTTCTGATCTATTTATTTTAAGTATAAGTTTAATTATATTTTTTATAGTTTTAATAGATTTTATGTAAAAAATATTCGCACACAGTGTACACTGTTTATTGAATAAATGAAATGAAATTAAATGATCGAGTTGTTTATTTTGCACATACATACATACATAAATCACGCCTTTATCCCTTACGGGGTAGGCAGAGCGTTTAACGCCTCGTAAAAGGCGCTTTCGCCACGTCTGACAAAAATTGAGGGCAATTTTAGATTGTAATATGTATTGCTATAGTGACAGGTTGTCAGCCCATCGCCTAAATTACAATACACTGTAACCCTCGAGTCCCTTTTGCTGACTTCAACAGCATGCCCGGGAGGAAGGGCAGCTGGAACATTCTATGTTTTTCTATCTCTCCCAGTCCAGCATGGAAGAATTGTTTATTTTGATAGGAATGTATTATTTATTTTTGGTTAAAGTTGTTTCGTTTCGTTAACTGAGCAACCCCTATCATTCTGCGTGACGCTGTCCCTTACACCCGGTATATTGATAGGCTATTTAAAAACGACGTTAAGGTTTATAGGGTCGTTCATTGACTTCTAAAATAAAATTCTACAAACAACACAAAATTGTACCTCTACGATGTGCGTTGAAGTATTGTAGGTAATTGCTACAATGATCACCGTAGCAGTTTACTACGATAATCACGTAGCGTTATACCTACGCTGTTGATTTTACTAATTCCAACTGATTTTTAGAATAAAGGTAAACAAAGATTGTCGGATATCTAAAATAAGTTTTAGTTATTAAATATGACAACATAATGAAATTGTAGTTTTAGTAAAGTGACTGATTTGCCAACACGTATAATTTATTTAAAAAAAGTCTTTTTGAATATCTGTATTTTGGAATTCAATATATATTTTAAATGTCGTTTAAAACTTTTTAAGACGTGATGGAACGACCTTTATTTAGGTCGTTTACGCTCTGCCTACGCCATTAGAGATACAGGCGTGATTATAAGTATGTATGTATGTTTTTGAATAAAAACACATAAAACTTTGTTCACCTTTATTCTGAAAATCAGTTGGAAATACTATAGGAAATAACCATTTATAGGCCAACGAGTCTAATTTTACACTAAAACCGCAAAATGCGGCAGTTTTGGTATCGTGAAACTGCAATTTGTAGTAAATATGTAAAGTTGTTTCAAATATATGCGATGTTATTTCACGTCGTAGGGTTTTTAACATTATCCTAAAAAATACGGACAGTATGGACATAGGTATATTTATGTCTGTATAATTTAATTTCAAACTCTCCTAAGAAGAATAAAATGAGATTAAAATGGCAACCACACATTGCGTTTCGTTCTTTTATAAAATAAGCTGAATTTACTGATCTACGTAGTACTAATCACGCCTTTTTCCCTAATAGGGTAGGTAGAGCGTAAACGTAGTGATATAGGTCGATCAATATTATTTTGACAATTCTGTTTCTTATAAAAATAATATGTTTTAGAGAATATCAGTTTTCAGCGAAAACGCTCGCTTTGTTAGGTAAAAAAGCAATTTTGAATAATCTCCAAAATATCCAATACATCATGTTTCGTATACAATTTCAATATTTACGAAAAACGCAATTAATCACAGAAAGCTTCCTAGAAATCCTTATCTTCCATGCTGGACTGGGAGCGAAAGAAAAACATAGAATGTGCCAGCTGCATTTTCTCCCGGGCATCTGTAAAAACCAGCTAAGGGATCCGAGGGTTTCAATATATTGTAATTTAGGCGATGGGCTGACCACCTTTCACTACAACAATATACCTACAAATCTTTCTTAAATAACCCTCAAAACTGTCATATGTGGCGGAATGGCCTTTATTAAGGTCGTTTACGCTCTGCCTATCCCATTAGGGATAAAGGCGTGATTATATGTATGTAAGCTTCCTAGAAATACAGGAAAATGTTTTATCAAATAAAATATTTTATCGTTTCGTAGAAAACTGTCCGCTCCTCCCGTTTGGAGTGCTTACACTACCTACATCCAGGTGTAAGAGACATGTCATGGGATAGTCGGAAATTACTACAACAGGTTTCATTGTTTTAATGGCGTGACTTATTGCCCAATATACCTCTCTTAGTTTCACCACCTTGGCGGAGTTTTGCATAAACAGGGGGGGGGTAATCTTGAATTTCTAAAGTATCTGCCTAGCCTTATTCCGTATCTCACGGGGTAGGCTACCTAATCTAGGGGATTGGTTTTTACACAGAGCGACTGCCATCTGACCTCTGCAACTCAGAAGGGTAATACTTGAATTCCTATAGGGCGTGGTATCATAATTATGATAGGGCAATTTGCTAATTTTGAAAATATATACCACATACCACACTATTACCTAAATCATCTCCCATCATCTTCCTAGCCTCATCCCGTGATCGGCTACGTAATTTAGGGGATTAAGCCAAGGTACTGGTTTTTACACAAAGCGAAGCGACTACCATCTGATCCCTGCAATCCAGTAGTGTGACCAGTCCCATTCCAAGATAAGGTCAGAGTTTTCAAACCGCCAATGCTTAGCACTGGCCTATGACATGGCTTAGCGACTAATATCCACGGTGTTAAACGGGACCAACGGCTCAATGTGCCTGCCGAAGCACAGAACAAGCGCCAAATAAACGGACATATGAAATTCTAAAACCGAAAAACACATTGGTACGTGGTGGAATTCGATCCATGACCTCCCGCTCAGGAGGCAGCCTCCCAATTCGCTACACCATCGGGCTTCTATCAGTCAGCCAATAATTAAAAAAAAATACAAAAAAAAACAATAGTTACCAAGTTTGAGCTGCTGCAGATAACATACTGTTTAATATATTTTTTATTCATTGCAAATTTCCGGGATTTACTATAATACCGACTAGCCTAATAGTGTAGCTACCACAAACTAATAGGGATTGCTCAGTCAACGATACTGAGCAACTTTTACAACAAAACTTTTACAGAAAATTAAATTAAAAATGCCTTTACCATATAAATTGTCTGATAAGGTCGATCTTTTTGTATAGGTCAGTATTTATATATATATTTTTTAATTTGTAAAATAATTTAGTTGAGTTTTATTACCTGAGCAAGTCTCACTTTGCGTTAAGCTATTCCTTACATTCGGTACAGCCAGGAAATGACAGTTCGTGATCCGAAAACCACAATCACTATCCATGTTCGTGAAACCATCAAATTGGCTACTGCCGATCAAATCACAACGCTTATTACTATGTGGAATGGCCCATAGGTATCGATGTCTGCTATACCTCCTACCCCGGAGCGAAACACAAGTCCGAATAGGCGAATGCTCCCCAGTCTTGCGCCGACCGTCGGGGAGGGTAGACGTCACGAAGTTCGTTCTTGTACAGTCGCTGCGACAAAACTTGATACCGCAAAGTCCTGTGCTACGAAACGTTGGAACATAAATCAGTGCGCCAGTGTGACTTTTTGTGTTCGAAGGAGCGGATACTTTGTTTTCAATTTCCGTAAGTACGTACTTTGGTGTTTTAGAGTAATTTACGGTTTTTGCGGCCGGATTTGGGCACGTCGTTTGTTGCGGCCTAATGTTTTTGTGCGGGATTGGTAACGGGTTTTTCCGGGAATTAGTCTGATGAAAATGTATTTTTTTGTTACGATAAGCCGGCTTTTTGTGTGATTGAGCATCGTAGATTGGTTGTATTTTATTTCAGGTCAATTCAGCTGGCACCTTTGTTTATAAGCCTGCCCCTGTAGCAAGCAGTCGCGATAAGGCTGCGATAGCCAGCTTTTATCACATCTATCTGTCAAATTATTTGAAAGATTGTGAGATCGATGCAAAATGTTTTGCTTTTTCCTGACGCCATGCTACGGGGGCTGGAAAATGCAAAAAAATACTCTAATATCCACAAGTCATTTGCAGAATATAGACCTCATTCAATTTGGGTTCATTTGTAAAATTTACTACACTTAAATAGCAGATTGGCAAGTGCATCACAAGATGTTTTCATATTTATAGGGAACACTGCGATTCATTCCTTGCATTAATCTTAAAGCCGGCATTTACAATTTACAACACCCTGGGGACGAAAACCTGTTAATTTTAAAAACGGGAAATGAAATATTTATTAATTATAACTATTTCAATTTTCTTGCAAAATACTCCAGCGAGTATTTTGCATGTTCATCATCATAAATTTAAGAGCTTTGCTCTTATTTTATTTATTATACTTTTATTCAAATATAATCTAAACATAGTAAAACACAATAAGAATCTGATTCCCAATTACTACTATACACAGCTTACAATAATTTAGAAACACAATATATAATTTACGACGAAATTTTAAAATGGGAATCATGATAAATAAATGAATAAGTAATTATTTATGATGTTATAACTTACAAACATACATACATATATTCACGAATGTATCCCTAATGTAAACGACCTAAACAAAGGTGTCCCGCCACGTCTGACAAAGTTTTGAGGGTTATTTAAGATAGAATTCTAGGTATATTGCTGTAGTGACAGGTTGTCAGCCCATCGCCTAAATTACAATATACTGAAACCCTTAGCTGGATTTTACAGCATGCCCGGGAGGAAATGCAGCTAGCACATTCTATGTTTTTCTCTCGCTCCCAGACCAGCATGGAAGTAATGATGTTATAATATTATAAGAAATAAATACATATTATTCTTGTCTGTGGAGTAATCGTCAGCTTTAATCCTATTCATATTTCTCCTTTTTTTAGGAAAATTTTGTGTGGTGGTCCGTCTTGCCTTCCACACCGCAGTTTATGAAGCGAAGATACTCCGCGTCATTTAGTCTGGACACGAGCCCTTCCAGAATCCATTCCCTCGGTCTCCCATCAGTACTGGTATCACCGCTGCCTGACACCAGGGGAAAGCTTATTTAGCGGCGGCATTGACTCACTTCGTCACAAGACCTTTGTCGGACATTTGAAAAAATATCAGGCTGCAATTTTTTTTACTTCCATGCTGGACTGGGAGCGAAAGAAAAACATAGAATGATCTAGCTGTCCTTCCTATTAGGCATGCTGTAGAAGTCAGCAATATGGATTCGAGGGTCGCAGTGTATTGTAATTTAGGCGATGGGCTGACAACCTGTCACTATAGCGTTATACACATTACCATCTAAAATTGCCCTCAATATTCCTCAGACGTGGCGTAAAAGCTTTTACACTAAGCGTTTTACGCTCTGCCTACCCCGTAAGGGAAAAAGGCGTGAATTTATGTATGTATGTATGTATATTTTTTTCTGGTACTTAATAAATCAAACATATAACTCAAGGTAGAGAAAGAAATTATTGAATTATTCTAGGTTTCAGTCACTAATGGTAGGTAATTCTTTCACTAAACACTTACTTATTAACGCACATAGTGTCTTTTCGTTGAAAATTAGTTCAATACTGACATTAGTAACACGCATAGCCTTTCATGATAGACCATAAAATTGACATTCTAGAACTTTCTGCTTTGAGTCCAACACGTAACTTCCAATACATAGAATAAAAATATTTTAATCATATTAAATCTTTACAATCTTTACTTATACCGGTTGTAAGAGACTGGACGCTGTCTCCGCAAAGTGATAAGATTTGCTCAGTCAACGATACTGAACTACTTCTACCAAGAAATTCTTTCAGGATTATCTGAGCGAGGTGGACATTTTGAATGAAAAAGCCATTATTTTTCACTTCCTGAAAGAATTTCCTGCTGGAAGTTGTTCAGTGACGTTGACTGACAACCCTAATCAGTTTGTGGAACGCTGTCCCTTACACCCCGTACACAAGTAACTTAAGACTTAATTAGCAATACGAATGTAGATTTTAAGATTCGATGTTATCATAGCTTCCATGCTGGCCTGGGAGTGAGAGAAAAACATAGAATGTGCCAGCTGCATTTCCTCCTGAGCATGCTGTAAAAACCAGCTACGGGATCTGAGGGTTTTTAGTATATTGTAATTTAGGCGATGGGCTGACAACCTATCACTACAGCAATATACGTATAAATCTATCTTAAAAAACCCTTAAAACTTTGTCAGACGTGGCGAAACGACCTTTGTTTAGGTCGTTTACGCTCTGCCTACCCCATTAGGGATAAAGGCGTGATAATATGTATGTATGTATGTATGTTATCATACACCCACCACTACTACTTCACGGTGGTACAAGTGGGGCATATTGTGTCCAGCCGGTGGTATAAATCGGTGGTACAAAGGTTCTGGAGCATCACCACATAGTATAAAACAAAGT
Source organism: Scrobipalpa costella (assembly GCA_949820665.1). NCBI lineage: Eukaryota > Metazoa > Arthropoda > Insecta > Lepidoptera > Gelechiidae > Scrobipalpa > Scrobipalpa costella. The sequence continues at coordinate 4,093,582 of OX463307.1, read as the reverse complement.
CGCTTCCCGTGTCTGGATGTCCGTCCCTATGTTAGATCTTTAAAACTACGAAATAGATTTTGATGCGATATTTTCAATATATAAGAGGAAAGTTTATAAGTATAATACATGTGTAGCAAAAAAACGCTGAAAAACCGTGCAAAGCCGGGGCGGGTCGCTAATCCATATACAGCATTTTTTTTAAGAAATCGCTTGTTGTTCTATTATAGGTGAAAAGGTGAAAGAAACGGAGTTAACGATGTGACTATTTAACTCAAGACCCTCAAAATCACGAATGTAGTACCTTAAGTTTAGACCGGACTATGGCGCGACACGCAAAATTAATGAAATGACATTGCCGTGCCGTGCTGCGCTGCGCTGCTTCGCTGCAGTTCCAATGCCGCTTCAGTGTGGTACCTCTCAAACATTTTCATACAAAGAATCATTTGTCGCGCAGTGCCGCACCGCTTCGCTGCAGCTACGAGTACGTCTATGTGCGGTCTAACCGTTAGGATCGAGCTGATATTCCCAAACGCCGACGGAACTTAGCAATTTGCTTTATATCGAACTCCTCCCTTTTAGGAGAGTTTGCTTTTTCGTTCTGTGGCTAAAATCCAGGCTTTGCAGTTTCGATTATTCGTGTCTATATTAAAATTATTTGTTATAAAATACGGATTCATTGGCTTTAATTGTCCTCCAAAGCAACAACCACCTTTTAAGATAATTTGGTGGGTGGACAAAGGACTGAAATGATGATGATGATGAAGATTTACAGAGTTATTTCGACCCATCAACTCTCGAGACAAGAGAAGATTTATTGTTAATAAACTTTTCTAATAAAACTTTAGGTATAATGGCTCTGATAAAGCTCTATTCATATTTTAATTGGCTATAGGAGCACCGCAAAAATCTGGCTTTATTTTTCTGCCACTTAAAACAGAAAATAAGCTCCCTTTGTTTCAACTCGCGATAGAAATAAGGGTTAGTGAGTAAATTTTTGGTAATGATGTTTATTTTTGTCAGGTATTTAACATTCAGAATTGAAGCCATTTTAAAAATCATTTGTGGACCACAACTGCCTTTAGAAATAACAAACAAACATATATCTCCAAAATTGGGAAAATTTTCGCGTCTCCCCTACATGCTCGGAAATACATTCATTATTAAAAAATATATCATAATATATTCGCTCTTTTTGGTACTCGAGTTCGTAGCGGCCGGCAATTTCACGAAACGACAAAAATTACCATTGGTGATCGTTACGCGAAGTATTTAAAGTATACAATAGTATGAATGAGGTGTTTTTAAGTTCACATTTTTTTTAAAAAGAATGTATTCATACATTCTTTTTAAATTTTCTTTTCTTTTGGAATTTGCACCTGCCAAAAGCGCCGTGAAAATTTTAAATGTCGAAATATTATGAAGGAATTGCAAGTTTCATGTTTATTTTTAAGTTGTTGTTGAAAAGTATTATACTTCTCTCAGCTGAAATAGCAATTTATGGTCTCGTTTACATTCCTCGACTACGTGTCGGTCTTCCAAATTTATTCGACCATACATTGTTTTTTTTTCGGCCTTTAGAGTAATGCACTATTTCATTACATGCTGCTTTTATCAGGTTGTCAAGAGCAAACTCATTTCCAATAAAAAATAATCATATAATACATACTCAACCTAATTAAAACCAAAAGTAAATAAAACAATGCAATTAAAGAAGCCGAACAACTCTCCAATAAGACCATTATAAAACTAAAAGGCTTCTCGACCACTTCAACAGAACATCGAAATAAAAACAACGCAATCAATTATCTATTATTCTCATTTGGTTTTCCACCAACTGGTTTTGAGCCACAACAATCAGTTTCAAGCCCCATTGGACGTTTTATCCACTAAACGGTACGGTTACGTCACGATAACGACATCGTCACGATACCGTGGTCGTGGCTCTACTTTTCCACTAGGTCGGTAATATATTTGACGGTATCAGGTATCATCATCATTATAAATTTGTACGAAATCAACCCGTATGTCTCCAACCGGATCGACCTTTGAACTTGTTTATTTCATAACTAGCGACCCACCCCGGCTTCGCACGGAAATTATCAGTTTTTCTCTACTAAATTATGCGTGCATTATACATATAAACCTTCCTCTTGAATCACTCTATACATTAAAAGAAACCGCATTAAAATTCGTTGCGTAGTTTTAAAGATTAATGCATACATAGGGATATAGGGACAGGGAAAGCGACTTTGTTTTATACTATGTAGTGATTTCTATCTTTTGTTTGAGAATCTAGTGTTGCAGAGTGCCGACGTTGAATGCTAAGTGTACGGATAAACCTTATTTTCAAGGTTTTTGTGACACTTTCATATGAATGTTTTCTTGTATAACCTTTGTAAAAATTCTTAATTAATAAATAAATAATCCACCTAGTTCTACTCTGGGTGCACAATTGCACATACACGCGCACAAAACACATGCAGTATTACCAAACGTGCCTGACGTTACCGAGCCGGCAAGTGGAAAAGCGTGTCATATAATTTACTTCCATGCTGGCCTAGGAGCGAGAGAAAAACATAGAATGTGCCAGCTGCATTTCCTCCCGGGCATGCTGTAAGATCCAGCTAAGGGATCCGAGGGTTTTAGTATATTGTAATTTAGGCGATGGGCTGACAACCTGTCACTACAGCAATATACCTAGAATTCTATCTTAAATATCCCTCAAAACTATGTCAGACGTGGCGGAACGACCTTTGTTTAGGTCGTTTACGCTCTGCCTACCCCATTAGGGATAAAGGCGTGATTATATGTATGTATGTACTATAATTTGCGAATGCGAGGGGAAGTAGTATAGAATGATGAAATAAGAGACTAATACTTAATTATAATAAATACCTAATCTATTATTATTATTTTTGACTGTCAATTTGTAATTGCAATTTTATTAATTAAACTAAAACATATTTTTTTTACCTGATGACTGTATTGTAACTGTATCTACTGTACATAGGTACATATGTTATTAATTAATTTGACATCCATAATGAGTTTATATTTATAACGATTTGGTGTATTAGGTATGCTGTTATGTTACAATTTTTTGTACAATAAACGAACTTGAATTTGAATTTAATTTACTTCCATGCTGGTCTTGGAGCGAGAGAAAAACATAGAATGTGCCAGCTGCATTTCCTCCAGGGCATGCTGTAAAATCTAGCTAAGAGATCCGAGGGTTTCAGTATATTGTAATTTTGGCGATGGGCTGACAACCTGTCAGTACAGCAGTTTACCTAGAATTCTATCTTAAATAACCCTCAAAACTTTGTCAGACGTGGCGGGTGACGACCTTTGTTTGGGTCGTTTGCGCTCTGCCTACCCCATTAGGGATAAAGGCGTGATTATATGTTGAATTTAATTTGTTTTCATACATTATCTCCTTCACAATATTGTCGAGGATACCGTGTCGTTACCATGGAAAACGCCTATTGAAACAAAGCCTGTGGCTTTCGTATAATAAATTGGAGTCGAGAATTATAACTTTCATTGCTTCTGTTAACGTGGTCTCTCTATTGTTCGGATGTCTAATTCATTAATCGTCTGTGAATGTTCTTACACCGTCTCTTTCATTTTAAGTTGCCAGTCATTTTGTTTTGAAATTATAGTTTCGATTCCTGTTCATTGCTAAGGTTCTTAGGGAAGTTCGTGTATAAAGAATTTTCTGAAATGCTTAGTACTTAGGTGGATTCATATCACATACATACATACATATATTCACGCCTATATCCCTAATGGGGTAGGCAGAGCGTAAACGACCTAAACAAAGGTGTCCCGCCACGTCTGACAAAGTTTTGAGGGTTATTTAAGATAGAATTCCAGGTATATTCATATCACCGTGATTATTTTCCACCGTATGAAAACTTATTTCATAAATATTTTGTAAGGAAAACGAATAAAAACCACAGAAACCCAACAAGAACGGTATCGAATTAAAGAGCTCTATGAGCTGATTTTAATAAAATATTAAAACATACGTGAATGAATGATAAACATTTTTATTTCTTTTTATTTTGTGCGTCTGGCTTCTTACATGCTGGCCTGGGAGCGAGAGAAAAATATAGTATATGCCAGCTGAATTTCCTCCCGGGCTTGCTGTAATAACCAGCTAAGGGATTTAAATTTTTCAGTATATTGTTATTTAGGCGATGGGCTGACAACCTGTCACTACAGCAATATACCTACAAATCTATCTTAAACAACCCTCAAAACTTTGTCAGACGTGGTGGAACGTCGTTTACGCTCTGCTTACCCCATTAGGAAAAAAAGCGTGATTATATGTACGTTATTTTGCACGTACCCTAAACCGACGAGCGTGCATGAAAAGATTGATGAATGTAGATGAAGCGAAAGAAGTTTGCAAGGATCGTAGCAAATGGAAGGATGTGATCTCTGCCTACCCCTTCGGGAAAGAGGCGTGACGTTATGTATGTGTGTATTTTGCACGTACGGCATTTTTTTTATCAAAGATGTGCTAATATATTTAGCTTACTATCAATACGAACTATTTTTGTCAAAAGAAAATCGCTGAAGCGTGCCAAAGGAGAGTTGGACGGACAAATGTATTTTTCACGCGATGGTCAGCATTTTCTTAAGGCTCATTTACTTGCACAAATCGTTGAGTCGACTTTTACATCTATAAGGCTCGTATTCATAAAGCGATATCTAGATTGAGAGCAATTTTGAGGGTGGATTTGACAGTTTTCTTCCATACTGGACTGGGAGCGAATGAAAAACATAGAATGTGCCAGCTGCATTTCCTCTCGGGCTGTAAAAACCAGCTAAGGGATCCGAGGGTTTTAGTATATTGCAATTTAGGCGATAGGCTGACAACCTGTCACTACAGCAATATACATACAAATCTATCTTCCTCAAAACATTGTCAGACGTGGCGGTACGACCTTTGTTTAGGTTGTTTACGCTCTGCCTACCCCATTAGGGATAGAAGCGTGATTATATGTATGTATGTATGTATTTGACAGTTCGTTTTGTACTGAAATGACATTTCTGATACGAACTCAAACTTGCTGTCAGTCTCTACAGCTGATTATAAAAACAGGCCTAAGAAAGATGTTCAAGTCGAAAAAAAACGTGAATCTCAATTTGCGGCTTTCAATCTGATTCGGGGTGCTAATTTTATTGCGTGCCATAACGAAGGGGGTAGCTTTAGTATAAAGAAAAAAAAGAGTATTAAAAATCTTACAAAAAATCTCCAAATGTTCACCGGATCCTGGCTTTAGTAGTTTAGACTGTGCGTTTAAGAAGATGATGAATCATAGTCAGTCAGCACATATTTAGACAATCATTTTTATATAGATTATTTTAAGAAGTTCTATCGTATCTCTAGTCTAATTTACTTGGGAATCTTCAGAAGTTTGACTAACTGCCAAAATGTCTGTGAGTTTAAGCAAGTTGAGCGAGACCTCAGATCCAGTGTTCTGTAATTGTTGCAATTTGTTAAATATCTCGATGTAGATTTTTCAATTTATCCCTAAGTTCAATTTTGTAGCCAGCTTCGATATTGGAAATAAAATCCCGTTTTGCCATAAAAAATGCTATTTTGTAGCTACTTTTATCTTATGGCAAACAAGCATAATTTTTAATATAAATTATTTCATCGATCATCACATCAATTTCGTTTGACAAGTACGAGTTAACATGGGAATCATCACATTTATTCACGTGCTAATAAATTCACTTATACACAGAACATACATTTTTGGCTAACATTAAGTCATTATGAATGAACTTTACTTTAATAATACATAAATACATACATATAGTCACGCCTTTATCCCTAATGGGGTTGGCAGAGCGTAAACGACCTCAACAAAGGTCGTTCCGCCACGTTTGACAAAGGTTTGAGGGTTATTTAACACAGATTTGTAAGTTGTTGTTGTAGTAACAGGTTGTCAGCCCATCGTCTAAATTACAATATACTGAAACCCTCGGATCCCTTAGCTGATTTTAACAGCATGCCCGGGAGGAAATGCAGCTGGCACATTCTATATTTTTCTCTTGCTCCCAGGCCAGCATGCAATTGGGCTCGATTTTTGATTTGTCGACTTCAACTAAATGAGGGTTCCGCGATGAAAAATAATTTTCCTACCTTAGCCTCTCACTCGGACAGCGAAGAAGTTGAAAATTGAATAGAAGAATACGACTTTGATGGCGAAGAATCCAATGAGTATGAAAAAAATCATGAATTGCTTGAAGGTATACAAAACTGGGCTATAAAATTTAATATACCTCACCTAGCCCTGAATGAACTATCTACTATTTTAAATAAAAGATTAACAAATGTTTTGCCTAAAGATGCACGAACCTTATTACATACTAATAAAGAAACGCTGTTGTTTTGGCACAATGGATTGATTAAATGCTTAAAAAATATACTACAGCGACTGGATTTGCATAGTTCAATGAATATGATTTCATTAAATATAAATATAGATGGATTGCCAGTATACAACAGTTCAAGACATCAACTCTGGCCTATTTTGTGCAACATCTTTGAAATACCCCACATTCCTCCTTTTGTGATCGGTAAATATACTAACACTATTACAATAGCTTAATTATCTTAAAAATGCATTAAATATATTTTTTAAGGAATTTATGCGGGAGACGGAAAACCTTCAGATCTGAATGCATATTTGGGTCTTTTTGTGAAAGAAATGAAGGAACTTGAAACAAATGGATTAGTTACAACATTGACTGGAACTGAAACGACAATCAAAGTTAAATGTTATTTAAAATTTTAATTACAAGTTCTACTTGAATGAAGTTATTATTTAAATTAAAGAAGGTATTTGCTGTCGGGAAAACGGACCTAAATTGGCATTATGAAATCATATTATCAGTTTTAATAAATACTCAATCACGGCAAAACTACTGAACCGATTTTGATGAAATTTGGTACAGACCGGGATTAAGAACACAACTTTTTATCCTGGTGTCATATTTCCGCGGGATAAATCATGTAGTCCACGCGGACGGAGCCGCGGGCGGAAAGCTAGTAGATTAATAATTTGTCTATCTCTACTGTTATTAAAATATTTATTTTACATCTGTCACAAATTTCAATGGAAAACATGGCTGTCTGCAATGTACGGTTATTGGCGAATACTCCCATAAATATAATACTGTATTTTTCCCGAAAGTCGATTGGCCAACAAGAAACGACAAAGATTTTCGTGCTAAAAAATATGGGGAACATCACAAACATGACTCTCCATTATTGAAGCTAAACATTGATATGGTGGAGGATTTTCCTGTTGCAGATTCACTACATCTAATAGACCTTGGTTTGATGAAACGGTTGTTGATGGGGTGGCGTGACGGAAAATTAGGAAAGTATCTAACCAAATGAAGCAGTCGAGATATTGAAATTGTCAACAGTTTTTTACTGCAGTGTCGAATGCCCAAAGAGATACACAGAACAGTTAGATCTGTATGTATTTGCACTTGACGCACCAGGTTTACTCCCTGATGAAATTATTTTTGAAGGATATGGCTTAACTAATTCTTTATACCTATTTGTCACCTTTCTTCTATAACCACCGCTCCTTTTGAATCGTTTCCAATCGTTTAAATCCATATTAAATCATTTGCTCAAGGCGAATTGGAACACTTGAATCAAAACAAAATGACTGACGATTACTAATAAAGATGTTGATCTTGTACCCTACACGGTTGTTTGATCTAATATCGCTCTATTTAAGTACAATTACATTTCAAAATAATCTCGGTCAAGACCAATAAGGATGCAAACTTATAGTAATATCAGCTTAGTGTATTATATATCTTGTTCTCTTACAGAATACTACTATAGGATAAAATTATTATTCAGAACTATTTAATCTTTCTGCTAACAGTAATAGGATTGTTATTCCTGTAAGTATCTTATATGATAATCTTATAGATAACTAGAAAACTGTGATATAAAAACAAATGCTTTTGAGAATATCTACGCTTATGAAATGACACTATTAGTAAAAGTATCCTGTAACTGTTCTGTGTGTTACTCTTGTAGTTAACTATAGGACTAAGATACAAAAACGAATGCTCTTGAGTATTTTACAGCTTGTCGAATGTTATTATAAGTAAAAGAGTCTACCACATTGCCTTTATAAGAACGTTATTAGTTAAAACTTACTTATAATCTTTATTTATAGGATTACTTTGCTTGTTGGGTACTTAATTATCGACGACACCTACTGTGTTTTGTATCTGTCGCAGGATTATGATGAAATCGGTTTTTTGATCAAATACAAGAATTTTGATCAAAACCCGGACTTCAAAAAATACTGGTCATAATCCAGAGAAAAGTCTAGGATCCTGTCAAAGTCTTGAGACATCGAGTTTTATAATCAAAAACCTAGCTAGTATTTTGTCAAAGTCCGGGTTTTGATCAATAGTCAAATTAATAAATTAATTCTACAATATTTAATAGAAAACCAATTTTGGTTAGGTTAGGTTAGGTTAGGGTCATAATGGAAAATATTAACAAAAAAAATTTCAAATTTCTATTGTTTTATTTAGATATAAAATAGCAACCGATAGTGATTTTATCATAAAAATCGACAATTAATTTGATGAAAACCCGGACTTTGACAAAATCCTAGTTTATCTTTTATTAAATCCCCGATTTCATTATAATCATGCGACATATCCAAAGCACCATGAGTAGGAAAATAAAATGTTTTTCTTTATATAAGTACGAGGGGCGGCTGATATAAAATCAACTTTGTTAAAGAAAGTTTCGAAAATCGAACTAGCCATTGCAAAATCATATTCTATATTTATTCCTTTTTCAAAATTATGACGCTTATTTTTTTTCGCTTGCTTTTGTTTTTTTGGCGCGGCTTTGATTTCACCATGTCGAAAGAAAATTGCAAAATGATGAAATTTGAGCATCGAGCAGTGATTAAATTCCTAAGTAAAGAAGGAAATACGCCTACGCAGATCAGAGAGCGCATGTTAAAGGTGTTTGTTGATTCTGAATTCGTCATAAAGTTTTGGTCGAAGCAATTTAAACATGGCCGTGAGAGCCTGGAAGACGACACGTAGTGGAAGGCCAATTTCTGCTGTTACCGCAGATAATGTTGAAAAGGTGAAGAACCTGATTCTTGCAGATCGGCGAATCAAGCAGTGGGAGATAGCCAGAGATGTGGGCATTAGCAAGGAACGAGTTCATGAAATTATTCACGAACATTTGGGCATGTCCAAGGTGAGCGCGCGATGGGTCCCTAGAATGTTGACCTCCTTTGACAAACAAAGGCGAGTAGAATGTTGTCAGGCATTTCTAGACCTGGTCAAAGGTAAAGAAGAAGAGACTATCTCTCGAATTGTGACCTGTGATGAAACTTGGATTCGCCAGTGGGATCCGGAAAGCAAACAAGAGTCAATGCAATGGAAATTTAAAGAAGAAAAGCCGCCAAGGAAGTTCAAGGTTCGGCCGTCGGCTGGAAAACTAATGGCCACCGTATTTTGGGATGTCGAAGGGATTTTGATGATAGATTATTTGCCTAAATATACAACAATGAATGCTGAATATTATTCAAACTTGCTTGACCAGCTTCGTGAACAAATCAAAGAAAAGCGGAGAGGCAAACTCAGCAAAGGTGTTCTGATTTTACAAGTCAATGCTCCTGTACACACAGCCTTAACGGCGAGGTACCCTGAGCAAAAACGGCTTCACAGAAATTAACAATCCACCTTATAGTCCAGATCTGGCTCCCTGTGACTATTTCTTATTCAAAGATTTAAAGAAAAAATTGAGGGGTCGCAGATTTTCGACGGACGAAGAAATGAAAGAGGCTGTGACTGACCATTTTGACGAGCAAAATAAAAATTACTATTATAACGGCATGATGTCACTTATTTGCAAATGTCATAAGTGTATTTCACTTGCAGGAGACTATATAGAAAAATAAAAAATAAACTAGCCATCAAAGTCTTTTATTTCATAGTTAGGTAGATTACTTATCAGCCACCCCTCGTACATCCCCTACTTTTTACGGTTTTTGTAAACTAAAGAGACAAAGCAAAATAAAAATCGTCCTACAAAACAATAAATCATCAATCCCTCAGTAAAAATATTCTTTCTCAATGGTTTTACAACGGTACTTTTCCCTACATTTTACGATACCTTTCAAACAACCTGACTCTGGCAGCTATCATTATTGCTTACTAAAAATTCCCTTTTCGTGGGTTTCCGTGACCTCTGATAACGGCATTTGTATGGAAACCATGGAGGCTTATGGGGGCCCTTTGGAATAAGTAATTTAGAGGCAATATTTTAATGCTCTTATCGAGGTTTCAACGTTTTTGTTTCCGTGATGATGGAAGCGGGACAAAGAGCTTGGGTCGAGTATTTGCTAGGCTGTGCCGTTTTGTTATCTTTGAAGACTTCTTTATTTTCTTTTTGTTTTTTTCATGCTGAGCTGGGAGCAGTAAAACACGCAAGAAACCAGTAGCTTTTTTTCGCAGCTAGAGGTACTGCCAAAACCAGAAGTGTTTCTGGAGGTTAAACAATGTGAAAACGCCTTTGATACTATCTGCCCCGCAATGTAAATTATAAGTGTATTTTTATTAATATAAGTATTTTTCGACATCGATTTCTTTCCCTAAACAGAACGCATTAGAATAAACTGAAAGTTGACATAACAACACCAGAGGTGTACGAGGATGCATAGCGAGGAATATGTTTTTAAACAACTGATAGAATCGCTTCATTTACCAGTTCATAAATAAGTATGCTAAAAAATAGGGCAGTAAAGCTGTTTTTATCACTAATTATGATATTCCTACTAAACTATTAGGAACTCTTTCACGGTTCCTTTAAGAAAATAATCGTTTTATGATTATCTAAAATTCACAACATAGCATTTTTTAATTCGAGTCGCAGTTTTTACGAGCGTTTAGCTTTTTTGAGCGTTTTTCGCACACTTTTGAGTCGACACGTAACTCAATGCGTATTTTGACACATAAATGCGCATTTTGATCCATTAATGCGCACTTTCGCGCCATAACGCGCTCCGTTACACATCCTCTTACGACACATTTTTCTTGCACAGCTTTGGTGGAGACCCCCACACATTTTCAAAGCAGACATTCTCGCTCGACACATTTCCCTCGTACATCTCTCGTGAAAAAGCAGCCTAAATCAAGTTAATTAAAAAACTTAAGTCCAGTACTTAGGTATTAAAAGCCAAGACGTTTTAAGGAACGGTTAAGTAAACAAGAATTTATTCATTAAGGTAAAGAACTTCTTTAAACATTTCATACTTCCCGCAAAGGAATTCATTGTTTTGGGTTCCAGGTAACGGTTATTGTAACAACCTCTTCACCGGAAGCTTTGCCGAGAGCTAATTAAAATTTTATTTCGTAATTGGACCCTTCGGTTGCTAAGCAAAATTTCTCAGGCACTTTTGCTTATTTTGGACGTTTTTCCACACGATGGAACGCCACGGCAACGGCAACGGTACGGTATCTTCGACGGTACTTTGGAAGAGATTTAGTATGAAAATCTGTGATATAGCACACTTTATGTCTTGTCGGCACGGCAACGGCACGGTATTGATTTCCATAGAATCGTCTCTGGCCTGCCATGTGTTTTGTATGTACGTACGTACGTAGCTTGCGCATACACACGTGTGGTCAGAGTGGAACTAGGCGGACGATACCGTTGACGAAAAAACCGTCCAGTGGAAAAACAGAACCACAGTCTTCTTCTGTCGCGTGGGTATCGAGTCTATCGACCCGATGAACCCTGGTGTCAGAGTTTTAAAACCGCCTAGTAGCAAAACTATCAGGCCTCTGACATGGTTTGAGTAACGACCACTATCAAAGAAAGCGACCGGGACCGACGGCTTAACGTGCCCTCCGAAGCACGAAATCTTTTTCTTTACGGACAATCAGGTGATTCAGCCTGCAATGTCCTAACCAAACTGGGGAAATATTCACAAAGTGATAAATTCTCAAATATCAACTTTGTGTTTCCCCCCTGGGAATTGAACCCAGGACCTCCGGATCGGGAGTCCATGGCACTAGCCACTAGACCACGGAGGCAGTTAGACCACGGAGGCAGTTAGACCACGGAGGCAGTTAGAACCACAGTATTGTGACGATATCGTTATCGTGCCGTTGCCGTGGCGTGGACATGCCGTCTAGTGGAAACACAGCCTTTCACCTTCAATAATTTGTATCTTTACTGCTGACTTAGATATTAATTATTCGAATAACAATTTTAGTTAGCTTTACCTTTCTAAGTAATTTTGCGAGTTGTTGTTTAGTTAATTTAAACTAAATTATGATGTAATATTCAATTTACTAACGAAAATAATTCAGGTATTCTCAGAAGCCAACGGTGTTGTTTAAGTAAATTTGTAATACATTGCCCCATCTACTAGAGGCGCAGCTAGATAATTCTATATAGATAGAAACTTTTGTATGGTAGTATCTTTGCTTGTAACTTTCCTTTCAAAATGCATTTTTTAAAACTAAATCAATTACTTCCCATGTTATTGTTTTGACTTGTTGTAATTACACAACTAATTGTGTTTCGCAGTTGCCCTGTATAATCAAACAGTATGTAACATGCCTCTACAAACTAAAACATAAGGGTGTACACAACAAAGATTTTGGATGCCACAAGGACCTACCCTCGGCCCCTTATGTTTGTAGGTCAAGTTGTCAGACCTCCCCTGATTAGTGTTGTGCCTATATTTACATAAATTTCCGTTTCCCGGAATGAGCTTTCCCGGAAAAGTGAGGCAGTTAAAAGTTTAATTTTATGGACTCTGGCCAGAAAAAAGTTTAATTCCGTTTTGGAAGCCACTTATAATAATGACAAAATTAATCAAGATTAATTCTTTAGAAGCTAGCATGATAATATTACATAAGTGCATTGCATGAAGATTATGGAAATAATTGATAAGAACAAAAGGTAGAGTGGTTTAAAATAAAATAATATTTTATTTCTTCTCAGAAATATTAAATTTATTATCCTAGAAACGTGTGTATTAATGAGGCCATAATAATTGTAAGTTTACCTATGTCCCATTTCGTAATTAGATTTGAAACGGAAAATAAAAATCCCGTTTCGAGGACATGCATACATACATAGAATCACGCCTTAGATTAATTCTTTAGAAGCTAGCATGATAATATTACATAAGTGCATTGCATGAAGAATATAGAAATAATTGATAAGAACAAAAGGTAGAGTGGTTTAAAATAAAATAACAATATTTTATTTCTTCTCAGAAATATTAAATTTATTATCCTAGAAACGTGTGTATTAATGTGGCCATTATAATTGTAAGTTTACCTATGTCCCATTTCGTAATTAGATTTGAAACGGAAAATAAAAATCCCGTTTCGAGGACATACATACATACATAGAATCACGCCTTCATCTCTAACGGGGTAGGCAGAGCGTTAAACGACTCGTAAAAGGCGCTTTCGCCACGTCTGACAAAAAATGAGGGTAATTTTAGATTAAAAAGTGTATTGCTATAGTGACAGGTTGTCAGCCTATCGCCTAAATTACAATACACTGAAACCCTCGAGTCCCTTTTGCTGACTTCTACAGCATATCCGGGAGGAACGGCAGCTGGAACATGCTATGTTTTTCTGTCTCTCCCAGTCCAGCATGGAAGTTTCGAAGACGACTATGAAATAAAAAATGTTCAGTTTCGAAGCTGGTTTCTAAGGCATAGGCGACACTTACTGTGTACAAGTTGCGCTCAACACGCTGTCAATGCTTTTTGCATTGCCTATAACACACATGCGTTACCTTGCGCACTACGCGCGCGTATCGAGGAACTCTACAACGGCGCAACCCTCTGCCAGTACGCGCGCATAGCGCGTAAGTTGATGTATTGTAGACAATGCAAAAAGAATTGACAGCATGTTAAGCGCAACCTTGCGCGCAGTAAGTGCCGCTGAGATTGGCCGCCATCACCAAAAATCGGTGGGAGGACTATTACAATACAATACAAAATTCATTATTGCACAAAGAAACACATACAACAGAAATAAAAAGGAACAAACGTGACAGTACAATATAGGCGGCTTTATTGCTAAAGCAGCAATTTCTACCAGGCAACCTTTGGGCATAGAAATTGTGCAAGCAGAAAGCGGGATAGTGCATATTACTACATATAACACTTAGACAATATTTACACAATATTAAATACAAATTTCAATAAAATATACTGAAACATATCTTATGATAAACTAATACATAATATATGCTACATAAGATAGGATATTACTCGGATGTTTGTTTGCACTAGATAACAGTAGTCAGCTACAAAATGTGATTATTTAAGTACCAGTTGAAAGCCATCTTCCAAACAGGACAGTTTTATTCCCATTTGGTACCCAGCTGCAAAATATTTTTTTATTTCCCATATTGAAGCTGGCTACAAAACTTTGCTACAAAATGGGAAATGGAAAATAAATTCGACTAATTATACAAAATACAGGATTTTTGGGGTACATATTTTTATTTGCGTATTTTTTATCAATAAAATAATATCTCAATGAGAGACAAGAAATACCTACAAGCAAGTTCTAAGTTATTTATTTTTACAACTAAAATAAGTAAGTAAATATATACACATTCTACCCTTCATAAACTCTGACTAACAGAGCGTGGAAATCGCCGAAAATAAGTAAATGAAAATACATTTTTTTAAATGTACAAGAAACATACTCTGAAGGCCACGTTAAACCTTTTTTAAGGATGTTGATCAAAATAGTTGTATTTATCACGCTTTTATCCCTAATGGGGTAGGTAGAGTGTAATCGACCTAAACAAAGGTCATCCCACCACGTCTGACAAAGTTTTGAGGGTAACTTAAGATAGGTTTGTAGATATTTTGCTGTAGTGACAGGTTGTCAGCCTATCGCCTATATTGCAATATACTGAAACCCTCGGATCCCTTAGCTGGTTCCTACAGCATGCCCGAGAGGTAATGTGACTGGCATATAGTATTGTATATTAGATTTAAGTTTATAATTGTATAGTATTATATGTATCTTATATAGGCGTAGTTGCCTGAAAAAAATACTTACCAAAAGAGACATAGGGTCGTATTTATAATCAGCTGTCATGAGTGACAGCGAGTTTGAGTTCGTATCAGAAATGTCATTTCAGTACAAACTGGCTGTGAAATCCATACTTAATACTGCTCTCAAGTTCAGATTGGAGAGCACGCTGCACGTTGCAACTGCCGCATAAATTAAGTAGGTTTAACCAAAAAAACTATAAGATGAAATTGTCTGCTGAAACAATCTACTATACCTAATTATTTAGAGCAAAGTTGGTCTTTAACTAAACTAGCGACCCGCCCCGGCTTCGCACGGAAATCATCAGTGTTTCTCTACTATATTATGCATGTTTTTTACATATAAACCTTTCTCTTAAATCACTCTATCCATATAAAGAAACCGCATCAAAATACGTTGCGTAGTTTTAAAGATCTAAGCATACATATGATATAGGGACAGAAAAAGTTCGACTTTGTTTTATACTATGTAGTAATAGCTAATCTTCTTCTAAGCGAGTATTTTCTCGAATCGAACGACCCGGTGAACCCTGCTGTCAGAGTTTACAAACCGCCTAGTACAGCTATTAGACCTCTGACATGGTTTGAGTAACGACCACTATCAAACACAGCGACCAGGACTGATGGCTTAACGTGCCCTCCGAAGCACGGAAACCTTTTTCTTTCGGACAATCAGGTGATTCAGCCGGCAATGTCCTAGCCAAACTGGGGAAAACCTCGCAAAGTGATAAATTGACAAACATCAATTCTATATTCAACCCAAGACCTCTGAATCGCAAGCCCATGGCTCTGACCACGGAGGTAGTTAGATAGCTAGTTATTTTCATCACATAGAAGGCATAAAAACCAATTTATTCGAACAGAAAAAAGAAATCGAACGAATCCTTCAGGGTTCTGTTACACTACCATCATCCCTTCATCTTACGCATACATGACCGGGCGACAGGTGACATGAAATCATATTACCATAAGGATATTCTGTTCTCACAATGATCCCACAAAAATGAGTCGTAAGACTATAGAGTACATACATACACATAATCATGCCTTTATCCCTAATGGAGTAGGCAGAGCGTAAAATATCTAAACAAAGGTCGTCCCGCCATGTCTGACAAAGTTTTGTGGGTTATTTAAGATGGAATTCTAAGTATATTGCTGTAGTGACAGGTTGTCAGCCCATCGCCTAAATTACAATATACTGAAACCCTCGGATGCCTTAGCTGGATTTTACAGCATGCCAGGAAATGCAGCTGGCACATTCTATGTTTTTCTCCCGCTCCCAGACCAGCATGGAAGTAAATATTTGAAGCTTTTATTATAGACTATAGAGCATATAATAAAAGCATTGTTAATATCTCTTCAAACACAAGGCGCACTTTATGTATTTATTTAAGGGGATACCCGATACACGCCAGCGCCCTCATCAGTTAAAAACACATTACTCACTGAAAATGCAATTAATCGAAAGTCCGGTAGATCAGATTGAAGTGTAGGTATTGAAGTTTATTTGAAGCATTATCCATGCTGGATTGGGAGCGAAAGAAAAACTAAGAATGTTTCAGCTGCATTTCCTCCCGGGCATGCTGTAAAAATCAGCTGAGGGATCCGAGGGTTTCTGTATATTGTAATTTAGGCGATGGGCTGACAACCTGTCACTACAGCAATATACTTACAAGTCTATCTTAAATAACCCTCAAAACTTTGTCAGACGTGGCGGAATGACCTTTCGTTTAGGTCGTATACGCTCTGCCTGCCCCATCAGGGATAAAGGCGTGATTATATGTATGTATGTATGTAATTCAGTATTCACTGCAGTTACAGATTAGCAGAAGCAGAAAAGCTAAAAGTGGCTGCTTTTCCCAAATTTTCTATCTGTAACTACAACGACCTATAAGTTGCAATTTTATAAGATTCTAAATGACCTTCATTGCTTTAAAATCAATCCGATCTGCGGGATTTTCGACTGAATGTGTTTTCAGTGAATTATGTTTTTTTGACTGATGAGGGCGTCACTAAGCCTAAGGGAACCCCTTAACAGCCTGTGGTGTCCCAAGGCCTCTCGCTATTTCTTATTTTTTTGCGATCTAGTGCCAGTTCTCGAATTTCGGTCATGTGTGCGTCTAGCTCGTCTAACCACCTCTTTCGGGGTCCCTATGTATAGTCTTATCATATTTAGTCTACATCATCCCACTGCTGAGCAAAGGCCTCCCTATGTCATCATCTCCCTAGCCTTATCCCGTAACTCACGGGGTCGGCTTCCTAATCTAGGGGATTAAACGAGGGTACTGGTTTTTAAACAGAGCGACTGCCATCTGACCTTTCGCAACCCAGAACGGAAACCAGACCCAATCCTAGATTAGGTCAGAGTTTTCAAGCCGCCAAAGCTTAGCACTGGCCTCTGATATAGCTTAACGACTAATATCTACGGTATTAAACGATATTAACCGGGACCAACGGCTTAACGTGCCTTCCGAAGCACGGAAAAAGCGACGAATAAACGTACATATGAAATTCGAAAACCGAATAACACATTGGTACGTGGTGGGATTCGAACCACGACCTCCCGCTCAGGAGGCAGCGGCCCTATCCACTACACCATCGGGCTCTCTATGTATGTATAGTATGAAAATAATATTAATTTATCTTATTACTGGGAATAATACAAACATAGAATGCAATTCTTCACTAGCTGCGTATCTCTTACAGAGATTCCTAAAAAGCTAAGCATTAGCTTAGCTAGGGCTGACAACCTGTCAACGTTGCTAACAAACGCGGCAAAAATGCTACCGATAATCCGTTAATGCTCTGCCTTCTCTTTAAGTGATATGGTAAAGGAATAAGAATATAATAAGAGGTATATATAAGGATGTGAAAAAATATTTAAACTATCGCGCCTTCATTCCTAAAGGTGTAGGCAGAGCGATAGCGACCTAAACAAAGGTCTCACTACCGTAGGTAAGCTGGAAGAGATTTATTTTTAGAGATAAGCTGTACCTGTTGTGCTATTGTTTTTTATGTTTGTGTCCTCTGTATGTTCATGTGTGTGCAATAAATTGTTAAATAAATAAATAAAGGTCATTTCGCCACGTCTAGCAAATGAGGGTCACTATAATTAATTTCAGTTAACTTTGCATACTGCAGAAGTGTCAGGTTTTCGATTATTGCCTAATCAACAAAACACTGAAACCCTCGAAACCTCGTTGGTTCTTACAGCATACATTAGAGGAGAAGCAGCTAGCACATTCTATGCCCTTATACATACATACATATTATAATAACGCCTTTATCCCTAACGGGGTAGGCAGACCGCAAACGACCCAAACAAAGGTCGTTTCGCCACATCTGACAAAGTTTTGAGAGATATTTAAATTTGTAGGCATATTACGGTAGTGACAGGTTGTCAGCCCATCGCCTAAATTGCAATATACTGAAACCCTCGGATCCCTTAGCTGGTTTTTACAGCATGCCCGGGAGAAAAAGCAGCTGGCACATTCTATGTTTTTCTCTGGCTCCCAGTCCAGCATATGCCCTTTTAACGCTCATTCCACACACTCTTTTTTGCGTGTTATAAAAATGATGTAGGTATTTTCTGGTAACACCCCTAAATTCTGCAGCAAGCTTGCGGCTCAGTGACTTTGTTAAAACCTTTGAGTTATTGCTGTGAAAAATGAGAGTATAATTTATTTTTTCCATACGGTGTGTGTGTGAATGGTGTTAAGGTTCAAATATATAGGGGTTTAGAGTTCAAAGATAAAGTATGAAGATATAGATATCAATAACTACACGGATAAATATGTATTAATTTATCTAAATTCTATATTATTTTACATAATATATTATACATATAAGTATCTATTTAATTTTACATATATTAAGTTCCTACAATAATTATCTTTAAATAAATATAATAGTGTTTAGTTACTTTATATTACTCTTTATTGTTCGTTTTCGTTTTTTTTTATATTCTCGGTTTAATTTTAGCAATCCCGAGTATATCTCATCCACATGAAAATGCGACGTTAAATTGAGATCGTATTTTTGGGATTTTATAGAATACAACTTAGTTTGTACTAAACAGGTCCATTTTTAATGTATATCGGCTAAGGTCTGCTCTATACAGGACCTGTACAGCGTTGTTTCGATGCGTGAGATTGCCAGTGCCATAACAGGCAACTTCTGGGTGAGCTCGCTCCATCGTCGACTCTGTCACGGTTATCCCCGACCTAGTGTCTAGAGTCAAGAGTAAACTCATTTCTAATAAAAATAATGCCAAATAATACCAAGTTCTTCTTGAACACCTTTTCAGTAAAAGCTGCAGAACTGTGGAATAAACTGCCCTAGATAATTCAAGAAAGTCCTTCTGTGAATGTCTTTAAGAAAAGATTAAAGGAGCACTTCTTATCTGAACAATTTTGATGTATGTATTTATGTAGTTTATTCGTATATGTATGTATCAATATATTGTTTAGTATATATGTATGTTTATTTAAAATAGTAATATACGGTAGGTATTTATTCTATGTATAGGTATGTGAGTATTTCTTTTTTTATGTATTTTTTTTATTAGTCTCTGTTAATGTTGCATTTTCTTGTCCCCACAAAATTATTCACTTTCTCTTACTACCATTGGGTTGGCTGGAAGAGATCTCTTCATAGAGATTAGTTCGCCCTTGCACACTATGTTTGTAAATTACATTTCTTTTATGATTATACAATAAAGTATATAAATATTTATATAAAGTTTTTTCTGTTACACTTGCACTTATGTTTTCCAAACGTCACAAAAAAGTGGTGGTAGGCTCCGCAAGGGGCTGCCTGCCTCGCGACCTTCCTCTTTGCTGGTGTTAATGGTGCGTGACAGTACCAGAGGCGTAACAAAATTCTTTTGAATAAGCTCGCTCCATCGTTAGCTTTGTCAATGTCATCCCTAACCTTGCCTAGATTCAAAAGACAACTAAAAAAATCTCTTCCCAAGGCTCAATGTGCAATACTTTAGGCCCCGTACTGTAAGTTACGTGAACTGGAACTAACTGAGCAACATCAAAGTTGAAGGGCATCATGAACAGAGCTGTTTCATAATGGCAAACTTTACATACCTAATTAAATTTTAATGTGCAAGGATGTTTGTTAGTTTTGCTCATTAAATGTATGAATTGTTTGTTTTTGGTACTCAGCATTACAGTAATAAATTCCACGTGTCTCCTTAGCCTTATCCCGTATCTCACGGGGTTGGCTACCTAATCTAGGGGATTGAAAAACGGTACTGTTTTTTATACAGAGCGACTGCCATCTGACCTCCGCAACGCAGAAGGGAAACCAGACCCAATCCTAGATTAGGTCAAAGTTTTTCAAGCCGCCAATGTTTAGCACTTGCCTCTGACATAGCCTAACGAGTAGAATCTACGGTATTAAACGATATTAACCGGGACCAACGGCTAAACGTGCCTTCCAAAGCTCGGAAAAAGCGCCGAAAAAACGTACATATGAAATTTGAAAACCTAAAAACACATTGGTACGTGGTGGGATTCGAACCACGACCTCCCGCTCAGGAGACAGCGGCCCTATCCACTACACCATCAGGCTTTAAATTGTACGTGTATTATAATAATAAATTTATTAAAACTTTCTAAAATGTTGAAACCTGCTGCTTGGATACCTATAAAAAGGGGAGTTAAAAATACACACCAATATGGAAGGTTTTGCGCAGAATATTAATTAAACCTGGAATGTTCTAGCCAAACTGGCGAAAATCTCACAAAGTGATAAATAAATAAATATCAACTTTGTCTTAGCCCCTATGGACCTACTAAACCAACGACCTCCGAATCAAGAGCCCATGACTCAGATTGCTAGACCACGGCGGCAAAAGGGAGTAGAATAAAGCCAAGCCAGAGCTTTAACAAAAAAGCTCGCAAATATAACGCTGCTATTTTTAAACGCACCCAACCCTCACCCCTAGTGTCGGATCATTTGTAACATCATAACTCAGAAGGCTAATGCGGCGTGAGGAAGCTGGTTGGAGAAACAACGATGTGTCAATCACACACACTGGCTCAGATTATTGAATCTTACACTGTAGGTAAAATAGCCCGTTGATGTAGTAGTTAGGGCCTGCCTCCGCTGCAGAGGTTGTGGTTCGAATCCCACCTCGTACAAAATGTATTATATTCTTCCATGCTAGACTGGGAGTGAGAGAAATACATAGAATGTGCCAGCTGCATTTCCTCCTGAGCATGCTGTAAAAACCAGCTAAGGGATCTGAAGGTTTAAGTACATTGTAACTTAGGCGATGTGCTGACAACCAGTTACTACAGCAAAATACGTACAATTGTATCTTAAATAACCCTCAAAACTTTGTCAAACGTGGCGGGACGACCTTTTTTAGGTCGTCTACGCTCTGACTACTCCATTAGGGATAAAGGCGTGATTATATGTATATATGTATTTCGAGGGTAAACTATTCCAGTCATCCCTAAACTAAGATACAAATGTGAACAATTCAACATAATTATTATCATTAATTAGCTTAATTTAATCTAACATAATACATTAAAACTGATGTAATATGGGTAATATAATTTAAATAATCAAATGACATGTAAATATTTTTTATGAATATTTATACTATTATTCATATTTATTTTTATATTTTTTAGTTTTTTTAAACTAAATTAAACTATAGATTTTCAAATTTCGTATTTGTCGGTGCCTTTACGGTGTAGGAAAACATTGTAAGGTAACCTGCACATCATTACAATACAAAGAAATTTAAAGAATAAGTGTGAAGTCGACTAATCCGCACTGGGTCCAAGTGGTCGACTAAAGCCCGATCGCCATATTCCAGGTTAGGTATGAGCTGATAATGACAATGACGTATTATGTAGTCCCACTTAAAAGCATGAAATGGTAAAAATGTAAGCCACGTTCATGGGTTTACTCAAAAAAGTTGTGAGATCCAAAAAGCGAGCCAAGTTATTATGTGGATCTCCGTGCGAAATGAGGGTCGTGGTCTCAATTTATTTTATCTATGTTTTTTTGTGCCAAACGTAAAGACTTAAGCTTGGACTAAAAGAAATGAATGGATACATAGAGTTTACAATAAAATACTACGAGAGATTCATTCAACACTAATAGACCTACCACCGATTTTCAGTGATGGCGGCTAATCTCTCAGAGATACGCCAACTGCGCAGGACTAGTTATTAGTGCTTAAATGTTTGCGCAACACAGAAGTAAACTCTGTATTCCTTCAACCTCTTATTCTGATGGAACAGATTAACTGACACGGCCACAGAGAAATTAAGCGCAGGACCGACTATTTACATACCCGTACAGCATATATGGATCATTTTACTTTTCAAACAATAAGGTGATCAGCCCGCAATGTCTTTTCCAAACTAAAAACAATAACGCAAAGTCTTTGTCCTAGGGAATCGAACCCGGGACCTCCGGATCGTGAGCCCATGGCTCAGACCGCTAGAGACAGTTAACTTGACAGCGAAACCCTTTTTTTCCGTAAAATCGAGAGGTGGATTCTGGGGGCTACTAATTTTGCTGATTATTCTACGTATAATAGAATTTTCCACAAAATTAGACAGATTCAACGTGTTTTAGTAAGAATTAAATACCCTTCATTTTATTTTTGTCGCCCCTTTTACTTCATACATACATAAATACAAATAAACACGTCTTTATCCCTAATGGGGTAGGCAGAGCGTAAACGACCTAAACTAATGTCGTACCGCCACGTATGACAAAGTTTTGAGGGTTATTTAAGATAGATTTGTACGTATATTGCTGTAGCGACAGGTTGTCAGCCCATCACCTAAATTGTAATATACTGAAAGCCTCGGATCCCTTAGCTGGTTTTTACAGCATGTCCAGTAGGCAATGCAGCTGGCACATTCTATGTTGTTCTCTCGCTCCCAGTCTAGCATAGGAGAACTTTTACTTCATCTGTAATTTTTTCGTAGTCTAAGGCGTACTTTGTTTAACTTACTTCTTTCTTTAGTTTTTGTCGTTGCCTCTCGGTTCAAGTTGAACGAGAGACTAACATAAGTAAGTACTACACTTCTTGCAAATAAAATTTACTAACATTCGTCGACATCTTTGTAGTTGTTTTATAGCTTAGTTACTGCTAGTAACTTCTACTAAACTAGATGATAATATGATTCATTTGCCTTTACATAAATGTTATCTTTCAAGATATAAACTTTTTCCGTTTCACAAAATGTTGGTATTTGTATATCCATTAAGGCATACTGATGAATAATGGCGATTCTAGATACCACCGGCTAAAACTAAAATTAAAATCTATTTGTCACTTTCAAAATAATAAAATTTAAAAAGGACAGTTGATTTATACTCTATGGTTTTACACTTTATCCGCATATTTTTGACGCGGTTTTCCACGTTTCGCCAGTATTTCTGACAATTTTATCCGCCATATCATATGGCGGCGGATAAAAATGACAGTTAACGCATAAAACCACCGACTATAAATCAAAAACCTGAGCGAATAGATCTCCTGTCCTTTTCCAATGGCTTTAGTCTGTAAGGGACAAATAGATTTTAAATTTAGTTTTAGCCGGAAAATTTAGAAACGAGCCTATTACCTACATTATCGTAATTGGTAAGTTTCATCATCTTACCACGATTCGTTTTTAGTTTTAACTAGCGACCCGCTCAGTCTTCGCACGGAAATGATCATTGTTTCTCTCCTATATTATGCATGTATTATACATATAAACCTTCCTCTTGAATTATTTTATCCATGTAAAGAAACCGCATCAAAATCCGTTGCGTAGTTTTGAAGTTCTAAGCATACATAGGGATATAAGGACAGAGAAAGCGACATTGTTTTATACTACTCGTATGTAGTGATTTGCAATAGTCGGGTCGTTTGACTCGAGAATACACTCGCTTAGAAGAAGATTTGCAAAAGTCTGCTATCTTTCGTCCAAACCCTCCCTCTTTGGTTTTCACATCCCTACTCCACACTTAAGATTTGTATTTTATTATAACACTTGAGATTTGTATTTTATTTCATGTGAATATCGAGAAGGAATACTTGTCACCGTTATTGGGATGAATCTGCTTTTAGATTACTTGAGAAGAATATTTAGGTAAAACAAAGTAAATAAGAATATTCAGTAAAAAAATAAGAATAGAAAACAGTGGAAAAGCGTTTGTGAGCGTCAGTGGTTCAGCCCATCGTCTTAATTACAATACACTGTAACCCACAAATCTCGTTTCTGACTTCTAAAGCCTGCCCGCAGAAAAAATTGCTGGTACATTCTATGTTCTTCTATCGCAAAAGTCCAGCATGGAAGAAAAGCAAGTTTTTTTTTGCCTAGCATAGTTCCCTTTGTAGTGTATTAAAGCAACCTATCCTGTCCAAGCGATAACGTCTCGTCTACAAATCCATCAAACAGATCCTTGAGCCTCATAAGCTTCCTAAACCCTTCGGCCTTCGTACTTGCATAACTGCTTTATTTATATGAACTAAGCTATGCACCTTCGTACTCAAGTATCTAGTCTGACTGAGCCATGGGATCCCCATCCGGAGGTCTTGGGCTCGATTCCCAGGGGGGAACGCAAAGTTGATATTTGAGAATCTATCCCTTTGTGAGATTCTACAGTTTGGTTAGGACAACGCATGATCTGAATCACCTACTTGTTTGAAAATCAAGATTTCGTGATTCGGGGGCTAAGCATTCGGTCCCGTTCTCAGTCTTTAATAGTTATCATTACATAAACCGTGTAAGGGGCCTATTGGCTGTGCTATTAGGCGTTTTAAAAACTGACAACAGAGTTCATCGACTTGAAACCCACACGATAAAAAGAAAATTTCCCAAAGCAATATGCAAGATTTTTGTCTCATCCCCACTCCAGGATGTAAGGTAGAATTCTCTTTGTAGCGTATCAATGTTTGTATGTAAACAAGCTATTGTGATAAAGCGAAAGATTACGTCTCGTCTACAAATCCATCAAACAGGTCCAACAGATACCGTAATATAACTTGATACGAGTAACTAAGCCTCATAAGCTTACACCTTCGTACTTGTATAACATAGATACATACAAAAAGTCACGCATTTATCCCTTTTTATCCCTTACGGGGTAGGCAGAGCGTAAAACACCTAATAACTGGCATTTCGCAACCTCTGACAAATATTAATATTAATATTACTTCTATGCTGGTCTGGAAGCGAGAGAAAAACATAAAATGTGCCAACTGCATTTCCTCCCGGGCATGCTGTAAAATCCAGCTAAGGGATCCGAGGGTTTCAGTATATTGTAATTTAGGCGATGGGCTGACAACCTGTCACTACAGCAATATACCTAGAATTCTATCTTAAATAACCCTCAAAACTTTGTCAGACGTGGTGGGACGACCTTTGTTTGGGTCGTTTGCGCTCTGCCTACCCTATTAGGGATAAAGGCGTGATTATATGTATGTATGTATGTATGACAAATATTGAGGGGCATTTTAGATTGTAATGTTGATGTATCAGGTTGCCTAAATTACAATGCGCTGTAAACCTAGAAACCTTTACGTTGACTTCTACAGCTTGCACAGGAGGAGAAGCTGCTGAAACATTCACGTCTGACAAAATTTTTAGGGCTATTTAAGAAAGATTTGTAGATATATTGCTGTAGTTGTCAGCCCATCGCCTAAATCGCAATATAATGTAACCCTCGGATCCCTTAGCTGGTTGTTACAGCATGCCCGGGAGGAAATGCAGCTGGTACATTCTATGTTTTTATATCGCTCCCAGTCCAGCATGGAAGACATGCAAGATTTATTTATCATCCCCAGTCTAGCATGTGAGTTCCCTTTGTAGTGTATTAAAACAGGCTATCATGTCAAAGCGATTACGTCTCGTCTACAAATCCATCAAACGGATCCTGTATATCCCTTTTAACTCACTACGAGTAACTGAGCCTCATATTATAAGCTTCCAAAACCCAACGCCTTCGTACTTATGTAACAGCTTTATTTATTTACACGAACAGGTTCAATTTAGGTCCTCTTGTCGTGTGGGTTTTCGAGTCTAAAGACCCGATGAACCCAGCTATCAGAGCTTTTAAACCGCCTAATAGCCCAGGTAATAGGCCTCTGACCTGGTTCAGTTAATGACCACTATCAAACACAGCGACCGAGACCGATGGCTTCACGAGCTCTTCGGAGGACTCGTTCCACGGAATCCTTACAGACAATCTGGTGATACATCCTTCATTATAACCAAACTAGGGGGGGGACACAAAGTTGATATTTGTCAATTTATCACTTTGTTTGGTTTTACCTAGTTTGGTTAGGACATTGCAGGTAGAACCACCTGATTGTCCGAAAAGAAAAATGATTCCGTGCTTCGGAGGGTACGTTAAGCCGTCGGTCCCGGTCGCTGTCTTTGATAGTGGTCGTTACTCAAACCATGTCAGAGGCTAAGGCAGCTATTAGTAGTTCTGCTACAAGGTGGTTTTGAAAACTCTGACACCAGGGTTCATCGGGTCGTCTGACTCGAGAATGCACTCGCTATAAAAAATACCAAACTAGGGAAAATCTGAAAGTAATAAATAAAATTATCAAACATCAACTTTGTGTTCTTCCTCTGGGAATCAAACCCAGGACTTTCGCATCGTTAGCCCATGGCTCGGGCCACTAGAGGTACACTGAAGGAATATTACATACTGGTTTGGCAAGTATGAAATAAAACTCTTTAACGCTAGACTAGAAGAGTGATGAAAAGCTATTAAACTGGACTTAATTATCTTTTCGAAAATCTACTGAGTTATTACTGCCTAGCTAGATATATGATAAGTATAATGATATAGATGCCCTATTTAAATTAAATTTCTCCCATGCTAGACTGGGAGCTAGAGATAAACATATAATGTGCCATCTGCATTTCCTCCCGGGCATGCAGTATATTGCAATTTAGACGATGGGCTGACAACCTGTCACTACAGCAATATACCTACAAATTTTTCTTAAATAGCTCTCATAACTTTGTCAGACGTGGCGAAACGACCTTTGTTTAGGTCGTTTACGCTCTGCCTATCCCATTAGGGGTAAAGGCGTGACTATATGTATGCACGATTGTATTTAAATGAAAACCTCCAGCAATTTACTCAAAGTCAACAAATAAATATGTTGACGAAAAAAAGAACGAAATAATTTCCGACGAAACCCTAGGGGCAATGATGAACGAAATTATCTAGTAGCTTACCAGACTTAGCTGACAGTATGTGAGTCTTATACCTAATCTTATACAGTCTCTGAAGGATTTGATAGATTAGTCGAGACGATGTTCGTCTTAAGTAAGGACTACCACAGTAGATTTATGAAGCAGTAAAACTTCCTATATAAAAGACCGAAAATTAACTTTTGCTATCGGTTTCGGTCCGCTATGAAAATTGGTAATTTTTCTAACATAAACTTTAATACCACCTACTCCAGGCAGGCGTTTTCGAATTGCTAACTTCAGTAGCTTGTACGCGTATTCAATAATTTTGCTGTTTATTTCTTGTACTGTGACAAAACATACGGTCGATCCAACGAAATGTTAATCTATTTCTTATCCAGTGGGCTTTCAAGCCGAACAACGAACCGATGAACCCTGGCCTGGTGTCAAAGTTCCGAAGCACAGGAGTGTATTCCTTTCCGGATAATCACGTAATTCGGCCAAAACTGGGCAACAGTTTTGTTAGAATCTCAAAAAGCAAAACTTGACACAAATATCAATTTTGTGTCCTGCCGGAATCGAACCGAGGACCACCGGATTGGGAGCTCAGGGCACAAGCCCGCGAAGGCAGTTCTCAAATACATTGGACATGGACGTCAACCATAATACAGGCAATATAATTACTGTCTATTAATAGTAAATCGATACCGGCAAACTTCCGATTTGATCGAATAATAACCGTATCAGCATTATTATCGAATTATAACGGTAGTAGGTATAATAAGGAAGTTTATATTGTTAACCAAATATAATAATATGGCTCACATAATTTGATTGCTAACGTCTTTATAAGTCTGCCGGAGGAGTAGTGAAATCACATACAAACGTAGTTTCACTTTTATTACTAAACAGTAAAACCAAATTTCGTACACATGTCCAAATTCGTAATGTCTACGCTTTTATCAGGTTTTTTTTGAAAATATTAATCATTAACAAAATTAGACCGATACTACGATTTTCTGTGAAAATTGTCTAAAATTTAATGAGCTTACTAATTTTGTACTTAGTCAAACCAAACCTAATTAGAAGCATAGATATAATATGAAAAGATGCGCGTCCCTGATGTGCCGTGTGCTCCGCACCAGCCCCAACATAATTCTGCAGCATATAGCGGACAGGTCCATATATGCAGCACTGTCAAAGGCTACATGCCCCAGTCATCATATCCCTAGCCTTATCCCGTATCTTACGGGGTCGGCTACCTAATCTAAGGGATTGAACGAGGGTACTGGTTTATACACAGAGCGACTGCCATCTGACCTCCGCAACCCAGAAGGGAAACCAGACCCAATCCTAGATTAGGTCAGAGTTTTCAAGCCGCCAATGCTTAGCACTGGCCTCTGATATGGCCTAACGACTAATATCTACGGTATTAAACGATAATACCGGTACCAACGGCTTAACGTGCCTTCCGAAGCATGGAAAAAGCGCCGAATAAACGTACAAATAAAATTTGAAAACCGAAAAACACATTGGTACGTGGTGGGATTCGAACCACGACCTCCCGCTCAGGAGGCAGCGGCGCTATCCACTGCACCATAAGTCTCTTATGGCCCAGTAATTAAAGAAAAAAAAAAGTAACTTACCTACCTACTAACATACTTAGTTCTAAGTCTACTAACAAAGTGATCCTTATGTTACTTGAATTAATAAATATAATAATATTTATCTTTTTTGCTTGCTTTTCTCACTTTTCAGAGGTCACCTATCACACGGGCCTTAGCTAACTGCCTCCGTGGTATAGTGGCTAGTGCCATGGACTCCCGATCCGGAGGTCCTGGGTTCAATTCAAAGGGGGGAAACACAAAGTTGATATTTGAGAATTTATCACTTCGTTTCACATCCTGCTTCAGAGGGCACGTTAAGCTCGGTCCCGGTCGCTGTCTTTGATAGTGGTCGTTACTCAAACCATGTCAGAGGCCTGATAGTTGTGCTACTAGGCGGTTTAAAAAAACTCTGACACCAGGGTTCATAGGGTCGATAGACTCGATACCCACTCGACAGAAGAAGACAGGCCTCAGCCAAGTGTGATAGGATCAGTAGATGAAGTTGAGATGACTGACGTGGTGAGGAACTTTGTGACAATGCGGCAGGTATTTAATATGACGGCTTTTTGTAAAGTACGAGCTTAGAATTTATGGATTTTAAGTGCTTCAAGGCTTTTGCGTAAAGTCTTAGGTATAACTTCAGAAGATTATTATTATGAATTTGATCATTTGTACGAAGTTTGGTTACGTTACTGTTTAGGAATAAAAGCAAAACTACGTTTATATGGGATTTCACTACTCCAGCAGAACACCTCGAACAGACAACCTGTATGAAAATACAATATTTGTTTTTATTCCTGAAAAAAAAAATCCTGCTGATACTTGTTCAGTTTCGTTGACTGAGCAACTCCTATCAGTTTGCGGAACGCTGTCCCTTACACCCCGCATTGCTGCACTAAACGTGACAAACAAAAAAGATATCGATTTTATGTTTGTGTACATGAATAACGTTAAATGTTTATGACGTTTTCTATTGAACCTCGATATTTTTAGGAGCATTTTGTTGAAGCAAAAGCACCTATTAAACGATTTAAGAAGTCTGACATAAGTCGTATCAGAAAAAAAAAACCAAGATTATTCATAGCCATCAAGACAGAAAGAAAGAAATAACATTTATTCGTACCATAGATGTTACAATCAGACATTTTAAAAACTAAATAGCATAAATAAATAACTAAATTCTCGACACCGAAAAGGTTCCCAGTTCTGCATATGCTAGAGTCAGAGATATTAAAATATTCGGTAGTTCTTCTTCTTCTGTCGTGTGGGTATGAAGCCAGTGTCAGAGTTTTTAAACCGCCTAATAGCACAGCTAATTTACCTCTGACATGGTTTGTGTAACGACCGCTATTAAAGCAAGCAAGCAAACGAAGGACGGAATCTTTTTTCTCCCACACAATCAGATGATTCAGCATGCATTGTTCTAACCAAACTGAGGAAAATCTCACAAAGTGATAAATTGACAAATATCAACTTTGTGTCCGCCCCCCGGGAATCAAACCCAGGATCTCCGGATCGCGAGCCTAAGACTCTGACCACTAGACCACGGAAGCAGTTAGTGATTCACCGTACAAAAGACGTAGATCTATTATTAGTTTGCACGTTCGTACGAAGAAAGCTTTATCATGCCATCATAAAACTCTTCAGCCATATTGAATGAGTTCCGTTATATCTGGAGCGTCGTTTATACGTTATTGCCAGGATGCAAAAGCTGTGAAACTTCCATTTCAATTTTATTTATATATCTCTTAGGTCACGTTTGAAGGTAAGGTGACTTTAATATTTGAAATGGATATTTAACGATCTTTTTCTACGTTTTAGCTTAAAGAAGACCCTAAGAAGTTTAGCATAACTATGTTATTCTTTCTTTTACCCAAAGTTTGCCTGGAAGACAGTGCTACCTAAGCAATATGGCCGCCTTTTATACACATATTTTCTTCCATGCTGGATTGAAAGCGAAAACTACTGAAAATTAAAATAGAATGTGCCAGCTGCATTTCCTCCCGAGGATGCAGTAAAAACCAGCTAAGGGATCGGAGGGTTTTAGTATATTGCAATTTAGGCGATGTGCTGTCAACCTGTCACTACATCAATGTACCTACAAATCGTTGTTTACGCTCTGCCTACCCCATTAGGGATAAAAGCGTGATTATATGTATGTATTTTCTGTTATATTTGTTTAATTTGTGTGTTTTCCTCTGTATAATAAAATATTATTTGATTTATAGTTTCTAAACCGACTCTGACAGGATTCTTTTGGATACCCTTAAAAAGTAATTTAAATATCTATAAATATTTCTGAGTTTTTCTTCATCCCACCCACTCATTTCCCAGAATACCTTCAATATTTCGGGTATTCGTTGAAGAGAAATGAGAATTCAAGTTATTAAACTGTTAATGGAAACATCCTGTCAAATTCGACATACAAGGGTCTGTTACGCTTTATTTTTACATACATACATAAAATCACGCCTTCATCCCTTACGGGGTAGGCAGAGCGTAAAACGCCTCCTAAAAGGCGCTTTCGCCACGTCTGACATAAATTGAGGGCAATTTTAGATTGTAATGTGTATTGCTGTAGTGACAGGTTGTCAGCCCGTCGCCTAAATTACAATACACTGTAACCCTCGAATCCCTTTTGCTGACTTTTACAGCATGCCCGGGAGGAAGGGCAAATGGAACATTCTATGTTTTTCTTTCTCTCCCAGTCCAGTATGGAAGAAGAGCTTTATTTTTGGTTACCAAAATTGATTTTATGTACTCGTAATCTATTGTCATGAACATTCGTTACTGTGTACGACCCTTGTTCAATTCATTGTTTATTCTGTGAAAGAATGGAAAATATTCATCATTTATACAAATTGATTTAATAGTGAGTGCTATTGTCCATAAAGAACACAAGAACAAAGTGTCTTCCCGCTAACAGAGACAATAAGAAAAGTATTTCTTCCATGCTGGACTGGGAGCGAGAGAAAAACATAGAATGTGCCAGCTGCATTTCCTCCCGGGATGCTGTAAAAACCAGCTAAGGGATCCGAGGGTTTCAGTATATTGTAATTTAGGCGATGGGCTGACAACCTGTCACTAAAGCAATATACCTACAAATCTATCTTATCCTCAAAACTTTGTCAGACGTGGCGGAACGACCTATGTTTAGGTCGTTTACGCTCTGCCTACCCCATTACGGATAAAGGCGTGATTATATGTATGTATGTATGTATGTTAATGGACCCATTCTTAGAATTACTCAACCTAGCAAATTAAGATAGAAGTAAATTACTCATTAGCCTTAGCATTAGTAGGCTAGATCGTAATATTAACTGTTGCTACCTTACTTGGTACATCGTTTCCACAAAAAAAAAATACAAATTGATAAGTTCATCGAGTCTATTGACTTGAAACCCACACGAAAAAAAAGAGGATAAGACAGTATATTAGAACCCTTATGTAGGAATAAAAAACCCGAGCCAGATGGTGTAGTGGATAGGGCCGCTGCCTCCTGAGCGGGAGGTCGTGGTTCGAATCCCATCACGTTCCACTGTGTTTTTCGAATTTCATATGTACGTTTATTCGGTGCTTTTTCCGTGCTTCGGAAGGCACGTTAAGCCGTTGGTCCCGGTTAATATCGTTTAATACCGTGGATATTAGTCGTTAAGCCACATCAGAGGCCAGTGCTTAGCATTGGCGGCTTGAAAACTCTGACCTAATCTAGGATTGGGTCTGGTTTCCCTTCTGGGTTGCGGAGGTCAGATGGCAGTCGCTCTGTGTAAAAACCAGTACCCTCGTTCAATCCCCTAGATTAGGAAGCCGACCCCGTGAAATACGGGATAAGGCTAGGGAGATGATGATGATGTAGGAATAAAAAAAAATACACTAGCTTTAGTTTCACCTACGGCTTAAAGAGTTTTCCCGAGGGTAACAGATATTTTTTGGGGTAAAAAGTAGTCTACGTCCGTCTCCAGATTACCATCTAGCTTAATGTCAAATGTCATCAAAATCAGTTATTTCTGATCGCCCACCCTACAAAAAGAAAACATACATATGTAACTCTTTTGGTAATAATTAAAAGTGACGTACCCATTAGTTAGAAAAGTTATTTCTAACTCATAACACGTGTCTTATTATAAAGGATAAAGTATTAAACTAAAATATAGATAGTGAAATATAGATAGTCGATTCTAGATTCCACCGGCTAAAACTAAATTTTTTAAGCTATCTGTCACTTTCAAAATAATAAAATTGGAAAAGGGCAGGCTATTTACACTTTGTCCGCTAGATTTTGACGAGCTTTTGCACGTTTCCTCAGTATTTTAGTAAATTTTATCCACCATATCATATGACGGCGGATAAAAATTACAGATAACTCATAAAACCACCGAATATAAATAAAAAACCGGACAGAATAGATCTCCTGTCTTTTTCCAATGTTTTTAGTCTGAAGTGACAAATAGATTTGAATTTAAGTTTTAGCCGGCAAATCTAGAATCAAGTCCATTATCTATGAAGTTATTTAAGTCACTATTTTGGACAGCAAACTTTCAGCTACACCACTTACATAATCCTCAGAGCTTGTCAAAATCCCAGTTCTGCCTGCCGCAAATTTAATTCTTACAGGTCCTAGAATTCCAGACTCTGGAAGTTCGTATTTTAAAATTAATTCTACGTTTTAGAAGTTTTTAGGAGCAAATTAGCAGAGATGTATTATAATGTATGTTGATATTAGATAATTATGTTACTATTTCAGAGTACGCAAAAACATACCTAACCTAAAAAAACATTCTGTAAAAATGTTACAATAAAATTACAACTATTACAAGTCTTAATTGCAATGGTAATGCACAAAATAGTCTTGTAAATAAAACTGGTGAGACGTTTCGAATGATCTTTGTATTGGTCGTTGACACTCTGCCTACCCCAAAAGCAATAAAGGTGCGAAAGTTTGTAACCAACACAGTTTCTTAAGGATTATTTCTTTGTTACAGACAAAACGATGCAAAGCAGAAAGCGGGTGAAGAAGAGAAGAGAACGGCCCAAACCAGGGACGTATCCAGTTGAAGACCTAGTGTAACGGCCAGTGCACAATGTGGCCCCCTGAGTGCGGCCCTGGTAGGGGCAGTAGGGCCCCACGGGAGATGTTTGTGATAGTGTTGTTGTTGTGTTGGACGATAGTCTGTGACAGTCAGTGCCCCAAGTTCGCGGAGAAACCGCTAGAGACGAGAGTCCAAGACGCTTCCATAGTTTTTAGGGCGGTTGTAGTTCAGACGCATTCTCAAGTAAGTATCTCTATATCTTTTTCGTATCATTATTCTTTATAACGAGTCTAGTTGATTGACCCAGTGAACTTTGGTGTCACAGTTTTCAAACCGCCTAATAGCAGAGCTTATAGGCCTCTGACATAGTTTGTGTAACGACCACTAATAAACACAACGACTGGGACTGACGGCTTTACGTGTTCTTTGAAGCACGAAACTCTTTGTCTTACAGTTAAACAGGTGATTCAGCCTGTATTTTCCTAACCAAACTGGGAAAAATCTGACAAAGAAATATTATCAACTTAAAGGCTGCCTGGGAACCGAACTCAGGACCTCCGGAGCGGGAGCCTATTGTTCAGACCACTAGAGCAGGTAGCTGTGTATGATTTTTATCGATTTCAGTCCACAATGAAAGCATTGAATTATTGGTTTACTCATTAATATTTAAAATACCGTCATAATTATATTCATCACGTTCTTGCATAAAATTACCTATCGGACAAAACTAAGCAGCTTACGTACTATCAATAACCGCACTTTGTGGATGAAAAACGTTAATTTCATCAATTTGTACTGAAAATAATTAAAAGCTTAAGGGGTAAACAGTGGCGCAACGGTGGCGCCATCAGCTTTAAATTAATATACATACATAAAATCACGCCTTTTTCCCTAATAGACAGAGCGCAAACGACCCAAACAAAGGTCGTCCCGGCACGTTTTACAAAGTTTTGAGGGTCATTTAAGATAGATATGTAGGTATATCGCTGTAGTGACAATTTGTTAGCCCGTGACCTAAATTGTAATATACAGAAACCCTCGGATCCCTTAACTGGTTTTTACAGCATGCCCAGGAGGAAATGCGGCTAGCACATTCTATGTTTTTCTTTCGCTCCCAGTCCAGCATGGAAGAACTTATTTTAAATTAATTGTGCCTGAAATACAATCATTTTCATGAATATTCTTTTTCATATTGTTCTTTTATTATTAGATGTCGCGAAAATTGACACTGATTCTCCAATTTACCATCCATAAGCTAATAATTCAATCATATTGAGTATTTAAGCTTTGTATTGCACATTTGTGATACAAAACTTATATGCTTAGTGTGAACAACTGTATTCAAGAGTATAAAATGAAAAATTACCTATAACTCTCTCGAAACGTAGGAAATTCAGGAAAATCTTTGTATTTCAGGCACAATTTATATAAAATTGATGGCGCCACCGTTGCGCCACTGTTCGCCCTATAACGGTTTGTTCAAACTACCAACATTGGAACCCTTTGTGGTATTATTATACCATTTTCAAAGAGCAAAGAGTAAATAATAATGTAGTTAGCAGTAATATGAAAAAACTGTATCCAAATTTAATTTCAAAATTATTTACCTACATCCATAATCATTACTTTAACTTAGTAAGCGGTTTTATAATCATTCCACAATTTATATTTTCTACTTGCTAAAAGTAGTAATGTCAGCAAAGGAGATATTTCTGTCTTCCAAGAAACAGGTTCTAACCTAGTTTTTGAGCCACAGTTTCACAGTCACATAGGCTCGTATTTATAAAGCGATCTCAAGATTGAGAGCCATGTTTAGTATTGATTTGACAGGCTGCATTGTACTGAAATTACATTTCTGAAACGAACTCAAACTAGCTGAAAGTCTCAAGTATTGTTTATCAATACGGGCCTAAGTCTTATTAGATCCTTTTATGTTTTTAAAAACTATGTAACAAAATGTAAGTGCATAATGTTTATTTTTATTTTTTCTGTCTCTAAATGTGGTGCCGCTCAAAACAGATGACGTTATTTCAGGTGGTTTTTAATAGTTTGTCATACATACTATCACGCCTGTATTCCTTATAGGATAGGTATAGCGTCAAAGACCCTAACAAAGGTCGTTCTGCCACGTCGAATGCGGGGCAACGTGCGAGTTTCTCATGCTTCTACTTCATTCAGACATATTTATATTTTACTAGCTGTGACTTCGTACGCCCGGTTTTTATGGAAAACACGCAGTGTCGAACATACTGAAAACGCTTCTCCTCGCGTAGGAGCGGGACCTGCTAACCCGCGCGCGGAAGCGTGTTTCGCATTGTCTGATCTTTGTTTTTGTATGGAAAACACGATTCCGCAAGCGAGCTAGCAGATAGCGCTCCTACGCGTGGAGAAGCGTTTTCAGTATGTTCGACACGGCATGGTTTCCATACAAACTGGGGTACTTACTCAATATTAGAATGGTTTGCGTGATTATTTCTAACCTAGGCTTGACATCAGGCTGGTAATTGAAGAAACTCAGTCAAATAAAAAGTCTCTATAAGATCGGTTAAAAGCGATCAGAGCTCAATTTCCTTCCTACCCCCTAAGTTAGGTGGCGTGATTATTTGTATCGTAACTTTGAGTTTAAGTAATGCTCAATCAAACAAAAAAAGTTCCATCAAAATCGGTTAAAAACGACCGAAATTCAATTTTCTACCTACCTCCTAAGTCATAAGGCGTGATTATTTGTATCGTAATTTTTATTTTAAATAATGCTTAGTCGAATAAAAAAGTTCCATATAAATCGATTAAGAAACAGCTAAATTTCAATTTCCTGCCTACTCTCTAAGTCAGGTAGCGTGATTTTAGATATCCGAAGTTGCAACTCGGATAACACACAGTTGAATAAAAAAAATCCATTCAAAATCGGTTCAGTAGTTTTGGCGTGATGTGGTAACATACAAACAGACAGACAGACAATAATTAAAAAATAAATCGTTTTGATTTTTATATCGTTAATAATGCCTGCTGCAATTATTTTATTATAAAAATTTTCATTGTACAGACACGACCCTTCTAGAGATTTATTATATGTATAGATTTCGTGATATGGATATAATTTTCTTTGGGACACAAATTCATTAATTTGGCATACTTAGTCATATTGAAAACCTTAATTTTGAATTTATATTTACTTAATGAACAATTTTTTTTTTAATAGACTCACTTGTGATTGTGACTTTCTAAAAGAGTTCCTATGAATCTATTTGGGAATAATATTATCCCTTAGCTGGTTTTTACAGCATGCCCGGGATGAGATAGCTGGCACACAGCTTACACACACAATTATGGAAAAGCAGCAGTCGTGAGATAAAACAACTATACATCATATAATCACGCCTTTATCCCTAATGGGGTACGCAGAGCGTAAACGACCTAATCAAAGGCCGTTCCGTTTTAGGGTTATTTAAGTTACATTTGTCAGTTCAGTTTCAAATTTCATCATCAATCAGTTTTAAATTAATATACATACGTAAAATCACGCCTTTTTACCTAATAGGGTAGGCAGAGCGCAAACGACCCAAACAAAGGTCGTCCCGGCACGTCTGACAAAGTTTTGAGGGTTATTTAAGATATAGATTTGTAGGTATATCTCTGTAGTGACAGGTTATCGCCTAAATTGCAATATACACAAACAATCAGATCCTTTAGCTGGTTTTTATAGCATGCAGCTGGCACATTCTATGTTTTTTTCTCGCTCCTAGTCCAGCCCATGCTGGACATTTTTTGGTAATTTTGAAGAGACATAGGTTATGTTGATGTAAGTATACTCGTACTTATGAGATTAAAAACAACTATACTTGCATCAAACAAATATACCTACAGATCTATCTTGGATGACCCTCTAAACTTTGTCAGACGTGGCGGAACGACCTTTGTTTAGGTCGTTTACGCTCTGCCTACCCCATTAGGGATAAAGGCGTGACTATATGTATGTATGTATGTAGTTTCTCTGCGCTACAAAGCACGGTAGTTCTCAAATGAAGAACGAATAGCTATAGATCACGAATATGTATGTATGTATGTATGTATACTTGCATCAATATAACCTATGACTCTTCAAAATTACCAAAGAATGAATACGGAACAAAACGCGAGTAAATAAGAAAAATGTTTCGTATACTTCCGCCGTACGGAAGAGTGATAAATGATAGAGAGCATCCGTGATCCCGACCTCTGCCCGGCTAATATACGATACAACAAATAGTCGCTTGTTGCTCCAGGCCCGCATCTAAATCAGGGCCAAAGGTCGTGTATTGCGCGTTTTAAAAAATGCGACGGGAGAGCGTAGGATCCAGTTTTTTTTACATATTACGCGTTACGTACCAATGTGTTTTTCAGTTATCGAATTTCATATGTACGTTAATTTGGCGCTTTTTTCGTGCTCCGGAAGGCATGTTCAGCCGTTTGTCCATGACAGAGGCCAGTGTTAAGCATTGTCGGCTTGAAAACTGACCTAATCTAGTATTGGGTCTGGTTTACCTTCTGGGTTGCGGAGGTCAGCTGCACAGCGCGCCGCCGCATACCTGATTTGTGTCAGCTAGCTATCGCTCTGTGTAAAAAGCAGTGCCCTCGTTTGATCACCAAGATTAGGTAGCCACCCCGTGAGATACGGGATAAGGCTAGGAAGATGATGTATCTGTGTATGCCCATGGCACCCTGATACCGGGAATCCTTGTGGGGCTATGAGTGTGATCGTGTTATTTTTAACAAAAAAATACCCATGCTATGTTTGAATCTTAGCATCATTCTAACACCATTCCATAATGCAGAGAGACTATCAAACCCATGATTTGCAGTAGAACAGTCATAGTAAACCGCTGAATTATCCCCTTAGTCCCATTTCGTAGCCAGCTTCGATATGAGATGTGAGAATTCCGTTTACAAGTCGTCTACGAAATAGGAATAAATGTTTCCTTTTCCAAAGCTGGCTTCCAACTGGGACTTAGACTCGTATTTTTGAAACGATCTCAAACTTGAAAGCAATATTAAGTATGGATTTAACAGTCAAGTTAGTACTAAAATTACATTTCTGATACGAACTCAAACTCGCTGTCACTCTTGAGAGCTGATTACAAATACGGCCCAATCCTCTCTGTCCTATCCTGGACACTAGCAGAGCAGTAGTCTGCTCGTGACCATGACGCTTGGAACTGCGTGGAAATATCGAGGTAACAATAAATATAATAGTAGTAATAATCCCGTTCAAAACACCTAATAATCTAACTATAATAATTTTAGTTCAGAAATGGGATTGTTTAAGTCTGAGTTGGAAGCCAGCTTTTAAACAGGACAATTGTATATCTATTTCATAGGCATGTACGGATCGGGATTTTATATTTTCTATGTCAAAGCTGGTTTCAAAATGGGACTAAGGGGAATTATCGCGCCAGGCATAATATAGATCAACTTATCCACCTTAGTACGGGCCTGGCCCCCACACGTGAGACAAATAGCCTCATTATCGTTTTTCATTTGCGCTTGATCCCAGCCTCTTTCACGGATAAATCCTAAGGCCCTATATACTTCGCAGTAAGAGGTTTCATTTTATAGGTATTTACCTCAATAGGGCCATTACGAAGGGTATTATTAAAGACGTGACTTTCAATAGGTGCCTGCCTAATGCTTTTAAGTAATTATTCCGTCCCTTTAAAGAAATCATTAGTCAAAATAGGTATAGAATAGAGTAACATTTGAAGTAAAAGATTATCGATATAAGAGCTTTTTATTCTTTTTTTTCTTTTTCGACGCTGGACTGGAAGCATGAGAGAAAAATATAGAGTGTATCTCCTCCCGGGCATGCTGAAAAATCCAGCTAAGCAATCCGAGGGTTTCAGTATAGTGCAATTTAGGCGATGGGCTGGCAATCTATCACTACAGCAGTGTACCAACAAATCTTAAATAACCTTCAAAACTTTGTCCATTGTTTAGGTCGTTTACGCTCTGTTCACTCCATTAGGGATAAAGGCGTGGTTATATGTATGTATGTATCTAAAATTATTCAAAACGGTCACCAAGCAGCGATCACAAAATTAGTTTCAATTGGTATTCTCAACTACCTACAATAATAATTAAAATAGTCTCGTAAATAATGTCATCCATAAAAAAATAGTTTAAAAACTAAAACCCGACTACTGAAAAGTATGAAACAAGATAATATACATACATATAGTCACGCCTTTATCCCTAATGGGGTAGGCAGAGCGCAAACGACCTAAACAAAGGTCGTTCCGCCACGGTTGACAAAGTTTTGAGGGTTATTTAAGATAGATTTGTAGGTATATTGCTGTAGTGACAGGTTGTCAGCCCATCGCCTAAATTGCAATATACTGAAACCTTCAGATATCTTAGCTGATTTTTATAGCATGCCCGGGAGGAAATGCAGCTGGCACATTCTATGTTTTTCTTTCGCTCCCAGTCCAGCATGGAAGAACAGGAAAAAATTGTTATCTGAATTGATATTTAGTACATTATAGTGATGTTCAGAGGATAGCCGTGGTCGTGTGCCACCTTAAGATTTCACCCCCGGTCTCGATGTTTGACAACCAGTCACTACAGCATAATACCTACAAATCTATCCTTTAATAACCCTCAAAACTTTGTTAGGTATTGCCTACCCCATTAGGGGTAAAGGCGTGAATATACGTATGTATGTTCGACTTGTTCTTAGTATGAACTATTTTCAATTTATGTTTTTGACAAATGGATAGGTCACAGACTGTGAGTTAAAACAAATTCAAAACAACATTAGGCATGGAAATTGCTACCAGAGGTTTTATTGTTTAATGGATTCTTTTGTTGCTCATAATGATTATCCTAGCTTTCCTGCCTCGGTGGAATTGGGAATAAGCAAGGAATCAGAGTCGAAATTGAATAACCAAAAAAAAATGCGTGGCGAGCTTGTGAACGTACCTTACATTTTGACAGTTCATGTACAACTAGATTCACGTGTTGGAGCTTTTGAAGCAATGAATTGTGACCTCCATGCCCTTGAAAGGATCAAATTAATTATTACGTATCCTCAGGCACGTGGAACAATGTTTTAGGTTGCGACAAAGGTACTTCATCTACTGAGTTTTAGGGATGAGCTGTCCTCGTTATCCCCTAATTTGCCTGGAAGCTAATAGTTATAATTATAAGTTAGACGATCATGATAATGGAATATATAACTCTGCTTTCTTCCATGCTGGACTGGGAGTGAGAGAAAAACATAAACTATGCCAGTTGCTTTCCTCTCGAGCATGCTGTTAAAACCAGCTAAGAGATCTGAGGGTTTCAGTATATTGTAATTAATTCGATGGGCTGAAAACCTGTCACTACACAAATATGCCTACAAATCTATCTTAAATGAAAATAGCCCTTAAAACTTAGTCAGACG
Source organism: Scrobipalpa costella (assembly GCA_949820665.1). Classification (NCBI taxonomy): domain Eukaryota; kingdom Metazoa; phylum Arthropoda; class Insecta; order Lepidoptera; family Gelechiidae; genus Scrobipalpa; species Scrobipalpa costella. Next base: position 4,052,221 of record OX463307.1, on the reverse strand, counting down.
TGGCGCAACGACCTTTGTTTAGGTCGTTAAAGATTTGTCTACCCCATTAGAGATGAAGGCGTGATTATATGTATGTATGTAACTCTGCTCATCCAGCGCAGCACAATAGATACGCAAATGATTGTTACAAAAACCCTATAAAAAAATAGCTGGTAAAGAAAAGTAATTCAAAAAGTAGGGCGTGTTGTTGCAATGTACGAGCTTCTTGCGTCGTTTCTTCTCTACTGCCATAACATGTTATGAAGAGGAAGTACCTAGTTTTTGTTGTTTTGCAAGTTGCGCCTGCTCATATCATGTGAGAAATGCACTGATATTTTAGGCTCGTATTTGTAAAGCTATCTCAAGATTGAGAGCAACATTAAGTATGGATTTGACAAAACCATTTTTTACTGAAATGACATTTCTGATACGAACTCAAACTGGCTGGCAATCTCAAGTGCGGATTATAAATACGGGCATTAGTGACATCCGGTTTTGGTTGCTTATTTCGAATGGCCCACTCCGCGGAACGATTGTGTATGATGTTTGCCTGTCCGCGGCATATTCGTTATACAAAGTTCATTGGCAGAAAAGAAAGGACATTTTGCGGATTGTGCTTTTTGCAAATTGCCAATCCGCGAAGTTTCTCTTTTTTCCGGCCAATGAGCAATTTCGGGGATTATGCTTAACCCTTGTGCCTAACAGATACGCAAATATTTCGCATAGTCATTCCACAAAGGCATATTTTACATGAAGAAAAAATATCATATAATTCGCAATACATTTTCTGGAGAAATATTACATCAATATTTCTCCCACAGGCCTCTGCTCAGCACATTTCCTCAACAAGGAAAAGACATGACCAATAACTTATTTTCGCTTGCGAAGCATACGCGATCGTGCTGAATGGCAATTAAGTCGAAATTTTACTGGCAGGGAGGAAACCATTCTGGGAGTATTATTTGCACGTTTCTTTCACATTATTAGGTTTCTTATTAGAAATAAGGCATCAGTGAAGAAATCCTATACGTGTGACCACAATGAGTTTTATTAAGACGTATTACGATCTCAATTTTGATAAGTTACTTAATTTATGAAGTATTATTAATGATCAAGAACAATATTTTGGTTCACCTCAGTAAGATCTTTCACTGAGCTGCGATTCCCTTAATATTACACTGATTTTAGGCAATTTATTGGTCACGTAATTATTTATTCTTCCATGCTGGCCTGGTAGCAAAAGTAAAACAAAGAATGTGCCAGCTGCATTTCCTCCCGGGCATGCTGTAAAAACCAGCTAAGAGATCCGAGGGTTTCTGTATATTGTAATTTAGGACAACCTGTCACTACAAATCTATCTTAAATAACCCCTCAAAACTTTGTCAGCCGTGGCGCAACGACCTTTGTTTAGGTCTTTTACGCTCTGCCTACCCCATTAGATATAAAGGCGAGATTATATGTATGTAAGTACGTAAAATTATTCGAAACGGTCACCAAGCAGCGCTCACGAAATTAATGTGAATTGGCATTCTCAACTACCTCCAATAATTAATATAATACTACCTCTAATAATTAATAGTCTCGCAACTAATTTCATCCAAAATGAAGATCTTGTCTATAATTTTGTCCCTCAAGTAGCCTAGGATCAGTAACCTGTTCCTTGGGGACAGTTATTCTGTTTCAGGAGTAGATTCACAAAGTTTTACTCAACGACAAAACAATTTGCACATCGCTCCAAGCGGAGACATATAATGTTTCATACATTTAATCACGCTTTTATCCCTAATGAGGTAGGCAGAGCTTAAATGTTCTACACAAAGGTCGTTCTGCTACGTCCGACAAAGTTTTGAGGGTTAGTTAATATAGATTTTTAGGCATATTGCTGTACTGACAAGTTTACAGCCCACGCCTAAATTGCAATATACTGAAATCTTCGGATCCCTTAGCTGGTTTTTACAGCATGCCCGGGAGAAAATGCAGCTAGCACATTGTATGTTTTTCTGTCGTTCCCAGGCCATTATAATGTTATTCATTTAATATTTTTTTGTTTCAGAGAAAAACACTAGATTTAGCACTAGTGTCAATATACAGAGGAGGAGTAGAATTAGCTTCAGTCAGCCAGTATGCAGGTTCACCATACAACACAACAGACAGGTAAGTGATGTTTTTTATTTTCTTTTTGCTTTTCCCTAAACAGCAAGTAGGCTCTACAAGGGGCCACCTGGCTCGCAACCCTCTCACGTTTCATCGGTGCGTAAGATTGCCAGTGGCATAACAGACATCATCTGGGTGAGCTCGCTCCATTGTTGACTCTGTCACTGTCATCCGTAACCTTGTCTATAGTCAAGAGAAAATCTATTTCTAACTTTAAAAAAGCACGCATTTTTACGGTACCTATACCGGGTGTAAGGGACAGCGTCCCGCAAACTGATAGGGGTTGCTCAGTCACTAAGGCCCGTAATTATAACCAGTACTGACAGCTAGTTTGAGTTCGTATCAGAAACGGTATTTCAGTACAATGTGGCCTGTCAGATCCATACTTATTATTGCTCTCAACCTTGATATTGCTTTATAAATACGAGCCTGAACAATTTTCACCAGGATTTTTTTTCAAGAAGTAAAAAAAAATGCTTTCCATTAAAATTGTCTGATCGCAGTAGTATTTTTTTTTCTTTCACTTCCTGAAAGAATCTCCTGGTGAAAGTTGTTCAGTGTCGATGACTAGGCAACCCCTATCAGTTTTCGGGACGCTATCCCTTACATCCCGTATATCACTACACAGTGATCCTTAGGTATATAGAATCATACCAAGATGTTCATAGATCAAACATCAAACAAAACTTAATACTTTGCCTAACCATATTTACAAGGCATAATGTTTGTTTTCCCAACCATTATGTTCTTAGCTTCCAAGTTCGATTCCATTTGGTTATATAACTATAACTTAAGGGATAGCCATGTTCTAAAACTATCCATTTGATAACTCTAAGCAAAGAATAATAAGTAGTAATTTAACCTTTAAGCACATATAAAGTAGGTCTGTAAAAAACCACTTTGTTTACGTGTATGTAATTTCTATGCCGATATTATTTTACTTATGTGATCGAAAGCAATCAATAAAACTGCGGTAGCAATGCAATAGTTTCTGAATTTATTCGTTACAAACATACATACACACATACAAATCATAATATTGGTATAGATAGATAAAGAGAGCGGTAATGAAAATAATGCGACGGCGACGGTAATATTATTATCTGTTCTGAACTGCCTCCGTGGTCCAGCAGTCTGAGCCATGGGCTCTCGACCCGGAGGTCCCGGGTTCGATTCCCGGCGGGGGACATGATTTTGTGTTGTTGTTCCTAGTTTGGTTAGGACATTGCAGGCTGATCACCATTGTCCGAAAAGTAAGATGTTCCATGCTCTTTGATAGGTATGTAAATAGTCGGTCCTGCGCCTGATATCTTTCTGGCCATGTCAGTCAATCTGTCCCATCAGAATAAAAGATTGAAGGAATAGGGAGTGCATCTCTGTGTAGCGCAAACCCTTGGGCACTAAAAACTAGTCCTGCGCAGTTGGCCAATCTCTGGGAGATTGACCGCCATCACCGAAAATCCGTGAGAGGACTCGTAATTTCCTGTTCTAATATCTACAACTCGCTTTAGTTCTTATTCCTTAACCACCTTACTCTGACCTTTGGAGAATGCAACTTATTGAGAGTGCAAAACTTTCTTAAGGGAGGGTGTTACTAACAGCCAGCTGTGAAAATGGTTCGAGTTACCAGAGTTATCGGTTTTCCTAAGCATCTGTGGTCGCCACTATTGAAGTTTATCTAGAAACTTCCACATCTGACTAGGCTCTTAAGAAATAAAAACTGTTTCTTACAATTTCCTTTCAAAGTGCCTTGACTCGGAATGATACAAATAACTTTATAGTTATTGGAAAAGTTTCTTCAAATTGTCCAGTTAGAATTTCATGAGTTTGAAGCTGTGCGGGGTGGGTTGGTATTTTATTTTTTTAAGGGTGAGTTCAAAGTGTAAAGTTTGATCAACGACTACGAAAACCTCATCACAATACAAATAAACTGTAGCTATTTTTCTTGATCAAAGTTCTGTCAAAAATATGTTGTTTGTGATCCCTATGCGGCATTTGCTGACACACTTTGTCAAATAAAATTAGACCAATTTCTTTGTCCCAGTTCTAAATTTCACAACTTGCACCAACCAATAAAAGGTCCGAAGCAAGTCAAAGATTAGTGCAAAACTCAATTAAAACAAGAAAGTTTGAGAAGGATCGTGGACCGTGTAATTAAATTTTCTAGCAAAAGTACTGACTTCGCGTGATTGGGAGCTGGCTTGGCTCTTGGAGTACCGTACCGCTGATATGATGAAAACTTAAGGGAGTCTTCTTCTGTCGAGTGGGTTTCGAGTCGAACGACGCGATGAACCCAGCTAAGTAAGAGTTATTATACCGCCTAATAGCACAGCTAATATACAGGCCTCTAACATGCCTTGTGTGACGACCACTATCGCAAAGACAGCGACCGGGACCGACATCTTAACGTATTCTTCAAAGCACGGCTTTTTTCTTCCAGAAAATCAGGTGATTCAGACTGCATTGTCCTAACCAAACTGGGAAAAATCTCACAAAGTGTTAAATTGACAAATATCAACTTTGTGTTCCCTTGAAAATACCAACTTTGGGAATCGGGACTGCAAAAGTACTGACATGGCTTAATTGGTAGCTGCCTTGGTTCCAGTTCTTGAAGTACTGCTGATATGATGGTAACTTTAGGAAGTGCTAAATAGCTTTGTTATGTTGATTGTTAGTAAATTCTTTATATGCTTCAGCTAGTCTTATTGCAATGCTGTCGCAGTCAAGTGTACAGTCAACTTACTCTTTAGGGTACCAGAATCACTCCATCATACCCCAAGTTTTACCTCTATCTCACAGAATTGGCTGCCTAATCTAGGGGATTACACTAGGTTACTGGTTTTTACACAGAGCGACTGCCTCTGATCTGACTTCCGCAACCCAGAAGGGAAACTAAACCCAATCCTAGATTAGATCAGAGTTTTCAAGCCGCTAATGCTTAGCCTCTGACATGGCTTAACGACTAATTTACGGTATTAAATTAAATTAACTGGGACAAACGGCTTAACATGCCTTCCGAAGCACGGAAAAAGCGCCGAATAAACAACGACACATATGAAATTCGAAAACCGAAAACACACATACATTGGTAGGTCGAACTCGAACCACAACCTCCCGCTCAGGAGGCAGCGGCCTTATCTACTACACCATCGGGCTCTCAGGTGCCAGTGCCACTCTGAAAAATTGAATCCGAAGATGACAGGTTTTTAAAGGCTGTAGTGTCTACATCTATAGCTCCTCAACTCCGTTCTTTAAACAGCACCACTTTGTGATTTATTTCCGAGCTCGTTAGCATGCCTTATGAATGAATGTAAGAAGAATTTTGAAAGAATGATGCCTGTAAGCACTATTCCAATTTAAACAATAATATACGTATATAATATTTGTTTGTAATGTTTGTTGATGAATTGTTCTATTATATGTGTTTTCGTTTTTGTGTAACTTTGTAACGCTTTGGATTCACGTCTGTTATGTTACAATGTATACTGTTCAATAAATATGTTGCCGTCTGTCTTTACTAGTGATTTTCGTAAATCAATTTTGTTTTTGCTATTTCCAATAAGATGAAATTTTACAGTGCCTATACTAATTTAAAGGCCTACTGAAGTGACTTATCTAAAACTCGAATGACTTATTAAACTTTACCGATTCGGTGTAAAGCCATTCAAAACGACTTTATCTCTCTTTGTTTTGCAAAATTTATGTCCTTTGTTAAAATTTGCTCGTATCTGAAAATTTCCATTCAACAGGGGAATATTTTGTTCGTTTTATTATTATTTATTAATATTGTCTAGAAGATTATACAGATGTTACTTTGTATTTCTTGGAACAAATTTACTTTGTCCATATCATCATGATTTGTGGGGTAATTTTGAAATTGTTTTTCTCTTGATTCTAGCCGTAATTACGTAGTCAACAATCACAAAAACAGAGTTAAATATGACGCGAGGTTATCTATAAAAATAATTAAGGTAAACAGTAGAAAATTATAAGGTTGCATGGTAATTGATTATTATAATTTTGACTACACTTGAATTTTTATATCTTTCATTTACAAAATATTTTTTGTTTTGTTTTGGTCCTATCAAATTGTTTACCTATATCTCATAGAGAGATGATGACCTATGTCTAATCTAAATATTTTTTCTAGACAGGTGAACCTCAAAATCAGCTCACAACTAAGGGGCTGTTTCAACTGGAGCATGGCTCCATCACAGAGCGAGTTGGTGGTCTTTGCGCGCGTCTCCGACCCAATCGTGGACTTGGAGACAACTCCTCCTGACGGGTCCTGGCTGGAGGCCACAGCAGCCGCGATCCCTTGGAGTTTGGGTGTGGATATAGCCATCTGGAATGCTGTTGGTGAGTCTTTTCCGAAGTTTAACCCTTTGTGTGCTGGTGTCACAAACCTTATATAGGTGTCACAAACCTTATATAGGTCGTACAAAAAAGTCGCCTAGTGTCGGACAAAAAAAATTGAATAAACAAGTCCTAGAATTCATTTTGTAATCATGGAGTAAATACTAAACTCTGCTGTCGATGATTTACCTACTAGAAGTATTGCTTTAATTGCCATATAAAATTAGGCATCAGACTCGCGGTTTCACCAGACTCCAAAAGAAAGAACAAAAATAAAGAAAATCTAGCTCTCCAGCAATGTAACAATTCCATTCATAACCTGCTTTATTCTCCCAGTTTCAATATATGGACCTGGCAGTAAAACATTATTACAGAAATCACAATTCTTTGCTGCGACGACGTAAATAATAGTAAAACAAAAACTCGTCTCTATTAAAATATCAATTTTAGACCGCTCGTATTTTTTAAGCTGGCAATACTGATTGAAAATTATGACCACACTCGCGGTCTCCACTCCCTATCGCAGTTTTGCAGTTGGAAATTTTCCCAGGATAAACTTTTAATTCCATTTCAATGGAAAATTTTGTTCGTTTTGATCGTATTTGCGCTCAATAGGTTGGTGCGGTTATTTGTATTGAGATTATAGCTTCGGATGTAATTTAATAAAACTATATCGATATCGAGTCTATAATTTGTGGTGTATTTGTAACTGCCTCCGTGGTCTAGTGGTCAGTGCCAGGCTTACGATCTGAAGGTCCTGGATTCAGTACGAAGTTGATACTTGTAATTTTTTTCACTTTGTGTGGTTTTCCCCAGTTTGGTTAGGACATAGCAGGGTGAATCACCTGATTGTCTGAAAGAAAAAGGATTCCGTGCTTCGGAGGGCACGTTAAGACGTCGGGCCCGGTTGCTGTCTTCAATAGTGGTCGTTTCTCAAACCATGGCAGAGGCCTAATAGCTGTGCTACTAGGCGGTTCGAAAACTCTGACAACAGGGTTTATCGGGGTTCGACACGCGGATCCATTCGCTAAGAAGAAGTGGATGTAAAAATAACCGGTTGGTTTTCCGGGATTCAATTTTATTTATTTATCACAAATTCCCGACGTAGAGATGTGAAAGACATTATGTCTTTTTGTGATAAACCCTCCGGCTATCAATTGTCAATCCCCACTCAAATTAGTTAACGCTTTGAAAGACATCAAAAGCGAGCTATTTTCGGAGCCTTAAACATACGAAGTTGAATTTCAAATTCCACTACATTATTTCTTATTTGAAATGAGTTCATTCCAAACTAAGTCGATAATTAAGCCAAACAGCTTACCTAGAAGATATCTCTATAGTTACTTTGATTTTAAAAATATTACTCAAAGTAGACAAGACTTGCAAACATACAAATAATCACGCCTTTATCCTTTATTGGGTAGGCAGAGCTTAAACGACCCAAGCAAAGGTCGTTCCGCTACGTCTGACAAGGTTTTGAGGGTTATTCAATATATATTTATAGGTATATCTCTGTAGTGACAGGTTATCAGCCTATCGCCTAAATTGCAATATACACAAACCCTCAGATCCCTTAGCTGGTTTTTATAGCATGCCCGGGAAGAAATTCTGGCATATTCTATGTTTTTCTCTCGATCCCAGTCCAGCATGGAAGAAGGTCGAGGTCATTTATTTAAGATAGATCTGTAGCTTCCTACCTTGGAGTCCCTTAACTTACCAATGTAAGTTCACACTCTAACACAGAGTATTATTATACAGTTCAAGGATAGATAGATAAAGCGTTTTATTCATATATCTACAAAATACATGTACAGTTCGCAAATTTAAAAAGACACATACAATAAATCAAACAGATAAATCAAAGTAGTTTACACAATATGCACATGTGTGCTGCAGTGATGTGAAAGGACCAAGGCTCAGTGAATTTTACCCTAAGAGTTTTCCCAAAAGGCAACACTGATTTTCAGCCGTCACCCGTGATGAGTGACAAGCGGTTAAAAAAAACATGTTTATTAAATTATCGAGTTTCAGAACTTGTTTTACTTTTTAAATCGGTTTGAATTAAATTATTATCGCCTACGCTTGGAGGAAAATACTGCTAAATAAATGTACTTGGCACTTTCTTGATTATGAGAACAAATGGTTGCGTCATAACGATGTTTCAAACATACATATAATCACGCCTTTATTCCTAATGGGGTACGCATAGCGTTAACGACCTAAACAAAGGTCTTTCCGCCACGTCTGACAAAGTTTAAAGGGTTATTTAAAGTAGATCTGTAGGTAATTGCAGTAGTGACAGGTTGTCTAAAGTGCAATATACTGACACCCTCGGATCACTGGTTTTTAAAGCATGCTCGGGAGGAAATGTAGCTGGCACATTCTATGTACTTCTCCCACTCCCTCCAGCACGGAAGTAGACAAGATGGTTTTTATATGAATGTATTGAACATCTCGATGCTGGATTTCAGAAATCTAGTGGCGCCATCTCTGCGATTAAAGATGAATGTTTTTCTTACCAGGATGGGCAGGCTGGGGCGAATGGGGGCCTTGCAGTAAAACCTGTGGTGGTGGCCTGCAGACGAGGAGACGTTACTGCTCCAGAGCCAGCTGCGAAGGTTACGGAGAACAGGGCAGGGCCTGCAACTCTTTTGAATGTGCAGGTATACCTAGTTGTTTTATTTCACGACCGCCGTTTTGCCATACTTGTGTGTGTGTATAATGTTCCTTAACGCACATTGTATTAGTAAACCTGAAGTTACGCACACAAGGGCGCGTGTCTGTACGCACAACCACAGGTATGGCCGATCGGCAGTCGCAAGATAAAATACTATATTATGGTGACTGTTTTGTTATTCTTAGCTATAGATTTACCATAATCTTGGATATTTTTTAGAACCGAAACAAAAAGATTCGAACCAGCTTCTACCTATTTTTTTTTATGTCAGAAGAAAATACTTTTTATAAATAAAGAATCTGAAATTTATTAAAGATTTATTAAGCGCATTTCGCATTTTATTTTTACGCGAACTCAAATTCTGAAAGTAACACGTGTCTAGAGCAAAACAATACAGCACGGTTAAAGCGTTTCATTGAAGATAAATAAAATTGAAATCCAACAATGGAAAAGCATATTCAGAAGACAGTATTTTATCAATTTGATTTGCATAACCCGCATGGCCAACTACGTCATTTTTAAATTCGTTCGTAACAAGATAAAATATTTAAGAATGAAAATTCGAAATTGAATTTCTTAAAATCTTGGCATCATATTTCAGTATCTGCACCGAACATGAATATTGTATTACATATTGCAAGATCTAAGAGATCAATATTGGACCATTCCACTGCATTCTCAATTTGTCGGAACTTTTGAAGCTGAAGTTTTATCCAGCTATGTTCAATCTTTTGAAGATGTTTGGATGTTTGTCAGAATGTCAATAGTACGTTCTTTCCTGACATTGCAACAAACGTTCTCTGTTTGAAACTCTAGAATAACAACTTCGGATATTTTAATTGAGATTTGCACCCACAGAGATAGATTTGTTTCCAAATCGTCATATCATCGAAATAGTCATATTAGTTTAAATGTACATACGCATATTGTTTTTTTAGTCTTAAGTTAACTGTATATAATTCTTTGTAAATGGTAATTAATAAAATAATTTATATTATTTATATTAATAAAATATGTTATGTCATATCAACTACTGTTAGAAATTAACCAATTTATCCAGAACCATCGTTGAAAAAATACCTCTCTCTACTCCGTGATAAATACATGCGTGTCTTAATATCCCATTTCCACAAGGGAATTACACAAGGATAGAGCCGCGAGCACTCTCTATCCACGAGTTCTCTTTAAGCTGAAACTTAATTAAGGAGGATGTCATGTTCAAAAATAATTAATCAAAATGTCAGTTAAACAGCCGTGATTGACATAATACCGACTGTCAACTAAATATTATGTATGATGTTGATGTGTAGAATTCGGAATTACCTACAACATGGGTCATGTTACGTCATATTTGTATTGAATACCTACATAAGTAAATGGGGACACGAACACGAACTTGGCTTACGTTAAGTTTTTTTTCTTTCAATTTATTACGAACGTCGCTTGGCATATTTTTACAATATATTTTTGTTGGGATTTGATTTTCTGTGCTACGATTTCCAAAGCAAACGCCTAAACAAAAGATGACAATATAGTTTTTTTATTATTAAAAAAATATCCTTGAAGACCTAGTTAGACCTAATTTTTGTTTTTTTTTCAACAGGAACCATAAATCCCTTAGCACCAGGTGCCAGAAGGAATTTCCATCCTGCCCAAGCGAGATGGGGGGCGGTCGCGGATAGACCCAACGCATTCAGCCTCAAACCCAACTCTTACATCTGGATAGCGTCTTCTGAGCTCTTCACAGCTGGGAAAACATTCCCGAGGGAATTCACGCTATTCATCTCATTAAGGCTACGACCTGAGGTATGTATCAATAGTAAAATGGTAATATAAGTTTTAAAATCAACTCCTTCATCTGGATAGCGTTTTCAGAGCTCTTCACAGCAAGGAAAACATTCCCGAGAGAATTCATGCTGTTCATCTCACTAAGGCTACGACCTGAGGTATGTATCAATAATAAAATTGTTCTCTTTTTAAATAACTAGGTACTGTCAGCTTTAAAATGGACTCCTACGTTTGGATACCGTATTCCAAGCTCTTCACAGCTGGGATGAAATTTCCGAGGGAATTCACGCTATTCATCTGATTAAAGCATCAGACCGAGGTATGCATCGTAAGAAAAAAAATCTTCTGAAATACCTATTGGTCCTAGGTTACTTAGCCTCAAATTCAACTCCTACATCTGCGTCTTCTGAGCTCTTCACAGCTGGAAAAACATTCCCGATGTTCATCTCATTAAGGCTACAGCCCGAGGTATGTATCAGTAAGAAAATAATTTTCTTCTGAAACGCCTATTGGTCCTAGGTTACTTAGCCTCAAATCCAACTCTTACAACTTAATAGCGTCTTTCAAGCTCTTCACAGCTGGAAAGACAATTCCAAATAATTCACGATATTCATCTCATTAAGGCTTCGGCCCGAAGGATGTATCAATAACAATATTACGCTTTTTTCTGTAACACCTATCCACATACACATCCTCAAACCATCTCAAACTCAACACAGCTGGAAAACCCAAGGCTTTTCAAGAAGTCTAAGTCACAGAGGCGCATATCAAAATGTGGCCTAAATATTTTATTTTAATCCAAAATACCAACTCATCAAATTGTGAAACTTTTTAGGCGTATCTAGAAAACAAATTGTTGTTCATGAAGCATCGTTACTTCGTTACTTCCATGCTGGCCTGGGAGCGAGAGAAAAACATAGAATGTGCCAGCTGCATATCGTTCCGGGCATACTGTCAAAACCGATACTGTCAGATCCGAGGGTTTCAGTGTATTGTAATTTAGGCGAATGACTGACAACCTGTCATTACAGCAATATACCCTCAAAACTTTGTCAGACGTACCGGAACGACCTTTGTTTAGGTCGTTCCGCTACGTCTGACAAAGGCGTGATTATAAATATGTATGAAATATCGTTGTAACGCAACCATTCGTTCTCATAATCAAGAAAATGCCAAGTACATTTATTTAGCAATATTTTCCTCCAAGCGTAGGCGATAATAATTCAAATCGCGTTCCGCCGAAACACTTTCTGTACTCACTCCGTCTCGAAATGAAAAGATTACTACGAAGGTTCATCCAGCATACTAGCGCGACTATATCATAGTAATGTAGCGATTCAAACAGTAAAAAAAGTGCTGAAACTCAATAATATAATGAACATGTTGTCTTTGAACTGGATAAAAATACTCTGTGTTAGAGTGTGAACTTATATTGGTAAATTGAAATGATCAACTTTCCGAAAGGAACATAGGCCCGTCAGAAATGTAATTTTAGTACAATATGGCCTGTCAAATCCATACTTAATATTACTTTCAATCTTATACTATATTTTTATAAATACGAGCCATAGATCGAAATATGAAAAGAAAAATATCCCTCCTATACAAAATGATTCCCATATGACTGAGCAAGGTAGTGTATGGATGCCCTTCTGCTAAGGATAGCATACGATTTGTAGTTAGTTGAAACTGTGGCAAATAGCTGAACACCTGGCTCAGTGGTGGCTTAACAGAGACCTGTGACCGGCTATGTCGAAGTGGCGCTAGTGTTCTGATCAAATCTTCTGAAAGTTGTTCATTCTTTAACAGCTTGAGCGACTTATAGGTACTTTAATCAAGGTCATGGAAACGTACGCTTCGAAGTTTTGAACAATACTCAACAAAATAAAGGTTCTATTGAGAATAATAGAAGTTTCAAAAGTACATTTTTATTAAAAAGTGAAATGCTTAAAATGAGTAATTAAAGATACATAAATACGTATAATCACGCTTTTATCCCTAATAGGGTAGGCAGAGCGTAAACGACCTAAACAGTACTCGTTCCGCCACGTCTGACAAAGTTTTTATGGTTATTTAAGATAGATTTGTAGGTATTTTGCTGTAGTGACAGGTGGTTTGCAGAAATCCTCAGATTCCTTAGCTGGTTTTTACAACATGCCTGGGGGGAAATTCATCTGGGACATTCCATGTTTTCCTCTCGCTCCCAGTCCAGCCTTAAAGAGAAAAGAAAATAAATTAAATATTTAGATAATAAATAAAACAAGTAAACGATTCAGAGCTTTGTACTAAAATGACTTTATACAATTTACACCGATTCACTTGAGTATTATTAAAGGTATTAGGTATTTTTACAACTAAACCCACAAAGAAAAGTTACGAAAACAAGAATAGGCACCTAAAAAAATATTTTACACGCGATACGAAAAAAAATAACAATAAATCAAAGTAAGTAAGTAATCCTTGTCATTCTTTCTAAAAGGCACTCCAATTATTTACAACTAGCGACCCGCCCTGGCTTCGCACGGAAATTATCAGTGTTTCTCTACTATATTATGCATGTATTATACGTATAAACCTTTCTCTTGAATCACTCTATCCATTAAAAGAAACCACATCAAAATCCGTTGCGTAGTTTTAAAGATCTAAGCATACATGGGGATATAGGGACAGAGAAAGCGACTTTGTTTTATACTATGTAGTGATACCTATTTCTGAAATAAACTGTTTTCTTTTCATTTATAGTTGTCTCAAAACCCATTCAAGTCTATTTGTACAGATTTACTTATAAAGATTATATATTTTTTATTCGATACATACATACTATCACGCCTGTATCCCCAATGGGGTAGGCAGAGCGTCAATGACCCAGCAAAAGGCCGTTCCGCCACTTCTTACAAAGTTTTGAAGGTCCTCCAAGACAGATTTGCAGGTATATTGCTGTAGTCAGCCCATCGCCTAAATTGCAATATACTGAAACCCTCGAATCACTTAGCTGTTTTTTACAGCATTCCCGGGTGGATATGCATCTGGAACATTCTATGTTATTCTTTCGCTCCCAGTTCAGCATATTCGATATCCAGTTTAATTGATACGACCGTAATATCCCGACACAAAAGGGTAGCGATAAATGGGTCGCCATTTTCTTCGCCCATGCACACCAGAAGTGGGTTTAAAAACTCTGACACCAGGGTTCATCAGATCGGTCGTCAACTTGACATCTGTCTTGATAGTTGTTAAAGAATTACAATGTCATCAATCACACTCGATAAAATAAGATAACTTATCACTATCACCATTTTTATTTTTGTTTATAAAACTTGTAATGTATTTGTGTGCACTATCACAGTAGGTAAATTTTATTGGATTTAGGCGAGCCATTTTTGAGAGCTGATGATATCGCCTCGGTGGCGCAGTAGGCAGCGCGTAAGTCTCATAATCTTAAGGTCGTGAGTTCGATCCTCACCCGGGGCATATCTTTTGTTGTGTTTATATGTTGGTAAATAGGCACACCAAAAATATATATTTACTCTTCCTTACTGGACTGGCAGCGAAAAAAAGAAACAAAGAATGTGCCAGCTGTATTTTCTCCTGGGCGTTCTGTAAAAACCAGCTGAGGGATTTCTGTATATTGCAATTATATTTTTAGGCGATAGACTGACAACGTGTCACTGCAGCTATATACCTACAAATCTATTTTATAATATAATCTATTATATAATCTATTTAATAATAAAAATAGAACCCTCAAAACTTAGTCAGACGTGGCGAAACGAACTTTGTTTAGGTTGTTCAAGCTTTGTCTACCCCATAAAAGATAAAGGCGTGCTTATGTGTATGTATCTATGTACACAAAAAAAAAATCAACGAAAAAATAAACAACAATGAATCAAAGTAACAAAGTAATCCTTGTCATTATTTCTAAAAGCACTAGCATCAATCGAGGAACCACATCTACAGACATGGGGTTCGCACTCTAAAGTGTGCGAACCCCATGTCTGTAGACCTAGCCTTACACCCACAGCAATCCGCAACGAGTTGTCATCTAGTAGGGTACCTATTTGTGGCACTACCAGTGCGTGTAACCAAGCCCCAGACTCTCGACATGAAGCCGCCTTTAGACGAGCTGTATCTGCCCCAGAAGTTGTGTTGATGTTTCAATAAGCCTGGTGATGACTGACTCAGCACATAGGTCATCCCACTTTCGTTGAATCTCCGGCTTACTAGGGGAAGATATATTTGGACAAGTAGCAGTCCAGGCCGTAAAAGTTTCATTTACAAATGAAACGCTGAAATTGACACCTCTAAAAGAAAGAATGTGAACGACAAGTTTCTGCAGTCCATTTGCAGAAGCCAATAAAGCTGATGGCCCGGTATCCTGCACTCGTCTCACCCCTATACCACCATGTCGAACTGGCAAACTAGCTTGTTTCCAATCCTGATCACTCAAGCTGACGTTCAGGACTTCCTCTAGTGAGCTTTTAAATATGTTATCGATTGCCAAAACTTCATGCAGGAAATGCCATGTTGGACATGACCTGATGGAATAGGTTAGTTTTGGTAGGGATAAGCAGTTTCTAAGAAGCACTAGTGCTGTGTGTACAGAAAGATGTTTCAGATCCTCGTTCGCTTTAGATATTAAGACCCGCTTGTTATTTGTTTCATACAACCGGTACAGCATCGGGAAAAATTGGAGCACCCAGTAAATCGAACTCATGCCAATCCAAGTACATTATGCCTTGAATAACACGATTTTAAATTGTAAGAACAGCAAGCAATGTAAATATTTACTTAAAAAGCACTTTATAAGTACCTACAAAACCGACGTTACAGAACATAGTTAATTTAATATCTCCTTCACAGCGACTATCACCTACTACAAATAAACCCAATGTCGGTTTTACCGTATATTAAGGTTATCATAAACAAACTGTATTACTTTGTTTCTGGAAAAATTTCACTAACTGTTCCGCCAAGGATGCCATCGTCAAGGTACCATATGTTTAACGGCGAGCGCAATTTATGGATCAAGACATTCATAACCAAGCTAAATAGAAGTGGACCCAGGGGGTCGCTCTGTTGGGCACCAACCTCAGATTTTATAGAAGATCCACCATACAAGAGATTAGTGGGTGCTGAGTAACACTGGTGGAGGAAAGGATAAACTGCTGGAATATGCTTTAGAATTTCTGTAAGAATGGAATCTCTCTCAACAGTGTTGAAAGCATTTTTTATACCTAACTTTAAGATCACGTTTCCCCCGTTACCATGGTCCGTTGCGAAAGCCCGTGTGGCATGTATTGCCGCATCACAGCTCAAGGTGGTACCGAATCCCAATTGGTGTGGCTGAAGGTAAGAAGCCATTTGCTCCTTCACTGCCCGGTAACCCAGCTTAGCCACTAGATGACAAATTGTGTTGCCGATAACTATGGGACGGAATCCACCATCCTTTTTGTTGAGGGCACACAAGGAAGCTTCGTATAAGTAGGGACACAATATTGGATTCAACCTACCCGCCAGCAAAAAGTTACACAGGTATGTCAACTTGTCCAACAAGCGAGCCCCGGCATCTCCTGCAGATGGTGAAGTCAGTTATTTTAAATGTTGTGGCCGAAGACCGTTCGATTTGTCTAGATTTACTTATACTACTTATTAAGATTATATATTTTTTTATTCGATTCGATCATAATATCCCAACACAAAAAAGGGTAGCGATAAATCGGGCGCCATGGGGTTAATGGGGTTAAAAACTCTGACACCATGGTTCATCAGATCGTTCATCAACTTGACATCTGACTTAACATATATATATAACACTACATACATACATTATAACACTCGATAAAACAACATAACCCTTCCTTGGCAGTCAGGTAATAAGATAACTATTACTATCAACATTTTTATTTTTGTTTACATAACTAGTAATGTATTTTTGTGCACTATCGCAATTTATAGGAGATAGGCGAGCCATTTTTGAGAGCTGATAATATCGCCTCGGTGGCGCAGTAGGCAGCGCGTAAGTCTCATAATCTTAAGGTCGTGAGTTCGATCCTCACCCGGGGCATTCTTTTTGTAGTGTTTATGTGACCAGATAACATTGTAATATTTCTATGCAGTATTCTATGTATGATGCAATTTCTTTTATCAAACAATATTAAAGCAACAGGAACTTTGTAATAAAAACTGTACATCATAATTATTTTGAGTATCGCTTACCTAACTAGGTATTACTTTTGACATAAAATAAAATATTATAATGTATTTAGGTATCTATACTAATATTATAAAGAGGAAAGATTTGTATTTATGTAAGTTTGTAACGAATATACTCAAAAACAACTGGACTAATTTCCAAAATTATTTGACCGTTAGAAAGCTACATTCACCCTGAGTAATATAAGTAACCATTTCCACAAGAAAACTTATTTAGCAGCAGGTGACACCCCCAGAAAATTAGTTATTAATATTTATACAATCATTATTCACCAACTCAACATTTTCACAGAGTGGAGGCTACGGTCAAGGAACCTTGTTTTCCCTTCGGTCCCGAAGACGCACAGGTTCCTTCCTCTCCCTGGAGCTGGCTGGCAGAGGAGCAGCCAGGCTGGTACACGCGGGGGGAGGGTCTTCCAGGTCCATCTACCTGGCTGTACCACTGTATGATTTCCGTTGGCATCACATTGCTATAAGGTAAGATATTAGGCTATTCGGCATTCTAAATAACAGATCTTGTAATACATATGCTTTTAAAAAAAACAAGAATAATACAATTTTTTATTAAAAAAAAGAACGATGTGTATTATATTTTTTTAATTGTTTTTTCTAAAGTTTCCTACCACTCTTGGAATTTGCACTTTTGTCATTGCAGGAAGAAATTCATTGCTTTAGAAGTCGAAAAGAAAGCTATATATTGTCGAGTAAATTATTCAACCTTGCGATTCCTCCATAATATTTCGACATTTTAAATTTGCATGGCGACTTTGCAGGCGCATATTTCATTAATTCATTCCTTTTTGTTAAATTTTCTCCTTCAGCCTTTAAAAAACAAATTTTGTGAACTTAAAAACACCTAATCCATAGCAACTAATGACTTTGTGTAGCGGCAATTATTGTCGTTTGTGGAAATTGCCGGCCGCTACGAACTTGAATACCGAAAGAGTGAAATATATGTTTTTTTTTTGTTGTAATAATGGAGCTATTTCCGGGCAAGTGGGAGAAAGCTCATTTAATGCTGGTGAAACAGCGGGCGGATAGCTATTACCTGTATAAATATAGGAGGTTATGGTGTGATGTTTTTCGAAAATACCACCATGATTTTGATGATGATACAGAATCAGGTCACAAACACCGTAATCAAATACCAGAAATCCCTTGCATTACTGTCTGTACATCGTAACAAGACAAGATTATTATTACGCAATGTAAGCCGCCTTCAAATTCATTAAGGCCGCATTGAGGCATGTTTAAGTGTATGTGCGTTCCACAATGACGGTGTAAGGGCCCTTAAATGAGCGTTTAGGGAGCATGCTTGAAATTCCCTTAAGAAATATCTCGCATGACAAGGTTGTCTTTTGTAGTCTAAAATAGATATAGTGGTTCAAAGTCTCAAAGTTTGCGAGATGTAGTACAATCGTTAGGAACGTAAATTGAAAATTAAACAGATCTTAGTTTGTCAATAGTACTCAATAACTACGAATAGCCTTGGTACAGCTTTTCCAAGTTAACTACAGTCAGTAAAGAGTATCTGGGCAAGCCCGCTCGAAATGGATAAGATTATTTCAGGAAAATATTTATGGATTTTCGTAAATTATGGATCTTGCACAATTGATAAATTGCAACAAATATACGAAATTTCATGAAAATCCATGAATAATTTCCTGAAATAATCTCATACGTTTCGAGAGGGCCTGCCCAGGAATCGCCTTTGCTAACTGTACCTATCTATATTGACACAATAAAATTTACGTCATACCTAATAAGGTAAATATTATTTATTTATTTACTGTTTATTGTACACAAGTAACATGAGAAAGAGAATACACAAGGAATAACGACGCAACAGGTACAGCTTATTTCTACTAAGATATTTCTTCGAGCTTACCTACGGAAGTGAGACTTAAAATGAGAGGCAAATTAGGATATAAGTTTAGTAGGCAAAATAAAAACTTACCCAATGATTCAAAGAAATACAAATAAAGGAAGATAGGGTCATTGCAACCAGGTCCATTGTACATTATAGTAATCTATCTTGGTGTGGGACCTTAAGTAAGATATAATAATGTCCAGTAGTGGAATGCATCATGTCGCTATAGGTGATTTGGCTACAAAATTAAATTCAAATAATAATAAGTACACACATACATACATATTATGACGCCTTTATCCCTAATGGGGGAGGGAGAGTTCCGCCACGTCTGACAAAGTTTTGAGGGTTATTTAAGATAGATTTGTAGGTATATTGCTGTAGTGACAGGTTGTCAGCCCTTTGCCTAAATTACAAAATAATGAATCCCTCGAACCCCTTAGCTGGATTTTACAGCATGCCCAGGAGGAAATGCAGCTGACACATTCTATGTTTTTCTTTCGCTCCCAGGTCAGCATGAAAGAAAATAAAATAATAATATCTTTGATAGAATCTTTGATTTAATTAGTTCATTTTAATTCAAAGATCTGTAACATAAGATTAGAGTATACATGAATGCTCAGAAAAGGCACAAGATAAAAAAAAGCAAATAGTAGTACAAATAGGTGACCTTATTGCTAAGCAGCAATTTCTTCCAGGCACCCTTAGGGCACAGGGAAATAAAAGTTGAACTAGATCTTTGCTTCACATATCTTTGATACCTTTTTCAGACTTTAATCTTTTTTTTTGTCTGAACAGTGTTCATGACGACAATACAGTCCGCGCATATGTCGACTGTCGCTGGCTTCGAACTGACGTCCTCGAGAAAGATGCCCTTGACACACCCAGAGATGCCGATCTTATCATTGGCTACCTTTTCTCGGTAAGTTTCAATATCAATACTTTACAGTATTATAAATGTGAAAGTAACTCTGTCTGTCTGTATGTCCGTCGAGCTTTCCGTTCGTCGGGCTTTCTGTACGTCTGTCTGTTTGTTGCTCTTTCACGCCAAAATGGCTAAACCGATTTTAATTAAATTTGGCAGGACGGTAGCTGGTAACCTTTAAATGGATATAGCTACTGTTTACTGCGTAAAACTATCTAATTCCCACAGGAATGTTTTCAAACGGTATTTCGATAAGGACGAAATTTGATAAACAGATTGACTATGACTGGTAATAGCAATTGGAAAACTTTTACAGCGGGAAAATATTTGAATCCCAGGGGAAATCACATATAGCCGCGGGTGAAACTGCGGGGCGGAAAGCTAGTAGTGAATATTTGTAGAGGCTTAGACCTCAACGTTTCGACTTAGTACGTAGGTCTTTGTCAGGAGCACACATGATACACCAGAGCTTCTGTCAACAACACTTTTAGAGCAACAGGGTGGTGAAGGCTTGGAAACAATTGCCAGAAGACGTTGTAAATGCAAAAAATTATAACTAACAAGAAAACCAACAATGGATAACTGGATACTGGCAACTAACAGTTGTGTCAACTGCCTGCCTGCTAATAAATAATAATAATAAATGCGCGGCCTGTTTCTTGTCGGCGTGGGAATAGCAAGTCGTAAAACATCACATCTGATCTTGATGTATAATGGTGTGTTAAGGTGATTCCTCCCGGAAAATTGTTGTTTTTAAGAGCTTATTTCTCCTAAACGAATCGTTGGAAAATTTTCAAGAAATTTACATCTAAGAAATTAGTTCATGGCTTGCAATTGCATTATTTTAAAAAAATCTAGTTCATAAGTACGCTATGCTAAAGAGTATGCGTATGCTAAAAACTGGAAGTGAAGCTGTTTTTATCGGTATATTTGATATTCCTTCTAAACTATTAATTATTATAAGGAACGGTTTAAGGTTTTTTCGGAAAATTATCCATCATTATCTTTTTTTTTATTAGAATTTTATTACAATAAATGACCCTTATACAATCTATAAGACATCGCTAAACCCGTAATAGGTTTGTCTCGATGACTATCCGCATAATAATATTACAGATTATCGTAGTTAGTATAAGTAATAACAGTAAGTAGTATCTTATTATTAATTAATTTAGACTTAATATCTAAAACTCAACATAGTATAGTTTTTATGGAATAAGCATTTTTGTGCGTTTTCACGTCGTAGCGCGCGCTGATTTGGACGATATTCTAAGGCATTACGGGCGATGGTTGCATATCTAGAAATCAACCTGCTCATCTGCCGGCAGGATACACCTTAACTTCGTGCTGCAGATGGAGATGATCGTAGGTATATCGTCGAAACGTGAAGACCTAAATTAGCATCAGTTTAACAAATCAAATAAGCCGCTACAAATAATCACACACGAAGAGATATTTAGTGAATAAGTATTTCCTTAGTACTGTAGATCGATTAGCTGATAGTTATTCAGTTTTTTAACTGAGCAACCCCTATCAGTCTGCAGGACGCCATCCCTTACACCCGGTATTTTCTATCATTAATTTGACGTAATTTGATATCGGTATTTTTATATAAAATACGAGTTTATGGCACACGTTCGCACAAAGCGGTATGCTTCTACATTTTTAATGCGAACGGCCAAAGTGTGGAACTCCCTGCCTGCGGATCTATTTCCGTAACGTTATAACCTGGGTCTTTTCAATGCGAGAGTGAACAGGCATTTTCTAGGCAATCATGCTCCATCATAGTCTACATCATCACTTACCATCACGTGAGATGGCGGACAAATGATTGCCTATCAAATATAAAAAAAAAAAAAAAACACGTACTACCAATTAATGTAATCCAATTTGCTCCTGATATTAATTTATAAAAATACTTTATTGTACATAAATAACATAGTATTTTATATTGATTAAAAGTTTTGTAAGCCTATACATATACGAAAATTCGTGGAACATATCGTAATATTTTAACCCCGAACCAGACGATAGGTAGTCTTTTCTTTCTTTTCTAAGAAACTTTACCAATGTATTTTATATATATCAGACCAATAGAATGATAAGAATCAACCTCGTTTTCTACGTAAACACCAGAGAGGGATGAAATTATTGAAAAAAGAAATATAGGTACTTATATGAAAAAGACCTAAGTAAATATTTGGACTGTCCCTTTTTTACGGTGCGAGAATTTATTTAATAAACCTTCTTGTTGTCAGAACCAATGGTCCTAAGACGCTTCAAATCAAGTGGAAAAGTTATAAAGTTACAAATTGTCACTAAATATCTCTTCGTGTGTGATTATTTGTAGCGGCTTATTTGTTTTTGTTGAACGGATGCTAATTTAGATCTCCACGTTTCGACCATATATACCTACGATCATCTGCATCTGCAGCACGAAGTTAAGGTGTATCCTGCCGGCAGATAAGCAGGTAGATTTCAAGTATAAATATGCAACCATCATCATCTCCCTAGCCTTATCCCGTATCTCACGGGGTCGGCTACCTAATCTAGGGGATTGAACGAGGGTACTGGTTTTTACACAGAGCGACTGCCATCTGACCTCCGCGACCCAGAAGGGAAACCAGACCCAATCCTAGATTAGGTCAGAGTTTTCAAGCCGCCAATGCTTAGCACTGGCCCCTGACATGACTTAACGACTAATATCTATGGTATTAAACGATATTAACCGGGACCAACGGCTTAACGTGCCTTCCGAAGCACGGAAAAAGCGCCGAATATTAATATTTCAAGATATGCAACCATCACCCGTAATGCCTGAGAATATCGTTCAAATTCGCGCGCGCTACGGCGTGGCGGTTACGTCCGTGGCCGCATCAAAAATGTGCGAAAAACGCACAAACATGCTAATTCCATAGAATTTACAAGTTGGATTAAAAAAGACTGGGTATGTTGAGTTAAAACTCTAAAGATAATCGCGGATAATTTTCCGAAAGAACCGTGAAACCGTTCCTTATAATAATTAATAGTTTTGAAGGAATATCAAATTTACTGATAAAAACAGCTTTATTTCATGTTTTTTTTAGCATACTTATTTATGAAATAGAATATTTTTAAATGATCAATTGCAAGCCACAAACTTAATTTCTTGATGTGTATTTTTTTTTTAATTTATCTATGATTAGTTTATGAGATAAAGCTCTGAGTGAGAAATAAGCTCTTAAAAAAATCCATTTGCCGGGAGGAATCACCTTAACACACCATCACACATCAAGATTAGATGTGATCTTGTAAAACTTGCTATTCCCACGCCGACAAGAAACAGGCGGCGCTATTATTATTATTTATTAGCAGGCAGGCAGTTGAGACGACTGTTAGTTGCCTGTATCCAGTTATCCATTGTTGGTTTTGTTGTTAGTTATAAATTTGACTTGAAATGACACGACCACGCTTTGAAAATTTGACCTTAAATTGAGAATTTTCGATTGGCAAAATATGTAAACTTTTTCAAGACGATTGCTCTGAATAATTTGTGATTATGGACAGGACAGAATCTAATAATTTGACTATTGGTCAAAACCCGGACTTGGAAAAAATGCCAGATTTTTCATCTAAACCCTTATTTTGACGAAATCCTAGAGGTTTCTCTGCATTACGACAAGTATTTGGTCAAAGTCCGGGTTTCGATCAAAATCCTAGTTTTTTGATCAATACCCTGATTTCATTATAATCCTTTGACATACATACTAATTGATTTAAGTGTACTTAGACTAATTTTATTTTTAATCCATCCCTTTTTCTAACAGGGCGATCTGGAGCAACTAGTCTTGGTACCAAAGGCCGGTCAGGCGCAGAAGCAGTGTTCCAGTCAAATCAATGGCATCTCAACACCCTACATCACTTCACTATGAGAGATACGTAATTATCAAGATTATTTTCGGTAAGAATTATTGATACTTCGTGCTGTACCCTCTGGCTGTATATATAAAATGTCACGTTCTTAATAGGTCGAAAGATTATAATTGATTGAGAAGAAGTTTAAATCAACAAAAAATATGTATTTTAGGAGGGATCTACGTGCAACATCAAAAATTTTAGTTTCTTAATTTTTCTACAGAGTTAACATTTGGAGTCGATTTGTAACTAACTGCCTATGTTTTTTTTTAAAACTAAGTTTTGTAAATAGTATAGGTACTTATAATGTGAAATAGAATGTACCTAGAAACTATTGTTATGTTTTTTTTAAAATCTTTTCTTAATAGTAAAATCAGACGCATTTGTGTTTCTATTAGATTAATAAGTTTAAAGAACAAAGAAATAGATTATTATCAATTTCTTTATTATTTGTATCAATATCCTTAAAAGATAAGAATAAAATATATATTTGAAAAATACACGTCTGTCTAAACTTAAACATTTACCAGCTTATGGTTCCATTTTCAATTTAACCAGAACCTCCATTTTCTAAATTCGGAAGGCTATCTGGCAAATTGAATTTTTACTGAGAACCAACTTCTACTAAGTATTTATTACATAAAGAGTGGTTTTCGTTGCTTTTATTATATTTAATTGACTTAGAGTAACATGTATTGATATTTTAAATAAATGTTAACAAAATATGCTATTTTTAGTATTTTTTTCTTCACTAAAAATAAAATAATTAAATTGTATTTTAAAGTTGTGTCTTATACGATATGAACGCATCATTTTAATGACCTTTGCTGATTTATCACTGAGTTATTTGAATCATGGGAATAAAGAGAGTAGTTTGACAATGGGGTCAATTCTAGATACAACTGCTTAAAACAAAAAAAATATTTATATGTCACTTTCAAAATAACTAAACTTTAAAAGGACAGGTGATTTATAGTCTATGGATTTACACCTGTTCCGCTAGATTTCGCATTAGCACGTTTCCCCAGTATTTCTGTCAATTTTATCCGCCATATCATATGACGGCGGATAAATATGATATATAAATAACGCTTAAAACCTCCGACTATAGATCAAAAACCAGAGTGAATCGATCTCCAGTCCTTTTCCAATGTTTTTCAGTCTGAAAGTGACAGATAGATTTTAATTTTAGGTTTAGCCGGTTGAATCTAGAATTAAGCCCTTTGCGTGTGAAACACCTTAGTAGTTGTTGGCCTAGAAGTGTGATAATGATATTTTTTGTACAGGCAGTGCCTAGAAAATGCAACGGCACATCAATGATGTTTCGACTCTGATTGTAGTAGTGACAAAATACAGATCTGATTTGTTTTTATGTTCAGCAGGATCATGATTAAATCGGGGTTTTGATCAAATAACTAGGATTTATATCAAAACTGAACAAAAATCCTAATATACTAATTTCAATAATCTTTTGTTAAAAAAACTCGATTACTCCGGACAGCATCCTAGACATTTCTCTGGATTATGAACAGTATTTTTCAAACACCTATTGAACAAAATCCTAGTTTTTTATCCTGCGACACATATAATAATGACTCGTACCGCGTTTTTAATTCATATAAACTAACACTTCAGCATGCACCTACACATCTAAGGCTCGTATTTATAAAGCGAACTCAAGATTGAAAGCATTATTAAGTATGGATTTGACAGGCTTTATTGTACTGAAATGACATTTCTGATACGAACTCAAACTAGCTGTCAGTCTCAAGTGCTGTTTACCAATACGGGCCTTAATTGACTAACACAGTCAAAATCAGAACCTCGTTGTAAAGAACGAACTTTAGTAAAACTTGCACAAAATGTGCATATTTTTTGTAACTTTCCATCTCCTAATGTGAACTTTTCTAACAAGTATAGAACTTACTGTTTCAACAACTTGTATATCTGATTTATGTATGACATGTAAATACTTATAAAACAATTAAATAGCGAAAATGTGTGGAAAAAGAACGATACCAAAAATATAATTAAGTAGGTATATGTATTAGGTAAATGGTAACGCATACAATAAAACTAAGTACATAACACTTAAATATAGACTTCAGTATTTAAAATAGTATTTCTTACAAAGTAGCAGATCTTAATATAGAAAGTGTGATCTTGATAAAAAAAAACTGTAAACTTAATATTAAATATACTGTGTTTTACTTTAAAAGTGATTCAAAATTAAGTTTCTAGTCGATTATAATAATATGTATGTTAATTTATAATTGCAATGTTCATAATTCTTTGATATATTTTGTGAGTAAGATGTTATTACTATCGTTGTTTATATTTCTCGTGAATAAGTAAATAAATGAATATTATATTACTTTTTTTTATTTTTTGGCTCCTAAAATTAATACCTATACATGTTAACTAAAATCTTAGTAGTTTTAGCCGATGGCATCTAGAATCGAACCCACTATACGTCTTTTTTATTTAAGTAATAAAAACACAAAAAATATTCTCCGCGGCGGGGAATCGAACCCCGGTCTCCCGCGTGACAGGCGGGGATACTTACCACTATACTACCGCGGATTGTGTCTATGTTGCTGAAATAACGATTCTAGTTTTGTAAACAAAAAAGATATATTTGGCGTAGGTCGTAACTAGGTTACTATATAAATTGAACTAAAAAACTGAACATCAAAATTTATCTTTCAAAAATGAGTTACGCATTTCGCACTTCTCAATAAAGGTAGAGTAACATGACGCTAAAGAGTCATCTTCTTTTAAGCGAGTAGATTCTCAAGTCGAAAAATGACTCGAAGAACCCTGGTGTCAGAGTTTTCAAACAGCTATTAGGCCTCTGACATGGTTTGAGTAACGAACACTATCAAACACAGCGACTGGTACCGACGGCTTGACGTACCCTTATGTAGCCCGCAATTTAGTAAGTCCTGTATAAGCTGATAAATTGTTAAATATCAACCTTGTGTTCCCCGCTGGGAATCGAACCCAGAACCTCCAGATCGTAAGCCCATGGCTCTGACCACTAGGCCAAGGAGGCAGTTATGCGATAAAGAGTAAGTATGTGACAGAATAGAGTACTATTATCGCTGGCGGCACACTAGAGAGCACAAAAGAGAGCCCGATGGTGTAGTGGATAGGGCCGCTGCCTCCTGAGCGGGAGGTCGTGGTTCGAACCCCACCAGTCACCACGTACCAATGTGTTTTTCGGTTTTCGAATTTCATATGTACGTTTATTCGGTGCTTTTTCCGTGCTTCGGAAGGCACGTTAAGCCGTTGGTCCCGATTAATATCGTTTAATACCGTAGATATTAGTCGTTAAGCCATATCAGAGGCCAGTGCTAAGCATTGGCGGCTTGAAAACTCTGACCCAATCTAGGATTGGGTCTGGTTTCCCTTCTGGGTTGCGGAGGTCAGATGGTAGTCGCTCTGTGTAAAAACCAGTACCCTCGTTCAATCCCCTAGATTAGGAAGCCGACCCCGTGAGATACGGGATAAGGCTAGGGAGATGTATCGCTGGCGGCACACTCCGAATAATACCAGCGTCGCGGTCTCACAAGATCGCGGCATAAGCTGAGCGGGTCCTTTTATTGTAACGTCGCGACACGCACATTCCGGTAGCATTAATAAAAAAATAATAATAAATCATTTTATTTCAGGCAATATTTACATTAGTAGATGTAAAATAATATAAACAGAGGCCCATAGAATGTATACCTTACAGACTAACATACATACTTATAAAAAACTTAAATACTACTTCGACATATGGACGACGGTAGGAGGTCTGTATCGTCGAAATACGACCCCCATCGGCCAGAATGCAGAGGTCAGGAGCACGCTGTCTTGGAACTTGGAGACGCATTAACTGTTTATTTTTAGGTACCTTTATATCATTATGTTGTTTCATTTTCGTTTGTTCTCTTTTGTTTAAAAACGTATTTACTGTGTTGTTACTGGGTTGTGTTTGTGACGTTATGAATAACAAATTATTTTCTATTCTATTCTAATAAGACAACTTTGCCGCATAGGAAGGTAGAGTTATGAAAATGGGTATGAATAATCTTTAGGTTATACTAATCTATTATACCCATAGCAATAAAATAAAATAAAAAAACATTTATTTTTATATCTTATTTCTTGTTTTTATAAAGATTATTAATAACTGTTCAGTAGGCCTATATACCATAGGATTTATATGAATCCAGTTTCAACCCCCTATTTCCAATATTTAACGAGAAAAAAACAAAAGTGTTTGTTTCTCTTCGTGAATATTTGATGAAACACTTGTTTCCGTTTTTTTACATCAACAAATATAAACCCAAGCAAGTTATAAAAGCACGAATCCACTTTCCTGCTACGAAGGGTTTCCGAAATATATGCATACATAAAAAGTATTTTTTTAAATTCGTTCTAAATAAGTGATAATGATCAGTAGCAATAATAAGTATATATCGTAAATCACCCTCAAAACTTTCTGAGACATGGTGAAACGATCTTTGTTAAGGTCGTTTACGGTGTGCCTACCACAGTAGGGATAAAGGCGTGATTATACCGGGTGTAAGGGACAGCGTCCCGCAAACTGATATGGGTTGCTCAGTCAACGAAACTGAACAACTATCACCAGGAATATCATTCAGGAGATAAAAAAAAATTACTTCCCATACAAAATAACTACCTCGATCAGACATTTTTTATGGAAAACCAATATTTTTTATTCTCTCCCTGAAAAAAAAAACCTGCTGATAGTTGTTCAGTTCCGTTGACTGACCAACCCCTATCAGTTTGCGGGACGCTGTCCCTTACACTCCGTATGTATGTACCTATGTATAATAAGTATTGTTTGTGGAGTAGTCGTCGGTAGTAGAGATTGATGTTGGCTGATGATGATGATGCTGCTGGACAATAGTCGCGTCACTATTACGCTCATGCCTATTAGGGTTTTAAAAAATTGTAGAAAGAAGTTGTATATATGCAGATCGCCGAGCAAACTTCGATACCGCGTTTTAGGACTGTTGAATCTTGATGTGGCGCCATCTATGTGCGCTACATATATATTTATATCCGCGCGTCTCTCGTGTTTCGGTTCGTTATGCCGGAAGGCGGGTAGGACCATTGGTGGTTAGTGGATTAGGTATGATGATGAACATGCGCCCTGCAGCTTTCATATTACCTTTATCCCTAAGGGGGTAGGCAGAGCGTAAACGACCTAAACAAAGGTCGTTCCGCCACGTCTGACAAAGTTTTGAGGCTTATTTAAGATTGATTTGTAGGTATATTGCTGTAGTGCCAGGTTGACAGACCATCGCCTAAATTGCAATATACTGAAACCCTTGGAGCCCTTAGCTGGTTTTTACAGCAAGCCCAGACGGAAATGCAGCTGGTACATTCTATGTTTTTCTCTCTCCCCCAGGCCAGCATGGAATGATTTCGCTCCCAGGCCAGCATGGAAGGATCCAGTTACTTCACACAATGTAAAAAGACCATCAAGTTAAAATTAAATCAAAATGCCCGATAGACAAATGGCGGCAACTCCGCACGCACTTTTTCTTAACTATATCTTTGCTAGTGTTGTGACTTTCTTAACTTTGACTTAAGAACAGTATAGCAAATAAACACATGACTTTGAAAATCCTTATCTGACGTAAGATGCTTAAAATAGGAACTGACCATATTTTACGTCAAATAACAAATCTGGTGTCAGATTAGGAATGTTAAGGTCACGTGTTCATTTGCTAACCTGTTCTCATGTCAAAGTTCAGATAGTGACAGCACTAGCTAAGAATTAGAATTATGTCGCGAGAATCGACGACAATATATAGCGAAAACAAATAAAAACACGCCTGATATTAGTTAAATAGCAAATCATAAACAAATAACAGGAATTTCACAAATTACTCACAACTGATAGAGACGGAAAAAATATATTGACAAAGATAGAAAAGGCCAAAATTTAAGAAAAGTAACATTTTTGTTTACGTAATTCTGCCGTAGGAACACGAATTTTGATCGTAATGATAGACTTATATAGACTCCCTGAAAATAGGTTATCATTATCAGACATTATCATAAAGACTCGAAATCCTTAACTATCAAGGTTAGGTTGAATGTTAAAGGTTAGGTTAGGTTAACATTATTTTCAGTAAGAACAATTGATATTTCGTGTAATAAGTTTAGGTCACAAAGTATAATAATTATAATGGAGTAATATAATATTTGCTAGGTTCGAGCTGTAGGCTGTTAACGGGGTTCACAGGTGGTGGATAGAGGAACGGCCATCAAGATATGGTGGTTAGCTGCAAATATATCGAATAAGCAGTCCCCGAAAAAACAGCGGAAAGATCATCAGGATGTGGTGGGGAGTCCAGTGGGATGGGCTTCCCTAAAAAATGCTACAATGTTCGAAAAAGATCATGTGACTTAGCGAGTCAATGCCGCCACCAAATAAGCACTCCCTGGTGTCAGGCAGCGGTGACACCAGTACTGTTCGAAGGCCGAAGAAATGGATTCTAGAAAGGGCTCGTGTCCAGACTATATGACGCGGACTAGCTTCGCTTTATATACTGCGGTATGGAAGGCAAGAGGGAAACCACCACACAAAATTTCCCTAAAAAAGGAGTAATATGAAGACTGAATCCCGAGAAAGCTGGCGACTACTCCACCGGCAAGAGCAAAGCTCTTAAATTATGACATACATACATACATACATAAAATCACGCCTTTATCCCTTACGGGGTAGGCAGAGCGATAAACGCCTCGTAAAAGGCGCTTTCGCCACGTCTGACAAAAATTGAGGGCAATTTTAGATTGAAAAGTGTATTGCTATAGTGACAGGTTGTCAGCCCATCGCCTAAATTACAATACACTGTAACCCTCGAGTCCCTTTTACTGACTTCTACAGCATGCCCGGGAGGAAGGGCAGCTGGAACATTCTATGTTTTTCTATCTCTCCCAGTCCAGCATGGAAGGAAAAATTATGACAATGAATATAATATACCGACTAATAATTTAATAGTATACCCATTCATTCTCCCTTGGTAACACTGCCGCCTCAGGAAGATTTAGGAGAATAATTTATTCAAACACCATATAGAAAAAACAATTAGGTATCTGCCTACTCGATACTGTCAAGAAATCCTTGATTATTTTTAAGGGCTCGCAATAGGCGATTTATTTGACTTTGATCTTCCGTTTTAAGATAGCAATCTCGTAGAGAATTCCAATTACGATGGTAGAAAGCGTGAGATGAATACATATCTGCTCTTATGTTGCGAAGAACAAAGAAAAATCGCGAGTAGCTAGATAGGTAGTCTTCCATGTTGGACTGGATCCGATAGACAAACCTCAGCTGCGTTCAGGCCTTAAACTACACCCTCGTTGGTAATCGGTCACGTTCTCCCATTGATGCACAATGTGTAATATTATCAAATATTTGTGTACTTTCATACTATATAATATAATATTTTTAAGAAAAGCCCTATTTTTCAGAACACTTAACTCGATGACGAAGCGATAAAAAAAGAAATAGAATTTCAAATCAATGTTTCAACGAAACTAAACCTCTAAGGGATTCAGAACTGATTGCTTACTTGATTGAAAGAAATCTAAGACAGTATTCTAAAGGTTAGGTATTTTTGTTGGAAAAGTAACTAAGTTTCTTCCATGCTGGACTGGGAGCGATAGAAAACATATAATGTTCCAGCTGCATCTCCTCCCGGGCATGCTGTAAAAACCAGCTAAGGGATTCGAGGGTTTCAGTATAATGTAATTTAGGCGATAAGCTGACAACCTGTCACTACAGCAGTATACAATACAGATCTATCTTAAACAACCCTCAAAACTTGTCAGACGTGGCGAAACGACTTTTGTCTGGGTCGTTTTTGCTCTTCCTACCCCATTATGGATACAGGCGTGATAGTATGTATGTATGTAAAAGTAACTAAGTAGGATAATAAAAAATACCTTTCTAAAATATCTTTGAAACAAAAATTGAAGCTATACAAGTTGTTATCGTAATGCAAACTGATAGGAGTTATTCAGTCAAAGAAACTAAACAACTTTCACCAGGAAGAATTTTTAGGAATGGAATAGGTACAAGTAATAATTTATATTCTTATTAAATTATACTTCCATGCTGGACTAGGAGAGATAGAAAAACATAGAATGTTCCAGCTGCCCTTCCTCCCGGGCATGCTGTAGAAGTCAGCAAAAGGGATTCGAGGGTTACAGTGTATTGTAATTTAGGCGATGGGCTGACAACCTGTCACTACAGCAATACACATTACAATTTAAAATTGCTCTCACTTTTTGTCAGACGTGGCGAAAGCGCCTTTTAGAAGGCGTTTTACGTTTTATGCAATCCCTCTTCTAAGGTCTGCTGTAAGTCATTTCATTTTAGAAATAAGCACTACCTGTTGTGTCTTGATTCCCTATGTAATTGTTCTGGGTTTGTTTCTTTGTACAATAATCTGTAATAAATAACAAGTACCTATAGAAAGTATTTTAATGCATTAATTGTTCTAAAGTAAAGCTGTTACATACAAATCATAATATACATTTTTGTTATCCCCTTTTAATTACCTTTATTTTGATACCCCAGACGATAGGTGAAGTAGAAAAAAAATATTTGAAGTCTTCCAATTTTGCGTCTAAAATCCGCCATTTTGAATTTTGAAAAATAACATCTATTCCAGAACACTAGGCTGCTTGAGACTAATCGAACGACAGTCAGGTAAAATGGAGCAACCTCTGTCAGTTTCCATTACACTGTCCCACCCAGTATGATGGTTTTTAGCCTATATTGCTAATGGTATCTCGTAATCAGAGTCTAGGCACAGACCTCCGTTCTCTTCCGTGGTTGGTGGAACACGCAAACCGTCAAAACCCGAGAAGTTGGGAAGAGAACGCAGGTCTTTGCAAGCGGTAGAAAAAACATTCTGCTCCAACTTTGGCCACTAATATTTATTATTGGATTCTCGGCAATACTGAGCTGAGTGGCTACTAAATCTCGGCGCAGTATTTATGATACGGACGTGCTAACAACCGCTTCTGTGCGAACTTATTCCTTGTAAATTCACACTGTGATTGTAAAAGTTGAGAAGAAAACCTATAAAGAATCGAGTGGTAAACTTAGAGCGTACGGTCGTGGTTTGCGGAAAACTGTGTGTTTTCACATACATACATATAATCACGCCTTTATACCCAATGGGATATGCAGAGCGTAAACGACCTAAACAAAGGTTTGAGGGTTATTTAAGATTGATTTTTAGGTATATTACTGTAGTGACAGGTTGTCAGTCCATCGCCTAAATAACAATATACAGAAACCCTCAGATACCTTAGCTGGTTTTTACAGCATGCATGCCCAGGAGTAAATGCAGCTGGCACATTCTGTTTTTCTCTCGTTCCCAGGCCAGCATGAAAGATAATGTGTTTTCATTTTGCGTTTTTCGTACGTTTGGTGCTTTTGAGGTGATGGAAAACATTATGTGGAAACTTGCACACCTACGAAGAAATACAATAGTGTTTGAATTCAATCAGTCCGTACTGAGCCGACGTGGTCGACGATGCGGGGACGTATATTATTATGAGCTGATGGTGATTGCGGTAAACACCGTAGTGCGTAGTTAAAATTAAATTTCAACATTATTACCACCTTAGAGCCGAAACTTAGCAAGCTGTGAAAATCAGCTAAGGGATCTGAGTGTTACAGTGTATGGCAATTTAGGCGATGGGCTGACAACCTGTCACTACAGCAATATACTTACAAATCTATCTTGAATAACCCTCAAAACGAGCGACCTTTGTTTGGGTCGTTTGCGCTCTGCCTACTCCATTAGGGATACAGGCGTGACTATATGTATGTATGTATGTAAAGCCGAAACTTATAAGCGCTAAAATCAGCAGTTTGCGTTGTGGCGCCGCAAAAAGCGTTGTGCTTAGTTAACCAGTTCCTCGTGATTTTTTATTATCGCCAGACTTGTCTTTGCCATGGATCTTTGTAAGAAACGAATAGCGTATTTTTTTATCAAGAAGACGTTACTCTGTTTTAAAAATACGACAAATAAGTTACTGGATACATAAATTTAACATACATACATACATAAATCACGCCTTTATCCCTTACGGGGTAGGCAGATCGTTTAACGCCTCGTAAAAGGCGCTTCCGCCACGTCTGACAAAAATTGAGGGCAATTTTAGATTGTAATATGTATTGCTATAGTGACAGGTTGTCAGCCCATCGCCTAAATTACAATACACTGTAACCCTCGAGTCCCTTTTGCTGACTTCAACAGCATGCCCGGGAGGAAGGGCAGCTGGAACATTCTATGTTTTTCTATCTCTCCCAGTCCAGCATGGAAGAAATAATTTAATAAATAAATTTAATAAGAGTATAAATTCCGATGGCGAGTACTTTTCTCGAATATCGGCCTATGTTTCTTGGGAAAAGTTGTTCAGTTTCATGGGTAAGTTCAAACCCAATTTGGCCGGCATTTCTTTTTTACTCTCGGTATAGCTACTATGCATCTACTATCTGCTATGTCCGTTGGTTCCTTAAATCCTTGTCACCAAGCTTGACGTACCACACCGTAAAAATCAGCGGTGATGCCACCGCCGATTTAAGCGGCGCGGCACCTTCGCCAAATTTTGGTCAAAATTTTATTTTCTTATGGCGGTTTTGCCGGTATTCGGTTCGTATCCGATTCGTGTCCGTAAAAATTCCACATAAAACGGATATGGATGGGTATACAAGCTGTCATACATTTACTAGGAAGGCCAATTTAGATACGAATTGGATACGAACCGATTACCGTGCTGCAAAAATGCCCTTACACTGTAACATTCTATGTTTTTTAATGCTCTTGAAGCATTAACAAACATAGAATGCATGGAAGGATAACCCCTCATTTAAAACCATGTGAACAGAATCTTCTGCGAGAGTTTCAAAAGTTTCCTTCGCTGACTAACAAGATCATAGACGTAAAACTTTGATAAAGATTTCGCAAACTTATCTTTCCGTAAAATAGGTACAACTAAGCATAGCTTTAAAACCATCCCAGAACTACAGAAAAAGAAGAAGTATTTAAATTATAAAAGATGCTGAGTTTTCCTTTACTTCACCTTGAGTACCCTCGACAGAAGAAGAAGTACCCTGATAGTATTTATTTATTTATTTACTGTTTATTGTACACAAGTAACATGAGAAAGACAATACACAAGGAATACCGACACAACAGGTACAGCTTATTTCTACAAAGACATTTCTTCCAGCTGACCTACGGAAGTAAGACTTAAAATGAGAGGCAAATTAGGCGTGCACAAATAAACTATAATATTAAAATAATACCAGAATATTATAAATTACATAAATAACTAATTATATAAATACTTAAAATCATAGTATGTTTAGGACATAATATTATGCCTTTTATATTTAAGGTTTATGGCTGAGTTATTAGTTTATGGGTAGTAATAAAGTTCCGAAAATTAATTCAAAATTAAGTTTTTTTCTAAAAATGAAATGTATGAATAACTAACTAGTTGACCAAATTTGAGCGAATAAAAATTATTGAAACCACTGACTAAAAAACTAAAAGCTGCGTATATAATACGTAACTTACTGTCGGAAATACTATTCATCCAGCCTTATTTATATTTCACCGAAAATTATGATACTTTATTTTATTCATTTTTCACATGATCAAATAACTCAAAATTACGAACAAATTAATTCGTAACGTACGGAAGGAAATACTATTTGTCCAGCTTGATTTCCATTATACCAACAATTATGATACATCATTTAATTTATAAATCGCATGACAAAAAAACTGACAGTTGCGAACAATTATTTCGCAACTTACTGACGAAAATACTCACTACGTTCGTTCCAAAGGGTCACCATTCTAAACTAAGCTACCTACTGATCTATGGTAGGATGTTATTATTTTATCGCGTGGGACTACGCCCCTGAGCCACCTGACTCCTGCTTCGTAGTACGCGTTTTGGACATGTTAGCGAACACAGGTTCTCCGACTGTAATTTTTTCAATTATTTTTGGATTTTCATTGGAATTTAGAGTAAAAAAAATATATTTTACAACCAGAAATAGAAAATAAATGAGAAGACGAACGACATGTACTGCTACAATAAGAAAACGATTATTGTAGCAGTAAATGTGCAGCTGTAATTTCAGTATTTCGGTCACAAGTTTAGAATATTCGTTGGAACTTTAGATTTTTGTTCTTAAAATTATAATTTGAGAAAGGTTGTGTTTGTTAGTTAATTGTGTAATTATTTGTCTGTAAGTTTTGTATTCATTTTCTAGTAATTTATTTAAACGCAGCTTAGTTAGAATTACAACCAGACACATTTCGCTGGAGATTCCTTTGTTTTTCGGAACCTTTATTATTATCTTTCGTTTATCTAATAATCCTACTGTGAATTGATCTTCACTGGTATAATCTAGAGAGAAAAGTAGTGTATGTTGGTACTACAACCTTGACAACAACCTAAATCCTAAACGTTTTCCGCCAAAACAAGTAGGAAATGGCTTTAATGTTCTGGGCCATTTTGCATACGACAGTTAACCTTTCCTGTACCCTCGTCATTTTTATAAACATTTTTTGATCTATAGTATTTTCAACTTAGTTTTAGAATAAAGGTATTTACTGTGATATAAGCCTTCATACTAGAATAATCACGCCTTTATCCCTAATGGGGTAGGCAGAGCGTAAACGACCTAAACAAACATCGTTTCGCCACGTTTGACAAATTTTTGAGGGTTATTTAAGATAGATTTGTAGATATATTGCTGTAGTGACAGGTTGTGTCAGTCTTTCGCCTAAATTGCAATATACAGCAACCCTCGGATCTCTTAGCTGGTTTATACAGCATGCCCGAGAGGAGATGCAGCTGGCACATTCTATGCTTTTTTTCTCGCTCCCAGGCCAGCATGGAAGATAGCCTTCATACTAAACTATACACACAGTTTCGGAACCGTCTCCCCTACACATTATCAGTTGAAAATAAAATAAGTAGTAAGAATATTAAAAAAAAAAAACCATTAAAACCATTTATTTGCCACACACAAAAAGAAAACTGTTTACAAGTATTCTTGCTTAACAATGTAACAATTGTAACTTATTATCTAACTTAACTTAAATAGGTACTTAGCTAGCAACATTAGAAGATCTAAATTAAAGGTAGTTTTGGAGTATTTTTGTTAGTTTTATACATATTTAAATAAATTTAACTACCGAATCATCATGGTAAAAGTTACAAAAAATTATGTATGAGTAATGAGTTAATGACTATAAGCAGATTATATTGGTGTGTGTGTGGCGAGGAGCAAGGCTCAGTGTACGCTGGCAACTAGGGTTGTGCAGCACTGGTTTTCAGCCTGACCCTCGTCTCATGGAAGAAAAACTAGAAGAATGGCACCAATGTCACCTAAACGATCAGAATTTATAAATACTTATGAAAGATATAACAATAAAAACTGTTTATTAATTAGGCACAAGTGGTTCAATATTATTACCGTTATAACATTGAGACTGTGAGTACTGGTACATATCCAGCTAGTTATCACTACATAGTATAAAACAAAGTCGCTTTCTCTGTCCCTATATCCCTATGTATGCTTAGCTCTTTAAAACTACGCAACGGATTTTGATGCTGTTTCTTTTAATGGATAGAGTGATTCAAGAGAAAGGTTTATATGTATAATACATGCAAGATATAGTAGAAAAACTGATGATTTACGTGCGAAGCCGGGGCGGGCCGCTAGTGTAAGATAACCTGAAGACAAAATATCAATTTATTATTGAAATTTGACACTTACAGTGTAGACGTATCACAAACATACATACATACACATACATATAATCACGCCTTTATCCCTAATGGGGTAGGCAGAGCGTAAACGACCTAAACAAAGGTCGTTCCGCCACGTCTAACAAAGTTTTGAGGGTTGTTTAGGACAAACATGACAATAAATAACTTTAAAGTTTCACCCATGTGGGACATTCCACCTACACCTTACACGGTAATACTTTTCTCGATTTTCAATCCAAACTATAATGTTTTTTCTAGTATGTTTAGATACTGCAAAATAAATTATCTAACTCTCAATAAGTACTTTCTAAACAATTCATACTAACCTACCTACATGTTACTCTTTCAAAGTAAAGGGTGAATTTATATTAAAAGCCTTTACAATTTGCGAGACAATTGTTTGAGAATGTAAATAGGCTTGTGTTATTTACACAAGAGCGTCGCAAGTGTTTGTGTCAACGCAAGTTAGCTCAGATACGATTTTAATACGAAACCTACTCTCTTGCCAGACACATGAAATGTGCTGAGGAATTTTGTAAAGAACACAAACAAATATTGAAAATGTACGCTCTAATAGGTCAGCAGTAATTACATACATACATACATATAGTCACGCCTTTATCCCTAATGGGGTAGGCAGAGCCTAAACGACCTAAACAAAGATCTTTCCGCCACGTCTGATAAAGTTATGAGTGTTATTTAATATACATTTGTAGGTATATTGCTGTAGTGACAGGTTGTCAGCCCATCGCCTAAATTGCAATATACTGAGAGAGATCAGCAGTATTTGAATCATACAAATCATGTTTTTTTATGTTCGCTCACTTAAATTGGACTCTTCTGTCTGCATCGTACTTATTCGGAATCACTCGAAAATTATCGACAATCTAAGGGTTGTTTGACCATGATTTTGTTACGTGTATTCATCATTTATTATTGCGTATTTTGTTTACTTGTTCTCCTAAATGAACAATATACAAACTATTAAACTATTTTACGTCACGACCACATTACTACCAGGGTGTCATCAACGTATAGGCGGTCAAGCCCGCATCAGATTACAATGTCCATAACTCACAGCGATATCCTCAAGGCTCGGAGAGCTGCCGGCTTATAAAAATAATGCACGTCATGTTCTATGAATTATTGTTGATTTGTTTTATTTACTAAGTTGTTATTTTTTATAGTTTTCTCTAAATATTTTTCTAAGGCCATTTTGCGGCCATTCACTCTTTTCTGTACCTCTTTGCTGCTACTGTCTGCAAAGAAATGACAATGACTTGTAGTACTACATCTCTCAGACAAGATGAATGATGTTTTACGCTCTTTAATAAATTCGTCAAATTTTCCGACGTCTTAGACACATTTTTAATACTTGTGGGTACCAGGGTGTCATCAACCGCATCAAATAACAATGTCCATAACTCACCGCGATGTCGTCAAGACATGGAGATATAAAAATGATTATGAAAAAAATACCAATATTTTTGTTCCTTTTATTAACCAACTATTTCTTCTTAAAGTCCTTAATTTTGTGCTCTGGTCACATTATTAATACTTGTAGGTACCAGGGTGTCATCAACGCATAGGCGGTCAAGCCCTCAAGCCCGCATCAGATAACAATGTCCATAACTCACCGCGATGTCGTCAAGGCGCGGAGAGCCGGCTTACCGTGATGTATGGCCGGTCAGAAGATTGTGGCCAGAGAAATAAATCTGGCGATATTAATACCACGAACACGGACGGGTGGAACGGGCTGTGACTAGTGAGGTGCGTTGGTACTAAGTAGTTGTTACACGTCAGGTAGCTATTACATTTGAAATGGCAACATTGGCGACAAAAAACTGTTACTGGCAGAACATTGTCCGCAATGTCCTGTCAGTAACCCTACCAAAAGCCTACTATGTTTTCTACTGAGTTGTAGTAATCTACGCGTTTTCCTGATATCAGGCAACCTTACGGCGATGTTTTATTCTTGGTTTCGAACAGTATTTTGTAGCCAATGTTTTCATTACAAATGTAATAGTGTGTAAAAGAGGACCCGAATTACCCTGAGTGCGGACAGGAGGAAAGTAGTTTTCACTTCTTAGCCATAGCTATTCATACTAGCTACTCACTGCCAAGATGTGAATACTTAGAAACTGACAAGCTAGTGAAAATGGATTTAGAAAACATCACCTTAGTAGAAATTCTGTACTTCTGCATGGCCAACGGAATTCGAGGAGGTGACGCTGACGGAGCACCAGTGAACCCAGTGCTCCACCACTGGGAATTGGGTGAAATGGTTTCAGTATCGGGAGCTGATCACCCGTCTGCGTGCATCGCAGCTGTCCCACCAAGTACAAGGTTTCTTGCTTGTTGTTCTACATAATATACTTCTATTTATTAAATCCATCCATACTTGGTTGTTATTTCACTAATTCAGGATTAGCACTTCCAAAATTATTCATAATACGCACAGTAAAAGATGCGGATTATTTTTTCTTACAGACTATAAGGCAATACAGTCTGCATGATCCTGACTTTTAAATAGAAAACTGAAGATATAACATTATATATATATTTTTGTGACAGGTTGACAGTCTATCGTCTACATTGCAATATATGGAAACCCTCGGATACCTCAGCTGGTTTTTCCAGCATGCCCGGGAGGAAATGCAGCTGGTACGTTATATGGTTTTCTCTCGCTCCCAGTCCAGTTTGGAAGTAATTACTTATATTAATGTAATATAATGTAATAATAATAGCAATTTATTGACATTGCTATTTCTCAAGGCCAGCACTGAAAGGTCGAATCACTAGGTTATGAGGAATTATGATGGAGCCATCTATCCATCGGAATGTCATGTTAGATTATGTTCTTTGCGGATTTCATTGTCTTTTTGTGCGTCTATGCTTTCGCTTGAAGGAGATATTCTTCTCGTCGGTCTTACCATTTTTGTGATCCTACTAACATTATAAATGCGAAAGTTTGGATGTTTCAATGGTTTTTTATTCAACCATACTTCAACCAATCTCTTCCATGCTGGACTGGGAGCGAGAGAAAAATATTTGCATATTCTATGTTTTACCGTTGCTCCAGTCCAGCATGAAAAAATACTCGTAATGAAGATATAGAACGTGCCAGCTGCTTCTCCCCCCAAGCATTTTGTAATAACCAGCAAAGGGGATTCGAGGGTTGCTGTGTAATTAGCGATACACATTTCAGTCTTAAATCCCTCGATATTTGTCAGAAATGTATTTTTCTTTTGCTCCCAGTCCAGCATGGAAAATCTAGATAAACTCAAGACTTAAAACAAATAAAGCAAATAAACTATAGAATTTTATCTTGTTGAAAGATCTTTAGTCCGTAATTTCGAATTTAATGGCATTGTTTAACACATTTAACGACCCTAGTATCTCTCGAGTGTCTTCTAAGAAAATTTATTTCTTTGACTCTATTACAACATTTATAGCATTTTCTCGGGTACTTTACAGAATATTAAATTGTTATTTGCATGATTTTGTATGTATTTTATTTAGCAGTTTAGTCAAGTTTATTTTTAACCCTGAAAGTCAGTAAGGTGAAATTATATTAGCTATATTTAGATTTATTTTGGAGAAATGCGAAAAAAGCGAAAAATGCAAAAATGGGTATTGTTTTAAACTGTAATCTACTTCTGTCATAAAAAAAATATACTACATGATGAACAAGTGTTACTGTCTCCGTGGTCTAGTGGCTAGTGCCATGGACTCCTGATCCGGAGGTCCTGTGTTCGATTCCCAGGGAGGAAACACAAAGTTGATATTTGAGAATTTATCACTTTGTGAATTTTCCCCAGTTTGGTTAGGACATTGCAGGCTGAATCACCTGATTGTCCGAAAAAGAAAAAGATTTCGTGCTTTGGAGGGCACGTTAAGCCGTCGGTCCCGGTCGCTGCCTTTGACAGTGGTCGTTACTCAAACCATGTCAGAGGCCTGATAGTTGTCTACTAGGTGGTTTAAAAATTCTGACACCAGGGTTCATCGGGTCGATAGACTCGGTACCCACTCGACAGAAGAGAAGAAGTGTTACTGTTCATACTGATAATTCAAAGGCTACTCACTTAAAACGTTGAGGTCTAATGCCTCCGTTTAACAAACAAGTGAGTAATCGTTGATTTATCTGTATAAAAAAAAACAAGCTCAAATTACAAAGCCACAAACAAAAAACTCTCTTGTCTTCAAGATGGAATCCAAAAAGCGGCGAAAGATGGAAAGATCCACGATATGTGTCGATAAAGGCTACAACTAACATGTAGTTGGCATATAACACACTGGCTATTCGCCAAACTGAAGCCATGCTATGCTATGCCATTTCACACAAAATTGGCACCAGCTTATTGAGATCATAGTTCAACTTTGTCCCGCAGTTCGCGACGTTATAAATGCCAGATTTTTCTACGACAAGGCTCTCCGTTTTCGTGGATTCGTTTACTTTGTAACAGTATTTTGATTTGACTTGTAACACAAATTGTATTGAAGTGTATTAATAATTAAACAGTTAGGTCAGACTTCTTAGTACCTATACAATGACTAAAACAAAAAAAAATTAAGTTGTCTCTCACTTTTGTTTACAAAGAAAATTAAGAGACACTTTTGTGTAAAGGAAAAAGTAATTACTTAAACATAACATAGAATGTATCTAGAATTGGTAGTCTATTGCAAAAGAAGCATCATTTACTAGGCAACCTTAACCTACAACCGTATTTCGATCGCCAGTTTTAACCGTTTGAAAATGCTTAGTCAGATGTACTCTATCGAGGCCTTAGTTTAACCGAGCTCCACCGCCCTAGCCACAGGCGGTTTACCACCACTTTTGCATTTGCTTTTATACATATACATAATCACGCCTTTATCCCTAATGGGGTAGGCAGAGCGTAAACGACCTAAACAAAGGTCACTCCGCCACATCCGACAAAGTTTTGAGGGTTATTAAAGATAAATTTGTTGGTATATTGCTATAGTGACAGGTTGTCAGCCTATCGCCTAAATTGCAATAAAGAAAAACCCTCGGATCTCTTAGCTGATTTTTACACCATGCCCGGGAAGAAATGCAGCTGGCACATTCTATGTTTTTCTTTCGCTCCCAGTCCAGCATGGAAGTAATTGCATTTGCTTTTACTTTCTACATATACCGTGTATGGCTTGCAACCCGCAACACGAGTACCAAAATATTAAAAATAGAGGCACTAGGGCTCGTATTCATAAAGCGATCTCAAGATTGAGAGCGATAACAAGTATGGATTTGTCAGGCCATATTGTACTGAAATGTAAGTTTTGATACGAACTCAAACTAGTTGCGATTATAAATACGGAAGTCATCAGTAATTGAATCATAGACACTCTCACAAAATTAATTGTGAATTCAATGTATTGTGAAGAATACTTAATTTACTACTAATTTGATATTTAGGTAAGTAGTAGTTTCTTCTACGCTGGCCTGGGTGCGAATAAAAACATAGAATGTGCTCCCTGGCATGCTGTTAAAACCAGCTAAGGGATCCGGCAGTTTCTATATATTGCAATTTAGACGATGGGCTGACAACGTGTCACTATAGCAATATACCTAAAAATGTATATTAAATAACCCTCAAAACTTTGTCAAACGTGGCGGAATGACCACTTTTGGTTTTTTGGTTTTGGTTAGGTCGTTTACGCTCTGCCTACCCCATAAGGGATAAAGGCGTGATTATATGTATGTATAGTAAGTAGCTGAGCCACATTGACTTGTCAAAATTAACGAAAATAACGTTTTAAATCGATTGACATAATGGAAAATGTACTGGGTAATCTACAGCGTCCCACAAACTGACAGGGATTGCTACTGAACAACTTCCAACAGAAAATCCTTTCAGGAAATGAAAAAAAACTTTCCCATACAAAATGAGTATGGAAAAGTTTTTTTTTTATTTTGTGAAAGAATTTCATGGTGAAAGTTGTTCAGTTTTATTGACTGGGCAACCTCTATTAGTTTCTAGTACGATGTTCCTTGCACCCTATAAGAAAAATATATTTTGGATTTTTTTTTAAATAATTGAGTTCAAAAAACTCCCAAGTAGAGAACTAAAAGTATCAAAGTTCAAAAACACTAACAAGCTCATAGAAGAGCTAGAAGTTTGTAAAAAGGAATTCAGAATTTCCCACAAACTTTTCGAAATCTTTTAGCAGAATTTTACGTAATACAACTTGAGTTCTGCATTAAGATTCGATTTTCTTTTCATTCCAGAATATTTAAAATACATACATACTTTTAATCACGCCTTTATCCCTAATGGGGTAAGCAGAGCGTAAACGACCTATACAAAGGTTGATCCGCTACGTGTGACAGTGTTGGGGGTTATTTAAGATAGATTTGTAGGTATATTGCTATAGTGACAGGTTGTCAGTCCATCGCCTAACTTACAATATAATGAAACCTTTGGATCCTTTAGCTGGTTTTTAAAGCATGCCCGGGAGGAAATGCATCTAGCACATTCTATGATTTTCTCGGTCTCCCAGGCCTGCATGGGAGAATTATTATGACATTGTTATAATAATAGATTATTATTCATATTTAAAATATTGACTTATAAAAAACTTTTTTGTATTATACATCTGATCCTTCAACTTGTTATTAGATTATATATTATTAGATTTTTTACAACGTACATGGTGCCGAAATTCGCTAACAGTATAATTGCAAGAAATTTCTCGAAATTTCGTAGCACTCATGATTATCTATGAAAGATTTTGTTACAGCTATCAGCATTGTCGTATTAAGTGGCTAAATTAGATTAAACTAGCCAGTATCTGTAATACCTGTACAGTAACTGCTCCGGTTACCCAAAATGCAGCATAGACAAAAGAAAAAGAAAAATTACATTTTACAACTTGTCAAACCTACATACATATAATCACGCCTTTATCCCCAATGGGGTAGACAGAACGTAAACGACCTAAACAAAGGTCGTTCCGCTACGTCTGACAAAGTTTTGAGAGTTGTTTAAGATAAATTTGTAGGTATATTGCTATAGTGACAGGTTGTCAGCCTATCGCCTAAATTGCAATATAGGTACAGAAACCCTCGGATCTCTTACCTGTTTTTTACAGCATGCCCGGGAGGAAGTGCAGCTGGCACATTGTATGTTTTTCTCTTTCTCCCAGTCTAGCATGGAAGTAATCCATAAATAGTCAAACCTAGTCTTTATATTTCCGAGCGTCTCCTTTAAAATTCTAGCTCGAGCAAAGTCTACTAAAGCTGTAGCTACCGAGCTCAAA
This sequence comes from Scrobipalpa costella, assembly GCA_949820665.1. Classification (NCBI taxonomy): domain Eukaryota; kingdom Metazoa; phylum Arthropoda; class Insecta; order Lepidoptera; family Gelechiidae; genus Scrobipalpa; species Scrobipalpa costella. The sequence continues at coordinate 4,007,236 of OX463307.1, read as the reverse complement.
CGGTAGCCGCAGGCGGTCGCCCGCCACTCTTAGGCCAGTTTTGATAATTAGCACTTAAGACTGAGAGCTAATTTGATTTCGTATGAAAAATTACATTTCAGTAAAAATCGGTCTGTCAAATCCTTAATATTGCTCTCAATCTTGATATTGCTTTATAAATACGTGCCTTAGAATTACTCAAATCTGGTTGACGCACTGTATTTTGTCACATCTTCGAGAGGAGTAACATTTTTTTCGTTTTGGTCATACATTAATAGGTGGCATATTGCATAGGCGGTGCGTTTGCGTGCGTGCTATAAGGGTTCAGAAATTCTGTTATAACGGTCAAAGTTATTCTCATTTGAATAAACAGGCAAGTAAACAACGTGATTTTTAGTTAGCTAGCGTTGTCATTTTCTTCACTTTGACATAAGAACAGGATAGCAAATGAACACATGAGGAGATTAGGGATGAAGGCGTATTTATACAAGGTGGCGCAAAAGAAATCACCCTATTGGAAGATGCTCTCATTTTTGCAAATGGCCGCCAATGTCAAATCTGTTTTGACATTTGTGGACTAGACAGATGCAGAATACAAGTGAACAAGCCATGGAGCGATACACTCCCCAAGAACGCGGAAAAATCGTGTCTATTTTTTTGAGTAACAATTCGTCTGTGGTGTTGGCGCAGCGCGAATTCCGTCGCCGATTCCCCGGCCGTCCGACACCGACTGCGCAAACACTGCGACGTTTAGCCACCAACCTTGAAGAGTATGGGACCACACGAGACGTTGCTAAGAGTGGCCGGCCCCGGAGCGCCCGTTCTGCCGAGAATATCGCCGCTGTAGCCGAGGACGTTGAAGTGAGCCCCGAAACATCGACCAGACGACGTGCCACGCAATTGGGCCTCAGCCGGCGGTCCTTGCAGCGAATTTTGGTGCGAGACTTGAAGATGTTTCCTTACAAAGTCCAGACCGTGCATCAGCTGCTGCCTGCCGACCGCCAAACGCGCGTAACCTACGCCCAAGCCATCCTCAATCTCGAGGAAGAATTGGACAATTTTTCGACCAAAATCATCATGAGCGATGAGGCTCATTTCCACCTCAGCGGTTACGTGAATCGGCAAAATTATCGCTTCTGGGGCACCGAGAATCCACGAGTGATGCACGAGGAGCCGTTACACCCGCTCAAAGTGACTGCGTGGTGCGCTGTTCACGCTGGAGGAGTCATCGGGCCATTTTTTTTCGAGAACGCCGCGGGTCAAACGACAACAGTGGACGGTGCGCGCTATAGGGCCATGTTGACCGAATTTTTTCTGCCGCAATTGGACGAATTGGGACTGGAGGACATGTGGTTCCAACAGGACGGGGCAACGGCGCACACTGCACGAGCCACAACCGACATTCTGAAGGCGGCATTTCCGGGTCGCCTAATCTCTCGTTTTGGCGATTTGCACTGGCCGGCCAGATCGCCCGATTTAACGGTCCCGGACTTCTTTTTATGGGGTTTTTTGAAGTCTCGTGTTTACGTCAACAAGCCTGAGACCTTGGAAGCCCTCAAAGACAACATTCGACACGAGTGCGAGAATCTGTCGCCCGAAGTTCTCGCCGAAGTGATGAAAAATGCCATAAAACGAGCCCGTATGGCAATCAATTGTAACGGCGCCCATTTGGCCGATATCATCTTCTCGACTTGACCAGTAAAATTCTAAAGGTGCAAATAAATATAATCAAAAAACAGATTCGAAGTTTTTCATTTAGAAAAAAAATGAGAGCCAAACAACATCGGATGACTTCTTTTGCGCCACCTGTATATATGTATGCGTATTGTGTCTCTTTGAGCGTGAAAAAAAGTCTGGAACTGGGTCGGAAGCTAGTTGGCTTTAAGAGGTCAAGCTTAAAGAAAAAGAACAAAAAACCTGCTTCAGCAAACAGTGTAAAGAACTTTTTATTTAAAGAGAAGTCTATAATTTAATTCTGCCCCGTGTTAGCTATCCCTGGAAAATTTAAAAAGTAAAGTAATAATGATAACGGTAGCAACAGATTAGAGGTGGCGCCACTTTTTGTGATAAGTAAATTATATTTTCTTTTCATTGTTCATCTCAATATTGCAGGAGTTCTCAGTAAGCAGGATAATATGCTTTATTCGATAATGAATCTGGAAAATATTAAACGTAAATCTGTTGACATTATTTGCTTATGTGAAACGAATTTAAGAAAAGGTACGGATTTTTTTTTTACATTTTACCATTTTAAAACTGCGGCGTATTATTCTCGAGCTAAAAATAGAGGTGGAGTTGCAATACTTATAAATAAAGACATAGAGTATAAAGTTCTCAATTGTATTGAATATCTAGCAGAAAACTATATATTTGAGTATACTCGAGTAGAATTAATTGATCATAAAATAATTATCATATGTATATATATTAACAAAACACCAACTTCTACAAACTCACTGTTCTTTCATAAATTGAATGAGCTGCTATACACAGTTTGCAAGAGTAAATGGAAAAAGTTTATCATATGCGGTGATTTTAATATAAATACATTAATTGAATTTAATATATCAGTAGAGTTTAAAAGGATATTAGAGTCTTATAATTTACAAACAAAAATATTTGAGCTGACACGAATCACAGACACTATTGGAACTTGCATTGATCATATTATTTCCAATGTAGATGGATATGCTAACGTTCATGATTTCGGAATGTCTGACCACACTGCGCAGTCTTTCCAAATACCATTGGATAAACCTCGAGGTCCTCCTATTCTGAGCTGGTTTGAGTATGTCAGAGATTATCATACAGATAATAAAAGAAAATTCATTGAATGTTTATCGTGTTTGTCTTTTGATGAAATATATAATCATTTTAATGCTGAACAATCATTCAACTATTTCTACGACTTGTTTGTTCTTTTCTACAATTTGTGCTTTCCCAAAATCAAAGTAAAGAAGACTTCAAAACGTGTTAAAACGGCATGGCTAACGAAAGGAATAAAAATAAGTTCAGACAATAAACGTCAACTGCACATTGCGCACCGCCTAAAAAAATTTTGTAAATTAAAATATAAAAAATATTCACGAATATTACGTCAGTGTGTGAGTACGTCCCAAAAGAAAAGAAACACTATTTTCATAGATAAAATAAAAAATAAATGTAAAGCGGTTTGGTCAATAATAAAGGTAAATACAACAAATCCCGATAAAAATTCTATTAAAAAGTTAACAATTAATAATAATGAAATAATTGAACCTCAGATTATATCTCAATCATTTAATGAATATTTTTTAAACGTTGTTACTACTAACTGTTCAGCAAATTTAAATTAAAATGAAATTAATAAATATGTGACATGTATAGAAAAAAGTATGTTTTTGAATCCAATTGACCATTTAGAATTAATTAAAATAATAAAAGAGCTTAAGAACTCAAAAGCAACTGGCTTTGACGATATACAAATTGAAATAGTGAAATTAAGTATAGATGCAATTGTACGTCCTTTGACTCATGTTATAAATAGGTGCTTTACGGAGGGTGTGTTTCCTGAGGTTCTAAAAAAATCTGTATTCAAACCCCTTCATAAGAAGGTAGCTATGGACTGTTTGAACAACTACAGACCGGTAACCCTAACATCAGTGTTTTCAAAAATCTTTGAGAAGTGCATGCACAAGAGACTTTTAAATAATTTTACATCAAATGAAATACTGACCGAAGAACAGAATGGGTTTCGCAAAGGGAAAAGTACAACCTTAGCCACTTTTAAATTAATAAGAATCGTAACTGATTGTTTGAATGACGGAATTCGCGTAACTGCACTCTTTTTAGATATGACAAAAGCTTTTGATTTTGTCTGTCATAAACGTTTACTTCATAAGCTGTACTTAAATGGAGTAAGAGGCCCGGTTTATAAATGGATTTTGAGTTATTTAACTCAAAGGGAGCAATGTGTTGAGATACAGAGGTATTGCAGAGATAATAAAACTATAGAAAAACATAGATCGTCTTTTTTGACAAATAAGTTTGGTGTTCCACAGGGCAGCATCCTGGGACCATTGCTATTTCTAGCATATATTAACGATCTTTCGTGTGCTATATGCCAGGAATATATTTTATTTGCAGATGACACAACTATTATAGTAAAAGAACATAATTTAAATTCATATAATAATGATGTCAATGAAACATTGCAAAATGCGATAGACTGGCTTGCTGTAAATAATTTGAAGATAAATATCAAAAAGACTAACTACATACAATTTTCGACATACCAAGGAATCCTACCAGCATTAAATATCAGTTTTGAGGGTCAAATTATAGATCGTGTTGCTAATACTATTTTTTTAGGGATAACCATAGAAGACAAATGCAACTGGAAGGGACATATCGAGAGCCTTTGCTCAAAAGTGAATAGTTTTGTGTTTCCCCTCAGACGTGTCAGTCAAGTCGTATCAAAAGAGGCAGCTATTACTGCCTACCACGGATATATAGATTCTATTCTTCGCTACGGGATTGTCATCTGGGGAAATTCTTGTGATATTGACAAAGTGTTACTTATGCAGAAGAAATGTGTTCGTGCCATATTTGTAATTAAACCGACGGATTCTTGCCAGCCGTTATTTATTAAATTCAAAATATTGACAGTAACCTGCTTGTATATCTAGGAAGTATGTCTATTTTTTTTAAATATATATCAACCTATTCCAGGCTAATCAGACGGTTAGTAAAAGGAATTTACGTTCACAATATAAAAATAAATTATATAAGCCTCCAACAAAATTGGCCCTAGTTGACAAGAATACATTCATAATGTCCATTAAAATATTTAACACGCTTCCAGATTCATTTAAAGATAAAAGCTTAAAAGAATTTAAAAATGTGCTAAAAGTGTGGCTGACAAATAAATGCTTTTACAATTTGAAAGATTTTTTTGACGCTAAAGATATATAAATGAGTGCTGTATTAAAAGTAATTATTTTAAGAATTGGTTTGTTTTGGTGTGGAACTTATCTATTGAATGTCATTGTTGAATATTTATTATAACCTTTAATTGAATTTATTTTGTATTATATATGTATTTAATTAATGTATAACTATTGCCATCGGCCTAGTTTTGATAGATATTATTTGTAATGTAATTTTTTTGACATGTATGTACTTTTTCTGTTAATTTGATTTTAATGTTAAATAATTTATTCTTAAAAATCTTGTGTATACGCCTGAAAAGGCAGTTTTTAGTGATACCTTATAACAATGTATAAAATCTGCAAACATGTGACCTGAATTCTATACTCAATAAATCATTCATTCATTCATTCATTCATTCATATCAGAAATACAAAAATTTTCAGCTTAATACAAAAACCTTCCAAATGCAGGTAAACAAAAGAAAAATTAAAAATGTTGAAGTCAAATCTAGCCTTTATATTTTCGAGTGTCTCCGTGTAATTTCTAGCTCGAGCACATTCTACTAAAGGCAGGCTATAACTACAGAGCTCAAACGGTCGCCCGCCACTCTCACGCCTGTATTGATAATCAGCACTTGAGACTGAAAGCAAGTTTGAATTCGTATGAGAAATCTCATTTAATTTCAATTTCAAATCCTCACTTAATATTGCTCTCAATCTTGAGATCGCTTTATTAATACGAGCCTTAGAATTACTCAATTCGTTGACGCTCTGTCTTTTTTCACATCCTGGTCATCAATGCAAATCATTGAAATAATGCACAAGTTTTAAATATCACTAACCTTAACTCGAGGACGCGAGAGCACACGTCACGTGACCTCGCGCTTGACGTTTCGTGGCGGGCGGGGTGAGGTCACTAGATCGGCGGAGGGGCGGAGAGTGGCATTATTTACATAGTACGGTATTAATTCTGTGCCTAAATAAAATTCTTGTTAGTCATATCTAAGTACTCTTCGTTTAAATTTTCGAGCATTTCCTTGAAATTTCTTGTTTGGAAAGGCAAGCTATAGTGATCAAGCCCGAGCCGCATGAATTTGGTTGACGCCATGTCTTTTGTCTTATACTGCTTTTGGGAAACAGTTACTGTGCAGGTATTACGGTTGACTGGCTAAGGTTAACCTAAATCTTGTCACCTAAGTCTCCCTAGTCTTAGCCTGTATCTCACGGGGTGGTCTACCTAATCTAAGAGATTGAACGAGGGTACGGGTATTTACACAGAGTGGCTGCCATTTGACCTGTGCAACCCAGAAGGGTAACCCTAGATTAGGTCAGAATTTTCAAGTCGCCAATGCTTAGCAATATTGATAATTATGGTTTCTTAAATGAGAGATTATATTTATGCATGTCTGAAAATTTTATTATGTTAACCTTACAAACAAAACCTTACCCAACTAAACCACGCTTGGCAGGTAGGTTAACAAGAACATTGAAAATAGTCACTATTGATGCTGGAAATTCCTAGGTAGCGTTTTTATTAACTGTCATGAGCATAGGTATCATTGCATTGCTTGCGTTTTACTTTGTTGATATTTTTATTTTTAAAAAGGTAACAAAAGGCCAGTGAACCCAAATGTAATTAGGATAAATGCAGTTGCTGTAAATAACACAAACATTAATCTTCACGCTCCGTGGATACATTTTCTGGATCCCGCTTTTATACTTTCCTCCTTTTTTAATTCCTGATGAAAGCAGTCCAGCGGGAAACCAGATTTATTATTTTTATTTATTTTGTGTTTGAAAAATAAAACTACAGTCCAGTGAATTGGTATATTTGTAGACAAAACTTGGCGTACCGGACATGGCACTGGTCGCTCTGTGTAAGAACTAGTACCCTCGTTCAATTCTTTAGATTACTTTAGGTATCTTCTTCTTCTGTCGAGTGGGTATCGAGTCTATCGACCCGATGAACCCTGGTGTCAGAGTTTTTAAACCGCCTAGTAGCACAACTATCAGGCCTCTGACAAGGTTTGAGTAACGACCACTATCAAAGACAGTGACCGGGACCTACGGCTTAACGTGCCCTCCGAAGCACGAAATCTTTTTCTTTTTCGGACAATCAGGTGATTCAGCCTTCAATGTCAAGTAATAAGTTCTCAAATATCAACTTTTTGTTTCCCCCCTGGGAATCGAACCCAGGACCTCGGGATCAGGAGTCTATGGCACTAGCCACTAGACCACGGAGGCAGTTTATTAGGTATCTGATCCCGTGAGATACGGTCTATGGCTAAGGAATTTCCTTTTTATTTATCAACATTGTCGTATTTATTGGCCAGCTTTGGTGGCTATATTTAAGTTAACCTTAGCCAGTCTCCAGTTTTACCGTAATACCTGCACAGAAACCGTTTCCCTAAACCAGCATAAGACAAAAGACAGGCGTCAACCAAATTTATGCGGCTCGAAAACCATTGTGAGAGTAATTCTAAGAGTGGCGGGTGACCGCCTGTGGCTACCGGTTGAGCTTGGTAGCTACAGCCTGCCTTCCCAAACAAGAAATTTCAAGGAAATGCTCAAAAATTTAAAGGCTAGATTTGACAAACAAGCCTTTAGGCACAAAATTAATGCAGAAAGCGAAAATGCGAATGCGAAAGCGAAAGCGCCTTTTACGAGGCGTTTTATGCTCTGCCTACCCCGTAAGGGATAAAGAGGTGATTTTATGTATGTAAGTACCTAACTAAACAACGTGATATTTTGTTAGGTACTTACTTAACACACATTGGCGGCAATTACTAAACAACGTGATACGTGATACTCGCGCATGACGTTTCGTAGCGGGCGGAGTGAGGCAACTAGCTCGGCGGAGGGGCGGAGAGTGGCCATTCTGTACGTAGCACTGCATTAATTTTGTACCTAAAGGCTTCTTTGTCAAATCTAGCCTTTAAATTTTTGAGCATTTCCTTGAAAGGATGTAGAGACGTGATCCTGGCATCATTGTTCATCATAGAAAAAACTGTGTAAATATTTAAAAAAAACAAGGACAGAATTAGAAAAAATAACAGCATGGTTTCTTTTTTCTATGATGCACAATGATGCCATGAACACGTTGGAAGTAGCTTCAACTCTGGGCAGTATTTGTACCACCTCAAATACAATTTTGGCCATTGTCGTATCTTGTGCGGACACACTCTACTGTAGCTAGCTTGGCTGTAGCTGTAGAACTACTGAGCTTAAACGCTTGCCGCAGGCGGTCGTGCGCCACTCTTAGAATTACTCTCACAATGGTTTTCGAGCCGCATGAATTTGGTTGACGCCTGTCTTTTGTCTTATGCTGGTTTTGGGAAACGGTTTCTGTGCAGGTATTACGGTAAAACTGGAGACTGGCTAAGGTTAACTTAAATATAGCCACCTAATCTAGCCAATAAATACGACAATGATGATAATAAAAAAAACCTCCCTAGGGATCAGAAACCTAATCTAAAGAATTGAACGGGGGTACTGGTTCTTACACAGAGCGACAAGTGTCATGTCCGGTACGCCAAGTTTTGTCTATAAATATACCAATTCACTAGGCTGTAGTTTTATTTTTTAAACACAAAATAAATAAAAATAAAAAATCTAGTTTCCCGCTGGACTGCTTTCATCAGGAATTAAAAAAGGAGGAAAGTATAAAAGCGGGATCATTGTGAGAGTAATTCTAAGAGTGGCAAACGACCGCCTGCGGGTAGCGTTTGAGCTTGGTAGTTCTACAGCTTCAGCCAAGCTTGCTACAGTAGAGTGTGTCCGAACAAGAGACGACAATGGACAAAATTGAATGGGAGGCGGTCCAAATACTGCAAAGAGTTGAAACTACTTCCAACGTGTTTCTGACATCATTGTGCATCATAGAAAAAAGAAAACCATCAAAATCGATTCCGGAGATATTTTTTAAAAATGATTTAGTTTTCTGGTTTGGAAGTATCATTGCTGTTATTTTTCTAACTCATACATACATATATAGGCAGAGCGTAAACAACCTAAACAAAAGTCGTTCCGCCACGTCTGACAAAGTTTTGAAGATTATTTAGGGTAGATTTGTAGGCATATTGCTGTAGTGACAGGTTGTCAGCCCATCGCCTAAATTGCAATATAATGAAACCCTCGCATCCCTTAGCTGGTTTTTACAGAATGCCCGGGAAGAGCTAGCCTGTGGCTAGCGGTTTAGCTGAGTAGCTACAGCCTGCCTTTCCAAACAAAAATGTAAATTTAAACGCTAGATTATGACAAACAAGCCTTTAGGCACAAAATTAATACAGTACTACGTACAGAACGGCCACTCTCAACCCCTCCGCCGATCTAGTTACCTCACCCCGCCCGCCATGAAACGTCATGCGCGAGGTCACGTGACGTGTGCTCTCGCGTCCTCGAATTGTGGGCAGTGAGATTTAACAGTTGTGCATTATTTCAATGATTTGCATTGATGATGTGACAAAAGTCTCCGAATCGAGTAATTCTTAGGCTCGTATTAATAAAGCGATCTCAAGATTGAGAGCAATATTAAGTTACGATTTGAAATTGAAATTAAACGAAATTTGTCATACGAATTCAAACTTGCTTTCAGTCTCAAGTGCTGATTATCAATACAGGCGTAAGAGTGGCGGGCGACTGTCTGAGCTCGGTAGTTATAGCCTTTAGTAGAATGTGCTCGAGCTAGAAATTTCATTATTTAATTATTATTTTTTAAGCGGCATTTGGAAGGTTTTTGTTTTAAGCTGTTTTTTTTTGTTTATCAGATATAATTTACTTATCACAAAAAGTAGCGCCCCCTTTAATCTGTTGCTACCTTATCATTATCACTTTACATTTTAGATCTACCATTGTCTAGCTAGCACGGGGCAGAAGTAAAATATAGACTTATCTTTAAATAAAAAGTTCTTAACACTGTTTACTAAGCAGCTTTTTTGCTCTTTTTTCTTTCAGCTTGACCCCATAAAGCCAACTAGCTTCCGACCCAGTTCCTGACTTTTTTTTCACTTTCAAAGAGACACAATATAATAGCTGACATACTCTTTCAAGATATTGGCATTTAATTTCCTGCATGGTAAGTGGAAAATATATAAATTTTACCAGATTTTGTTGAAACAGATGCTTTTATAGCGTATTATATGTCTTACGTAAAAGCAGTTATTTAAACAAATTGAATATCGTCATGGTTAATAAATAACTGGGTAATAGGTAATGGGTAAATATTGAAATAAAGTTAGCGCAGGAAGTAATTTCCATTTATTTATATTTAGCAAACACTGCAGGTTTACTGTATTCGACACGAGCAAATATTAAAATTGAAGCTTTGATAAACAATAAACTAACTAGATGCACAATCTCACTCAAAAAGTGTACGCGGCAAAAATCTGCCCATCACGACAATCGGGAAGAATTTTCATTCAGTATCTACATTTTTTTTTAATGGACCTGTTTGCAAAATACTACAAAGTGTATATATATAATGCGTCACCGGGCTAAGGCGGGGAGTTGCTACACGCAATATGCACCCTTAAAGAAATGGCAACTGCCTAAGGGCGCCCACTAGGGCTCGAACCTCGGCTTATGGCGTTGCCTTGGGGACTCTTTATCGGAGAGAATCTGCACGGTACGTGCCGGTAAACCCCAAAGTGGGGAGCAAAGGAGGGACCTCCGCGACCCCGCCGGCGGGGTGCGCGGTTTCTGGAAGAGCTTGTGCAGAGTGTGGCTCGACTAATATTGGCAGCATTAAACGCAAGAGTAATTTGGTCATCGCCGTCGGTAAGGACATGCCTTGGTCTTCGTTTGTAACGAGTCGCAGGTTGGGGATTCAGTATCTACAAGTATCTATCACCTTGCTCGCTCGCGGCTTTTAACATGCCACAATGACGAAGTGCTCAGTCAAAATGCTAGTTTGTGCGAGTGCTATTGATATTGTACCCTTTCTTTGGCGCGTTAAGGTCCAAATTAGAATGAATATTTTTATGTTATAAATATAACAATAACTACATATACGTATTTGCAGTGCGGCTCGTACTTTTTGTTGGTCAGGGTTTCTTTTTAGATTGTGCATCTAATTTGTTTATTGTTTATCAAAGATTTGAAGGCTCTTTACATCATCAGTAGGTCTGTACCTAATTGATTAACCTACTTACTGATGACTATTTTCTTATTTTGACATGTCAATGTTGCTGAATAAAATGTCAATTTATTAGTAGTCATTTCAATTTTATTTGTATAAGATTGAATTAGCGATTCATTTTGTATGAAACAGCTGAAATCCAAAGTCCGTTAAGTACCTGGAAACGTAATGATTCAGAACTTGACTATAAGCGCCTCTATTTTGAATTTTAATTTTCTTTTGTTTTGAAGGTCTTACACGATAAACTAAAATATCCGCTATCATAAATTTACTTTTTCTACACATTACTTAAAAATACTTTCAATTCTTCATTTTGATCAAACACTTTACTTTTAATTTAAACAACAATACAGAGAACATAATACCAATTTCTCCACGTTGAAGTCTTAATTCTAGAACATTTATTTTCCAAGAAGCAGCATTAATACGAAGTTTCAAGAAACCTCTAAAGACTAAAGAGCCGTGTCACTGTGACATAGAAACTAGTTTCTCTTTAATTTGTCTTTTGAAGAAACTGGTCCATCCTCAGCTCTATTGTTTTAATGTTCTGAAAATGTTTCTGTTATTTTCTTAATATTTCTTAACTCATTCATTAATTTTCTTCCATGTTGGCCTAAGAGCGACAGAAAAACATAGAATGTGCGAGCTGCATTTCCTCCCGGGCATGCTGTAAAAACCAGCTAAGGGATCTGAGGGTTTAGTATTTTGTATTTTAGGCGATGGGCTGACAACCTGTCACTGCAGCAATATACCTGATGCAATATACCGATGTAGCAGAACGACCTTTGTTTAGCTCGTTTACGCTCTGCCTACCCTATTATGGATAAAGGCATTATTATATGTGTACGATCACATCGCACATTTACTCTACTCAGCATTTCCTTCAATTGTACGTTTTTAGTTTATACTGCAATTTTACCAGTTCACGTTCGCCCCTCATTGTGTGCGCTTACTAATTAATTACATACAATAACAAGATTGTATCGAACTATTTGAAATAAAGTTCTTTTATCAAGTTAAATCAACGCTTTTCCTGTGACACAACATCAAACAAGCAATTTAATGTATTGAGCTAACAAGTGCCCATACAATATGAATGTATACATAAATTTCAATTCATTTAAAATAGTATTGATGTTTTTTATTTTTACCTTACATTATAATTGTATGCGCACACTAATTACATACAATAACATTGTGTGCGCACACTAATTACATACAATAACAAGATTGTATCGAACTATTTCAAATAAAGTTCTTTTATCAAGTTAAATCAAGACTTTTCATGTAACCATCATCAAACAAGCAATTTAATGTATTGAGCTAACAAGTGCCCATACATTAGTGGTCCTTCGATACCGTCAAAGTGTTTTTTTGTGTTTTTTCCGTGTGGTTGCGAATCGGCTCTCTGGCCTCCCACCAGCGGGAATCCCCAGTTGGGTTGAGAAGGCGCATAAGACCAATCGGAGGGATACGAGGATACTTTGAGCGAACCAGCGACAAGGCTTCTACAGTCAGCATCAAGTATCAAGAGCTTTTTTCCTTATCAAGAAGGATATTTTCACCTTAGCAAGCAGGTTACTTTCTCCTTATTAAGAAGGGCATCTTTACCTTAACAAGAAGGCTAATTTGTGATATCAAGATCACCAGGCTAACAATCAGCAAGTTTATGAGCGTGTAGATACCTACATATCAAGAATAAGCAAGAATTTGGGCGGAGCGGACGGAACTCAAACCAACAAGAACACAGGAAAATAGCAAGTATAACAAGTTACGAGCACAAGATATAAGCAAGTATATCTGTTCAAAATGGAAGATCTACTCAACAAAAAAAGTAATATCGTAGAATCTTTGAACCAACTATGGTCGAACTACAAGAAAGACGGAAAATCACGCAAAACATCCGAATATATCCAGAGCAAGCTGGAATCTGTAGAGCTGTATTAGCACCAATTTAATGCTAATCATGTTAAATTGATGACATTTGAAGACAAGACATGCGAGTATTTTGTTCAAGATCACTACCAAAAAACCAAGCAGTTTTGTGAAAATGTCAGAAAGCCTCTACGAGAATATATTCAATCGCCGCCGGGAGGTTCTGCCGACGGGGAAAAACCAGATGAGACTGACGCTGTACTGACTGACATGTACCGTAAACAAACAAGTAACTTTAGAGCATTTTCCCGCACACTTTCCAACATCAACATAGAGAACGTCAAAGAAAAGTGGGAGTTCGAGGATATTTTGAAAACTATCGAAGCTCGTTGGTCAATTATCGATAAACTGCATTGGGAAATAGACAGTCAGCTAGACGGAGATAAAAGTGAGACTTATGAAGACTTTTTCAACCAGCATGAAGCTAATTATTTTCGTATCAAGAAGGAAATAAACAGCAAGTTATGGTCAGATTTTCATAGGGAGAAATCAACCCCAAAACTCGACATTCCTGAATTTAATAGAAATTACCAGCAATGGGCGTCGTTTAAAAACTTATTCACGGAAGCCATTCACGACAATCCATGCCTATCCAACGCGCAAAAAATGCAATTCCTTAAAAGCAAAATTAAGGGAGAACCAGAACGCCTTATACAGCTGTCACTGAAATACAGGACTGAAGATAAAAACTGACAAATATAAAAGTAAAAAACGTAAATCTACCTTAATATTATATCTGTTAATAATGTAAAAGTAAACCTGTAAAATAAAAAATACTAAAAATGTAAATTATTAAGTAATAATAAGAATGAAAATGATTAATGACAAACCCTTTTTTAATAAAAAATAAAAAAACAAAAAAATATATTTAAAAAAAACAAAATAATATGCACAAAACAACAAAACAAAAAAAAAAAAAATTTGTAAGGAAAATACTAAATAATGATAGGCAAGTTTCTATCGACACGACAAAAATTTCATTGTAATACCTAGATGTATAGGATCCCGCTTATCAGCCAGACACTTACGAAATCATGAAGTTGAGCGAAATTCCAAAACAAGTTGGAAAAGAAATGGTCAGCATTGTTCCGGTATCAGATTACGTCTCCATAAATATGAAGAAAGATGCATACATGATGATGTCTATATTAGACGTGAAAGCATGAATACAAACTAGAGATTTTTATCTATGTCACATACAGAAACCTATTTTTCAATTGAAGAACGACAGAAGTTTTTGCGAAATAGAGGAATCAAACTGCAAAATTACAACTAAACAATGTAAAAACTTATGGCAAGAAACTAATACAATAAATACGTATGTATACTTCTGTTGTGAGCCGTGTCAAGTACGAGAGCTCTGTGAAGATCAAGTTACGGCTCACCAGCTGATGCACTCTGGGCTCATATCAATAAGCGAAGGTTGCCTTATCAAAACAAACAACTTCACTATACATTCACATAAACTACGTCAGAGTGAAATCAACGTAAAACCTGAGCTATATGCACCAGTCATTGCTCCAATCAATTACGTCATTAACCTAACCATTCCGAGTCTTAATTCAGGAAATGAGTCAACCGACATACATCAAGATGTTTTACAAGTAGCGGATGATATCAAAAGGCTAAAGAATATCGAAATGGTTTCAGACAAGATATCCTATCATGATATTCATCACTACGCCATGATCTACGTGATAATAGCGATAGTTGGTTTTACGGCGTTTGTAATGGCGGTGCGAAGACTACGTTGTACGCATTGCTCATGGCGCGTACCCGCAGCACCTGCCACTGCGGCAGCAGGCATGGAGATGACGCCAGCGCCTCGCGCCGCGCCGGCCCTGCCGCGCCCCGCACCGCGCCGGCCCAAGCGCGCGCGCCTCGTCAGCATTCACCGTCGCCGCAACATCAAACACGCGATGATGAATTGTTTGAATTTTAATAAGTTTCGATATAAGTGAAATATTCTTAAAGTTTATTTTAATTTCCATTTTATTTACTTTTAATTTGTAAATGGTTCAGTATTTGTGTTATGGTATATACGGTTTAAAATGATTTTCCTGTACTCCTCATCTCGTGCCCCGGAATATGTACAATCACATCGCACATTTACTCTACTCAGCATTTCCTTCAATTGTACGTTTTTAGTTTATACTGCAATTTTACCAGTTCACGTTCGCCCCTCATTGTGTGCGCTTACTAATTAATTATATACAATAACAAGATTGTATCGAACTATTTGAAATAAAGTTCTTTTATCAAGTTAAATCAAGACTTTTCCTGTGACACATCATCAAACAAGCAATTTAATGTATTGAGCTAACAAGTGCTCATACAATATGTATGTATACATACATTTCAATTCATTTAAAATAGTATTGATGTTTTTTTATTTTTACCTTAGATTCTAGTGGCTAGTGCCATGGACTTCAGATCCGGAGGCTTTGGGTTCGATTCCCAGGGGGGAAACACAAAGTTGATATTTGAGAATTTATCACTTTGTGAATTTTTCCTCAGTTTGGTTAGGACATTGCAGGCTGAAGCACCTGATTGTCTGAAAAAGAAAAAGATTTCGTGATTCGGAGGGCACGTTAAGCCGTTGGTCCCGGTCGCTGTCTTTGATAGTGGTCGTTACTCAAACCATGTCAGAGGCCTGATACTAGGCGGTTTAAAAACTCTGACACCAGGGTTCATCGGGTCGATAGACTCGATACCCACTCGACAGAAGAAGAACTAGCGTACCTATTAGTTTCTTCTTCTACAAATAATTTCCTATATCTTCGACTCTGTCATTGTCATCTCTGACCTTGTCAAGAGTCAAGTCAAGAGCAAACCCATAAAAAAAATGTTCCTACACAAAAAAAAACTTGTTTAAATTGATACATACATACATACATATAATCGTAAGTAAATTTAACTTATATATGTTGAAATTTATGCAATAAAGAATATAATATATCAAGGAACTTATGTACATACGAGCACATCAACTAATATGATTACGTTAATAAAGATAATGTTAATATCAATTTTATTATTCTATTGATTGAAATTATTAGGAACTTGTTTATGTTTATCAAGTAACTTGATTCGTTGAATTTATTAGTTATTGTCAAAAACACGTTACTTCATGTGCTCGAATTTAAACAAGTATTTGTTTCAGTGTAATTATGCATTTCCTGCCCAGTTGATTAGAAGCCTGTTTCAATGCTTCAGCATACACAGGTTTCAATCTTCCCAGTGGTCATCATCATCATCATCATCATTCCTTCTTAGCCGTTTTTCGGCTTTGGCGACTGATCTATTCTTGTCTCCTTTCATGGGCTCTTATATGACTGGTGTAGCCCAGTTTGCTTGTGAACGTTCGGTGGCAGGTGGCGCACGTAAGGATGTTATTAACATAGTTATAGAGATATGTGCTACGTGGTCGAGTCTTAAGTTCATCCCTTTTTTTGTTGAGATTAACAGTTCTTGTTGTCTCAAAGACCATTGCACTCTCGCGCACCAATTTTCTCCACGAGTTTCGATTTTCCGAAAGTTGTTCCCATTTATCAATATCGATATTGCAGTTCTTCAAGTGACGTTTATGCACATCTTTGTAGCGAAGGAACTGGCCACCCCGTATTCGCTTGCTTTCCACAAGTTCGGCATAAAGCAGCCGTTTGGCAAAACTTTGATCAGGCATACGTTTTACGTGGCCCGTCCATCGTAGCTGTTGTCTTACCAAGTAAGCCTCAATTCCGTCAATACTGCAGCGGCTTAACACTTCAGTATTTCGCACTTTGTCTTGGCATTTTACACTTAAAATATCTCGGAGGCAGCGAAGGTGGAATTTATCAAGAGTGCGAATGTGTCTTCGATACAGGCACCATGTTTCAGAACTGTAGAGTAATGCAGACATAACGACAGCGCGGTATACAGCAACTTTTGTGTGAAGTTTTAAGTCATGCGACCGAAACACGCGCTCGCGCAGTTTACCATATGAGGCGGAGGCGGCCGCAATTCGGCTATTGATTTCAGCATCCAGGTCGTTTAATGAGGTGACAAAACTACCCAGGTACTTGAATCTTTTTGAGTGTTTAAGATTCTGCCCGTCTAGATGTATGTTGACAGTTGCGTTTGAAGGTTTGTCAGCAGTTACTACCTCTGTTTTGGTGACACTGATCTTTAACCCGTATTTACCGCAGGCGTCATGCAGGCCTGTCATCAGTCTTTGTAGACCGTCAGGGGTATCAGCAGCGAAGCAGAGATCATCGGCAAACATTATGGCAGATACTAAGTCATCTGTGACTTTACTCGATGCTCGTAGCCGGGCAAGGTTGAAAAGTTTGCCGTCAGTTCGAAACCGTATTCTAACTCCATCTTGAGTGGTATTAAGAGCTTCCTCTACAACGACGGCAAAATACAAGGCAAACAAGGTTGGTGCCAGCACACAGCCCTGCTTCACACCGCAATTCACTGAGAAGTAGTTAGACTCTTCACTGTCCATTGACACGCAGCATGACATTTCATCGTGAAGAAGGCGAATTAGTCTTACAAATTTGTCACTACAACCTAATTTCCGCAGGACCAACCAGAGGGCCTCTCGAGGAACGCAATCAAACGCCTTTTCAAGATCGACAAAACAAAGGTACAGAGGACGATATTGCTCAATGCTTTTCTCTTGTAGTTGTCGAACCGAAAAAATGGCGTCACTAGTGCCCCGATTTTTTCTAAATCCGAACTGCGATTCAGGGAGTAAATTCTCAGCTATGGGCGTTAGTCGGTTCAGAAGGACTCGAGCAAATACTTTACTCACTGTGCTGAGAAGCGAGATTCCACGATAGGAATTACAATCTAATCTGCTGCCCTTATTATTATAGAGAACACATATCCTAGACTGTATGAAGCTACTTGGAACTATTTCACATTTCCAGATTTCGGTAAAAAGTTTCCATAGAAAGTCGTATACAGCAGGTCCACCATACTTTAGAAGTTCTGCAGGTAAGTTGTCAATACCAGCTGCTTTGTTATTTGTTTGCTGCTTCACGGCTTTGATCACCTCTTCAATGGTCGGAATTTTGTCTAGTTCTTTTTGCTGTTCAGCTGATGGCATGCTTTGGATATGGTCAATATCTGCTGAGCTATCGACATTCAGAAGATCGTTAAAATGCTCAGCCCATCGTTGCAGAACATCCCCTTTAGAAGAGAGTAACTTTGTACCATCCAGCGTCTTTAACGGAACTCTTTTTGTTTGAGCTGTTCCAGTGATGTTCTTTAGCTCTGAGAAGAAGGCTCCTTGCTGCTGGGCATCTAAGAGGGTTTGCATTTTATTTGCCTTTTCCAGCCACCACTCGTCTTTCAGTCGACGCGTTAATTTTCTAAGTTTGCAACTGCTGTTCTTTATTTCGCTCGAGTCATTGTTTCCGCTTCCAGAATTCTTGGCTTTTAATAATGTTCGATGCTTTTCAAGTGTTTTACGAAGCACTTCATCATTATCGTCGAACCAATCTTCACGCTTGCGTACTTTCTTACCCAAGCACGCTTGTGCAGTTGCGTTTAGCTTTTCAACGAGGGTCTTACGATCGCGCTCTACGTCGTTCGTCCATTCAGAAGAGTTTAAGGTACCAGTGGCGGATGAAACAAATTTGTCTCTTACTTCCGCGTCCTGCAACAGCTTTAGATTTAATGATTCCGCTTTTATCTCTTTCGTGCGCTTAGGTGGGCGAAGGCGAAGAGAAATCTTTGTCACGATGAGCCTGTGATCAGTCCAACAATTCGCTGCGCGCATTACTCTTGTGATGTGTACTTGAGAGATATCTCTGCGTCTTACAATAGCATAATCAATAAGATGCCAATGCTTGGATCTCTGGTGCATCCAGGTCGCTTTGTATTTAGTTGGCAGTCGAAACCACGTGTTGGTCACTGTTAGGTCAAACTGGGCACAGAAACTCAAAAGCATCTGACCATTGGAGTTCATATTGCCAATTCCATGACGACCAAGCACTTCCGGCCATGCCTCGTGGTCACTGCCCACACGCGCATTCATGTCTCCCTACAAAAGTATTTGTTCACGCTGAGGAATGCGACCAAGCACGTTTCTCAAGTGTTCATAGAAAGCCTCTTTAGTGTCGTCGTCGTTAGTGATTGTTGGCGCGTACGCGCTTTTTATCGTAACATAGTTGTTGTTAACCAAGTGAAGACGCAGCGTCAGTATTCGATCCGAGATATAAATTGGATATTCTGCTAAGTCCTTCACAATTGCCGTCTTGATGGCGAGACCCACTCCTGATGTTCTTGGTTCCGAGATTTCCTTGCCCTTCCAGAAAAAAGTATAACCGGCGCCATGTTCCGTGAGCTCTCCTTCATCGGGAAGTCGAGTCTCGCTAAGTGCGGCTATGTCGACTCCATATCTCTTTCCGGGCAGATATTTCCCTCTCTATCTTGCAAAGTTCGAACGTTCCACGCTCCAAATATCATCTTCGTTTTGATTACTTTTTTGCCACCGTAATGAGATGGGATACCCAGGCAGCTACGGTTACTACCTCCCTTTTTTTCGGGGCAAACGTTTTCTTAGGGCACCTTTTCTAGCCCCGTCCCCGCCGGCTGGGCGGGGGGAGCAGTGTCTCCCTAAACAGGGCTGCTCCGTCACACAGAGTGCTGCCCAACCCACACTGTCACCCCAATGCAGCGTAGGAACGACCACTCTCCCTATGTCGCCAGTGTGCAAACCTCAGACAAAGCCAAACGCGTATCTTCGCCGGACCTTTCTACCTTGGTCCACGGGTCTTGGTGGTATCGGAGTCCATTCTTCATAAACCAGTCAATTACGCGTGATATATTTTAGTGCACAGATGATTGCGTGGACATAGATGCACTCTCTCCTCCTTGCCCTCTTGTATCCGATGGAACGGAAAGCCGCTACGATCAGAGGAGGGTTCAGTCGCAGTATCTGGCCGAAAGCTGCTTTCGTCCTCTGCTGTCGCCCTAAGCCTTCAACAAGGCCTTGCCAGCTCGCCGCATCCGCCAAAATCCGTCACTTATTAGCTTGGTTTTCCTTCTGTGCCGAGCTAGTCTTCATGCACTATGCGGGAGGTGTCCGCAGAAAAACCCGTCCACCGAAGTATGCGGGCCCCCTCAACCGGGTTTGGCCCACGAGCCGACGTGGTTTACCGGGGTGTGGCCGCTGCGTGCACAACAACTACTGGGAGCCACCGGTGAGAGTTTGTGTGACGCCTGTGGACCAGTATGGTGCGTCACCTCACATTAAGGCCGGCTGACGACACCTGAAAGGTACTACCACTAGACGCCCCACTACACCCCTACATTCCCAGTGGTATAGACTAGGTAATGTACATTGAAGTTAACTAACGGATATAGAACGCCCCAAACGGAAAGCGAACTACGGAGCTTTCACAGCCAATGACAAATTGCAGTCAACTAGCTGTACTGCATGCAGCCACGGGAATGGATTCAGAACCATTTTTATTCTTATCGAGTCGATAAACAGAGTTTTTACCGCCTATCCGTGGGGGCTGTGAATTTATTTAGGTACACTGAACAAAAAATCTTGGTTAAATTGGTCAAGGAACTTATTCATCAAGTAATATGATTATGACAATAAAGTTAATGTTAATTTATTCTGTTGATTGAAATTATAAGAAACCTGGTAATGGTTATCAAGTAATTTGATTAATTTAATTTTTAACATTATTGTCATAAACACATTACTTCATGTGCTGGTATTTAAACAAGTATTTTTTTCAGTGTAACAATCACTATCACAGACAGCGACCGACGGCTTAAGCTGCTCTCCAAAACACAGAATCTTTTTCGTTTCGGACAATCAAGAGATTCAGCCTATCATATTATTTTAAAATATGTTTATGCCTGCTAAATGATTTATAAAAAGAATATTTAAAAATCTGTGAGATTTGGGATGAAATATAAATTTTTGGTGGATGACAAAAGAAACCAAAGAAATAAAATCAAGGCACACTTTACCCAGCCCGTCAATTTATTTTCTCTTACTTATATATTTAAGCTGACGTCTCCCACTGTAAATGCAAATCCGCGAAGCAGAAAATCCTCGGTAATCCCTCCTTAATCCGTTCCTGGCTGCATCCTGCATCCACAGAAGGAAATTACATCTCCGAGAAAACTCCACGATTCGGAGAAAGCTGGAAAAGACTTCAAAAGGAACATTATTGAGGAAATAAAATGATGTTGTAGCAACCGGTTATTTAAGACTTTCAATTTACTTATTACATTGAAATGGATTTTCGCTTGTACTGCAGAGCCATTTTGTACTAAATCATTTTTGTTTTTTGTTATAGATTACCTTCAGTAAGTAACATAGGCTTGTATTTAAAGTAATCTCAAAATTAAGAGCAATATTTTAGTATGGGTTTGACAGGTCGTTTAGTACTGAAATGACTTTTCTGATACGAACTCAAACTCGCTGTTATACTTAAGAACTGATTATGCTATATATATATATATATATATATATATATATATAGCATAATAATATATATATATATATATTATCATGATATATATACAGGCTTCACTTCCATGCTGGACTGGGAGCGAGAGAAAAACATAGAATTCACTACAGCAATTTACCTACAAGTTATTTTAAATAACCCTCAAAACTTTGTCAGACGTTCCGGAACGGCCTTTGTTTAGGTCGTTTACACTCTGTTTACCCAATTAGGGATAAAGGCGTAATTATATGTATGTATGTATACGGGCTTAAGAACAATTAAACTAGACTCTTTCAGCATTTAATCACAAAAAATCAAACCTAAGCACTTAAGTTGACAAGTAAAACAAAGCCCATTGCTTAAAAACCAAAATCTTGGATCCCTTAATTGCTGGTTTTCATAACACCTATGCTTCGGATAAAAATATCTAAGGCTCATATTTATGAATCGATCTCAACGTTAGCATAGCCTAACCTTAAGTTTGCCTAAAGAATGGTCCGCATATGTTTTACTCCTACAGCCGTATTTAAAATCAGCTTATGAGAGTTTTCTTCTTTTAAAATATATTTTTGGTTGTTGGTTGTATTTCATACCTGCTTCATCACTACATAGTATAAAACAAAGTCGCTTTTTCTGTCCCTATATCCCTATGTATGCATACATACATAGGGATATAGCATGAGGAGCCCGATGGTGTAGTGGATAGGGCCGCTGCCTCCTGACCGGGGGGCCGTGGTTCGAATCCCACCACATACCAATGTGTTTTTCGGTTTTCGAATTTCATATGTACGTTTATTCGGCGCTTTTTCCGTGCTTCGGAAGGCACGTTAAGCCGTTGGTCCCGGTTAATATCGTTTAATACCGTAGATATTAGTCGTTAAGCCATGACAGAGGCCAGTGCTAAGCATTGGCGGCTTGAAAACTCTGACCTGATCTAGGATTGGGTCTGGTTACCCTTCTGGGTTGCAGATGTCAGATGGCAGTCGCTCTGTGTAAAAACTAGTACCCTCGTTCAATCACCTAGGTTAGGTAGCCAACCCGGACAGATACGGAAAAAGGCTAGGAAGATGATGATATCCCTATGTATGCATAAATCTTTAAAACTATGGAACGGATTTTGATGCAGTTTCTTTTAATGGATAGAGTGATTCAAGAGGAAAGTTATTATTTATAATACATGCAGAATATAGTCGAGAAACACTGACAATTCCCGTGCGAAGCCGGGGCGGGTCGCTAGTAAAGTTATAAACCTGGCAATAAGTATCCATCAAAACTTGTTTATGAAATACCATGCTTACGGCTACGGAGCTGAATGTCGAAATAGCGAGCTTGCAAACATTTCGAGTAACATTCCGACGCCATTTTTCATTATTATAACGATACCTAGAAAACCCATAGTGAGGAGAGTGAAGTGGTTGTTGTAGGAAATCAACAGAACAAAAATCTTATCAACGTTAGTCTAAAAGCGCTCGTGGTTAATAATCATTCCAATAACGAATATTCAACAAACATCGCCATAGTCACCATCGGCGTGGATGCGTGGCAGGTTGAGTTATAACAACATAAGAAATTTCTTCCATGCTGGCCTGGGAGCGAGAGAAAAACATAGAATGTGCCAGCTGCATTTCTTCCCGGGCATGCTGTAAAAACCAGCTATGGAATCCGAGGGTTTTAGTATATTGCAATTTAGGCGATAGGCTGACAACTTATCACTACAGCAATATACCTACAAATGTATCTTAAATAAACCTCAAAACTTTGCCAGATGTAGCGGAATGACCTTTTTTAAAGTCGTTGACGCTCTGCCTACTCTAATAAGGATAAAGGCGTGGTTTTAATGTATGTATGTATGTATGTAGAAATTTCTTGTTTAGAAAAACACGTTCAATCATTGGGTAGGCAGAACGACCTAAACAAAGGTCATTCCGTCATGTATGACAAAGTTTTGCGGGTTATATTGCTGTAGTGACTGGTTGTCAATCTATCGCCTAAATTGGAATATACATAAATAATATATATATACATAAACCCTCTTATCCCTTTCCTAGTTTTAACAGCATGCCTGGGAGGAAATTCAGCTATCACATTCTATGTTTTTTTCTCTCGCTCCCAGCCCAGCATGGAAGAAATTATAAGTCCCGTTTAATATCATTAAGCCATGTCAGAGGCCAATGCTGGCGGCTTGAAAATTCTGGCAGCTGGGTTGGCCACTCTTCTTCAAAAAATACAAATCTACGATTGGGTTTGTTTTCTGTTCTGGGTTGCGGAGGTCAGATAGCAGTCGCTCTTTGTAAAAACCAGTATCTTTCTTCAATACCCTAGATTATACAATACAAAACAAAATACTTTACGGCCAAAAAATACACAAATACATACAACAGAAAAGTAAGGATAAACTAGTACACTATAGGCGGCCTTTTTGCTAAAGCAGCAATTTCTACCAGGCAACTTTTGGGTATTATATTATAGTATAGCTGGGAGCGGGAATAGTGCATATTATTAAGTTCATTTTGGACATTATGTTGACGACCCCGTGAAATACAGGAAAAGGTTAGGGATATGAAATGTTAACTAGTACAGTCGCGTACACAAGCAAGTATATACTTATCTAGTATTACAGCTTTTGTAGGATATAATCTACTCCATTTAGTTCCGCATTATCACGCGGGATGGAAATTAGAATTCATTACAGAAAGCAATCACGCGTAAGTGCTGCTTGAAATTTCCTAAGGTGAGACAGACTCGCGACTACGCATTAGAAATTAAAAAGAAAACGGCTGAATTGTTGGACACTGAATACGTGTAGAAAGTAGCCTTATTCCTTAAAAAATCGTTTTGGTCCATACACAAAAAATAATGATATTTTTTTACTTTGACGATATAACATAGATCCAAAGTTTGTTCAAAGTGTCCAAAGCAATCTATCATGTTTAACACCGTACATTTTATTCAAACACACCTTGTGTTTTATTTAAGGTGGCGACACTAGCCAAGTGGCGCCCCCATTAGTAATAAAATCATAATTCACTTAAAACGCAGTGAATTAAAAAACCGGTCCAACCGAATCAAATACAGTAATCAAAAAAATTTAGAACCTTATAAATTAGCCATTCATAGATCGTTTAGTTACAGGAAGAAAAAATTGCGAATAACCACCAATCACAATCTTCCTTTTACTACAACTATTAATTTAATTAATTAATTTACTACAAGATAATTTATAAGAAAAAAAGGCAAAAATCATTGACAGCGTGTTGAACAGAACCTTCGAGGCGGATCGCGTCGCAGGTGTGTTGCTGCCCTTAGTCGCAAAGTCGCAAGACTATATCATGATGTGAGGTGTTTAGATTAGGAGCCTTAAGTGCCTGCTTGGCTCTTATAGTACATAATATGAAGTAAGTACAAACATTATACGTACATGATTTTAATAACGCCAATTTGGAAATGTGTAATTATTTAGTAAAGTGAGGAACTGAAGAGTAAACTAAATACCACTTCTATTTAATTAATAAATTCTTATATTTAATATAAGAAAACGTTGCACCACGTCTAATAAAACATTTTTGAACAGAAATAAAAAAATGTAGAAGAAAATCCTAAGACACATGATTTTTTTATTTTTAATACTTCCCCTTACAAATTGTCTGATAGAAATAGTTAATTTGTATAGAGATGTCTAAACTTTTTTTTAAATTTCCTTGTGAATATTGTTCAGTTACGTTAGCTGAGCAACCCCTATCTATTTACGGGAAGCTGTCCCTTACACCCTCTATATGCTTTCACAAGTCTTTGCGACAGACATAAATAAAAACGTAAAAAAATGTTGTTAAGTAAATTAAGCTGTTTCATGTTAAACACCAGTAACATTTATGATTATAATGCAATGGCAGCGATTCACGCGACATAGTCCAAATTCTAATTCATAGCTATTACTTTTTTGACTTTGACATAACAGGATATCAAATAAACACATGACTTTAACATTCTTAATCTGACATAAGACGCACGATTGTGACATTCTAATCTGATGAGACTGATTATTTGGCGTAAAATAAGGGAGCATGATCTATGCTCAGTTCTTTTTTAAAGCGTCTTACGTCATATTAGAAATGTCAAAGTCATGTGTTTATTGGATGTTCTGTTCTTATGTCAAAGTTAAGAAAGAGGCCACTAACAACTATTGGTCACGCGGTCCTAACCTTCTAATTATAACGTCACTAGCACTAAATCATACATACATACATTTAATCACGCTTTATCCCTAATGGGGTAGGTAGTAAACGACCTAAACAAAGTTCGATCCGCCACGTCTGACAAAGTTTTGAGGGTTATTTAAGATAGATTTGTACGTATATTACTGTAGTGACAGGTTGTCAGTCCATCGCCTAAATTACAATATACTGAAACCCTTGAATCCTTTAGCTGGTTTTTACAGCATGCTCGGGAGGAAATGCAGCTGGCAAATTCAATTTTTTTTTTTCACTCCCAGTCCAGCATGGCAGTAAATGGTAGCAGGAAATCATGATTAATATTAGATTATTAAAAATATACCTGTGCAACAGATGTAAAGACTTATATCTTAACAAGTTAAAGTAAGGCGCCATATTCACTTTTACTTTACATCGGGTTGATCGACTCGATACCCACATGACAGTAGAAGAAGAAGCTTACATTTTAGATTTTACATACTACCTACTTCTGTAAATCCCAATTGCACTTTTATTTACAGTTACCATTTTGTGCTGCGTCCGTGTCTTTTCTCTCTTCCCTTTCACACGAATTTACGAATATACATATAGAATACGCATGCAGATATATACCTACGAACACACACCCACACTCACACAGGGATAGCAACACGCACAACACACTAGTTTACGTTATAAGTGCAGTGTGTTGTGTTGACAATGAAATCTATGTCGCCTATTTGTGTGTCGGGTAAGTAAATTGCTTGTCTGTATGATTAACCGTAAATAGTAACGGTTGTTGAGTAAATCTAGACAAAGACTTAGGCCCGTGTTTAATCAGCACTTGAGACTGACAGCGAGTTTGAGTTTATATCAGAAATGTCATTTCAGTATATTATTATGACCAGTCAAATCCATACTTAATACTGTTCTAAATCGTGAGATCGCTGTATAAATACGGGCTTTAGGCTTGCAGGTATTTTCATTAAAATATAGGTAGTTAAAAAATGCTCACCTAATTTTACTGAACAACTTTCCACAAAGGAGGTAATTTCTAAAACTGGTTGGTTCTAAATAAGAAATAAAATTGCTCTACCCATAGAAATGCTTAATGCAATGGTGTCCGCGGATCATCGTAAATACAGGAAAAAACTAGGAAGATGCAGACAGAAAAACTGTGGCAAACAAAAAATAATTACTTGTATTTTTTCCCCCCTGGGAATACTTGTATTTATTTTTCTCATTTTATGGTTTATCTAAGCCATGGTGATTAATTTGATATCCAGAAGTATTTTTTGGGATATCAAACGAATCTACATAAAACGTCAAGTGCAACTCGATGTTTGAGCTTCACAATTCAACAATTCAACAGCCCAGATATGTCAATTATTCTGTACCGCTTTGTGTAGTTGTTTGATTGATGTGACACAGCAGCCGTAGCTGATTGCTACGAGGTATTGCTACACGCGTAGTCAGTAGCTACAACTACAACAGCATCGTAGCTCTGACACGGTCTATATCTATAATTGCATACAATTTAAATGGATCCATGGTCTAGTGGTCTGAGCCGTGGGCTCCTGGTCCGGAGGTCGTTGGTTCGAATCCCAATGTGATACACAAAGGAAATGGTATTACGCAGGTTTGAATCCTGTCTGTGGTTGAAATTTTGATTTGTTTGATTTTTATATTTTAGGGATATGCATACATACACAAAGTCACGCTTTTATCTCTAATGGGATAGGTAGAGCGTAAATGACCAACCAAAAGGTCGTTTCGCCACGTATGACGAAGTTTTGAGGGTTATTTAAGATAGAATTGTAGGTATATTGCTGTAGTGACAGGTTGTCAGCCCATCGCCTAAATTAAAATTTTCTGAAACTCTCAGATTCCATAGTTGGTTTTTACAGCATGTTCAGGAGGAAAATTCAGCTGGAGCATAGGTTTTTCTCTCGCTTCCAGGTCAGCATGGCCAAACATGAAGTCAGTTTGTCATTTATCTATCTCTTTTATAATTCTTATTTAAGAAAATGTCAGGAATTATTTCTAGTAAAAGTACGTGTAGAATTACCTTGAATAGATAATCAACGTTAAGTAATGTACTAATGTATTTACATTAACCTCCCCATGTTTCACGTTGACTAGCTAGGTACTAAACATACATTACGTTATGTAACGGTATTTGCTACTCAACACATAACAGTATTATGTATTTGACTCTCAAATGCGCAACATAGATTGTCAACAAGCGAGTAAATTGCCGCAGTAATAATATGTTTGTGTATACTGTTCGTACCTATACAGGGTATTAAAGAAAAATCGTAATACGATAAGAAAAAAAGGGCTTCCCATACTGTTGTTATTCTAAAACTAAAATTGTAATCTGTCTGTCACTTTCAGATTAAAAATAAACAAAAAGTACAGTTCTAGTTTTCGATGAGTCTGTGATTATACTTTCTGGTTTTCGATGAGTCTGTCAGTATCCCGCAAATTGATAGGGGTTGCTCAGTCAAAGACACTGAACAATTATCTGCAGGTTTTTTTTTAGAAAATGAAAAATGATTAAGCTTGTAATTTTGTATGGGAAGGTCAATTTTATTTTTCATCACCTGAAAGAATATCCTGGTGAAAGTTGTTCAGTTTCGTTGACTGAGCAAAGTAACCTCTATCAGTTTGCGGGACGCTGTCCCTTACACATCGTATGTGGTACCATAGAGTATAATAAATATGCTGTCGTTTTTCAATTCTATTATTCCGATATTGACAGATTTATTTAAATTTTAGTTTTAATCGAGCCCATTATCAGCTTATATTTTTTATGCAACACTTATTTATTTTTTATTTATTTAATTTTTCATCAGTTCCTTGGAAAAAGTTGTTCAGTATAATGGGGAATGAACATCCGCCAGGGTGATTAATATTATACCCTTCCTTCCTGATATACGTTGTATAATACTTCACTGCTACTTACTACTGCTACTTACGCCTTTATTCCTTATTAGGTAGGCAGAGCGTTGACGCCCTAAATAAATTTCGCTCCGGAACGTCTAACATAGTTTTAGGGGTTATTTAAAATAGAATTTTCGGTATATTGCTGTAGTGACAGGTTGTCAGCCATAGCCTAAATTACAATATACTACGTCATAAAAGACGACAAAGTGCTAAAAGGAATTAACAGTTGAATATTGTGATCATGGATATGAATACAATCCATTGAATAGATACATACATACATATAATCACGCATTTACCCCTAATGGGGTAGGCAAAGCATAAACAACCTAAACAAATGTCGTTTCGCCACGTCTAACATAGTTTTTAGGGTAATTTAATATGTAATTATAGGTATGCTGTAGAGACAGGTTGTCAGCCCATCAATATACTGAAACCCTCTATTGAATAGATACTCCTAAATAATTTTAAGATAGCACTTTCAGTTCTTAACTTTGACTTAAGAACAGGATAGCAAATAAACACATGAGTATGACATTCCTAATTTGACGAAAGACGCTTTAAATAAGGACTTAGCATAGAACATGCTCTTTTAATTAACTTCAAATCAACATTCTTATGTCAGAATAGGAATATCAAAGTAATATGTTTATTTGCTATCATAGGATAGCATTGTAACCCTCGAATCCCTTTTGCTGACTTCTACAGCATGCCCGGGAAGAAGGGCTGCTGAAACATTCAAGGTTTTTCTATCTCTCCCAGTCCAGCATGGAAGAATACACTTTATAATCTAAAATTACCCTCAATTTTTGTCAGACGTGGTGAAAGCGCCACTTACGAGGCGTTTTATGCTCTGCCTACCCCGTAAGGGATAAATGCGTGATGTTATGTATGTATGTATGTATGTATAGGATAGCAAATAAACATATTAACTTAAATTAAATAACAATAGTGTTATTGTTAAGTCATAGCACTACTCAGAATTAGAATTTTGGCGCGAGAATCAAAGCCATTATAATACATACATATACGTATAATCACGCCCTTATCCCTAATGGGGTAGGCAGAGCGTAAACGACCTAAACAAAGGTCGTTTCACCACGTCTGACAAAGTTTTGAGGGTTATTTAAGATAGATTTGAATGTATATTGCTATAGTGACAGGTTGTCAGCCCATCGAATAAATTGCAATATATAGAAACCCTCGGATCCCTTAGCTGGTTCTTACAGCATGCCCGGGAGGAAATGCATCTGGCACATTCTATGTTTAATCTCTATCCCAGTCCAGCTTGCAAGTAATTATAATAAAAGCTCGAAATTGTCATATTTACGCCTTTCACAATCATCATTCATTTCAGCGTACATCTGAAACCCACTGCTGAGTATAGGCCTCTTAAAAGAAAACAAAAAAAAAAGTTCGTTTTGAGAATCGAAGCCATTATAATAAAAGATCGAAATTGAAATAATTACGCCTTTTATCATCATTATCATTCAATTGAGCCTACATCTACCCACTGCTAAGTACAGACCTCTTCTATTGTTCGCCATCTACACCGATCCTGTGCCTCCTGCATTCACTGTTTCCCTGCAATCGCCACTGTATTAGTCTAATTTACCAATTACGCCTTTACTTCTAATGAAGTTGGCAAAGCGTCAACGATCTAAACATGGTCATAGATTATGCTGCCAGGTGTTACAAGTTTTTGGAAGTTATTTATATTCCATCCTATATCCTTAAATACAATGCCTAAACTGAGACTTTCGAATGAGCATGTCCAGGAGGAAAAGCAGCAAGTACATTCTACGTACATACATACATAAAATCACGCCTTTATCCCTTACGGGGTAGGCAGAGCGTAAAACGCCTCCTAAAAGGCGCTTTCGCCACGTCTGACATAAATTGAGGGCAATTTTAGATTGTAATGTGTATTGCTGTAGTGACAGGTTGTCAGCCCATCGCCTTAATTAAAATACACTGTAACCCTCGAATCCCTTTTGCTGTCTTTTACAGCATGCCCGGGAGGAAGGGCAACTGGAACATTCTATGTTTTTCTTTCTCTCCCAGTCCAGTATGGAAGAAAGTACATTCTAAGTTCGTATAATTGTTAACAGTTGGGCATGAAAGTAATGTGGGACAACGTCTACAATGTATTTTTAAGAAATAATATTAATGGTATAAGGTGGTTTATAACAGACTTTTATATAAATCTCATATTAGTTGAAGCTATAATAAAAGATAGAGAGCTCTAAAAAATATTGTATTAGAAAATATAACGTCCAATCCAATTTATTTTAGGTCAATTTATATAATGTTAGGATAATGTATTAGTTAATACGTTTTTTCGTCTGGTGAAGATTTCAAAGGTGAACAACTTGCTATTTCATGCCCAATTTTCTTTTGTAATTACGTATGATTTAGACATAAAACACTTTGCAGCTCATAAAACTATGATAATATCTCTTCCATAATGATACATGACGGAATGAATAGTACTTTCTACGATTACATATGAAGCTGCATTCTCTCATTCTCTCGCTTTCTGCCAGCTGACAGAAAGCGTGATGTTTTTGATGCATGGCTTATTAGTGAGAGTGCTGGTATGAAACAGACAGATAAGAGCAGGGAATCCTACTAATATTATCCTACTTCCATGCTGGACTGGGAGCGAAAGAATAATATAGAATGTGCCAGCTACATTTCCATCCGGTCATGCTGTAAACACCAGCTAAGGGATGCGAGGTTTTCAATTCAATTCAATTTATTCATGAACAATATACATTGTGTTCGAAATAACATAAAATAAGCAACATCTTATTATATAAATCAATTACATTCAAATAATTTAAATAGTCAGAAAAAAAAAATGTCATACTTAATATCAATATAAATTAAAATACAATAGAGAACGTCTATATAACATATTTTCAGTTCCTGAACCTATTGTCTAAAAACATCCTAAATTATGAAAAGAACAGTGAAAACAGAAATAAAATTGATCAAAAAATCACCGAGATGTATCATTATTAAGATAGACTATCTATCTCTCTCTTCGAAACGACAATTTATATAGAATTAGTATGGCGCTCCTGTCTTATGACGTCACATGACAGTTCGGACCTCTCTTTTTAACTAACCACTTTAAGGCATTATAACTCTTAAACTTATGAATATTTTGCGAAAATTCCTTCACATCATCTTCACGTTCATCTATGGTGACAATAATTCTTACTAACAGTTTAAAAAAAATCATGAGTATTCCCTATTAAAGAAATTAGCAACTAAACGCTATTGTGGTTAGCAACGCTGTAAATGTTTTTATATGGTTCTGTAATTTTATTGGTGTGGTTTAAGCACAGCTCGGATAATCCTAACTATAATGTCATTTTGGTCACACATCGACAGACGGCATGTTGCACTTGGCATGCGTTTGTGTGCGTGTTATAAGGGTTGACAAATTTTGTTATACCGGTCATAATCATCACTTGATTAATCTGATTCTTTATTAAACCAACGTTTTAAAGTAGTTCACTGTAACTAAATAGTTACAAAAGATTAGGTTGCATATTTTTTATGAATTTACTTACCCTCTCATCACTGTGGAATCTAAAAAAAGTTCCTATTGGAGTCATATCTTGTGGTAGAAAGACATCCGTACACCGTACGTATCTAACCATCTTAGGAACACAAAACTTTATTATTTCCGTTACACAAGGAAACTTGCGCGCGCCATACCCGCTAAGCGTACGCTCAATGTGGCCCACATTCCGGTGCGGAGTTTGACGTAAGTCGGACAGGGGAAGAGAGGTGAATGTCCATTCTGTATGTAGTACCTACCATTATATATTCTGTGGTTTAAGTATATCCAGTTTGAAAAAGAAGCATCTGGAATATTTATTTCATTTTTTGTTTTTACGTTAACGCTTCCAACTTCACCGTCAGGAATACAAGTGTGTTTTTGTAAGTATGTTTAACGATAGCTAATAAAATGTAAATTTTAATTGTCTCGCGGTACAAATCTGCTAGTGAAGCTATCTACAAATAGCCTATGTCCTATCAACCTATTAACCTACATAATGTTCTAAGTTTCATTCTGATCCGTCGAGTGTTTAAAGCGAGTGAGTAATAAAACATCCAAACATTTAAATATAATTAAACATACATACATACATATAATCAAGTCTTTATCCCTTATGGGATAGGCAGACCGTCAACGGCCTAAAAAAAGGTCGTTCCGCCACGTCTGACAAAGTTTTGAGGGTTATTTAAGATAGATTTGTAGGTATGTTACTGTAGTGACAGGGAGTCAGCCCATCGCTTAATTTGCAATATACAGAAAGTAAATTCATACAAAATATGTTTTTTAGAAACATACAAAATAATATATTTTTTAGATTCCACAGTGATGAGAGGGTAAGTAAATTCATACAAAATATGCAACCTAATCTTTTGTAACTGTTCAGTTACAGTGAACTACTTTGAAACGTTGGTTTAATAAAGAATCAGATTAATCAAGTGATGATTATGACAGGTATAACAAAATTTATCAACCCTTATAACACGCACACAAACGCATGCCAATTGCAACATGCCGTCTGTCGATGTGTGACCAGAATGACATAGTACTTAGGAGTATCCGAGCTGTGCTTAAACGACACCAATAAAATTACAGACCCATATAAAAACATTGACAGCGTTGTTAACCACAATAGCGTTTAGTTGCTCATTTCTTTAAAGTGAGCTTATGATCCATGAATATGTTTCCATGCTGGACTGGGAGTTAGAGAAAAACATAGAATACGCCAGCTGCATTTCCTCCCGGGGCATGTTGTAAAAACCATGGGCTGACAAGCTGTCACTACAGCAATGTACCTGCAAATCTATCTTAAATAAAGTGGCGAAACAACCTACAATTAGATTGTTTACGCTCTGCCTACCACATTAGGGATAAAGGCGTGATTATATGTATGAATGTATGAGCTAAAGATTTCATTCTCAGCTTTACCTTAACGGAAGGAAAATATCAACATCGCCGTGTCATCAATTTGGTATCCAGTAAATTGAATTTTAAATTACCTCTACAGCTTCCCCTATCAACCACCATTTTACACGGTTAAGCTACGAGGCTTCGTAGCATGGCGCTACGAGTTTCCGTAGCTGATCGCTACGAGGTTACGGCCCGGCTACGTTTAATGGTTTTACTCTGTCGGTCAGCGGTTTTCATCCGGGCCAGTGAAGAGAATTTAATTTGACGGGTTTGTGGCGGATCACCAGCGCCTGCCGGTTTACCTACAATGATAACACCAGGATAACCTGCACAATTTATTTACCGAACAAAGCTAAACGACTAACTAGTTCAGTAAAATACATACATACATACAATCACGCCTTTATCCCTAATGAGGTAGGCAAAACGTAAATGACCTAAACAAAGTTCTTTCCGCCACGTCTGACAAAGTTTTGAGTGTTTTTTAAAATAGATTTGAATGTATATTGCTATAGTGACAGGTTGTCAGCCCATCGAATAAATTGCAATTTATAGAAAACCTCGGATCCCTTAGCTGGTTTTTACAGCATGCCCGGGAGGAAATGCAGCTAGCATATTTTATGTTTTTCTCTCGCTCTCAATCCAGCTTGGAAGTATAATATAAATATTCAGTAAAATAACTAAGAAATAAAAAATATAGAAGCCAGTATCACTGGAAACTTATTCACGGTATTGGCCGAAAAGAAAACCCGGTTGTTAGGTTTCTAACAAAGATTTTTTTTTCAAAATGTGTCATAGTTTATAGTGAAAATAATTGCACAAGTTAAAAATAATAGTTTTGGAAAAAAAAAATCGGAGAAAACTTTTATTTTTTGTTTTTCATTGAAAACAATAATGACTGTGATAAAAAAATCGTGTTTTCGAATTATTACGCTAACACAATTCTTGCGCTCTGCGGAGCTTTCAGAAACATTTTCAGTGTTTTGGTCTAGTATTCCTAAATGTGCCTCAATTTTAGATGACTTTCAACATCTCCACTGGCTGACTAATTAAATTTGTCAGCGAGGCAATTAATAGTGGCCTAGCGTCTACTGTGTCTCGTTTGTATTCCAAGAGCATTCGCAATTTATGATTTGAAGATGAAATCTATTTGACCCAGACCTTTTGACACAAGGCACCTTCTTGTAAATATAAACCTAAAGTATATTTTCGCCTATTTGCTCGGAAAATGCTTTATTATAAAGAAAAAACCTACATTCACTTTTGTCGGTCCTCAAATTCGCATACGCCAGCAATTTCTCGAAACGACAACAATGACCATTAACGACCGCTACATGAAGTCTTTAGGGACACACTAGTATGGTGTACGAGGTTATTGATTATTCAAGGCATACATTTTTTAAATTTACAAAATTGAATCAATGAATAAATGTCAAAATATTATAGAGGAATCGCAAGTTTAATATTTGTTTTTAAGTGTAATGTTACTACGAGGGGTGGCTGATAAGTAATCTACCTAACTATGAAAGAAAAGACTTTGATGGCTAGTTTATTTTTTATTTTTCTATATAGTCTCCTGCAAGTGAAATACACTTATGACATTTGCAAATAATTGACATCATGCCGTTATAATAGTAATTTTTATTTTGCTCGTCAAAATGGTCAGTCACAGCCTCTTTCATTTCTTCGTCCGTCGAAAATCTGCGACCCCTCAAATTTTTCTTTAAATCTTTGAATAAGAAATAGTCACAGGGAGCCAGATCTGGACTATAAGGTGGATGGTTAATTTCTGTGAAGCCATTTTTGCTCAGGGCTGACCTCGCCGTTAAGGCTGTGTGTACAGGAGCATTGTCTTGTAAAATCAGAACACCTTTGCTGAGTTTGCCTCGCCGCTTTTTTTTGATTTGTTCACGAAGCTGGTCAAGCAAGTTTGCATGATATTCAGCATTCATTGTTGTATTTTTAGGCAAATAATCTATCATCAAAATCCCTTCGACATCTCAAAATACGGTGGCCATTAGTTTTCCAGCCGACGGCCGAACCTTGAACTTCCTTGGCGGCTTTTCTCCTTTAAATTTCCATTGCATTGACTCTTGTTTGCTTTCCGGATCCCACTGGCGAATCCAAGTTTCATCACAGGTCACAATTCGAGAGATAGTCTCTTCTTCTTTATCTTTGACCAGGTCTAGAAATGCTTGACAACATTCTACTCGCCTTTGTTTGTCAAAGGGGGTCAACATTCTAGGGACCCAACGCGCGCTCACCTTGGACATGCCCAAATGTTCGTGAATAATTTCATGAACTCGTTCCTTGCTAATTCCCACATCTCTGGCTATCTCCCACTGCTTGATTCGCCGATTTGCAAGAATCAGGTTCTTCACCTTTTCAACATTATCTGCGGTAACAGCAGAAATTGACCTTCCACTACGTGTGTCGTCTTCCAGGCTCTCACGGCCATGTTTAAATTGCTTCGACCAAAACTTTATGACGAATTCAGAAGGACTTGAATCACCAAACACCTTTAACATGCGCTCTCTGATCTGCGTAGGCGTATTTCCTTCTTTACTTAGGAATTTAATCTCTGCTTGATGCTCAAATTTCATCATTTTGCAATTTTCTTTCGACATGGTGAAATCAAAGCCGCGCCAAAAAAACAAAAGCAAGCGAAAAAAAATATGCGTCATAATTTTGAAAAAGGAATAAATATAGAATATGATTTTGCAATGGCCAGTTCGATTTTCAAAACTTTCTTTAACAAAGTAGATTTTATATCAGCCGCCCCTCGTATTTCCTTGCAAATTGAGAGAAAATTACTATATTTCTCTCAGCCGAAATAGCAATATATGGTCTCGTTTACATTGGTTCCAAATTTGCCTCTGAGTAATGTGTAATAATACTAAGCCCAGTTAAATTATTAAATATACCTCTTTAGAACTATTGTGCTAACAACTTTACAGAAACCTTTATTTTTGACAAAATTCAACAATTATTTTGTGTCTGTTTCAAGGTCAATTCAAGGTCAAATTCAAAGTTTATCAAATTAGGGATTTTGCAAATATCTCGGTTTCCATTGTTCCAACGACTTTCACGTTTTTCTAACAAGTGTAGTGTATAATTGCAACAAATCTTTTCTAATATTTTTTTACGCTTTACCGTTATTCGAGCCAGCGTGTTGAGAGCACCCGGCGATGACCTAGGTAATTTTAAGTGGATTTTACCCAGCGGCCATTGATATTCATAAAAAACATGCAAAAAGAAATAATAATATAAAGAAATAAATACGCTTTCACCCCTTATGGAGTAGGCAGAGCGTAAACGACCTAAATAAAGGTTTCGCCACGTCTGACAAAGTTATGAGGGTTATTAAAGACGGATCCCTTAGCTGGTTTTTACAGCATGCCCGGGAGGAAATGCAGGTGGCACATTCTATGTTTTTTTCTCGCTTCCAGTCCAGCATGGATAAAGAAATAATAAGTAAGAAGTTTTGACTTTCCCACAGCCCGCGCTCATTTGGAATGTTTCCGTCGGCTTTTATTTAAAATACGAAATCGTTCGACGCTCTTTGAATACCATCTCAGAATACTAATGAGATAAATTAATATTTTTATTCATTTTGGCTCGTCAAAAGTAATTTGGTTTCGTTTATTTGATCTTTGATTCAAAGGCTCCAGAAAATTGTATGTTAATACTGAATAATGATGATTATGAAAATGTTTTATAATGTTATCTTTTTTATTATGTTTTTGAAGATTCTTTGGCGTAGGTTCTGCCAATTTTCGTACCTATTTGCTTATTAATAATACAATATACATATGATTGAATGATCCTTCCGACCGATTCGACTTCTAGTCGGCGCCGCGCTCGTGGGCCACATACGTATAATAACACTTTTATCCTTAATGTGGTAGGCAGAGCGTAAACGACCCAAACAAAGGTCGTTCCGCCACGTCTGACAAAATTTTGATCGTTAGTTAAAATTGATTTAATTGATTTATGTAGTGAAAGCTTCACAGTCCATCGCCTTCTTCTTATCTTATATGTATAGCCGAAAGTGTCCCACTGCTGGGCAAAGGCCTCTCTCCTTTCCCTAATTGCCTAAATTGCAATATATAGAAACTCTCAGATCCCTTAGCTGATATATACAGCATGCCTGGGAGGAAAAGCAGCCAGCACACTCTACGTTTTTCTCTTATTAATAATTTTAAGTTAATATTGCCTTACCCAACTTGCGTTATATTCAACGTCAAAGTGAGCTTTATTATTTTTCGACTTATTTAGTCCATTCCTACTGATAATTATAAATACGATTTTTTGGATATTTGTAACTCGTTCACGCTTCAACTATCAGAAACTTGGCACCACTTATACGGGGTGTAAGCGATAGCGGTTGCTCAGTTGACGAAACTGAACAACTTTCACCCGGAAATTATTTAAGAAGATGAAAAAAAAAAAAAAACAAAAAAATAATTACTTGACTGAGCATCAGTTTACGGAACCTGTCCCTTACACCCAGTATGTTAGGTCCTGGAATAGAACAAAGTGCTTCATTTCACCGCGAGAACACCTTAATTTCAATGGAGAAACACATTTACCGCGGGTGAAACCGCAGGCGGAATGCTAGTAATCAATCACCATCACATTAACAATCTGTTCATCGTAATCTGCTTTTAGAAATTAGAAAAGTCTTCCGAAATAATTATTAAATTTGATTAATTAACGAAATGGACTTAAGATTGTGATTAATAACCTTAAATAGCAAAATTAGTAGATTAGTCAAAAGTTCATTAATTTCCGTTTAATTAGAAGTCAATGACAATCTGTAACGTTATTTAATAAATTGACGCTCTCTTTTGTTCTGTCATTCTACTAAAAACTGTTTATTAAGTGGACCTATGGAAAACTTTTAAGTATCATTAGTATTTTTTGTCGATCTGTCTTTCTCAATGTTTCAAGTTCAGTATCTGAAAAAAAGGAGAAGTAATTATTTTCATTCTTATTTCCAGAGCACTTAATTGTCTTCATCAGGTTGAATCTCGAAGAGAGAAGTTTGTAAAAACGAACCAAAAAAAATCTAAACGACATCACACGAAGTAGGAAACTAAAATATAAATAAAAAAGATCAATCCTCATAAAGATCCGATAAAATCTCAGCCAATAAATGAAAATGTACCAATTCACCCGGATCTAATGAAAGGAGGAAAATCATGGCAAAACCAATGGCCGTTCTGACGGGCCTCGAGATCTGTCTCGAGGCCCGTAAAGATCGAAATTGGCCGGTTATCATCATTTCAAGGATGGACGAGTTCGAAGGTTAAATTTTGTACATACAAACATACAAAAATCACGCCTTTATCCCTTACGGGGTAGGCAGAGCGTTTAACGCCTCGTAAAAAGCGCTTTCGCTACGTCTGACAAGAATTGAGGGCAATTTTAAATTGTAATATGTATTGCTATAGTGACAGGTTGTCAGCCCATCGCCTAAATTACAATACACAGTAACCCTCGAGTCCCTTCTGCTGACTTCAACAGCATGCCTTTGAGGAAGGGCAGCTGGAACATTCTATGTTTTTCTATCTCTCCCAGTCCAGCATGGAAGTACAACAGTTAAATTTTTGTTGCTATCTTATAAATAAATAAACGGACTCTTCTGACTGACTGATTGATGAATAGACCAATGATGAATCAATGCACAGCCTGAACTGCTTGTCCAAGAGACGACATTTGAAGGGCGTACTCCTTGTCGTGACTGTTATAATCAATAGAGTATAATGCCATCAGAAGCCTAACTTCTTACACAAAACATACAGGTTGCGGAAGTATGCGCATTAGTTATGTAGGTACGTAAAACATTTTATTTATCCAAATAAGCTGACAGGGAATTGCGTCCCCTGTCAGCTTATTTCTTTTTTTCTGTCATTACAATATAATGCGTAGGTACTTATACTACTTTATAATTATGTCTTACAAAGTAGGCAGGGCATCAAGGACTTAATGAAAGCTGAATATAGCTTCTAACTTACGTCCATGCTGGATTGGGAGTGATAAAAAACATAGTTACAGTCTACCTTGTACAGCCTGTCTATGCTCATAAAGGCGTCGATTCTGGCGACATAATTCTTATTCTTAGCTAGCGATGTCACTTTCACAACTTTGATTCAAGAGCATGATTTCAAATAAACACGTGACTTTAATATTTATTATATTAAGTAAGACGCATTAATAAGAACTGTTCTTATTATACATCAAATAAGCAGTCTCACGTCATATAAGAAATGTCAATATCATGTGTTTAGTTGCTATCCTGTTCTAATTTTAAAGTTCAGAAAGTGACAGCGGTAGTTAAGAATTAGACTTAGGATTTTGTCTCGACAATCGACGAAATTATATATCAATTATTTTGGTTTTACCAATATTTTTCTTCGTTTCAACCTACAAAACTGTCTAAAGAGACCCTAGACAATTCTACAGACAACTTTGTACTCTAGGTATTTAAAGTTAGGCTAGTCTAGGCTATATTGATCACCTGCAAATGAGCACTAATCCTTGCTTAATCTTGAATGACAACATGAGTGGCAAAGGGGATTAAATGGCACTCGAGAGACCTGCTGCTAAAGCATTTCTCAGGTATTCTCTTGGATAAAACCAGTACTGAATTCTAATTTTATTCTCTTTGAAAAAAAAATGTTTCGTTCAGGTTTTGTCGTAATTTTTCCAACAATCTAGAAAAAGTCAGTATCACAGATTTTTTGACCACTTTAACATGGTTTTCGTAAAGACCACCTTTGTACTAAATAAGTCATATTTAACATTAATAAATATTAACCGAGTGCAACGGCTTAACGTGCCTTCCAATGCCCTGAAACGCTCGAGCTGTTATACCGCTACCGGTCACCCATCCCTAATCTGACCACGGTGACGGTTACTTAACATTCGAATGAGAAAGCATGAACCTGCCAACCACGAGCGATTCCTTATCGGCATAAATAAAAGCACGAAGCAAGAAAAAATATATCAGCAAAATAAATTAGATACACCTCGAATAATACCTCAACATATACATAAATACACCACATCCTTTACTCCTTACCTCATCACCGCCGACCCTTTATCAAATTAACCAAACAATACAAGTAATTTTGGGAAGGACAAATTGACTAATACCAGAGGCACCGAGATAACAATGCGAAGCAATCCCTGAATGCGGTGAAACACAATAGGATGGTAGTAACATGACTGATCTATAGTATTGTCAAAGGGTGTTCTATTTGTAAATGCGTACCGTCAAATTGGTTCTAGAAGGGCCTGATTAATAGTGAAGCCAATTTACTTTTATTATTCAGTCTTTTGGACTATTGTCCAAAACTCTGCGTTTATTGCAATGGGTTAAAAAAAAGTGCTTTTACCTTTTATAAATTAGACTATCGGTTTGCTAAACATGAAGTCCCGTTGCGTAGACAGATTAATTTAACGAGTCGCTAAAGTATCACCCTTCCATGATAAGCGCCTACCGTTCAATTATGTACTCATTCATCGTACTGAACTTGGAGAAGTTTTCAATTATATGCAACAAAATGTTGGAACGCTATACTGCCACGGAATATGCCTTTTAAAATATTTGTCTAAAAAAAAATTAAATATCCTTATTTTATGCATAATGTTCAATTTGTGTTGTATAGAAATTTTATAAATAAAGTGCTTTTTCTTTTTAACTAATTAAATTTTAATCTAAATTCAATGAACGTGCTCAACCGAATCTTTAATTAATTAATGAATATCTTAGAAAATGGCAAATTTCTTGAGCGTAGTTAAATTTGTAAAGTTTGTGTGTGTTACGGAAAGCGGGCTCGGCTTACTCTAATGAATTTTTAAGTACCATTTCAAGTACGTATACTATGTAATATTACATTAATTTGAGGCCAAAAACAAAGCAATTTAAGGCCGAGACGCAGTCAGGGCCTTCCAATGCAAACGGGAGCTGAAATTACTATTTCTTTTATTTATTTTACTTTTCTACGGTGATAAGTATAGTACTTTTCTTTCATTTTGCGCAGAAAACACAAACTTGCGATTCCTCCATAATATTTTGGCATTTAAGATTTGCATGGCGCCTGTGACACATGGCATTCGTTCATTCCATTCTGTAAATTTAAAAAGTTGTGTTGTTGTGTCAGCCTTAAAATAATCAATAATGTGAAATAAAAAACGCCTAAACCATACTAGTGTGTCCCAAGATTTCGTGAAGCGGTCGTTAATTTCATTATTGTCGTTTGGAGAAATTTCTGGCGACTGCGAATATAAAGAACGAAAAGAGAGATTGTAGTTTTTTTTCTAGTAATGACGCTTTTTCCGAGCAAATAGTAGAAAAGTATGTTGTTATATTCTTACAAATAATATGACAGGAAAATTATGTTTTATTGTGTATAGTAATTAATTATGTATAATCATCATACATAAACATCAAACTGTGCTTGTATATTACACGTAATACCTATCAGACATGACTTGTATTTCGTCTTCAGTTTTAACATTAATAAAGCTCGCAACAAAATCTCCCCGTTCCGCAAGTCATATCCTTATCCTTCAAGCTCTATCACCATGGTGCTTTATCTTTCATCCAGGCTTATCTGCCATTCAGTTATTACATCCCCTCAGACGCTACGCGCCATTTAAAATCACTTTTCTTGCGAGTTCGTTAACTTTATCGTTAGAAGATAAATCGATGGGCGGCTTGACGATTTCTTTGAGGTGCGTTTGTAGCGGGAAAGTGGCTAAAATAATGTTCAGATCATTTAGTTCATGATTACAGGATTCATTATTAAATTTAATTATATCATCATCATGGGGTGCCATCTTTAATTTGAAGTTAGGAGGTCAGCATGTTGAAACCAACGCGGTCTTGAGCCGCTCTTGTTAGCTGGTTAAAATAACGAAGCTTGGCTCCAGTGCTTGATGTCATCTATTTATTTTTTTCTAGGTCGGCCTGGTGGTCTCTTGCCAGGAATCTTGCCTTCGAGGATCAATCTTTAAAACTCGTATTGGGAACCTCTTTCTAAATGGCCAAAGAAAGCAACTTTCCTTTTCATTATGGTTGACATCAGTTCACGTTTACACTTGGCACGTTGCAGTACTTTGACGTTTGAGGTAAAGCTGGTCCATGGTATTTTAAACATTATTATTATTATGAGCCTATGGTGTCCCACTACAGGGCAAAGGCCTCTTCGTCCCTTCCATTCATCACAGTTCAGCGCAAGCTCTCGCCATTATTTTATATGTGCGTCTAACTCGTCCCGCCACCTTTTACGGGGTCGTCCACGTCACCTTCTGGCATTATCAGGTTCCCATTCAGTGGCTTTTTTGGCCCACAAGTTTTCCGGCATTCGAGTGACGTGGCCAACCCAATCTCACTTCAAGTAGGCAGCCTTCTGAGCTACAACTATGATTTTTGTCTGGGAACGCAGCACTGAGTTCCGAACTCGGTAGAAAAAACATTTAAAAATTTAATTATACCAATACAATAATGTCATCCGTAATGTGATTTTCAAGAGTATACAATAATAAAAAATGGCAAATAATAATAATAAAAGGAAAAAAAATAAAATTAATTAATAATAATAATATTAATTACAATTCAAAATTCATGTCACGTCACTACTAGTATGTCAATTTAAAATTAAACTCTGACAGAGTAAAGTATAAATAAATTAATAGGATGGTACGTGTACTTTTCTATCGTAGTGTTTATGAAAGTGTTTGTATTTGTATTTGAGATTGAGACACAAAATTTTTAAATCTTGTTGTGGCGCCACTGAGTTCATTGAAACCACCTTAAGGTCATATTTTGCGGAGGTCACAACGATAACGCGTATTCACTTGATACTTACATACATACGTACATATAATCACGCCTTTATCCCTAATGGGGTAGGCAGAGCGATGGGCTGACAACCTGTCACTACAGCAATATACCTACAAACGTATATTAAATAACCCTTAAAACTTTGTTAGCCTTGGCGGAACGACCTCTGTTTAGGTCGTTAACGCTCTGCTTACCCCATTAGGGATAAAGGCGTGATTATATGTACGTATGTATGTAAGTATCAAGTGAAAACGCGTTATCGTTAGGGATATTTAAGATATGTTTGTAGGTATATTGCTGTAGTGACAGGTTGTCAGCCCATCGCCTAAATTACAAAATTATACCCTCGGATCCCTTAGCTGGCTTTTACAGCATGCCCGGGAGGAAATGCAGTTGCCACATTCTATGTTTTTCTCTAACTTCCAGGCCAGCATGGAAGAAATCGATATTTATATATTTATTGGAGTTCTTATACTTATAATATGAAATGTTTAATTATTGTTCCTATTTACATGTAATATTTATTATTATGAAATAAATAGTATGAGTATTAAATATAACTAATTAAGTTAGATTTATTAGTTTATGTTTTATATATTTTAAGTAAGTTTGAATTGTTATCCTATTTAACTAAGGTAGCTAGCTCTCTCTCCAAATTGCTGTGCCTTGCAGGGCGTCACATAAGACTGAAACTGTTATTTATGTATGTTTAAGGAATATTTTTAAAATCTTTTGTGTTGTAACTTGCAATAAACGTTTGAAATTATAATAATATAATAATAATAATAATAAATTTATTTCATGAAA
Organism: Scrobipalpa costella; assembly: GCA_949820665.1. Taxonomy (NCBI): domain Eukaryota; kingdom Metazoa; phylum Arthropoda; class Insecta; order Lepidoptera; family Gelechiidae; genus Scrobipalpa; species Scrobipalpa costella. The sequence goes on along the minus strand of OX463307.1, from coordinate 3,963,025 downwards.
TTTGTTTACAGTTATTACTTACGGACTAATATAAACTACAAAATTAATTATTATTTCATTAAATTATTTGCTAGAAAATAAAAGGAATGTAAACAATTGGCCATATAATTATAGTTGCTACTTAACATATATTAGATCTGAAAATTAGTGTTTCGATACCTAAACTAAGTAAATATTTACCTGTATCTTAGGTATCTCACACTTTGAATTGAATCTTTACAGCAGATTACGGGCTTCAGTTATAGTCTCATAAATAAGACTATTGGGTCATCTTCTAGAGTGACCTACAGCATAAAACTATGACCAAAAATACTGAAACTTTTTAAGGCCTACAAGAGTAGGGTTATTACGTTACAGAAGTTGTACCTGTTTTTATTAAGCCAGCAACTAGCAAAGTGTAAACATGTAACAATCATCAATACGATATTGGTGATCTTTATCAGCAATTACATGAGAATTGGATCATTTCTCATTGTGTGGAAAGGAATAATACATAAATCTTCTTTGCTATTTTGTTATTCTAAGTTGAATGATCAGCCTTAGATGAACCTATTTATCTTTCTTATTTTGTTTAGGTAAGTAAATAATTATTTTTTTAATTCTTTTTTTTATTAGAAATGGGTTTGTCTTGACTTTAGACACTAGGTCAAAAGTGACCGTGACAGAGTCGACGATGGAGCGAGCTCATCCAGAAGATACCTGTTATGGCACTGGCACTCTCACGCACCGACGGAACACAGCAAGCTGTTTGGCGCCGGACTCCGGTGAGAGGGCGGTCGCGAGCCAGGCGACCCTTGCGAAACCGCTTTGTTGGGATCGTTCAGCCGGACTTATTCACAGGCAAGCCTGTGCTGCCGTTGCCCGGGGTGGACCACTACGATGTAGATTCCATCCCACTCCAAATGAAATGAAATGCTTGGCAATAATAGTTTCACAGACATAGATCAAGGGTAGTTGAATAAGGTAATCGCCTTGACTCAGGGTACACTCGTGCCCTTCGGTGGGGAAGTAATTTAAAAAATCTATCTACTACTTTCAATAAATCTTCCTAGAAAACGTTTATAATCAGACTGAAATAAGATTTCTTTTTGTATTCGCAGCGAAGATGCAGTAAATATTAGACCAGAAGCGTTTTCTAAGCACCGTCTTAAAAGACTTTAATAAAACTTTGATGAAGTTGTAGGGTATGGGCGCCGAGATGAAGTCTTATTAAACCATTTTACGAACTTTGCTCTCACGCTGCTTGACATAGAAAGTACTTTATCCGTAATTTTGTTCAACAGTTTTAATTATTTTTTGGTCGTTGTAATGCGATAAACACTATTAACTGCCTCCGTGGTCAAGCGGTCTGAGACATGGGCTCCCGATCCGGAAGTCCCGGGTTCGAATCCCGGCGGGGGACGATGACTTTGTGTTGTTGTTTCTAGTTTGGTCAGGACATTGCAGGCTGATCACATGATTGCTGAGAGGAAGGTGATCCATGTCGTCGAATGGGCATGTAAATAACCGGTCCTGCATATGATTTCTCTCTGGTGGTGACAGTCAATCTGTCCCATCAGTCGGTGGCAGGAATTTATTGCAATATAAAGTATTTTTATCTTGTTAAGGCTATATACCTAACTAATATTTTAAAGGTATTTCGCACCAGCGTGACTCAGAGTTACTATATTTATTTGCAGTCCTTATTATTTTTAGTTTTTCACTCATTATTCATTTTATTAGTTATCTGTAAATTCTAAACTCTACTCACATAAAAGTAAAATGCATCAAAATGATCCGAATGTATCTAAAAGCTATTACATTATATCTCACTACTCTTGTTTAAGTCCGATTGCAAACTGGCTTTTAACCGCGGGTTAAGGGGATCCCCGGTGCACGCCAGCGCCCTCATCAGTTAAAAAATCATTAGTCACTGAAAACTCAATTAATCGAAAATCCGGTAGATCAAATTGAAGTGTAGGTACTGAATTTTATTTTCATCATCATCAATTTAAAAGCTTTGTTCTTGTCGGTGGAGTAATCGCCAGATTTCCCGGGATTCAGCCTTCATATTACTCCTTTTTTAGGGAAATTTTGTGTGGTGGTTTCCCTCTTGCCGTCCACACCGCAGTATATAAAGCGAAGCTAGTTTATTTTAAGTATAATAAATTAATAATTCAGTGTTCACTGCAGTTACAGATAGCAAAAGTGCTATATGTGACCACTTATAATTTTTTTTCTCTCAGTAACTACAACGAACTATAATTAGTAGCAACTTTTTGAGGTTCTAAATGACCTTCTTTGCTTTAACCCGAATTTTCGATCGATTATGTTTTCAGTGAATTATGATTATTCGACTGATGAGGGCGCCACTTAGCCCAGGGGAGCCCATTAACGGCAAAAGTTGGAAACTGCAAATACTGCAATATCACGGCTTTACTGATACTGAACTTTGTTTTGCATCGGATCTGATGTTAGTCGTGTTGTGTACCAACTCAGAGCTCAATTCTAGAATGCCATCTGCTAAATTTAAAAATAGAATTACCTGTCAGTTTCAGAATAAATGCATTGGTTTTAGATTATCATCTATGAATTCACATTTCCTTGCTGGACTGGAAGCGAAAGAAAAACATAGAATGTGCCAGCTGCATTTCCTCCCGGGCATGCTGTAAAAACCAGCTAAGGGATCCGAGGGTTTTAGTATATTGCAATATAGGCGATGGGCTGACATCCTGTTACTACCGCAATATACCTACAAATCTATCTTAAATAACCCTTAAAACTTTGTCAGACATGGAGGAAAGACCATTGTTTAGGTCGTTTACGATCTGCCTAACCCATTAGGGATAAAATCGTGACTATATGTATGTATGTACGTATTTCAAACGTTCTCTTACTACAATGTAAATTGCTGGAAATGTGAAAATGCACGCCATAGTCTTGGAAAAAGCGGAAATTATAATAAATATTAAAATATTACTTAAACGTCCTGTCCTTTTTCAATTTAATTATTTTAAAAGCGAAAGAAAAAAAAAGTTATTAACGCTAATTTTATAGAACTTTTTTTCATACGTAAATGTGAAAATATAAAACAGTTCCAAAGATATTCCTGAAAATCTGAAACAAATTCGAGGGATGATATTCGAGTTACTTCTTCTTCTCAGCGAGTGGATTCTCCAGTCGAACAAGGACCTGAAGGACCCTGGTGTAAGAGTTTGAAACCGCCTAGTAGCACAGCTATTAGGCCTCTGACATGTTTTTTTACTGGCGAACACTATCCGGGATCGACGGCTTAACGTGTAAATGAACCTTTTTTTATTTTTCGGTCCATCAGGTGATTCCGTCTCGAATGTCCTAACCAAACTAGGGAAAACCTCACAAAGTGATAAATTGTCGAATATCAGCTTTGTGTTTTCTCCTGGTAATCGAACCCAGAACCTCCCCGCTCCGGATCGTAAGCCCATGGCGCTGACCGCTAGACCATGGTAGTTATTTGAGCTACTCAACGCATGCTCAACACTATATACGAGATTTCATTTCTTATCCGAAATAAACAACATACGTACATATTATCACGCCTTTATCCCTAATGGGGTAGGCAGAGCATAAACAACCTAAACAAAGGACGTTCCGCCTCGTCTGACTAGTTTTGAGGGTTGTTTAAGATAGATTTGTAGGTATATTGCTGTAGTGACACGTTTGACATAAATAATGTTAACAAAACACTTGCAATAGGCCTACGTTTTACGATTACCTTACCTTACATATGAAACATGGCCGACGCCACGTGTGCTCGATAAGGAGGCGGAAAATGGGCTTATAAAATAAGACGCAGCTGGTCTGAGGAGCTTTGTTAGCTCCCATTCTGTTCTGATTTCATCACTTACCTTCATAGAACTTTACTGTACAGGTGTTCGTAGGGAAAATATTACATTACACGAAATGAACAGTATTATTTACAGTTTTTTTGCTGAACAGGGTATTTTTTTTCTTCTTTCGAGTCAATACATACATACATACATATAATCACGCCTTTATCCCTAATGGGATAGGCAGAGCGTAAACGACCTAAACAAAGGCCGTTCCGCCGCGTCTGACAAAGTCTTGAGGGCCATTCAAGAAAGATTTGTATGTATATTGCTGTAGTGACAGGTTGTCAGCCCATCGCCTAAATTACAATATAATGAAACCCTCAGATTCCTTAGCTGTGTTGTTACAGCATGCTCGGGAGGCAATGCAGCTAGCACATTCTATGTTTTTATCTCACTCCCAGTCCAGCATGGAAGATTTCGAGTCAATTGCGGAAGAAATTGAGTCTTGAAGGATATTCTGTTTATTTTATTTGTATTCAATTTTCATTACGACATCTTTATTTTCAATGCAATTTTTAAAGCACTCGCTATTATTTTTATTTTACATATTTACCGGACCCCCTAGCATGCAGCCGGAAACAAGCAGTAAAAGCCAATTTTATCACATCTACCTGTCTGTCAAAGGTTTGACAGACCGTTGCGATATATTTGTTATCGCGAGGGGCAGGTCATTCTTACGCCTGTATTTATAATCAGCACTTGAGACTGCCAGTGAGTTTGAGTTCGTATCAGAAATACCATTTCAGTACATTATGATCTGACAAATTCATACTTAATACTGCTAAAAATATTGAGACCGTTTTATAAATACGGGCCCTAATACCACCAAAACAAATCTTATAGCGAGTGGCCCGGTAAATAAGTTAAAAAAATGAGATACACAAATAACTCACAAATCCCCAACACAAACGTAAGGGTCCGTACACATTGCCATTGTCCTGTTCCATTGTTAGCCCAAACACGGCAAGTCATACATCAGAACGTCAGAACAGCACAACCTCTGACACAACCCTCGTCACGAACTGTCAATATCACATGTGTAATGAACGCATTGTCTTTTTTATATACAAATTCGGAATTCGGTTAGAACAATCGTGTTTGGTGATGTACTGGAAGTTAAGGCCTTTGAATGGTACGAAGGTCCAACTGATTTCTCTAGCAGTACTTGATCTTTTAAAAAAAGGATCGTTCACACGCTAGCATAGCCCGCATTATATGTATGTATAATAATACATACATATAATCACGCTTTTATCCCTAATGGAGAACGCAGAGCGTAAACAACCTAAACAAAGATCGTTCCGCCACGTCTGACAAAGTTTTAAGCGTTATTTAAGATAGATTTATAGGTATATTGCTGTAGTGACAGGTTGTCAGCCCATCGCCTAAATTACAATATTATTATACTGAATCCCTCGGATCCCTTAGCTGGTTTCTATAGCATGCACGGGAGAAAATGCAGCTGACACATTGTATGTTTTTCTCTCGCTCCCAGGCCAGGATGGAAGCCCGTGTATTTTGCAGCGTAACCCGTAAATAGTATTTTTATTTTACGGCTGCCGCTTTGCCATACTTGTGTGTGTAAATATACCTACACGCACATTGCCTTAGTGTGCGTGAGTTCGCGATAGTAAATCTGTAGTTGTGCACGCAAGGACGCATTTCGTTATACACATGCACAGCCATAAGATGGCAGATCGGCAGTCATGAATAGGCTTTTTTAAAATTATCAGTAATGATTGTTTATACCATACAAAAATCAATGTGAAAGAATTTTCAAAAAATACTCGTTAGTTTAAGAGTTACATGATGCTTTAGAGTCGTTGGTTACAAAGAGAGATCTGAACTGTCATCTGACGCTACATGACAGGAGCACCATAATAGTTTCATATAAAATCTCGTTTCGAAGAAATAATTAGGTAGACTACCTTTATAATTGTATATCTCAGAGATTTTTTTGAATAATTTAATTACTGTTTTCGCTATTGTCATAATAATTTTGGATATTTTTAGGAAATCAGTCCAGATATTGAAAATATTTTATATTTTTACAATGCTCGCGTGCATGCTTGTTAGTACAAGCAAGCATACCTACTACCTACCCACATTCACAAAAAGCCCGTTCATACTAAATAAATACAGGCCAAGTTGGAATGTTCCTTCTTTCTTCCACGCTGGACTGGGAGCGAGAGAAAAACATAGAATGTGCCAGCAGCATTTCCTACTGGGCACGCTGGTAAAACCAGCTCAGGGATCCGAGGGTTTCTGTATATTATAATATAATTTAGGCGATAGGCTGACAACTGGGCACTACAGAAATATACCTGCAAATAACCCTCAAAACTTTGTCAAACGTAGCAAAACGACCTTTGTTTACCCCATTAGGGATAAAGGCGTGATTATATGTATGTATGTTACAATGTAAATGGTATGGCTATTGTGCGTGGCCATATCCAGTTATTTAGAGAATAGCTGCAGATTATCATTTACTGGACAATTGTGGCAAACGCATCGAGTTTAATCCGGGCTTGACCATTTTCCGCAGCCGGTTAATATTTAGGTTATGTTGGTTAGGATGAAATCAGATCGCATACATTAGGTATATTAGCCACATTAAAATAGATGAGGTATATTATAATACCTGTCTATCTATTCATTTTCCAGGAAAATTAAATGTGGTCCGGTTTCGTTGTTTGTGCAACCCCTGGATGGTACTAACATATAAAATGATAGCTAGAATATTATAAAAAAAAAACGATTTTAACTAGAAAAATCTGCGGATTGTAGTTCAAGAAACAAAATAATACAGTTTTGAAAATAACACAGTTTTCAGACGTGTAAGCCGACATCTGCTAATGTTTTGCAAAATAAAATCGAATAATCCGACGTATGCTTTTATCGGATTGTACGTCCTTGTCTTTTTCGGAGATTTGCAATCACTACATAGTATAAAACAAAGTCCCTTTCTCTGTCCCTATGTATGCTTAGATCTTTAAAACTACGCAACGGATTGTGATGCGGTTTCTTTTAATAGATAGAGTGATTCAAGAGGAAGGTGTAACACCCTATCCCTAATTAAATAATAATCAGTTAAAATTAATATGGCCAAAGATAAATATGTGATCGTCTAAAAAAATATTTTATGTCAAATTAAAAGACCCATACGTTGTGTGTTCAAAAAAATAAAATAAAACAAATCTAAGTTAAGTTGGAATAGGGTTATCGTAATTGAAATTATGACGTAAGTAAATAAATGATTAGTAAAAAAGTTCAGAATCAAATTCAGCTGAAAAATAACACAAAATGACAAAAAATAAAATATAAATGAGTAATATAAAACATGCGACTCACGTAAAATATTTTCAGCTGAAATTCAGGAATCAGGAATCTCCATCTTCTTTCTTCTTGCGCATAACTAACCCAAATAAAATAAAACCAAACATATTTTATATTAAGTCTCCCGGCAAATATAACGTGCTGAAAGGTACAAAGACTCAATAACAAGGGAAGGGAATTTGAATAAAGATCTTTATAATCTTAGAATTAGGATACCTAGGCAAATGAAATGGCCCTCCTTTCCAACCTACAGACCATGCCAACGTGCGAAAACCTTGCACAGTCTAACATTAAACCCTAGTCTTATCTAACTTGCAAACCTTCCATCAAATATCCCGATCATCTTAATTCATTCACAAACTTCTTTCATACTACCAATCATTCATCAAAGTCATACAAGTTACCTATTAACTGCAGTTTTGGTCACCTGTGACGGTGTACTAATGTTCAAACCTTTTAATTATCAATTTCTCTGTTCAGTTTGCAATATGGTATAATTTTCAAGGACTGCTGTACCAAAATCACATGATATGCGCTAAGAAGTCAGTTCAAATGATAAAGACTGTGTCAAGAAATTATCACATTTATAGCTCGCTACGTCAGCTGAGAAATAGACCATTAGAGGTTTGTATGAATACCTATTCGAATGATTTCTCGAGAGGGATTACGGGCCAGCTTCTCTCGGAGCCCATAAGCCTTGTCGATGTGTATTTAATGTTTGTAAAGTGTTATCCTGAATATAAAATAAAAGAAACAAATAAAAATACAAGTAATTGATTTTAACTACTAATATCTTTAAAACACCGTGTTTTGTTTTAACGTGTAACACTGTATCTTAAAGACATATAAAAATATTCCTATTAGTTTCTATTGCATTTGTTCATCTTCACACTCACGCCCACTGATATTTTATACATAACACACACCTCCTATTTCCTATTCTAGTAACACATTTCCCTACGATTATCATTGAATGATGTTTGAAAACTCGCAACGCTGCCGGTACGAAAAGCTGAAACTATCACTTTATTACGAAATCGTCTATCTGTAAGGTTAAAAAACAACTTACAGTAATAATCACAACGATGGACTTTGAATAAAACACAACGCCGAAAATAAACAACACACGATGCTCGGAATCGCCAATTTCCGCGTTAGGACATCGTCCCGGCCCGTCAGCAACTGCCAACCCCCACTGCATGCCCGCTGTTCCTCTGTTTTTTTTTCATCTTCCAAGTTCTATGCTATATTAAGACAAAGTAAAATATCTTTTGTAACATTCAAAATTTAACTCTATTTTCAAGAAACAAGTATGGGTATTTATGCATTTGATACTCTTGTTTAAATTCTGGGTCATGTCAGGTAAAGATGTCTCAATTTTTGAACGAGAAATCTTAATACTATTTGTTTAAGTGTTGGGTCGATTTTATAAACTAATTATTCTATATGTAATGATAAACGATCGTTACAAAGGTTTATATGTATAATACATGCTTAACATAGTAGAGAAACACTGATAATTTCCGTGCGAAGCCGGGGCGGGTCACTAGTTTTAAATAAAACAAAGTTTTCCTGAAAGAATACTCTATGAAGCAGCTTTCTTCCATGCTGAACTGGGAGCGAGAGAAAAACATAGAATGTGCCATCAGCATTTCCTCCCGAGCATGCTGTAAAAACCATCCAAGAGATCCAGGGGTTTGAGTATATTGTAATTAAGGCGATGGGCTGACAACCTATCACTACAGAAATATACCTACAAAACTCTCTTAAATAACCCTCAAAACTTAGTGAGACTTTGCGAAACGACCTTTGTTAAGGTCGTTTACGCTCTGCCTACCCCATTAGAGATAAAGGCGTGATTATATGTATGTAAGAAGCAGTGTTTTAATAAGAACCAAGTCAAAATAAATGACATAAGTAAATGAAACTGTCACCAAGCGGTCGCGGAACCTTTTTAAAGCGAAAAAGTGTAAAATACTTACGGCATAAATTTACTAAATCAGGGAGTGATTTACTAAAGTCGTTACATCTAGTGAAATTATCTTCACCACTTTAAGAGGTCGCTCTTGAGATTTATAAAGTCATTTTCAGGATAGCTTTTTCCTTCCTTTTATCTTTGCAATGGGAAACTTATTTTTATGTTTACTTTTATTAAAACAAATATTTTAATAATACTTTTTTAATTCTAATATTATATAATGGTGAAATAAATTTCTCATTTCAAACTAACAACTATTGAAATTCTTCCATGCTGGCCTGGGAGCGAGAGAAAAACATAGAATGTGCCAGCTGCATTTCCTCCCGGGCATGCTGTAAAAACCAGCTAAGGGATCTGAGGGTTTCAGTAAACTGCAATTTAGGCGATGGGTTGACAACCTGTCACTATAACAATATACCCACAAATCTATCTTAAATAACCCCCAAAACTTTGTCAGAAGTGGTGAAACAACCTTCTTTTTTTAGGTCGTTTACGATCTGCCTACCCCATTAGGGATAAAGGCGTGATTATACGTATGTATATACGTATGTACTATTTAAATTAATGGTTATACCGGGTATAAGGGACAGCGTCCCGCAAACTGATATGGGTTGCTCAGTCAACGAAATTGAACAGCTACCACCAAGACATTCTTTCAGAAAATGACAAAAATATGACCTTTCCATACAAAAAGACCACCTCGATCAGACAATTTGTATTTGGATAATCCATATTTTTTTTACTTCCTGAAAAATAAACCTGCTGATATAGAAGTGATGATAATTGTTCCGTTCCGTTGACTGAGCAAACCTATATCAGTTTGCGGGACGCTGTCCCTTACGCCCCGTATTACCTAAAATAGTACATATTAGTATTACGCTATTTGGATAATCAACCGCTGTATGATTCAAGATTTTAATAACGGGCACTTACTTTGGAAAATAAGTCGCGTACTTCACGACATGTTTCGGGACATTCAGAGTCCCTTCATCAGGCTGAGTTAGTCGGCCGCAGGGAAGCCCATCCGCCGGTGTTGCCAACTAACTCAACCTGATGAAGGGACTCCGAATGTCCCGAAACATGCCGTGAAGTACGTGACTTATTTTCCAAAGTGAGTGCCCGTTATTAAAATCTTTATTTAGAATGTCTCACTTAAGTTTAAATAGTTTGATCGCTGTATGATTAGTAAATTACAAATTATTATGCGTATTTTACCGCTTTCAGATTAATAGAGAGAATACAAACAATTAGTGTACAAATTTATGTGGTTTCATTTGCAGTTTAGAAAATATTTATTCATATTCTTATGAGTTAATAGATGCATCCCGAGTACCTACCTATTATGTATATTGTTGAGTTTTAAACCCTAATCTTGCCATGCTGGACTGGGAGCGAAAGAAAAACATAGAATGTGCTAGCTGCATTTCCTTCCGGGCATGCTGTAAAAACCAGTTATGGGATCCAAGGGTTTCAGTATATTGCAATTTAGGCGATGGGCTGACAACTTGTCACTACAGCAATATACCTACAAATCTATCCTAAATAACCGTAAAAATTTTGTCAGACGTGGCGGAACGACCTTTGTTTGGGTTGTTTACGCTCTGCCTACCCTATTAGAGATAAAGGCGTAATTATATGTACGTATGTAGGATGTTTACCACTTTGATATTAATAGAGAGAATGCAAGCACTTTAAAATCTAAGTGTGTTTATTTGCAGTTTAGAAACTATCAATTCGTTTTGTAATTAATTTAAAATTGATTGATTCATTAGGGATATACCTGCACTTTACACTGTTTTTTAAGAGTGAGTGTTATATCTGAGTTGTTTGATTTTTTAATCCTAATTCTGCCATAAGGATGCCTTGTTCATCAAAGTTTGTTTATAACAGCTTATTCTTTAGGTAATTTGCAGAAGCTCAGAGGTTTTTAACAATCTGAAAACCAAAGGAAGTCTGAGGTCAGGACAATAAGGGCAATCTTGAATGTTCTAGAAAACATATTTTGCAACGATCCAGGATCATACTCAATAACTGGTAGGTAATACTGGGAGATTAAGGTCATCAAGTCGTTCAGCTTGGAAAAATATGAGTGACTGACAACAAAAGCGAATAACTCAATGTTGAATAAAAATTTGGATTTTTTTAATAAAATTTCAGTTTTTCCTGAAAAAAAAAACGATTGCTCATAAAAGGCCCGAAATGTTTAGTAGAGTTTTATGTGTGTTATGGATTGTTTTGAAAGATTTTTCCTTTGATATAACTATGACTTTGTATTATCTTATTTATAATCAGCAAAATTGTTAGTATTTCATAATCAGGATTGCTTAACTTACATACATTATAATGGCGCCTAGAAAATTAACGACCTAGTATAAATTTGTCATGTCATGCCACGTAAAAAAAGCTCATAGGGTCAGGGGTCAGGTTAGGTTCATATAAGAATGTTCGAACTAGGTATAGATTGTCAGCAAATAGCCTAAAATTTTTATTATAAAATTACGCTAAAAGTAGAATATCGCGCTTCCTTTGTCGCCCAGTGTTCAAACTAAGATATTGTGCCGAATCCATCCATCATTTTTAATTTATAATCGCGAAAATAACTCTGTCTGTCTGTTTGTTTGTTACTCTTTCATGTCGGACCCGATTTTAATGAAATTTGGCAGCGCTGTAGGAACCTGGAGACGGATATAGAGGTCTTTCTACAGGGGTTTCTTGTTATTTAGCTGCAAGTGACAAAAAATGCCAAATATTCCATAAAATTGGAGATAACACATTGTAACACGCTAGTCAAGTAGTTGGTATTCACAGCACGAGCTCGATAGCCCGAGCTATGAGTGCTGTTACGTGACTGCAGCTTGATGAATATTTTCAATGGAATTTGCTTTTTTGTCGATGACTTCATATTCGCAGTGTCAAATTCTGTAGAAAGGAGTAGATCACGTTTTTGAATGTTACATACATACAATCACGCCTGTATATCTAATGGGGTAGGCAGAGCGTAAATAATCTAACCGTAAGCTACCCAAACAAAAGTCGTTCCGCCACCTCTGATAAAGTTTAGAGGGTTATTTAAGATAGATTTGTACGTATATTGCTGTAGTGACAGATTGTCCGCCCATCGCCTAAATTGCAATATACTGAAATCCTCTGGTCGCTTAGCTGGTTTTTACAGCATGCCTGAAAGGAAATGCAGCTGGCACATTACATATGTTTTTCTCCTACTCCCAGTCCAGCATAGAAGTAATTTGAATGTTATCTGGAAATTATTTAAAATCATGTGACTTATGCGCTTTCAGAATCGATCAACATCAATTTTAATAGCCTCTAAATTCTTTATTCATACTCTATCAACAAACAGATCTAAAAGGCCATTATATACGAAGTATTCATACAATTTTGCTTGCCATTCATTCATCCGAACCTCAAACGAAACTTCCTACGGATTTACAGTAGTAGATATGCCTCAGTTTCCTCAATTTATTCACTGTGACAGTTCACCTAGTAAATCTTTCTCGAGGATAAGTAATCTTATTTCCAAATCATAAATATCCCTCACATACGGTAAGAGGCAGAAGTATGTCATCCATGTAAAATTGTAAGTAGGTTCCTTATATATGAGATCATAACGAAGGTAAATTGTTTGGCTACGGAAGAGTAATCTGAACAGTATCTATTTTTCTTTCGTATTAAATCTACATTCACAGGCAAGTGGTTCTTTAAGTTCATTTTGTTATTAGTTTGTATGATCTCTGACTTGAGAGCAATATTAAATATGGATTTGACAGGCCAGTTTCTACTAAAATGACATTTTCGATACAAACTAAAACTCGCTGTCACTCTTGAGAGCTTAGGGTCGTATTTATGAAGCGACATCAAACTTGAGAGCAATATTAAGTAAGGATTTGACAGGCCAGTTTGTACTGAAATTATATTTCTGATACGAACTCAAACTCGCTGTCACTCATGAGAGCTGATTACAAATACGGCCCTTAGTCACCTGAACCACACGATTATATTTTTATGACAGCTGTGGCCTAGAATATTTGATATCTGAAGTTTATTAGTCAAATTGGACAAAGTATGAAAATATTTCTAAGCAAAATTGTGATCCAAATTAAAATCGTGCCACGCAGCTAAGTTGCGAAGCCTCTCAGCACTTTCAGCCTCCGTGTAAGAGCTAACTCTTTAATTAGGTCAAGTTATAGTGGCTGCCGAGACAAGGGATGTTGTATCTAAGTTCGTATCACTCTATTCGTCGACAAACTCCTTCGGCATTTTATTGCTTTTAAAGTATCAATTCGCGTAGTAACTTTATAGTCTACAATTGCGTTGAATGTAATAGAATCCAATTCACTCAAAGGAGTCTCAAGTGTTTACATACATATAATCACTTTATCCTTAATGAGGTAGGCAGAGCGTAAACGACCCAAATAAAGGTCGTTCCGCCACGTCTCGGAAGTAAATGCAGCTGGAATATTCTATGTTTTTCTCTCACTCCCAATCCAGCATGGAAGGTCTCAAATGTTTAGTTATGTCAATTGCTATTTCGAAGTGTTATAATTTAACGATTTGTCCCATCCCTGTATTTTGTAGCATATCATTGTATTTAAAAAATACCACTTAAACCAGATCGTGTGGAAAACCTACTTTACCTTATTTATGTATAGAAAAGGTTCCCTAACCCAAAAAAAAATTTGGTACAAAAACTGTCACATGAATCAAATGTGATTCATTGGACAGGGAACCTGTTCATTAAATTATTACCAGGATTTTATTACTCTAGATACATTTGTACGCAGTTTCTACCTATATTGCTGTAGTGACAGGTTGTCTGAAACCCTCGGATCCTTTAGATGTTATATACAGCACGGAAGGAAACGCAGCTGGCACATTCTGTGTTTTTCTCTCACTCCAAATCCAGCATGCAAGGTCTCAAGTGTTTAGTTATGTCAATTCCTATTTCGAAGTGTTGTAATTTTTCGATTTGTCCCATCCCTGTATGTTGTAGCATTTCATTGTATTTCAAAAATACCACTTAAACCAGATCGTGTGGAAAACCTACTTTACTTTATTTATGTATAGAAAAATCATACTTTAAGTAAATTATTACCAGGATTTTATTTATTGTTACGTTGATATTTCAACGCAGGTTCATGCGTCATTGTCACGAACAGACTAGCAAGTCAAAAAAACGTGCTTTAAATTTTGTTATTACTTGTTGTTATTACCTACTAGACAAGCTGAAATATAAATCATGGCAAGTAAATGAAACTGTCTGGAGGTGGCCACAAAAAAGGCTTTTTAGCGGAAAAATGTGTAAATTTACGGCACAGAATCTGCGTGTGATTTACTAAAGTCGTTAAAGCTAGTGAAATTATCCCTACAGCGGCTGCTTTAGGAGGTTGCTTTTTAGATTTATTCAGGCATTTTTATAAAATATTTCTTTCTGGCTTCTTTAGAATTAGAACAAAATATAAAAAATAAAATCGGTCAAAAACAGAAAATATTTGTTAACTAGTGTTTTTTTTCTTTAGAGTCAATAATAAGTTTCGTAAGGTCAGCAACAGTCTATTATCATGGTCGTTACACAAATCCTGCCTCAGGGATGTTATTGTAGGGCTCAGCTCAGGCTGCCATAATTAGAGTGTCAAGCAAGGTAGATCTTGGTCTATTTGGATTACTACTATCGACATTTCGGAGTGAAGCTAAATGTTCATTCGATGCAACATGCATGTCAGTTTGATGACCCTCGTAAAATGATGTTTATTCGTTGTAGGCATTCTTTCATGCTGGCCTGGGAGCGAGAAAAGAACATTGCCAGCTGCATTATCTCCTGGGCATGTTTCAAAAACAAGCTAAGAGATCCGAGGAGGCTGAAACAGTATATATTAATTTAGGCGATGGGCTAACCACCTGTCACTACAGCAATATACTTACAAATCAAACAAACCTTTGTTCAGGTCGTTTACGCTCTTCCTACCCCATTAGGGATAAAGGCGTGATTATAGGTATATCAAAATTATTTACGGTAAATAAATAAATCATAATACCTCATTTTATATTAAATAGGTTCGACAATCCATTATTAGTCCGGGAGCCGTCATCGAAGTGCAAACACACAGGAACAATAAGATTAAAGCGGCTGCACTTTCAAAGGACTACCCAGAGTCTTCTTTGTAAGACATACGGTTGTTTTACACCGCAACGTAACAAATGAAAAAGGCTTCAACGGAGAATATGTATATATATATATATATATATATATATATATATATATATATATATATATATATATATATATATATATATATATATATATATATATAAGGAGTGATTATATGTATATATATATATATATATATATATACATATAATCACTCCTTTATCCCTAATGGAGTAGTCAGAGCGTAAACGACCGAAACAAAGGTCGTTCCGCCACGTCTCACAAAGTTTTGAGGAATATTTAAGATAGATTTTTAGGTATATTTCTGTAGTGACAGGTTGTCAGCCTATCGCCTAAATTGCAATATACAGGAACTCTCGGATCCCTTAGCTGGATTTTACAGCATGCCCGGGAGGAAATGCTGCTCGCACATTCAACTTCTTCTGTCGAGTGGGTATCGAGTCTATCGACCCGATGAACCCTGGCGTCAGAGTTTTTAAACCGCCTAATAGCACAACTATCAGGCCTCTGACATGATTTGAGTAACGACCAACGGCTTAACGTGCCCTCCTAAGCACGAAATCTTTTTCTTTTTCGGACAATCATTTGATTCAGCCTGCAATGTCCTAACCAAACTGGGGAAAAATTCACAAAGTGATAAATTCTCAAATATCAAGTTTGTGTTTCCCTCCTGGGAATAAAACCCAGGACCTCCGGAGTCCATTGTACTAGCCACTAGACCACGGAGGCAGTTGAAGCACATTCAACGGAGAATACATATTTAAAAATTAGATAAATTTGTTTTATCTCACAGTCACGACTGCCGCTTGTCCATACATGTGGTTGTGCGTACACACACGTGCCGTTGTATGTGTATACAAAGGAGCCGTTGTGTGCGTACACACAGGTTTACTATTCCAAGCTTACACTATACGCACATCTAGGCAATGTGCATGTTACTTTATTTACAGTTTGTTATAATAAAAAAGTGTGTTTTCGTATACTTACAAATAATTCTTCCATGCTGGACTGGGAACGAG
Organism: Scrobipalpa costella; assembly: GCA_949820665.1. Taxonomy (NCBI): domain Eukaryota; kingdom Metazoa; phylum Arthropoda; class Insecta; order Lepidoptera; family Gelechiidae; genus Scrobipalpa; species Scrobipalpa costella. The sequence continues at coordinate 3,946,657 of OX463307.1, read as the reverse complement.
AGGAAAACATAGAATGTGCCAGCTGAATTTCCTCCCGGGCATGATGTAAAAATCAGGAAAAGGATCCGAGACTTTTAGTATAGTGTTATATAGGCGATTGGCGGACAACCTGCCACTACACCAATATACATACAAATCAATCTTAAATAACCCTCGAAAATTTGTCAGACGTGGCGAAACGACCTTAGTTTAGGTCGTTTACGCTTTGCCTATCCCATTAGGGATAAAGGCATGACTATATGTATGTAGAAGTAATCTGATCGAGATGGTTATTTTGTATAAGAAAATATTATTATTATTTTATTTTGTTTAAAAACCCTGTGAATGTTTAGTTTCATTGACCGAGCAACCTTTAACTATCAGTTTCTGTTACACTGTCCCTTACACCACGTATAGTCTCACTTGTGACTTTCTAAAAGTATTAATTTGAATCTACTTCGAAATATATTTTTTTTAAATCAAAAAATGTCGGACTGTGCGGAAATTACTTTCACTATGAAATTCAAGCTGTATATGTGGATGTAGAGCTTACTTCCATGCTGGCCTGGGAGCGAGAGAAAAACATAGAATGTGCCAGCTGCATCTCCTTCCGGGCATACTGTACAAACAAGTTAAGGGATCCGAGGGTTTCAGTATATTATAATTTAGGCGATGGACTGACAACCTGTCACTACAGCATATACCTACAAATCTGTCTTAAATAACCGGCGTAACGGAACAACCTTTATTAGCTTGTTTAGGCTCTGCCTACCCCATTAGGGATAAATGCGTGATTGTATGTATGTATGTATGTTTGTATCTATGAGCTTCAATTTCATTGTGAAAAAGTGTATGTGGATACATAGTGTGTATTTAAACATGTAATGTAGTGAAGCCTAGAAAAATTATCATTTTCGTATAAGTTCCGTGTAAGTGTCGGCCTTGTTAAATGCAACGGACAAAGTTGAATCCATTTTAAAGTTAGTTCCGGCGGGGCTTTTAGCGCAATAAATGCCTTCCTTCCTTTACTTTCTTAAGTTTCCTTTAAAACTAAAATACTTTCTTCTCATCCGTATATAAAAAGATCCTGATTTTGATATCCAAAAATAGGCACTGGCCTATTTGTATTTTTAGAATCCAGCACAGGTAAAGGTAAGACCGCACTAGGACGTAACTGCAGCGGAGCGGCGTTGCGCGACACAGCGCGACAAGAACTGTCAAAACGTATGAACCGACATTGTCGCGCCGTGCCGTGCCGCGCAGCTCCAGTGCTGCATCAGTGCGGTAAATCTCATACATTTTCATACAATGAATAATTTTTCGCGCAGTGCCGTTTTGGTGACAATACCACAAATAACTTTTTACCTTTGAGGATATTGGGCTCGATTCTAGATACCACCTGCTAAAACTAAAATTAAAATCTATATGTCACTCTCAAAACAATAAAATAGAACAAGGATAGGCGATTTATACTCTATGGTTTTACACTTTGTCCGCTGGATATTGATGCGGTTTTGCACGTTTCTCCAGTATTTCTGTCAATTTTATCCGCCATATCATATTACGCCGGATAAAATGACAGATAACGAACAGATAACGCATAAAACCACCGACTATAAATCAACAACCGGAGAGAATAGATCTCCTGTTCCGTTCCAATGATTTCAGTCTGAAAGTGACAAATAGATTTTAAGTTTAGTTTTAGCCGGAAAATCTAAAATCGAGCCCAATTATGACAATTCTCTAGTGCTACACAATGAGTGCTCATAATCATTATTACATCTAATAATTTGAAAAAAACATTAAAATTATAATTTGTAGACACACAGTGTTTCATTTATTTGTTTAATTCTCTTCCGCAGTTTTTAAAGATAATGCTTCACATTTTCCTCTATAATGAATTAATCTTTTTTACATCATAATCATTCATTATAGAGGAAAATGACTGTGAAGCATTATCTTTCAAAACTGCCACGTAAAATACACTCCGTAATTTCCAAGTCATCATTGTGGTATAAAACATATTGAGACTACGGCGATCAGTGAATAAAATCCCACCAAAAACATAAATGTAAAAGTGAAAGCCAAGCTCATGGTGGTCTTGGTGCGTGAATCGCAGAAAAAGTTGTGAGATCTAAAAAGGGAGCCAAGTCTATGGTTTATCATAGTAATTCTTAGCTCTTCAATAAGGTTAAGTTCATGTGACTTGGCCGTTGTAGAGTGGCGTTGTAGGTGACAAGTCGAATTCTTCTCTACAACGGCCAAGTCACATGAAATGAACCTTATTGAAGAGCTAAGAATTACTATAAATTTATGTTTTTGGTGGGTTATCATTACTTTTTGTAGGTAAGTAAATAATTTGATTCTTACATATACTTCATGCATTTTAAAAAAAACTCTATTGTACATTATTATCTATATTCATATTAAATTTGAACTTTCTAGGACATCCATGATGACACCCCACTTAAATTTTGTAGGGTAAAAAAAACACTTGTGAGGTGTTCAAAAAATAAGTTTTTCTTTTTTTTTATGTTTCTATTATGGTAGCATTAAAAGCTATGTTCGCACCAAATTTTTATTTTTTAGGTCTTCTGATAGTGGGTTAGGTTTTTGATTATTTATTTTGATTTTAAAAATGGCGTCTTTAAATGCAAATATTTCGAGAAGGCCCCACTTTAGGCAGTTTCTTTCGAAGAAACCTCTACCTAACTTTATAAGACCTGTCAAACGATACCCTACTTAATATAGTAATAGAAGAGAGACCAATTCCTTTTTTTAATTTTATTTTTACATTTTTAACCTTGCGTTATTATAATCAATCGTCTTCCTAAATATCAGCTCCCTGGGTCATTTGAAAGTGGGTTAGGTTTTTAATTATTTATTTTGTTTTTTAAAGCGGCGACTTTAAATGCAAATATCTTGAGAAAGATTCATTTAAGGCACTTTTTTTAAAGAAACTACTACCTAATTTTATAAGAACTGTCTAACTACACCCAATTCAATATAGTAGCTAAAAAATATACAAATGCCCCCCTTTCACTTGTCTGGGAAGGGGTCCAATATATTTTTAATTTATTTAACTTTTACATTTCTAACTTTCTGTAATTCAATCTTATTTCAAATATCAGCTTCCTAGATCATTGGGTTTTTGATTAATTGATTTTTGATATGTAAGTCAGTCAGTCAGCCAATAAGTCATAAAAATTACGATTTTTCTGAAATAATATTAATAATAACCGTTTTATCTATGTTTAAATAATTTGGAGTACTTGTTTATCTAGAGGATCTAAATATATAAACCTAATTTGGTGTATTTAAGTTTATTAGTTTTCGAGTTATGATGGGGTTAAGAGTGGCTCCAAATGGATCCTGTAAATATACACACGGTGCTGCCGGCCAGTTCTCTTCGTTTGGCTTGAGCTTGGCTCCGACACGCTACCGCGTGTTTAGATGACTGTCAAAATACAATTGACTTGGCTCATCATTAGATCTCACAACTTTTTACGGCTGAATAACCGCAAGGTTTGGCAGGAACTTTACATATAATACATACATACATACATACATAAAATCACGCCTTTATCCCTTACGGGGTAGGCAGAGCGTAAAACGCCTCCTAAAAGGCGCTTTCGCCACGTCTGACATATAATATTTTTCTTTATTCCTATGGGGTAGGCAGAGTGTAAACGACCGCGTAAACGACCTAAACAAATGTCGTTTCGCCACGTCTCACAAAGTTTTGAGGGTTATTTAAGATAGATTTGTAGGTATATGGCTGAAGTGACAGGTTGTCAGCCCATCGCCCGAATGCAATATACTGCAACCCACGGATTTATTAGCTGGTTTTTACAGCATGTCCGGGAGGAAATGCAGCTGACACATTCCATGCTTTTCTCTTGATCTCAGGCCAGCATATAAAAAAAATCTGTACATATAATAAATCTCTAGAAGGTTCGTGCCTGTACATTAAATATTTTTACAAAAAAATAATTGCACAAAGAAGTCGGTATATTTAAACAAAATAAATTTTAAATAATAGAGCTTTTAACTGTGATACATTACAATAATAAATAGTGCCATCTGGTTGAAATAATCACCTCATTTATGGTAGAGAATTGAAATTAATTCATACCCAAAAATATATGAGTGCAACAACGGGGTAAAAATATTATTTTAATACTGATTTAGTTATATCTATATTTATATTTACAAAAGTTACTAGTATTATAAAGATTAAAGTTTTGTATTTGTGTGTGTGTATGTGTATTTGTAACGAGTACATTTATACATATACACTTTATTGCATAAACACAAAAGAAATGTCATTTACAATTATAGTGGGCATGGGCGAACTTATCTCTATGAAGAGATCTCTTCCAGCCAACCCAAAATGGTAGAAAGAGAAAGTGAATAATTTTGAGGGGACAAGAAAATGCAACACTAACAAAGACAAATAAAAAAATAAATAAAAATACTTACATACCTATACATAGAATAAATACCTACCGTATATTAATTACTATCTTAAATAAACATACATATATATACTAAACAATATATTGATACATACATATACGAATAAACTACATAAATACATACATCAAAATTCAGATAAGAAGTGTTCTTTTAATCTTATAACGAATACTTAAGACGAAAAATACTAAATATACTAAAAACTACGGAACCGATATCAAAAATTACACAAATCACGGGAAAGTTAAAGAAACTAAACAACTTTCATGGCGAAATTCTTTTAGGAAATGAAAAAGAATTTAAATTTCTCGATCAGATACGGAGGCCAAAAATTGTAAAGCACACTTGTATCCCTTACGAAGTAGGCAGAGGATCAATATTTTATTTATTAGGGACATACAACAGAATACAACTATTACATATAAATTACATTATAACTATAAGACATTTTACGGGTTTCTTACCGAATCAAATAATTTAAATCGCGGTAAGAAACCCGTAAAATGTCTTATAGTTATAGTGAAAACAACCGCGAAAGTTTAAAATAAATTACATTGTTCAAGTCTCAAAGCATTCCAAAAACATGCGTCCACAGCATGAGTATATAGTACAGGTAGTAACTATAATTTTTAAATAAATTAAAGAGGCTATCAATTAGTTAATTATTACATAAAATTAAATCAAGAAAAAAAAACATTAAATTTTCTACAGTGATATTATTACCTATTTGAGTTTATTAACAATCAAAATTAAAATTTAACCCTCGGACGGATCCGGTGCCTTAACCATTTGAGAACTTTGGATTTTATAAATCTAGAAAAGGTATTGAGGTGAAAGATGTCTATGCTTCCATGCTGGACTGGGAGTGAGAGAAAAACATAGAATGTGCCAGCTGCATTTCCTCCCGAGCATGCTGTAAAAACCAGCTAAGGGATCTGAGGGTTTTAGTATATTGTAATTTAGGCGATAGGCTGACAACCTGCCACTACAGCAATAAACGTACAAATCTTTCTTGAATGGCCAACAAGACTTTGTCAGACGTGGCGGAACGGCCTTTGTTTAGGTCGTTTACGCTCTGCCTACCCCATTAGGGACAAAGGCGTGATTATATGTATGTATGTATGTCTATTATTATTTGCATTATCATCAACAACTTTTTTTTTAAATTTATTTATTACATTTTAAAAATTCTACACTGCGATTAACATAAGGCACGCAACAAAAACCTGTATATAGTTTATCCGTGCGCCCTGATATCGTCATCACGGCCAGCCCTAGGTAAGTATATCTAGTGATCGACCAGTTATTGTTTACGCGGCACATCCTTACGACAGGTTTGTAGTATGATGTATTGTTTCTAGAAACATTCATTACAAACAATCTAGGATTTCTTAACCTGTGCACTGTATTTAGTCGCATTTGTGAAATAAATAAAATTCCTTCTAAAAGGTAATATTCATTTATTTAAGAAAGTTTTATGTTTATATCTCACTAAACTCAGACCATACACTTCAGGAATTGAATTTCCTTTTGACTTGAGATGAAATCATATTTCATCTCAAGACCAACAAATGAAAACTCATCATGAAGTCAAACTTAGCAAGATTAATGACTTTAAGAAGCAATGTCACACAATAGCTGAGCATTACAACTACAATACAAAGGGAAATCGTGTTGAATTGTAAACTTGAAACATAAATTAACATTGTCAAAATACTTTGAGTAGGGGACATACAACTTTGTGTAAATATTTGACATCTAAAATCACCAAGTTAAGGTTAAACCGCACTAGCGCGACACTGCGCGACAAATGAGTCTTTGTTTGAAATTGTATGAGAGGTGAACCAACACTGAAGCAACACTTGAGCTGCAGCGGAGCGGCGCGGCGCTTCAGGGTGCGGCGATCTCAGACTCATACATTTTGACAGATTTTGTCGCGCATTGTCGATCATGTCTTCCATGCTGGACTGGGAGAGATAGAAAAACATAGAATGTTCCAGCTGCCCTTCCTCCCGGGCATGCTGTTGAAGTCAGCAAAAGGGACTCGAGGGTTACAGTGTATTGTAATTTAGGCGATGGGCTGACAACCTGTCACTAAAGCAATACATATTACAATCAAAAATTGCCCTCAATTTTTGTCAGACGTGGCGAAAGAGCCTTTTACGAGGCGTTAAACGCTCTGCCTACCCGTAAGGGATACAGGCGTGATTTATGTATGTATGTATGTTGTCGATCTGTTGCTGTGCCGTGCCGCGTCTAACCTTAAATGTTGACGTAGAGATAACTAGTTTTTACCAAAACATCCTCAGGACAAAAACAACGTTATGTGAATTTAAGAAACGGATCAGTAGTTTTTTAAAATAGTTCGTATTATAAAAAAAACTTTTAACTGTCATTTTCACGAAAACGTATAACAATTACGTATAAAAACTTTATGTAGTATATATTCATTGAATCATAAGTACTGAACTATTATGTTTTCGTGCCTTTCGCAGTTAAGACTTTTTTTTGGTCCTTGGGGTCAGGAGGCTAAATCATTTGTTGCCGATCTCTCAGCGCGTCTTCGTGAGACTGCAGGCGACCTTAGACCTGGCAGCTACCTCGCTTAAAAATTTTGTATCGCTATTCAAAGGGGGAATGCTGCTAGCCTGTTGGGCACTTTTCCTCAAGGAGATGCGTTGGAGGGTCTTTTTTGTAATGTAGTTTTACGAATTGTATTATAATTTTGTAATATCTGATGATAAAAATATTTGGATCAAAATAATAAAAAATATGTTTTTTTTATATTCATTTGATTTAAATATTTATATCATACCCTTAACTTATTAAAGTTCAGGGGCATTTTTTGTTCCCTTACCAGACTCGGTGGCACTTGACATGTATTATTTTTGTAATTTGACAGTTGAATAACAAAAATAGAAACGTTTAGCGTCGTCAAATTATGAATTTTAGCCTAAGCTTTCGCTCTACCCATACCATTGTCCACAGGAATGTTGGGTCCAAAATGTTCGGCGAATCTGACAGATCTCTCGAATATCACATCAGTAGTTTGCTCTCTGGAATTGTGTCATGCATTTAGGCCTTTCATGGAGAATCGTGTTAATCTGTGTCTGTGTTGTGGTTTTCAATTTTAATGAAGGTAGTTTCTATAGAAATAGATTTCTGTTTCTATTTGTGCCCAAACAAGAAAAAAAGAAGGTGATGTTTAAAAAAATACTAAAGCAGTTAAAAAAAATACTTACTTTAGCTAGTGTAGTTTTTCCTTAAATAAAAAATCTTCTGAACATCTAAAATAATGCAAATAGTGTGAAAAGTGCCAAAGCTAAGTGCGGAAAATTTTAAAAAGATAACAATGATATCTAAGAGATAACTACAACTTACAGAAGCTAACTTTTCTTTGTCATCATTTCCAGCCCACATCCACCCACTGCTGGATATCACTGGGAATAGGCCTGTTTTCACTATTACGCCAATCCACGGTCAATCTAGTTCTGTCCTATTAGCCTGATGATGTCGTTGGACCATCGGGCTGGTGGTCAGCCCACGGGCCTTGTCAATTCTATTGTCCACCATTTTGTAATTAAAGCTAAAGCCTTTCACTATAACATGACCCTTTCTTTTCCATACTAACAATAAAAGGTGGCTTAAAATCTAATCAGAAAATTTCGATTAAGGCCCGTGACTAGTGATCCTCAATTAGAGGAGCCGATCCTCAGTAATCCTCAATTTCAAAGGGTTTATAGGTACCTACAACGCTTCTAAATACCGTCCACTGTCTCCTATTTCACAAAAGGTTTTTTAAAAGTGACCCCGATTCAAAAATAAACACACTTACCTAAATTAAACCACACCTCTCAAAGACATATTAAAATATCGTCCGTTAGAATTTGTAAAAAAATGGAAGGATTAATGATGATAATGTCAAAAAATAATAAATTTCGTGAATAGGAAAATAACAGGATTTTTTTAAAGGCACGATGAATGCAGATTTACGGATGACAGAGTGATTTGTAAAAATGATAAGGGTTCCTATTTGACTACGGATCCCTAAAAATACAATTTATTATGAAAGTGAATGAAATTTAAAATGATCTGTGCACTCAAGCTAACAATGAGAAATATAATCGACCTTTATAGCGAACCAGGCGATATAAATTGAGTGAATACAACAAATAAGAATAATGACGAATAATATTTCCTTCAAATTGAGGTCATTTCAATGGGATTTATAATGAAGGGAGAATAAATATCCTACTGAGACACACAGTCTGCTAAAATTCTAGTAATAAATTCTCAAGTTTTTTTTTGTATTCCAATATTATTTTATTTGAAACAGAATGTATTTTCATTTTATGATATTAAAATACATTTCCAATTTTATTGCATGAAATTGAAATAAAAAAAGGTTTAAGGTCAAAATACAGATTTTTTATTCAATTGTAAGCAATATTCCTAAAAATATAAACGAAAGAACCTGCATATAGTCACGCCTTTATCCCTAATGGGATAGGCAGAGCGTAAAAGACTTAAGCAAAGGTCGTTCCGCCATGTCTGACAAAGTATGGGATACTTAAGATAGATTTGGTATATTCCTGTAGTGACAGGTTGTAAACCCATCGCCTACATTGTAATATACTGATACCTTCTCTCAGATCTCATAGCTGATTTTTACAGCATGACAGGGAGGAAATGCAACTGGTACATTCTATGTTTTTCTATCGCTCCCAGGCCAGCATGAAATAACCTTATGTTTAGTATCATTTACAATATTTTCAAAAAAAATATGAGAGATTGGACTGTATTTACAGCATGGGGAACCTTACCGCTTTTTGTATGGAAATTATAAAAACACTCCATGTAATAAAATCAAATAATCTTAATAAAATCGCAAGGCCGTGTATCAGACAACGTTAATATCCGTTCTCAAAGAAAGAGGGGATGGTTCACCAAATAATAAATGTCATCTGAGACAAAAGGCGTCAACTGGAGGAGTCAGTGCGGTGATTTGTCACAAGATTAAGGCCCGTATTGATATACAACACTTAAAACTCTACGCAAGCTTGAGTTCGTGTCAGAAATGTCATTTCAGTACAATGTAGCCTGTCACATTCATACTTAATATCGCTCTCAATCTTGAGTTCGCTTTATAAATTCGAGCCACAGAAACGGTTTTGCTATATCTTTTCAATGACAATGAGATGTAACATTCTATGACGGACGTATTTGCTTATTTTTTGTTTCCTTTAACTCGGGCGTGATTAAAACTGTCGGTCTCATTGAACGTGAAATTAAACAAGCAAAAAGTTTCACTTGGGTGGGATCTGAGACAATAGGCGTCAACTGGAGGAGTCAGTGTGGCCATTTGTCACCAGAGAAACGGTTTTTGCTATTATCTTTTCACTAATGTCAATGAGATGTAACATTCTACGAGGGACGTATTTGTTTATTTTTTCGTGAGAGTGTTTTTTATGTTTTGTTTAACTTTGGTGTGATTAAAACTATCATCGATCCCATTGAACATGAAAATAAACAAGCTAAAAGTTTATTTGGGTGGGATTTAAACCCACGGTATTACGAATAGATGGCGCTGACGTCATATATAGATGGTACATTCAAGCAAGTTTAGCAGGGTGGTTTGAATTGAATCGCTTGGTGGCTCAGTGGTTAGAGCGTCGTCGACGGTTCACTGAATACCGTGGGTTCAAATTTCACCCAAGTGAAACTTTTAGCTTGTTTACTTTAATGTTTTATAAAACATTCACACTATAAGTGTCAAATTACCAAAGTATTGATAGTAATACAATCTTCTTTTAAACATACATAAAGCTTGACAAAATTTCCGTGTGCTCCTTGACGATTATGATGATAAAACAAGTGTGGAAGTGAAGAACATAATGTTGGTTGTGCCCACCCTAATAAAGAATTCATATTAATTCAATGACGTCATAAATATAGCATTTTAAATAATCTCTCTTTATATGTTTTTTACTCAAACCTCATAATAATTCTAAGAGCCCAAAACTACATCCTGAAACAGTTAAGCGATACTCCCTGGTTCATAACCAATAATGAAATCGACACAAACTTAGGAGTGACGACAGTAAAGGAGGAAGTAGAAGCTAGCTACACCAAATATATATCGCCAGAATGGTAGTACATCCAAACAAACTGGTAGTGTACTCATAGAACCTGAGAGCGGGCAACGTCTGAAACTATGCAAGATCCAAGATTATTAATGAGTTGAGGTTAACTGCCTCCGTGGTCTAGTGGCTAGTGCCATGGAGTCCTGATCCGGAGGTCCTGGGTTCGATTCCCAGGGGGGGAACACAAAGTTGATATTTGAGAATTTGTCACTTTGTGAATTTTTCCCCAGTTTGGTTAGGACATTGCAGGCTGAATCACCTGATTGTCCGAAAAAGAAAAAGATTTCGTGCTTCGGAGGGCACGTTAAGCCGTCGGTCCCGGTCACTGTCTTTGATAGAGGTCGTTACTCAAACCATGTCAGAGGCCTGATAGTTGTGCTACTAGGTGGTTTAAAAACTCTGACACCAGGGTTCATCGGGTCGATAGACTTGATACCCACTCGACAGAAGAAGAAGAATGAGTTGAGGCAGCCTGGAGGGTGACTATACATACCTAGTGTGTTCATAAGTTTTGAGACGAAATAAAACTTTAATAAAAAATTAAACAATGAAGATATATTTATAGAATTTGTAGAAAATTATAAGCGGATTATGACTAAAAATTAGAAGTAATAACTATTCGAAATGGCCACCTCTATTCTTACTGCAAGCCCTTAGACGTTCGGGCCACTCATCAATCGCGGCGCGAATCTTTTCTAGAGGGATTCGCTTCGCTTCCCTGACAAGGGCTCGCTTCAGGGATTCCAGGTTTGGGTGGGACTTTCGGCAGGCCCTGAGCTCTAACTCAGTCCACAAATAATAGTCAAGCGGGTTGAGATCAGGACTGGAAGGGGGCCATTCTTCCACCGAGATGAACCCCGGTATATTTTCCCTTAACCAGGCTTGAGTCGTTTTTGCTTTATGGGACGGCGCTGAGTCTTGCTGGAAAATCCATTCCTTGCCCTTGAATAGGGTCTCAGACAGGGGCTTCACGACAGTCTCCAAAATATCACTTTGATAATTTTTTGCTTTGCTCTTGACCCCTTGTTGGCAAAAATGGAGCGGAGTGACACCTTCATATGAGACTCCCCACCATACCATCACACTAGCTGGGTGATGGGCAAGCGAGACATTCCGTGGTGAAGCTGGAACATCCTTGCTACTTTTGGCATAAACTTTATTGTTTTGACGGTTAAACTTTTCTTCCACCGTAAAGATTTTTTCATCTGTGAAGAGTATCTTTTTCGGATCGTGCCTCTTAAGCAACATTGGACAACGTTCGCGTTGTAATTTGCGAAGGCGTTCGTTTAGGAAATGAACTTTTCTACGACTGTACGCCTTTACCTTGAGATCATATTTCAGTATCCTGTTGATTGAAATACGCGATATGTTAGTCTGTAGAGCAAGTTTCTTCTGGGTGCGGCATGGATTTCGGCGAAGTCGCTCTCTTACCATTTTGATATTCGCAGCCGTCCTTACAGACCGCGGTCGACCACTTCTTTGCCGATCTTGTAAAGATTTTGTATCCTTGTAACGTTTTATAGTGTAATACACAAAGTTACGACTGATCCCAAAACTTTTAATTTCACGAAAAATCTCCATAGGTTTTTTTCCCGCCAAATGAAGCGAAATACAAGTCGCACGTAATTCTTTTGTTCCTTCCATATTGAAAAAAATAATATCAATGAATAATAAAAACCAAGCGGACAGACGTAAAACATTCCAAATTCAAATTTGGAAAAATAAATTCTCAGCTGCCAGGTACAATTTTTCATTTATTTTTATTAAAAAGTTTGTCTCAAAACTTATGAACACACTAGGTACATGCTAGCTACCGCACACATCATCTGCTCATAGTTGATGGACTGATCGCAGATTAAAATGGAACATCAAATAAATAAGTATTTTTTTTAAATCGCTTTTATTTCTGAGAGTCAAATTTCTGCTGCATACAATTTATGTTTTATTTAATTTTCAAAAGTGCATTTCTCTTTGGACCATCCTGTTTGAAAAAGTGTTTTGCATACTTTATTATTCACAGAGACATTTTTAGCACGTTTTAAAAACTTTGCCCGGGGTTTATCACTTGCATTTTTATGACCCTATTTTCATACATCGCCTCCATTTTATAGACCTCGAGGTTTCGTCCTAAAGTTTTGAAGTCGTAAAGTCGTTCCCCTTAATTAACAGAGAGGTATTAAAGTGGCGACCTAAATATTATTTTGTATCATAACATAACCCTTATGAAAACCGTATGAAATAAAATATTTTGTTGCATTGAATTCGTTTAAATAAGTTTAGTGTAAAGGCACTTTGGACTTTGTGATGCCGGTGAGAGAAAACGAAACGCATGAGTTCGTTGTTTGTTGACCACTGTTTCGTCTTCATTTCGACTCATCAGATGCGGAAGTGTCCGCATTACAGTTGGTTTGCAAGTGCTTTGATCTTGTGAACTTAGCTTGTTTTGGATCGGAACGTAATCAACTCTTTAGGAACAGCCTTTGATAAACAATAAACTTTATCAAAGGGAACAGCACATTTATTATATGTATGTATTATTATTTATTATAGATGTTTATTTAAGTAATATATATGTATGTTCATGTAGGTTCTAGGTTATCGGTATATGTAAAAGTCTATTACGTGTACAGTCTTGTCCCCATATATATTGTTATCTCATATTCAGTTTTACAGGTTGGCTGAAAGATATCTCTTTATAGAGATATAAGCTCACCTTTGTGAACTAAATTTAAAATTGTTTATTTATTGTAAATATTTTGTACGCAATAAATAATATATATTAACAGCCGTTAAGCATGATCTCCGCATGATTTAAATAAGTTGTTTGTTCCAGATAATCTGTTAATTCTTGATTTCAATATTGAACCTATGGGTAACACGACGAAATTGACCATTACCTTTGATGATGCTGAGTAATAAAGTACTACCCTCCCAAACCATCCCCTACCAGCCTCACCTATTTAGACCTATAGAATATAGAAATCTTTTATTTACGCGCCTTGTGATAGGCCTGTAAGTTCCTATATGATCGTGTTTCTTAAGACAGACCAGCAATATCGGAAATGGTTCTCCGCTTTACCTACATAAAACTTTCCGCATACTCATGTGTGTCCTACATACATACATTTAATCACGCCTTTATCCCAAATGGGTAAAGCAGAGCATAAACGTCTTTCCGCCACGTCTGACAAAGTTTTGAGGGTTATTTAAGATAGATTCGTAGGTATATTGCTGTAGTGACAGGTGGTCAGCCAATCGCTTAAATTGTAATATACAGAAGCCCTCGCATCCCTTAGCTGGTTTTTACAGCATTCCAAGGAGGAAATGCAGCTGGCACGTTAGAACATAGATGTTTTTCTTTCGTTCCCAGTCCAGCATGGAAGAATCTAAAGATAAAGGGTATAGCAATATTGGAAATAGTTCTCCACTTTACATAACGCTCTCCGCATACTTAAGTGTGTCCGACCACTTACAATACTATTTTATCCTCATAGCAAATAAGGCCAAAAATATCACGAGTACAATATCAGACACCCCATCAGACAGCAATACAGTACAGATATACCAAATCGAAACAAGCCACAAAGCCATATAAATCAGTCAGTAAACCCACAAGAGATTCCCCAGCATTTTTCCAGCAATTCCAATTCAAATGAAACAATAGATGGTGTTCGTGAGATTGAAGTGGATATTCTGCAGATATATCGCGTGTCAAGACAAGACCACGGGCTGACGGCTCAAATAGCTGAATAGTTTCGCGAACTATTCGCGGTTCAAGGGTTAGGATTTGGCGGGAAGTATTTTAGGACGAAATAATAACGCCCGTTCCATCATGTGTCCGTTCGATAAGCTCGCGAAATACCTACAAAGCGATACATGTCATACGTGACGTATCCTATAGGCCCAGGTACCTTATATCCGTCGGGAAATTTTCGTCATATCATAAGCATAAAGCTAATGGTTTCGCAAACCAAGCTATAGAGATCGTCGTCGTTAGATTAGATGTTGTATCAACCACCAATCAATCGTCAATCAATAAATTATAAATAAATAATAAAATTATAATCAATCCATCATCAATCAAAAGAACGTTTAATTTGTCTCACAAGATCACCTATCAATCATCAAATAATCGTCAATCAATCGTCAATTATCGTCAATCAATCGTCAATTATCGTCAATCAATCGTCAATATATCGTCAATCAATCGGCAGACAATCGTCAGACAATCGTCAGTCAGTCGTCAGTTAGTCGTCAATCAGTCGTCTATCAGTCGTCTTTCAGTCGTCAATCAATGATCAATCAATCATCGATCAATCATCAATCACTCAATCATGCATCAATCAATCAAATAAAAGAACATTTGAAAATTTGTCTCAAATAACCGCACGCCTTCTTTTGCTTTGCACCTCTTGATATCAGCGGAGATCTGGTGAACGCCTCACTTGATGTATAGCCACAATACAGCGGGAACAGTAAACCACTCCTCTGTTCAGTAATGATGCAATTTTATACGTAATGCCACTTTGCTCGTTCTGATTGTGAGACGGATAAAATGGCGCATGGAAAATGGGATTTTTAAAGAGAATAAACCGAGTTTATTTGTTATTTTTGTTGAACAAACGATTTAACTCTATGTGGTCAGCATCATCATATTTGTTGGTCTCAAAATTACTGAAGCTTAAATTATAAGTTTTGGCCCCGTCTGATAAAATATTAAGGGCAAATTTAGATTACATTGAATGTACGTATATATCGCTAAAGTGCTAAAGAGCCAGGTTGTCAGCCCATCGCCTAAATTACTTCACAGTTTAACCCTCAATTCCCTTAGCTGATTTCTACAGCATTCCCTGGAGGAGAAGCAGCTGGCACATACTATGTTTTTTATCACTCCCAGTCCAACGTGAAATACCTATACGTGTAATATGTTCTAAATTTAGAGTGAAATAATTTCTTAACGCTGGTATATTTAGAAAATCATCATCTCCCTAGCCTTATCTACCTAATCCACCTAGGATTGAATGAGGGTACCGGTTTTTACACGGAGCGACTGCCATCTGACTTCCGCAACCCAGAAAAGAAACCAGACGCAATTCTAGATTAGGTCAGAGTTTTCAAGCCGCCAATGCTTAGAACTGGCCTCTGACATAGCTTAACAACTAATCTCAGCGGTGTTAAACGATATTAACCGAGACTTTAACTGACGGCTAAACGTGCCTTCCGAAGCACTGAAAAAGCGCTGAATAAACGTACATATGAAATTCAAACACTGAAAAACACATTTGTACGTGGTGGGATCCGAACCACGACCTCCCCGCTTAGGAGGCAGCGGCCCGATCCACAACACCATCGAAAATTGGTATATTTAATTTTAGGGAATATAGGTAGGCAATATTTAATTTTAAGGAATAAAGGTAGGCAATAATATTTAGCTACCAATAAAAATCAAAACAAGGAGAAACTACAGAATACATAGCCATGTTTTTGGTTACACGTTTTCTGTTTGAGCCTTTTAATGAGAGGTTCCTACCAGTAGAAAATAAACACAGTAAAACTTCGCAAACATCCAGAGCAATATTTCCAACTAACCGGTTGCTC